>CM062525.1:52800225-54143584 GCA_031439595.1 Pterocarpus santalinus | reverse complement strand
CCCTAAGCACTAAGCCTAAAATCATAAATCCCAAACCCCAAATCCTAATTTCTAAACCCTAAATCGTAAATCCCTAACCCTTACCCCTCAACCCCCAATCCCCAATGCTAAATCCTAAACCCGAAAACCCTAAACCTTGCACCTTGAACCCTTATTAGCTACTTAGGTTTCATGCGGATTGGTGACGAGGATCTTCTTGTTAACCGTCGAATAGCATTCCTATAAGAACACAAAGATGGACACTATCAAACAATACTTCACTAGCTCATAACTTATTGCATATAAACACAAAATATGAACAATTAATCCAAGAAATTCATATCAAAGTATCAGAAATCCAAACCCAATACAATCATTTCAAAACCAATCCCTTCCCCTAGCTATAGTTTCTAGCAACTCATTCTATGAAAGAGCAAAGAGAGAAAGAGTGCAGAAAAACTCATGAAAAACCCGAGAAATGGAAGATGAATCTTCAATCTTCACTCCTTCTCTTGTTCCCAAGGTGCTCCAGTAGCTTCAGAGCTATGACATTGCCATAAAATACCTTGCACCTCCTCCTCTGGAATGCACCTTCTGATCATCCCATCAGCACACCTCTTGAATAGATAAGGTTCATCCCAAATTTTCTGTGCCTTTCTTGTCCTTCAACTCCAAGTCAAACTCTTGTAACAATAGCACCTATCTGATCAACCTTGGCTTTGTTTCTTGCTTAGACAAGAGATACTTAAGAGCAGAATGGTCAGTGTAAACAATTACTTTTGACCCAACCAAATATGACCAAAACTTGTCAAAAGCATAAACAACAGCAAGCAATTCTTTTTCAGTAGTTGCATAATTACACTATGCATCCTTTAACACACGACTAGCATAATAGATCACATGCAACAATTTATTTTTTCTTTGACCCAAAACAACACCTATTGCAAAGTCACTAGCATCACACATCAATTCAAATGGCAAACTCCAATTAGGTGCAGAAATTATAGGAGCAGAAACCAATTTTTCTTTCAAAGTCTCAAAGGCATGCAAGTAATCATCATCAAACACAAAAGGTGCATCCTTAACCAAAAGACTACACAAAGGTTTTGCAATTTTTGAAAAATCTTTAATGAACCTTCTATAAAAACCTGCATGTCCTAAAAAACTTCTAATGTCTTTAACATTCATAGGAGAAGGCAATTTTTCAATAATTTAAACCTTAGCCTTATCTACCTCAATACCCTTAAATGAAATTCGGTGCCTAAGAACAATACCTTCAGTAACCATAAAATGACATTTTTCCCAGTTTAGAACAAGGTTTGTTTCTTGGCACCTTTTTAAAACCAAAGATAAATTATACAAATAGGCATCAAAAGAACTACCAAAAATAGAGAAGTTATCCATAAATACCTCAATGCATTTTTCTACCATATCAGGGAAAATGGAAAGCATGCACCTTTGAAATATAGTTGGGGCATTGCATAACCCAAATGGCATCCTCCGATAAGTAAAAACACCATAAGGACAAGTGAATGTTGTCTTCTCTTAATCTATAGGATCTACCAAAATCTGGTTGTAGCCTGAACACCCATCCAAGAAACAATAGTAGACATGCCCAGCTAACCTTTCCAACATTTGGTCAATGAACGGCAAAGGAAAGTGGTCTTTTCTTGTTGCCGCATTCAACTTGTGGTAATCTATACACATCCTCCAGCCTATAACTATTCTTGTAGGTATCAATTCATTATTTTCATTAGGCATAACAGTGATACCTCCTTCTTAGGCACAACCTATACAAGACTTATCCATGCACTGTCAGAAAATAGGGTAAATAATTCCAGCATCCCACAATTTCGGAACTTCTTTCAAAACCACCTCCTTCATTATTGGATTTAGCCTTCTTTGAGGTTGTACAACAGGCTTACTATCTTCCTCCAAAAAAAACTTGTGCATACACATAGTTGAACTTATCCCCTTCAAATCACTGATAGTCCAACCTATAGTAGTCTTATGCTCTCTCAAAACTCTCAACAATTTTTCTCTTCCAACTCTCTCAAAAATGCACTAATAATTACAAGATATGAATTATTACCTCCAAGAAATGCATATTTGAGAGTTGACGGCAAAAGCTTCAAGTCAAGCTTCAGAGGCTCTTTTTTCACAACTTCCTTTGTCAAGCACAAATTCTCCTTCTCCTTCAGATGCATGATTGGTGGCAAAGCTTCCAGAAATTTCATACACTCAACAACTTCTGGTTTATCTTTATCATCATTTATTGACATCTTTGCATTTACCAGAGTTGTTTCAAGAGGACATGCTAACACTTCTTTATGAAAAGTTTCTCTTACCAACGGGTCAATCACATTAATTCTTAGGCAATGCTCATTCTCTGCTGGATGTTTCATAGCCTCAAGCACACTAAAAATTACTTTCTCATCATACACCCGCAACATAAGCTCTCCTTGTTGGACATCAATCAATGCCCTTCCTGTTGCCAAAAACAGTCTTCCTAGAATTAGAGGCATCTCAGAATCCTTTTCCATATCCAACACCACAAAGTCCGTAGGGAAAATGAATTTATCAACCATTACTAACACATCTTCAACTATCCCATACAGAAACTTGATAGACCAATCAACTAGTTGCAATGAAGTCATGGTAGGCTTCACTTCCTTAATCTCCAACTTATGCATGATAGACAACGACATCAAATTACTGCTTGCCCGAAGGTCACATAATGCTCTACCAATGGTCAAATTACCAATAGTGCATGGAATATGGAAACTACCTAGATCTTTTAGCTTCTGTGGTGATTTCCTCTGGATGATAGCACTGCACTCCTTAGTCAGCATCACTATTTCATCTTCCTTCAGTTTCCTCTTCCTGGAAAGAAAATCTTTCATAAACTTGGCATACAGAGGCATTTACTCCGAGGCTTCAGCAAATGGAATGTTAATCTACAACTTTTTAAACACTTCCAAAAACTTAGAGAATTGCTTCTCTTGATTCTGGTTCTGAAGTCTCTGTGGACAAGGAACTCTAGCATGTGGGGACACTTCAACTGGCTTGTCCCAATCTACAACTTTCTTCTTCCCTTTGGAAGATTCACTAGATTGCTTCTTCACCTGTTCTTGAGAATCAACTGGAACCTCAAATGAAGAATTTTCAACTTCTATAGCACCATCTGCATGAGAATCTTAAGCTTCTTTACCCTCATTTTCCTTAAGATGCACTTCTAATGTCTTACCACTTCTCAAAGTGATTGCCTTGCATTACTCCTTAGGATTTGGCTCAATATTGCTGGGGAAGTGGTTTCTCTGCCAACTGTTTAGTAATCTGCCCAACTTGATTCTCCAAGTTTTTGATTGAGGCCTCTTGATTTTTAAAATTGGCCCTTGTTTCATGCATGAAACTAGAGGTTTGCTGCACAAAATTTATTGTTGACTGAGATAACTTTTCCAAAGCAATTTCCAATGTAGATGGTTTTGGCCGAGCAAGTGGTTGAGCTGGTGGTGCTTGAAATGATGCATTGAAATTTTTCTAAGCACCCTGATTACTCCAAGAATAATTTGGGTTATTCCTCCACCCCAGATTATATGTGTTAGAAAAGGGGTTGTTCTGCTGCCTTGGAGGATTTCCCATGTAGTTAACCTGTTCAACAAATGACTAAGCTGTTGTACTGGCTTCACATTCTCCATTTCCATGTTCACCACCACAAAAGTCACACATTAAAGGTTGAAAACCTACAGGTCCAACTTGCATTTGCCCAAACTGTTGAGTGAGAGTAGACAATTTTTGAGACATGAGCTTATTCTAAGCCAATATAGTATCAAGTATCTTCAGCTCCATAACACCTTTCCTTCCCACTGATCTCTCATTTGAAGTCATGAAGTTATTCATAGCCATGGTCTCAATCAATTGGAAGGCTTTTTCTGGAGTTTTACTATGCAAGGATCCTCCAAAGGCCGCATCTACCATTGATCTGACAGATGGTATCAACCCATCATAGAAGGTTTGAATTTAAAACTAATCTGGAAGAGCATGATATGGACATTTTCTCAACAACTCCTTGAACCGCTCCCATGCATCATAAAGTGACTCTCCATCCTTCTAAGAAAAAGTCTTAATTTCATTCCTCAGCTTTGCAAGCTTCTGAGGTGGGAAAAATTTCATAAGAAATTTGTTGACTAGATCATCCCATGTAAAAATGCTCCTTTGTGGCTGAGATTGAAGCCATACTTTTTCTTTGTCCCTTAATGAAAATGGGAAGAGTCTTAACTCTCGGATTGCATCTGAACTTGCTCTATTAACTCTGAAGGTGTCACATAGCTGTAGAAAATTTGCTACGTGCAATTCAGGTCATCTAGCGGCCCTCCACCAAACTGCTCCTGCTAAGCTAACTGTAAAAGTGCAGGTTTCAGCTCAAAATTATTGGCTTGAATTGGTGCTCTTGTTATACTGGATGCACAGCCATTAGCACTAGATGTGGCATGCTCTCCCAATGTCCTCCTAGCATTCTAATTCTCATTCTCTTCATCCATGTTTGCCTCTTTTTCTGCTTATCTTCTTGCCTTAGCTTCTTTCCTGAGTCTCTTTGCTATTTTGGTTCGAGAGCATGATCCCTCCACAAGAGAAGATGACCCCTAAAGACCAAATAATGGAGATGATCCTTCCACAAAAGAAGGTGATACCATTTCCCTTTCTTATGGATGAACTTCATAAACATTCATATGTAACATTAGACAACTGTAAATCAAGTTGACATGTAACCCAGAGATCACATGTAAACTCAACATTATCACTTCACAGTTTTATTCATGTAAATTTAATTAGTTGTAAACTAACTATGCAACAAAGTCTTATGAGCAAAGCTTAGATAATTATTTAGAAGCTTTTAATCTAAATTTGAATTTTAATCTTTATTTATCTTATAAATTTTTAACTTAATTTTATCTGATTTCCCGACTTTCGAGTCCATATGAATAAGGGTTTTATGTGTTTCGGTTTCCGACTTCCGGGTTCATGTGAATAAGGGTCTTATGCATTATGGTTCCCAATTTCTAGGTTTAGATAAAATTGTGATTGATCTTCCCAAACTAGGTCTTTCGAGGTTTACTTAGGCCCAATCTTCGACGTTAACTTGGACCGATCTCCGAAGCTAAGGTTCAACTAGTCTCCAAGGTAAACTCCGGTTCGACTTCGAAGATTAAGTCGTACATAAACATTATTTAGCCTTATGAATTAAAGGTACTAGGTTACGAGGTTATAAGTCTTCCAGTTTCCGAGATCGAATCATTTCTAAATATTATCATCTAAGTGTTGGTTTGCAAGTTATAAAGACTTTCAGTTTCCAAGATTTGGGCATACCTAACATTGTTATCCAACTTTATGAATTGATAGTAATGGACTGCATGTTTATGAATTATTTCAGATTTTCAAGTTCCTGATCTATTTTACGAATCAAAAGTGTTTCTTATCACTAGAAGGCTGTAACTTCATGGTTTTAGAAGCTTTTAGTTGATTAAATCTTTTAGAGAACATCAAGGAGAGTTTTGATCCAGTTAAATCTTTTAGAAGCCTTAAGGGAGAGTTTTGATCTAATTAAATCTTATAGAAAAATAAAAAGGAGAGTTTTGATCCGTTTAAACCTTTTAAAAGCCTAAAGAGAGAGTTTTGATCTAATTAAATCTTTTAGAAACATAAAGGGAGAGTTTTGATCTAACTAAATCTTTTAACAATGCAAAAGAATAGTTTTTATCGATTACAATACATTTAAAAGCATGATCATAAGATTTCAAACAACAAATAAGCATTTTGACAAGAGTAGATGCTCTTAGCCATGGAAAGACTAGAGTCTTTATTCATGAGTAATGAACACGCAAGAAAGACAAAAGAAGTATAGGAATCCTACCTTCGAGTAATCTGCCTAAAACCAAAACTCAAAGCTTGAAGAATTCTTCTTGAAGTAACACTTGAGGTTGTGACTACAAGAGAGGAAAAGAGAGCTAGTGCGTGCGAGGTCTTTCTCCCACACCACTTGAGGATGCAGCTTGAATGGAAATAAGAAGAATGAGAGATCATACTTTTTGAGAATGTTTGAGAGTTAAGTGAAAATGAGAGAATGGAAAAGTGAATAGAGAGAAGGGGGTCGTGCATTTATAGTTGAGAGCTTTGGGGTGGTTACCAAGTTTATTCCTAGGTTTTAGCCATAATATTTCAAACTCATTCGGTTAGGTTGAGTTTTGAGATTCAAGCCTTTGAGTTTAAATCTCAAACTAGTTATTTCAAATTTCCGTTTCGCTAGGGTCGAGTTTCGAGTTTCGACTTTATCGATGGTTTATGGGAGTTCGGTTTTCCAGTTTGGATCCTAAGATGCCACCATCATGTTTTTAATTTTTATCATTTAATTTTTAGCAAGTGAGTTTAGTGAGTGAAATTACCTTTTTGTCGCATCCTTAACCATGTTGACATTTTATTTGATGTCTCCTAATTATCAAGCTCTTACTCATTTAATTAATTAATTAATCTTTGATTAATTTACTAATTGCTCTAATCACCCATTAATAATGAGGTAATTAGCTTAGTGAAATTGGGATGTTACAGTAAACATAGTATCAACAATTTAGACAAAGTTACCAATGTATCCAGGAATAGATTCTCTTTCTTCTTCAAATCCACGTTATTGGGTAGAATTATTAAAGTTTTCAAACCTATAGTCAAGTGCCATTTGGTTGAAAATTAAACCAAGTAAAAAGTTACCAATATCACTAGTCAATTACCAATATATTGCTATGTACCAATAATTTGAGCCAGTTTATCCCAAATTGTGAATAACTACCATAAACCTTGAGCAATGAATAATAACCCTAACTCCTGAGTAATGAATAGTGACCCTAAACTTGAGTGATGAATAATATCCCCTAACCTGAGTTGTGAATAGTAACCCTAAATCTTGAGCAATAAACTATAACCCTAAAGCTTAAGTGATGAAGAGTAACCCTAACCCTAAGTGATGAATAATGACCCTTAATGCCATTCAGTGAACAATATCCTTTAACCTTGAGTGAAGAACAATAATCCTAAACCTTGAAGATAAATAGTAACCCTAAACCCCTAGCTATGAATAGTAACCCTAAACCTTAAATATAAGGGTCATCGAGGGTTTATGATGATTATTTAGGGTTTATAAGGGTTTTTATAGGTTATGAAGTTTTATGAGTTTAGGATTTTGGGTATGTAAGGCTTTATAATTGTTAGTAGGGTTTATGAGGATAAGTGAGAATTTATGAGGGTTATGAGAATTAGTGAGGGATTATGAGTATTTGTAAGGGTTAGGAGGATCTATGTTTATGAGGGTTTTTTAGGGTTATGTGAATTTATGAGAGTTTATGGTGGTTTATGATGGTTATTTAAGGTTTATAAACGTTAGTAAAGGCTTTGTGGGTTTGTGAGGACTATTGAGGGTTGTGAGAGCTTATGAGGAAAATAATTTATAAATCCTCATAAACACTCATAAAAAATATTTCAGAATTTGCTTAGATTTATATAGAGGTTTAGCACCTCAAGCTTTAAGCCTTAATTGGAAAAAAAAAATCACGTGAAAAACAAAAAGACAATATGTTTGCTTTGCTTTAAGCTTTATTTCACAAAGGAGAAACATAAAATCATCTAAACTAGGGGGACATAATTATACGGCTTGGACAGCCCTTAAAACTGAAGAATGTTTTTTTTTTTTTTCACAAGCTAAAATGATGTCATGCCAAAACCAAAATAAAACAAAATGATGTCATACTTTCTTTTATTATTATTATTGTCACAAACGAAGAATAAGCGCATGTTATATTGAAAGTATAAAGAAAACCATGCAATTTTACTTCATAAACGATGAAAATTGTTGTTCCTGGTCAATAATTAGTATCACAAAGAATGTGATCATTTAAGTTTTACGAAATTATTTATACAATATAAGTCTTATAGGTGTCTTTTTATGAACTATCTTTTTTATCGTATTAAAAAGTATTAGCCTAATTTTTAGTGTGATTTTTAAAATGATTTAATCATTTCATTTTTATACATACCTTTTAATTAAGATATACATTTGTTTTTTTTTTCAAAGAAATAACCTAAATTGTTAATTGCGAACCTTTATCTAAAAGTTTCAAGTTTACGAGTATTAGTTTTTAATATGATATTAAATTCTTTATAACTAAGTGATCAATATTTGGATATAAATTTTTCAAAAATCACATCTATAAAATTAATGGTAGAAAAGAGCATGGGTGGTGGTGTACAAGAAGGGGAGTTATCAAGAGAAGAGAAGGATCTTCTCTTACAAAGTTTCAAGAAACCAAAGGCTGGAGAAGAGACTCTGATAGACGTTGTGGTCATCCCACAGAACACCAATGAGATACAAGATGAAGGAAATCGAGAAAAGGATGGAAACCCTAGTTCAATGATTAATTTAGAATAGAGAAAAGAAGAACCAGGCCACGCCGCCTATTTTCTTATGCGAAAGTATATGGCAGGATTAATGGCGGCGATAATGTGAGTCTAAGTTCTGATGACGACAACCTATTCTATGAGGATGATATGTCTATGGACAAGGAAAGTGATGGTACATAAGAGGAAAATGCGGAGGATGAGAGCATGCATGAGTCTAATCCAAAAGTTAATGAAGAGGAAGCCATGAACAACCTTTTGTGCCCAACAATACCTCTTACCAATGAGGAATGCCATGCTATATGCCAACCCTAGCATTAATCGTTGATCATTAAGTTGCTAGGAAAAAGAATTGGCTTCAAAGTCCTTAGGGCTCAACTGCTGAAGATATGGAATCCCAAAGGAGGTTGGGAACCCATTGACCTTGAAAATAACTTTTTCTTGGCCAGGATTTCTAATCCAAAAGATTATCGCTTTGCTTATGAGGAGTGGTCATGGATGGTAGAGGATTACTACCTAGTGGTCCAATGATGGCGTCCTGAGTTCGTTCCCTACTAGCAAACACTAAAGAAAATTGTAGTGTGGATTAGGGTTTCGAAGCTTCCTATTGAGTACTACAATGATCATATTTTGCGGCGGATTGGAAATAACATAGGAGAGACAATCAAGATTGATCACAATACCCTTCAAAAGCAAGGGCAGGCTCAAGATGAGGCTTACTTCACTGAGCGTGGCCATTTTGCTTGCTTGTGCATTGAGGTTAACTTGGATAAAATCCTGGTTTCTAAGTTCTACCTTCATAAGAAGGTCTATTCGATGGAATACGAGGGGTTGCACATGATTTGCTTTCAGTATGGTAAATATGGCCATAAGATATCATCAAGTCCTTTAATGATTTCAAACAACAAGGAAAACACCCCTATTGGGAATACTAACAACCAAGAAGAGAAGATTGTGCACTTTGAATCTAACCAATGGGTTACCAAGGATGGCTCGATCCTTGGATGCTGGTGTAGAAGAATAGGAGGAAAAACAATGGGTCAAACCATCGTCAATTAACCCAATCAACTCTGTTGCTAAGCAATACTCTAGTGCCCGAAATAGTGCAAAGGGAAGTAGGAATAATGGGAATAATGGATCTAGATTTGCGGTAATTGCAGAAGTAAATAAGATCAGGATGGAGTCTGCTGAGATTGACCATGATATGGGGACGGTGCAAAATCAACAGGGAGTTACTAATAATATCCCATGGGATTCCAAGACTAAGTCAGGATCAGATATTGTTCCAAGAAATAAGAAGGGAGTTAAGTCTAAATAGCAAAGAGTAAAGGTCCAAATACCTGAATCTTTTACCAAGGATGTTAGGCCATCTTAACAAGTGGGCCTATGTGGGAACAAGAATACCGATACACTTAGAAAGACTGGGTCGATTGCCCATATGACCTCTAACAATAGTCCTGTTACGAACATCTTGGGTGTTCAGCATTCCATGCATGGCAAGCCAACACATGCAACGACCTCCTCAGCTCAAGGGATGTTACTTACGGGAAACATGGAGTTAGGTGCCCCAAAGGCCCCCATACTGAGTTGATGGATTATGTTGATGGTAATGGGATCATTGTTCTTAACCAATGTTCCCCCGAGCCTACATCTCAGGTTTCGAAGGGTACCCAACTACCCACAATCCAAGCTCCAAAAACTCATCATTATGGTGGTCAAGCTATTGTTTCCAAGTCTATGGGGAACCTTTGTGATCCTGGTGTTTCATACTCCGGGGTTTCCTCATGATTTATTTAGCCTGGAATTATATACGGGTAGGATCATGCATCTTTCCAAGAGTGATCCAGGAACTTATACGCCATCATGATTATAATATTGTTGCTTTGTTTGAAGCCAAAATTAGTGGTAGCAGGGCGACTCAAGTTTGTAATAGACTTTGGTTCTTTAGGTGTTATCGCTTTGAAGCAATTGGATTCTCTAGTGGTATTTGGGTGTGTTGGGAAGAGGAAGTTGTCCATTTGGATATTCTCCATACCCATACTCAGTTCATCGATGCAAACATTTCTCCTCAAGATGGTTCAGAACCTTGGCTTTTTATCTTTGTTTATGGAAGCCCTGACCAAACTACGAGGGTTGAACTCTAGCCCAAGTTATCATCCATTGTTGCGAATGTCCAAAGTCCATGGGTGGTATTGGGTGGCTTTAATGCTTACATTTCAACTGATGAAAAGAGCTGTGGTGGCCCCCCAAATAGATTATCTATGAAACACTTCTCTAATTGTCTCAACACCTGCAGATTTGTGAACTTCAGCTTTAAGGTCTACCTTTCACTTAGGAATAGCATAAGGTTCATGAGCGCCTAGACCGAGCTATAGGAACATTAAGTAGAGACTTCGATTTAGTGAATCCTCACTACTCCACCTTCCAACTTTAAAATATGATCATATGTCGATTCTTCTTAAGTTATTTCCTTTCTAGGGAAACCCTGGTGGGCCTAAACCTTTTTCGTTTTTTTGCCAATTGGCTTGCAGATCACTCGTTCTCCGACATGGTCTAGGAATCTTGGAGTAATGGTCACTCGTGGCTAGATGCAATCCAAGATTTCAACACAAGGGTAGACCATTAAAATAAAGAATGTTATGGAAACTTCCTGTGTAAGAAAAGGAGAATCTTGGCCCGTCTGGAAGGGATTAATGTTAAACTTGCTAAGGCCTGGAATCCTTACCTTCAGAACTTACAAAAAACACTTTGGTAGGACCTTAATTCCATTCTATAGCAACAGGAAATTTTTTGGAGTCATAAGGTGTGGAAAAATTGGCCTAAGTTTTGGGACTACAATACTAAGTTCTTTCAATCTTTGACCATACTTTGTCATAGCGAAATAAAATTGAGGCCTTATGTGACGTAAATGGAAATTGGGTTTATGAGGAGCAGGAGCTCCAGCATATGGCTATCTCGTACTTCAAAGATCTTTATGGCTTCTCAGGTGCAGTCTCAAACTTTCCTATCAAACGGTCTTTCCCCACTCTTTCCCAACATGAGTTAGCTAGCATTTAGGCTCCTTTCTTCAATGAGGATATCTGCCATGCTATGTTTAGTATGGGACCGCTTAAAGCCCCTGGATTTGATCGATTGCATCCTATTTTTTTCCATTCTCAATGGGATGTTGTCGGTTCATTGATGTGTGACCTCATTCATACTATTTATGACTCTCTGAACCAGGTACATGCTATAAATGAGACCCTTATGGTTCTTATCCCTAAATTGGATGCTCCTGAGAGAAATAAGGATTTTAGGCCCATTAGTCTATGTAATGTGATTAACAATATTACCACTAAAATTATTTCTATTCGGCTTACGAATTTTATGGATACTCTGATCTTTCTTGCTTAATGCAGGTTTGTGAAGGGCAGAAATAGTTCGGATAATATTGTGGTGGCCTAGGAGATTATCCATTCCATGACTTGGCAGAAAAAAAAAGGAAAAGCTTTGTTGCTATTAAAGTGGACCTAGAGAAAGCCTATGACAGAATTGGTTGATCCTTCCTACATGACACTCTCCAAGAGATTGGCTTCCATGATAACTATAGGAGCTTGATTATGAATTGTGTTTCCCTTTACTTAATGTAAATTCTTTGGAATGCTGTGAAGATGGATCTTTTGTTCGTACTAGGGGAATACATCAAGGGGAACACCTTTCATTATCTCTTTGTCCTATGTATTGAAAAATTCTCCCATTTAGTCAATTTGGCGATTTATGAGGGGTTGTGTAAACCTTTTAAGCTAGGAAGAAATGGTCTACTTATCTCCTGTCTCCTCTTTGCAGATGATATGGTTCTATTTGAGGAAGCATCAGTTGACCAAATAGAAGTTATAGAAAGCTGCTTGTAGATTTTCTTAGGGGCTTCTGGCTAGAGGGTGAACTATGAGAAGTCTAAAATTTACTTATCTAAGAATGTGAATCATAATAGATGTGTGGAATTTTGCACAGTTGCTGGGTTTTCTATCACTGTAGACCTAGGGAAATACTTGGGTATCCCTTTGTTCCACTATTGTAGCCATAAGTCTGATTTCCAATACATTGTGGACAGGACCAGAAGTAGATTATGTTCATGGAAATTCAAATTTCTCTCCTTGGCTAGAAGGATAACTCTTTCTCAAGATGTTCTTTCAGCTTTACCTTCCTATGCCATGCAAACATGTTTATTACCTAGAGGAATTTGTGATTCTATTGAATAGATTTCTAAAAGCTTTATCTGGGGATCCCATGAGAGGCATCACATCCATCCGTTAGCTTTGCACACTTTCCGTCAGTCTCATTGCTATGGCAGCTTAGGGATGAAGGATATGCATAACCTTGACAAAAGCCTTGCTTATGAAGTTAGATTAGGGATTAATTACAAGACTAGAAGCACTTTGGGTCCAGAGCCTCAAAAGTAAATATTAGTGTGGTGATGATCCTTTACCTCATGTTGTTCTGCGGGCTAGCAATTCCTAGTCTACGCATGGCATTTATGCTATTTGAGAAGATGCCATTAATGGCATTAGATGGATCATTTGAAATGGGTGGCAAACTAAATTTTGGGACGATCGATAGTTGTTTTTAGGTCTAATCCTCCGAGATATCTCTACCTAGGATATTCCTAATCACTTTAAGGGTCTCCCAGTTACTGCCTTCGTGGGGTGTAGTAGAGATTAGAACTGGGATGATATTCAAGCCTTTCTACTTAATAATGTATTGGCCAAGATAGAATCTATGCCCAAGCTTCATGCGAGGCTTCGGCCGGATGTTCCAGTGAAAAATAGGAATAGAATAGAAATTATTCCTTTCTTATTTCTATTATTGTTTCATGTGTATGTACAACAAATTTATAGAACAAGAAATAACTAAGAATAGACTTCATGCTATTCCTAAACTTTCTAAACTTATCTATATCAGAAGTTTACAACGAAGATTACGTGTAATTAGAAATCTAGTTAAACTGATCCTATTACTGGAAATCAATCCAAGGAAATCTCAACACTCCCCCTCAAGTTGGTGCATAGATGTTGAACATGCCCAACTTGTGTAGAACTATAGAGAACACTTTATTTGACACTGCTTTGGTGAGAATATCTGCTAACTGATCTTCTGATCGAATTTTGGGCAATTCCAGAATTTTCTCATCTAACTTTTCCTTTATGAAAAATCTATCCACTTCAACATGCTTTGTTCGATCATGTTGAACTGGATTATGAGAAATATCACATGTAGCTTTGTTGTCACAATACAACCGAATTGGTTGTCTTGATAGAAACCCTAGGTCTTGTAAAAGTAGCCTCAACCACAATGCTTCACAAACTGCAAGTGCAATTCCTCTAAATTCAGCTTCTACACTTGAACGTGCAACAACATTTTGCTTTTTACTTCTCCATGTAACCAAATTCCCACCTATAAAGGTGAAGCATCCTGAAGTAGATCACCTGTCATCTATTGCACCAGCCCAATCAGCGTCAGTGTATGCTTCGATACTTTGACAATCTATGTTTTTTGTAAATAAAATTCCTTTTCCAGAGAAGACTTTAGATACCGTAAAATGCGCATAACAACACTCATGTGTTGTTCTCCGGGATTATGCATATATTGGCTAACAACACTTAATGCATAAGTAAGATATGGCCGTGTATGAGCTAAGTACATCAATCTGCCTACAAGCCTTTGGTATCTCCCCTTATCAGTAGGAACTTGATTAGGCTCAATGCACAACTTCAATCCTTCTTCTATAGGTGTATCAATTAGTTGACATCCTGACATTCTAGTTTCTTATAAAAGATCTAAGGTATATTTTCTCTGAGATAGAAATATTCCCATATTTGATTGAGACACTTTGATCCCAAGAAAATATTTCAGGGACCCTAGATCTTTCATTTCAAATTCTCTAGATAAATATTCCTTCAAAGCACTTCTTTCTTCTGGGTCATTTCTTATAACTACCATATCATCTACATAAATAATAAGAATAGTGATCTTATCTTGCTTTTTCTTTAGGAATAAAGTGTGATCAGAATTGCTTTGGTGGTATCCAAAAACTATCATTGATTTTGTAAACCTTCCAAACCATGCTCTTGGTGATTGTTTCAACCCATAAAGTGCCTTTTTCAATCTACATGCCTTTTGACTATGTTCTTATGGTCTTGTATGGGAGATCCATATATACTTCTTTAGACAATTCTCCATGAAGAAAGGCATTCTTCACATCAAGTTGTTGTAATTGCCAATCCAAGTTTGCAGCCAATGACAATAATACACAAACTGTGTTGATTTTGGCTACTAGTGCAAATGTCTCTGTATAATCAATCCCATAGAATTGAATGTATCCTTTTGCTGCTAGTCTTGCTTTAAAATGTTCAATTGAGTTATCAGCTTTGTACTTCACACTATAGACCCATCAACACCCAACTGGTTTTTTTCTTGGAAGGCAGTCAACGAGTTCCTATGTTCCATTTTTTTGTAAGGATTGCATCTCCTCATTCATAGCAGCTTTCCAATTTGGGTTAGCTAAGGCCTCCTGCACACTATTAGGAATAATTACAGTAGATAATTGATTTAAGAATGACTTATTTGATTCTGAGAAACGGTGACTAGACACATACTTACTCATGGGATATTTAGCTTTACTAGAAAGAACAGGTTCATATGTGGGTTTAGGAATACCTTTAGTATGACGTTATGGTAACTGTTTTCTAGTTGGCTCAGGGATTAAAGTAGCAACATCTTTGACAGGTAATTGGTGCGGTATATCAGTGAGGGACTCAAGCTCACAAGATTCAAGTTTTGGGGTGACAGACATTCCACCTTCTACTCCTTCACCTTCAGAGTGTTCATCACTACTTTGATCCAAGTTGTCAACACCCAAGTTACTTGTTTCAGAAAGATTATAATTCATATGACTATGATAATCATAATCCAACAATTTATAATCTGAAGTCTGAATTTCTTGATAATGCTCCCCCTGAGGTTCAGACTTAGAAGAGAAATACATAGTATCTTCATGGAAAACCACATCCCTAGTGATAATCATTTGTTAAGTTAGAGGATCATAACATCGATAACCTTTTTGTTGTATAGAATATCCAAGAAACACACATCATAATGCTCGAGGGGTCAATTTGTTCCGTTGATGCTTATGGAGATGCACAAAGGTACACATTCAAAAACATATGGGGGTAAATTTGGAACAGATGGGGCGACAATTGCCTCAGTTAGAGTCTGAAAAGGAGTTCGAAAGTCATCAGTACTGGAGGATGCTCGATTGATTAAGTATGCAACTGAAGTAAGTGCCTCTCCCCAATAGAACAGTGGCATATGAGCTTCTATTAATGAAGCACGTACAACCTCCAACAAGTGACGATTTTTCCGCTCAGCTACTCCATTCTATTGTGGTGTATAAAAGCAAGTAGTATGATGAATAATTCCATTCGCTCGTAGATATTGTTGAAGGTCAGCACTATGGTATTCTCCTCCATTATCACTACGAATAACCTGAACTTGTGCATTGTACTGAGTTTGAATCATTTTATGGAATCTCTAAAACAATATATTCACTTCTCCTTTAGACTTCGTTAAATATAACCAAGTCATCCTTGTACAATCATCAATAAAAGTAACAAACCACTTTGATCCACCCAAAGTTTGGACTTTAGATGGACCCCAAATGTCAGAATGGATAATCATAAAAGGAACTGTACTTTTATTTAAACTTAATGGAAATGAGGCACAATGGCTTTTTGCCAATTCACAAGCATCACAATGAAAACTAGAAACACTGCACTTTTCAAACACATTAGGAAATAATTTCTTCAAATAACCAAAGGATGCATGCCCCAAGCGTCTATGCCATAACCAAATTTCAGATTTCTTCTTCTCCTTCTTAGAACAATCCACATTTAAAGCTTGTTGTAACTTGTTAGTACTTTTGGATGTTAAGTCCAAATAGTACAACTTCACTCTCCTAATACCACAACCAATCGTCTGTCTTGTTTGAATGTCCTTAAACACACAAAATTCAGGCAAAAAGATTACGACACAAGATAAAGCAATAGTTCTTTGAGAGACAAACAAAAGGTTATAAAATAAAGATAGGACAACTAAAACAGAGTCCAAATTTAAGGTATTTGAAAGAGTTAAGGATCCTTCCCCAATAATGGGAGTTGTGCACCATTAGCAGTGCAAACAAGTTTTTGTGAAGATGATTTAAGGGATGAGACCTGTCTAGAATCAAATGTCATATGATCCGTAGCACCTGAATCAATTATCCATGTACTATTAGAAATAGGTGTAGAAATATTTAAAGCCTTTCCAATAACATCTGTAGCTTCAATTAGGGCCAAATTTGTTTCATCTTTTGCCTTTATTTCAACAGCAGCTGTAGTTGGAATTTTAGTGAAGTTTTTCCCCTTTTTATCACGACTATAATCCCATCAATCTGGATATCCCACTAGTTCAAAGCATCGACTTTTAGTATGACCTGTCTTATTGCAATGGGTGCACTTGTAAGCAGACTTATCAGCACTAGTGATGGTCTTAGAATGATCAATTTTTGCTAAATGTTGCCAATTTTTTGTTGACCGGTTTCGAGCTACGATAAATGAGGATTTAGAATTTTCATACCCACTATTCAAAGTGGAATGACATACTGCCTCCCGTCAAGCTAGAGCATAACAATCCTCCAAATCAGGAATTGGTTCTTTACGTAGAATCTCTCCACAAATTTGTTCAAAAACACCATCTAATCCAGCAAGGAAAATGTGCACCCTCTGTCTTTGGGTTGCTTTTTGGTATTCTTTAATGTCATCGGCATCTTTCATGACCACTTTATCATGGTGGTCCAACTCACAAAAAATCTTAGTCAACTCCCTGTAGTATTCAGAAAGAGACTTACCATTTTGTTTAGCAGTGAATGCTTTTTGGTTCAAGGTGAAATTTTACAACTCATCACTTCCATCATAGAATGCTTTTGACAACGCACTCCATATTTCATGCACAATGGATAAGCGGAACTAGCACTTCATTATTTGATGCGGAACCCCGTGGATATAACGATCCAGAAACCCCAGGCACACACTTTGATAGAAAACAAGACGTAGAATAAAGACCCTCCCTACTAAACCCCCAAGAAACCTGTCCTTGGAAACGTAGATAATAGGGAAAAGATAGAACATTCTGCATCACACAGAACAACATGAGGAAAAACCTCACAACTATCTCGGTAGTCAAACCATGATAAAAAAATATGATCAAAATTCTCTATTGTCTATAGGCCAAGTTGCCTATTTATACATAAATCCTAAAATTGAAAATTATCTAACCCTATCTAGAAGATCTGATTTGAAACTAAAATTTGAAAATTAAAGATATGATTCTATTCTAAAAGATTTATTCCTAACTAATTTAAATCAGATTTGATCTTGATAGATTAGATCATATTTGATTTAAATCCTAAAAGACAAACTGAATCAATTTAAATCTAAACAAACCTAGACTAAGTCAAAACAAATAAAAAAATGAATCTAAACACAATCTAAACATATTTTCAACATAATCAAATTACTTGCTCCCCAAGTTACTTTAATTAAACTTGATTCCTTGATATCCAAATAACTTGAAATGAGTTCTTGGATTGTTTGATCTCCAAGGCAGAACTGACTTGCTAGAAACAAGCTATTTTCCAGTGTTGGAATGACCAAATTACCCTCTTGAGCTTGTATCATTCTCCCCCTCTTCAAAAAGATTCGTCCTCGAATCTTGCCTTTGTAATCTTCAAAGATATCTCCACCATTGCCTTTCCTCCATGAAGCCATCTAAGAACCTACAATTGAAGAATCTCACTAACACTCTTTCCTCTCTTTTTTTTTTTTCCTTTTTTTTTCTTCTCTTTTTTTTCGCTTTTTTTTCTTCTTTTTTTTTTCTTTTTTTTTTTGCTTTTTTTTTTGGAACTAAATATACCTCAAATACAAAAAAAAAATGTGGACAAAGTAGACACAACGATTAAAGAAACAAGACTCAAAACACAAAGAAAAAAACTAGGGAAAACTCAAAGAAAGAAAAAAAAACTAGGGAAATAAAATTAACAAAGCGGAAACGAAATAGAACAAAGGATAGTAAACATAGGGTTTTCCTACTAGACCTCTAAGAAACCTGTTCTTAGCAACCTAGGTCACCGGAAATGGATTTTCCTACTAGACCTCTATGAAACCTGTCCATAGCAACCTAGATCAAAGGAAGAATTTCCCTACTAAACCCCCAAGAAACCTGTCCTTAGAAACGTAGATAACAGGGAAAAAATTATGCTTATAATCCTCACCTTTTCTAATTTCTTCTCCTTTTTTTTTTTTTTGATCTGAACTAGCAACTAAAAAAAATGCAAAACAAAGAAGAAGCATAGAGATAGACAAAGATGTGACAACAACACAAGAGGATAGAATTCAAAAACACATAAAAAAAGAACGCAAATGGACAAGGAAAGAAGACAAAAGATAAACGTAAAAGACAAAGATAGATAAATAGGAATTTATCTAGACCTTGCTCTGATACCAAATGATGCGGAACCCCATGAATATAACGATCCAGAAACCCCAGGCACACACTTTGATAGAAGATAAGATGTAGAATAAAGACCCTCCCTACTAAACCCCCAAGAAACCTGTCCTTGGAAACATAGATAACAGGGAAAAGATAGAACATTCTGCATCACACAGAACAACATGAGGAAAAACCTCACAACTATCTCGGTAGTCAAACCATGATAAAAAAATATGATCAAAATTCTCTATTGTCTATAGGCCAAGTTGCCTATTTATACATAAATCCTAAAATTGAAAATTATCTAACCCTATCTAGAAGATCTGATTTGAAACTAAAATTTGAAAATTAAAGATATGATTCTATTCTAAAAGATTTATTCCTAACTAATTTAAATCAGATTTGATCTTGATAGATTAGATCATATTTGATTTAAATCCTAAAAGACAAACTGAATCAATTTAAATCTAAACAAACCTAGACTAAGTCAAAACAAATAAAAAAATGAATCTAAACACAATCTAAACATATTTTCAACATAATCAAATTACTTGCTCCCCAAGTTACTTTAATTAAACTTGATTCCTTGATATCCAAGTAACTTGAAATGAGTTCTTGGATTGTTTGATCTCCAAGGCAGAACTGACTTGCTAGAAACAAGCTATTTTCCAGTGTTGGAATGACCAAATTACCCTCTTGAGCTTGTATCATTATTTTTGGGCTCATGGACATCAACAACCATCTCTTCACTTTTTGATCCTCAACATACCATTTTTCATAGCCATTATCAGACTTTTCAAGTTTTTTCATTTTGCCGTTGATATGTGAGTGTTTCTCTTGCTTTGCAATATGCATCTCCATAAGTTGTGACCAAATATCATAATTGGATTCCATGAGAATGATTCCTGCATTGAAAACATTCTCGGATTGAACAATAACAGGGACAAATTTGTCTCCTAACATATTAATTTCTTTTCTTTTTTAAAGTTTTGGCTCTGATACCAGGTGAAAAATAGGAATAGAATAGAAATTATTCCTTTCTTATTTCTATTATTGTTTCACATGTATGTACAACAAATTTATAGAAGAAGAAATAACTAAGAATAGACTTCATGTTATTCCTAAACTTTCTAAACTTTTCTATAACAGAAGTTTACAACGAAGATTACGTGTAATTAGAAATCTACTTAAACTGATCCTATTCTTGGAAATCAATCCAAGGAAATCTCAACAGTTCCTTCCTAGCGTTATACCAATGATGGAATTTTCACAGCTAAGTCTACTTATCAAGCTCTTATGGGATTTGCTTCTAATTCAGGTGGTAGTGTGTGGAACGAGGTTTGGCACTGCTCAGGCCTCCACAGAATTCGTTGTTTCCTTGGGCTCACCTTCCATAATGGCATTATGACCAATGATTTTCAGATCCGCTGCCACCTCATTCATAATGCCATCTACCCTTGTTGTGATATGGAAAATGAAACTATTATCCATTACCTTTTGTGACTGTGGGTAGGTCAAATCCCTTTGGCAAAGATTGGTTCTCCCACACTCGTGGAATCAATTTTTTAACCCAGATCTGAAGGATTGGGTTTACTTTAATTTTAAAATCACTAACATAGCCAATATGGATGAACCTTGGGTTATGCTATTTGGCTTCATGATTTGGCTGTTATGGTTAACTGGAAATGAGCTCATTTTTTTAAGTTGGTAATGGGCAAGTGCAGCATCTTTCCTTCTTAACGCAATCTCGAATCCGGGAGCTAGTATCTGATGTGCTTGATCACTCTTGGAGACCTCTACAGAATTATGCTTACAGACAGGTGGTGATTAGTTAGACTTTCCCCCCTTAGGGCTAGGTTAAAGGCAATGTTGATGGATTTGTGCATCACCAGGGTAGCAAGGCAGCGTGTGAAGGTGCTTTTAGGGATGAAACTGGTGCCTGGATGATTGGTTTTGCTAAGAATATTGGCTCCTTCTCCGTAGTGATGGCTGAGCTTCGGGGAATTCTTTCGGCTTTGGAGATTGCTTGGTTGAAAGGCTTCCGTAAGTTGCACCTTGAGGCTGAGTTGAGGTTAACCTTGAGGTTGACTTAAGGTTAACAATATAATTTGTTATGGAAGGGGCTGCCCAGCATCATCCTCTCAACTCTTGTTGCCCAGATTCGAAGTTTCCTGCACCGTGATTGACAGGTGATTATCTCCCATGTCTACCGCGAGGGAAATAGAGTCGCTGACTTCCTAGTTGGTTACACCCATTCTTTGTGCCTGCGTCTCCACATCTTGGATAGACCTCCAAGTGGGTGCGATTCTTTGTTACTAGAGGACTTGGCTGGTGTGTCTATGATTAGATGTGTTATTAGCTAGGGGTCTTGGCACCTCCAACTCACCAAAAAAAAAAAATCACATCTATTATTCTAAATATTTAAATTCAAATTAGCAAAGTAATAAGGTGTATACTATTCACACTTTAAGGTCAATAACTCCTGATAAGTATAAAAATTTAGTAAATTTAACTTAATGATTTAACCCTTTAAGAGAGTTGATTATTTATCCCAAAATTAACTAATGTTTTCATTTAATTTTAATGTATGGTCAAAACAAAAATTCTTTACACAATTATTTAATTATTATTGTCGATTGACTCTTACCATAATTATTTCAAATGTTATTTATATTATAATAAACATTCAATGTTTTATTATTTCAAGCTTATTATTATTTTAGCCCATTATTTCAGCCTTGTTTGTTATCTGCGCAAGTACACAGTACTAGATTCTAAGTTGAATTTTGGAAACTAAAGAATTGGGTGCAGATGAGTGAGCAAATGTAGTACTGGCAATTTGTTGCACAATCAATGTGGTATGTAGAGAAATATTTGACAAGCTAAAATAAGGTTAGTTATTCATATCACATATTTAGATTTCTAAGCTATTATTCTTAGCCATTAACAAGCCAATAATCTTGAAGAAAAGAAACTGAGATTGTGGAGGAACCAGAAGTTCCAACACTCGATGGAGAAGAGAGAACTTTGAGAATGAAAACTGGTAGACTTTATTGAAAATCAGAAAATTATTACAACTCTTCTTGAGATCTGTGAGTGTCAAGCTTTTATACACAGACTGTACAAGCTAATTGGCTAACAAACTCTAACTAACTATTTACAGAGCTCACTAAGAGAAATAACAGAAAGTATGTCAGCTAAGCAAAATAACTACCACTAACCAATTGAAGTTGGCAAACTATTAAGTTGGACCATTGTCCTTGTTGCTAAGTTCACGTGTTAGCCCCCCCACAAGCTGGCCGGTAAATGTCTAAGAGGCCAAGCTTGGATAGCAAATGTCGAAATGGGCCTGAATGAAGGGATTTGGTGAAAATAGCAGCAGTCTAATGCTTGGATGGAACTGGTAGCAAACGAATCAAACCAGAGGAGATCTTCTCGTGCACAGTGTGGCAATCTATCTCAATATGCTCAGTTCTTTCATAGAAGATCGGGTTAGTAGCTATATGAATAGCTGAGATGTTGTCATAGAATATAGGAATGGCTTCTGAGTTGACAATCTGAAGATCTTTCAGCAGAAAAGAGAGCCACTAAGCTTCACAGCTTGCAGCTGCAAGGGCACGGTATTCAGCTTCTAAGGAGCTGCGAGCCATGGTGGGTTGCTTCTTACATTTCCAAGATATGAGTGCTGTCCTAATGAAGAAGCAGAAACCAATAACAGACCTCCTTGTGTCCAAGCAGGAGCCCCAATCTGAGTCTGCAAACCCTGAGAGTTTGAGATCAGATGATGAAGGGAAGAAAAAACCAGTGGCTGGGGCAGATTTGATGTATTTAAGCACACGAATAGCAGCTTGATGATGTTCTACGATGGGACAGGACATTAACTGACTAAGCTGACCTACAATGAAAGAGATGTCAGGTCTTGTACTAGTGAGGTACAAGAGTCTTCCCACTAATCGTCTATAGGCTGAGGCATCTTCATAAGGAGCACTTCCAGCTTGTTGAAGTTTGATAGATGGATCAAATGGTGTGGACATTGGTTTGGCAGCCAATTGACCAGCATTTTATAGTAATTCAAGAGCATATTTGCACTGGAAAAGAGTAATGCCTCTGTTAGATCTAGCCACTTCCATACCGAGGAAGTATTTGACATGCCCTAAGTCTTTGATGGTAAATTTGTCATGCAGCATTCGTTTCACAGAATTGATCTCAGTGATATCATTTCCTACCAAAAGCAAATCATCGACATACACCAAAATGGCAATGAAATGGTTAGCAACTGATTTGATAAATAAAGAATATTCAACCTTTGATTGTGAGAAACCACAAGCCAAGAGTGCCTCAGTCAGCTTGCAATTCCATTGTCTGCTGGCTTGTTTAAGGCCATACAAGGACTTTTGGAGCTTACAGACCTGACCTAGGTGTAATGGTGAGATGCCAGGTGGAAGTGTCATATACATCTCCTCATGAAGGTCACCATGTAAGAAGGCTATGTTAACATTAAGTTGCTTCAAATACCAATTATTAGCTGCTGCCAAAGCAAATACAAGCCTCATGGTTGTCATTTTCGCCACAGGACTAAAGGTTTCAAAATAATCAAGACCTTCAGTTTGTGTAAAACCTTTCGCCACTAAGCAAGTTTTATGGCATTCTATAGAACCATCTGGGTTGTATTTGGTCCTGAAGACCCATTTATAGCCTATGGCCCCCTTATCAGGAGGCAAATCAGTGAGAGTCCAAGTGTGATTTTCAATAAGAGCATTGAGTTCAGCTTGAATGCTTGTCGCCAACAATCATGCATCACAGCGGCCTTATAGGAGGTGGGTTCAGGTTGGGAAGAAATAGCCAGAGAAAATGCTTTGTATTTGGGAGAAAGTTGATCATAACTTACTACGTGTGCAATTGGATAAGTTGCATCTGAGGATGTGGAGCTGTGACCCTTGGCAGCAAGTTGACAATGATAGTCTTGGAGGTAGGAAGGAGGCTTCCTGGTTCTGGAGGACCTTTGAACCTGAACAGATGCATGGGAATTAGGCTGATGAATTGTGGCAGCAGGGATAAGAGAGGATTCTGGTAAGAGGCGAGTAAAGGTATCAAAATTTGATAAAGGTTCTGTAGGGGGATGAGTTAATTGGGTAGGTTGTAGGTTGATTGGGACAGGTGTAGGGATAAGGTCAAAGAAAGTTTCTGGGGCCAAGGGTGGTGAGAGGTGAGTCATTGGTGAGGAATCAGGCAAAGGGTGAGTTGTCTTGAAAGGGAAGATTGTCTCATGAAATGCAACATGTCTAGATGGGAATAGTTCTCTAGTTATTAAATCAAAAATAATATAACCTTTTGTTCCTTTCTTAGAACCAAGAAAAATACACTGTCGTGCCCTTAAGTCAAATTTTCTTCTATGAGCAGTAAGAGAAGTAGCATAACATAGTGAACCAAACACTTTGAGGTGATTGAGACAAGGCAGCTTATTATGCAATAGTTGATAAGGACTGCACTTATTTAATGTGATACTAGGAATTCGATTTATTAAAAGAATAGCATGGCCAATGGCAAAATTCCAAAAACATAAAGGTAGACTAGACTGAAAAATTAGAGACCTTGCAATATTCAGAATATATTGATGTTTTCTTTCCACAATAGCATTCTGTTGTGGTGTTTCAGGGCAAGAGGTTTGATGACTGATCCCATTTTTAGAGAAATAGTTATCCATGGAGAATTCTTTTCCATTATTGGTTCTAACCATCTTGACATTTTTGGTAAACTGCACTTGGACTAATTTTATAAAATTTTGAAGAAGATTTCTTGTCTCTGATTTTAGCTTCATAAAGTACACCCAAGTAAATCGTGACTTGTCATCAACAATGGTGAGAAAGTACTTATGACCAATAATGGAAGGAATATGGAAAGGTCCCCAAATATCAACATGAATGAGATCAAAGCAGGCATCAGACTTAGAGACATTGATAGGAAAAGCCAATTTTCTCATTTTTGCAAAATGACATGTTTCACAATGTGTGATCTCTTTATTACAGGGAATGAAAGGAAAATATGATGCAAAAGTTGTATCTTTTCAAAAGGTAGATGACCTAATCTAGCATGCCACAAGGCTGAGACATTATTAGATTTACATGAGGCTGCAATGTGGGAGTTTATTGTGGCTGCATCTATGCAGGTTGAAGGGAAGCCTCTGAGAACTTCAAGCTTCATTGTGTACGAGCCACTGTGGAGTTCAGCAGCACCAATCATCCTCAAAGAGGCTTGGTCTTGAATAGCACAAGATGTGGTGTCAAAGGTAAGTTTACAGTAAAAAATGCTAGCAAGTTTTGATATGGATATGAGATTGAAAGAAAACTGTGGTATGTATAAGACATTTGTGAGAAAGAAATCATTTGAGAATATGATGGTTCCTGAAGTATCAGTGAGTATTTTGTTACCATTTGGCAACTGAACCGAAATAGGTTGTATTCTCTTGTAGCTATGGAACTGAGATAGAGAGTAATAGACATGATCTGTTACTCCTGTATCCAGAATCCATTCATATGGAGAGGTGCTACAAGACAATACAATACTTGAGGGTGGCTATGTGGTGATTTGATTTGCTAGGTGAGCATTTTGGTTTTGCTGTGATTCTGATTGTTGTAACAGGGCCAAAAGCTTCATATGTTGCTCTTTGGTGAAAAACACCCCTGATTGCTCTTCTTGAATGTCTTCTGTTTGAGAACTCACATCTGTAACTCCCTTATCGTCAATGTCATCTAAGGTAAAATTATTCATAGTGCTGCTATACTGCTTCATGTGGGAAGGAAAACCATGCTTTTTGTAGCAAGTATCAATTGTATGACCATTTTTCTTGCAATAGGTGCAAACCTTTGATGATTGTCCTCTCCCATTTCCACTTCTCAGAATTTACTAGTTGGCCTCTCATGCCTCTTCCTCTTGTTTGACCTCTGCCATAAGAACCTTGATCAATGACATTTATGAGTGTCTTAGAGTCAAATTCCTCACTATGCATTTGCCTTTCTTGTTGTGTCAACAAAGAAAAGATTGTATTAATATCAGGAAAAGGTCTCATCAACATAATCTGTGACCTAACAGTCGCATATTGCTCATTGAGACCTCTTAAGAATCTGACTACATAATCATTTTGTCTGTATTCTCTTATAATTCCTAAACCACATGTGCACTGCCCCATGCAAGGACACCCTAGAATCGGTCTAAAATTTTCTAATTCCTCCCACACTGTCTTCAACTTGGTGAAGTAAGAGGTTACTGATAAATCCCCTTGCTTGATAGCAAAAATTTCTTGTTGGAGCACTGCCATTCTGAATATGTCCCCTTGATAATACCTGTGTTTCAGATCTTTCCATAGTTCCAATGCAATCTCAATCCATAGAACACTTTGCAAAATTTCTGGACTCAAAGATTGGTGAATCCATGAAACTACAAATGTGTTGCACTTCTCCCAAGCAAGGAACAAAGGATCATTGTCTATAGGCCTAGGGAGAAGGCCATCAATGAAAGGCAACTTGTTTTTCGACTTAAGAGCCATTCTCATGGCTCGAGCCCAAACATTATAGTTCTGAGTGGTAAGTTGTATCGAAACCAAACAAATTCCAGGATTTTCACCAGGATGCAAGTGATATGGACTAAATGGATCTACCATAGGACTTAGAAACTGACCTTGCATGAGAATAGGATTCAGATTCTGACCTTGCAACTGATTTAGAAATTGACCTTGAATCTGATTTTGAAACTGATTCTGACAAGGAATAGGAATCTGATTGTAATTATGGAATTGATTCATACCAGGAAGTTGATTTGCCATTGCAATATGAGGAATTTGGCCCAAATTTTGTTGTTGATTCAACGCTGGGACTTGTTGTTGATTTAACACAGGAACTTGATTCTCTACTACTTCTTGATCCGCCATGAACACTAAATTGCGCAGCAGAACTCCAATCGGAGCTCTAGTACCATAACAAGCCAATAATCTTGAAGGAAAGAAACTGAGATTATGGAGGAACCAAAAGTTCCAACACTCGATGGAGAAGAGAGAACTTTGAGAATGAAAACTGATAGACTTAACACGTGAACTTAGCATCAAGGACAATGGTCCAACTTGATAGTTTGCTAACTTCAATTGGTTAGTGGTAGTTATTTTGCCTAACTGGCATACTTTATGTTATTTCTGTTAGTAAACTCTGTAAATAGTTAGTTAGAGTTTGTTAGCCAATTAGCTTGTACAGTCTGTGTATAAAAGCTTGTCACTCACCAATCTCAAGGAGAATTGTAATAATTTTCTGATTTTCAGTAAATTCTATCAGTTTTCATTCTCAAAGTTCTCTCTTCTCCATCGACTGTTGGAACTTTTGGTTCCTCCACAATCTCAGTTTCTTTCCTTCAAGATTATTGGCTTGTTAACCATTAATAGTCAATAATTTCTGTTTTATACTATGGCAATAACTTGCATGACTTGCCAATGGAATTATTTATTGGTTTTGTATTCAATATTACTCAAGACTATGTACTTTTAAATGGCAAATACACAATTATTTATATTTCTAATCATTTTATAATATTGCAGATGAATGCACATGTTGCTATTAACCAACAAAGAATTGGCTTTGATGCCATAAGATCCATAAGATTGATCAACTGCTGTTGTTTCATTACATAGTGTCTTGCCAAAATGTATGAAATGTATGTAAGTTTTATTGAACTTTAGGAATGGACTACTCAACTTTTGTTGGATCTGTTTGGACTTATGTTTAGAGTCTTTCTCTTAGTATGATGTTATTTGTTAGATGATGGCTATGAATACTTTTGTGACTAATTTATCTTTTGGATCAATTGCCAAAATGGAACAATGACAATAGATATAGTGGGTAATTTATGTTTGGTCTATGGTAATTTGACTTATGTATTGTGCCTACAAGAAGATTTAGAATATGCATTCCATGAAAATAGTAAGCTGCTATTTTCTTTTTTTTTTTAATCAAAATTAAGTTAGTCATTCAGCTTCTTTTATTTATATAATTGGTAATTATTGCTGCTATTTTAATGAAACATAATTTTCATAGTATTTAATCTTTAAATATTTATTTTGCTAAATCATTTGCACAATAAAATTATGCAAAATTAATATATTTCAATTCAATTCAACTTTTAGTATATATTCACTTGCTTAATTTATTAGTCCTTCTTGACATATAATCACCCATGCATCGCATAGTTAATACAGTAGTTAGACTAATAAAATATCTTCTAAGAATTAATTTATCAATGAATTAATCTATTAAGGGCTAAAATGCTGTTTCTCCCCAATATTTATTGATTTTATTTTAGATTAGAACTAGTTTTTGATCTCTATACGTATCATAAATTTTGGTTTTAATCCCTATATTAAAAAATTTTGGTTTAGATCCCTATACCCATACTTTATTCAGAAATTAGTCCTTATTATTAGAAAATTATTAGATAGTGTTAGTTTTTGCTTATATGGCTAATAGGATTTGATATAGATAAGGTGTGTTATCAATGTAATATTGAAATAACTTCTTTTGTGCATATTTTAGGCCCAAAACTGGCTTTTTTAAAAAATAGAAAAGAAATTAAAATAGTACCAAAATAATTTTTTTTTAAGCCGAAACGATCTCAACCGAATTTTATTATATCTCATATCATCTCCTATCAGGAACCTAAACTTTACCATGGCTCATGTCATCTTTCATTAGTGCTATTAGGGACTTAAACCAAAATTTTTTTAATGAATATGAACCTAAACCAAAATATATAAAGACTAAAAGTACATTTATTTCAACTTTTAAAAAAAATGATTATAAAATTTAAATTTTATATATAATTAAAAAAATGAAAACTAATTTTTTTAAAAAAAATTGAAAATAAAATTTTTTGATAATTTAAATTTTTAAAAAATTATTTAAATATATGAAAGCTAATTTTTTTAATTAAAAAAATAATTATTTTACGAAAAAAGTCAAAGACAAACTCACCCTAAAACCAAAATTTATATCAGGATCAAAAACTAATTTTAGCTTTATTTTATTGTGCAGTCGTTAAAGCCTGTCTCTCCGCCTCTTTTCTCACCATTTTCTTCATCTCAAATTTTGTCCCACTGAGTCCAACGTGCAAAATCTCTCCTCTTGTTAGTCTTTGGACACTCCCAGCTCCAGCTTTAGCTCTAGGGTTTAACTCACCGCATTGCGTCCCTTTCATACCCAGACTTATCCGATTTCCTTCCTGTCCGCCTTTTCTTGCTCTCTCTTTTATTTTATTTAAACCCAAAATTCCGACATGGATGGAGCAAGCATCGGCGGGGGCGACGGCGCCCCTCACGCGGCGTTACCAGCACCAATTCCGAGCGGGAGCACGCCGCCGCCGTTCCTAAGCAAGACTTACGAAATGGTGGATGACCCTTCTACGGATTCGATTGTGTCGTGGAGCCCAACCAACAACAGCTTTGTGGTTTGGAACCCTCCCGAGTTCGCCAGAGACCTCTTGCCCAAGCACTTCAAGCACAACAATTTCTCCAGCTTTGTTCGGCAGTTGAACACCTATGTATGGCATCAACTTTCTCGTTCTTCTTCTTGTCCTTCTTACTCTTCTTTTTTAATTGGCCCATTATTGTTTTCTCCTTTTTTGAGTAGGATTTTGTTGTTGTTGTTACTATTGGGATTTTTAGTGCTGCCAGTAATTCTTCAAAAGTTAGAGTTAGTGGACAATTTTTGATTCTTTGTAAGCTTAGTTGATTTGACTGACTTTTGACTACTGGGGTTCCTTAAGCATGTTATTGTAGACACTCGGACAGGAGCTGCTTCATAATTGACTGTATTGAAGAAGATGGTAATAATTAGTAGACTTTGGAGCCATAGTGTGGAATTGATCTGCTGCCTTAGTGGCATAGGAATGCATTCTTCATGTAGTGTAAAGCCATTGGTTCTTTGGGATATGTTAATATTTTTCTTTGAATCAGAAGAATCAATAGCATTATGGGGGATGGTAACTAAGACCCATGCTGATTTAAGCATAATTTTTAAAATCAAAGCAAGGAGACATCAAGGCAGAATTAAGTTCTGTCTTATGGGTCAATCAATGCCAGCTACATGCAAGAGTATTTTATTATTGAAATGTTGAAGTTGAAGGACCATTTGGCACTCATTGAGCGTGGTACCAACTCTCTTTTGATTGGAATTTAGAATCCAAATACTATTTGGTACTTCCTTTTCTGGAGATCAATTTTAACTAAATGCTATAACTCTTTTCTGTAATGACAAATGAAATGTTATAGAATGGGTTATTTTTTGAAAGGAAACTAAGAAGTTGCTTTAATTTTGGGCAAAATTCTCAAAAAGGCTTGGCTTATTGATATTGAGTTCCATTACTTGGTATTGCAGGAATCAACTGCACCTTAAATAAGTTAATAATTAGTTTTGTTGTGACTGAGTTTGTCTCAAGGTCAGCTTATGGGTTTGGGCTTTTCTTTGGGTCCACGGATATGGGCATCTTTTATTGACATGCCTACCTGAGTTGAAAGATATTATTCAATTTGGTTGTAAATCTGTTGTATACGGACTAACGGTAAGTAAATCATATTCTCCCTCCAGTCTTCAAATACAGGCTTTGTACTCTAAAATGTGATTGAGCTGACAGGCTTTTTTTTTCCCCATTTTTTTTTCCATATGTATAAGTAGAACTATCTGTTGTTGATTGTTTTGGCTTGTGTAGTATCAGAACTTGTAGTTGAAGGTTGATTCCAATTTTTTCTTGGGAATTAGGTCCAGAAGGGACACAAGCTATGATTTGAGTTAGATGAATTATTATGTTTTGATATCTACTCATACTTGAATCCTTGGGCTATATTGTTACACCATAGCCATATGTGGCCACTCATCAATCTGCATCTCCATTTTAGTTTGATTGTGCATCTCTACTTTCCAGTGTTTTGTATATTGAATCAGAAGTTTTGAATTTTTATTGGGGATGCATTTGACTTCCTTTCTGTCACTTTTTCCCTTGTAATGACATCAACTCATCATGATTAAGCAGGGTTTCAGGAAGGTAGATCCAGATCGCTGGGAATTTGCTAACGAGGGATTTTTGAGGGGTCAAAAGCACTTACTTAAGAGCATAACTCGGCGAAAACCTCCCCATGGTCATAATCATCAGCAAGCACTGCAATCACATGGACAGAGTTCATCAATAGGGGCATGTGTAGAAGTTGGGAAGTTTGGACTTGAGGGAGAGGTTGAGATACTTAAGAGAGATAAGAATGTGCTCATGCAAGAACTTGTGAGATTGAGGCAGCAGCAACAGGCTACTGATAACCAACTGCAGACAATGGTTCAACGCCTTCAGGGAATGGAGCAACGACAGCAACAGATGATGTCATTCCTTGCAAAGGCTGTCCAGAGCCCTGGGTTTTTGGCTCAGTTTGTACAAGAGCAAAATGAGAGCAACAGGCGCATAACTGAAGCAAACAAAAAGCGCCGGCTTAGGCAGGAAGGTATTGGTGGAGTGGAACGTGCTGCTGCTTCTGATGGACAAATTGTTAAATATCGACCTCAGATGAATGAAGCGGCAAAAGCAATGCTAAGGCAGATGATGAAATTGGATACTTCTCTGCTAGAGTCTTTTTGTAATAACCCTGATAATTGCTTGATTGGTGATGGTTTGTCACCATCCAGTGCAATGGACAGGAGAAGCTCTCTGAGCCGGACTTCTGGAGTAATGCTTCAAGAGGTCCCTTCAACTGCAGTGCCATCTTCTCGTGTTCCAGCTGCAACAGGGACTCAAGGGCATGCCCCCTCAACAAGAAGGTCTGAAATTCCATCGTCTCCACAAGTTGCTGCCAGTGAAGAAGCTCAACACCCTGATATAAATGTTGTAGTTGGACCACCGGAAGCATCTTATATCCCTGTTCCTCAAGCAGATGTAATCATGCCTGATCTTTCTCCAATACCAGATATAGTGACAGGAAGTATTCTTGATATTTCTAAAGATAATTATATCGCACCTGAGGCAGGCGGTGAGGGATATATGGATCCTACTTCATGGGGAGGGAATGGGTCATTTCCCATTGATTTTGATAGTATTTCACCTGAAACAGACATTGATGATTTGTTGAGCAATCCTTCCTTTTGGGATGATATTGTGCGAACTCCTGTGCCAGAGGATGAGACCAATGTTGCTGAAATGTCCCAGGAGAATGAGGCGCAGCCAATGGAAAATGGATGGGACAAATCTCAACATATGAACCAACTTACTGAGCAGATGGGCCTTCTTTCTTCTGATGCAAAAGCAGTTTGAGTATATGATGAAGTGTAGACTAATTTTTGATATTTTCTAAGGTAACCCTTGGTCCAAACAATATGCAAATGATGTCTATAATATAATTACACCTCAAATTGCTCACTTCAAACATAGATGTTTTTTGTTTGGTCTGGTTTAGTTTGTGCATATATAAGACCTAAATTGAATTACTTTTTCTGTAGATTTACATTGATATTTTCTTTGACCTTGTTGAATTTTAATTATGAAATAATGGTAGAATTAGATGCTATAATTTTGGACATGATTCGATGTATCAGTTCATGTCTTGTCTTGTTAGATGCAGATAGCCATAGTTTTGATGGAGTAGCTGTTAATAATGAAAGCTTTCTCTCATAGTTGTCAATAGTGCATGATAACAGCGGGGTGGCTGCGACAGAGCTTGCAAGAGCTGTCATCGCGGCCGTCGCGGGCGCTGTTGCTTTCAGCGAACCAAAAGCCAATAATGGCCCTAGTTTTTGACCGTTCTGGGCAGTCTAAGAGGGCTGGAAGGTCATTTCTACCCTTCCCCTCTCTTCTTCCATCAGATTGTGAACTTAGGGTTCACTTCCCCCCTTTTCTCTTCTCCTCTCTCAATCGGTCTCTCTCTCCCCTCACCCCTCTCACTCTCCGGCCATCCTCTAACCTCCGGCGGCGGTGGCGGCACGAGTTTCTGGCAGCAGCGGTTGGTCCTTCCTCCCCTTTGTTCTATCTTGTTTCCTTCTTCTCCTCTTCTATCTTCTTCTGCCTTTGTTCTTTTCCCTTCCATTCACTATTTCGTGCCTTCTGTTTTTTTTTTCTTTTTTTTTTTTACCCCTGTTTAGCAATGGCAACATCATCAACTCTCTATTTTGTTAGTTTTAAAGCATAGAGACTTAGGTTTAATTAGGATTTGATGTTGTCTTTTATATTTTGCTGCCTTTATGAGGGTGCTATTTTTTTTTTGTTTTACTGCCCTTCGGACTTGATGTTTATATATTGGATTGATGGTGATTGAGTGTTTTTAGAGTATGGAATGGATTATGAATTTTTATCATTGATGTGAATGAGTTTAATTGTGTATGATTTCTTATTTCTGAACATTTATATATGTTATATGAATTGCATGATAATTATGTATTTTTTATCAAATAGCGGCCGAAACACTATCCACTATCCCACTATAGTGTTTTTGAGGCTGGCCGCTACGCGCCGCTCTCCATGTTTGATAACTATGCTTTCTCTCTCTGAAGTATGTATGTTTGTATGTGTGTGTATGTATCCATGAGGGGGTACAGTTCCTAGAAACTAGACTAGAAGTGGTTTGGTGTTTTGACAAAGGATTCTTAGTATTGTGGTTTTACAGGCCATGCTCCATGAAAATGACACCATGAAAATGACAATGTTTGATATGAAATCCAGTTTGGGAAGAAGCAGTGCTAGACTGCAAATGAGCTTGGACTCGTGGAAATAATCAACATTTATGTTGCTGTGTTTTGGCATATGTTAGTTCCTCAATTTAATGCTGCTGATCTGAATGAAAATGTCATGGATTACTAGAATACTACTAAACTGAACATGTGCTAATTTGGTTCAAGTTAAAACAATCTATTATATGGTTTTGCCTTTCATCCTGGATTATATGTCCAGCCAAATAATAACTTTTTCTTTGACATGTGTGAGAATACAATGAGGAATTTGAGGTATTTACCAAGTGCTTAAGGGGAATCCCCAGTATGTTGGGTGCAAGGCCAAATCTTTCTGAGTTATTACTGGGTTGAATGAGCAGCAAAGGGTAGAGGAGGAAACTGTAATAATCTATAGTGACAATTATTTCATCTATAACAAAATGATTTATGAATTATTTAATAATTTTTATGATCATGGATGATATTTCAAATTTAGCAATAAAATGTGGACAGTTCAACGAGCTTTAGTGTATTTGCTATCTATTTCTAATAATTACTAATAGTAAAGGTGATGGTCCTGTTGGGTGTCCAACTTTCTTTGTCCATATTTGATATTTGTTGTTATTTTTCCACTTTATATAAGGTTGCATGTGTAAGCATACTAAAAATAACTATCTCACGATTTTATACACATTCACCTTGTACACAGTTACACAACAGTCACTTCCCATTGACTTTAAAAGAACTGTTTGGGAGGTAACCCCCTTTTGATGGAGGTCGGTAACTTATTTGGAGTTCATTGCCAGATAAAACCAAGTGCAGTCAACAAACGGCTATGTAAATGGATGCAAGAATTCATTAATGCAACTGACTGAGGGAAGGAAACTTTGAGTGCTCTTTCTCTTTCTTTTTCGTTTTGTTACATTTTCATTCTAATTAACATCAAATGGTTTTAGTGGGTGGGGTGAGATATATCATTTTGTTGTGCTTATGGGTGGCAGATTGTTGCATTATAATTGTTTTGACTGGTACTGTTTATGGCATTTTCACGTATTATTATTATTATTATTATTTTCTAATGTAAGCACCCTAAGTTTTAATGTCATTTACTGTTCAGTTGTTTATGCTGTTGCTTTTCTCTACACGGCAATCATCAGTAGATAAAGTCTAATGCATGTATGTTTCTTCATTTTTTTATCTCATGTCCATCTACCAAATTTCCTATTCTATCAAGGGATGAAGTGCGACACAAGTCTCCAAATTGAAGGAAAAAGAGAAGGGATTGGTAAAATTCAAATAGCAACATTGAATCGGTACACTCTTAGAATATCTTTTCTGACATGAAAATTTGAAAAATTCTTTTTCTTTTCCCTACTAATTATGAAATGTTCTCTTATGTGCCAGACACGTGTTTTGTGGATCAGGCTTGGCTCCTGCCACCTTTGGTGCTTCACAATTTAGCAAGTAGATGATAGATACAACAATGTTGGGTCTTTAAAGGGATGAGGCTGAAAAGAAACCACACATTGCTTCCGTGTGAGTGTACATCTTCAGAAAGAAAGAGATACTTCTTAATTTATTAAAGACATTTGTCAATTAATATGTGAGAGTTTTCTTAGTGGTTCACCTTCTGAAATATGCATTAAATATAAATGATACAATTTCAAAACTGCCTTGCATTGACTTGGGACCAGAGGTCACTCCTGCCTTTGCTAGAGAGTTTATATGAAGGTATGGCTGTTTTAGAGAAATAAGCCTGGCCTACTAACGCTATATTACCTAATACATATACTCTAACAGGCTGAAAATTGATTTCAAAGCATTTTAAAGGAATTTTTTGCTAATCATTTGTGGCTTAGAAAGAGGGATAAACAATATCTATCATAAACCCCTCTTAAAGTTGATTGCTTCAATGTGCTTAATATTAGTCATGATTTAAATGGTCTACTTTCCTCCCCCACGGCCATCTTTCTTTTCACAGCCTATAGCTATATTATTTGTTTTTATTGTGCATGGTTGGTATCCATATGATTGCTATACATATCAACTTGTTACTTTGAGATTTGCTCTACAGAAAGAAGCTCTCAGTACATTCTGATATACTAACTTTAATTCCATGTTAGAAGACTATGCAGAAATATTTGAAGAGGTGGGGAAAGTAAAAAGTATCTTCGACTTTATGGTCACTTCTAATTAAGTATAATTTATACTTCCCAACAAGGTCCAACGTTGTCCTCTCTTTGTTCATCGAACTTGATCTGTGTCATTTTTCTCCCGATGTCAGTGTTTCGTTCATTTGGAAATTCTCCGTCTTTATTTTTGATATCATTGTACAATTTACGAAATTGTTGATGCGTAGCTACTGGATTTTTAGTAAAATATATTTGATGGAGGAGTAAGTATGGAGCATTCAGACACTGATTATTTCAAAAAATTTGGTTATTTCACTTATTTGCATATATGCTTTCTGCTATATTGTTCAGAACATGTTTCTTTCTTGATACAACTTTTATTCGTTAAATCAGTTAGCACTTCTATTTTTATCATTGTTTGTACAGGTAAATGTTCAAGATCGTGCGCTGAGGCTGATGTAATTATGCTGTGCCTAATGCACAACATAATTACATTTCTTTAATTTTGTTAGGAATTTTAAAATTTTTGGAATATTTGACAAGTTGGATTTTTGATCTGGCTGCAACTATTTGACAGAACACGGTCAGGGAGGGTCAGTTCCAATTCCAAGGGTTCTCCAAGTCTAAATATCATATGCACTGGAAGGCCGGCGCAGGAAAGCGAAAGTTTGACACAAGTCAAGAAGGCCTACATGCAGTTTAATGGCAAGGTGATGAACGGTGTCCACGCGATCTTCTAGGAGACGTCGGGCTTGGCCTCCCACTTCTGTATCGCTCTCTTTCAACACTCCAAACTGAAAGCGTAAAAAAAGTTTATAATATTATCTAATTATATGTTGCTATATTAGCAAGTATGGTTAAATTTCTTTCACTATTTGAATAGTAGTATGAATAAAATGTTTTGATTGGATATTGTATTAAAATTAAATTCATATAAAATTAGTATTTTTTTTATTCTGAAGAATAGATTAAGAAAAGGAAACTCCCCTTTTCTTATGTGTTTCTAAGGCGGAGTGACATTTGTGCCGCCGAAAAAAACATGAATAAACCTCTAAAGACTTCTATGAAAAAAATTGTTTCATGTAATTGATTATTATCCAATGTAGCTCAAATTTTACGAGGAAGTGATACATTTTTAGACTTGAGATAATTGCTTAGCTGACACAAATAAGATCAAACAAAATTAATAAACAAGGTTATGGGTTTAATCTTGCATTTGTAATAGTTTCTTTTCACCACAAGGTATTTGCTCTATTTACAGTGCTAAGCCCCACCCTGAGGCGGTGGATACTGACGCCCCACCAACACCAAGACAGCCCCTATGTGTTGTGTCCGAAGGGAAAAAGGGGTGTGGAAGCTATAGAGATGGTAAAATGGGTTAAACTCAACAAATTAACCCATTTAACCGGATTGGATTTATCAAGCAAGTTATTTTGACCTACTTTGCATAACCTATAGGTTATGTGGACAAGTTAATTTATTGGATTGTTTTTTATTTTGCAATTTTTTCATTTTTCATTAAATTAGACGAAAGTATACTCAAGGATTAGCTCAACTCACCTGGATTATTTTTATTACTTTTAATTTATTTTTAAAACCATCAACCCACCAAAAAAAAAAAGAGGTGGATTGACAATTGCAATCTCTTAAAATGAGTCAACCTGTTTCACTCTATATTTATAGCTAATCCATGTCAGGGTTGGACAAGTCTAAGATGGAATGAGTTAACTCATTTGCTATCTCTAAAGGAGTGTTTGGTATGCATGCATTTTTTTTTTATTTTTTCGGAAATATGAAAACATTCCAATATTTGGTAGAAGGTTTGAAGTAATATTTTTGGGAATAAATTTTACCTCCAAAACATTACTACCTCCTCTCATGGGAATCCAACAATATCATGGAAAGAGAATATTTGCCATTATGAAAAGATCAAAATGCCCCTATCATTATGCAAAACCACCCGCCACCAATCACCATTTGTCATTTGGCACCGTCCACTGCCGACCACCACCATCGCCTGCTGCCACTGTTGGTCGGAGAGTTGCCACCGCCTCCTCAAGGGTATTTTTGAAAATTTATTGAATACTCTCGAAAATTCAATTTATATATCAAACACTCCTAAAATATTATACTCGAAAAAATTATTCTCGAAAATAGCATTTTTGAGAATCCTATTCCCAACAATAAAAATTCATTTCGCCTATCAAACGTCTCCTAAGAAATAGGAAAGGTTGGGAGGGATCAATTCCCTCTCCAACTACTATTAAAATATTCATAGATATTTTCAGCATAGAAGAAAAAATAATAATCATATTCTATTTATAATTCAAACACATTAGCTTTTGAAATTAATTTTAATATATTATCCAATATAAGTTTTGCACTATCTTTTAATCATATGCTTCTATTTATAAAATTTTTAAGATAATAAACAATTAAATCAAATACTTACATTGATATGATAATATATAATTAAATATTTATGTAAAATCATTTTACACTAACTATGTATTAAAATTAAATCCTAACTTCTATATTAAAAAATGTAGTGAAACTAGGAAATAAAAACCCACAATGAAGAGATGTTGTATTGTAAATGAAACATAGCACCAACAAATACCATAGATAACTTAGCAACCACGTTGGACAGGCATTTCAAAAATACAAACTCAGAAGATTCAAGACTGTGCGTGAATAAATAAACTACTGAAAGAAGAAACGTCATCCGATCCAAGAAAAAAAAAAAAAAACACTTGATGCCTCCTAGCTGGTTACAAGGTCTATATCAGAATTTATACGGAATAAATCACCTGATATTGTCGAGTAAAAAATGTGGATATTCACTAGGATTCAACGCCTAAATTAGAGCGAGCCAACTTCATAATTTTAGATTTTATTGCGACTGACCCTAAGAATCAATTTTATTTTTACGTACGCCTATACTCTCTAAAAGGTTGTCGATTAGAAGCAAAAGCGAAGACCTTGGCAAATAGCAATTTTCCATCCCTCGCCTTGTCACGTTTTCAGCTTATTAAAAATAAAGAACAAACTCTAGAAGCCTCCAATTTTGGAAAGGAAAACTATCGAAAAGAAAAATGGAAAATTGTCCCGAAACAAGGTATTGCTTAAGAAGTGTTAGCAGTGTCAATTTTGGTGTTGCATTTACGGGTAAAGGAAAAATAATGAATTTTTTTATTGAAGAAACAAGAAGAGAACTTACACAAGTCGACACACATCCTTAAAACCCCAAACACCAACATAGAGAACATAACACCCCACAACAAAATCACGATATACCTATGTGAACTCCCGCATCAAGTACCGAGACCTGATGCGACAAACTCCAGTCAAGCATGAGACCCGGTAAAACACCCGTCAAGTGAAATCATTAGCAAGCGAGAAGCTATCTGCTGCTCTGTACATGTTGCATTTGCTCCATAATGGAATATAGACAATCTTTGATTAAGCAGCCAGAACTATGATCACGATGAGAAGCACAATCCCGAATATCACCAAAAGCAAACATGTCTAGAAAGGGGGGAAAATCAGAAGACAAAATTAACAAAGGAAATACAAGAAGCTTTAGAAAGAAAAAAGAAAAAGGCGTGACCAAAGAACAAGATGGTGGACAACCTACAATGACACCGGTAAGTAGGAATTGTTACATATTCCATAGATAAACTAACACCATGCCTTCTGACGCCGATAAAAATAATCTCTCTCCTAACAGAAAACAAAATAATATGCAATATGCAAAGCAATCGAATACTAGATGAAACCGAGGGCCACCTATATTGATCTAAGCTGATGGATCTATACCATTCCTAAAATAATGAACCATGTATTCCAGTCATAATAATAAGTTCAATTTCAAATGTCAAGACAGATTTAACAGAGCAAAGTCCATTAAAACTATGGTGCATTTGGATAAACTTCTAAAAGAAGTAATTTTAAGAAAGTACACAGAATTGATTTTTTTCTTTTCAAAAAAAAAAAAAAAAAAAAGATCTTATGGTAAGCAACTCCAACCTGCTTCTAAAAAAACAGAAAAATAAATCCTTCCTGATTCTCTCTCTCTTTCTCTTTTTTTTTTTTCTTTTTAAGAATCTTATCCAAACAGTCTAAAAAATTAAGAAGTGCTTTTTTTTTTTTAATCAAAAACAAGTGTTTTTCTTACACAATAAGCACAAAAAACCACACCATATGTTAAGTCAGTTCTTGCTCTTAAGTTTGGCCCTTAAGTCTTAGAAGAGAAACCTACTCACAAAGTCACACATAAATTCATGTCATCGAAGCGCAAGGAGACTTAAAGGGAATAATACGAATGCAATAAGAAAACTTGTGCATTACCAAAGACGAATTTGATCTTTGGGTTTTTGAAGCTTTGGCAAGTTGAGATTTTGCTTGTGCAGTTGCTGCATGGGAGTTCTCAATGTTGGAGCCAATGTCATCTACAAAAACAAAATTCATATCATCAGATATCATGAACAAATTGCATAAAAATAAGAGCAAAATATATTTAACTCTCTTGAGGTATTAAGAAATAACATTCCACTCCATTTGTTTACAAAATATACACTTCATCCTAATCCACTAAGAGAATGTTTGGATTGGATTTTTTGTTTTTTTTTAAGGAAGAAACAACATTTTAAGTGGTTTTTGTTTGAAAAAAAATGCTTTTGTAAGTTTTAAAAGTGTGTTTAGATACAACTTTAGGCCAAAAAAAAAAAAAAATTGCTTGTAGAAAAAGAAAAGTCAACTTACCACTTTTTTTTTTTTTAAGTTAATAATACCCAACTTTTAAAGGAAGCAGAAGCAGAAATAGCTTTTGAAAGATAATTTTGGATACATTTGTTTGTGCTTCTAGCATAGAAAAAGGTACTTTTTTTTGTCAAAATTTTTCAAAAAAAAAAAAACATATAAAATTTTTAATATTATTTGTTTATACTTCTAAAAAAACAAAAATAAAAACTAATCAATTTTCTGCTTTTTCGAGAAGCAAATTGGGAGATACTTTTTCCCCAAAAAAAAAAAAAAAAGCAGTAGAAGACAAATAATTTTGTTCTTCAAATTTAGAAACCACTATTTTCACACCCTATTACGATTTTATTCTTAAAACTTTTTAAAAAATACCACTCCTTTTCACTCACTCTCTCTCACACACACACACTCCATGTCCTTAATTATAATTTAATAAAAAAATACTTTTAAATTTATCACATTCAAATAGTTTTACAACATCAACTTTAACGAAAAGTACTTGTACAATTTTTTTTTTTTTGCAAAATATAATTCTAAAAACATATTTTTCCTAAAATATTAACCAAATGGACCTTTTATTAAAAATTACTTCTACTTTCGTTTTTTTTGGAAGTTGAGTATTACTAATTTAAAAAAAAAAAGTGATAAATTAACTTTTTTTTTTTCCCCTACAAGCTCTTTTTTTTTTAAGCTGTATCCAAACACCATTAAAAACTCATTAATTTCTTTTTAAAATAAAAATTCAAATGCACTCTTAGAGGATTGGGGTGGAGTGTATATTTTATAAACAAATGAGGTGGAGTTTATTTCTTGAGGGTGTTAAGTGTACTCTACTCTAAAAATAAATGCACAAAGTAATATAAAGATGCACGTAATCAGCAAAAACAAAGGAGAAAAAAATAACCTACCAATCATGGCTCCTTGCTCATGGACAAGCACAGCAAGATCTTTGAAAATCTCATTAACTTCACCAATTTGCTGCTGTATTTCTTGAATGCCTTGCTCCCTTTCCTCAATGATAGCCTCATTGAAGGCAATCTCATTATCTAAGAATAAAACCTCCTGCCTGCAGCATGAACAATGCAAGAGCTAAGGTACTAAATAATGCAACAGGTTGAACTTGAGAACTGGCCTTTTCTCATAACACAAGTGCAAGTACAGTTATTCATCCACTTTATTGACACATAGAAGGATCCTGCCATTGATTATGTCACCAAATCCTTTGCACCAGAGAAAATATAAAAATAAAGAAAGGAGATCTTTTGGCATTCTTTTCAGCATAATAATTCTTTGCAGATCAATATGCAAGAGGTACTGAATGCAACAGGTTGAATTGAACAGGTGGCCTTTTCTAATAAATAAATTTGAGTTCCATTTTTCATCAAATTTAATTATACATGGGAGGATCCTGCCATTGACCACGATGCCAACTCCTTCACAACACCAAAATGGAAAAAGAAAGAAAGGTGGTAGTGGCATGAATTCTTCTTCAGAGTAATATAAATTTCCAAATGAGTAACAGTACTATTTAACCAACAGTACATTTCAAAGTGTACACTTTGTCACACCGTCTATCATATTAATTTTATAACATATCCAAATTTGATGGGAAGAGCAGTTGTTCTTATCAGAAAGAATGCAGTAAACCAGACAAAATAAATCTGCAAATCGCTGATTTTACTATCAATAATAAATCACCTCCTGGATTCCACAAGAAGAGCACGCTGTTCTGGAGTCTTATCAGAACTCGCATCTACTTCGCTAGCTGTATAGCTGCAATCCAGTGAGAAAAGCCCATGTCATAATCATTGTATGCATAGGTAATAAGAAGTAACAACAACAATGCATTCACAGTGACTAAAGAAACACAATTGGTCACCAAAAAACATAGTGCAAACATATTAAGTTCTAGTATTTCAAAAGTAGCCTACTCTTCACTTACTGTACAGAATCAGTTAACGTTCCACATAAGCCACAAACATAAAGCAAAGAAGGAGCACCGTCTTGCTCCTTCCACTTTTACAGACTCCAATAATAGTTGATAAGTCACCTGGAAGGAAGAACTGCTTGCGGAACAAAAGGAGTATAAGCTGTTTCTCTCTCAGCTGCAAGACGTTGCGCCTTCTGAAATTCTTTCAACACCGATTGAAAATCTTTTGCAAGTTTAGCATCTGCAATCTTCTTGCTTGCCTGCAGACACAGTTTTTTTGAGGTTAAAGGCATTGAAGATCATGTCACCCTAGGGGTGCGTTTGGTTGGAGGGTAAAAAAAAGAGAGGGGGGGAGGGGGGATTGTCCATGGATGAGCTCCATGTAATCCCCATGGATGAGCTCCATGGCACATGGAGCTCATCCATGGAAAATCCCTTTTTACCCCCCAACCAAAGGCACCCTAAATATAATATATTACCAAAATATGACAATTTTTTGTAGTATTCATTAAAAAACTGAATCCAAAATGATGATGACACTAACCGTTCAGCATATAAAGTGACTGCAAGAAGTTACGTTAAAAAAATAATAATTTAAGAGAAGGTCATGCATTTCAAAGTTGATCATAGTCTTTCAGATCATTAAACTGCTTTGCATATGCAAATGAAGTAGAACATAAAAATAAGGTCCAAACTTACATTAACTTCAACGTGGTGATCCATATCACTAGCTTGCTTAAGTTTAGCTGATGTATCCTTCACCAATTGCCCAATATGTAGCCTTGTCTTGTGGCTGCAAGTTAAGAAGTATAACATAGTAAACAAGATGGATTGGGATGCAGTTTGCAAGGCCGAAAAAATTCACTGTCCCAGCAGCCCTTGGCACTGTTATCTACTTTTAAGCCATGGGTCTGACTTCCAGTAAGTTACATCTTATAATAATATTCCTATATGAGATTGTGAGTACAGGGGAAAATCAATGTATACTATATACCACAGCATGTCATGTTCCTGAAATGATCTCATTAGCTGACAGAAAAGCAGTATAATATACCTATTGAGGTATTTAAGTGTCTAGGAGGGCAAGGCATAAGTTGGCTCAGAAAGTTGGTTAATGAGATAATGAGGTCTCAAAAGATGCCAAAGAAGTAGAGGAGAAGTGCTTTAATCCCTATTCATAAGAACAAGAAAAACATACAAATCTGTAAATTATTGAGAGATTAAGCTCATGAGTTATACTACGAAACTATGGAGAGAGTAATTAAGAGTTGAGACATTGAGTGGAGACTAAGACAGAAGACTCACATTGCCAAGAAGTGACTGATTTGTTTTTATGCAAGGAAAGTCAACCATGCAAACAATATACTTGCTACAAAGATTGATGGAGATTTATCAACACAAACGTAAAGGCTTACACATGATGATGTGGTTTTCATCAATTTGAAAAAGGCATACAACATAGTTCCTAGAGGAGTAATGTAGATCCTGCCACAGTGAAGCTTTTACGGGGAGACATACAATCTAAACATGCAACTTGGAGTTCATTAAAGGTCATCTCATATCACCCAAAAACCAAGGTCAACTCAGAAAGGCAATGGGAAGAAGCATTGTTAACTAGAGCCCCCTTTCTATCATCACAAGTTAGGCAAAAAAAAAAGGCACTCATGATTCACTAAGATAACAAGCCCTAATGCATTTCAGTTGAAAAGAAAAATAAGTGTTACTATCAATTAGAAACTCCTTTCTTCACGCACCACTTTCACGAATACCATCGGTAAATTCAATACATGGTACAGCTCCAGACACGTCACACACTCCATAATTGTTTTTTTTTTTTCTTTTGAATAAAAAAGTAAAAGGAAGAAAAGAATTACAGAAAAAGAAAAATAACTGACCCAAGCAAATGTGTACACTGCATTAACATAAATCGCACAAGCAAATCCCTCATTTAACTTCTTTACAATCTTGAGTACATTAATGGATCCAAATCAACAGCCCCCACACGCAAATTGTCGGTAATTGGATATTTACGTTAGTTTATTTTTCGTCCAAAACAACTTATAACCAAAACATCTGCATAAACATTGTCATTTATAAATCCAAAAGCAATTATTTCCCGAAAAAGCAAGCGAGACCAAACATGCACTAACGCATACATAAACGTCAAATGATCATAATTAGCACCTTTCACCAAGAGATACCTAATTGGGAGGGCAATTGAGCTCGATCAACAACGGAATCGAAAAATTCAAAAAAAAAAAAAAAGAAAGGGAAAAGAAATCAGCGATGAAGATCAGAAGGATCAAGAAACTCACAGCTTCTCGCGGAGCTCGGGGGTGTCTTTGGGGGTTCCAAGGGTGTTGACGAGCCTCTGGAAGGTGGAGACGGCGGTGTTGATCTGGAATATGCCGGCGGCCACCGCTTGCGTAGGGTCTTGCTTGCCATTTATGAGGCCACGCCTCGAACCACCAAAGGCACGGCCAGCTTCGATGTCCTGAAAGCTCATGGTGATTATTCTCTTCTAATTGCGCGGTAACCCTAACTTTCTCGAGAAAATCGGGGCGAATTTTCCTGAGAAAGGAAAGTGAAAAAGAATAAGTTTGGCATCTGGGTATACCGGGATCTGGGAAGAGAAGACCAACTGGAGTTTGGGAAGATTAGTTTAGGGCACACGATAAAAAAGAGAGAGAGGGAGGCGCTGGGAACCCGGCGGGGATTGAGGAGAGAGAAAGTGAATAACAATGATTAGCGATGCCGTTTTTTGTTTTGCTTTTCAGAGAGAGAGAGAGAGAGAGATGGAAGACGTGGAATGCACAATTCGGCGAGGTAGTTTCTTCAGCAGGTAATAGATAGGTGGTGTGGGTATATGCATTGCGTGGTTGCGATTCCCCAAAGCCACTGGTACGTAAACGTTGACGTGGACACATTTTGGCCACGTGGTGGATTTTGATAGGGTGAAATTGGCGCTTCCGTTCTGCTTGTAATTAATTAACAATTATTGTTACTCTGTTTGATTTTAAATTAAGGTCGGAGGGAGGCTGGATGATAATATAATGATTTGGGCGGTGGCGAGATGAATTGAAACTTTGGGTTGATTTGCTAGTTTGAACTTTGAAAATTTAAGGAGTGCTGTAATTCTCAATTATTCTTATTTTTTCCTACATCATTGCTATCATCATAAGAGAGTGAGATTAGACACAATAATAAAAAGGCCAATTCTATGCAACCCTTCCCAAATCAAGGGGTTTTACACCCTTCTTACGAAGCCTAATTTAAAATTGCTATTTATTCAATTTAATTCATTTAAGCACTTAGTTGTCAATAGTTTTAATTTTATATTTTTCCCAAAATTAGTTTTGTTTGGTTACTAATTTGCTCGAATTTTACTATCCCAATCCTTATTCCAAATAGTTGATAATTTATCTTACTCTAACCTCTCATATATCACTCTCATATTAGATTATGAAAACCTAAAGAATAAATATAGCCTTTTTTCCTTCTATTGAACCCAGCAAATACGTGGCCACCCCCACCACCGTGATGCTAGTGAGCACCTCCTTGACGGCGCCGTCAATCCACCCTCATGACGCTATCCACCATGTAATGACGCAATCTACCACCACTTAGCCCCTATTTCGAACAAAGAAGCACCTAGCTCCTCACCCAACGTTAGAGAGCATCTTCCTCTTCCACCTATGCTGCGAGCTACAACGAGAATGATGCGCTATTGACCCCTTTCCTCCACTTGCTAGCGGAAAAATTTAAGCAAAGTCTTCGATGTAAAATCTCCAACCTATCACATGGTGGCTGAAACTCTAAGACCAAGGGTAGCAAATAATAGTGTTAGTTCATTTGGGTTATTGAATTCTAATGGGATCAATCATGTGGATGTGAGCCCATTTAATCAAGTGTTTGGAGGAGCACAGCCCCATCAACCTATAGTGAATCAAAGTCATGAGCCAAACCGTCCAAATAATTTGAACCAGAATATACATCAGAACTTGAATTCTTGCAACTTTATTACTTTTCAAAATCCTTACTCTCCAACAAACACTGGTTCCCAAAGGCAAATTAATGAAAGTGGAGATAGTTTTGATATAACTCAATTTCTCAACACCACTTTTATGGAGGAAAATTCAACAGGTGATTTTGATGCAATGGTAGGCAGCAATATTGGAGGTGGACAAGGCCTCTATTACTTATAGCAACTAGAGGATTTGTTATCAATTCAACAGATTGCATAATAGTGTGGTCTGATAATAGAATTTACTTTTAAGTCTTTGTCTTGATTATCAAACTCTATTGTTAGTGGTGCTTCATCTGAGTGAGCCATGTGAAGGCAAATCTAGACAGTTAATATAAATTATTTTACCTTCAAATATGTGGAATGTGCATAAACATTGTTATATCATTACTCTATTGAACTTTGAAACTTTATATACTTTTACTGGCTTAATTTGAATTAATGTATGATGTAACACCCTAATAAACTCATGCTACGTTTAAGTCGTATTACGGCGTTTTATTAGTTGTTACTTATACTCATGAAAAATTAAACTTCACTTGAAATTAAATTACTCGAAAAATATGGTAAGATTTTTTTTTTTTGAAATACGTCGTCGCTTTGCAGCGTTTTGAAAAATAAAGCCTTGAGCGAGAAGACAGATAAAGAAAGAGCGTGTCGCATAAGATACATAACCCAATCTCATAAGACAAGAGAAAGATAAATAAATAGTAATTCATAAATACATTGCATTACATAACTAATCATTACATCCATATGGTTCATAATATATATATACATACATATATATATCAGCATTACATCGAAGGAGGCTCATGGTCGCGCCATGATCCGAATACTAAATACAATTTAAATTGACATCATTCGTCACAAAAAGGAATGTATACGGCAACTACAAGTCCAAATCAACATAGTCTGGCATCCCTCATCCTACGTCTGCTCGTAGTGCAGTGACTCTAGACTTCACTCCATTGGATGCGCCGACAAAATCTGGTGACGATGCAGAAAAGTAACTAGAGTGAGAAATAAGATTTCTCAGTAAGACTCAAACCCGACACGGAAATGTCATCGTCATCGTCCCAGCCACTTCAGTTTTATAATGAAAATAGTGAGCATGCATAATGTTCAGTTCTTAGATTTTCGAAAACATGATTATCCGAAGTGGATCCAATTTTAACATACTCTCTGATCATTTATATCATAACATACATGGGCATAGGTATAATCACATCAAACATGCATGACTGTGCTATAAGCTTCTCTTAACTTTTTCTCTTTAAGGATTTGGACCGAAATTCCTTTTCTTTTCTTTTCTTTTCTTAGCTTGACTTATCTTAAGTCCTTTTCTTTTCACCCACTAAACATAAATGGTAATGAGCTCATACCGTGGCCGTCGCCATCATAAAATTTCGGTACTTACACTAACTGGGTCACGCCATGCCTCATGTAAACTCTATCCCCTATACTCACACTAGTTGGGTCATGTCATGCCTCATGTGAGTCGTGGGTGAGGGGAACTTACTTTGGGTCACCTTCCCTTTTGAAGGATCACGCCCTTAGTTTACTTTATCTTCTTATTAAGACTTATAATGCAAAATTATTTTAATTCTTTTCCACATTTGGGCGTTACGTATCGCCATCCCTAAATGTGATTCCTTTATCACATATCATTAAGCATCATATCCTCAACATATCATCTTCATACCATCATCATTATATCATATTATCATCATCATCATCATTATCATATCATCATCATCATGATCATCATCATATCACTATCATACTCATCATATCATATCATCATATCACTATCATAATCATCATTTCATATCATCATCATCATTATCATATTATCATCATCATGATCATCATCATATCACTATCATACTCATCATATCGTATCATCATATCATTATCATAATTATCATTTCATATCATCATCATCATCATTATCATATCATCATCGTCATGATCATTATCATATCATTGTCATCATAATGATACATAGAGGCATATATATCACACAAAGTCTTATGAGCTTAACTTAGCAAATTTAGTGCAAGCTTTTAATTGAGGTTGCCTCTTATATAAATTCTTTTATTAGGTCTAGGGCCAGTCTTATCTATTATCCTCTTTAAAACTTTTTATGTTAAATTGTGAAGATTTTCTAATACTTAATGTAAGGGTTTTAATGTCTTAAAGCTTATTCCTCATTAACCTTTAACTTTTACCATAACCAGTTTTACTTTTACAGTGGGGCAGTAACCTCAAAAATTCACCATAATTTCATCTTTTATTCTTTTATTTCAAATTTTGGTATGATTATACTTCTCTAAGTCTATTTTTAAACAAAAGAAACCCCACTCAAAAATTTATTTTGTAGATTGAGATATGCACATTTTATTTTGATTGCTCAGACTTAAAAGTTTATCTCAGGTCAGTGACTTTTAAACTTTACTGTGAACTCCTCACAAGGAATCTGCCAAAACTGTTTTATGGAGATGTTTCTCTATGTCTTAGCTTTCTAACAAACTTAGTCCCACTCAAAAATGTTCTGTATAACTTGAGTTATGCACGTTTTATTACCTACTGCCCGAATAAAAACCCATCTAGGAACAGCAAATTTTGAAAATTCATATCTCTCCCGTTTTAAAGCCAAATCTCACATATTTTATATGTTTGGAAAGCTCTTTGAGTATACTTTCACAGAAAATTAGTCTCATTACATTTTGAGTTTTGTAGAATGAGTTATACCATACGTATCACAGACTGCTAGAAATCCAGCTTAACTAGCTTTTATGTTTTTCACTTCAAGCTTATGGAGAAACTGTTATATCACTTCAAATCACCATTTTCATGTTTTATCTTACCATCATATTCAATGTTTTAGTCATCAAATCAGTATTTTAAAACAAAATAAAGCAAGACACATAAAAACCATCATATCACAAAATTTCATTTCAAAACAACATTTTCATCAAGGCAAGAAAACTCATAGAGTAAGATATGGTCATGAGACCTTGAAGGAAGATTTAAAACCACCTAGCTATGAAGAGCTTAGGGGTTCTAGAGCTTGAAAAATACATGGAGAAGAAGGGTAAGAGTCACTACTAAAAAGAGTTTTCTTGAAGGATTTGGGATAAGGAGATGGTTGAAGAGAGCCTTCCTACTTGAATGCTTGAAAATGGGGCTTGTGTATGAGTGGCCTTGTTTCTCCAAAGACCAAAAATGGTAGTCCTTGAAGGGATTGTGAGGGTGGTGATAGAAATGAGGTGAGAAGTAGTAGGGAGATTGGAAGAAGAACAAGGAAGATTGGAAGAACAAGAGAGTAGGAATGGGTCTTGGAGAGAGGAGAGAGCTTTGTGTCTTGAGAGAGGAAATGAAAATGAAGTGAGGGGGAGAGAAGAGAGGCTGAATGGCGCAAAAATGAGGGGGAGAGAGTGATGTGATTTTTGCTTCTTACACAAGCAAGAAAGTGGAAAAACATTGGGGCAAAAGAGAGAGTTGTGTTTCCTTTGAGTCTTGGCAATTTGGGTAAAGACCATGTAGTGTTTTTCAAGTGGTTAAAAGTATGAGCTCTCTTAGGATTTGGCTTGGATGGCTATAATCACTCCAAGTGTCACTATCTTGATGGAGAAGAGTACATTTCTTGTCTTGACTTAAGGAATACTACTAGCATAGACTCTTGATCTAGGGGTGTATGATGAGAAGGTAAATGGATGGTTGAATATGACTCTTGCCTTGACCAAACTTTCAAACAATAATTAAAGGGAAGTTTTTACATCTTTATAATTGTTACAATTATCTAAATGTTAATTAATTTGATTAGTTCAATTATACCTTAACACATTTTTATTGAAAATGATTTTTTCTCATTAATTATGTGAAGAGGGTATGAGGATTAATTTTCGAGTGATTAGGATGTGATGCTTGTCATGCTCTTAGTTAATAAGGTTAGGTCATCTTAGTTTTATATTCTAAGTTATGAATTAACAATGATTGGGCCATTAGATTTTTAATTGTAACCTTTAATGCATTATATTTCAATTGTTGACTTTTCTAATTAGTCATTGACTTTCACTTATCTTGTTGACTTGCCTTAATTTACTAAGCTCTTACTCATCGAGATTAACCGATTAGTTCTCAGTTAATCGTTAACCTCTAATTAGCTGGATCATTGAAATTAATTAGCTTAGACAAAAATTGGGGATGTTACATATGATATGTTGGAAGGAAATTGGAGGAGATCTAAATTATTTCTGCAAGCCAAGTGCAATTACTAATTAATATTTTTGTTTCTCTCTTGATGAGGAAAAAAAAAACTTAAATTAGGATTGCTTTTAGTTCAAATCAGACATTGCCAGCCAAAGGTGGTGTATGGGGCCAGATAGCGAATAATTCAAGTTTTAGTAGTGAAATGCCGGAGGTAATAGCCAAAGGAAGTTGGAGAAGGATTGGTGGTGATAGTTCAGTGGGACCATATTTGGGTTGCGCAGCAAACGCTCAAGGATGGATTCTCTAGATTGTATAGAATCTCAAACTAGCAAAGGCTACACATCTCTAATATGGGGTATTGGGACAGCCAAACATGGAGGTGAGACTACACAATATATGGATTTTACTATTTAACTCAATATATTTTCTTGAACACATTTGTTTACATAAAAAATAATATCATCATTATTTAAATTGAATTATAACAATACTAAAATATTTAATCCGTGTGATGGACGAATGTAAATTGTGATAAATATATATAATATAATTTGATATAATAAATTGTTGTTGAGATTCTATTTTACTATATAAATATAATAAAATATAAAATTTTATTAAAATATAATTATATAAATCAATCTTAAGACAATTCTAATATGTTATAACAGACAATTTTTTGTTCCAATTTTTATATGAGAATAAAAATTAATTACATTTACCACTTCCTTCCCTTTATTATAAAATTTATTTCATTTTTCTTTCCCACCTGTTAACAATTTATTAAAACCAACTTGAAAAGAATATAATTTAAGACTAAAATCTAAAATTTTATCTAATATATGTTCTTGCAAAATTTTAATAATTAAAAAATTTAAAATAATCATTTCCCATCCTCTCAGTATCACATAATTATATATAAAAAAACCATAATATAAAGAATATATATTTATTATGAAAATTAAAATTAAAATTAATTCATGCAATATTCATGTAAACATTCAATATTTTATATGATGTACATCAAATGAGAGAAGTTATTAACTATTCTCGTATACTTTTTTCCAATAACATTTTTTTATAAAACTTTCAATCATGTACATAATATAAATGAAACTGAATATTATGTATGACTGAAAAACCGTTCAAATAGTTCTTTCAAAAGGCTAAAAAATAAAAGACTAAATTTCTATTTAGCTATAGAAATGTTTCCACTTTCCCCCATTTTAAAGAAAAGTCCATAAGATGTTGTAAAAGATATAGTTAAGAAATAGTTGTATATATTAACATAAAAGATAATTAAAAATATTAAGAATATACAAAATAAAATTAGTGTAGAAATTAATAAAAATAGTGAAAAATATTTTTAAGTGATAGTTGAACAATTGAAAATATAATGAAATCATCTCATTTCTTTTTACCTACCAAATATTTGGCTTCCTAGAAAAATAATCTAAAAAAGTTGAAGAAGCCCATACTTATTAAAAAAGAGTTTTTTTTTTTAATGGAGAGTTATTTATTTTCTAAACATAATACTTATCATATATATAATGAATTAAGTTTGGAAATGAAAAGTTCAATATTTAAACTATTATTAAGACTAATTTAGTTTAAAAGTTCATATAATTTATTTTGTATAGCAACACATTATCAAAAATGAATCTATTTGTAAGAATTTATTTTCCTAATTTGGAAATTAGAATAAAAAAGTTGATATAAAAATCATTCTCTTATTATAACTAAAAAAATTTGTAACTAAAAAAAATCATTCCAATTCCCTCTCCACTTTCTTTAGTTGAAACGTTGCTTCATTCCAATACTAAACAAAATTGATTAAGGATAATATATACACGGAGAATGCCTATATTTGTTTATGCGTGATATAGATATTTATTTATGTTTTTCGAATTGTTATATTTTTTATAGCATATATTATATATAGTATTATTTATATAAATTTAATAATAGTTTTTTTTAGTATAATTGTAAGGACGGAGGCCAAGAAGCTACCACCTAACAGAACCTTTTAAGTTATGCTTTTGAAGTATTATATTAGTATATGGTAAAAAAAATAATTAAAATCAACATTATATATTTATAATTTTTGTTGAACTGAAGATATATTTATAATTTTATTTTATATTAAAATTTAAAAATAACAATAATTTAAAGAAATTCTGAGAAAGTAATTTAATAAAGTAATTTTAAAATGATAATTAATTATTATATTATGATTATTAATAAATACATATAACAATAAAAATTCACCATCAACCATACATTGACTGATATCACACACTAATGATATGCACATGTATGGAAATTAAATTGCTTGACATGCGAATATTCTATGGCAGTAAGATATTGACGTCAGCAAATATGGAGCTATTAGTAGGATTAGATGCAAAGCATGTGAAACTGTTATGCAATGAATGTGGAGCTGTTACGCTTTTCTGAGACAAGTGAATCATCCTTTAGTTGATTGATTTGAAAATTCTAGGTGATTATAGAATGTTTTGGCAAATGCTCTTAAGTTTTCTTTATAAAAAGGGTTGCTGGGCATTGGTGTATCTTACCAATGACGATGGTGGTTTATGTACGGGTATTCTAAGGCCTTTTCACGGTTCATTCTGCTCTCTTCTCTGCATTAAGTAATCAAGATGTGGCTTTTGAATTTGATGGAGCAATCATAGGTCAATATATTAGGACAATGAATTATGATTTTGCAAGCTTGATCTCAAATTTAAGAAACACAAGAACTTGTTGGATTCTCAAGCTAAGATGAGTGCTACAATGATTGAGCGTCAACAGACAAGAAAATGATGGATTTGAATGCTCTTAAAAGCCTCACATGGAGCACCTTCTGTAATGCTGTGTACGATCAATTTGAGTAAAAATAGTTTTTGAAATGGTGGATGAAACAGATGAAGAAACGTGGTCTTAGTGATCTAACTTTGCTAGAAAAGTCCAAGCCGAATCAGATAGTTCTAGAAAAGAATATTGGTAGATTGACACAAGATAATACTGTAATTTATTTTAGGCCAGAATCAGAAACATCTGAAGCCATTCCTGAGACTCAGTCTCCTTCAAGTTGCCAAGAAGCTTGTGGTAGCACTAGCATAGTTGCATATGAACTATTAAACATCTATTAAGGGAGCCCAAGGAGCTAGCTGCAAAGCATAAAATTAGAAATCCAATATCTTAAGAATCTGATCCAGAGGCTACTATGCTCACTACAAAACACGTAGTTAGAAAGTACCCTTTTACAAAGGTTCCCCTAGTTTTTGAGACCAGTGGCCAGATGCCAACTGCCAAGAATACCATAAAATGAATACTCTTTCTTGACCATTGGGAACTGGAGTTCAGGTTTATGCTTATGAGAAAATATATTGAAACCATAATGCAGATTCCATTCATGATCCAAAAACTTGTGGAATTCTGTCATACAGAAATATAGTTTAACTCTGAAAGAAAACCATGAAAGCAAAAATCATCTTGAGCCACTAAATTAGGCAAATTAATTGAAAGCCGTTAAAGGTGTTGATTATTAGGAAAAACCAGACTTTAGCTGAAATACTCTCTCAGTGCAAGCTCAAGATTCTATATGAATTCAAGTAGGGTATTCTTTTTACAAATATATGCATTGACTCAAGAGTTTATACCTTCACACTGTGATGTAGTTCGAATATGGCCAAAAAATTTCTCCCTAAAAAGAGTAGTAGCCCACAAATCCGTATTCTCATATGCTTTCAAAACCCACTTGTTTGTTGAAACATCATGTTAGATAATCATATTCTTCCCGTTTTCTTCAAACTCATCAGGAGTATAATTTGAATATATCATATCCTTAAAATATTCTAGAAAAGAAGGATTCTTGACATCTTCACATGCATTTCTATGAAGATGCCATGCATAGAGTCCATGGCTAGCATTCAAAAGGACCTATTTTATAGCCTCCCTCATAGCCCCATCACTGTCCGTCACAACAGCATTTGGATGTTTATTACTCATGGTTTCTAAAAATCTCTTTGACACCCACTTATGTGTTAGTCTTTTCATCAAAAACTAAAGCACAACCAAAAACTTATACTATGGATGATGATTAGAACCAGAAAAGATTACCAAACGCTTGTTATACTTATTTTTTCTGTACGTTGTATCAAATGCAAAAACATCCCCAAAGCACTCATAGTCAATTATGTTGCTCCTATTTGCCAAATTAAATTTTTTAGTCTCATATCATCAGTAAGTGTACACCTTGAGAAAAATAATGGATCATTATCTACTTTTGCATGTAGACAACTGAAGGCAACCATAGCATCACCATCTTTTACCTTTGCATGCCTCTCTCCATCAATGTGGTTATATAAATCTTTCTTCATGAAACCTACACTGGCATAACCCCCTTTCTAACCTACCAAATATCCCATTATATGACAACTTCTTACACCAAATGAGTGCAAGCTATCAACTTGGGCTTTATCTTCATCACTTAAACCACAATAAGTAGGGATTAAGTGTACATATTTAGGAGGGGTAAGATCATGATTGTGTCACTCCTCCAAGGACACCACTTTCCACTTACCTATTTTGGCATCTAAGTGCACTCATAATTTGGCTGGACACGTAGCTCGAGTAATTGGCTTATGTTCTCTACATCTATCTACTCTCATGAGATGCTTTTTGTTTTGCAACCCTTCTCTACTGCAAACAAATTGACACATCACAATTTTACCCTTCAAGTCATGAGCAAAATCATCTTTCCTTATCACAAAACCATTACACCTATTGTACATACTATAATACTCACATGCTTTAGCTTCACTCTCGAATTCTAATCATCATATATTATCTCTAGAGTTGAATAATTTTTTCAAAACACATATCTTCTTGAACTCTATTTTTACCATCACCATTACCATCGTTTTCATTCTCACAATCATGTTTTTCCTTGCTACCAAAAAAGCCATCCTCCATATCTAAATCATCACTTAAGTTGACAACCAAATCTTCATCATTCTTATCCATTCACATTAATGTCAATAGGGCACACAACTCTTCAACAATTTTAAATACTCTAGTACATTATCCATTTTCAATTTTTTTCTAATCCTTAACTAAAATTCATGAATTCCCTATATACAATACACACACACATATACATTGAGAAGGAAAATAGAGATCAAACAATGGCCTGAATATTAGGAACAAATAAAGTATGTACCAAAAATCAATTTATACATTAATAAACATTACTAGACCTCGAAATCATAGCTAGTCAATGTTATACTAGATCACTACTCTAACAAAAGTCGAAGTTCCCCATCATTTCATTAGTATACCAATTGAGATCACTTATTAAACAAAAATTTAAGGAAATCAAAATGTATTGGTGAACTAGATCTCCCTTGATTTGGTCAATAAAAAAAAAAAATTAACTCTAACCTTCTAGAGCATGTTTTTTGGGATCAATAAGGACAAGGTGGAAGGATCCAAAACTAATCCCACTAACTATTATTAGAGAAAGAAACCAACAATACCCTCTCCAATTCATACCACCCATTAATTTTTGGACTCAGTTTGATGGAATTACATATGAGTGACTCAACTCAAATGAGATATGTATATTCAAAATATTAAATCCACAATTAATCTATGTAATGTCAATATTAAGATAGCAATTTGTTTCTTTCTACCTAGCAGAAAATTTGCACAAGCCATTTTCAGGAATATAGTCATATATATTGACCACCTAAATGTACCTAAATATATGATTTTACCAACTTCACCCAAAAAAAAATCATCTCTCAATTAAAAAGGAGACCATTCCAAATTATTGGAATGATAAACATTATAAATATATATTCTTCATGTAATATAATCATGAAAACATAATATGAGTTACACCATCGTCAAAGTTACTCTTGATGATTACGTAATTTATTCTCATAAAAAAAAATCTCTAATAAAAGTATCACATGACGTATTGCTCTCTCCCTTTGTTAAACAAATAACATACCTCCTACAAACAACTTCTCCATCAATTCCACTTGCACAGCAAAAAAAAAAAAAAAAAAAGATTTTGTGAGTAGAAAAAAAAGAGCATTTCAAATACAATAAAACAAAGACATGTTAAAAGAAAACCAGAGACATAGAAATTGAGGACAGAAAACAATACAAACACATAGACATGCACACAATAAATAAATAAAAAGTTAATAAAATAGATAATAGGATGCATTATTGACATACTTGTACAACTAACACTGGATCTAGTGAGTGATGGAAGGGTGGCGGAAGTAGAATGATGGTGCTAGCTGGTGGTAAAGGGGGTTGATGGTGCACTATTCCTGTTGTCACCAATGGCATAGGTGGAAAAGGAAAATGCTCACCGGCATTGGGTGTGAGGGGCTAGGTACTTTTTTGTTCAAAATAGGGGCTGGGTGATGGTAGACAGCATCGTTATGTGTGGATAGCGTCACAGGGGTAAGTCAACGGCGCCGTTGATGGGGTGCTCATTGCCGTTACAGTCGTGGGGGTGCCCACGGAGTTGCTGGGGTTCAATAGAAGGAGGAAAGGCTCTATTTATTTTTTAGGTTTCATAATATGAGAGTGATACATGAGAGATTAGAATTAGATAAGTTATCACCTGTTTGGAATAAGGATTGAGGATAATACATATTGGGGCAAATTACTAACCAAACAAAACTAGTGTGGGGAAAAATATAAAATTTAAAATATTGACAACTAAGTGTCTAGATGGGTTAAATTCAAGAAATTACAACTTTGGATTAGGCCACTTAGGAAGGGTGTGAAAATCCTTGATTTGGGAAGGGTTCCATAGAATCCACCATTGTCTTATGATTTGGTTGTTATGTGCCTAAATTCTAAAAATAATCTCTTCATGTGCAAAAGTAAAATTGCATACATTTATTCTCGAATAAATACTCACTTTAGTCTATAAAATTGTATGCGTAAGTCATTTGGGTCTTTAAAATTTAGAAATTAACTTTTTAGTCTCTAAAATTGCAAAATATGAGTCATGTTAGTCGCTGACTCCATTTCTGTTGTTGTCACGTTTTAACTTGGGTCATATTAAATGACATTATGACATTCTACGTGACTTTTGAGGTTGTATCGATGAAAAATAAATTTAAATCATTCCATTTAGGTGACATTTTTGTTACTATCCCACTTGATTGACATAGTCTTTTTGATACATTTTTAGAAACTTCAAGAATTAGGAACTACTTTGAGCATATTCTTCATTTATGTCACCTTAAAGGCTATATGGAATGTCACCATGTCATTTGAAATGATACATCAATGAAAGACTCCATCCCTTATGCACCTTGAATCTAATGAATTAGATTGGATGGTGTATTGGTGCAACCAAGTTTTTTTATGATATATTATAAAATCTCTCACTTTCTCCGCTCCTTCTCACCCTTCCTTCCTCCCAAACCACCCATCCCTAAACCTTCCCCTATCCTCCCTTAGACCCTCCTCTTTGTCATCCATTGTGGAGTCACCGACCACCACTATCACTCGGTTTTTGTGCCTAGCCCACACCGTCTCTAGTGATAGTCGGCCTTCATGTCCCCGCGGTGGTTATCGGATCACCAAATGATGGAGCTATCAGATCTGACAGAGAAGAAGGAAGGCAGTGATGGCGGTGACTTTATGAGGGAAGGGGGTGCCCGACCAAATGCACACCCTGTAGCCATGTCATGTAGTGTAGGCCGTGCAGGAGGATGAGTGGCCTGCCCTCGTGAATGTCACACCACCATCGGAAAAAGACCACCGCACTAGGGCTCTGACCACTGCTATTCGTAGGAGGATAAGTGGCTTACTCGAGGTGCCAACCATTACTATTAGAGGTTGCACTGCCATCATCATAAATGTTGTAGCATAGAAAGAAAAGGGTGTTACTATGGTGTATCATAACTAATCAAAGTACTGATACACCATTGATTTTTACTATTAGATCACCCAGGTGCATGGTGCACCATTCTTAAAACGGTGCGTATTAAAATGCACCTCAGCGAAAATATTACGACATAGTAACAGAAATGGAGTCAAAAACTAATATGACTAATATTTTGCAATTTCAATAACTAAAAGATTAATTTTTTAATTTTATAACCAAAGTGACTCACGCTTGAAACTTCAAAAATTAAAGTAAACACTTATTCATTTATCCTCTTAAGATCCCATCAAATGACTGTCTTATACACTAAGATGCCATGGTTCATAATTTTTAAATTATATATTATTTCGATCTATTTTCTGACTTTTAAAGATATCTCACTAGTTCGAGCTCTTTGTGGAGCCATAACTCTGGTGGATGACTTGTAAGGGACTCCGACACTTTAGTCAAAACGTATTCCACTTATTTTCAAGTAAAAAAGAATCAATTACTTATCTTGACCTTTGATAAAATTCTCTATTTACAATCAAATCAGCTCCCAAAAGATTAGGGCGAATAAAATTCTTTTTCTCTCCCCCAGATACTTTGATTTTCTTCAATTTTCAAAAGGATTCTCTAGTCAAGTACCAACTGGTGAGACTATCTAGGTCTCTCCAATATCCAGTTCAAAGTATGCTCCATGCCTTTGACCCCATAAGTTAACAGACTTCCATAATATGAAGAAATGGTTCTATATATATATATATATATATATATATATATATATATATATATATATATATATATATATATATATATATATATATAGTTTAATTGGTATACACAGTATAAAATAATTTTATACTATTAATCAATAGAAATAGGAGAAAGTGAGAAATTATGGTGGATCCTTATTATAATAGGTAGTTATTTGTATGAGTAAGCACTTTCTACTATTTTTATTGGTGACAAAGATCAAAAACTATTTTACACTTTCAGTACATCTAAATTATATATATATATATATATATATATATATATATATATATATAGTGTTAAGAATTTAATTTAAATACTGTGACAGTAAAAGCAGTTTTACATGTCAACCAATGTAAATAGTGGAAAGTGACAACTCGCACAAATAACTACCCATTATAATGAGGGACCCACCACGATTTTCACTTTCCCTATTTACATTGGCTGACAAACAGAAACCTGCTTTTACACTGTCAAGATACCAATTAAACTCTAGTGTTAATTCAAATTTTTTGTTTTTGTAACTTCAATTATTTCCAAACTGCTGTGGTTGTCTCCAATGTGCAGGTACAGGATTAGATCAATGTGAGTAACACCGAATTTCTTCAAGATAACTTCACCAGGCTCACTCCAAGGAACAGAGAGGTGATTGCTGCCACTTGGGAAGGAACTTGGACCCAGCGCATTCGCGCTTGGCAGGGGAAGACACCCGAGAGCCCTCTCCAGACGGTGCTGCAGGCTTTGACCAGATTGAGGGGTTATATACGAGCTCTAGCAAAGGAAGTCGAGGACCAAAGCGTGGAGGAGCTGCTGGAGCAGTGGTTAGCGCCGCCGCCAGGGAGTTTCAAAATAAATGTGGACGGTGCGATGTTCTCGGCGAAGAACGTGTATGGCATCGGTGTAGTCATTCACGACAGCAACGGGAGGTTCGTGGCAGCATCAGTGAAGAAATTTCCTGGAAGCTCAGATGCGTTGAGAGTAGAATCCATGGCTGCAAAGGAAGGGCTCGAACTTGCAAGGCAATTGGGGATTACGGTTGCTATCTTAGAGGGAGATTCGAAAGTAGTTACGGAAAATTTTGAGGGGTAGCCCAGGACTTGTCTCACGATGGGGTTATATTATCAGATGCATACAATATAGCCTCTAGTTTAAGCTTTTTTAAAGGCCAATATATTCTTAGATGTTGTAACGTGGTGGCTAATAAGTTAGCTGAATTAGCAAGGTCTAGGAATAATCAAATATGGATAAATGAGGCCTTGCTTGTATTTGTGATATTCTTGTCTTTGAGGCTGGTTTGTAAATAAATTCATATTCTCTATAAAAAAAAAGGGTAAATAAACAAAATAAATAGTATTTTAAATAAGTAATAATTATGTAATAAAAACTTTAAAAACATTTAAGTATGATTATTAATAAAAGATAAGAAACATTTACGTAATTGTATTATATTGAAATATTTCATCTTTAATTAAACATAATACAATTTATTACTTATATTTTAATATTTTGTCGAGTAATTAATAGTAAAAATTTTGAAAAATCAAAAATTAAAATAACAGAGTAGGAATTCTCATATGCATGTGATGCCTTTATAATCTACTAGTAAATCGACAGTTGCTATTCTATCTTTAAATAATTGTATGCATCTTTACGTATTTACTAGAATGATTAATAAGATGTATTTAGATTTCATCTTTTTATTTTTTTTAGATAGTTAAATATGTAATTAATTAATAATAATAAATATAATAGTAACACATACTTATAGTTACTATTATAATGGAGACTCTTACTTTTATACGTGGTTGTTAAACTCTAATATTGACATGTAAACTTACACTAGTTTTTGTTTTCAAATTGGGATAACTCACTTAAAAAATCGGACCTGGATAAATTTGGATAAACTCTATTAAACTTATGAATTCACTATTTTTGTTAAAATTTTGTCTGCCCAATACCAACATACAGTAGTTTACAAGTAGGCAGTAGCACTTTAAATTAGGACTCTTAAAATTAAAATGCTTGACATATTAATGTCTTAGCTTACCTTGTTTTGATTTTTAACATCATAAAATTCTTATGTGTCATGTTATCTATGGTTTTAATTCATATTTTTATATTTTATAACTTGTATTGCTTTTATAATGGTGTTGCAAGTAAGATATTAAATATCACTTGCACTTTACACTTTTACTTGATCATGGAACACCAACTCGATTTTTTTTTTGGGGGGAGGGGGGGGGGGGAACGGATAAAAACACCAACTCTTCTTTTTTTTTGGTCGTGGATAAAAACACCAACTCTAGGTTTGAATCTTCCCTGTATAAATTCAACTGTTTTACACTCGTTTTGACACTTCATAAACAGATGCGGCTCAAGAAGAGTTCGATACATAAGAAGACTAAAATCAGCTCTTACCATACAAGTTTGCTATTTTTAATTTTTGCCCTATAAGTGAGGGGTGTATAAGTGAGAGAAGTATTTTTATATAAGAGGTCAGCAAAGTAAATCTTAAACTTAGCCATATAACTATTCATAGATATTTAAAATTAAAAATTATTTAAAAATTACATATAATCATTTCAAAAAATCATATAACTTTATATTTTAACTTTAAATATTCACATAAAATTTAATCATCAATATTCATTATTCTTATTTTCACAATTAACCACTCTTTTCACTTGCTCCTTGCCATATTATGAAAAGTTGCAAACCAAAGCAGAGATCTACTTAGTAGCACTTCCAGATCTTGATTAATCAACTAACATGATGGCTCAACCAAAGTTAAACAGGAGAAGATAATAAGGAGCGGACCATAAACATAGTTCACTGTCTACTAAGTTGAACTAGCTGGTCCCATCCGGTTTATAGAGGATTCATCTAAACTATCTATCCCGACTTCCTGAGAAAGTAAAAGGAGGAAATCAACAGTCCAAAATGCACCGTGCAAATAGCATCATAAGCCCAAGTGTTTACTTACACATTCCTATTTATGCGGTTTCACACACATTGACATATTTAAAATCAGAAGAGGAAAAGAGCAGGTAGAGTGACCAGAATATTACAACACAACTAACTACTGGTGGCCCTCGTATAAACGTAATATATAGCACTTTTGGAGCACAACTGAATGAATACACATATACGAACATCAAGTCAAATCAGTTGATTATCATTTAGATGCCTTGTGGCCTTGCCCTTTGGTCTGACTAGCAGCTGCAGACATCACACGTAAGCGGCGAGCAATTTCTGTGAAGGATGGCCTGGCAGCAGGGTTAGGCGCCCAACACTGCTCCATTAGTGTTCTCCACTCTAAATCACAATAACTGGGGATTGTAGGCCTCAATGTGTTATTCACAATACCTCCTGCATGAAGCGCGCAAGTCAGTGAGATACGAGAAGGAAAATAGAATTTCTATTTTTTTTTTGGGGGGGTTTTTTTTTTTTTTTCCCTTTTGTGAATGAGTGTGGAAAAATAGATAATATTAGCTCCAAAGAGGCTAGACAAATTATTACTGGAAAACATTCAGAAATTGAAAATGCAGCTAAGCAAGGGCAACGTGATCCATGTAAACAATCTGAAACTCCCACTTACTTTTTATTTTAAAAACATATCTCAATCATTCTTTAATTTATACATAAAATCAATGGTCTGCTGCGGCTGCCTCATCAACTAATGTGAGATGTCATGCGAAACTTATAAATCTACAGATGCCTCAAGAAACTTACAATATACCAAGAAGCAGTAAAAAAAATAAATAAATAAATAAATCAAATGCTGTAATTATAATTGGAAAATAAGGTGGTTGAGCTTGTCCAATGGGTTTCTGCTATCTGGATTATGTTCTCTTAAGTCTGTGTAGAGTGTTTCAGTAATTTATTGACTCGGTCTTGAAGTAGTCTATTTAGATTAGTATACACCTGGAGTGTTCTATCTTGATTGCTAGCAGCCGTTATTGGCCTAGGTCTTCAGATGTTACACATTTGAGCTGTTTTAAAATAAATTAATTAAGACAGTGTACCCAGATTATTAAGAGATTCTCATAAAAGCTCTAACAATGCAGTGAAAGTTCCATTGAAGCAAACTAGAGCCTTAGAAAGGTGCAAGAGTACTTGAGTCCAAGCAGAAAGTAACTGAAGTTACAGAAAGAAAAGGACCGTACCTATGATTGCACCATAGTGCATATTAGCATATGGCTCTTCACCAGTAAGAATCTCCCATAATACAATGCCAAAAGAGAACACATCAACCTAAAGATTTGACATGATAGCATCAGTAATCAATGGTCGCAAGGAATATTAAAGTTCCCAAGCAATAGATATAAGGAGAGAATTTAAAATATAATAATCCCAAATTGCACAAAACAAAATTTGTTATAGTTTTCTAAGTTGAGGTGAGACATATTAGAAGTCAACAAAGTCTAATGAAATGCAACATAAAATGCAATAAGTTTCAAATATGAACGGTCAAAACAAAAGTATGCAGCAATACAAAGAAAGGAAAAATAGAAGAGGGTAAGGGAGAAGAATAGTCCTCCCAAATAGTAGGAGAAGATTTTAAGCTGGTAAGAAATTTCAAAATCTAGTAATAATCCTCCCAATTTCAATATCTAATAGAAGGTGTACACTAACCAATTTGTTGGTTATTTTCTTATTCATCTTTACCATGCTCTTGTGATTCTAATTGTCCATTGTGGATGAGAAATTTTACCTTTTCTGAAACCTTATTGCTGCTACCATTGAGCAACTCCGGTGCCATCCAAGGTAGAGTTCCCCGCACACCACCGGAAACCAGGGTATTTCGTTTGATTTTTGACAGGCCAAAATCGCCAACCTGGCGAAAAGGCAGAAAGCAAGTTTCTTAGCTTTGTCAACACTAATGAGAAATTACAGAATGGATAATCCCCAAATTCCCTACATAAATACCTTGCATATTGGCCTTAAAGGATCCTTTAAGTTCACAAGCAAATTGTCACATTTCAAGTCAAAATGCACAATATTTTTTGAGTGTAAATATTCCATTCCAAAAGCAGCATCCATAGCAATTATCAGCCTCTTGCGACGATCAAGATACCTGGAACCAAGATCATGAAAAATCCCCCAGGAAAATATGACATGCACCCCGTCTCTCAACATTTTTCTTGCTGACAAAATAATTAATATTATCTAAGGATTATAATATTAGCTACTTGTGAAAGCTATATTAACAAGTAGCAAAATGTCGGGGCTTTGATTGAGAATAAGCCAGTTAATAGGAATCAATCGCTCAGGATGGGTGCATTACCTATCCTTACGAAGTAAAACATGCCTAAGAGAACCATCCACCATGTACTCTGTAACAGTGGCTAAAGTTGCTCCCGGTCCATCCTGAACTACACCATAAAATGCCACCACATTTGGATGGTGCAGCTTGGAAAGTATGTCAGCTTCCCGCCAGAACTCTACAGTCTGAGTGAAAATGAATATCATCAATGGAGTGAAGGAGGGCCTATAAGAAGGCATATTGTAGCATGACAAAAACATTTTACTAAAAACATAAGAAAGGAAAAAGAAACAGAAATCACTGCATGTGATTCATAGGCAAGTTACCAGTCTCTCTTGTTCAGAAGATCGACCAGCAAAGCAGCTTTTCTTTATTCTTTTAATTGCAACATCTGATCCCCGCCATTTTCCATGATACACAGTCCCAAAGGTACCAGAACCCAGTTCTCGCAGCTCTTCAAGATCTTCATTCTTTATAAGCTGCCATGTGCATCAGAAATACGTGAATGAATTTAAATTCTAAAATGGCATTAGAAAAAAAGAAAAAAGGCCATTCAGCGAACATGCCATCATCTTATACAGATCTTCAAGCCATCATCACAGATACCAAATTTGTAAAGAAAATGCATGCTTCCTGGCAAAGCGCATATATGTCAATTATCCTTTTGAACAATGAACCGACAGAGCATCAAAGTAGTTAATTAAGGGAAAAAAAAATAAAAATAAAAAAATCCTACCAGAACATAATTTCTCCTTTAAATTCTGGACAAGCTAATACTATAAGTATATGATCAAATTTTAGACAATAATCCATTCATGAAAAGATAGAATGTAATTAACTTTCCATGATGAGAAAGATGTAATTTTGCAAAATTAGAGTGATAATGAAAAAACGAGCTTTACTTGGCCGACAAGTTGGATTCATAATTTCTACAATGGGAAATACAAAATAATTAGTTTCTGCAGAGAAGGCAGATATAACATAACAGAACTGAAGAACTATGATAGATTAAGCATGATACCTGCAAAGTACTGATGTCAAAACTCCCCATAAAAGGATCTTGTGGAGGAAAACCCACATTCCTCGTCTCATTCTTGCCATCCTAAATTCAGTAGGTTACAAGAATAGTCATCAGAAAAAGCTTCAGTTTGCGGGTTCTTTAGATAGATAACCATCATAAGCATACCTGATATTCAGAGTCCTGTGGTCTTATGTTTTCCATCATGACATCCTTCTTATTTTCATTGTCCTTAATTTGGGAATGGTCATATCTTTTGAGAAAAACAATGGTATCAGTTCCAGTTGACACAGGTAAGTTTTTCTGATTTTCTTCACCAAAATTTGGGTGGGATTCCTTATGTCCTGCTAAAACACCATCTGCTGGTAGAGGAGCAGATTGCTGAGAATTACCATCACCTTCTTGAACTTTTATTTGGCCAGATGGAAAACCAAGATCCTGATCAATTAGAGATGCATTATCAAACCCCTCCTGGGCCAACTTCTGAAAATATGACCAATGTTTAGGCTCATGATTGTCCATGTTTAAGCTCAAACCTGCTCTATCTGCTGGTAAAGGACCAATGTTTGAGGAATCTTCAGAAAGTATTGCTTTGGAGAACATATCATAAAGGAAATCACGGGGGAACCTGTCATCAATATCGATCAGAATGTCACCCTGAGCTGGTACAGATTTAGCATCTGGGGGAAAATCTTGAGAAATTTCTTGGTTTGTGTTTCTGGCTAAAGCAAACGGCTGTGCTTGGACCTTAGTATCATTATTGGATTCTCTGGTAGAAACCTCACCCAAATTAAGGTCTGGTAGTTTGGATGCTGTATTCTCATTGTGTACAACAGAAGGAACCTGGCGAAATGCAAAATGTTCAATCCTGTTAGTTTCATCAACAACAATAAGGTTATGGCTATCTATGGTATGATTGTTTCCATTTTCAGAACTATGGACCTGATCCTCATTTCTGGAAACTTTGTTATCTGCTAATACCTGCTTCAACTCAGAGTCCACAAGCTGTGATAACTTTGAGTTCACCTGACTTGTTCCATCAGGCAACTGTTTGAACTTCTGTAGCTGGAAAGACCCATCATCAATGGTATGGCCATCTACATGCACGGGTTTTGCTGCTGAGCTGGACACTGCATTCAGATTTGACAGATTCCCATCATGTGATATGTCACTGAATTCTTTGACTGAATTCTTCTGGTTGAAGTCAGAAAGTAAATCCGACATGAGTAAATGAGAACCATATGCATCATCTGACTTTGTAGATCGGTTCAGCAAATCTGCCTGCTCTCTGGGAATTCTCTCTGAATAATAGACTCTGTTGGGAAGTGGAGGTGGTTCAAGACAACTGAAATCAATCACACTGGACTCAGCATCTACATGAGCTTGAGTGAATGCATCAGTAGATGCAGTATAAAGGTCATCTTCGCCACATTTAGAAGTCTGTGCAGGATTCATAGTACTAAACAATGAAGAGGCCTCTTCAGGCTGCTGGTTCTTACCCTTGTTTTTTGATGGCAGTGCAGGCTGATGCCCTTCTGGTTCTGCAGCTGTAACTGTAACTGATGGCTCTGAAAAATTACCTTGCAAATTTCCCTCCAATGGTTGCAAAGGATGCGGTGCTTCCAGGGAGAAAACTCTTCCAGGGTCATTGCCTGTATGAATGAAACTATCACCGTTTCTCTTGACCTGCATTGCTGGCATATCTGAATTTTGTACTTGCAACTCACTAGATGCTTGGCCTTCATTCACGTTAACAAGACCATGAGCAGGCACAGAAACTGGAATCTCTCCAAGACCACGAGCAGAGTTATTAGAAGGATCACGAACATGGCATAGTGGATATTGACTAGTTTCTCCATGGTGAATGATCTGGTCATCATAAAACAGTGGATAATTTTCATATGTATTCGAGGAGGTTGGTAGCATTGGTTGTGAAAACTGAATTGTTGATGATGAGTTAAAATTGCCTGCCGAGGAAGAACTGCTGATGGCAAATGATTCCCCCAGAATTCTGTTGGTATCCCTCTCAATATTTTGTCCATCCATTTCGTGTATATTATTAGTAGAACTGCTTGCACCATGAAGGATAGAGCTGTTTCTTGATCCCAAGTCCATGCCATTAACAGCAACTACATACTGGATTTCAGAATCACCATCAATGCTACCTAGACCAAACTGAGTATCATCCAAATCATTTATAGAAAACAGAAACATCCTAAGCTTTAGTGATCCTCTTCTGCTTTGTAGATCATGACATTCCTCCATCATATTCCGCAGATCCTCGTCAGATGATACCGAGACTAAGGCATCAAGATCTTCCCCAGGGAGCTGATACTTTATTACATGAACTTCATTATAGATTGATGATGTTTTCTGCACAAGCTCTTGCCAACTTATGTCCTTTCTTATACTAATAATACGTGTTTCACCCCCAACATATCTAAGCTTTCCATCACTGGGCCGTGGTAATATTCTACCACCAAAGCTACAGAGAACCTTCATCTTCATTGATGAGCTGTCAGAAGCCCCAGAAGAGGCAATACCATGAAGGACTCGGCTATTGTCTTGATTAGATGAAGTTCTAGGAATTGATCTAGCTGACCCATAATTACTTCTGTCCTGGTGCACAGAAGAGTTCCTTCTGTCGAACTCTTTTGGACCTTTTTCAACTTTTGTGAGCACAGTAATATCTGACCCACTTTCAGATCCTGTATGGCCTAAAATGCCTTTCAATTCCATATACCCTGTTGAATAATTCGGATCACCCACAACATTTGGAAAGACAGGCTTCCTAAGATTCACCCTATCTCTCATAAATTCAAGAGCAAATTCCTCTCCAGTCTGTATGGAGTAATTAAGTACAGGTTTATTTTCTGACATATTAAAGGCAGAAGGTCGTGCATTAATATGCATGCCATCAAGATGGTCCTGCAGGACTGACTGAGAAGCAGGATGGAATTCCTCATTTCGAGGATCCATGGTATTGTATTGATGTTTCTGCATTCTCAGATGTCTAATCAAAGCATCATTTGACAAGTTAAATGCTGGGATTTACTGTGATACCAAAGAGCTGGAAAACACTTCATGTAGAAGTAATGCACCTAATACTGCAAATTCGATTTCCAAATCTCAGAGACAGGGCTATTAACAACTCCAAAAGTTTGAACACTTTAACCATATCCAATGAATAGGAAAGAAGGTTTACAAGCTCTGCAGTTCATGTAACCATAATCGAAACTTGAAGAAGCTTTCACAATCACAAGAACTTTCACAGCCAACTACTTTGTTCTGATCAAGCTACCTTCAAAATATGTCAAATTGTCAACCTGTGTGCATTATGAAACTTAGGAACTGCTTAGCATATGAGATGTAACAAAAGACAGAAAGAACTACAATATTAGAACAGATACAAAGTAAAAGATCACAATAATTATACCCGATAAAAAGCAATTGGAAAAATATATCACCAACAGTGCAGCTACTAGAATTGTCACGATATTGTATGCACCATATACCATCAGAACTTTGTTTACAAAATAGTCTCAATTTCATTTACCTGCCACCGGTGAAAAAGAAAATATAGTCTTGGCCGATTATAATTGCTTGAAGAATATCAAATCTCATGAAAATCACTCTCTAGAAGTCTTATCGCTGCGGATACCATAGAATCATAGGTCTAAGATTTTCTCTTCATGGTCTTCATTTTGTTAGTAATCAGATAGTAGATTTTGGTCCTACGATAAACAAGTTTTCTATCATGTACATATTTATTTCAACCTCTAGTTAATTCGTTAACTATATCTGCTGCTGATTACTGACACTAAGCACTTAAGAATACTAAAAGGACATATAAAATGGATCACAGGATATATAAAACCCATATGTAAGATCACTTTAATCAACTCTCCCAGGATTATGTAATCCAAAGATTATCAAACTTGGGTCCTGACTCTAATCTTCCACCACCAAAACACAGCATAGATAATCATGAATTCATGATCGCACAAATCAAGTTTGATCCAACTGACTGGAAAAGATATCAATAAGAAAAGTTAGAAAGACGGCCGAATCAAGAAAAAAGATGAAAAATAATCAACTAAATACCCGATTAATGATTGTTTTGAGCTTCAGATAGGTATGGCTCAAGAGGGTCTAAGAGGAAGAGCCATGGCTCGTATCTGGAAAAGGACAAAAATCTATGTGGGGAAGAAAGCCAAAAGGAATCCAACTTTATCTACCCCCATCTTTTCAAATTTTTTTTTTTTTCAGAAAATCTGAATCTACTTCTACTTTACATCAATGATCCTTTTGAAACAAACCGACTTGACCACACTCTCTCTCTCTTCTTTTTCTCTCTCTAATCTGTGGATTGTAGAACTTGTTTCTGTCCGGTTCAGTCTCAGTTTCGGAATAAAAATAGTTGTGTCATCAAAGAGTCAAATGGGCGAAGCAACCGCGTCCAACAGTTAAGTCCCTAAATTAGCCCTTCTTTCTTCTAGTATTCTTACCGCCACTGTGCGTTAATCGTTAACTACGTGTCGGTTATGCAACAAGACAAAGGAATGTTGTTATTAATAATTATGAAGGAAGTTATAATTTAAATTTTTATATTTAAAATAAATTAATAAATTATAAAATTAAATTTTTTTATATTATTTCAAATATATATAAAAATAAATTAAATTCTTTATCTTAAATATTTTATCTCTCGTTAATAAAATATCATGATATTGACTATCATGCAAAATACAGAACCAATGCCAATAGAATACAAAGCTAGTTCAAATTTAGTCAACATAACAACATAGGCAACACCCACAACCCAAAACCCATCACGATCGTAATCGACCCCAGCCCTCATAGTGCGGTGCAAAACTTGAACACGTTCCAAGCCATGGCAGCACCAAATCTATGCAAATTGGAAAAGGGGTATAAAAAAAAAAAAAAAAGGTGACCCCACTTCAATTTAGCCTCAAAAGATTGATTCTTTATGCTCTTAGCAACGATAACAGAAGCATTACCCTACAGCAACACAGTGGCAGAACCAACAGACTCATTAATTTCCTCAAGGAAGGGAAGAAAACGTTTTTGCTGACATGGTGGATCTTCTTTATGGTCACCGTGGTAGGCTAAGGGTCAAGGAAAGAAAAAAGGAAAATATTATAAAAAGTTAAAAGATATTTTTGATATATTATTTTTTAATATCAAATTAATTAAGTTAAAAATTATAAATCAGGCTTATTTTACTCTAATTTATTTTTAAATTATTTTAAAGAATTAAATTTTATTTAAATTTTAATTTCATGTTATTAGTTGATTTTAAGTCGGAAAATTAAATTTAATTTTCTGAATAAATTTAATTATAAGACTTTTCAAAAAAATTGGAACAAAAATCCAATGGTTGATATTGCATAAATATTAATATGGTCCACACATTATTTACAACTTGTTTAGAGTGATAAAATGAAAGGAAATTGAATTCAATTTTATTAGTAATTGAATTCAATTCTATTGATAATTGAATTCTTATATTTAAAATAAATTAATAAATTATATAATTAAATTTATTTGTATTATTGAGAATATATATAAAAATAAAATAAATTTTTATTTTAACTATTTTTATATTTATTAATTAATAAAAAAGAAAAAAAATATTAATTGAATTAGAAATATTTTAGATATTTTATTTTTAATATTAATTTCATTATATTAAAAATTATAAATTAAATCAATTTTAATCTTATTATTTTTTATTTTTTTTGAAGAAATTAAATTGCTTTAAAATTTTAACTTTATATTATTAATTAATATTAAACTAAAAAATTGAATTCAATTTTTTTTATTAAATTAAATTTCAAAACTTTCCAAACATCTTATAGAGTATAGATAGATACTCTTCATCAGGTGACCCAAAATTTAGAGCAAAATTAGATTTACCTAAATGCCCTCACTAGCCAGTTCTGCCCGGAAAACCACTGCCACCTTGCTCCTCACTTCTCAGCCCTGGAACCACGGCCACCGTATTCGTCCCCAGACTCGGCCTGGCCTGACCACCGCGCACCCCACCTTCGAACCTCCACCGCGGACAGCAACTGCGGCTCTCAACCCCTAACCCGGCCATCGCCTGGACACACCACCATCATCTCAACAACGCAGGCATCTCTGCCCACCCCTCACGCTTAGCAGCAGTCTTCAAACCCAGCACAGCCACGCCGTAAAACCACCTCAACCAAGCCTCGAATTCATCCTCGTCGGCCCCATAACCGTCCTTCGACCGCCACTACACCGGAGCTCCACCACCACCACCTACGAAGCCCAACCACCTGCAACCCGTAAATTATTTTTAAAATGTCATTACTCCAAACGCATTCATAAAAGCTTTCCTTCAGTATTCAAATTCGATCCATCAATACCCCATTTTTTGTTCAAGCTGATCCATCAAAAAGAAAAAACGTTGACAATACTCTAATTTACTAATTTAGTACGCCACAAGACTGTTGAAAAGCTTTTTTTTTTTTTTTTTGTGGGAAAATGGTCGAAGGAAAAAAGAAAAGAATAAACGTTAGTGAAAACGCATTCATAAAAGCTTTCCTTCAGTTATTTCCAATTCATTCCATCAATACCCAATTTTTTGTCAAGCTCATCCATCAAAAAAATATAAACGTTGACAATACTATAATTTACTAATTTAGTATGCCATAAGCCCACAAGACTGTTGAAAAGCCTTTACTTTTTTTTTTTCCTTTGGGAAAATGGTCGAAGGAAAAAATAAAAGGATAAACATTAGTAATTAGTCCATGGTATTGGTGTTGGGCTGCGCTCAAACTGGGCCTGGATGGTGGGGCGAGAAGCTCATAGGTTTTCATACAATACAGTCAACGGTTAAGATGAAGCAAAAGAAAAATCCAACGGTCACGATGAAACCGCGGTGAGGAATTCAGCTTGGTGAGGTAGAGAGAGAACCCGCTGGATTGATAGACGTCAGTGCGATCGCAAACTGTGGCGGCTCCCAATTGGAAATGAGATGATCGGGGAGAAGAAACTTGCGCGACAGGAAAACTACACATATTAAACATTCAGGGGAAATAAACGTAAGACGCAAATCAAATCATTATTCATTCTGGGAAGGAAAAGTTCTAGAAAGAGAGAGCGCGAGTGGGAATCATGGTGCTGTGGGAGATCACACTGGCAACTGCGTACTTTTTGGGTCTGAAGCGAACTTACAGGCTTGCTCTTCGGATTCAGCGCAGGATCATCGTCCCTAAGCACTCTAAGACCGGTCAATTTGTTCACCGGTACGGTACTCCTTTTTCTTTTTTCTTTTAAATGTTAATCTTTCTCTGTGATTCTTCGTATGCGCTCGTTATTTCTGGTTTATTACCACGCTCATCCCTTTTTGGCTCTTTACAGTGAGATTGAAAATGTCAGGATGTATGCATTATCGATTTACCTTATTAAAGTGCCACGTATGATCATAACTTATCAAAAGGGGAGATATATCTATATTTTTCCGTAATGAGATTAGTATTGCATTTACATCTTTCTCTTTGACATGTACAGCTCCAGAACGAAACAAAAAATAATAGATGAATAAATAATATGAATGCCCTGTTTCTTCACCCATTGCAATCATCTGGACACTCTGGATTTTGTGGCGTAGTGCAGCAAGCTATATGATTATATCTTTTATCTCCCTTTTACGATCCTTGTGAAGATGAAGAGATACAGTTGGTTACATGCTTTCTGCTGCAAATTATTTGATTATAGCGTTAGTGTATTGGGTTTTATTTTCTGGCCATGAATTTCTGGATACATAGAAACAGCGCCCCGCGTTATCTCCAGCATCAATATTAACTTTGCTGAATGCATGCATGTGTTAGTTATGAAGCGGTTTTTTTTTTTTTTTTGGTCCCTCTTGAAAGTCAAGTCTTCTGCCCCCAAGTAGTTGATGTGCAAATGGAAATGTCATGCTCTTTTGAAAATGATAACTTGCCTGAGTTGTTGGTTCAGATTTGTATGTTTTGAAAATTTTAAACTTCGTGTCGTCTACAATTATGGAAGGTAGCTGTTTCTTAATACATTTTCATGCAAAACTTATTACAATGGAAATTGGGGGAGGTCTGGTAGGAACAGAAAGAAATTTGTTGGTATGGAAAAAATGTGATTGCCTATCTAGGGGAAATTGTAATTTACTTTTTTATGGTCAATTTTGGGATAAGGTTTGATTGTTGTTGGATTCCATTTGTTCATTCTCTTTTTCAAGTGAAGACTCAGGATGGAATTATAAAAAGTGCTGCAAACAGTTTACTTATTTCATACTGATATTTGGTAGTATGTTTAGAAAAACTGGCATGATAAACCCTGCTTAGTACTGGAAAAATGCAAGTAAGGTGTGATCTTGTATTCACTTTTTTGTTTTTGCATCTATCCATTTATTAGTTTCCTCCTGGGTCCTGGCCTTTTTCTGGTTGCTAAGCATCCAAAATTTCAAAGTATAACCAGTTAGATATGAGATGCAATGAAATTTTAGAGTGAACAATTTAGTATTTGTCTTCTAAGAATGTATAATACATGAGGTCACCCATAAGCATTAGTATTTGCTAATATCCTGCACTAGGATCCTGTTCACTAAGCATGGTTTCTTAGTTTTATCTGACTAGAAAATCTTTGGCATGTTGCAATTGTGTATCTTTCCTTTTTCCCTTTTTTGTCTATGCTTTGCAATATCAAATTTATTTGTTTGTGTTAGTAGCTATTAGCTGTGCTATAATACAAATTCTTTATTGGCCTTCATGTTTTGGCATTTGGCAGACGAACTCGTGCTGTATTTGATGTAGCAATCAAATTTCATCAGAACATTAAAAAAAGAGACATTGAAGTGGGTCGGAATTTGGGGAGCTTTGTTATGCGTTGGCTAAATCGAATGAAGCCATCAGCTCAGATTCGTGGTGGATTACCCAACAATGGTGCTAGCTCAAGTTTAAGAATGACACAGCATACAGCTGGCACTTCCAGCTACAAACCTCTAGGTTACTATAGACTATTTAAGAGGGACTCTGATAGGCATTTACCTTCCCCATCATCACATATATGGCCAAAGTCTTTCCCCACCATTGCAAGGATGATACGGCCACCAAGTCTTGCTGGGACTACCAACCATTGTCGGCGCCTCAGCAACAATGCTCATGATATTTTTAGAACGAACTATAGGGTAAATTGGTCAGATGGACTTATTAGGAAGGACATCATGCAATGGATGCTGCAAAACTAACGGTCAATTTCTTTTCTAGGGGCTTCTGGTAACAGTTTTTGACCTAGGGGAAACAGATCGGGCATAATGATATTTTTTTCTGTTTGGACTTTGTATAGGCTGTCGAGCTTCCTTTTGAAGAACATTTGTAGTTTTAATTTAAAGAACTAGCAGATGATACCAGAGATAATCATCCTGTTAATTAATAATAGTGAACATTTTGTATCTCTGGTACTAGACTCTTTCAAAATATGCTCTGTTTCTACCGGCTTTAGTTTATGCAATTTGCAGTCTGATTTTTTGTGATCGATCAACTGGATTAGTCAAACCATGAATATGCAAACCTGTCTGCAACAATATCTCTGTGTGATAATTGTACGTCCATGTTGAGTGCTATCGGAGTCGCAAGAGTTAGCTCTTGCTTTTTGGTTCACATGTTAATGTGAATTGATTTGATTTATAGCAACTTGATATGTTAAGGAATAATGCGAGGTACGCATTTCTGAAGGAGTATCATTTTAAAAACAAACAAAAACATTTCACATCTGTCGGTTTGTAAAAAGTTGAGGTGGATCTAGTTATAATTACTTAGTAAAGAGTGTGTAGTTACAATTACATCGCAAAAGAAATTCTTAGGTGTAATAAAATGATATTTTAGATAAGAATATAAGTTAACAGTAGATTCTATCTTGAACAATTATTTTATTATCGGTTGTAAACATATTCATAAGGTACTCCATAAACACTTAAGAATTTCTTGTTTATGCTGTGCATTGAGGTTATTTTATGTAATGGAACGTTACTCCAAAAACAAAGAAATCATGGTGTTTTTGGCTTTAATTTTGCTCCTAAGATAGAATGCAATAATATTTTACCTGATAACTAAAGGACAAAGCTTGATCCGGTATAATGTGTATATTCCAAATCAAATTGTCGCAATTTGTAGCTTATTTTAAGATCTGATTAATCTTTCAGCTTTTGCAAACGATTGTTGCATATTAATATTATAATTATATTTTAGAGTAAAATATATTCTATATTTTACTAGGTATACATATTTCATGTCCCTTTTCTTCATCTTTTAAAATACATAGAAGAAAAACCAAAAAGGTGTTAATTTAAGTGGGATGAGCTCGAATTCTTTAAGCATAAGGGCTTGAATTCAATTATGAGATAGTGTATAAAAAAAACACAGTTGAGAAGGGTCCGGTTTAGACACTTGAACATATCTTAAGAAATTAGTCTCTAACTTATTGGATGAAGAAATACTCTAAGAAATTAAAAAAAAAAAATACACACTCTTGTCCTTTCAAATATGAAAATGTGATAATTTATTTATTTTTATGTTTGCTGTTGAACCTATGTTATGTAATTCATACTTTCTCAAAACTAATCACCATAAACTAGTATTATTATTGTTACAATTTATTCTTTTTCTAATAATAATTAAAAATATTAAGAAAATAAAATAAGGAAAACACATGGATAACAATATGTTCTCTTAATCTAATAATTATTCTTCTTTTTATATAATTTTTCAGAATTTTTTATTATTATTAGATCAAGAGAATAAATTATTAAGAATAACAGTTTTTTTACCTTTTTAAAATAAAAAAATATTATTTACATATATACATCTTTTGAAGATTATTTTTTAAAATGTCATTTTTTTGTATTATAAAAAAATAGATTTAAGCTGGATCAATTTCATTATTCGGCAAATTTGAGATAAGGGAGTGAGAAAATTATAGAAATCGATTCAAGTTTGATCAAATTCGTCACTATTTACCCAAAACGTGATTAATTCGATCTAGCAACCCTAACCTTAAACCACTGCCCTATTGAAGCTGCAGTAGATGCCCATCATTATTTATCCAGATAGTGATGAATTCGATCTAGCAATCCTAACCCTAAATCATTGAAGCTGTAGTGGATGCTCGAGCATTAGTTTGGATAATCAGGCATTGCACAACCAGAGAGCATATTTGAAGTTGCAGTGAATGCTCAGGCATTAAAGTAGAACACGATTCTCGAAATTCAAGTGGATGTTCAAGCATTGAGTTGGATGCCTGAGCATTACACAACCAAGAGAAAAATTGAAATTGTAATGGGTGCTTGGGCATGCAATTAGATGCTTAGGCATTGAGGTGCAAAACAAAACAAAATCTTCAAGAATTAGAATTCAAGCCTCATCCAAGCCTCCAAATCTGAATTAGCTAGTAAACACTAAGATATAATGCACTCATATAGAGAAAAAGGAGTTTACTAACTTGAAATCAAAATCTACAATATTAAGAGTGAAAACTTGGATTTTATGAATTTTTTTTTTTGCACAAACTACTATTTTTCTTAAGGGAAATCAAAGATATAAGTCAAAGTTATCAATATAAAAGCATACTTGGAATAGTAAATATTAGATTTGTCATGATCAAGAATCAAAACATACTTAGATTAGATTAACTAGGTCTACATTTAACTTACAACAACAAAACACTAAAAATAAATTACATCAATAAAATATAGTGAGATTAGCTAATCGCAAGACACATAACACATTCACAGGTATACAAAACTAATTGTCTTCGCTAGTCCGGTTGAAGGATAAAGCATGTAAGGTTGGGCATCTTTATGTGGTGTGACCATATTGCCTACACATGCCATGGCGCTTTAGTTGCTCGAGTTCAACAGTATCCATTTCATTCCGGATTCTCATCGAAACTGGACGACCCTCAGTGGCTTGCTTAAGCTCCAAATTTGAGCGTATTCGAGGTCCACTATATAAAGGCCAGTAATTTTCATTTGTAATAGGGACAAACTCGATTCTATAGACATGTAAATATAGTCTGGATGCGATACATATCATCAACATAATTGGCCCAATCAAGTCGTCCATATGCGCACATAGCGAGCACATGGCAGCATGGATAATGCAACACTTAAAAGTATCTGTAATTGCACCATTGATCTGTTAACCTCACCCTATAACTTCTTTGACTCCAATCCACTATTGGTCCAAGTTCTTCTAACACAAATGATGAGTTCGAGCGTGTAAATTTAGACACCGTCATGGCACCTATCAATTATCTATTCTCCTCGATTGCCCATTGCAAGGCCTACGAAAATATTTGTTTGGAGACAAGTTAAGCCTCTGCCTCCCTTTCTTTTCTGATAAACAGCTCAGCAAGATGGAAATAAATGAATTTCACTAAAGCCGTAATTGGAAGATTTCGGCTGCCCTTTAGAGCAACATTAATGCACTCAGATAAATTGGTCGTCATATGCTTGAACATGCGTCCTTCGTTAGCATGTTGTGCCCACTTTTCAATGGAAATTCTGTCAATCCATTCGTGCATGGCTGGATTCTTATCTCTCAACAAACTACGGTAATAAAGATACTCTCGATGAGTCTTTTGCATAGGCTGCATTCATCAAAGCTCTTTTTGCATCTTTGGTCTTGAATGTTACCGCAAAGTTTGAGATGATATGACAAATACAATATGCGTGATGAGCTAGTAGAGGATGCCAGTCGCTGCGTTCCGCATTTATAGTGGCTTTAATAGTAGCATGTCTGTCAGAAATTATGAGAATGTCCTCTTGTGGTGTCACATGCCACCAAATATTAGTCAAGAAAAAAGACCACACTTTTGCTGTCTCCCCCTCCGTCAAATGCAATGGGCAAAATATTTGAGTTATCATCTTGGGCAATTGCCATCAATAGTGTCCCGCCATACTTGTTGTATAAATGCATAACATCCACTGAAATGAACAGTTTGCAATATTTGAACGCTTCTATGCACAATGGATATGTCTAGAACAAGCGATGGAACATCACAGAGCTATAATCAACAAAATTCCCCACATAATATGGCAAAATTGACAATTCCATGATTGTACCTAGCAAAAATGTTTGAAGACCTTGCAGCCATTTTGGAAGCTCATTATATGACTCTTTCCAATCGCTAAAATTCCGAGTAATAGCCTTTTGCTTGGCAAGCCACACTTGTCTATATAATGTCTTGAAGTCGAACCTATTCTCCAGTGCTCCCTACAGCACTTTAATCAAAATAATCGAATCAATTTGCACCATGGGAAATATGGTGGCACAAATAACATTAGTGTCCAGCTGGAGGTGGTCTTGTGAAAGCGATGCGAACACATACGTATGCTGTCCATTATACTTCCGAATTTTCCACAATTCTTTTTTTAGGCAATATGTCATGTGTATACTTCAATTACACCCATTTCTAAAGTTCTTGCACTTGCCATAATATTTTTTATTGTCTGACTTCTAGACCTTGTACTCAATCGATCTTCAGATGTTGTAATTTGTTATCGCAAATAACACAGCTTCCTTGTCACAAAACTGTTGCCATACCTGCAACTCCTTCTTATGAATGCCGAAATTTCACCCCAATCTATAATGTTGAACCTTGGAAAAGTTCTTGTATACATTGCTTACAAATTTAAAGATAAATAGTGATCTACATGCTCGCTTGATTGAGATTACAACTGAGATTGGGTCCTAGATGGTTGGCTTTGGGTAATAGATTCTACCACTCTATCCAAGCCACTATCACTGTCAAACAGTACTTCTACCAACTCCTCTTCATCATATCTGTCATCAACAATAAAATCATAACTTGCAATAAGACTAACCTGTGGGAACTGCTTCGCAATCTGCACTGTAAGTTGGTGGAAGCTTGGAGCACCCATCAAATCATCCTCATTTTTTTTATAAACATTTTCATTTTGCATGTGACTTGTCATCACAAAAGTTTGAGAACACACCATCTGTGACATAGGAATGTGTGTTGGATTAAGAGCAGTTCCCGCAGAGCTCAAGTGCGACTCATCTAGAATGACGAACAACTCGATGAGGTGAATATCTGGAAATTGGGCATGGCAAGCAAACATGAGCCCAACATCATTATTGCTACTCAGCTACCAACTTTTATAGTGAAGCACGCACCTTTTCCAATCGCGATGGGCACCAAACAAAACATTTGCATGATATGCTTGTTACTTTGTTGGCCTATCTTTTGTAGAATTGTATTCAACAACTCTAATAAAGTAGTAGATGGATGAATAGCCATAAACTAAGGATTTTGACTGCAAAAGGTTACACCCTTATTTGTATTTATAATTCCACCACTATGATAAACAAGTATATACCTATCAATCATTGAACCCGTTTGTTTGTGCATCTATCAGTAGAAAAAATACTTGTTTTCAAAGTTTTTTGAAAAAAAAAGTACTTTTGAAGTAAAAATGGGTTGTTTGTTTGTAATTCTAAAAAAAAGCACAAGTAAAAAATAATCAATTTTTCTATTTTTTTTATTATGCCGATAGAGATCTGCTTCTCTTAGAAGCAGAAGCAGTAGAAGAGAAAGGTATTTACTTCTAGAAATTCAAATCCATTCCCTTTTCACTCCTTTCCCTATTCATTTAGCATTCTATTCTTAAAGTTTTACAAAAAATAACACTAAACTTTTCACATCTTCCATTAATAACGAAAAAGGGACAAGAATTAAATCGTTAGTTGAGAAGAGATTAGATATTTAGAGCCATGTCATATCATGAATCGGTGGATGGATAGGTCATAGGTACATACATTCATGATAGTGTTCACTATACAACAAAACAAAGGGAAAAAATTTTATTTTTATATATGTGCAATTAAATTATTTTTAATTAAAAAGTAAAGAATATAAAATAATTATACATTTTTTAAAAAGTTTATCAAATAAAAAAGTACTTTTATTATTTATCTAAACATATTTATTGAAAAATGATCTTTTATATCCTTAATTGTAATTTTATAAGAAAAAAGTACTGTTATATTTATTACATCCAAACATTTTAACTACTTTTGATTATGATAAAATATACTTCTATAATTACATCCAAATAAAAAATATTTTTTTGCTTCTATTTCTACTTTTATTTTTAAAGAAGTACTTCTCTTAGAATTTTAAATAAATGGACCCATTTTTTCACACATTTTCTCTCAAAACTTTCTCCCAAAACTCATATTATTTATGCAAAAGACTGTCTAAGTGGGGTTTAAATAGGGTAGTAGTTTAGGGTTAGAGTTGCTAGATCAAATTCATCATTATTAAGACAAATAATGATAAATTCGATCTAAGTTGGATCAAATTTCGGGTAAATAGTGATAAATTCGATCTAACTTGAATTGATTTCTATAATTTTCTCGTTCCAAAGTCTCAAATTTGCTAGTAATGAAATCAATCCGGCTTGAATTAATTTCTTTATAATCCAGAAAAATATGAAATTTTGAAAAATAATTTTCAAAAGACGTATATACATAAATAATATGTTTCAAAAAAAGGTAAAAAAAGCCAAGAACAATAATAATTTGTGGTTATTTTTTTAAAAAATAAAAATTACATAAAGAAGATTCAACAAAAAAAAACATAAAAATAAATTAAAATATAATATATTTTTATCTTTTATTAGAGTGGAATGTATATTTTGAAAATAAATGAAGGGTTGTGTAATAAGTGTGTCTTCCAGGGTAGAGAATATAATTTAAACATTAATTTTGATATACTATCAATATAAATTATATACTTCTATTTGTAAGATTTTTAAAATAATAGATAATTATATTAAAATGATTTAAGATTGAATGACTTTTTACTTTTTTTCACTTTACAACTACTATTCAAATCCATTTTATACATTTTCTTTTGTAATGAGACGAGCTTGTTGTTGGGCCTGAAGTCATGGAGCCCGATCCATTGAGCAAGGACTAATTGAACCATCAAGGTTGCCGCATCTCTATTTTTTTTATTTTTCTCTTTTTCTCGTTTGTTTTCTGCATTCAAATCGACATGATCGATAACGACACCTCGCGTTAGAGGATAGTTGTTTCCAAGACCCAAAAAAAGGTAAATAAATAAAAAGTATCGTCGTTTCTGCTTTCATCAACGGTGAGCAACTCTCTCTTCATTCGCTGATCTCTTTGATGCAATTAGTTCATTTAGCATAATCGAGATTTCGTACAAAATTGAAGCCAAAATCATATTTGGTTTGTTCTACGAGTTTCTGGGAGAGGTGCTACTTTGTGAAATATCATGATATCGAGTTGGAGCTAATGGCGTGGAATTGTGTGCTTTTTTCATAAAATGGATTTGCTTGAAAAATCGTGTTCATGAATTTTCACAAAATCTTCACGATGTGATATTCTTGTTGGATTAGGGCATCAATTACTCAATTGTCCTGGGAAAAGTTTCAGTGGGTTGCTTTTAAGTGTTAAAAAAGGTTATTTTTAAGTTATAGGGATAAATTGTGGTTTATGATTATCCTCATAAGCACTGTTTGCTCTTGATGTTGTTGAGACTTGCTTGGTTTGAACTTTGAAACCGTGTGTCAGGTGCTAACTCTTCAGTCTGATCTGCTATATTTGTGCCTAGATATCTAATATCTTTAATGACGTCATATTTATCTACTGTTATTATATTGGGCATTGCCTGTCATTTATGGATTTGTGGGATTCCAACAAAGCACCAGCCACCGAGCAGTGACTTCTTGTCTTTGAGTGCTAAAATCCAATCTGATTGTAAGAGATTGAGTTTAGAAACATGTTATATCGAGTTTGAAAATTTTGACTATTCTTTTACCAAAATTAGCTTGTACTAGTTGGAATAGGTTTCAAGTTAGTGTGTGAATGACACTAGAGCATTCAATTACAAGGTTTGAATTCCATGCAAATGAAGTTCGTGCTTGATCTCCTCTATTTTATTTCCCATGCCTCACTATCTTTCACTTGACTTCTATATGCAATTAAATGTATAAAAAGTTAATTTTTAATAGTTGGGTTAGTATGTCTGTGGTCATTGGTAATACTTGTGACAACTTGCGTTATTTATAAGTCTTGAACAGTTCATGTCTTAACATTTTGGCCAAAAAGTGCAGGCCTTTGGGTTTTCTGTTTAGGGACTGTCTTGTTTCTGTTTCGAGCTTGGTTAAAAACATGCACAGATTCACCCAAAATATATCATTTTAAGAACGTAGAAAATGTGAACACGGATTCACCCCAAAAAAAAAAGTCCACAGAAATTCTTGTAAGAACATACTTAGACTCCTTTCAATTCTGATGAAATCCAAACAGTCACAATTTAACTTAGAACAGTCACAAATACATGCATGAGGAACTATTAACTTGTAATAAGATTAAGCAGTTGATGTCTATTTGGTGCAAAATTCATGACCCTTTTTCTTGGGGTTTTCTAAATGGTACATTGAGGGATTGGAAAGCTTTGTTGCATTGATCGTTCTCTTTTTCATGTTTGTTTCTTTTGTTTTGGAGGATTCCTTACTGTGTACACTGTTTGTAATTCTTTCTCTTTGTCTAAATAAATTTCGTCTTCCATTAAAAAAAGGGGGGGTTCAGAGTACACTAATACAGTTAAATAAACTTTTATTGAATAACATTTCTTATTCTTTTATTTTTTGTCTCTGCATCCAAAGGTTTAGTTAAATTATAGATAATCATATATTGTACAAACTGTTATTGAATGTTGACAAAAAACTTGTGAGACATTTATGTAAATTAAAAATTCATAATATATGGTGTATGTATAGGTGTGGTCATCCCAATTAAAGAGTTGTTCTGACAGGGATTTAGTTTCAGTTAAGAGTCTGGAGTCACAGTTACTAGAAGAGTGTGCATGCTTAGTGGATTCAATTAGCTTAGTGGCAAAAGAAAAGTCAGCTTGCAAAATCTATAAGCTGCAGTGTAGGGCTTTAAACTGTCAGGGCACAGGGAGGTTTGGCTAGTTTGTTTACACTGATTTACATTGCCAATCTGAGCTGTGCGACCTAATTAGAGACACGTCTGTGTTGTCACAGCTGTGTGACCTCGACTCCACTCTTCTGGCTTCTGGGCTAGTGTGTGTTTCTGTCTTTCCCTCCCCTATTTTCTGGTTTGTGTTAAAGTGTAGTTGTGGGTGGGTGTTGGTTTGTGCCCTTTGTTAGCTGTTGTACAAATGCCTTTTTTGTCACAATCTCACAGTCATTCTAAGTTTTTATTTGATATTTGCACATATAACCCCTTCCTGCTGGAATTCTATTGTCATATTTCCAAGTTCAGAAAGAATCTGGTTACACTTTACAACACAAAGGTGTAGTGCCTTCTTTGGTTATAAACTATTTTCCCCTTAAATGGAATTATCTGGTACACTTGCTCCCAATACAACTATTGCAGGATAGGTTAATGTCCTACCTGTTACAACTTACAATATCAGTTTTACAATCCTATTCAGGATGAATTTCTGATAAAACTTCCAATCTTCCCATGATTTTTCTCACCCTGGTATTAAGATATTAGATGCAATTTTTTTGTTAAGGGTTTATATTTTAATTTCCTTTTTCCAATAATAAGTATGAAGTATATATATTTGCTTGTTAATTACTTTTAACTTTTTAACATGTTTTAAAATTGCTTTTTTATCCAAACATTTATATCGAAAGTGCTTTTTCATGTCCTCTTCATCAGTAATGTTTTGCCCCAAACAAAACTCAATTTTACATTTTTTACATACAAACAATCGATGTGATGACATTCAAGATCTTTACCAAATTTGCCGTGAAAACTAGATGGACCTTGGTTGCAGGTTAGTGTGTTAGATATTGAAAGAGACCATAGCATTCGGTTGCAATGTCTGAATTCCATTTAACTCTTTGTGGACTGAAGAATTTATTTGTGCGCGAGTGCTAACAATATTTTGTTGATAGTTGCTACTGGGTTTATGGATAACTATTGATATTTGTTTCGAGTGTCTAATATTGTGATTGCAACTAGTCATTTATGTCCTTGTCAACAGGAAGCGAGAACAATTGGCAACAAATGGATTTAGCTGACAGAGCAGTTGGATTTCTATTATCCTTTATTAGCTTATCAATATTCACTTATTATACTTTCTGGGTTATAATCCTGGTTAGTAACATGCCAAGTGTTTTAACTGTAGTATGCCTTCCCAATTTTAACTTTCTAGTAACTTTCTTTATTGATCTTGTGGTCTTTCAGCCATTTGTAGATGGTGATCACTTCGTACACAAGTATTTCTTGCCACAAGAGTATGCCATACTAATGCCAGTTTCTGCTGGCGTGGCACTTCTTTGCTTCTTATGCATATTCATTGGATTCGTGATGGTCAAATCCAAAAAGAAGAAGGCCTAATTTTGTTGTCCTTTAAATGTAACTATTGTTTATTTTGGTGAACCAATGTTTTAATAGTCATGCCATGTGTTTCTTATAGAAATTGAGGATAAATTTCTTGTGTTATAAGATTTCATACATACCAATCCTATGATGGAGAGGGGGAGGGATCAATTGATACTATTATAAGTTAACAGCATACTTAAATTATTGAATAACTTTTTGTTAGATATTTTTTTTTTAAAAAGAAAGTTCTTATATCATGTCTCATGTCTATAAGATTTTATATCAATTCAATATCATTTGACATTCTTTTATATACATTAAAATTTAACGTAATAAATATCTTTGAAATATATACAAATAAGAATCTTTGTTGTATTGTTATGAATATTTTTTATTAAAAAAAAGGGAAAGAAAATTTGACGCAAGATCTTCATTATAGATGGTTGAGATTTAACAGTTGCATTAATAAATTCTTATAGACATGAGAATTTGTTGACCATACAACTGGAAAAAGTAATGAGCGCCAAACTTTCTCCATCAGCCCATGACTTCCCACGACACACCAGGATTCAAATATCAACGTAAGGTTGTTAGATAGCACTCAGGACAAATTCCTCCAACTCAGGTACGTGCACCATATTTTCCAAGTAAGCGCACAGTTCGAAAATAAGTGTTTCAACAGATTCATTCATGAATACTATTGCAAAGAACAAACCTCAGATCTCCTTGAGACCGCCTATGCTAAGCTTTGCAATAAAGCTTAACATTGGTAGAGTTAATTCAAAGGGTTATGTTATTTGTATATATTCAAAATTTCAACACCTCAACACCCTCTTTCAGTTTTTTTTTCTTTTCATCAATTATTTTACTTATTTTACTTTCTTTTACAATTTTTTTTCTTCTTTCTATCTTTAGGTGTTCAAGGTGCCTACCTACTCTAATAATACAAAAAATATTTCTCTAATTCAAATCACATGGAGGATAGTATTGTAATTAAAGATAGAGAGAGACATAAAAAAACTACAAATGAAACAGTTAAAAGAGATTTATATATTAATAGTTTAGACATAAATATGATCTATGATAGAGCACTGTGGCACCGTTTGATTCATATAGTCAATCCTATCTAGTGAGAAAAGGCTTAATTGTTGTGTTGTTTTATTTATTAACTTTTTTCTTGTGACACTCATCACAAGTGGATTTGTTTAAGTTTATAAAATAAAGGTAATTTTATAATGTAACTTTTTTATAATTTTTTTAAAGCTATTTTTTTAGCCAATGAAAAGCACTAAAACGGATTTTTGGCTTTTTTTTTTCTAGAAAATTAATATATTTTGTTGTACAAAAAAATAATCTATTTATTTTAAATTTTTTTATGAACATATATATATATATATATATATTATTTTTTATATATTTATTCTTTGTTTTTCAAATTTATTATTCTCCTACATTTTATTTTTATATTATTATTATTATTATTATTATTATTATTAAGTTTAGAACATAAAAGAATAGATTTCATATTAGAAATTAAAAATTAGCATGAAAAATTATTAACACAACATAATGCTAACCATAAGAAAAATTGAATATAATAATGTTTTCTATAATTATAATTTTTGAATTAAAAGAACATTTTATTCTTAAAAAGGTTTAAATAAAAGGCTTTAGTTGTTATTATTGAAAGCGTCAATAATGCATTAAATTAATAATTCGGTTTTCTAAAAATATGAAATGTAACATATCAAATTTTCAATAATCTTTTACAAGACATAGTTATTATAAGTTTATATCTTAAGGAATAAATATTGCTTCTTAAGTATTTTTTTTTAGAGAGTAATTTTAATATGTTGTTAGTATAAAAGAGTTTTATATTGTCATTTAACCATATATTTCTATTTATAAAACTTTTAAGCAGTGGATGATTGAATCAAACATTTTTGCTGATATGATAATATATGATTAAATATCTATGTAAAATTTCTTTACATTGACAATACATAGAAATTAAATCTTTTTTTTCTTTCAATTGTAATAAATTTGAATTCGTTTTGCTTATCTGTACTAAAATTAACATATGTTTATATCATAATAGAATTTTTTTAAAATATTGTACTCATAATAAAAATTTTATTATTAATTGTTATAGTTTTAGAGTAAGAATCATCTTTATGCATTTATAGTATATATAACAATTATACACTGTCATTTAATAAAAATAACACATTGTCATATCACCTATTTTAAAGTTAAGTCTATGTAACTACTCAACACAACATGATAGTTAGATGATTCTAATTGAATGAAAATGTACAACTATTTACATTTTGAATACATAAAAACTATTTTCTTGTAGAATAGTACAATATTTATTGTGGTTTTAATTAGTACCATAATATCATACAAGTGCTACATACTAAAACATGAATAAAATAAGAAAGTCAAATGAAAAAAAGAGAATAACATATTGAATGGGAGTATGTTAATAAAACTCAACTCCGAAACCAAACAATTTTTATCACTAGAATAAGAAATTTGAACAAAGTTTAGTTTGTAGCAACTTATAATTTGATATTTATTTTGTGAGAGAAATAAAATAATTAAAAATAGGAAAAAAAAACTAGAGGAAGACTAAAAGAGTGAAGAATTTTTGGTACAAAAAAAAGTCAAACACCAATATTTTATTGAAAAATATAAATAAATAAATTGATAGTAACATAATTAATTGAGCTTAATTTGAACAAAGTTTATTTATGTGAGGGCAATTAAGGTTGAAAGTAGGCTAGGTTAGATTAGACATTGACTTGAACAGGTTTGATCTGTATTTCAAATATCCTGAGCCTAAATCTATTGCTTGACATAGACTTTTCTTTAAAGTCTAGTGCAACTTTTTTAAAATCTTGGCTTGACTTGAAAGTTTATTTAGACGTTTACTTGATAATAAGACTTTTAAAAAGGCATAAAAATGTTTTTTTTAAATAAATTAAAAAGCTTTTATTATCATTAAGGATATTGAAATAGTAATAATGATAATAATAGGCTAATCTATTAGGCCAAATAAGTTTTGTTTATAGCTTATAGTCTAATCTTTTTAATTAAAAAGGTTTTTTAAAAGGTAATAATAGGCCAATCAATTAGGCCAAATAGTTTTTGTTCAAAATTTATAATCTAACCCTTTTAGTTAAAAATTTTTTTTTAAAAAGTCTTAGCTGAACTTATTTATTATAGACTAGGCCAAACTAGTGCTCTAATATGGACTAGGTCGAGAACTCCAGACGGCCGTTTGATCTATTTCCACTCGTAAGAGCAATTTAAAAATTCATAACCATAAATTGTTGGTAAAGGGTGTAGATAGACCATCAAAAATATCAATAATCTTATCGTTTCAATTTTTTTTTTTCAAAAAAAAAAATCGATATATGAAAAAGGACAATGACCTAAAAATCTAAGAAGCGATGTATAATTTTCACGTTAATTAAGACATCAGTCCGTGGACAATAACTTGTAGACATGTTGAACATGGTTGGCATTTGGAAATGAATTTCTATTAGGTGCATAGTCAGCATAATTTGGATCTTTAAGAAAGTTTAGTTTAGGGATTTGTAAAGAGATCAGGTAATTTTAAAAAATGAAGGTAAGATGGGTAGAAAAGCTTGTAACAACTCAACAAACAGAAATATGAAAAACTATTTTTGATTCAACCAACAATGTGATTACTCAAGAATTAGGTATATTGTATCAAATTTACTAATCATACTTAAATTTTATTTAACTTCTGAGACCAAAAAAATAACTTTTTATATTTATAATGTTGTACATTATAAAAATATATAACAACAACTATCACCTCCCAGAAAGGCAATTGCAATATCTCAAATCTCTAATATTAAAGTTCGACTAAATTCGTAATTCATTATTTATACTGTGATTAAAATATAAACATGCTAACGAATAAAAGCTAAAATTATATTAAATTAATAAAAGTAATGGGAGTAATTTAGAAAAATATTTTTTTATCAAATCATTTTCACTTATATTATTATATAAGATTGACTTTGAGTACTCTCACAGTTAGAAAAACTAGAAAAATATTTGGGAAATGCATCTTTTGCGACACAGTACGCAACGCATACGGAAAAAGTGAGTAAAATGACAAAAATGCTTGGATGATGGGTTCCATATAATCTTGTTACTTTTTATTCAATTTTTTTTAATTCAAAAACTTACCAGCATTTTTCAACAATACGCTGGTAAGTTTTGTATATATATATGCAAAACTTTCCATATTGTATATATACAAAACTTATTAGCGTATTACAAAATACAAAATTTACCAGCGTATTGAACAAATATTTTTCAACAATATGCTAGTAATAATCTTTTGAAAAAAAAAACTGAACAAAAATAATAATAATCATGTGAAACTCATTATTCAAATATTTTTGTCATTTTGCTCATTTTTTCCTTATGTATCGCATACTATGTCGCAAAAAATGCATCCCCCTATCACTACTCCTCTCCGAACCACTATTTTTTGCGCGATTCAAACCTGGATCATTATTGTAAAAATGGCGACCAGTTTATTCTCATCAACACTACACCAGATTTTTAATTTTCGTCCCTAGTAACTTAGAAAAATTCCATTATGGAGTCTTAATAATATCATGAAATAATAGCTTATCAGTAGTTTTTATAAATATCTAAAAGTAGTTGGTTATAGTAAAAACGGATTGCAATCATGAAGAAATTTTTATCTATATGCCAAGGATTTTAATCCTGAAATCACTGTTTTGGAGAGAAATGTACCTACCTCTTTGATGGCAATTTATTAGAAAAAGAAAGTAATTTTTATAAACAATCATCCTCTTCAACATCACCACAAGATCCGAAAATCGATGTCTTGGCTCCTCTCCTCAGATATGGGAGAAGGACATTGGGCAGCATACACAATCTTCTAAAGCACGAACCTAAGCACTAGCTCGATTACAAGTTTACCACAATTGTCTACAGAAAAATTACTCATGGCGGGAAAAGACTTGGACCCTTTTCGATTTTTTTTCTTTTTCGTCTTCAAACCCCATTTAGACATATGGCAGTGTCTTGAATCAATACAAGTTGGGATGTCTAATCTGCAAGAAAATCGAATTAGAGGACCAACAATAGCAGATCTAAAACATGAACAAGATTTGTTGAAATAGCAAATAAATAAATAACGGGATTCCAATAAATCACTTTCTCAGTTACAATTCTAATTGTAAGAGCAAGATGAATGTGAGAAATTTGTGCCTCATTGCTGGCCACTGATGGCAATTCATTAGCGTGAAATTTTTTTTTTTAAATGATTCGTCAGTTATTAATAGGAAAATGTTGCATTTACGTATTAATTGATAAGTTTATGGGTAGCATTTTATTTATGTCTCTCACATTTTATAAAAATTTTAATTTAATCACAATTTTTTTTGTTCTATTTATGTCCCTAATATTTTCAAAATATTTCAATTTTTCTTTTTTGATAGATGGTATTCAAATTTTTAGCAAAAAAATTGATATTAAGGTCAAATTACAATGTTCATGATGTTTAAACATTACCAATAGAGATTATTCACATTCAAATCTCTAAAAAAAGCTTCGGATATGAATTTTATTAGAAGAAAGATTAACTAAGTGTTATAACGGGTATACATTTGGAGGAAAACCTACAAAAAAAGGGGGATATGGATGTAATTTGTTGAAAGGGGAAACGTAACTGACCTTCACATTATTTTGTCCTATTTATAATTTGTATATTGTCTAATGAAAGAGCAAGGTTAAAAGGTTTTAAAAATATACAAACATAATTTAAAAGATGTAAATGAAACTCTATCCTAAATCTATTGACTTGAATCGTAAAGTGTATATTACATCATCATTTTTTATTAATAATGTGATAGTATATAATATATAATTTTTTTATGTGAAGTATAAAATATATAATTAAATCATGGTAAAAATCGTTTATATTAACAAAGCATACTAATTAAATTTTTAACAGACATACATACATACATATAGGTTTTACCATAAATAAATAAACAAATATATTGTCATTATAAAATTATACTATAATTTAATAACGTGTTGTCAATTAATGAATTTTTTTGATTTCCTATAATATCCCCTCACTCGAGAAATGAGACACTAATCACCTGGGATACAGTCAGACATCTAAATGATGATCTCTCACTACTAGAAATTCGTTAAAAACTGACGAATTTTACAGATGATAATAATATGTCAGAAATACTAACAAATTATCCGTCGATAAAATTTTAATAAAAATGTTGACATGAAAATTTATCGACGGTTTCACATTTTGTCAGTAAAATAGTCGATATATGTTGGCGCCTAATGACGCCAAACCATTACTTTCGGATATGCCATTGGTAACATTTTATATTTTAATTTTATTTTTTTAAAATTTAATATTTTACCGACAACAATTCCGTTGGTAAATAAAGTAAATTATCGACAGTAAAACTGTCAATAGGTAATTTTCTTTTCATTTCAAAACTTAATATATTACTGATGGAAAATTCATCGATAATTAAAATAAAATAAAATAAATATTATATATTATTTATTTTGTTTTAGAATTTCTTTTTTTAATATTACCGATGGAAATTCATCGGTACTTGAAATTTTGGGGTTACTTCCAAAGATTGTTTGTTCACATATTATTGACGAAATTTTTGTAGATAATGATTGATTGATGAAACGATTCGTTTTATTATCTATTTACCGATAAAAAATTCGTTGAACCGAGAGACACCCTTTCTTCTTCCTCATTCGCACCACCTCCCCCCCCCCTCTCTCTCTCTCTCTCTCTCTCTCTCTCATCCCCCATTTGCCCATTGGCCATTTGAGTGCTGCCGGAGCTTCCATTTCTCTGCTAAAGACTGTCATTGTGTTCGTGGTATGTCATTGAGCATTTTAATTGGTTTAATTTTTTTTATTTAGCCTCTTTTTTTTTTAGTTCCATTTCTTTATTCAAAGTTTTTAGTTTCTAAGTTAGTTAACTGACTTATTTCATTGTGTTAATTGTTAAAGATCTCATTTAGAGCACTTGGTAATTGGTGTATTGACTGATTCGAGTGAGTTGGGAAGCATGAGGTATGTACATTGGACCATTTATTTAACTTTATGCTTTCTGAAATATTAGAAATTTAAAATTTCTAGGATAGAATTGCAGGATAGAAGAAGGAGGATAAGATTGCATAAATAAGGGAAGGTTTAGAGTTCCTTCCCATTGTTTGAATTGCGTGTTGTGGTGTTGTGTACCTGCATGATGTAAAGTAAGAGGATGCACTTTAAAACGGTTTTTAGGATTAATTGATTAATTTGTATGACTATATATGTTTATTATTTATGTTTAATTGATAAAGTAATTTCTATTATTGCTCCTAAATTAAGGGGAGACTCTAGCCAAATTTTGTTGATCATTTAGAATATTGTTTGAATTAAATAATTATTGTAATGAAATAAGTAATTGTTATTTGTATTTAATTGATGAATTAATTTTTGTAGAGACTCTTAATTTAAAGGGAGCCTTGCCCAAATCTTTTTCAACATTATTTAAAAATATTAGTTAAATTAAATAAATATTGAAAATGTGCATTAAAATGTTGTTGTGGACTTAAAAATTATTATAAGAAGAATTAGTGGGGACTCCTAATTTACAGGAAGACTCTGCCTAATTTTTTTGATTGATGTGTGATTATATTGCTCTGTAAGTGTGATATTATTGAACTATAAAAATGTTTGCTCCAAATCAAGCTTAGATATATGATAGATTGCACCCAAGTTGAGGGGATTAAACCAGAATTTTATGAAGGAGTTGAAGAATTCTTAGCAACTTGCGTTCGAGCAGAGCATTTTACATGTGAAGGGATAGTTAGGTATTTTTATCGTACGTTGTAAATATAGAAGATTTTTAGATATAGAATTCATTAGATATCACTTGTACAAAGATAGATTTAAGCTTGATTACTGGGTTTGGACGGAACATGGAGAAATCCTACCACCGAAAAATCAATTCAGTGCGAGTTATGTTAGAAGCAGTTTGACTGAGGTCTATGTAAGTAACGAAGAGGAAGGTAATTTGACTTAGGAAGATAACCTTAGTCATTATCAAGGAGTGATTTTTTATGCTACTGACAATGAGCTTGGAGTGCATTCCGAACCTTCGGAAGAGGTTCCCAATTCATATGATGAGAGATTTTATAGTTTGTTAGATGCCGTGAATATGCCTTTATAAGAAGGGTGTGTGCTTTCCTAGTTATCTTTAGTGGTAAGAATGTTGAGTAATAAGTTAAAGGCGAACCAAAGCCAAAGTTTCTTTGATTAGTGGGCTTCCTTAATGAGTGAGATTAGTCCACAACTAGAAACTATCCTAAAGGACTTTTACCAAGCCAAAAGGTTAGTTTCTAAACTTAGGTTCAATGAAGTGAAGATTGATTACTATTTAAATGGGTGTATGCTCTATTACTGAGATGATACTGCCCTAACTCATTGTAAATTCCATGGAGAGCCTAGGTTTAAGCTAAAAAGAAGGGGAAATATGGCATATAAGAATGTTCTGCATAAAAAAATGTACTATTTGCCCATAATCTCTAAACTTAAAAGGTTGTATGCATCAATGAATTTAACACCCTATATGAGGTGCCACTTTGAGAACTGAAGGAGTGATGGTGTAATGACAAATCCTTCTCATCGTAAAGCTTGACAATATTTTGATCAATTCAATCCTGATTTTGCATTTGATCCATGCAATATAAGGTTAGAGCTATGTGCCGATGGTTTTAGTGCTAATAATTAATTTAGTAAATCATATTCTTATTGGCCTGTGGTTGTTACTCCTTACAATTTTTTGCCTAAAATGCATATGAAAAATCCTTACTATTTATTAACTTACATAATCTCTGGTCTCGATAATCCGAAGGTTAAGAAGATTGATGTATATCTCTAACCTTTAATTAATGAATTAAATAAGTTATGGTATAATAGTGTTTTGCTTTATGAAATCTTAACTAAGCAGAATTTTAAGTTATGGTAGCATTGATGTGGGCCATCAATGATTTTCCAACTTATGAAATGTTGTCTAGATGGATGACGCAGGAAAAATTGGCATGTCCGATATGTATGAAGGATACAAAAGCATTCACTTTGAAGTATGGTGAAAAGAATTATTGGTTTGACTGTGATAGAATGTTTTTATATATGGATCATACTTATAGGTACAGTAGGTATGGATTTAAAAAGAACACCATAGAGAGTAAGGAGGCTCTTATTAGGCTTATCAGTCAGCAAATTTGGAATAGGGTTAGGCGACTTCCAAAGATTATAGAAATTTGGAAATCCGTTAGATTGTCTGGCTATTAGGTAAAACACAATTGGACTAAATAAAGTATAATTTGGAAACTACCCTATTGGATGGATCACCTAGTCCGTCATTGTTTAGATATGATGAATGTTGAGAAGAATATATTTGATAATATTATGCACACTGTGATGAATAATAACCGAACTAAAGACAATGAGAAAGTAAGGATAAGGATGGATTTAAAGAAGTATTATAAATGCTCCTAGTTAAATTTACAGCCCTTAAGAGATGGTCATTCGTCTAAACCTAAGGCCAGTTATACATTGATGTTTATGCAAAGATAAAATGCGTGTAAATAGATGCAAGAATTAAAAATACCATATGGTTATGCCTCAAACTTGGGTAGGTGTGTGAATATTGTACAAAGAAAGTTTTGTGACATAAAAAGTCATGACTTTCATGTATTATGGAGTGTTTGCTACCTGTTGTATTGAGAGAACTATTTCATCATGTTTTGAGATTGTTAATTGAGTTGAGTGAATATTTCAGAGATTTCTGTTTACCCAATCTTAGTATTGATGATCTTTTGGTGGTGGAAAAAAAACATTCTTGTTTTTCTTTATAAGTTAAAGAGGATCGTTCCTTCTAGATTTTTTAACTCTATGGAGCACTTATCTATGCACTTGGCCTATGAAACACTGGTATATAGGCCAATTCAAATATAGGTGAATGTACTCGTTTAAGCTAGAACTAAGAGGGTTTAAAAGAACAGTAAAGAATAAAGTTAAAGTAGAGGGATCAATATATCAGGTATACATTTCGAAGGAGATATCTAACTTTTGCTATTACTACTTTGAGTCGCATGTCTAATCTAGGAGAACTAAAGTTGGTTGAAATGACGATGGTGATGAAAGCTCAACTGAACCAACCTTGCCGGTATTCAACCAACCTAGCCATGCTACTGGACGATGCAAAGACTGATAGTTGATTGAAAGTGAATGAAATTCTACACATTTACATATATTACTCAATTGCGATGAAGTAGGCCATTTAGAAGGTAACTAAAACTATTTTCTTGTGTTCCTTGCTCTCTAATTCCTCAAATCCTATATAATGGTAAATCATGACAAAGTGCCTTCTCTTGTGCTTTGTTCAATACTTACAGATATTTTGAACAACTATATAGTCAACAATCCCTTAAACAATTTTCTGAACGATTCAAATTATTTGTATGCGACACAGTGATGTGTTTTTGTTTTTGTATTATTATGCAATTAATATTCCAATCATTATATTTAGATGCATTATCAGAGAAATGGTATAACTAATTCTCACTTGTACATTTAGCTTGGGATCCGAAAACCAAAGCTACGAGTTGACCAATGTACCATATTAATGATTACAAGTTTCATACAACCAAATAGGGAAGGGGGAAGAAAACTGACAACACCGGAGTTTATGTTAAGGGAGATACTAGAGATGGAGAGAATGGCTGACATGAAGTGGTTGATGAAATACTTGAGTTGAAGTATTCTGGTGAACTTCTTTTAAGGGTTGTGCTATTTACTTGGGAATAATATGATCCAACACATCTAGGGAAAACATGTAAACACAATAACTACAAAATAATTGAGATTAACCATACTAAAAGATATGGAAAATTTGATCAATTTATTATCACCCGAAATGCAAGACAAGTTTATTACCTGCCATACCCTAGAAGGTGCAAATCTATCTGAAGTTTGGTAATAAGATGCAAACTAAGGGGTAGAGTAGAGATTAAAGAAGTATCTAAGCAAGCTTTCTAGATCGATGATCCAAGTACTTCCAAGGTTATTATCGATACGGACATCTTCTCCAATCTATGTTCTGTCTTAGGGGAAGTTGACATAATTGAACTCTTGAGATAATATTCAATAAGTCAATCTGATGATAAGGGGTCAGCATTGAGAATGAGGAAGAAGAATTCGATGACGATGTTGAAACCAAGACTGATAAAGATAGTCTTCAACTTTTATATTAACAAAGTGCCACGTGTGTTGTGTATTTATTTAGTTAATATACTCTTATTTTTAATTTTATGCATATCTATTTCGATGTTATTGTTTAATTCTTTGCATTTATAGTTATTTGCATATTATGTTTATTGATTTATACACATGTTATATAGATAATTTATGGTAGGACGAGGATCTAGTTTCGGACGAGCCAAGGATAGACTGAGGAAGCATGGTCTTCCCTCTCGCACTTGTGCTCTATCCACCACCTCCACTGCGCCCGCGTCCACCACTCCAACTGCTGCTACTACCTTCATCTCTCCTGGTTATTCCGCACATGCCTAAGAGTTTGTTATAATGCCCAACTCTAGGTATGTGGAGTCAGGGAGTTAGGGTCTCAGCCCTCATTATCCCCTTAGACTTCTCCATCTCCAACCTCACTTCTAATAAGTGAGGTCCGCATCTCACCTATATCTGATTCCACTCACACTCTTTTCCCTTATCTCTAGCAAGCCAGATTCGCAGAGTGCTTAGGTTTGATCGTCCACCCCTTCATAGAGCTATACAAACTAGTGCGTGAAGCTCAGATATGATAGTAAATCTTGGTAAGTAATTTTAAATTTAAATATATTATGGATTTTTAATTGTAATAGAAATTTAATTAACAAATACTTGACTTAGTCTATTGTTTATGACATAGCTAGATTCCACCAGTTCTGAGCTTGCACAGGATTATCGAGGTATTTGAGGATAACTTTCATGGCCTACATACCAATTTTGTGTAGAACCCTAAGTTTGCATAGCAGTTGTAGTGGAGAGAGTGTAGGATAAAATAATCATTATTTTTTTATTATTAGTTTTGAATTTTATTCTTATACATACTTATTTATTACAATTAAGCTGACTATTGTATTAGTTGTGTGTAGCATATGTTCACTATTGATTCACGTGAAGAGGCTTCGATCTACAAGGCATGGAGAATCAAGGTCGAGAAGCAGCTTCACGATATGTTTCACGACATTCGTGAGAATGACACTAGCGCCTCTTAGCTCACTGATGGCATCCTCTAGGTATTAAAGGCCTACTGGGATTTGCCTGAGATCAATACAAAGCAGGTGAAGGCTTGGGCGAGCAGAGGATTAGCTCGAGGTGGCTTGCTGCACACTGGAGGCTCCACTACTGTTGAGGGTAAGAGGCTGAGGATGGTAAATATCATCCTTTACATATTTAGTTATTCAATTTCTATATTAAATATTATATGATCACGTGAAAATTGCTTGAGATGTAGGAGAAGATGATGAGCAGATCACTGACTCAACGGGAGCTGTTCCGAGAGACCCACATCTGGAAATAGGACAAGTCCTAATGGGTTGATACTTGATTGGAGACCACATACGTAAGTACTTATAATTTTAATTTCCAATACTTTTATTTATTATATTTGTATTCTTAAAATCTAATTTCTTTTGTTTCTTTCAATCGTAGCATGAGTTTACCCAACGACTGACCGAGGCCTAATCACAATAGTCGCAGCAGGGGAATGGAAGTACTCCTGCCGGCCCACCTGTCAATGATGACGAAATATGGTTGCCGACGGTAGCTGCAAGGGGCGGATTTACAATATGGGGACTACTTACAGTAGGTCATATTCTCCAGGCTGTATCTGGAGCTGGGTTTGTTGGGATCGATGTGAAGGACGTCGGTGCTCGGGTCCATGCACTGAATAAATCGACGCAAATGCAGTTCGAGGAGGCCAACAGGAGATACCTAGAGCTACATGAATGGCATGAGAAGGATAACGAGTTGTGGATGCAACAGATGCTGTCCATGAAGCAGAGGATGATAACCATGTACAATTACTTCGAGTAAATGCAGAGTGGTGGTTCATTGTTCAGTGCACATCCTCCATCACCTCTGGCTCCACCTTAACAGCCTCCACATTCTCTACATCACCATACCCCCAAAGAAGATGATGGTATTTTGGATACTGACGATATCAATATTTGTAGTTTTTAAGGTATTTTCTGTCTTTAGAATTGTACTTTGACAATTATATTTTATTTCTTCTGTTGTTGACGATTTTTTTTAATTAACAGTATATATTTCTTATATTTTATTTTATTTTTAATTATATAGATTTATGAATAATTAAAATAATAATTTAAAATATTTAAATATTAATTTCAAATTTTAATAATATAAACAAAAAAAGTTTAAATACCAATGAAATTTTTGTTGGTAATAATCTGTAAACAAATTATTATTTTTTCCTAATTACCGATTGAAAATTATATATATTAAAATATTATTTTTTATATTATGACGGATGATACATTGGCAATAATTTTAAAATAAAAAAGTATGTAAAATTACTTACAGACAATCCATCAATAATTATAAATAATCTGTCAATTTAATTCCGTTAGTGATGCTTTCTGACGCTACTATTACTGACATTGTTGTTAATTATACTAACGAATTATTTCCATCAGTATAATAACCTAAATTACCGACAAATAAACTTTTCCATCTATAATATTCATTTTTTTTTTAAATTTCTGATGCATATCTTATACGTGAAATTTGCTTTACTTTTTCATTGGTAAATCCATCGATAAATAGTGCATTTCTAGTAGTATTTCCTAATAGTTTTTTCTCCATACATATAAATCTTGCGATTGAACTCAAGACCACATGCTTAAGGGATTTGAGCTCTTTTTATTCAGACCAATATTAAAACTTAAAATTTATGAATTTGATAATATAAACACTTAAAATTTATTAAGTATTATTAAATAATAGTGTACTTTTTTATTAAAATTAAATTATAAATATATTTATATTCTGCATTGCTTAAAAAAGTTAAAGTGAATTTAAAGTGGCATTTTTTTTTAATCGAAGGCAGTCAAACTAGGAATTATTCATAGGGGATATTTTTGGGGAGGAGGTAAGGGAATAGGAGTCGAACATGAGACATCCTAGGCTCAAATACGACATACAGTGGACAACCACTAGGCTATGAATTTAACCACTTAAAGTGGCATTTAATAATGTAAAAAATAAGAGTTTAATTTTAATAGTGTAAAACATCGGAACCAATCATATAATATTATATTATGACTTTTGATAATGTTATTATAAAAATCAAATATTTTTAAAGGCATAATAATATATGATTAAATATTTCTGGAGAATCATGTAAATTAATTTTGATATACTATCTTTGCAAAACAATTTTACATATATAATTATGCAATTATATATAATCACATCTTAAAATTATTTAATTTTTATTATAATTATTTCAAAAGTTAAATAAAATATATAATATAATTGACATTCTTTAAATTTACAGTGGGTTAAAATTAATCTATTTCTAAATTTACAATACCCATAAACTAAAATAAAGAAAAGAAACAAATGGATTGATTTTTCATAATAATAATAATAATAATAATCAAGTAATTATAATTTGTAACTGGTCTTTCGATATAAGTATACACTAATAAACAAAAAGTTGCTTTTGAATAAAAAAAGTAAACGTATAGATTATAACTGTTTTCACATGAACCCGAGGCCTGAAAACTGAAGTTGTCTTACGTGCAGGTGGTGCAGTCAGGCATTTTTGTTAAAGACAGACAATTCTAATAATAATATCTGAACATGAAAGAATTAATTATGTTGAAAGGTTGAGAATTGAGACCCTAATCATAACTGTGATCCATTTTCATATTATCGATCTAGATCAATCACATAAAATTTGAAAAAACAAAAGCAATTAATTAAAAGCATATGGTGTCATGAGCAGATATATCATTCACTGTATGCATGTGTTGCAAAAGAAAGAAGGTCAGAAAGAAAGAAATAAAAGTTGATTGATTTCAAATAATAAAAGTATAACGCGTAGAAAGACAGCGTGAACAGATCACAGGAAAGAGAGAGAGAGAGAGAGAGAGAGAGAGGGGGGGGGGGAGGAGGAGGAGGAGGAGGAACAAATTAATGAATTAAATTAAAGGAGTACCTGAAATGAAGAGGAAAGATAGTGAAGCTGACAGGGTGGGCGGGGTGGGCGGTAGGCTAGGCCCATGAATTATCAAAAGCAGCAGAGGTGATGGCGTGACAGAACTCCTGAAAGCTGATGCGGCCATCGCCGTCGGTGTCAGCCTCCCGGATCATGCCGGTGAGCTCGTCGGCGGTGAGAGCGTGACCGAGGCGGGCCATGGAGTGGGCCAGCTCGGCGGCGGTGATGAAGCCGTTGCCGTCTCGGTCGAACATCCTGAAGAGCTGCCGCAGCTGCTCCTCCGTGTAGGGGGACTTGGCCGGGAGGAGCTCGGGGGCCACCAGGGCCACGAACTCCGAGAACTCGATGAGGCCGTTGTTGTTGGTGTCGGCCTTGTGGATGAAGGCCTCCAGCTGGTCGGGGCTCGGCTTCAGGCCCAGCGACCTCAGAAGGGAGCTCAGCTCCAACTGCGTCAGGCTTCCGTCGTTGTTCCGATCGAACGAACGGAATATCTCCCGCAACTCCGCTATTTGCTCGTCGTCCAAGTTCACTGCTTCCTCCTGATGCTGCTTCTTGTTGCCGCTCATTCTTTTCTTTGATTCTCTCTGTGTGTTTTTTATTTGGTTTGATGGAAAACTCAGTAGACGACGACTAGATAGATAGACAGATGGATTAGATCAGATCAGATCATCATCCAATTCCAACAGGGGAGGGGGAGGGGGAGGGGAAGGGGAAGTGCTTGGATGGGATGGGATGGGATGTGACTGTTTTTCTTTTCCTTTTCCTTTTCCTCGTCCTTTTCCGATGGCACCTCGAATGCCCAGATGTTTACCCAAATGTCGGATCTGTGTGCAATGTTTGAATTTCTCAAGCAACCAACACTTTACACATACAAATTTAGGTGCATGCTGTGGTACCTTTGCAAAAATGTGTATTTTATACATTTTTGTGATGAACGGTGAGGATTGTGCTATAAATTGTGAGGTGCATCAATGCACTAATCACCTATAATGCACTATAATAATATCTAATTTTAAGAAAATTTAAAAATATAATTAAATATATTTTAAAAATTAATTATCATATACTGACAGTATAAAATTATATTGACAATATAAAATAATTTTATACTGTCAGTATAATCAAAAAATTTTATCAGTGTAATTTTAATTATCATACATTGATGGTGTAAAATTATACTGGCAGTATAAAATAATTTTATACTGTCAGTGTAACAAAAAAATTTTATCAGTGTAATTTTAATTATCATACATTGACGGTGTAAAATTATACTGGCAGTATAAAATAATTTTATACTGTCAGTGTAACTAAAAAATTTTATCAGTGTAATTTTAATTATCATACACTGACAATGTAAAAAAATTTTATCAGTGTAATTTTACAGTATTGCCAGTATAATTTTACACTGTCAGTGTATGATAATTAAAATTATACTGATAAAAAATTTTATTACACTGACAGTATAAAATTATTTTATACTGTCAGTATAATTATACACTGTCAATGTATGATAATTAAAATTACACTGATAAAATTTTTTGATTATATTGACAGTGTAAAATTATTTTATACTGTCAATATAATTTTATACTGTCAGTGTATGATAATTAATTTTTAAAATATATTTAATTATATTTTTAAATTTTCTTAAAATTAGATATTTTTATAGTGCATCATAGGTGATTGGTGCATTGATGCACCTCACAATCTATGGAATGATTCTCACCATTCATCACAAAAAATGCACAAAATGCACATTTTTTTAAAGGTACCGTAGAACTCACCACAAATTTATTAGCTCATATATACGGGATGAATTTAATTTAAATATATTAATAGTGTAAAATAGTTTTACATTGTCACCTAATAAAAATAATAAAAAATACTAATTTACATAAATAACTATCTATTATAATGAAAAACCTACCATAATTTCTCATTTTCCCCTATTTCTATTAATCGATAATATAAAATTATTTTATACTGTTAATACATACTAATTAAACTCATACAAAATATACATCAAACAGGGACGAGGTGAATTTTAATATTATTTGTTGCGAGCATGACAATAAAATATTTCATGGATTGTCAAGTCAAAACGTACATAAAGTATATTATTAATGATCGATTAGCAATTAATTTGCAGGTCCATTGTAACGCAATCGGTTGGTAATATATTAACTGCACCCCTAAACTTGTCCAAGGAAGGCACCTCCTCTTCTAGACTTCATACACTATTAGCATTAGGCCATTCTTTTTTATTCATTAATTTTATCTTCCTTTGGTACATATTTGTTATTTTATTTTCATTCTTTCTTTCTAAAAAATATTCTGATGAGGAAATTGCAGGCAAATAGACGGAAGCTGCGCGACTAGTTCCCACGTTGTCCTTGCTGGCCGCCGTCACCACTGAATTTGTCAATGACTCTTTCCAATTGTGGGGTTTCTCAAATTAAATCTATTTCAAAAAAAGAAATTATGGTCCGAGGGCAATTTTGTTTTATACTATTTATAATTTAATATATTAATTTTTATGGACTATTATTATCTCTTATTTTTTTTTCAAATTTTTAATATAATAATTGATATATTAAGTGGTAAATAATACATAACAAAACTTTTATCTCTCTTTCTCTGTCACGCACCACTAGACATATTGGTCGACGGCTGCTCTTTGGGCTCGGCAAACAAGCAAATATTTTATGTAGTACTTTCAAGTTTTATCAATTCTTTTGAAAAAATTAGACCTGTTTTTGAATTAATAAAAATATTCACTTGTAACTTATTTGTTCAATTTTAGTCAAAATGTTATTAAATCTGTCATAATTAAACATAATATAGTAAATAATAAATTTAATAAATTAAAAATTTTCATAATCTCATTTCACTAGAGATAATATTCGTGCATTGCACGGGTTTAATTATATTTTTTATGGTTACTTTTAATTATAATAATTTTAGAAAAAAATTGCAATAACGGTTAAATTATATATAACATAATATATTGAGAATTTTTCTTGAATTATTCTATACTATAAGAAAAAAAATCAAAGATAATTACACTAAGGAAGTTCATTAAACATTTCATTGTAAAAAATATTTTTAGTACAATTGTTGTATTTCTCATTCTCTACTATATATGATTATGCATTATAAAATACAGGTTTTGAAAAAAAATATAATCTCATATAGTTCAATGATTGACTTTGACTTTTATTTATTGCCATTGCATCACATATTAATTAATTAGTAATTGTTTTCTTTTCACAACAAATGATGAACTTTTCCATCAATATTAATACTTCATGTAAATATTTTTACTTATATTATCCAATCTTCTAGGCACATAATAAGTAATTGATAAAGTAATTTACTAGTTTGTTTTAGTATTTGTTGTAAGATTATCTGTATTTTATAAAGAAAGTACTAATCAAGATATTCCAACAAATAAACATATTGATATTGACACTTGAAAAATAATACTTGCACAAATTATATGAATGTATACAATTTATTTGCACTCATTAACCAAAAAGGGTTTGAAATGACTTGTTTATATTATATAATATTTGATATTTATGGTTATAAAATAATTGGTTTTTGCTTATAATTAAAAGTTTTAAAAAATTGCTTATAGTTATAGGCTATATGCTTAAACTTATATTCTTTTTGTTATAATACATTGTCATTTTTATTCAAACAAAATAGATTTTTTAATAATATAGCTTTTTTAACAAAAAGAAGAAGAAGAAGAACCTATTTTGGTAAGTTTACTGAACACATGCACACTTAATAATTGATGATGATGATTATGATGATGATGAAAATAAAATATTTATATTTTCAAAAGTAATTTAATTTTATTATCACGTCGCACTAGTGTTTTTGTAACATAAAACTATATATAATTTTTCACCTTTAATTAATATTTTTTTTGACTCAAACTTTATATTTTAACAACTATTCTCTTAACATTTAAACAAGACTCACTTAAAATTATATATACACATTGGTCGTATATGAGTCATTCTATATAGAAGTATTCAAGCTTTAATAATTAACTAAGATAATGTATCCTTATGAAGAATTTCATGTATTTTATTTACATAAAAAATTACACATATAATACAATTTCTTCTTCTTAAGAGTAATTTTTTTTTTTTTATGTGACAGATTAATTTCAATTTTTTAATGTTGTATTATTGAATTTTTACATGAACCTATATAATTTTTCACCTTCATACTATTTTTTTACAATATTATATTTTAATCTTTTTCATCATTTGATTAATATATTTTTGGCCAATTATTTATTTTTATATAAGAAATTATACATTTAATATTTAATATAAAACAAACACAATATTTTCTATTTTCAAAAGTAATTTAAATTCAAAAGTAATTTTTTAATTTTGTATTAGTATCTTTTACATTAAAAACTTATTTAATTAATTTTCTCAAATTTAATTACTAAGGTTTTTGAAACAATATATCTTAATCTTTTCCACTATTTGATTATTATATTTTTAGTCAATTATATATTGTAGCAATTTTTTACTCAAAATTTGAATAAATCCTCTTCAAATTATATATACACATAAATCCACATATCATTCATTTTATTTTGATGCATTCAAACCTTTTATATTTGATACATTTAAACTTTAATGATTAACAAAAATAATCTATGATAATGTAGAATTTTATTCATAAATAATAATAATAATAATAATAATAATAATAATAAATGTTATAACATAATTATCAAATAATGTTTAAGATTATCATTAATGACTTGTGTTTATGTAAACAACAAAATATGCACTCTTTGAGTAAAATATAGAAAGTTATTAAATAATGATCTTTTATGATGTTAAATGATTTTTTTCCTCCCACCATAAAGCAAGTTAGATGACAAGGTTGTCATTTTTTTTTTTGAAACTAACTATATCGTCAACTAGAAATGATATTATTGGCTTATTTGCTCAATTTTCTATTCATAATTCTTTATAATTTGAGTTTAATTCTTAAATTTTTTTTTTGTTAGGTATTCTATAAATACCTTTGAAATATTTGATAAATCTAGAGGTATACCCTACTCCTGAATTGAGGTGAGCCTTTTCTTCAACTTAATTTTTTTTCTACCAAAAAATAAATCTCATTTACAAGACAACTTATTACCAGATACTTTTTTAACATTATTATAATTATTAAGTAATTAAATGAGATCCTTTTCTATTTGTTCCTTTCAATTCAATATAACCAAAAAAACTTTGTTGTATTACTAGTAAGTAAAGAAAGTTGCTGTGACATTTTAAGTTGAAATTTTCATTTTGACGTTAAGTCCAATTTATTTTATATAGATTGTTAGTATAAAAAATTTATACTAATATTTAATGATATATTGTTACATAATTTAATAAATAAATAAATAAATAGTTATTTTAGTCCATGAAGTTGTATGTATAAGTTATTTTCATTATGAAATTTAGAAATTAATTTTTTAATCCCTAAAGTTGAAAAATATGAGTCATATTAATCCATAACTCAATTTCCATTACTATGACTTCATTTCTGTTATTGTGCCATCATGTTTTTGTTGATATGTCATATTAAGTGACATGGTGGCATTGCATGTGACCTTTGAGGTAACGTGGATGAAGAATAGGATCAAATTAGTTTATGAAGTTTTTGAAAATATGTCAAAAAGGTGATGTAAATCAAGTGGGACAGTAATAGACTTGTCACCTTAGTAGACTAATTTGAATCTATTCTTTTTCGATGCCACCTCAGAGAACACATGGAATGCCACCATGTGACTTAATGTGATATACCAGTGAAAATATGACGACACAATAATGGAAATAAAGCCAATGACTTATATGATTTACATTTTGCAACATCAAGAACTAAAAAGTTAAATTCTAAATTTTTGAGACCAAAGTTACTCATATGTACAAATTTAGGGACTAAAGTAAACATTTAACTTTTAATAAAATTTATATTTTATGCATGATTAAATTCATTAATTAATATATTAATAGATTATTAAATAATATTATAAAAATTGTGTAGTTAAATTTTTTTGTTAATTTTAATATGAAAAATAAGAGTATTTCAATAAAATTAATAAATAGGTTTATTGAGTGGGAGTGATAATAGACAAAAAAATAGTGGCATTAGCCACTCTTTGTTTAAATAGACTCTAGGTCTTTGCTTTTGCTTTTTTATATTATTATTAACAAAAAGTTTAAGTTGAAGGAATGACTCACCTTAGTCTAAGGTTAGGGCATGCCTTCAAGTTTATTGAGTACTTACAAACATACTTATAAATCATTTACCAATAAAAAACCTAGGAATATCAAATCCAATTGATGACAAAGCAAGAGTGGAAGGTAAACCAGGTAAGCCAATCCTTGTTGGCCAAGAGTGTGTGTGCGTGTGTTTTGGTCTAAATTATTAATATTTGAAATTATTAAACTTTAACTAATTTAACTTAAGGCGAGTCCTTGGTGAAAGGAAAATTATATTAATGCAATTTTTTTATTCACAAAACTCGAATTAGGAGCCTTGTTTAAAGAGAATAACTATGAAATTATTGAACCAATTAAACGTTGGTATTTAAGTTTATTTCTCTGAAAGGATACCGTTTACTAACATGGATTAGGTCTAGTAGAAAAGGGCTAATCCCTTATATGTAACAAACTACGGTTCGAATTTTGGATAAAAAAGATGCCAACATTTAGTGTCCGAATGTGCCTTAAACAAGATTGCCTCCAATGGAGGATAACTATGAAGGAAAAAAATTCTCTAAAAACATAACTCGAGATGATGTAACTGCAGAACTAGTGGCTTCCACACTCTTAGTCCTATACCTTTCAACTCTAGCCAATGAAGCTTCAGCCTTCAATTTAGATGCCTCAACAAAAGCTTCTACTTTCAATTTAAATGACTCAATCCATGCTTGAAGTGCATCTCCCACTTGAAGGTTTCTATCCTTTTTCCTTGCCTTATGATCTTGGACTTTAATTGTCCTCTTACCACTACGGGTGACTTTCTCTATTATTGGACTATCCTCTTCCTCGTTCTCATCATCATATAAAATTTACATGAATCCCACCATACAAGTATTCATTGTCAAACCCATTTTCATCATCTATGTTAAGTGGATCTTGAGTGGATGAATGATAAAGCACCCTAATTGCACTACTTTTGTTAAAAATCACTCCCAACAATTTGTAATGTTCCAAACTTTTCTTCTTAAATGGTGTAGCATTAGGGTGTGCCTATAAGGAAAATAAATAAATAATATATCCTAAATTTTGTTGGAAAAATAGTTTAGGACAATAGCATTTTAGCTTTGCGATAAAATATAACAAGAAAATGACAACAGAATAATAACAGCAACAAAAGTAGTGGAGTAGTGGAATAAGGTTACCATGAATCGTGCAAGGCACTGTCCTTAACGGTTTAATTCTGCCCTACCCAAAGCTATGTTCGGTGGAATGGTATTGACGGTTAACCCTCCAGGATTAGACGTGAGTCTCCATAGGAACTTGTCCATACGATGCTCCTGGTACGTTGAGCAACAAATCTCGTAGAAAGCAAAAAACGCAATAAAAGCAGGGGGTGGCTTCTTTTGCACAGAAGGGGGGAGAAGAAATGAGGTTGTTGTTCAATATTCTGTTTAGGCTATGCAACGAGCTTTATATAAAGTCAAGAAAGGAGCTGCTGGAAAAGAGCTATTGCAAAATAGTTGTTCGATAATGTCAATAAAAAGAGTCATTGGAGCATTAAGTGCTGCAATAGTAAAGAAATTTTGGCTAAAATCAAAAATAAAATTTGTACGAGTAATAAAAGCTTGGCAGGCCCACACGTGCGCCGATAAGACGGGGCTATAAGGTGGGGCTTGCATGTATTTAACTAAGGCTCAAGTTCATAATACTACCTTAATATCATACAATATTTACTAATTAAGTACCATCATATATAAATGCTTGTTAGAATATCTTCATAAACAATGTGGAACTTCTTCCTTAGCTAAAATACACATAGGCGAACTAAGTTTGAAACACACTAAGACCCATGTATATATAACAATCCTCCACATGTTTCAAACTTAGAGGAATAAATAGGAATGTTATGTATCGGTGTAGTATCCAAAGGATTTGAACTTCACCTTAGATATAGGTGGGTGACAACCCTATGGAAGTTTGGTAGACAAATCTCTTTGAACCAAACTTCTAAGATATCGATTGGACCAACCACACAACATTCTCGTAAGATATGCTGCTCTTAGCCATTTTGCGCATTAAAGCCATGTGCTATCCTGGAATCATGAGAGCTTTAGAGTTTTATGCCCAACCTCATGGGAGATGGCCTCATCTCCACTCTTACTTAGGTGGCAACCATTAGGAGTATGCTATAGCAGATACTCCACCCCCATATTGAGAGCTATAGATCCATTAAAAGCATTGCTCATTCTCAAATACCACTGCAGTGATACTGTCATACACCATAGGGAGGGACTCTTCACCAAGCATTTCGTATGACTGATAGAAATTAGTAAGAAGCGACAATACCCCTTGTGAAACTCGTATAACTTTGTTTACCACATTGAACCACCTTCATGGGATCTCCAATCATAGTGGTTGGGTCTCCATCATACCGCTTCAAGTAATGGGCATCAGTTCCATCTCCTTTGATGTTTCACTTACTAGCGTCCTAGCAAGTGGCTTCGTTAATGGGCTAACCAAGTTCTTTTATGATTTTACAAAATCCATGAATATTGCACATTGTTCTCAATTATCTGCCTCACAATATTGTTTCTCAATCTGATATGCTGGTGTTTTCAGTTATATATCTTGTTCTTTGCTCGAGCAATGGCAGCTTGACAATCACAATGAATAGACACAAATGTTTGTGTTTTAGCCCATAATGGAATGTCCACCAATAGGCTTCTCAACCATTCAACTTCTATTCGTGCCTTTTCTAAGGCTATAAATTTTGACTCCATGGTGGACTTAGCAATACAAGTTTGTTTGGTGGACTTCTAAGAGATAGCCCCGCTTGCCATCATAAAAACATAACCACTTGTAGACTTTAATTCATCAGAGTCAGAAATCTAGTTTGCACTACTATATCCCTCCAATACTAAGGGACAACCGGAATACACCAAACCATAAATCATTATGAGCATCATTATAAGTCAAAAGATCATTAGAAACAAGATAAGCATAAAAGTCATCAGCAAAATCCTTTTCTTTCCAAGTTCTTTTACTTCTTCTCAATTTATTATCATTTTCATCAACTGCATTCTCAGATATATTATCATGTGAGTTACTAACATGCTTCTCTTTAGTTTTCATAGGAAATACGTGCTTAAAGAATGATGCATTACAAGATTCAATTATGGAATTATGTTCTAACATATCACTTTTTACAATAAGAAATCTATATGCACTACTATTTTGAGCATATCCAATGAACATCCAATCACATGTTCTAGAACTAAGTGTTCTTTTCTTAGGGTCTGGCAACATTACCTTAGCTAAACACCCCCACCTTTTCAAGTGTCCTAAATTAGGTTGTTTATCAAACTAAAGCTCATAAGATGTTTTACTAAGTTTCTTATCTGGTACCCTATGTTGTATATAGTAAACCAAAAGGATAGCTTTCCCCCACATATAGTTAGGTAATCCTGAACTAAGAAGCAAGGCATTCATCTTTTCCTTAAGAGTTCTATTTTTCCTTTCGGCTATACCACTAGATTCAGGTGAATAAGATGGAGTTATTTTATGTATTATACCATATTGTTCACAAAACTCATTGAAGGAATTTGACTCATATTCATATGCTCTGTCTGTTCTTAATCTTTTAATTTTCTTACTAAGTCGATTTTCTACTTCGTTTTTATATTTAACAAACATTTCACAAGCCTCATCCTTAGTTCTCAACAAATATAATTTAGTATATCTAGAATAATCATCAACAAAAATTATGTGAAATCTTTTACCACCTCTTATTATTGTGTGCTTTAAATTTCCTAAGTCACTATGTATTAGTTCTTGTAATTCACTTTGTCTTGTTACTTGTTTGGATGGCTTCTTGGTTATTTTAGTTTCTACACAAATTTCACATTTATCCAAGCTAGTATTATCCAATCTATCAATTAGTCCCATTTCTTTTTAATTTTTAAGATGTAAGGAACATTTACATGTCATACTCTACCATGCCAAACATCAAGAGAATCAATCAAGTAAGTAAAAGAAGAACTCCCTTTATTATTATTAATAACTACATTCAAAACATACAGACGATCATTAAGATAACCTTTACCAACATATATCTCATTCTTACATAAGGTAACGATGTTACTATCAAAGGTTACCTTGACATTGGCATTGTTAAGGAGATTGGCTGACACCAGACAATGTTTAATGGTGAGTACAAAGAGTACTTCAAACAGCACAAAAGTTTTCCCAGATGTCATTTTTAATAACACTTTCCCTTTACCTAAGATTGAGATTTTGCTTGAATCTCCTAGATAAACATAATCTTTCCCATCTTCTATGTGAGAAAACTCGGAGAACATTTCTGTCTTGGCACAAAGGTGCTTTGTGGCACCAGAGTCCACAATACAACCCTTGGCTTCCTTCACTAAAAAGCATTCAGATACCACTGTCATTATAACATCATCTTGGTGTTCCACCACATTTGCTCTTGCCTTTGATGATGATCCTCCTCCTTTATTTCTGCCTCCTTGGTTGTTCTTTCTCAATCTACAAATAAATGCAAAATGACCTATTTTGCCACAAATAAAACAAGCACCGTTCTTCTTTTGTTGTTGGTTATAATCATGTTTAAAATGAGGTTTATGAACTCTAATGTTATGATTTTTAGAACCATGAGATGAATTTTTAGAGTGCATATCCTTAGCAATATTAGCTCTAGCATGTATTTCCTTAGCATTTTGTTCACTAGCCATTAACCTATTTTTCTACTCAATCTTAATATGCACAATGGTTTCTTGTAATGTCATAGCTTTTCTCTTTTGCATGAAATTCATTTTATAATCTTTCCAAGATTCAGGCAATTTGTCAATAAGAGTTTGAGATACAAACCGTTCAAGCAAAATATCTCCTTCCTTAGCCAATTCATCTACAAGCTAGGTAAATTCATTAATTTGAGAAGCACTAGATTTATTTTCATCCATTTGAAATACATTATAATTATGAACCAAAAATTTTTTACTACGTTCTTCTTTATAAATATATTTTTGAACTAAGGCATCCCAAATATCCTTTGCATGAACATAATGATAGTAAATATCATACAAATCATTTGATAACGCTTGTAAAATATTGTGTTTGCATAATTTGTCAGCCAATTCCCTATCCTTCAAGGCTTGTTGATAATTTTTAGAATATTGTTCTGGTTTAGGATCATTCAAAACAAAATTGTTTTGAGAAAAATCTAGAACTTCTAAAATTCTGTGTTGCCATCATTTAAAATTATTTTCATCAAATGCTTCAATCCTTAAAACATCAGAAATGACCTTAGCAACAGCTAAAATACTATGATCCATTTTAAACCCTTAAGATTGTTGGAAAAATAGTTTAGGATAGTAATATTTTAGCTTTGCGATAAAATATAACAAGAAAATGACAACAGAATAACAATAGCAATAAAAGTAGTAGAGTGGTGGAATAAGATTACCATGAATCGTGTAAGGCACTGTCTTTAATGGTTTAATTCCGCCTTACCCAAAGCTATGCTTAGTGGAACGGTATTGACGATTAATCCTCCGGGATTAAACGTGGGTCTCCGTAGAAACTCATCCATACGATGTTCCTGGTAAGTTGAGCAGCAAACCTCATAGAAAGCAGAAAATGCAGCAAAAACAGTAAGGGCAGCTTCTTTTGCGACTTCTTTTGAACTAGTAGGGCGTGCGTGTATTTAACTAAGGCCCAAGTTCATAATTCTACCTCAATACCATAAGGTATTTACTAATTAAGTACCATCATATATAAATACTTGTTAGAACATTTCATAAGCAATGTAGGACTTCTTCCTTAGCTAAAATACACATAGGTAAACTAAGTTTGAAACACACTAAGACCCATGAATATATAACAAATCTAAGAAATGTGTAAATATATATAACAAAAAAAAATGTTAAGTTCTATTTGTTGTGTACTCGAAAGTAGGTTGACCAAACTTCTTCTATAGCAGTAACAGTATTAGTTTCTGCATCCCATCCAAATCTAGTTTGTTGTAGCAAGTGAGAAAATGCAGCATGTTATTGCCTTAACCTATTAAACTTTTGCTTAATTTGTTGCATGTCAAATGCATGTCCAGTTCTTGTATTTAGTGTTTATAATATGGCTTGCCATACTTTAAGTGAAAATATATTGTTTTTCATATTCCCTTTATTAATCTCTTCAACCATAATGTCTATATAAGTTTTGACCACTAATGGGGACCAAAGTGAAGTCTCTTTCTTGTCATCTTCCATCTACAATGGTCATAATATACCCAACAACTTTAGTAATAAATGTATAAGAAAGCTACAAGTTTTAAGTAGCACAATGCTAACACAAGTACAATTGAATTTAAATTAACCTAAGGCATCAACTGAAAATATGCTAATTATAAAATAAATATAAGTATGCTAATTAAAAGATAAGTCTAAACCCAAAAAATCCTAATCATAATGTAAACTATTACTTGCAATAAAAGTAGACACCTATGACTCCTAATGAAGCAAGACATCAAGCATAAACATGAAACAATCCAAAACAGTCCAAACCAAATTACCAAATCAGCGAATAACAATCCAGCACAGTATAAACCAGTCTAAACCAAATTATCAATCCAAACCAAATTACCAAATCAACTAATATCGATCCAGCATAATCAAAACCAAATCACTAATCCAAACCAAATTACCAAATCAGCTAATATCATCTAGCCCAACCAAACCAGTCCAAAACAAATTACCAAATCTGCTAATATCAACCATAAACATGAAACAACCAAAATCCAACATTACTAACCAAAAACAACCACAACCCAATTGATAAAAATCAAAACTTTGAGCAACAATCTAACTCTTTTTGAACCAAAAGGATAAAGAACGAATGGAAAAAGGAAACGATGGCCAGGGCTGTGGCACAGAAAGAAGGGAAGAAAGAAATGGTGGCTTGGGACGGCAGATACCAAATAGAAAAAGGAAAAGGTGCCTGGGGTCAATGGTGGAGAAAGAAGGGAAGAAAGAAATGGTGACTGGGACAGTGAATCTTGAACGAAAAAAGGAAATGGTGGCTGGGACAACGGATTTCGAACGGAAAAAGGAAACAGTGGTTGGGCCGGCAGCGAAGAAGGAAGGGAAGAAAGAAATGGTGGCAAGAATGGCAAATCCCGAACGGAAAAAGGAAATGGTGACTAGGGCTAGCAATGGAGGAGGAAGGGAAAAAAGAATGGGTGGCTGGCGCAAAGATCGAGGCTAAGAGAGAATGAGAGAATTGATATGGGTGGATCTGTTACTATAGGAGAAAGAGGAAAAAAGTTAGGGATGGAGAAGACAAAAGAACACAAGGACAGAGAATTTGCGAATGGAAAAGGAACAAAATCAATACTGATGGCAAATTAAATGAATCTGAAGAGTTTTTGAGATAGAAATTGGTACCTTTTTTATTTTTTAGAAAATTTTGAGATGCTTCTTGCACGCAGAATGAGCTTTCGATTCTTTAGGATGAGCTTACTATTGGGGTTGGGGCTGATTCTGTTTTAGCTGATATGAGATTCGATGCAAAACAATAAAACAACATAACTACAAAATTGCCACTGCTAGTCTTTATTATCTCATAACAATAAATTGGAAATCATGTCAAAGATGTTTCTTGTTTTTTGTTTTTAAAATCCAAGTTGTGTTTTGTTTTTTAAAACAATTACAAAAAACTGTTTTCAAAAACATTTATCAAACAAGCCATTGTATCGAAAAAGAAAATCACCTTGCCATTCACAGGAATAATGAATGCCAATTATATTAGTTAGTTTTAAAAACTAATGTAGCTAATATTAGCGATTATATTAACCTTTTTGTGTATTTTTATTTTTTGAATACCAATATGTTTGTCATTAATTTTTTAAAGATAAATTTGAGAGTTTATTCTTTTTGACTAAATATAAATTTTACATTGCATTATTTATTCTAAATGTATCATTGTTTAATATTTTTACTAAATATTTTATAGATATTATTGGAAGACTAACTCCAAACTTACCGTTCCAATTAAAAACACTCTCAATTTGAATATAAGAACGTCATCTTTTTAAGTCCATGGCAGCAAACAGACAAGAGAGAAAAGGAAGGTTGAGATATCAGGAAGTGGCTTTATATCATTGGTTTTTATTTTTTATTTTTTTTCAAATGAAGGCTTTATATCATTGATTGACCGAAGCCTTATAATTTTAAATTACATTAGTACCATTATCGCATTTCAATAAATTGACTAAAGTAATTTTAGGCATAAATATAAACATTCCTGGTCGTAGGATGGACTTGGACTGTTGGGCAGTGGATACAAAGTGAAGGGCGGACTTTTATAAATATTTTAAGATTGGCTTATTAGTTTTGTCTTTCTTTTTTCTCTTAAAATACTATAATTTTTTCATTAGAGCTTTTTCTTTAAAAAAAAAATGTTTTCATTTAGTTCCTCAATATTTTGTTTTCGTTTTCTTTTAGTTCTTCTGTTAGTTTCTTGTTCAGTATTAACTTTTACCGTTAAGTATTACATGGAATTCTACACATAAGCTAAATTGTGAATCTGCAACTTTTTTGGGCTTGGGCCCTGGCGTTAATTAAAGAAAAAAAGTTTGATAAACAAAAATATGAAAAAACGATAAAATTATGATATTTAGAAAAAGGAAAAATCATAGCATTTAGGAGGATAAAATGAAAAAATCATAATATTTTATATGAAAATTTTTATATATAATTAGACAGAATAAAAATTTTAACAAATTTTTAATGAGATTAATTTACGAGTAAATACAATTATTATGAAATTAAACTACTATAAAATATATATTTTAGCCTAAAAGATTTTAAATGAAACTAAAAGTTTATATAAAATATAATTAAAATAAAATGCATGATATATGAGAAAAAGATAAAAAAAAATATTTTTTTTTCGATAATATTATTGAGGCACTAACCACTGACAATCTTTTAAGGGCAGGACTACAAGCAGCAGCTTCTCATTCACCACTCAAAAGAAACAAAAACAACACAGTCACAGAATAGACATAAGAAAGTCCGAAAAAATAGCCAAACACCGGAGAAAATTATTTTGTTATAAGAAGAGTTGGAATTTGTACCAGAAAAGGTTTTTTGGTATACATCATTTTGGAAAGAGGGAAATGTTGGAGAAGGAATGATTCATTTTGGGGCAAATCTCTACTTAAAAATAAAATAAAATTTTGGTATACATAATTATTTATGAGCACAGCTCATTGGTACGAAAGCAAATTCATAAAATTGTGACGAAAAGATCAACAACCATTCATCGAGGGTCCACAGAAAAGGGCAGAGCGAGAAAAATTTATCATCTTACAAAACGTATTTGTTTTGTATGCCGTTTTGCGAAAATGATTTCGTACTTTTAGCATTTTCCATATTTATTTTATTTACATAACAATTAATTTGTTATATAGCAATATTTTTTATGGAATATACATGCCGAAAAAATTTATAAAGTAAAATAAAATATGAGAATAATTAATTGTAAATTAAATGTTTAAAAAATTAGTAAAGAAAATAAAAAGTGTAAGTAAAAAAAAAAAAGTTATAGTAAAAATTTTATATTTATAGAAACAATGTGTAAAATGTAACGTGATTTTGGTTAACAGAAAATTAACAATTACAAAAGCTTACTTATACTCAAAACTTTAGTTTGAAACTTTAAAAAAAAATAAAATTATGTTTAGAATTGACAAATGTGAATTTTGCCAAACATCATCCGAGTCATGAATGCAAACCTTATAGTTGGGTTTGGATGAAAATTTTGAATGCTTTTTTATTTTTATTTTTTGTTAAGTAGAATGGAACAACTCAAAAAACATGAGAGAGTTGGCCAAAGAGTCCAAAGCAACAGACAGAAAAACATCATCAGAACAACAACATGTAAAAGCCAAAGACAAATAAGCTAACAGAGCAAGCTAGCTATATATGGCCCCCAGAAACCAGCAGAACATCACACCTAGATAAAACATCATATAGCATATACCCCAATCACATTTTGGATGCTATTATATTAAAAAGCTCACTTAATCAATTATTTTTCCAAAAAGCTATAATTACTTAAAACTTAAAAGATAATCCTTTAAATTATACACTCTCCCTGTTTCAAAATAATGGTTGTTTTAATTTGTTGTTTCATATTATTTGTCATTTTAAGATTGTAACATAGAATTAATTATTTTATACCAATTTTATTCTTGTTTTCATTAAATGTAATTTTTCCTCTCTCTCTCTCTCTCTCTCTTATCACCTTCTTTGTTGTCCTATAATAATTTTTTATTTTTAATGAGTTAAAGGATAATTTTATTTTTCTGATAGTTACTTTTATCAGAAATCAAAACTATTATATAAATTGTCTTTTTAATTCTAGTGTTAAAAACTTAAGAGAGAGAGATATAAATGTATATTTGGACGTGTAAGGGACAATTATTTAGTACGTATTACATAGGATAGAAAAAAAATAATAAAAACCTTGTGATCAAGGCTAGTTCAAAAAAAAAAAAAACTTGTAATTAGGACTAAATTTAATTTGATTTACTTCTTAATTAAGTCAAATATCTATTTATTCATTCAAGCAGCATTTATCTTTTTCTTGTTTAAATAGTTTGTTTAACTAATCTATTATCTACAACTAAGGGTGCATTTATTTTCAATTTTTTAAAAAAAATAATTTGAAAACTTAAATTTTATTTATAGCTAAAAAAGTTGAAAACAAACTTTTTTGATATTTTGATTATTTTTAAAAAATTATTCAAATAAATAAAAACTGATTTTTTTACAAAAAATGATTTTTTGCTCAAAAAAATTCGAAACAAACATACCCTAAATGGACTACCTCTAATTGTCACATGACAATTTTTAATTACAATTAAAAAAAAAAATTATTCTCACTTAAAATTTTCACTTTTTTCCTCTTTTTTTAGAAGCTTTGATTTCTTCTCTCATCCACCTCAATACTCCCCGCCGATCCCTTGCCTTCTCCTCCTTCGTAATTGCTCACTCTCTTCGCTCCTCCTCCACTACCCACTAGAGCCACTAGAGGTTACCTCTCAGCCCTACTCTCGTATTAGAGTTGTCACCCTTGTCTTCTGTTGTGATGTGGTGCCCCTTATTCTATTGAGAGAAGAACGGAGTCATGTATAACTCTTTTGGTGCTGCTGGTTATTAATGTCATCGTTTTCAGTTATAGTTATATCTCAAAAAAATCTTTTTCCATCACTTTAATTTATTTAATTAAAAACTTGAAGTTTTTCTTATCAAAATTCTTCTCCTGCTCCAATCTATAAACAATTTTGTTACTTTTCAATTCTCTTCAACAAATGGCTCATTTAATTCCGAAGTTATTAAGAGGTCTTGATACATTTCAAAGCGTGACATTTATTTTGGTTTTGTAATAAATGAAATATCATGTGCTTTGTTTAAAAAATAAACAAAATAATGAAAAAAAAAATGATGAAAAATTTCAGATTAAAAAAAAGAGATCAAAATAAATATGTGAAATCACATGTATAAATACTAGTATATTTAAAAGGAGCCGGTGAGTTTAAATTCAGCAGAACCAAAAATTCATATTGAGCCAAAGGTTGAGCTTAATCTAATTCGTCTAAACTCTCCCAAGCTTCTAATCCTGGATTTTAATATGGAATGTGATTTACTAGAATTTACATTTTACCCTGATCTAAGTATCTAACCCTCACCTCCCCCACAAAGGGGGGAAAAAGGACAATATATGATATTATTATGCGTTACCAATAAGTTGAACGTAGTGTCATTATTTCTTGCTTGCAATTTAAGAAAGAACGCAGAAACAAACAGCAATGGCACCACGAAAGTGCTGCGTCAATGATCTAAACTTAATTTCGCTCTCTTTCTTACCGTCGTCATTTGCCCAGTGATTTTCTTCTTCACTAAGTATAACTACAGACAAATTAAGCGGTTGCCCGTTCCAACTCATTGGAGAGCATATTCTTTCTTCTATTAAAGCAAAGTCCATCCAATCTTTCTCTCAATGCAAGAGAGCTAGAGGGAGACTGTGTGAGTCTGCTCGTGTTTCTGGGCTTGCGACAACAGCTCACTAATCACTACAAAACACAAATACACAAACACCGGCGTGGTTCGATCGCCAGAGATAGAGAGCACCGTAGCCGAGTAATACAGCAAACTAGGAAACATTTTTAGACTAGTTTAATTTTGCATTATAATACCATTTTTATCTTTCATGATATATAAAACATAGCATTTATTCTTGATATTGTGTCCATATAAAAGTTGTTTAATCGTAATCATATATTATTCAACATTAAAATATTTAATTTTTCACATTACCTATTTCAAAAATTACACACACAGACGTGCACACGCGTGTGTGTGTGTGTGTGTATAAACTCAATACTACAGTAAAGATAGGTAAAAAATTAAAGGGTGGTGGACTCATTTTAAGGGATAAGTTAAAATCTCTTAATCATTAGTTAAGAGTGTTCTACTGTTTTTTCTAACAAATGATTAAGGGGCATATGTTATTTTTCTTTTCCTACTGTGTTTCTGGAAAGTGCATTGTGCACTTTAGCATTTCTTTTCTTGCCCTAATCTTCATGTTAGTATTTTCAGTACATTCGTAACATGAAAATAACCTTCTCCTTCTGCAGCAACTGATCATCGCATTTGTTTTTGCAACACCCTTGTAGAAGCTTATAGTGCTTTCTTTTCCTCTTTTAAGGCCAATATGACAGACCAGGCTTCATTCTCTAGCGCCTCGGCTGCGGAGGCAAAGGAGAGAAAGAAGGAAGGAAAGAGTAGAAAGGAGCAGAAGGTTCCTTTGATCAAGCTCTTCTCATTTGCTGACTTCTACGATTGTGTCTTGATGGCCGTTGGATCTATTGGGGCATGTGTTCATGGTGCCTCTGTGCCTGTTTTCTTTATTTTCTTTGGAAAGATTATCAATGTCATAGGCTTGGCTTACCTTTTCCCCAAAGAAGTTTCTCACCAAGTTGCCAAGGTTTGTGCTTTTATACTATAACCTCGTGTGTTGTCTTCTTCCCATGCATTTTTCTATTTGATCATCATTCCATCTACTCCCTTCCTCATTTGAATTTGTGAGCTAGCTAGTTAGTTGGAATCACCTTGCTGCCCTTGTCAAATAATGCTCAAACTTCACAATTAAAGGGTATTTTGGTTTTTTGCCCTTAATTGCAAAGAAAGCAATATATGCTCCTCTCTTATGCGTAAAATTTAATATTACTTATTTGCTATTTTGCAGTATTCATTGGATTTTGTGTATCTAAGTGTAGTAATATTGTTTTCGTCTTGGGCAGGTATGAATTTATTATATGACTTTATTACTACCCAAGTAAAAAATCATTCTAATTTAAGTTGATACCTTAATCTTATTTACCGTTTTTTTTTTGGGGGGGGGGGGGGGTATTTGTGTACCAATGTTGATTCTATATAGAGGTTGCTTGTTGGATGCATACTGGGGAGCGCCAAGCAGCAAAGATGAGGATGGCCTACTTAAGGTCAATGTTGAATCAAGATATAAGTCTTTTTGATACCGATGCATCAACCGGAGAAGTCATTTCTGCCATCACAAGTGACATTATCGTTGTTCAAGATGCATTCTCCGAGAAGGTATGCATGCATTTAACTTGAAAATCACAGCTTGAGAATGGTCTTGCTTGGAAGGTCAAAGCTTGTGGGATTCTGATTTCTACAAAAACTAGCAGTCATCTTAATAATACCATTGTGAAAAGACAATCCTGTGCTTTTCTGATCACTTTTCTCTTCATTCTTCTTAAGGGCATATTTCTTTGTTTTTGCTTTTGCTTTGTTCTCTTTCAGGTCAACATAAGTTTTCTTCGTTTAAATTTAAAGCTTGTAGTTAGACACTCGTAGAACAGTAGAGTCCAAACTCCAAAGAGCCCTTGATAGCAAAGCTTTTAGAAAAATAGAGTTTAGCTGACATCTCGGTGAATCTTATTTATTGAATGCTGCCTGCTACATGTTTAGAGGAGTTACGTTATTTTTATATAATCTAACATGTACTCCAATATTTATCCACACTCATATTTTTCTACCATATTTATACCACAGTATTTTCAAATGATATGACTAATTCTATTTTTTCTAGGTTGATCACATGAAATGAAGCGGTTTCTTTCTGACACCATCTTTATATCAAAACTTCTATTATAGAAGTATTGAATACCTCGCTATTCGGAAAATTTGATTATATTAATCACGCGTCATTATTAGATCAAACACAAAGCATATTTTATTGATAGTGAATTCAATTTGAAGTCCAAAACTATTAAGGACATCTTCATAAAATTTACAAAGTTTTTGGATAGGAATGTGAAGATATTACATTGAATATTTTTTACTGGTGTAAAAGCACAATATCTAGAGTCTACTAAATTCTAATTAGTCTGACTCAAGTAGAGTTGATCTATTATAAAGTTAAAGCTCTCTTAACACTATTCTTTTCACAAAATTTAACTCTAATATTTTACTTAAGAGGAACAAATGTTGAATCATTTAAACTAACTAATCATCAGTATATATTAGATATTTTCAAACTTCTTATTTGCAAAATTTGCTAAAATATTTTAGAGACATGTTATTTATATACCCCTAAACCTTAGACATCCCAACACCTCCTCTTTACTTTTTTTCTCTCGATCAATTATTTTACTCATTTAACTTTTCTTTTATAATTTTTTTTCTTTCTTCTCTCTCTAGGTGTCCAAGAATATCTAACTATGAAGTGGTACAAAAAATACTTTTCAATATTTTAATTGGTGGTGGTTATTGTGCAATAGCAATAATTTTGTCAGCAAAGGATGTCACAGACTGATATTAAAAAGTATGTACTAACTTTCCTTTTAATATTGGTTAATTATGTTGAAAATTTTAGGCATTTGGTTTGGCTTAAATGATTTGCGCTTTAATATTAGACTTGGTATATGAGTTTTTAGACTCAACTATTAGACTCTGTTATGGATTGGATTATTTGACCCAAAAGTTAATAGTAACTTTTTTTAATCCACATCCTATAAACCATTTTCTTTTCACCAATTTATCTGACGTGGGAATTATATCTTTGAGGGCTAGACACATGCGCATTTTCCAACAAATTAGAAGATCATAACGAATAAGAAAAGGCTTGGTTGTTATATTGTTTAATTAAAAGATACATCAAACTTGAAGATTGATTGGATTTACAGGTAGGAAACTTCATGCACTACATAAGCCGATTTGTAGCGGGATTTACCATTGGCTTTGTCAGAGTATGGCAGATCAGTTTAGTGACACTTGCAATTGTACCCTTGATTGCCCTTGCTGGAGGTCTTTATGCATACGTGACATTTGGGCTAATTGCGAAAGTTCGCAAAGCCTATGTAAGGGCTGGTGAGATCGCTGAAGAGGTAAAGTTACCTGTTAATGGTTATGTTATACCTCTCACATTTGACAAAAGGACAAAATTGAGTATTTTCTGCTTCCATGTACACCAAAGTGAATCTTACAAGCTGGTTGGAATTTATGAGTGTATAGCCAAAGTCTACTTTTACTCAAGCATGACCCGTTATTCTTTGTGGATAGCAGGTGATAGCCAATGTCAGAACGGTACAAGCATTTTCGGGAGAAGAAAGAGCAGTGAGATCATACAAAGCGGCTCTCATGAACACGTATAGAAGTGGTCGGAAGGCAGGTTTAGCAAAGGGTCTGGGACTAGGCTCTATGCATTGTGTCCTTTTTCTATCGTGGGCACTGCTTGTTTGGTTCACTAGCATTGTTGTTCACAAGAATATCGCCAATGGTGGCGTGTCTTTCACTACCATGCTCAACGTTGTGATCTCTGGCCTGTAAGCCTTTGTTACCTTTTATTTTGTTTAGGCCAAGCTATTTCAATGCGTTTCGCACCGCATACTGAGAAACTAGATGACATAGAAATTAATGTTGTCCATACGGAAGTTTAGCATTCTAGGTGACACTGCATCGTTTTGACAATGTTCATTCAAATAAACGGAGCTATTCTTTTGTGAATTCTATAAAAGAAAAGCTAAAAAAGGGTTAATTCCATCATTCTTGTGATGACATATATGGTAAATAAATAAGTAATGGATGCAGAACACACCCCAAAAGGTAAAGGCCTATAGCCCAGATGCCACTGCTTCTTTTACATGAATTGTAGAAACCAGGCAGCTGTAAATTTCATTATGCTTGCGATCTAAAAAGTTCTTAAAATAATTAACCTAAGCTATTTATTTATCGGAATCATGGATGCCAACATTAAACAGAAGCCTCAGACTGAGATCAAATAAGAAAATTAAACGTCTAGATAACTGTGAATCTGAAATCAGTTAAAATATATAAGGTAATTTCAAAACTGTTACTTGCACTGCTTCTCAGGAGTATGTTAGGTTGATACATTAAAATTTAATGACGGTACATTTTCTGTTTTAAATGGGTCCAAATTACATAAAGTAGTTGTAGAGCTCTACTTCTTAATCACATGATTGTCCATCTTTGAATATTGCATGAAATTATCCTTCAGATTAATTGTTAATTCACTCGAAATATAATGGACATTGTTTATTGCATTAGTTGTAGAATATGCAAGCCAAATCACGTCCTGATGCAGCACTTTAATAGTTTATGTTAGTGGTGAAGTTTCGTTGTATTTCTTGTGTGGAGATCATTTTTCGAAATTATGATGTATGAAGGTCGTGTTTCGCTTATCAGGTCACTTGGGCAGGCAGCACCAGATATTTCTGCATTTATCCGAGCAAAGGCAGCTGCTTATCCCATTTTTGAGATGATAGAAAGGGACACAGCGAGCAAAATCAGCTCAAAAACTGGTCGAAAATTAAGCAAAGTGGAGGGTAACATCCAATTTAAGGATGTCTGTTTCAGTTACCCATCTCGTCCTGATGTAGTCATCTTCAACAACCTTTGTCTTGAGATTCCTTCAGGGAAAATTGTAGCCCTCGTGGGAGGGAGTGGTTCCGGGAAAAGCACTGTAATATCATTGATTGAGCGCTTCTATGAACCACTTTCTGGTCAAGTACTATTGGATGGGAATGATCTCAGAGAACTTGATCTCAAATGGCTTAGACAGCAAATCGGGCTAGTTAATCAAGAACCCGCACTTTTTGCTACAAGCATCAGGGAGAACATACTGTATGGAAAAGATGGTGCCACTCTTGTAGAAATAAATCATGCTGTGACGCTTTCAGATGCTCAGTCTTTCATTAACAACCTTCCTGCTGGATTAGATACACAGGTGAGGTAACAATCCATCTTCATCATTATAATATAAACCGACGTCCAAAAACTTTGAGTCATGTGCTACTCTGTTTCCAGCAATATTATTGTTGTTCCGTACCTTAATATCTCTAGAATTTTCTTCCCTTGAAGCATGTTGACCAGGACGAATAGAATACTAGTGAAATTCAGAAGTGTTGATCGAACTGGTATTATAAAATGGCTGAAATTTCTGTCCTAGTAATTGCAACAGTGGATTGCTGACAGGTGAAGATAAATGTTTATAATAGGTTATCTATTTGAAGAAGTTGTAACTGGTAGCAACTGAGTAAGGGATAAGTGTGGTGTCAATCACATAATTTGTTAAACAAGGCCTGAAAACTGGTTTTTATAGCTCAAACAAAGTAAAACGCGATGGATATTTTTTTCTTCACGAGATTATACTGAATTTGTCTTGCAGGTTGGTGAGAGAGGGATACAACTGTCAGGGGGACAGAAGCAAAGGATTGCAATATCTCGTGCTATTGTTAAGAATCCATCAATACTTTTATTGGATGAAGCAACCAGTGCTTTGGATGCAGAGTCAGAGAAGAGTGTACAGGAGGCTCTTGATCGAGTCATGGTTGGTAGAACAACTGTGATAGTGGCACACAGGCTCTCTACCATTAGGAATGCAGATATCATCGCTGTTGTTCACAAAGGGAGGATTGTGGAAACTGGCAACCATGAGGAGCTCATTTCCAACCCAAATAGTGTATATGCATCTCTTGTTCAAACCCAGGAGTCTGCCTCTCTGCAACACCACCCTTATGTGGATTCTATTGTGGGACGAACATCGAGGTAATTCATTTTCCTCCTCAGCTGCGGTTAACAGAGTTTAGGTAACTTAATCTTATCAAGGTATGAAGTATTGACATCCGTTACACAGGGCTATTGGCAAAATATGACATTTATTTGCCTAACTTCTGTGCTTATTCAAGTCACTGTAATGAAAAAAAAAAAAAAAAAAAAAAAACAGTTGAAGTTGAAAGTTGAACGGGTTCATAGCTATTCTGTCTGTCGCCTTTACATATGTACGCTACTACGATAACAGTACAACACATCCATTAGCATCCTACTAAGGTTTACATGTTTATGCTGACTGTAGCATATCCCGTACAACAAGCTTTGGGGGTAGTTTTCGTTCAGATAAAGAATCCATTGGCCGTGCTGGTTCTAATGAAGCAGAGAGTGTTCGAAACTTAAGGCATATCTCAACAAGAAGGCTGTATTCCATGATTGGTCCTGACTGGTATTATGGGGTCTTTGGAACCTTGGGTGCATTTATTGCTGGAGCCCTGATGCCACTTTTTGCTCTTGGAATCACTCACGCTCTTGTAGCATACTACATGGACTGGGATAGAACACGTCATGAAGTTAGAAAAATAGCTTTCCTCTTCTGTGGGGCAGCAATTTTAGCTGTCGCTGCCTATGCCACTGAACATCTCTCATTTGGAATCGTGGGCGAGCGACTTACCCTTCGTGTGAGAGAAACTATGTTTTCTGGTAATAGTGATCAACTTGTTATTATCTTTCAGGGAAATTTTTCCTTTTAATCTTCCTAATGATTTTACACAGCATTTGAATGTCAGAACAGTTTCCACTGTGCTTCGTAAATGGTTGAAGTGTTACACATACTTTAAGGCTCAAATAGTGTCCATGATCAATATTGCTTATGAATTGAGTCTACTTCAACTGATGAATTTTGTTAAAAAGATGCATTATTTACATTTTATGTGTTCAACACATTTTTCCTATTGATTTCTAAGATTTGCAAAGCTGAAACATATTATATAGCTATCATTGGTTAAAGCTTCATTATCTCTCTTTCACTTATCTTCCCTTATTCATCTGGTTGCAGCTATTTTGAAAAATGAAATTGGCTGGTTTGATGATATTAGCAACACAAGCTCTATGCTTTCATCACGTTTAGCGACTGATGCAACTTTATTAAGGACTGTAGTTGTTGATCGTTCTACGATTCTCTTACAGAATGTTGGTCTGATAGTTACTTCATTTATTATTGCCTTCATTTTGAACTGGAGGATAACGCTTGTTGTCTTGGCCACATATCCTTTGATCATCAGTGGTCACATCAGTGAGGTTTCATCTTCTTCCATATTTCAACAATAAGAAACTGGTGCATCTGCTTGGGTCTTAAATAACATATCTTTTATCATTTCAGAAACTTTTCATGAAAGGCTTTGGTGGCAACTTGAGCAAAGCATATCTAAAAGCCAACATGTTGGCTGGGGAGGCTGTGAGTAATATACGCACTGTCGCAGCATTTTGTTCTGAAGAAAAAGTCCTTCACCTTTATGCTCAAGAGCTTGTTGAGCCATCCAAGCGCTCATTCAAACGGGGCCAAATTGCTGGCATATTCTATGGCGTATCCCAGTTCTTTATTTTCTCTTCTTATGGCCTTGCCTTGTGGTATATTATTTAGCTTCATTTTTATTTATTTTTTCAATTTACTATGGTATAAGATGAACCTGGGCGCTGCATTTATGCTGGAACTTGTATTGTATACCTTTTGCAGGTATGGATCCGTCTTGATGGAAAAGGAGCTTACTAGCTTTAAGTCAGTTATGAAGTCATTTATGGTTCTAATCGTAACCGCACTGGCTATGGGGGAGACTTTGGCACTGGCTCCAGACATGCTGAAAGGAAATGAAATGGTTGCATCAGTTTTTGAAGTGATGGATAGAAGGACAGCAATAATGGTCGATGCCGGAGAAGAGTTGCAAACAGTGGAAGGAACAATTGAGCTAAAAAATATCCATTTCCGCTACCCTTCAAGGCCAGACGTGGTTATTTTTAATGATTTCAATCTGAAAGTGCCATCAGGAAAGAGTATCGCCTTGGTGGGGCACAGTGGTTCCGGGAAAAGCTCTGTCATCTCCCTTATACTCAGATTTTATGATCCAACATCTGGGAGGGTGATGATTGATGGTAAGATGTTTGAACAAACCTATGCTTTAATGCTCCTATTTTCTTATTGGTACAAAAGAAAAAGAGGAATGTCAGATAATTTTTGGAGGGGTAACAAGCCTAGCTGGCCAGACGCAAAACTGGCATGCATAACTCAATCTTTCTGGAAAAGACTCCATGGCAACATTTTCATGTAACGTCAATTTAGTAGTGCCAGTTATCATAAATGTGAAAACATTCTTCTAACAGTGATTCATTAAATTCTTGCAGGAAAAGACATCAGGAATCTTAATTTGAAATCTCTTAGGAAACACATTGGTTTTGTGCAACAAGAACCGGCTCTTTTCGCGACATCCATTTATGAAAATATTCTTTATGGGAAGGAAGGAGCCTCAGATTCAGAAGTAGTTGAAGCAGCTAAGCTTGCAAATGCTCATAATTTTATCAGTGGTCTTCCTGAGGGCTACTCCACCAAAGTAGGTGAGAGAGGAGTTCAACTATCTGGCGGCCAGAGACAAAGGATAGCTATTGCGAGGGCTGTTTTGAAAAACCCCAGAATCTTGCTGCTAGATGAAGCCACCAGTGCACTGGATGTGGAGTCAGAGCGTGTGGTACAACAAGCTCTGGACGGATTGATGCAGAACAGAACAACAGTTATAGTGGCTCACAGGCTATCCACAATAAGAAATGCATATCAAATCTCAGTTATAGAGGAGGGCAAGATAATTGAGCAAGGGACTCATCCAAGTCTTATAGAGAACAAAGATGGAGCATACTATAAATTAGTCAGCCTTCAACAACAGCATCTACATGAACATAATGAATGATGTAACACAATGGCCAATGAATTTTTTAAACTGTAAGCTACTTATAACAGGATTTTTTTTTTTTTTTTTTATGATATTTGAGATTGATATGTTCACTAATATGGAATTTGGACTATATTCAATATAATATAGGTTTTAGTAAAATCGAAAATTCCAATTTTAGTTTTGTATACAGAATTCAACGACAGAAGTTGAAATCAGAAATTCCGAATTCCAATTTCGGGAATTTTTTTTGTTCGTAATGAAATCGAAAATTCTAACTTCTGTTTAAAATTTTTTATTATACCAAAATTGGAATTTCCGATTTCTATTTAAAATTTTTTTTTACACTGAAATCGAAAATTCTGATTTTATATTAACAAAAAATTCCAATAAACAAAAATTGGAATTCCGATTTCATATAAAACCTATATTCATATAAAATTTTCTCAATTCCTATATTTTGGTACATTTTAAAACCAAATCCTATATTAAAAAAAAGCACCCACTTATAACCAGATTTATAGAGAATGATGTGGATTACTAAAACTACTTTTTGCTATTAGTACAATAGTTTTATACTATTGGTCAATCATAATATAATATATGTGCGACTTCATAGTAATTAGAAGAGTTAAATACTTGATATGATAATAAATAATTAAATAATAATGTAAAAAATCTTTTAATACATTAGTCATGCATCAATATTAAATTCCTATTTTTTTGCTAATCGTATATTTGTTAGTAACCGATGTAAAAATATAAAATGACTTTTAGTATTTAATTGGTGGTTCATAATTATATGGGATTAATTTTGAATCAATATAAAAATTTTTATACTGTTATTATATATATATATATTAGCCGTATATCAAAAAGAAATTCTAATTATATTGTAGCATAGAAGAATGAAGATAACATGGAATTTTGTCTTAATCATTTTATTCAAGTTAATTGTTAATTTATTTTTCATCAATTTAAAATAGTAATACAAAAAGAAAAATATAACAATAAAAAAAATAATGGCAAACTTTTTATATACGCTCTTAAATAAAAGGGAAAAAGAAGAATAAAACTAATTTACAAGTTTGTTATTTTAAATTTGGGGATTTTGTCTACTATATATTTTAGTCCCTCATTTTTTAAATTACCACAATTGGTTCTCATTGTTAACTTACTTTTGTTAAGTGTGACGTATCAGAGGATGAGGAGAATGAGTGACTAGTGATGAGGGTCATCGTTTGTCACATGACAACTTAATTAATTGAAATATATTGAGAACCGGCAATCTTTACAAAATGATAGACTAAAATTGTAGGAAATAATGTGGATAAATTATATCGACATTCCTTTGAGATTAGGTGTCATTATACATGACATTTCTTGTTTTGCAAAAATATAGACTAATTTTTTTTATTTAAATAATATTATACTTGATATATTTATATTTTATATCATGTAACATTAAATATGACATTAAATACTCCTGTAATAGGAGTCAATACAAATCAAAAAATATAATGTTTAATATTATATAATCTCAACATAGATTAGTATAATTTACTAACAATTTTTAAAGGATGACCAACATAAAAAAAATTATATTTTAAGAGATTAAAAATATATTTAAACTTATATAATTTGATAAGAGTTCAAAAAATTTCACACAAAAAGCATAAAATTATTCTCTTTCAATATCAATAGTTTTCATATTAATTTTTTGTTTACAATCAATTCATTGACAATCTCACCCTAATGGACAAGTAACTGGTTATTAGGACTCCATTAATTAGTTATATACCATTAAAAAATTGTTAACACAGCTTTATATGATAATTTTTTTGAAAAAAAATATGGAATTAAGACGAACATACCAAACCATTATTTTAAAGCAGTGCAACTTTTCGAGGAAGTTTCATTCATGCAGAAAGAAACACGTTAGCTCCTAAATTTCTTATGTTTTCTTATGGATCTCCAAGTTCTCGTTCTTGGCGAAAGAGACATAAAGAGTACATATTGTTCTTTATTTGAGGAGACCAAGTTTCGTAAGTTAAATGGTTCACAAATCTCTCCTTAAAATAGAACTATAAGTCTATCAGTCCTGTGCTCCTTTCAATTTGACAATGCATTATTCCTACGGTTTGCTTAATCATTTTTCCGGTCTCTTTTATCCAAATGGGTTTGTAAGAAATGATCAAATGAGGTAAGAAGTTGAAAAATTGCTGGTATTTGCCATCTTCATCATCATACTCGCCGATCAACAAAATATAAGTTATGATGTCACACCCTTCTTGAAGAACACTTAAAACTTCGAGCTGTCTAACCTAAATTTAGGGACGTCAAAACCAAACTCTGAATATTCTATAAAATGTCTAACATTTGACTAAAAACCCCACATGTACTTAGGTTCGTGTCTCTCCATTCTTGCATGATTTATATATTTTCACAATAAGTTTTTAGATGATTTGAGAGTAAGAGATTTCTATTTTTCTAATTCATTTGCAAATTTAAATTATTTTTAATTTCTTAGAGTATCATTTTATCCCAATAAATGAGAGATTCCTAAGAAATGGTTAAGCGCTTAAAGAAGAACTCGTCTCAACAATATTTTTTCTATACACATAAATTTTGTGATTAAATCTACGAACTTGTGCTTAAGAAAAAAAAATTAATGGTACGGACTAGAAAAAAATTATGTTTAAGGGGCATAAAATGTTTAGATATTTTGGAAGAATTATATAAAATTTATTTAGAGAGAAAAATTATAAAATTTTATCTAATAGGCAAAAATACCCTTATGAACAATTTGTAATTGGTTATTACTTATTAATGATTAGTTATTTATCTTTAATGAATTGTTAACGGTTATAAATAAATTTTTATATTAAATTTATGAAGTTAGGAAAAATTGTGAATGGTTTTTACTCTCTTTTGAATGGTTATTTATTCTTATTCAATGACTAATAATTATAAATGAATTTCTACATTGAGTCTATGAAATTCAAAATAAATTTACAAAACAGCTGTTCTACTTTGTTGAGTGTTTATTGGCTTCTGAATAACAATTATAAATGGAATTTATTAGAGTAAAATTATTATTAGTTTCTGTTACGTGTTATTAAGCGGTAATTAACTCTTTATTTCTAAGTGGCTAATAATAAATAAATAAATAATATTTTTATAAAGATATCTTAATGTTACGTATAAATTTATTATTATAAATGGCTAAAGAAAATAAATAGTATTTTTATAATTAAAATATATATAAATTATAAAAATTTTGGATTTAACTATTACATTGTAATGTGTCTTACTGAGTGATTATTACCTTTATGAAGAGTATTTTGATCTATCAAGTAAGATATAATTTTTTTTAAATAAAATTAAACATTTCTGACCCTTAAAATTAAATATTTCTCCCTAACTATTTCTCGAGTGGTTTGGTAATGATATTTTCACATATCTACATTTTTAACAGCATTTTTAGTAGCCTAAGAATGCTCCGAATGGCTCCAAAAGTTTGGCAGTAACTCCGATGCCAATGTTTCGATGTCCGAGAAATTTAAATGGGTTTTTGGTGAAAAGGTGATAAAAAACTACATGATGAGGACATTGAGGAGCGGTTGGAGGCTGCTGCATCTTTGAGAATTATAAATGAAGCTGACATTGGTAAGGCAAATAAGAAGAAGATGACAAAGTTGATTACCACACTAATGAGAAACTAAGCACCTCAGAGTTATGCGTGAAGGAAAAGGAACATCCTTTAGTGCTGGCTAATTAGTTACTTTTTTGATAACAAACTAAAACAAAGAAATAAACAACAGGATAAATTCAATCTATTACTTTCCATAAAAGGTACCCGCTGTCAATTAAGCGAAACAAAAATTTTATTCATGTATCATATTTCTACAACTCTTCCTTTAGGGAAAAAAGAGAGATGTTATTGGAAATGAGCTTCCTCCCCCCCACCTCTCTTTCTTTTTTATCCCCAAAAATGTAAAAAAGAACTGTGAAAATGGTGCGTGTAAATAATGTTTCTTTAATTTAGATATGAAAGTTGAGGCGTTTCACGTTAGTGTAATTAACCCTTAATTAGGGTAGTTCCATTCCAAACCTTAGAAATTAACAATGAATAAGATAGATTAGGTTATCTAGTTTTGCATTCTCAGTCACGTGGCACTAGCACACATTCTTGCCCATGGTATAAATATATATTTTGGTTTTCCTAACTCACCTCTACGTATACTTCATACACCTGCGCTGTGTGCGCATACCATACAGATTTTCATAGGCACTACGCTGGTCACTTCCTCAATTCTTCAAATGTTGTCTCGGCAACCTCGTGTCTCGATCGTATCGAAAATCTTGAAATGTTGAACAAACGGTTAAAGACACACAACACTTTTTTAAATATATGGTCAACTTAAAGCCTCATTTTGCTAGTTACTAGAATTGAAGTCGTAGTTCATCTTTCAAACCATATGCACTTTTAAGAAATTCAACGGAACTTGCTTCATTTGAACGACACTTGCACTATATACCATTATACCTAATCCCGAGTATCATATGTAGCAATATTTTTGTCACGATATAATTCTTTCCTTGGCTGAAAGAAGCCAAAATAATTCTTTTTTCACGTTCCCTGGTGTTTCTCTTCTCGACTCTCAAATATTTTAGATGTAATTTTAAATAAAACTAAGGGTACTAATGCATGACCTCATATTTTCAGTTTCCATACTCCATGCGCCTATAAAACCACATGTCACTAGCTATGCTTCTACAACCTTTCCTGATCTGCTCCTTTGTCTTGGAACATTTGTTGTCCCCCTGTATTATGGGTAGGCCACCATGTTGTGACGAGAGTGGCGTGAAGAAAGGGCCATGGACACCTGAAGAAGATGAGAAGCTAATGGCTTATATTAGCAAACATGGCCAGGGAAGTTGGAGAACACTTCCAAAGCATGCTGGCGTGAATAGCTGGGGGAAAAACCGCCGGCTAAGGTGGGCAAACTATCTGAGGCCTCATATTAGGAGGGGAAAATTCACTGAAGAAGAGGAGCAAATGATCGTCAACCTTCATTCGGTTCTTGGAAACAAGTACGTGTGTTTGTGTTTGTATTTGTGTTTTTGTGTGTGTGTGTGTGTGTGTGTGTGTGTGTGTGTGTGTGTGTGTGTCTGTCTGTCTTTACTTGCTTGAGCTGTGAAGATTATAATAAAATTGAAAATTTGAAAGTATATATCCTTTTGATATTTTTGTGATGAGATGCGCACGCGCGCGCGCTCTTTTGCTTGATTCTGTTGTACGAAAAGCATAATAATAAGTTGAAAATTTAATTCCTTTTGATGTTCTTGTAGGTGGTCAAAGATTGCAGCCCATCTTCCAGGACGAACTGATAATGAGATCAAGAATTTCTGGAACACTCACATAAGAAAAAAGCTTCTCCAGATGGGTATTGATCCAGAAACTCACAAACCAAGGACTGACATCAATCACCTCCTGAACCTTTCCCAGTTGCTAGGCATTTCAAATTTGGGCAATTCAATGGTAGGTCCTCGGAGCAATCCTCTGATCAGTTTACAACTGCCGCAAAATATGTTGCAAACTATGAACAGCAATTCATTAGTTAACTTGCGTAACCCTTACCTCTTAGCCAACCAAAGCCTCAACCCACTTGATGCATTTCTCAGAGGGACCAACACCCTCCAAAATGAAGAGCCTATCTTGAGAGGTCAAGAATATTTAAACCCTCGTAATCCTGGTCACTTCTCTCAAGCAAACGGTGACTCCTCTCAGCAGGATATCTACAAATCATGGACAGACAAAGAAAGCCCTAATCCAGAATTTCTTGGTTACAATAAAAGCAGTAGCACTTCACATGAAAATCAAGCAGAAAACCTACTTCATGCATTAGTTGCATCCTATCCAAGGACAAGGACAAGAACCTTCAACCAAATGGAAAGCAGCTCTAAACCAGCTATGTCCACCCAGTCACCTGCCTCCACAACCTTTGAGGATTGGGAGAAGTTCCTTGTTGATGATGAAACCGGCGTTTCCTACTGGAAAGAGATTCTAGAGTATGTTATTCTCAACTGCTTTGTCTTGCTCTAGTTGCTAGCTGAATAAGCATTTAGGTGATAAAACAGAAAAACGTTCAACTTCCTTTTTGCAGATATCCTTATATCTGGTTTTCATTTTGCAGCTTAGCATCCACTTCGGCATCACCAATTTCGTGGTAGAAGAATGATTGATTGTCCTTCAAGGTGATCAGCTCATGCATGGATCACATACAGAGGAAATAGACATATTTGTTCATTCATGATGATTCATTTTTTTAGATTCCTTTTTAAGTTTAGTGAAGATCATATACGTATATTGTACAAAAAAGAAGAACACTCAAAAGATTTGCATGCCATATAGTTTAATGTTTCTCTCTTACATTTGGTTGTATATTTGTATCTCTCAGTTAAAATAAAACATCTTTCATCGTACCAAAGGCGAAAACATCTTTTGTAACGGCAAGGCTAAGGGTTTCTTTCAATATTTCTTCAGATCTTGTGGTACTTGGAAGATAACTGCTAATCATTACAAAAATGGCAATTTGTCGTCGGAATCATATAGTATATCTTTGGACCACCCAGGTCAGATTGTTTACGTGAGTAACAAGATTTAAAATAATAATAATAATAATATAATGCAAAAAGCTATATACACAACCACCCATTTGTTTTCAATTTCTCTAGTAAAAGTGCCTCCTTGAGATAAGGATTTAGGTAGAGATACGACTTGTACGTAATTAAGTGAAAATAAGAACCCAAGACAGAAAGTAATCCACCATTCAAAAGCTTCTGTAACAATAGTGAGTTTATATATCAAGCAGAAGCAATATCAAAATTCTTAGTTCTAATTAATGACATTAAGTCCTCTAAAAATTTACATTACTGATCTTGAGATCGATTAGAGATCATATATATATTACTCTATTAAGTGGATATAAAATTCCGCGAGATACAAATATAACTATCCAATGCTTCTTTAATAGTAAGAATTAAAAACAATAATAGAATTGATTGTACAATATTGTCTGCATATGAGTTATAAAATAGACCCCAACATACAAGAGAAAGACTTTTTGTTTTTGCTTTTTTAAAGTATCTCTCACTCGATAGACAGAAAAGAGACTAATATCTTGTAATACAATTAAACGTTTGATCAGAGACTCCTTTCAATAATATTTTTTTTCATATATATGAATCATAAAAATAAAATCAAGATCACATGTTTAAGGATACAAGCTCCCTTTCCCTCGGACCAATACTTTGTGTTGGTAAACTACTATGACTTAATAACAATAAATCTTCACAATACAAGTCAATAATAAAAAAAAAAAATCCAATTCCAATTATTATTAAATTAAGTATTAGTGAATTATATTTTAAAAGTTATATCTTCATTTTGATATATGTATTATTTTTCATATTTAAATGTTTTAATATTTACACGATATTGACTGAAACTTTATATGAAAACTTATTATGAATATGAAGATCATGAGCTGAAAACTTTACACCAATATATATATATATATATATATATATATATATATATATATATATATATATATATATATATGTAAAATTAGTATGCTCTTAATAATGGGTTAATGAAAAAATATTTTGAACTGTAATTTATTATTTAAAACTAGATTAACAACTTTTATTTTGAAAACAATATTTTTTTTTCTATTTTGAAAACTTTGTATGAAAAAATATTAATATCCAAATCACGGGAAAGAATTTTACACGTATATATTATAAAATTAATAGCAACTTAGTTTATTACCATAAAATTAAATTAATTCATGTTTGATTTTATAACAAACAAAGATGTTAAATTGTGGTAGAATGATTTAGAACTGAATTATTAAATGAAATTAAAGATTTTACAATTATAGATCACAATTTACACTTGAAAATGAAATTTCAGCAACATTCTCCAGAAATATTGATTATGCTACATGATTGTATAATATGACAAGGTTAACTCTAAATAAATTCTTGTGATACTAGCTAGGAATAGGAAGTCATTTGAAAGGCAAGACTTAATTTCTCCATTGGATCTATTACCACTGAATCCCGTGTTTTAACATTTTAAATAATACAATTTTCGTTAACTGATTGCAGTGACTAAGGGTGATCATGGGTTGAATTGGGTTCAGTTTAACGAAAAAAAAATTGAACCAATTTCTTTAAGTTGAGTTGGGTTAGTTTTTTTAAAAAAATTATTAGTTAACTCCAACCAATTCAACCGATCTAGATCAGGTTAGATTATAGGTCAAATAATCGAGTTGGGAAAATTTTAGTTAAAAATTGAAAAAAAAAATGAAAAAACTATATGGACACTATAAAACTAGGTTTTTTGCCCAATGAGCAAGATGTGTAAGCTTAGAGTCGCCACCTCTCTGCCTCAAGTTGGTTCTCTTGTTCCTTCTTCATTGTTTTGTTTCGTTCTGTTAGTGTTCTTCTCTCTTAATTTCTCTCACTCTCGTTGAACTGCTTGTTCAACCATAGGTAGTATTGTCGGTTTGAAAGTCGACCCCACCTAGCTTCATGTCAAGCTCTTCAACAGGTGGAGCTTCAATGACGTACGATTGAAGGTGGGCACAATGTGCCAACTACAGTGGCAATCTAGTAGACAACCAACAATCTCTTTCACTTGTTGCAAACGGACGACAATGACAGGGAGCTGGGCGACTATGGGATGAACAGACCAAAGACCACAGTGGAAAGTAAGGAGCTAAGCAGCTAGTGGTGGCGATTAAGGCGAAGTAGGAGGAATGAGAAAGAGGAGAGAAGAAGGATTGAAATTTTGATTTTTTTTTTTTAGGGTTTGGTTTTGAGATTTTGAAAATGCGAATGAAAAAACCCATTATTCTAACCAATAAGTGATCAGAGTGATAGACTTTGACCCGAACTTAAACTGATTACCAAACTAAACTCGAATTTGTAATTAGCTTTGCTCAGGTTGGTTGGGAACAACCCGAGCCCATGATTACCCCTAGTACTGACAATGACTCTTTGCTATGTTTTGGATACTAATTGATTTTTGTTTAGCTTATAATGAAACACTGAATATAAGAAATTGTTGCACAAAACTTATATCATGATATGACATAAATGTATTTACCATTTTTTGTCCAAAAATTAGAATAAACAATGATCGTTGTTCAAACATTTTCATTTCCATATGATTTCTAATCCTTATGATTCCCTTCATAATTGGAAAGCACATATATAGTCTAAACCAAACTTAATTCTTTTCATTGGGTACAAGTTGCATAATCAAAATGTTGTGATACAATGCAAATGAATTTTAAGATAAGCAAAAGTATATCAATGAGAGTCAAATTTTTTTTTACCTTAAACTTTAGTGTATCGAGTTGTGTCTTCTAGATATCTATAAATTTTCTTCTTGATAATTTTGACTCAAAAGTATGAGATTGTATAATTCTTCTATTGTCAAATTACCATAATTCATCAACAGAAGAACTTAACATATATTTTTGAGAAAGTTATGATATTAACTTTACTTTGTTATATATTTTATCTCAATTGCCCGTGCATTGCAAGAGACCATGCAATTGATACGGAGAGGGAGAGAGAAATAAATGAAAAAAAAATCAATTTTTTAACATCCATCAAATATTTCGTTTAATTTTAGTTCGATATATAATATAATTAAGAGCATGTTTGTTTTGGCGTTTTCACGTCCAAACCCACGTTCATGGTGCATTGAACGCTGTGCCTTTTGTTTGGGTGATTTGTGGTGTGGGCAATGTGACCGGGTTTTGGAGTCTGAACCCGCGTTGAAGCTGAAGCAACAAATTGTTGCTTTTCAGTTGTGTTTTGTTGGTGCGCCTCCCGAAGTCAGAATTTAATTTTCATCTATCATATTTATCCTCCACTGATACTAGTTATTCAAGTATTCTAAAAGTAATTTTATTTATAATAATATTAATATAATTTATTCAGATATCTAAAAAAATAAAAAAAATAAAGAGGTAATATTAAAAGTATAATATAAAATTTATGTCATTTAAAATTTATATAATATCTTAAAATAATACATATAATTTTCTTTAAAATAATATTAATATAGTCTATTTAAATAACTTAAAAATAAAAATAAAATAAAGAGAATTATAACTATAATATTATACTCATATCCTTTTCAGTAGTTACACGTCCAAAAGTGATTTTGGTTAACATTATCCAAATAACATTTATTTTAGAATTTAATTTAAATATATTGACAGTAAAATAATTTTACATTATCAGTCAATAGAAATAATGAAAAGTGTCAACTCATACAAATAATTACTCATTATAATGAGGAACCCACTATAATTTCTCACTTTCCCCTATTTCTATTGATTGATAATATAAAACTATTTTACATTATCAGTGCATACCAATTAAACTCTTCATTTTATCATACTCACTTTGAAATGAAAATATCCAAACCTAAATTACATTGGCATCAATCCACTTTTACTCAAAATTATTTTTGGTAAAATCAAATTAACACAAACCCCATTTTACAAACACCAATCCAAACACACACTAAGATTGTTACCCCCACACTGCACGAGTAACCACACTGGTTAGTAAAGTTAAACAAGAAAAAGAGAAAAGTAAATTGTGCCGTGCTAAATTTTAAAATTGTGACATACACCCGTGGAGGTATAACTTATATTTTGCTATGAACTTTCCATTAATTTCTTGTATTTCTCACAAACTTTCCATTATTCAATGATCCGGTGTAATGAAAGTTGAAATAAAGATTTAATACAAAAATAATAAAACCCAAGTGAATTTAAAAATATTAACTCTTATTTTTTCCTTTTTTTTTTTTCTATGGAGCTCTTATTTTTTCCTTATTAATTTTGATTGTTACGGTGATTATCATGTAAAGCAGCACTTGAAAGAGTACAATGGAACTTTCATGCCCTGTTAAACTTGAACAAAATATTTATATAGCCCATTCTTTTGATACCAAAGAGACCAAAGAGATTAGGACTCGAGGCCTAGGGCTAAAATTGAAAATGAGACATCAAAAATTGTTATCCCCACCCTTATAAAAGCCACAGAAATTTGGCTCTGATGTGGCAGAGGTAATAATTATTTAAACTCTGGAGTGACAAGCTAGACTAATTCGACGACCGTATCCCAATAGCATCATTTTAAGGCATTCCAGGGTAAGAAAACATGCCTAATTTACCATGTTTGAACGTTTGATTCATATGTAGGAGCCTTCCACGTGGAAATCCTCTGACAACACATAACTGGTGATTCTCTGACTCTTAAAACAATCAAAGTCCAATTCACTAAGGACACCAGGAGCAGGGCAACAGAAATTATTGACGTATAAGATGGCAATGGCATAAAAAAATGAAGGGTACAGGTTAGCACTCACAAGCGTGTCCAACACATAAATATTATGCCTCAAATTATTAGAATGAAACCAAAATAAAATAAGGACCATAGACAAAACCAAAAATGAGATCACAATACACGCGATGCTTGATTGCAATTCTCTGTCAGCACTCAACAGGGATGTATCCATCAGGGTTCGTATGAAGAAAGTGTTCATTTCACATTACTTATCCACCACTCCCCCAATTTCCTTTTACACATCGAGCTTCCTCTCCTGTATGTCCAGTAGATGTTAAACTGAGATCCTCATAAAGTCAAGAGGATGGGTTTAGGGCCTATTCAAGTGTATATACTATACTACTATACATATGAAATCAGAAAACAGGAGGATGGGCTTCTCCTCTCCCCTTCCTCAAAACACTACTTGCTTTCTGATAAGTTGAGGTTAAACAAAAGAAGAAGAATTTAAAAGATAAGTAAAATTACATGCTATCAACCTGGGCTGCAACACACAGCATCATAACACAAGACAAACTGCAAGAGATCATACAATGCACGCGTATATCGTGTCTGACAAGGAATCTGGGTTTCATCAATGCCAAGAGGTGCCCATACAAAATTTAGAATCATGCTAAAAAACATTAGGCATATCCAAGTATGTCCAAACATTACTCACTATAAATGCAAATGTTCCATTTGTTTGTGCTTCTTATACTTGGACTGGGACAAAGATCTATATTCATATTATTCCAAATCTGTATGACTTCTCCTAGAGCTCGTTTTGTCCATTTTTATTATTCACATCAACTTGTTCCTCAAAGTACTAAGTTACTAGAGAACATAGAATCCACCATTTTACCAAAAACATAAAAAATACTATATTTACGTTTTTTTGAGTACCAGATTTTCTATGACGAAGACAATCTTCCATGAGCATGTTCTTAACTTCTCACATATGCAGCCAAAAATGTTTAGATCGGTTTTTTATACACACCACTCATAAATGTCTTATTTACATCTAATAAATCAACGCTACATGACTCCTTAATGCCATTCATCTCTCAATAACATATCCTCATTAATGTTTAAACAATAAGAATAAACACACATGCAACCAACAAACACCTGAATTACCCAAGACTCTACTTGCAATCTAGCTTATATAATACAAGAAAGCTGAAGATGATCGTGACAGGAATGCTATTCTTATACTGAACATTTGACCTATAGTAAATTACACAACACACACACACACACACAGATATATTGCTACCTACTGGAAGGAGGAAGGCAGGATCAAACAGACAAAAACAGGGAGACACCTCCCTTAGCCAAGACGACCAACAGACCAGAGGCCTATTGGCAAATCACAAATATAACATGCAAAAACACTGTCTAACCAGCTTCCTACACAAAAAACAATCAATTAGAAGCAGGCCATTAACCTCATTATGCTGATAAGCCACTTCTTTTTTTATTCCCCACTTTCAAGGAAATGCAGCAGCAGTTTCGATACAATGGAGGTTAACATTCATTGTCAATTAGGAAACACCATAGCTTACAAATGATGAAGAGCAAGACCTGAATATCATCATGCGAGAAACTTCGCATAGTGAAAATCCTAACACAGTTGCTTCAACATAAAGGATCACATGATTAAAAGTTAATGATGGCCAACCAAATGAAATATGTACAAATTATGTCTAAGAATGCAGCTAGTAAACATACGCATCAACAATCAAAGTCCTATGTGTTTAAGATATTCTGCTAAAGGATACCAATAATTTATCTCAAAGATGATAAACACCACCTTAGACTTAGAGTACCACTGAACTGGACATGATATCTACTCCATGCCTGGCATCGAAAATGAGGGGAAGGGGATGGATTATACGGCCTTCATTTGTTTGGAGTAGGATAAACCCACATCAGTTCAAGAACCAATGTAACATGCAAGTCAAATTTAGTTTGTAATCAATAACCAAGGCACCTTTGCTAGTAAGTGACAGTACTGCAAACAAGCAGTTGGTTTGCATTTTCAAAATTATTGGCATAAACCAAGACCTCCAGTCTTCTGGAAGCACATCAGATCAATTTGAAGATGTTCACTCATGCTGAAAATTTTACATACTTGCCATATCTTTGAATACAATGCACACAAGCATTTATCAAAGATTATTCATCCCAATATCAATATAGAATATTAGTTTTTGCACATAGAATCCATCAAAATGTGCCACACTCTAAGACAATACAGGTCAGAATAAGGAAAGCTTAATTATCTTGGCAGCACATACCAATAAGTTCGGCCAGCTGGCCATTGCAAATAGCATTTAAAATTGGCGGTGCAATTATGTTTTTGGTGTAATATGTCGAAGAAAAAGAAGCTAGAATGGCATGTTAAACTCCTCCAAAATCAATGCATACAATGATTGGCAAGAAACTCAAAATGAGAATAGAATTTGGCGAAAAGGAGAATAAAGGCATCGAGTTAGAAAAGCAAAGGCACAAAATAAAACAGTTTAAATAGTGAACTTAAGCCTCAAAATACAAGTTGCTTAAACCTTGAGGGCATTTGAAAAAGTACCTATCTCCGGAGCAATGATGGATGGAATATACATGTTGTTAAAGAGTTTAAAAAACTAGCCAGCCACAAACAACCCTACTGGTTTAACCACTGTACCAGCCGCTCTAAAACAATAGGAATGTGCAACTCGTGCCTACCCACCAACTTGGCTAATGGGTTCCGTCCACCAACATTAGGAACAAGTAGTATTGCTTAGAATCTTCTTCATGGTATTGGTATCTTTTTCACGAGGCTCTTCTTGTTGTTGGCGTTTCTGGTACATTATATCGCAGAAAAACTGGGTCAAGACAGTCTCATAACCGGGCATTTTGGCATAGCCAGGGAAGTAATTAATATCAATGATGAGGTAGCGGTTGCCGTATCTGGAGTCCCTGATGACGTCGAAGTTGAAGAGGTTCAACTTCATGGCGCGCCTCAACCCCCTTGCGATCTCCACCATGAAGCCGTGGGGGGGCATCTCGGTGTCGTCGAGGTGCATCAAACGGTAATACGTGTCGCTGTCGTGGGCGTCGTTCATCATGTGGTGGTGGTGGTTGGCGAGATTGGAGACCTGGGAGAACGACATGAGGTCCTCCGAAACGGCGTCGGAGACGTCGGGGAGGGACTTGCGCTTGACGCACCTGATGTGGTCGCCGACGACGTAGACCTTGAAGATGACGCCGCCGTGGTTGACGAACTCCTGGAGGACGATGGGGGGCTTGAGCTTGTTGAGGGCGCGGTGGCTAAACACGAGGGCCATCTTGTGGGACTTGGCGCTGCCGTCGGCGACGAGGGGCTTCGCTATGACGGGGAACTTGAGGGTCTCCCAGGCCTGCGGGTCGAAGAGGGTGTCCCTGTCGTAGATGACGATCTGCTTTGGGATCCCGAAGGTCTCGTCGTTGGGGGCATCCATCCTCACCTCCGACACCACCTGCAGCATCGAAATCCGGTTGTGGAGGCGCTCGATCGCCGCCGGGGAGTCCAGCACCACCGCATTGGGGTTGCGCGCCGAGAACTCCTCCAGCTGCAGCTTCCAGTCCTCGCCGTACAGCTTGTGGAGGACGCAGTCGAAGGGGCCCTGATCCGCCAGCCGCTGATCCAAGTCCACCCGGACGAGGTCGATCCCCCGCGACCTCGCCAGCTGGACCAGCGAGTCCCGGATGAAGCTGCCCTGCTTCTTCGGCGCCAGCGCGTATCCTATGTTGAATCTCTTCTTCTCCTCCTCCTCCTCCTCCGCCATTGATTCGATTTTTGAAGGAATCACATTCCCGAGAGAAATGAACCCTAATTTCGGAGATTCTTCGGTTTTGAATCTTCTATTTGGCTGGATTGGTTGCTCAAGCTAGCTTCAAGTTGTTTGCTTTTGTGGAATCCAAAATGTACACTGCAGGGGAAGGAAAGGAATGAAAGACAGGGAAGGGAAGATTGAGTGAGAGAGAAAAATAAGAGCGGGAAGGAAAGAACGAAACCGTCTTGGAGGGTGCGGATATATATAGGTTAGAGTAGGGTTAGAGAAAGCGAAGGGGGAATGGGAAAGGAGGAGGAGGAGGGAGATGATGGTACACGTGGCGGGTTTGTGATGCACGTGTGGGGCCAGATTTGATGAGATGGTGATTAAATGACAGCGGCTTGATACTACGTTGGTCAAAGTCAAAACATGATAAGATTTGGAGGGTGTTTCACGTCTGGCTTTGGAGTAGGAATAAAGCTCTGGTCTGGGGGAAGAGGACTTTTTGTTTGACCTTGGTCTTTGTTCGTTGAGTGGTCTCTTTAGTTCCTAATCTGTTGTGATTACGGCACAAGAAATATAAACAAACTTCTTTATTTTATTTTCTTTGTTGTTACAGCTCCACCTAAGATGCCGCATATTTCCCTGCGGGGATTGGTATTGTTAGGTGCCATTGGCCAAGAAACCATGATGCATAATCTGCGACGATGAGAGATTTTGAAGAGTTTGTAATATAGGGTGTCTTCACAAGTAACGTCCAATTTTAAAGGAGCTGATTTATTTATTCATCCAATTTTAGAGATATTTATAGATATCTATGTATAAAAAGATGGGTTCCCACAATTTTGTTATTGTTATATTACATTTTTTGTAATTTTTTTAACTCTAAAAATAAAATATGTCTATAGATGCCTACTACTTCAAATAATACAAAAATTATTTCTCATTTTAAAGAGGGTTTTTGTCTCAATTAGAGGTAGAGAGAGTAAGCTCATACTATAGCATTTATAGAGTTAGAGTAAAATTAATTTTGATATACTATTAATATAAAAAATTTTACACTGTCATTCAATCCCTTCTTTCTAGTTTTAAGACTTTTAATATAGTGGATGATTAAGTCCAATAATTTTATTGATATATCAATATATAATTGAATATTTATTTAAAATTTTTTTACATTGATAATGTATTAAAATTAAATTTATATGTATATGGTTTTTAATTTGTGATTTTTATACGGGAAGAATATGTGAAAAATTAAATAAATAGAATTTTGAAAAGATTCTACTAATGAATTTTAATTGTCTTTCTTTACATGACTTTGTTATATAAAAATCGCACATAAGAGAATTTATTTCTACTAAAGTAATGCTATATCTAGTAAAATGGATCAAATCCGTTGGGTTAACCAGCATAATTCGTAATTCTTTGCAGAGTAGGTTGATATTTTCAATCCGCAAAAAAGATTTAATATGCATAACCCATCTCATTTGACCCACAAGTTGAAGCGAGATGAGACAAATTTGGCCACCAGGGCACTTTTCGCTTTTTTGTTTTCATTCTTTTTTTTTCACACAACACACTAAATGTTTTGGCCTCTTATTGACCCACTCACACACATGCCTCAAAAAATATTGATAAATTAGGTAATTAGGAATGCATTTTTAAAATTTTGTATAGATTTTATTTTATTGTATTAAGTAAAAAAAAATTTTCAAAAAATTAGATGAATTAATTTATTTAAACAATATTTTTTTTAACATTTTTTTTTGCAAGTCAACTTGCCAATCCATGCAAAAATAGGTGCAAATTGGCATGTTTAACCCAAATTACTGAAGTAGATTGGCCCGCCTAGCCCTGCTTTGAGGCTTGATCTACGGTGAGTTAGGGCGAGGCAGGTTGGCCCCTTTGCCAGTGCTACTAACAATCTATTAACCTTTTTTTTTTTACAAAAATTAGCCTAATAATCTCACTAATTATTCAAAGAATAAAATATTAAAAACGCCCTGAGGATTTTAAAATATTAAAAGCTTCATATTTTTCATTAGATATGTTTTGTTTAGCCTAATTAAACAGATGAGAGAATATAGCCCTTTTTTTTTTTGGACATATCTAGTATGTTGTATTGTATATAATAGAATAAACTAGTATAATATATTGAATTTAATTTAAATATACTGACAATGTAAAATAGTAGAAAGTGTCAACTCTTACAAATAATAACCAATTATAATGAGGGACCTACCATGATTTCTTACGTTCTAATATTTCTATTAGTTGATAATGTAAAACTATTTTACACTGTCAGTACATACCAATTAAACTCTAATACATTATGGAATAAGTAATAAATTATATAATTTATCCATTTAAATTCTCTTTTATATCAAAATAATAGATAATTTTTTCCCATCTATAAAAGTATAATTAAATTTTACTAGCTTTTTTCATAAAAAAAAAAGGGACTAGCTTTTAAAGTACAAGGTGTTTTTCACTCTATCTTTTTAAAAAAAATATTTTATATAATTAAGAGAAAGATAATCTTCATGCACTAATCAATTAGAGAAATTCTTGCATAATCCAGGAGTACTAGGTGATTGTACTCTCGGATTAATTATGTAAGTATATTTTATATAGAACTCATTATTAATACACAATCTCATACAAAATATATTTACATAATTAACTGAGAGCACAACCATATAATACTCCTAGATCGTGCAAATATTTCTCAATCAAAAAAAGAGAGTTTTAATTATTCTTTATTTGGTACAAAACTGCAAATACATCATTGCTTTAGGGAATTTGCTACTGAATGTGTTGACGCTGATCAATAAATTAAAGTGAAATATTTTTTTAAAAAAAGTATCAACATTTAATACCATTAAATCCCTAAAAAGCTTCTTTTTTTTTTTTTAAAGTAACTACGATAATTCAATGAATGTTATCAAATATTTCTTAACCAATCAATACACTTACTTAAAATAGAAAAAAAATGAAAATGTTAAGAACTTATGTTAAAAATTTAAAAATTATTTAACTCTTTATTCTTTGAATCAATATAATAATCCTCTTCCCCGTAAAAAAAATAATAATCCTTTTAATTATTCAATGGAAAAATATTAAGAACATTTTAAGTTCTTAAAATATTAAATCTTTTAAATTTTTCAATCAATACTATTCGTTTTATATAAGTAATTAGGAGGTGTTACCAGAATATAACGTTACTCCTTAACATAATTTTCCCAATTACTATTGATGATTATCGACCTGCGAGAGTGCCTATACACACTGGAACATGAATGTAAATACAAAACATTGAATAAAGGTATAAATTTTTGATACATTGAAAAGTTTTAAAATATTTAATAATTTTTACCAATATTGTATACTACAAGGTTGCATTTGGGTGCGATTTTTCTGACAAAAGAATCACTTTTTTTTATTAAAAAAATTACTTTTTATATATTTCAATAAATTTATAAAAATAATCAGAATATCAAAAAAATATGTTTTCAGTTTTTTTATTTATATAAAAAATTTTAATTTTATAATCATTTTTTTCAAAAATTAAAACAAATACATCATTAATGCCGGGTATCAATGCTTCTAAAAACCAGTCGAGACCCTTACTTAATTTTTTTAAAAAATAATGAAATAGCTAAGCATTCAATATTTTTAAGTTAAAAAATATCTAACATTGTTTTTAATGAACCTAATAATCTTGGAAAATATTCAAAGAATCAGATTTTAAAAGTTTTTCTAGAATCCTAAAATACTAAATGCTTTAGATATTTCATTTAGAACTTTCTATTTTAACAATAATAATATGAACATTGAACTATTAAGTACTTTATATCCATTTTATTAAATTAGTAAATTAAGTAAGGATATGTGGATTTTTTTTTAAATGAGTAATTTAAAAGTTACAAAATGTATAGTACTCATCTCAAAAAACAACGTGAACAACTTAGTTTTGCGTTTAGGTGATCCGCTCTTCCCATATTTGTTTGCTATTTGCGCGGAGAAATCAGCACTTTACGTCAGTCAATTAGTGGACAAGGGTGAGTGGTTCCACTTCATTTCCCTACAGGTGGCCCAGGTCTTTCTCATCTTTTGTTTGCTGATGATGTGATGCTCTTCTATAAAGCCAAGAATTCCCTAGTCCGATTGGTTGTGAAGACTCTCCAGGGTTTTTGTCATGCTAGTGGCTTAAAAGTTAATGTTGAAAAGTCTCGTGCCATGTACTTTCATAGTGTTTCTGTTAGGCAGCATGAGAATTTTACTGGTATCTCATCTATCTGTTTTGCTAGTAATCTAGGTAAATACTTGGGCTTTTCGTTGATTCAGGATAGAGTTTCGCGATCTACTTTCTTTGATGTTTTGGGTAAGATTCAATCTCGGCTAGCCTCCTGGAAGGGTAGGCTACCGAATAGAGCAGGAAGAATTTGTCTAGTTAGGTCAGTTATTGCATCTCTTCCTGTTCATACCATGTAGGTCTTGTGGTTGCTCAGGAATATTTGCCATGCTATTAACTCCGCAACTAAACGATTCATTTGGAGTAGCAAGGAGGAGGGTAGAAGCTTTAACCTAGTCAGTTGGGAGGTTTTGACTAGACCTAGACATTTTGGTGGGCTAAACATAAGAGACTCCAAACTAGCTAACATTGCCCTGCTTCGAAAATTAGCTTGGAAAATTTTACACTAACCTCAGGCTATGGGTCCATGTCCTTAGCCATTTATGTTAGCCGCTTCCATATGGTGCAAGGATCCTCCTATGTTTGGTGCAGTATTAAGAACGCTTTCAATCTTTTGTAGAAGGGATGGGGGCTTCGATTGCGGGGTGGTAGGAGCTTAGTTTAGTATGACAATTGGTCTTCTATTAGGAGATTGTGTGATCGGGTGTCGTACATCCATATTCTGAGACTGAGATGCAAGTTAGAGATCTCTAGGCTTATGATTGCTGGTGCTTTGATTATCTTGTTACGCCTATTTCGGACCATATTGGACTTCTGCTTCAGTCTTTTGATGGCCCTGATGGGACGGAGGAGGAGAAGGATGGTTGGTGCTGATTAGAAGAGGGGAATGGTAGATACTCAGCGAAGTCAGCTTATTTTTGGTTATTACAGCAAACTCATCCTTGGGATTCTTCTCAACGTTGGGGTGGAGACTTCCTTCTATCAAGAAAGTTCAGTTAGTGGTCTAGTTTGTTGCTCATCAGGCTCTCCCTAAGAACTCCTTATGCCATAGAAGAGGGTTAGGGACGTCACCAGGGTGTGCTCAGTGTTGTGGGGATTTTGAGGATGCGCTGCACTGCCTAAGGGATTGTCCTCATTCCATGGCAGTTTGGAATCACCTCAGTTTCTCTAGGGAATCGAATTTCTTCTTGGCTGATGCTGCTAGGTGGGTGAAAGTCATGGCAGTAGGTAGTAATGGATGCCTTTTCTTTGCTGAGTTATGGTGGGTTTGAAGGTCATGTCTTATGACTGTGATTGGTAATGATCAGTGGAATCTGTCTTTTATGGTTAGGCAGATTATCCATTCATTCAATGAGTTTCATTATTGTCTTGTGGAAACTCCTATAAAGGGAAGGCATGATATTGTTTGGCGAGCACCTCTTGAAGGTTGGGTGAAAGTTAATGTTGATGGCAGTTTGAACTTGGTCAAGGGGGTCAGTGGTTTTGGTGGGGTTCTCTGTAACTTCAAAGGGGAGTGGCTTTGTGGGTTTTCTACTGGTTCTTCTATTATGGATGTTCTTTGGGTGGAGTTGGAGGCTATTGAGAATGGTCTTTTGCTTGCTTGGGACCATGGTTTTCGCATGGTTTATTGTGAGCCGGATTGCCTTGGTGCTTTTAACCTGCTACACTCTCAGTTACCCTTATTGGAGTTAGCTCTGCATCTTATTTTGCAAGAAATTATTGCTCTTCTCAATCGCGATTGGAGAGTGCATGTGCCTTATGTGCTCCATACTGGGAATATGGTTGCGGATTATATGGCTAAGCTGGGGCCAAATGGTCCTAGTGACATGAGTCTTTGGCTTTCTCCTCTCAGGGAGTTGGAGGTTGTTCTTTGTTCTGATGTGACTTTGTAGGGACTTTTGCGTCCCTGCCTCTTTTGTTTCTCTTTTCTCAATTTACCAAAAAAGAATTCTCAAAAAACAATGTCATCATCAATGAATATAAGAAACTTAATTTATGTTTTTGTTTTAATAATAAATCCGCCTAATTATATTAAATGCTTCTTTTTATATTCTCAATGTACTAAATCCAAATGTTTTTACATTAAATACTTTCTTTATTGAGTATTATTTTTGGTCCACTTTGCTATCATTTTGAATAAAATTTCTTAATTAATTTTATTTGTTATTCTCACGTATCAATAAAGCATTTATTGTTAATTTTTCAATTTTATCCTTCAAATGATTCTAAGCACACTATTAAGCAAAAAAAATAGTGTAAAATTAATAGAATAAATTAATTTGATATTAAAAATTGAGGGTATTTTAGTAATCATGTATAATAATTAAGCCTTAATTTTAAATTTTTTAATTCTTGTGTATATAACCAATGTAATTGATAAAACGGACCAAGTTAATATTAAAATTAGAATGATGTTTTAAGGTGGATACAACAAAACTCCTATTTAGAATAATAAAGAGGTTAAATCCTTACTCCCTAACATCTTAACTCTTAATAACTTTAACGAATTTGCTAATGAGTGTCTTTACACTGTCCTCAATAAATTAAAAAAATAATTATTTTATCATTTTCACATCTCAAGAAATATTTAATATTTTGTATTTAAAATAATTAGGTTGATTTAATGAAGAATATCAAAAACTTTTTCACAATAAGAGCCTTACTTAAAATAAAAAAATTAAATAAAAAGTTAGTCGTTTATTTTAAAGATAAAAAATCATTTGATTATTTCTTATTTGAGTAATTAGGATGATATGGAATTATCCTGTTACTAATTATATTTTGAATATATTAAGTTTTAGTTTAATTCCTTAACTATGAATTTTAGCCCGTGTCCGAGTTAGCTTGTTTCGTTTTTTTATTTTTTCCCAAAAAACAAAACTTATAATCAAAATGTTAAAAAATTGATTTAATTTTTATAGTGAAAAATAAATCAATTTGTATATATTATAATCTTATAAAGACATAATGGATACTCATGCTTAAAATTTAATAATAATGTGAATCAATTATTTTGGTTTTAATAATATTTTGATGCGTTTGTTAACTTTATATACATAATTTAAATTAGTAAATTTTTTTTTTGACATGATAAATGGATTTTTATAAGACGCATAAAACTGATAAAATTGTTACTTTTTATCTTCTTTATTTTATAAAATATTTGTCTAGTTTAATCTTAATTGTATTTTGATGAATTTTTTTCTTAAAAGATATTATATACTAAGGAATTTCTCTATTTTACTATGTTATATTATATATATTTGATTAAGATGTTATTAATATACTCTATCCAGTTCAAAATAATTGTCACTTTAAGTAAAATTTTTTAGTTCATAGTATCTATCACTCATATTTTAATAAAATATTTATTATAATTTCTTCTATTTTAATTTTCACATAATTCTAAGCACAATAAATAATAAAATATTAATACAATAAATTAATTATTAAATAAAGACATTTTAGTATATAATTTTATAATCAATCATTAATTTTAGATTTCTTAATACTCATATAAATGGCCAAAATGATAATTATTTTGAGTCAGAGGAAGTATAATTTTATCAATTATATGCTTCCTCTCATTGTGTGCTTATTAATATTAAGTAGCCATCAAACTGTCATAAAGTACAAGTTATAAATTTCGAAATTTTTGAAAAATAAATAAATGTTGGTTTTCCAAGAAAAGAATATCCAATAATTGATAGTGTTAAGCATTTTAATATTTGAACGATTCATTGTAATCTCCTCAATTTTTTTAGAGTTTGTGAATTTTTAACTACTCCTTCCTATTCAAAATATTTTTACATTAGTCATTTACATACTAATTAAGAAATTCAAAATCCATAGTTGATCTTAATAACGTTTACTAAAGTATTCTTATTTAATATTAATTTATTGTTTTAATATTCTATTCTTGAGTAAATGTTCAGTTTAGTTCTTAAAATTAAATGCATGAATCACTTTAGTCTTTAAAATTTGAAAATTAATTTTTTAGTACCTAAAATTGTAAAATATGAGTCACGTTAATCCTTGACTCTATTTTCGATACTATGCAATAATGTTTTCACTAAAATATCATGTTAAGTGACATGGTGGCATTCTACATGGTCTTTAAGATGATATGAATAAAAAATAAGTTTAAATTAATTCCAAAAGTTTCTGAAAATATGTCAAAAAAGCCACGTCAATCAAGTGAGATAGTAACAGAAATGTCATCTTAGTAAACTAATATAAACCTATTCTTCATTGATGCACTTCAAGGTCACATGGGATGTTATCATGTTACTTAATGTGACACATCAACAAAAACGTGATGGTACAATAACAAAAATGAAGTTAAAGACTAACATGACTCATATTTTGTAATTTTAAGTATTAAAAAGTTAATTTTAAAACTTTAAAAACTAAAGTAACTTGCGCATATAACTTCAGGGATTAAAGTGAGTATTTAATGGCTATTGTTTATTGTGTTTAAAATTGTGTGGAGGGTAAAATTAAAAAATTTGTAATAAATGCTTTATTGAATATATAAGAGTAACAAAAAAAATGAATTAAAATTTTTTACTCAAAATAACAAATAATTTGAATTGAAAGGAGTATAAAATATCAAGCATTAAAAATGAAATACATAACTGAAGGCACAAGCATTTAAATACTCAAATGTCACATAATACTATCCAATTTTAATTATAATATAAGGCCGTGACAATGTTGCGTAGCAGTAATCTTATATAATACTATCCAGTTATAATACAGGGCTGTGAATTTTAAACTATAAAATCTAAAGTATTTGAAATGAAGTCAAAGACCTAAGGCAAGAGCATTAAAACACTCAAGCGCCATATAAGAAACAAAGACGTGAATATTTAGATACCCTAGCGTTACACAACATGTCCGATTGTATAACGTAGGTATGTGGTAGGAAAAGCTAATTATTAAATAAAATGCAAATTTATAATCTAATGGAGAAATACGAGACGGTGGAGCGTATATAAATATGATACGGTCTGAATACATGAGAGAGGTTAATGATACGTAAAGTGTATATACGATTTTAAGACTTACAAATATTAAAGGATAATATGGGGTGTTTGGAAGGGGTAGTTAGCTGCATAAGTAGCGCGGCACGCACATTCCCACCAAACTACATTTATCACTGCTGAAAAGTGAAAGCCCAGTTGATGGGTTCCAAATTCTAATCTAATGCCTCCTCCCACAGGCTGAGCTAGCCTAGCCTGGCTTTTACTCTCTGTTTGTTTCAAAAGAAAATAGGAGGAAGGAAAAAGTAAAGAAAGGAAAATTAGAAAAAAAAATATTATTTTTTATTGTTTAATTAAAAATATAAAATAAAGAAAAAACTAAAAAGCTAAATAGGACTCGATCTGAAAGTTTTCTCGTTATGTTTGCATAATAAACTGAAAAAGCATATCAAAAAATAGGAAAAAGACATTCATACCTATAAAAGTGGTTTAAGAATTAATGAAACTTTAAAATTTATATAACGTTTGTTTTTGTTTAAGAAAAATCATAATAAATTTATAATTTAAATATTTATAAGTTGCATTTTTTATCAATGTTGTTATATGATTATTTATTTATTTAATTTGTGCAAAATATTTGAAAAGTAAATTATAATAATATGATATATATATATATCATATATTATTTTTTTATAAAGATATATATGTTATTTTACTTAAATACTTATTTTCTTTCTTTTCATTTTCTCTTCATCCAAACATAAAAAAAATATATATATATTTTTTTTTCTTTACATTTTCTTTCCTCCCAATTTCTTTTCTTATCCAAACAATGTGTTAGTCTCTCGATTGTTCTGTTCACATGTATACAATATGCATGCGCGTAGTCTCTCTAACACAACTACCTCCTACCTATCTACCCTCCACGCTCTTTGAATGCTTCCTTCCCTCCTAGCCAGCCTACCCTCCCTCCCCTTGTTTTATTTATATACTCATCATCCCCCCCTACCTTCTTCCCATTCACTCTTCTCTTCTCTTCAATTACAAATTACTACATCCTTTGTGTTTGTCTTTGTCAAAACCCAAAAGAACTCCTCTCTCTCTCTCTCTCTCTCTCTCTCTCTCTCTCTCTTTAGTTGAACAAATTAACTAACGTATATGGCACCTTCATTCGATCGAAGTGCTAACACGGTTTGTGTAATGGATGCTTCGGGCCAGTTAGGTACCACTCTGGTCAAGCGACTACTCCAAAGGGGTTACACTGTTCACGCCTCTGTTCAAACAAATGGTAATATATACTAATAATTTTGATTATGAATTAACTGGATTTCTCTTCTTGTTGTTGGTTGCTACGTATTTGTTCATTTCATTGAAATTAATTACTAATGTTTTGCTTTGGGATTAATTGCTTCTCAGGGAAAGAGCAATTAAATGCGATTTGTGCTGCTGAACCCAACAGGCTCAGGATTTTCCGTTCTGACCCATTTGATTACCACAGCATAACCCATGCTCTCAGAGGCTGCTCTGGCTTGTTCTACACATTTGAGCCACCACAAGACCAACTCAATTATGATGTAAGCTTCCATTTCTTCGTTTCAATGAGTATTTCTTATGGTAGATTGGGATTAAGTGTAATGCATAATTTCATTTCGTATCATCTATAAAGCCACACTTGTGTGTGTGAGCTTTTCTTTTAAACAGACGATTAGTTCCATGGTAGAAATTAAAATAATTGCAGAATCTTCATACAACAATTAAAATTGTGTAAAATTTATACCAAAAAACATTATATGAGAATATCGGGTTTGCTGGGAGAGGATCGAATTGATACTAAACAAAGAATCCATATTCAATTCATTTGAGATTTGGATACATTTGGAGACCTGCATCACCTTTAAAAAATGTTGAATAATTAATGCACGCACTTTTTGTGGGGATGTTGGTTGGGGTGAAATATTAGAGTTTGTGTAGGCTAGTCATTTAAGTAATTCCATTCATGGGTGGGTGTGGTAGGCATAATTTGCCTGCCCGAGTTTCCTACTTACTTGTCCAGCTCATTTTTTCCTGGTTACTCCGATTTCTGTACTTTTGAGTGGGCTTACCCCCCTTTTTTTTGCTGATTCCACGTTGTACTTGAACATCAAAATCATGACAACGAAGCAATTGATCATTTTTTAGTACGCTGGTTAATCTTCACTTATCAGACAATAGCTAATTTATCTGTCATTGTCATCCATTTGGACTTAATGAATGCGGTAATTATTATTTTCTTATTTTCGATAGCTATATGCATACAACTTTAAGTAATATCAATGTTTTATTTAATAAAATGAACAAGGTGTAGTAACCAAAAAAAAAAAAAAAAAGAGCAAGATGTTACCAATCGTACAGTGGAGAGATTTGCATGCGATGTGCGCCGGCAATCCATCTAATAATTCAAATTATCGAAATATATAAATTTGATTCTATAAATTTAACTTTAATGTCAGCATTATGATTACTTAGTGAGTGTAACAAGAGTATGAAAGCATTTTAAGAAGGGAGCTATGAATTTATCATATTTTATGTGGTTATTATTGTTTTATCAACAACAAAACAATCCTTTTGCTCGTTTAACATCGTAAATACAAAATATATACTTTCATTTGGTGGTGAAATGTATACTTTCATTTGTCCGAATTGTGTATTGTAAACGGTGTTTGACTGGACTTTCTGACCAAAAGCAAAGTTTTGCGGAAAGGTTGAGCAATACTACATAATTAAAAAGACGCAACCAGAATTTTTATCAAAAATTATGATGATAATTGAATGATATAAAATAATGAAATTTATCTACTTATCTGAAGATTAATAATAATATTACATCATTTCAGTATTAAAATTCTGTATGTGTAGCATTTTGCGAGAAGGATATGTTGCTGCTTAATTTCGGCCATTCCGGGTCCACATTTGCGGGCTTGAATACAAAAGTACTTGCTGGCCAGAAAAATAAATAAATAAAATACAAAAGTACTTGGAAAATTCAGTCCAAAATTGATGTCACTAATTTGTTGGTATATAGGAATACATGGCAGATGTAGAGGTGAGAGCTGCTCATAACGTGCTTGAAGCTTGTGCTCAAACAGAAACCATACACAAAGTGGTTTTCACATCCTCTGCAACCGCAGTCGTTTGGAGGGAAGATCGCAAGTCGGGTTTGGACTTGGATGAGAGACTTTGGAGTGATGTCAACTTTTGTCGTAAGTTCAAGGTATATATAGTAAAGGCCCACCAATTTTTGTTCACTTCCACTTCTGGTGTCGCTGCAAAATTGTCCGGCTGAGTGCTGAGCTGATCATTAAGAGAAAAAAAAAATCTAGGGAAAATAGCGAGTATGAAAGATGCCCTTTAAAGTTAATTTTTATCCAGAGTAATAATGTAACTGTATTTCTTCTTAATTTAATATGATCTTAACTTATTACTAGTAATTTACGAAAGAACTACGTACTGCTTTGGATTGCCAGACTAGAAGAACTTTTGGGAGAAGAAAAATGACTTTATACAGTATTTCTTCTTTTTTAAGTTTGGAGACATTTTAAAAAATTCAATAAATATGAGTTTTTTCAGTTGGACTTGTCTATAGAGGAGTATGAGTTAGTACAACCCAGTGTTATGTTTTTCTACAATAATTATGTAGGAGTCGTATAATTGGTAAATGATACTACTAGAACATAGTTATTGTAACGTTCCATACATGTGATAAAATAAATGAAAGTAAGGATATAGTAAAATTAATTAGTTTGAGTTTATGATGGATGATAATATGATGACAATCCAAGGGAAGGGAATAAATGTTTGGACTGTAACAGTTATGGCATGGGATGTCAAAGACGGTGGCAGAAAAGACAGCTTGGGCGCTGGCAATGGACAGAGGGGTGAACATGGTGTCCATCAACGCCGGCTTACTCATGGGCATGGCCATGGGTGATGAGAAAGAGAATGAGAATGAGAGTGAGATTGACCTCTGCATCAACAACCCCTACCTGCGAGGAGCTGCCGAGATGTACGAGGATGGTGTCTTGGTCACCGTTGATTTGGGATTCTTGGTGGACGCCCACATCTGTGTTTACGAACATGTCTCATCCTACGGTCGCTATTTGTGTTTCAACCACATAATCAACACCCGCGACCACGCCCTTCACCTCGCCCGCAAGTTAACGCCTCCTGCTCCTTCCTTTTCCTTACCTCAAAGGTATACATATATATATATATATATATATATATATATATATATGGTAACTAACTCAGAGTGAGTCACATATTATTGCATTGCATTGCATGAATGGATATATACATATTTGAAGATTCATAAAATAATACTTAAGATACTGAAATTATTTTTGTCCTCTGCAGCTGCGAGCAAGGTAAGGGTTTTATCCAGCAAAGAATAAGCAACAATAAGTTGAAAAAGCTGATGATGGATTTTGAGGGTTGACTTCGACGGTCATCTTTTTGACGGTGATTGAAGCAATCAACCAGCTGGTCTTCTGCAGGAAGGGTGGAGAATAGGAGTGTGTGCAATGTGTATGTATGGTCTCGATATGTAAGAAACTAATAATAATTGTTAATCACAATAAAATGAGTTATTTTTGTGATCCGTTATTGTGGTCTATAATTTCTACCACAGATTCTCCTCTGCTTTTCCTAGGCTCTCACTCGGTGGCAAATACCTACTCAATTGGATGTAAATACATATTTTGGTTCATATTCTATTAGATTTTTTTAAATAATTAATTTAAGTTTAGCAATGATATTTAAAAAGTGAGAATTAAAAAATATTTTTATTTATATAGAATAATGTGAACTCTTTTTTAAAGATAAAAATACCTTTAATATAGAGGAAAGGAAAACAGTACAAAGGATGAGAACTAGGCTAGTAAATGTTGGATGGAATAGAGCAAAAATAAATATGAGCAGAACAATAACCAAAATTTGTCCCATTAAGTAAGATCAACGATTGTACCCCAAAAAAAAAAAAGGTCAACCAAAAATAAATATGAATAATATGATAAAAATAGTTTAGAGAAAAATTCTTTTTTTTTTTTTGTAATTCCAGTTTAGAGTAAATTTCACAAAATTGTTGTGCTTTTTAGCGCGTGTATAGCTTTTAGAGAGATATAATGTAGATGGAAGCAATCAAAGATTACACTGATGCACTTTTTGGCAATTATTGTGTACACAATGGAAACACAATGAAAATAATATTAAGAGTGTATTTGTGAGTTTTATTTTAAATGAAAAAAGAAGGAACGAAGGGGATTTAAAGAGTAGCTGTGAGTGCATTTTACTCTTCAAATCCCTCCTTTTTCCTTTGCTTTTCTAAATCAAAACTTATAAACAAATCCTAAAGATATTGAAACTTTGTTAGAAGATACAAATGCTAACAATTTGTTCATTGAGATACTTAGAAGTAAAATGGCAACAATGATTGGAAGCGAGAGAAAAATTATATTAAAACTATTAGTAAATATAATTAGGAAGCTTCATGGAAAATGTGGGTGTGTATGATTAACAGTTGGATAGGGATGAGGTTGTTTCTATATGAAGCTACCTAATACAATATTGTGTTTCATGATTGTATATGTGAAATTGGATAAAGATTGAACATTATAATCTTAAACAAGAGCTGAGTATGATTGTGAAATTCATTCTTAGGGTATTATTGCTACTTGGCATAGTTAGGTTATAAATTTTATCAGTTGAGATGCTACTCTTTGAATATTTGGTAATTATGCATGATGGTACCAGAGAACTTGAGAAGGGGGGTTGAATCAAATCCCTGGTTGATTAAAACTTTTTTTGTAAACTTAACACATGATTTAGAAAGTTTACACAACTAGATTTTCTAGTAAATAGTTAGTAAAAATCCAGTGAGTGCCTATCAGACTTAGTTATCAAATGACTCGAAATATAAACAGAATGTATATCTCAAGATATTGTGGCAATACGATTTCAGAAATAAAAGATATAACTTAAAAACAGAAACATAAAGAGCAAGAAATAGAAAAACTTGCACCAAGAATTTATACTGGTTCGATCTCCACAACTAGGAGTCTATGTCCAGTCCCCATAACCTTGTGGAATTTTTCACTATGATTATTCTTTATTACAACATGCCTTTTCAAGCTCTATCACTTTTTCTCTCAACCTGGAACTACTCTTTTCTCACCAACTAAGAAACCTTTTTCAATGATGCTTAACACACTTATGCACCTCATAAGATTTCTCACTTTTCTCTGAAATTTCACTTACTTGAGTTACAATAATTTCAAAAGATGAAATGAGAAGAAGAAAAATTGAGTACAAGAAGTACAAAGCTTTCAAAAGAGTTCACAAACAATTTGAGTCACACAAACTATGTCACAAATACCCTAAACTAGGTTTAGAAAACTAATATTTATAGATGTTTTAGCCTATGCATGAAACTTGGACTCTACCTAATTGATTTGAAAGTTAGGGAGCTTCTCAATGAGTCTATGTAGTTGTCTTTTCAATCTGCCATGTGTTATTAGTTGTGCCATGACTTTTTCTCTCTCATGATGTAAATCAATTTGTCCTTTTCTCCATTTGGTTTGTTCATTTTTTGCTTATGCTTTTTGCATTTCCATTTTAGTACAAGTTAACTTAGGATAATACAAAAGATGCTTTTCATTTTAGTAGCTTTTGCTGATATAGCTATTGAGACACTGTACCCATGAGTCAACTCTTTGGACTTTGTGCTTTGAAACTTGAACTCAACAACAGCTATACCTGCTAATTCTCTAGTAGATTTTGCTTCAATACTTTTATTCCTTGCTGCTATAGTATCTAGTTCCTATACTTATGAAAATAACCTTTCCAAGATCAAGTGCCAAGAACTTCTAATACACAGTTTGCATCATTATTTACAATGAAACTACTATAGATCCAATAATGAAGTGTTCACAACTCAATGATGCATGCAAGACTTTTTTTTATTTATAAACACTCATCCTCGCTATTTGAATGTTTGCATGGGGAACAATTGTGATACTATTTCATAATTAATGTGGGTATGTGTTTGGCCTTGTGTATTAAATCTGAGAACATTTTCTTTGATGTGGGTGTAGACTAGCATACCAGCATTTTATTGGCTTAAATTGTTTGTTTGATAGAATGTACCTTGTAAGTTATTTTCATATAAATTTGACTTTGATATTATGACCATAGAATTGCAAAGATATGGAGGTGGGCTTACAAAGGGAGAAAATAGAGGCACTACTTTTGTTGTGGCTCTGGCACAAAGGAAGGACAAGGACCTTCACAAACACCTGATGATAATGTGGTTGCATTAGTTACTCCAGTTGCTCATTCTAATGTCTATAATATTGGAGTTCCTTCTTAAAGGCCTTCCATTATGATTCAGAGGTTGGGATAAAGAACTCATTAGAAATGGAAAGGTCTAGATATAATCAGTAGGATGTATGTTGATTGGATGGATTGAATAGAGTTGATTCCAGTGTTGGAAATGAGGAAAATAATTAATAAGGACTTATCCCCCCCAGGGGAATTACCATTAACTAAGGGTATACTTGGTTTAACTTTTAGAAGAAAGTTTTTTGAAAGAATGATTTTTGTTTGGATAGGATAAAGTAAAATTTCTTTTGGTTGTTGATGTGAAAATAATAGTAAGATTCCTTTTCAAAAGGCCTTTTTCTAAAATGAAAAGTAACGTCAAGAATATTTCTCCCAAAAGGCCTTTTGAAATTTCAAAAGGCCTTTATAAAAAAAGACTTTTAATAGACCCAAACATATTAGTTATTATGTATTTTCATTCTCATTCTAATAAAAAGTTTTCTGAGCCCTCCAAAAGTATAACCAAATGGATCCTAAATATGCAAGGATTTCAATTCTCATCTTATCTTATTAGATAACATAAATTTTATTAGATAATAATGATCTTTAACTTCCAATAGTGGTAGCACTTTGGCCAATTCACAAATAAATGCTTCTTTATTTATTTTGTGCATTTGTGTTTGGCAGAGGATTCACCTTTTGTAATACGTTCCTTCTCTGTTGTCTAAATGTTGCAACATCCTCCATGTTTTTGTATTAGATTGTACCTTTGTTGTCTAAATGTTGCAATAGCCTCCATGATTTTGCATCAAATTGTACACCATCATTGTTCATTACCCCCTCCTCTCCCATGAGAACTTGTTCATTACTCATTAAGATATTCTTTTAGCACGATGGATCTCATAGTAGTCAACAATGAAAATCCCACTACAACACCTAGAGAATTTAAAAAATTATCTCAGTCTAACTGATCTTCTTTCTCCACTAACTCAAAGTTTGACTAGTTCAAACCAACAAAAGTGGGGTCTACATCGGAGAAGAGGTCTAATTTTAGCTTCCCATCTCTTTTTCCTTTTAAGCATATTCTTTTCTCTGTCCTGAGCTAGGGTGGGTGTCTTAAAGCTCGAAAGGGTGAAATAGTGTGGAGTCTTTTTTTGTTTTTTTAACATGAGCCTTCTATCTTACAAAATTTAATACAACCCATTTCATGAACTAATAAAATTACCTTTTTTTTCCACTAAAAAAAATCTTTTTTATATGTAATTATATTACATGGTTATCTTGGAACTTATGCCTAATTGTATATATGGTATAATAACTTATCACTTTGCATACACACAAAAGGCTACATTTTCATTTGTTCAAATATATCCTAAATAGTGTTTGGACATAAGCCCATATCCTTCTCATTAGGACTCGCTCAAAAGCAATCCTTCTTACCAAGGACTAAAAACCAATCCCTCCGCAACACCATCCCATATCAACCCACCATCTGGTACTCACATAACACCATGGCATATCTCCTTGATTCTTTCTATACATTTTGTTACCTACAATTTCACCCTTGAAAAAAAGTGAGAGAGAGAAAAAAAATAAACAAGGGAAAGTAGAATAGAGACAAAAAGAGACAAAAATTACCATTTCACCAAGGTTCATTTGGTCAACTTGTTTGTGCTCAAACTTTTCTCATCCATGCAAAGAACCAAGGATGGAAGGTCCAGAGTAAGCTACTTTTCGGCCACCTTGTAGAGCAAGCAATTACCCTTTATTGGTCTTTCATCTTGGCAATGTCTTCACCAAAACTAGGCTACGATACGCCCCCGTCGGCTGCTCAATACAACACCCCACCAGCGCTAATAGCATTCACGTTGGCCATCTTGGTGTTATGTTTCGTGGCCTTTAGTATTGTGTACTTTTGCAAGTATTGTATTGTAAGCATGATCCACTCTTGGGCTTTTCAACAAAGTTCCTTAGGCTCCTTGGGTCACCTCTCACCAAATTGTTCGCTCTTTATAGGCCTTGATCCTTCCTTGCTTCAAACCTTCCCAACCTTTGCGTATTCCTCTGTGAAGGACCTTTGCAAGAAGAAGTACGGCCTAGAATGTGCTATCTGCTTGTTGGAATTCGAGGACGATAGCATCATTCACCTCTTAATTGTTTGTTGCCATGTCTTCCACCAAGAATGCATTAACCTTTGGCTTCGTTCCCATAAGACATGCCCTATTTGCCGCATAAACCTTGATTCCTCGTCCATAAAAATGCAAAAATCTAGGGACAATTGTAATCACAATCATAATCATGCAGAAGGACAAAGCGAGAATGGTGGTGATATATGTATTGACATAAGAGAAGGGGAAGTTAGTGATAGGGGTGGTGAGTATGCAAGAGGAGATAATAAATGTGATTGTCAGGATCATGATCATGACAGTCTCCAACAACAACAAGAACACAAGTTTGCAAGGTCATGCTCAACGGGGCATTCCATAGTTCGAATTAGAGGAAAAAGAGATGAAGAAAAAGAAGATGATAAATATATGTTGAGATTGCCGAAGCATATTATAAGAGGACGACATCGTTGTTCTAAGAGTTATACAAGTTACCAAGAGATGCAGATGACTGGGCATTGTAGTAATTGCGATTTTGTTGAATTCGTATCTGGTTGCTCTAATTCCCCTAGCCATACTCAGAAAACTTGAAGCATGTTCTTCATCATTCCCCATTATTCTTTGTCTTCTTTTAGAGAAAAAATACCTTTTGTTATTTTAAATTTTAGATGTACTTTGAGGCAGAACAAACTAGGTTTGCTCCTTGTAGTGTATATGTAATTAGATTAGAAACATCATCCATTATGCTTAGACGGTGTCTTATTGGACTTTTTATCATTCTTAAGAGTTTCATATAATGATTATCTGCACTGGATTTAGTTTGATTAGGAAGGTTTTCGATTTGTGCTTATCTTTCATGGAAACTAAGATGTCTGGTTCTTTGGTAAAGGTTGTCTCTTCTTCACCAAGTTAGAAAACTTTCTCTTTTGTAATGTTTCTTAAGATGATATATTTTATTCTGATTTATATGTCATCTATAAGCTACTACCTTTGTCTTTTCATTAACTTTTCATCATAACAAACAGAATCACTATGAAAAAGGAATAGAGTCACATTTAATGTTTGCTTTCAAAATGAAATATTAATGATCTAGTCCTATTCATTTAAGACTCATTTCTTATTCCCTTCAATTCAAGTGTTTGTACATGTAATGTAACAAAGAAAAAGGGTTATGGGGCTATATTAAGCTGATTTCAATTTTGGGAAACTAGATTTTACATTCCTTAAGTAAAAGTGCAACCTTGGGTTTGAATATTTTGGATATATTGCTAAATTTTTTCAAAAAATATTTAATATTTGGAAAATTGGAAACCTTGGTCATTTACTGACATGATACTTAAAGGGATTCCTTATTTTAGTTTAACTAATGACAGTATTCTTCTTAAGTTTATTAATGATAGGTAATGTGATAAAGATTAATATAATAAGAGATTTTCTATTTGGTACACGATGAAACTTTATGCTATTAGTATTTCTCAATATAATAATATTGGCCAAATATAATGTTAAGAATTACATAATTAGTTTTTTAAAACTAGAAACTATATAGATTAATTTTACAGTAATACTACACAATTAGAATCATGTAGCTAGAATTTTTTGACAGAATACATAATAATAGTTGGATTAAATTTGAATTTTATCGATCAATGTCACATCATTCTAACACTTAATTTCTTGTGAAAATTTGGGTTATCTAATATTTTTGTTAATTTTGATACTCCTTTAATGTAAATATTTTACACTTTCAGCCAATTATATAACAACACGCACATGTACACAAATGCTTTTAATAATATGTCAATATATGATTAAATATCTCTATAAAAAACTTTTATATTAACCATGTCAAAATTAAATTTGACTAATAGAACTTATGATTTACTAAAATGATGATTGATTTTAGAACCTAGGGCAAATTATAATGACTCCCAAGGTTAATTGATACTACACTTGCTCCCTGTTAAATTTTAAAATTATACACAACTCCCTTAAAATAGATGATATTAACATCCATTAACATAATTTATGGAATGACCTATTTGCCCTCAATGATAAAAAACATGAGACGCACTTCCCGTTCTACACCTCTATCCTTCTCTCTCTTCCTCCTTCCCATACTCCACCCCTAATAGATACAAAGGATGAAATATCTGTTCAATAAGATCAGATTCCGCAAATAGGAGTGCAATGTCACAAGGGCATTATACATATTTCACAATAATCCCTGCTTCAGAATAAAGACCGTAGAGCTGCCATCCAAAATTTTTCCAAAAAAAAAAATTGTATAGGAACTTAAACACCCGAAAATATATAAGGGGCAAGCATTCTTAATGTGTTCATCTGGCAAAATAGAAGAATGAGTTCTTGTTCATGGCGCGTTCTGCTATGCACCTAGTTAATTATGGTGCACCACACACCAATTTTTAGTTACATTTGATAAATGCAGCTAATTGCGTTTGAGAAAGTGGCTAAACGTATCTTGTGGAACACTGTTCCCGCACCAATTAGAGCATTGCACTAGTATGTCTTCTTCCTTTAGCCACTACCTACCATCGCTCCCTCTGGCAGTGCCACCGCATAAGCACCCAAACCCCCACTCAAGGCTACACCCTACCATCACCACTTGGCGGCTACACCCCTACCTTCTCTGTTAGTCTAACAACAATACCTTCCTTATGCTCACAATGACAACAAACAGCAAGACCACACACACATCATATATCATCATCATCATCATCATGTATTGCTACCAACCAAATCCAAAATCAACAACAAGAAAATAATTTTTTCAGTTCCATTTAATTTTAGCCAAAACAATGCAGAGAACATGTTGTTAGTGGGAATTAAGGGAAGTTGTTATTGTGGGTACAACATTGGGATTATTTGGTGTGGGTGTAGCAAATTCGATGGGTGCAACTAAAGATGGTTTAGTGAAAATGATAGGGGCATATGCGAATATATTGGAGTTTGTGGGGGGATCTAGTATGAGGTCAGTTATGATTGTTGGTGAGGTGGAATTCCATGGAGGATGAAACATAGTTCATAGGTGGGGGAGAGTGAAAGAAGGACCACCTATGGAACAGGGGTAGAGCAAAAATTTTTTAAATGGTATATAATGCACCATATTTAATTCAGCATACCACAAAATGAGCCCTTGTTCATATCGACTTTGTGATAAATAGAAGACCATAGCTATCTAAGAAACATTATCCCTTTTCCATAATTTGTCTAAAACCTTCCTAGCACAACTCACAAAATGGTTTTTCAAAATAAAAATCAATCAAGGTATCTAATTGGCATATCTTCAAAAACCTTGCCTACATTATCCAAAGCACCAACTGTACTGTATAAATCCATAACATACATACAAATCCATAACACAAAAGGTGACCCATCATTTACAATTCAACAAATACAATATATGGATCAATGACATAGCATAGCTTTACCCCCATCATTTATTTCCTTATATGCTTTACAAAAACTTGACCCTTTCTTCTTTGTTTATTCATTTCCTTCTCTTTCAAAAGAATCAGGCAAAGGAAAAGAAGGTGAAATTAATACTTAAATATGATGAGTATTTCAATGAGGTTTGAAAAGGTAGCAGCGGCCTTTATTAGATCTTGTGAAGTCATTCATGGAGAGAATAGCAGCATAAGGAGAAGATGGTGTTGCTATTCCCTATAAGGACCACAATATGGGTGAAGGAAAGGAAAATCGTAAGAATCTCAAATGGTCTAATCCTAAGAAGAGGGAGATGCAATAGTGTTGTTTTTTGCTAGCAGTGAAGTCGATGTTGTGAATGATCGAAATGCCAAGGAAAAGATTAAAAAAGAAGCTAAACTTGCATTGGGGATTGTTGGTGTCAATTCCTTGCCAAAATTTAAATGCTAGTTGTGGCTTATTCATGGGAAAGACGTTTTGATATTGGTGGCAAGGGAAAGTTAGAATATCAACAAGAAAAATTATAATAAATAGCAAATGAATCATTTTAATTTTTCTTTTCATTTTTTAAAATTTAAAAATGGGTTATTGTCACGTGTATGTCAACAGACTTAACGTTCCATTATCTTAAAAGGAGTTTACTGTAATGTCTTTAACAAAATAAGGGAATTGAATATTAGTCTCTATCGATTTTCACATCAGATAAATTAGTCTTTAATAAAAGTAAACCGACAAATTAGTCCCTAACCTTTTAAAATAGGGTCGCACTCAGGTGGATACTTAAAAAAAATCCACTAGTGCTAACTTGTGGTGTCACACTCAGATTAAATTAGTCTAGGTTTGGCCTTAATTTTTTGAGTCCATGATAGCACCTTTTCACCTTCTCCCTCTCCCTTCCATCGTCTTCTCGGCCACCATTATCTTCACTTTCCCTATCCTTTCTACCCCATAGCCCCCTCCTCTTCTAGCCGCACCACTACACCTAACTCCCCCACCACTGTCGGGACCATGCCGTCCCCGACCTCCACTGCTGTTGAGCTCGGCACTAACACCCACTCGCCATGAATGGCCCCACAACCCTTGCTCTAGCACCTCTTTTCCCACCCCTCTATCTTTTCCTAACCACCACCCATTGAGCATGCCAAGGCCCTCATCTGTGCCCTCAACTTTCTCTCTCATAACCTCCTTCTTCTTCCTCAAATCCCTAGCTCCATTTCTTCCATGTATCACTCTAACCCCTTTACACAAAACCAGCTCCATTTACATCCTTCTGTTTCTCAACTTTTCTTGATTTTTTGTTTCTCGATGTTTTGGGATAATGGGGTTTAATGGTTGTTCTTCAAGTTTCGCTTTTTATCTTGATTTTTATGTGAGTTGGGAAAATTTCATGACTTTTTTTGGGTTTTAGGTGCGTATTATCAGCTGCGTGTATGAAAATTTCTGAATATTTTGCCCCCCTTTTCTTCTTAATTTTCTTAATCTCTTGATTGTTAGTTGAGGGGTTTAATTTACGTTTTATTTAAGTGATTGGATTCAATGTTGATATTGTAATTGTATGGAGTTGTAACTTAGTGATGAATAGAAATGAAAAAGGACCAAAAAATTGATGCAATGAAAAGTTGTGGGGGTGAGGATGTTGGAGGAGGAGGGGAAGACAGAGTGGCAGCAGGTGCCGCAGAGGTGCTGTGGAGGCGCTGCGGTGGAGGTGTGGTGGAGATCGTGGTTGCTTGCTTTGGAAGAGCTGTGTGGTAGCTGTTGTGGTGGAGGAGTGGCTTTGCCCTCTGAGCTTTGATTTCTCTACTGGAAAACATAAAAAAACAAGCTCTACCATAGACTTTGCCATGTGGCTTGATTTGAAAGAACCACCTCACATATCCGTGGGTGGATGTTTGAAACAATATCCACTTGAGCATGACTCTTTAAAATATCAAACAAATTAGTCTCTAACAAAAATAAATTGAAAAATTGGTCCCTAACATTTTAAAATATCAGACAATTTAGTTCCTTCATTAAGTTTTTCTATTAAATATTATGATATGGCTCATCAAGCAATTAATTTGGCATCGTTGTCTAAGGGTGTAAGCGGATTGGGCTAATCCGATAAATTTGATCAATTTTAATCGAACTGATTAAATTGGTTCAGGTCATCGCGTCAATTGGGTAAATCTAATTAGAATTGACCGGTGTTTGATTCAGTTATCAAATCTAATATTTTGCAACACGATACCCGCCCCGACCCGACTCGAACTCTTTGTATTCTTTCTTTTTTCCCCTTAACAAATAATACATTAGAATGATAATTGTTTGATGTTTGTTTTTCTTCTAATTGTATTAATGATAATATTAGAATGATTTAGCCTTTAGATATTAGAATAAAATATGAAATTTTTTTATATGAAATTTTTGATGCTTTATGATGATTTCTTATGATATTTTTTTGGCAAAAGTTGGAAAAAAAAATTTAAATCAGTAATCCAATCACCCGAGCCAAATCAACCCAAATTTGATTAGTTCATCTTGATTCAGATTTGAAAAGAAAATTTCATGAGTTCGAACTAAACCAAATTAAATAAAATTTATTGGTTCAGATTTATTTTTCCCTCAAATCTAATTCGAACCAATCCGTTTACACCCCTATCGTTATCTCTCACTCGATCACTCCAGTCGCTCTTGTTTATTAAAATGATATCATTTTGGCAAAACTGCTCTTATTCTTATATCATACCGGAGCATAAAATTCAATATATTGGTTTAGAAATCTATCAAAAATAACTTCATTTTAATAAATGGGAGCCACTAAGATAATAATATAAGAGTTAATAATGTCATGTCAACTATTTAATAGGTCACGTGATAGTATTTAATAAAAAGACTCAACGAAAGAATTAAATTATCTGATATTTTAAAAGGTTATGACCAATTTATCAATTTATTGTTGTTAAGAATTAATTTATTTAATATTTTAAAAAATTAATAATTAATTTATTTATTTATTTTTATTAGAGATTAATTTATCTGATATAAAAATTGATAAGAAGCCCTATGAGAATTCACGCCAATTTTAAAATTTAAGAAGACATCAATTGAACTCATGCTTAAAAGCCGTTGATCTTGACTGGATCACGTGGAATGGCACTAAGTTGAACGTCCACCGATGCAACGCAACCCAAGCTCCTGCAAACGGCAGGATCTGTGTACCCTTGGTCTGCTCAGCACATGTCCTGGCCGGCGTCCATTCATTCATCGGTTTCGCTTAGCCCTGCCCTAGTTCCTAGTCAATTCAATTGCATTGCATTGTTGTGAGTGTGGTGTCATGGATCATCCTCCTCCTCCTCTGGCTGTGCCCAAATCGTTCAATCCCAACAAGCATCTCAGAGAAGAATTCGTCAGCAATTTGAGCGGATCCTCTATGCTCGAACTCACCGCCCTTACAATTACTATCCCTGTGAGCCACTCACCCTCACCCTCCTCCAATCTCCACCCACCGCACTAATCGTTCTTATTCCTTCGCAGTAATTGATTTGTAGCTCAAATCCGATGTGATGATTGATGAATATGATGATCCTATGCTTGTTTTCTGTTCCCCTCACAGGTTCTGGTCCTTATTCGTCACTCCATCAACTCCAATTCCACAACTGGTCAGTCCCCTCCTTACGCTCTTCTTTCTTTGGAAAATCTATAACTCGGTGTTTTTTATTTATTGGTTTGGTTACTTCATTCATACCCTACATTTTAGCTATGCTTAGTTGCAACATTTCATTCTGGTTCTACATAAGTTTTTCTTTTTCTTTTTTAAATTCAATCATTATGGTTCGATTACCTCTAGTCTGTGATTCTGTTGTTTGTTTGGTTCAATGCAACCTTAGTTTAGAGCTAATCATAATACATGTTGCACATAAGATTTTTCTTATATTTGAATTTTTTACATCTCGTTTTTTCTTTTCTTTTCTTTTCTCCTGAATTATAGGCGCCTTCTTGAAGAAGAAAAACGACGATGCAGTTTCTGGCTCTAGGAATTTCAAAGCATACCTAGCTACATTGTCGCTGGATTTTCTTGTTATGGTTTTTCCTATGCTCTTGTTTTTCACGGTAAGTTTTCTCCACTAGTGTCAAATATTTTGCTAACAACTAGATGATGCCATCTTGAAAGTACCATGTTTAGAGGAAACTTTCTTGATAACAAGGCTTTTGACCTGGATTCCAGTCATTTGTGGGGAATGTAACTTCATAAACGGTGTCAGTTCTCATGATTCGAAACTCATCTTGCATAGAAGGGGCACCAGTCATTTGGTTTCTCTTTCCCTCCCCTTTGCTGACTGTGTGTTTAGAAAGATTTGAAAATATATATATTTCATTTTATCTTATAAGGAGTACAATGAACATGGTTGGTGACAGGTACTTTCAGACTGGACATATATATTCGCAAGTTTGTTCACAATCTTAACATTAGTTTATATTGCAGCCAAAAGGTAACTATGCACACACACTTTTATGAAATAAATAAATTAATGCCAAAAGTTTGACATATTTTGTAGTTGATAGTGGCTGTTTTCCATGCACTTAACTACAGGTCTGTTGCTTCATCTATTTCTTTCGAAGGAGAGCCCCATTCTATTCGAGCATATATTACATCGTACAGGGTTCTTGTGGTACGAAATGTCACTATGGATATTTTTATTCCACTATTCTGATCTTACTCTGTTATTATGTTGATGAAAATTATTTTTGCAGATGATTATAACATTCCTGTGCATCTTGGCTGTTGACTTCAGAATATTTCCTAGAAGATATGCAAAGACGGAAACTTATGGAACTAGTTTGGTATGATTATTCTGCATTTCCAAATATATATCAAAATAATGAAAGATGTGTCTTACAAAAAGAATGTTGGAAAGGAGATTTCATATAATATTTTTCATATGCTGCTAATCCAAATCTTTTCCCACAACAGAAGTCATTGATTGACTAACTTTTGAAGTAGTTTTGTGAGCCAATTTCTCCTGGAGCATATTTCTGTTTATTAATGAGAAAAGTTGGTTTCAAAGGTTGTAATTGTAAAAGGTTTGCTAAAAGTCAGGGGAGGAGGGGGGTTCCCGTATTTCTTGGCTTGAACTTAGAGCATAATGCCAGAGTCTATATGCACAGATTTTTATTGAAGTATATTCCTTTAGATAGGATTTTCTTCTCAATGGACTTCAGCTCATGGTGTCGCTAGCGAGGCCGCTTTGTATTCTGTTTTGACTAATGACATGTTCTTGTCGTTCACTATAGTACACTTTTGATAAATGTTTATTGTTTATCACTTGGGTTATGCATAATTAAAGTAAATGCAAAGAAAAGAAGTTTTTTCTTCTTTTTATTTTCCTTTTTCTTTTTTTCTTTTTCATTTATTTATTTGTGGCTGGGGATTGAGGAGAATGGGTTTTTTTGTTCAATTTTTAAATTATTTCTCTTCTCTTCACGGATTGTGGTGAAATTTAAAATTTTGATCTCTCCTTCTGTCTTTCCTGCTTTTGTTATGTTGCTAACATGCAGTGCAGTCTATAATTTGATTGTTCTGTTGAAATTTAATATTACTTTTGCATACCAGATGGATCTTGGAGTTGGATCATTTGTATTATCGAATTCATTAGTTTCTCGGCAAGCACGAGGTGTCACGTCTATGTGAGTCCTTCAATGCTACCCTGTAGACTTCAATGTTATTCTTTTGGAAATGAATTTGGTGGATGCATGTTTACCAAAATACAAGTCTTGAGTTCTATAAATTATAAGTTGTCTTACCTCAATAAGTTAGGCAGCAAAGACAAGCCCATACAATGGATAAAGAAGCAATGTTTATGAGATGCCCTTGCTAACAGGCTTTTCAGTTTTGAATACTAAGTTATCCCTCTCCTAATTCTCTTTACCTGCTCTATAAAAAAATTGATGTCTTTTTGAATTATCTTGCTCTGATGTACTGCATTTTGGATACCTCTGATAATATCCCTATCTCTCCTGCTTCAGAAACTGGAAGACTGCAATAGTTTCAATTAGTCCGCTGATCATCTTAGGATTTCTTCGTCTTGTTACAACATCTGGTGTGGATTACCAGGTGGGATTATTTTCATTGGGATCCTTGGAAATTTCTTTGTGGCAAAAGAAACACACAATGTTCAACATGCATTTGCATATACTGCATCTTAATGAGGCTGGTCAACTATCTGTTTTTGAAACTTGAAAGTGATATAATCTAGTTTCTAGAAGACATCACATAATAATCTTTTAGCCAGTTTATGTCTTATGTCAACCCCCGCAGTTTGTTTAAGCCTCGAAACTTCAATGCCATCATGGTAGGTAGGTTTGAGTGAGGCTTAGTTTTCAAAAACAATTCAATGGGCATGTAAGTGAGATTCGATCTCGATTGTACTGCCCAGGGTATTGGTGGAAGCTACAATGTGCCTACATGATTAATTAAAATGATCACTGCAATGCATTTTGGCCTATTTATAGAATTGTGAATTATAACTTTATTGTCTAATTTCTTGGTTCAAGATTTTCTTAGTTCAAGATGTTCTCAAGGAAGCCAGTAATTATTTTTCCTTCTTATAGGTACATGTGGGTGAATATGGTGTGCATTGGAATTTCTTCTTCACACTTGCAGCTGTGTCAATCCTTACTTTATTTGTTAATATTCCCCCTCAATATTCTGGAATATTTGGTTTGCTTGTCCTAGTAGGTACACTTATCTGTCTTAGTCCTTGTGGCTTGTCTTTTGGAATCTTATTTTCTTATACAATTTAATTTGTTTCCAAGGGTATCAGTTCTGCTTGATCTGTGGTTTAAATGAATACTTGCTTTCTAATGAAAGAGGAATGGATATCATAAGTCAAAACAAGGAGGGGATTTTTAGCATAGTTGGTGAGAGTTGCTCCCTTCATTGTTCAAATTTGGTGCTATTGCTGTAATTTCATTAGAGAGTCTTTCTAATCTTTTTACTTCTGATATATATTTTTTTGGCAAACACTCTTATTCTGTAACCAGGATACTGGGGTATGTACCTTCTTGGTGTTCATTTGGGAAATTATCTTATCTTTGGAAGCCATTCCTCTGGATTTAGAAGTAGCAGATGGGTTCGGATGAGGGTCTGGGTTCTCTCCATTCTTTTCTGGTATAGATTCATCCAGAACTTTTTTATTCCTTATCAATGAAGTCAACAGCTTTGAAATTGTTTCTTTTTCATGATCCCGTTTCAGGTTATTAACTGTGCTTCTAGACATGCACGTGGAAAGAATTTCACGGAGAATGGTATGCTTCAATATGTTAAAGTTTCTTAGTTAGGAGGAGATTCTGTTGGCATCAATGGATGAAAACTAATTGTTAATACTTTGTGTAGTGCAACCTGCCATATGTTACCATGGTATTGGCTGACAACCTTCAGGTAATTCTCATTTGATCAGTAACAAAGTATGAATTTTTTTTTTGGGGGGGGGGGGGGGGGGCATGTTGTCTTTGTAGCTTGTATTCTTAGGATTATTTGCTCTATCTTGACTACTAGTGTTTGGATTGTATTTATGCAATCGAATATTTTTGAACTATTCTGACATACCAAATGCAGTAGTATGGATTTCTCAATCAGTACCATAATCCTAATTTCACAGCACAGCATTCTTGAGTCCATTGCTGACATTGTAATTGCTAATTTGGCATCTGATTAAGGATTTGGTTTGAAAATCTAATTTGAATGTCGCCCATTTTTCAGCTGTTATCAGTTCTAATGCTGGCTGATCTTATTCCTGGAAGTAAAGCTTCGGTGCTTGAAGAAGCATTAAATAGGAACTTACTGGCTACATTTCTTCTGGTGAACAAGATATCCTCTAGTTACATTCATATGCCTTTTCTCTCTAGATTTTAGTCATAATTTCTTTTAATAATTTGTATGCAGGCAAATATCCTCACGGGTTTGGTAAATCTGTCTGTTGATACCCTCTCTGTGTCATCAATCACGGCCGTTTGCATCTTGCTTGTATATGCCTATATTTTATCAACTGTGATTGGAATTGCAGATTACTTCGGCGTGAAGCTAAAATTTTGGTAAAGCAAACATTTGCTGTGTTGTAGTCTGTTCTATTAGTGTTATTATTTATTATAGCATTATTTTCTTTTTGTTAATCATCAACTGAAAATTACTATAAAACTCATCTGTTAATTATGGTTGGTAGTAAAAGGTAGACATGAACTCGATCTACGGTTGACAATATGGAAGATTTCAAATCATACCTTGGTCAGCATATTTAGGAATGCATATTTATGATAATAAAATGTCGGACATGGACAGAGCTCATCTTGATAACACCTAAGGATAGCCATTTCCATGCACGTGCAATTGTATGTTGTCCCAGCATGGATATGGTATAGGGATGTTCACATTCAATCCAGTCCAATCAAAATCGCTAAACCAATCCAATCTAAATCGAAAATCGATCAAAACTGCAAAAATTTGGATTGTTTTGAATCTTGTTTTTCGCAAATCATTTAAATTAGATCGGATTTTGGATTTAATTTTTAAAATTGATTTAATCTAGTCTAAATCGAATAATATTATTTTATATTTATATGTTATTTTTATTTAAATATTATTTTATATATATTATATGAGTTATTTTTTATTTTTTATTTTTATTTATATATTTTATTAATTTAAGTTACTTTTTATTTATAATATTTTATATTTAAGATTTTTTTTTAATAAAAAATTAATTAAATTGATTCAATTTGGACTGCAGAAAATTGATTTTGATTTAAAATTTAAACTAAATTAATCTAATCTATATCGTCATATATTTTGTTATTCTCATTAGATAAATTTTTAATTTAAAATTAATCTAAATTGCCCTGCGAACACCACGGATTGACCACACACAGCAAATGCAACTTGCAACTTGCAACTCATACTTCAGTGTTTTTGCGTAATTTACAACTCATACGTCAATGTTTTTGTGTATTTGCTAAATTTTCAAGCATTCTTGCTGTGGCGCCCTTTAATAATTTTTCATATATGATTGCACCGTGAAATAGTAAAAGCGGAAGGCAAAAGAAGCTTCAATCTTCCTAGCTAATATATAGGATGAGAAAAGAAATGCATTATGGGGATTTGAATGTGGCTTAAGTGATGGCGACCTGCAGAGATGTACTTTTTCGAGAAGGGAAGCTAACAGTCACATGGTTAACCCAGCAGAGTCTGACAGCTTGGACCATGGTCCTGGCTCGACTTCTGTCCTTTCGTGTGTCCTCATCACCAGATAAGGCTAAAATTCTGATGTTCGTAACATCTCCCTTTCATCTCACTAACAAGCACACATGCACAACCCGAGGCGCAGTCTACACGCACAAGAGCCCCACATTTATATTAATATTTAACATAAACTTCTAAGCTAACTATGCTTAATTTCATTCAGTTAAGTTACATGTTAGTGCAACGAATTCGCTAGAGGTGACTTAAAAAAGATTTTCCCCATCAAGTACCTGGTGCTCCCGGACATAGTGCTGGACACATAGCAAGTTTAGTTTCTCGACCGGAGATTCCCAAATCATGGATTGGAAAAAAAAAAAAAAAAAAAAACTACATAAGAGCTTTTGTTTAAACATCGGTTTGGTTTATTCAAACTGAAAAGAAAATATGCTTACAATTTGGTATGAGAGAGGATTTTCTCATTTGAAAATTGCACATTTTTTTATTATACGTACATCTTTATCATTGATCAAATTATATTAAAAAGTTTAATCGAGAGTATCTTCTCCCGTTCCAGTTTGGTATCAAAGGAAGTGCCTAGATCAGAAGGCACAGTGACAGTAACAGTGGGAATTTCGCCGCTTGGAGTAGTAGGGGGCTGCATCGGCCGTGAAAGAAATAAGGTAGTTACCAGACATCTGATTTTCATTGACACAAATTGACAGATGATATCAAAATGATCTTGTGGTAATTTGCATTTTATAGTGATTTAAGTTCCAAACAACTACATGAATTTTATGAGTTGCCAACAAAATAAGCTTATTGTTGATTCGGTGTCTGTAGATGTAGACTATCCCACAGGGATTAATATCCACCGTATGATTTACAGCAACAAAATGTTGATATGAGTTTGACATGTAGAATGTGCCAATGGATTGTCAAATACATGCTATGGTCTGTCTAAATTATTTCATGGGAATCTCGGGTACGTGAGCCATTCATTTCCTGCAAACCCCAACACAGATTTGAATGAGAGGAGTAGCTATTACACAGCTTGTTCTGTTGTTTTTATGCATATTTCTATATAGATTTGGGTCCCCACCACCCCACTCTCCATTGGTGTAAGCTGTGCCAGTCTTTGACAGCATCTGTGGAATTGGGAAGGGAACCAAAGCAAGGATGAGTGAGGAGCCTGTTTCCTTTTCCTTCACCTTTCTGATTCCTGAAAAGCACAAGACCTTTGCTGCCCTTCTCACGTGCTGCCTATTCTCTAATCCTAAATTGAACTTTTTTCAACATTCAGCCTTCGGCTCCCTTTTCCTCTTCCTCCGTGACTCAAACTGAATCAACTGGGATAGTGGGATTTGCTATAAATGGTTCTCATGTTCTGTTAGAAAACTATGGAGACTCATGGGGTGATTTAGTTCTAGCAGCAAGTGGAGAATTGATTCAGACCAACTTTAGCTGAAGAGAGTATACTAGTAATGGCTTTGGAAACTCTTTCATCCAATGAGTTTTCCAGCTTCATTATCTATGACACTCTCTCTGCAACCCCATTTAGCAGCCATGACTCTTCAGAGGCTAGTTTCATGGTAGAAAATATGGTGAACTATCAGGAACATGACCCCGCATTTGATAACTGTGCATTGATGAGGGCCCGGAAACGCCAATCCACCGAGCCAGAAACCATTGGCAGGAGGCAGAATCTGGCTGTGCAAGGGAGGAAGAAGAGGAGAAGGAAGCCAACGGTTTGCAAAAACAAGGAAGAGGCTGAGACACAGAGAATGACCCACATTGCAGTTGAAAGAAACCGCCGCAAGCAGATGAATGAGCATCTTGCTGTTCTTCGTTCACTCATGCCTGAATCCTACGTCCAAAGGGTTTGACTTTCATGCTTCCTTCCTTCCTTTTCAGTCTCTATCTTTCTTTCTCATAAAGAAGAATGTACTCGGGACTACTCACTAATTACAAATATGTTACGGTTTTGAACAAGAGCTTGGTCCCAATATATCATTAATAAGGTTTTACACAAGATGCAAGTACATGCATATGACTTTAACGGTTAAGATTTGTCTATTTTGCTTTCTGAATTATACTTGTTACTTTAAAAGAATCAAATTCTCCGAGATATCAAAAAATGAGGAGATTCTCTTTTCACAATACTGCTAAGCAGCATAAAGCTAAAGTAATACAAAGCATATTGAAAACTTTATGAGACTATATTTCTGCTGGGATCCTAAAACTATATATGCTAAGTATAAAGGATAAGGTTTTTTATGCTGGATATTTTGTTATTTGTAAGGCGACGAGAAATCAGTACTAGGCCTAAAGCGTAATCCTCTTCTTGCGGTGCCAAATAATTGAAACTTAGAAATCAAACATGCTTTGGCATGCACACTTACGGCCACTAGAAATATCAATGTCCAATATTACCTGTTCTCGATACAACTTTGGTCAGTTCAATATATGCGAATATTATATGTTACAGGGAGACCAGGCCTCTATAGTGGGAGGTGCCATTGAATTTGTGAAGGAGCTGGAGCACCTCTTGCAGTCACTGGAAGCTAGAAAGCTGCAACTTTTACGGCAAGAAGTGGCCCAAACCAATGAAGATACGGCCATTTCCAAACTCATGAAACCTCCTTTTGCAAAATTTTTTGTGTATCCTCAGTACACATGGTCCCAGAGTCCTAACAAATACACATCCAAGACCAAGGCTGCCATAGCTGATATCGAGGTTACTTTAATCGAGACCCATGCAAACCTTCGAATTCTCACTCAAAGAAGCCCCAGGCAGCTATCCAAGTTGGTTTCGGGATTCCAAACACTCTACCTCACCATCCTACATCTAAATGTCACCACCATGGACCCGTTGGTACTCTACTCTATCAGTGCCAAGGTATGTAACTATCAACGTGAGCTACACACAGTACTGTGTCACTTTCTTTTTTCCACCCGGCCCCCCTCAACTTTATATTACATGATTACTAATGTGACAGAAAGAATCTTTTTCATTTGTGATGTTACTGTTGAGTAATGGAAAGTGATATCCTTGTATGTATATCTAAATTAAAGTAATGAAAATCTAGAGAGATTCTTTAGCTAAACTATGGTCCCTTTTTTTTTAATAAAGGTTGAAGAAGGATTCCAACTTGGTTCAGTGGACGGCATTGCAACGGCAGTTCATCACTTGCTTGCAAGAATTGGGGAAGAAGCTTCCCTTTGCTGTTAATCAGTTTCATGTGGGGGCACATGATATTCGTAAAATGTCCAAATCAATTGCCCCTACCCTCTCCAACAGACTACGGAGAGTGAGAGAGGGAAAGAAAGAAGAGGGAAACGAATATTTGCTGATGACTTGAGCTTTTGTTTTTGTTTTTGTTTTTGTTTGGTGTGCAGTACTTGTGTTATATTAAACTATAGTTGTAGTTGATGGTATTTAGGTTCCTTCAAGTGTACCAACTTGTTTGGGAACGTTGTCCACACAAGTCGACAGACTAGGGTTAAAACCAAATGGAAAATGCTGACACAGTTTATCTTGTTTGCAGTTGAGCTGTGTTGTCCTCTTCCCTCGCCCAATTTCAAGGTCACTTTGCAATGAGGGTGATAAGACATATACATTTTCTTATTATATGTTTTTGAAATATCTCTTAATTTAATGATTGAGACACGAAAGAAAATGATTAATTTGTCCTTTTGAAATACTGAACAAAATTATTATAGGCAAAAGCAAATACAAGCCACCATTATGCTGATTCTTAGATAAAATTGCATTTTATCTCCTGAAGTATAGGTTATGTGTATTTTAACCCTTAAATTTTAAAAACATATATATCAACCTTTTGAATTTTTTTGAATATATAAATTGACCCTTTTGTTAAATTTTTTTATTAATTATTAATAAAAATATCACATATTCAAAAAAATTTAGGATATCATGTTACATATTTAAAAAAATTCAAAAAGATCAATTTGTACATGACCCAAAATTCTATGGTATAATATACTTGTTTTAGGTAAAATGTATATTCGTGAAAGTTTAGGGGGTCAATTTAAAGGTTAGGAGTTAAAGTGCACATAATCTTTACTTCAAGGGGGTAAAATACAATTTTCTCCAATTTTTATCTAGTAGAAGCTCCTGGAATAAAAAAAAAAATCACGCACTTGTAATTATATTCTTTCATATAAATTTACAGGCTGTCGACCAAAACTTGAGAGTTGTATGGGAATAATGCTTTCTTGGGCAATCACACACTTATCAATTGACACCAAAGGAAACCCTATCTTAATATTAATTTTCAGGGAGAGGTAAAATTAAACAAATTTGGCCAAAATTTGCCTACCTTTAATTGGGTGGCGTTTGCTATGCTCCCTAAATAGTAGTGAACATATGTGGTCATGTAAAATTACTTATTATGGATTGAGTATTTAAACGTTAACACTAGTGTTGTGTACTATAGATCATGTTTATTTTTTAGATACAGAGGTGTTATTTCTACCTTGCCTCTTGACAATACCTTCTACTCCCAAAGAGAGAAAGAGAGAAGAAAAATTAAAAAAAAAAAAAAAGATAAAAACAAGTATGTAGAAGAGTAAAAGGGATATCGATGGCTGTTGATGAATTATAATATACAAATAACATTTTTGATTTAAATATTAACTTGTACAAATTCATGAGATACATGACTCTCCTTGTGTTATGTCTCGCGAGCACTTCTCTTGTTGCACAACTAAGGGATGACCTATGTTGTCAACATCGGTGATATTGCCACTATAGGTCATCTTATGTTAGCAAAGAAGCCATATTCCCTGAAGATTTGTCAATTCATTACTTGTTTAGCAAGTTTTCATAAAGAATTACGTCTTGTTCATTTCATTTTACTACAAAATCTACTATGAAAAAGATATTTTGGTATAAAATATCAATATTCAAAATTTATTAAATTCTAATTAATTTGACTTGAATTAAGACAACTCACTATAAACATAAAATTCTCTGAAAAACTTTTTTTTAAATAAAATTCGAACTTGAAATCTTGCTTTTATGAATAAAAAGTGTCACACGACTTGAACATTAGTTAACAAAGATATAAATCATATAATGGTCCCTATTATTTAGGGACAATATTAAATTCACTAAAAATTTGCTCGCTTTCAGTTATGGATACGGATAATGAATTTAAAAGATATGTGGCATGATTTTTGCTACAAGATAATACAAGAAAATACCACCCTTTGCTTTATGAAAGGCGGGACATGGAGGCTAGCTGCAAGCATTAAAGTCAACATTTTGGATTTATGTAAGGTTGCAATCGGTGGTTGCTTTTATTACAAGTACAAACACGAGCTGGGAAGATTGATCAGCAAAGGTAAATGATTGTTTTCATTTTGGGTCAGCAAATTTGGTCGATCTTCCCTTCATAACAATGGCAATATTTAAGTTTAGGTCCATGTAGTGGGCAGTTGGCCTAACAAACTCTTATTGACGTGGGTGATTTGTTCTAACTTTAAAATCAAAGAGTCTGACCTCACCTTAAATTTATTTTATCAAAGAAGGAAACAGAACTTGGCCATATACGATTAAATTATAGGCAAGCTTTCTAAAAAATGAAAAATTGGATCTTTAAACAAATACACTGGTAATTTGCCTTCATATGTTCCTCTGAAGAGGATAGATCATAGGTACAAAGTCAATACGAAGTTATATGAGTTAATGCATGCTATAAAACCAATAGAATGTGGTAGGAGATGGTATATCGGGACATAATTTTTCGACGGAAAGTTTTGTATCCAACCTATATTTGGGCTAAATAGATAGAAACTAATTAACCAGAAGTGTAAATATGAAAATAGAAATGAGAGTTGTCTTGGACCTAGTCAAGATGTAGAAGATGACCCAAAGACTGAATGAGCAAGGTTTGTATACCAAGAAAGAAATAGATTTTTTTATATGAAAATTTTATATGACCTAATTATATGTTTATTTTTATGATTAATCAAGAAGGTAGAGTCAAATATGAGACTCACAGAAGATATTAATTAATAATAAAAATTAGCATATAATAGGTCATGTGAAAAATATGAAATTTTCACTTGGAAGGCTTTGAGTGATAAATGCACCAAAGTTGTCTCATGCTTCAAGATTGGAGACTTGAGGGTAAGAGAACATGAATCTCATGACACCTAGAAAGAATTCTTGAGTCATCCTACTCTGTCTTGAGTTGTGCTATTCATAGACGATTTTTCAACACCTAATATAACCTCTCTCACATAAATATATACAATTTTTTTTTTATCTTAATACACATGTATATTAATACTCATCCACATTCATATTTATATACTACATCTATATTATGTCTATGTATGAGTGGTTCAAATAATATTTTTCATTTGCCTGATCTATAAAAACGTAGTCTAGAAACTCTCAATTATATGTGTTATGAAAATAGCCTAGTAGCATGTTATCTATAACCTTAATTGTTTCAACACTTGTGACTCCACATGACCATATCCTGGTCAAATTTCAGCAGATAAAAGCGTTGTCTCATTTTGACGAAGATCCTTCTTAAATTCAAATGCATGCGATTTTATCAGAGAGAACCAAGACCCACGAACACACTGTTCAACACAGTAACTTAGGCGTTCTTTGAATAAAACATATCATTCCCTTAATTGCTAATCGATCCTGTTTTTCACTAAGTTAGTTGGGCCGAAGTTTTTCTTCCATTTCTCGCATGCCTTACAAGTTTGTAAACCGATTCTCTTTTATTTTCTTGGATATTTATTTCTTGCCATCCCCTAAAATCGATCCCAAAACAATATTGATAATTAATGTGAAACGTTTGCCTTCATTGCTATAATTTTTCGTTCTCATCTTCTTACTTCTTAGCATGGTAAAGATATAATGTATTAATTTTCATACCCTTGAGGAAGGACTAGGAGGGAGCTAGGGAGACTGTGTGTGTATGAGGCACTGCAGCCTGTTCCGCAAATTGGAATATGTGACCCGTTTCTCAGTTGTGAATGAAAGGCTTGGATCAAATTGAAGGGCTCTGTCGGATCAGTGCGATTTTCCTTTGGTTTAGATTCTTATCAGCTTTCAGTTTTGTTTCTGTTTGTGTGATCGATAGATCAATATCAGCATTAAGTCTTCATGTCCCCTAGCGCAAGCCAGAATCAGAGAAACAGACATGCATGGATGATCCTGAACAGGTGGTCTACCTGTTTGCACATGTATGCGGAGGTGGATTTTTTTGGTGTCCATATTGGACTCTGGGACCTTGGTTGGCTGGGAGATATCGTAATCAAGTAATTGCCTAATTTAATTCATGCTTTGTAGATATCCAAATGATAAAAAAAAAAAAAAGAGGAATAAAATAAACAATCGCGAGCAATATTGTTTAATAATGGAACTGGTCAGAATTAAGAATGAGAAAAATAGGGAACAAAATAAGATTTATTTTTTAATATAATATATTTTATGGATACATTTTTTTGTTTTTTGAATACTAACATTTGAAATTATGACCTCATGTAAATTATCTAATTTTCTCACTGCTAACTCACTCGTAATGAGTTAAAAATACATTTTTTAAATCACCAAAATGAAGGGAAAAAAAATTGGGGCGAAAATTTTCCTACCAGACTTTCTATGTTTTTACTCTACTATTTTACATTCTTTGATATATCATTTTGCCATATTCTATTCAGGCAAATATTATAAATTTGTAGCATCGTTGAAGAAAAAAAATTTACTTTCCTAGAGCACTAAATAATATCCTGACAGACTACCTTCGTCCAAGACATAAACTTGGTTGTCCATTGATACTTCAAAACAAAAACGAATTTTTTGGGTCATCAAACACATACACGTTAAATGAGTTATGAATGTATGGGCCCATCTTGCTATAAACCCACAAATCATGTGGCTCACCGACAATTAAAAAAGTTGTGCCAACGAACTATCTGAATGCAGTTTGAAATAAAGTTCTGAAAATCGGATCGGATATCAAACCGAACAAACTATTGGTTTGGAGGTTCAATAATTCAATCAGTTTAACTAAAGTTCAATCAAAATATAATAAAATATATATAATTATTTATATAATAGAAAATAAATAAAAATATTAACAATGAAGATCAAATTTACTATATAATTTATAAAAGTGGATATCTTTTGGACAAAATAAAATGATCTTTTTATTTTATTTTATTTTGAGACTAAATAAATTAAATTTATTAAACTTGCTAATTTAATTGGACTAAAAGTCATCATTGGCCCAAAACATCAACTCCAATTTATTGAAAACCCTAGACTCCAATAGTCAATTACTTTTCCTTTCATGTGCAGCTAAAGAGCCGCACGGCCACACACTTAACACAAAAGTGAAGAAGCACTCTAAAGCTACACAAACCCATCAATTCATTTTCCTTGTGCAGGTTGTAGAGCCGCGCAAACGCGGTACAATGGAAAGCAATGCAATGTGAAGGATGTGTTTGCCAATGACACTACAACAAATAGAAGGACTGAGTGTAACTATTGATAGCGACCTGCGGCTTGGGAGGAGCAATGTCAATGATTATTGGAATCTCCTTGCGCGACGTTGCAGAATTAAGAGGAAAGAGCACCATTCACCTAAATCTGAGATTTGCATTTTATTTTTCATTTTTAACATTTTATTTTTTCCCAAATCGCTAGATCGCCTAGATTGCTCGACTCAAGCGGTTGGGAGGTTTTTGAATGATTTACTGATTTTTTTGTTCATTGATTTTTATGAGCTAATCGAACCAGATAGGGATCTGATTTCTTGTTTAACTGGTCAGACCGGTCAGTCTGATTTTTAGAACACTGGTCTAAAGTAATTCAAGCCGTTGACCCAAATACTCTCCATTTATTTTTAATAAGCAATAACACTTGCATATTTAATATTTGAAGTTTAAATCCAAATTTTGAAGATTAAAAATATCGATTTCTTTTTTCATATACACATGGTTGATTACAGTGATCTTATTAAAATATAAAGTAATACAAATAATATAATATGCGCAAGAATTTCACTTCTATCTCTTTCTTTCAATTTAAATGCTTTGAGACCATTTGTATAAACACAAATGCATTCACGTGTGAGACATTGTAGGATATAAGCATACGTAGTTATTATTATACGTGCCTGTGTTTAAGCCTAGCATATGGATTTTTTTGGGTGGATTTTATCTGCTAATTTATAGCTTGTTTGGTGAACATATTGTCGCCTATCTTACTAGTTCTATCACTTTTAACGTATTAAGAATAAAATTGACTGAGTAACTTCTACAACGAATATATGGTTTGAGTGTAAATAACCACGTAGCAGATCTGGCATTTGTGACTTAAACATTTTTCAAAAAATTAGTACAATTTCAATTTTCCTCCCTCATTCTCTACCCAAATGTTGAAAAATATTTGGTAGGTTCTCCCGTGACTTTTCACCTCAAATTTGTTTTTTCGTTTGTTTTCACGTGTCCATTGTAGGCCATGCACGGAATTCAACCTTTAGTAGAAGCTTTGATTTTAAAAATGGTATAACTAAGCTAAAATGTGAAAAGAAATTCCCCAAATATGCTGCCAAATACTTCTCTTCTTTTTTCGTGTTTAAAAGGGTAAGTATTCAAAGCAAGTAAAGATCATAAGAGTGGGTGAATGTCCCTATTAACAGTATTTATGATCGTTCTTTGAAATTGCTCAATTATAGAGTTTGAAGTTTAAAGAGTTGGGCATCCTTATCTTATAATAGAGAATGAATTGTTCTTAACCACACGTTTTCCTTCTTCCATTGCTACCGAGGATGTGCTCGACTAGACTTGCTATTATCAAATTAAGAATTCATTCTTAAATGCTAGTTGAGAGTGAAAATAATTTAAGTCATTACAAGAAAGGGTAAGACTTAAATGGTGCCGCTGGAATACAGGACCATTATGGTCTTGGAAATTCAATGGTAGATTAAAGGGATGTATTCATACATGTTTTTTTATATAGTGTATTATTTTTTTTTTTCCTTATTTTTGAAATGAAAAATTATTATACAGATAAAATTTGATCAATTTATGTGATGTCCAAAAATTAACTGAAAGTCTTTAGATATCACATAGATAAAATTTGATATTTTTTAGTGTTATAAAAATAAAAATTTGATCACTTTATAATTACAAAAAATATTATACAGATAAAATTTAGTCATATTTTACGAGATATTAAAATTAACATAAAGTCTTTAGGTATCACAGAAATAAAAATTTAATCACTTTATGAATGATTAATTTTTATCTATATAATATTAAAAAATACTATAATATATCACATAAAAGAGGTATATCAATACACCTCTTCCATCTATCATTAGATCAATGGCACCACCATGGTCTATAACTAGGAGTGGACCATTGTAGAATGCTCTAGTGATGCGGTTGATACTTAACAAATAACAACACACTTCCCTCATATCCAAGAGTATATATCTTAAGATGTCAAAGATTAAGCAGGTACTAATACCATATTAAAATTGAGAATAAACTAAGCTTAAGTTAGTTTCAGAAACTAACCAAAAACATAGGATTGTACAGTCTAAAAATTTATTATAAAAGATATATTGACCGAACATGTAGTTGTGGCACCACAAGGTTAAGAAAGATCACAATTTCATTCAATGTTCACAAAATTAACTAACAGCTTGCAAGTGTTAATTTGAACCTTTTAAGTGCTGCAGATTACTGCTTCCGGTGCTAAAGAAAGAGGAGTATAAGGTGCCCAGAAGGCCTTTTCCGTTAATTACGAAAGGGAAACAAACACGGCATTTGATCTCTATGGAAATGGTAACTCACGGATTCAATCAAAACACAACCAAAAACCATACACATCACAAGCAAATGTAGTGCTCTTTTTCCAGCTATTACTGATATATCACACTGACTAATCTACAATATAAGCTCTGCACACAAGAATTTGTCCAATCTCATCTTCTTAATCATACTATTAAGAGAGAAGAAAAATAAGGGAAAATGAAGAAAAAGAGTAAAGGGAATTCTCAGACAGGGATAATTCCCTGCCTTCCTCTGTCACTTCTGGTAAGGTAGAATCTTCCACTGGAAAATGACCTTTTCATAGCAATTGGGCTCAATACACAGTGCAACACCTTTCTCTTATAGCTGGACTTGCTACTTTCTCCTCGAGATCTCTTTGATGGACCAGCTTCGGTGGAGCATCCTTCTACTTGAGAATCTTGCTCTTGAACTTGGTTCATGTGCACATCATCAGCAACTGAAACTGAAACGCCACTTTGAAACGAATGGTCCATAGAAACTGACCTTGCAATGGAGTCATACACTTCATCTCTCATCTCAATTATTCTGTGCCTTCCTTGCAAATCACTAAAAGCACGCAATGCAGGCTTTGGAGCATCACCAGTAGCAGTACCATGTATGCTTTCTTCTTCCACCACCCCAATTTCATTGCCACTTCCAACAGCTGCGTTTTCATTTTCTGATGAAGTTTCACCCCTTGAAGGGAGCTCCATCACTGTGGCTGGAACCTGAGGCGCTGAAGCATTGAAGTTGAATATGCTGGCACGACATAGAGGGCAGGTAGAGTGAGATTTGAGCCATGTGTCAATGCAAGGAAGATGAAAAGCGTGGCTGCACTTGGGCAGGAGCCTAACACTCTCATCATCTTGAAACTCACTGAGACAAACAGAACAATCTGATAATTCAACCAAGCCATCTCCTCTCTTGTACTTGCACACTGTGATGGACTTGATCAGAGTGTCATCTAAGCCAGTGGTTGAAACATACCAGGGTTCATGGACATGGAGTGAAGGATCGTGATTCTCTTGCAATTCATCATCAGGGTCATGGGTCTCTCTGCGGCCACAGTACTTGGATATTATGGCGTAGTAACTTACAAGAACGAAAGCAGTGGCCAAGATCCCGATGATTGCAATAACAAGAGGGGAGAAATTTGGCCTTGAATCATCGTCAGGATATTCAAAAGGTGGAGGTGGAGGATACACTATGTAACACCACTGTGGACAGTGAAAGCTACAAAATCCTTGGGAACAGTCTTTGCTGTTCATATATGGGATCCAAGTTCTTGGATTGCCAAGAGAAGCCATGGCACGCCAACCTTAGGAGAGGAGACACTATCGCTAACGCAAACCAAGCTTAGAAAATCATGGTTTTCTATGTTGACTTTTCACATTCAGAGAAGAGAAAGGGAAGCTCTTACAAATAGAGCACTCCACTGCTATACTATTATCATTGAGAACTAAGTCTAATGAACTGCACTTATACAACCAGAAAAGTCACAAACAAGCTTCTGGGGTAAGCAAACATGCACAAGGCTTATATATTACACTATCACCTGAGAATCACTGGGTGAAAAAGTTTTGATGTCATAACAATGATTGGGAGCATAGGAGCAAGAGCAAAGGTAATGGTCTTGTAGATTTATCCGTGCAGGAGAAAGCAGGCAGAGAGACTTGCCAGAAGGGAAGTTTCGTTCAGGGTAAAAGAAAACGTGAAAAAGGGGCCAAGGGATAAGATGGAAAGCAAGGCAAAGACAAGGGAAATGGGGGTGCTGATGGGCATACTTTAACTTTTCTTTTTTCTACTTCTTTTTCTTTTGCTGTCCATAGCTTTCTCTATTCTCTAGTTTATCTTTCTTGGTTAAAATGGTTTTGTTGACTAGAAAGGAGGTGTACTGGCGTTGATGTTGGTTGGGAATTTATTAAAATGATCAATGCTTTTCTTTTTAATTTCTTTTGTCCTACTATCCAATTGCATAAGTCATCTATGAATTATGAAGTAAAATCCTTATATATGAATAACTTCATTAATGCTCGTATGGCTGTGGAACTAATCTGGCCGTCAAGTTAGTTGTACCTGACACAGAAGGGGAGTAATGCTAGGAAGTTCAGGACTTTCTGCTTTCAAGTATGCATGATCCAACATAATTTTATTTTGGAAAAATCAGAGTGATATGTCTTGAAAACTTGTGCCATGTGGTGAATACTTGAATGTAAACAGAAAACAATGTTCTTTGAGAAACGAAGTCACAAAAAAGAATAGCAGGGAATCTTTTAGCTATTCAATAAGATATTGTGCTCCATTGTCTCTTCTCTATGCATCATATCCCTTTATGGACTTCAGCATATATTCTCCCCATGATCCCAACAGTTAGTATCTTTCTCCCCCACAATTAAGGCCAAGTTTGGGACTAACTTCTTTATTAATAAATATTCCAACATCAGACTACTAGTACTAACTACTTGAAGGGACAGTACAATACTTTAATTACACGCCAACCAAAACCTTTACTCATTTGACAATCAAATTTGTACTCCTGGTCAATTTGGCATTATGAGAACATATTCATGACGGATAAAGGTGCGATAAAACAACAGAGGAAGAGTGTTTTAAAGCAAGTTACAGTTACAGTCAATGATAGTTGTCACTTGTCACACAGCACCTAACCAGCCATTTGCTCAAAACTCGGGGCCTTATCTGCCCTTTCCAACTTCAGTTGTTGGGTGGCTTTAGTCTCTGAAGCCACGCCATTATCTGGTTAGATATCATATTTATGACACCACTAGTCGCTGTTTTATCTAGGCAAATCCAGAACCAGTGATATGGTACCCTAACTTAAAAGGGATGTGGTTTGAACATGTGGGTCTAGCCATCTTGTGGCCAGTATGCACAGGAATGTAACCCTTTTTTATTTCTTTTCCTTTAATGCACTTCAAGTTTCAACGCTTCATTAACGACATATCACACATGAAATGATTTAAGATCAAATAGCAATTCTCCAAACACACTCGCATAGATGGTTTTGTTGAGATATAAATGAGGAAGACCAAGTGCTGATAAGTACCAGAATACCGTATCTCATAAGAATTAAATGGAAATTAATTAAATATCCGTGTTTGACATGCTTTTGGTATATCTTTATATCGTTATTATGAGAATATTCCAGTAATATTGCAATGTTTAGATTAAGCATTAATAGAACATCATACTAATTAATCTGATGCTCCAAGTATATTTCTGTCCATTCTCAGTTCTCACTGACTGCACACCAAAAACTACCATAAGTTCTTTAGTGAACAAGACTTTTTCTTTTTCTAAGAACCTATTCACACTTCGATCTACATTTCAAATTATTTCATCAGGTTAAAAAAAGCCGTGTGGTGTAGTGAATATAATAAAAGGGTATTGGTGCCCCTAAAAGATCTTTTGCGATGATTTATTTCGGGAGGTCTCTGGTTGAAGTCCAGAATGGTTCAGCTGCACCAAGGAAAAGAATAGAAGACTGACTTCTTCGTGCATGCTCCACTTGACTTAGGGGTATAAGTATATTTGATAGATTATACGAAGTATAGCTAAGTGAAACTCGGCATTTTTGGGTATTAGCTCCTCAAACACCAGCTTCAAACTCTAATACTAAGAGCTGCACCAAAAGTAGGCATTTCGATTTGTGTGTGGGCTTCATCTCATCTTATATACTAAATTCTTAAACATATTTCCTTGAGCAATCTAAAAAGTATTTCTTGTGCTCTTATTAATTAAATTGTAGAGTTATCAAGAATTAACCGTTGCATCATAGAAAGTATTAGCTGTGAGACCATCTATACCAAATAATTTACTTGCGGTGACAAAATATTAATAAACTTATGTTTTGCATGCTTCAAGAATTTTGATAAGCATTTTATTTTTATTTCATTATTTATTCTTCTGCCATAGTTTTTATTTTCCATATATATTATTTTTATTATTTTCAGTTAAATTTTCCAATATTAGGTCAGTACCAACAAGGGCTCACTAAGCCAAGTACCATCTGTATGTATTGTTTTTGGTTCTAGAATTGCAATCAGTTCACTCTTGAATCCTCAATTGTTCTCTAGGTAACTTCCACTATATAAAAGCTGTCTTCGCTTCACAAGTCCCTGATGGTGTTTAGAGATCCTCCTTGTGGTATTCATGAGGGCCATTTCCGTACCATCACCAAATTCTTTAATAAAGGGGCAACCCGAAGTAACCTATACCTCAATGTTTAGTACAGAAGTAACCTATGCCTCAATGTTTAGCACAGAAAAATGTCTCGTCTTCATGCTTACAAAGAATAAGCTAAGAGCTATACATTTCTTGAACTAGATACAATTAAGCCGCTAAGAAAATGGAAGATCCGGAAATTCGGATACTCAAGGGGATAGTGATTAGATTAAAACAATATTGCAATTATGTGGTTACAATTTATTAGATTAGAATTTGTATTGTTATGATACATATATGTTTTGAAAGACAGTAATTGCACATTCATGAGTCACAGAAATAGTAGCCCTTGCAAGACCGATAAAAGGAAAGTATCAAAGAGAACAGGAATAAACACATAATTTGTCACTGAACTCTACAAAGAGCAAAACCTAGTTAGAGAAATGGAGCGACTAAGCTACTTTCCTCCAAAGCAAAACAAGTACTGTTGAGGGCAACCGAATTATCCAAGTTAAATGTGCATATGTTAAAAAGAAAGAACACGGGATAGAACATGAAACTCGCAAGGTTGCAAACTCCTATGGCTTCTTCAACTGACTCTTCACGAGTCAAAATGTACCTCCCGTTGTACACTATTATATATAAGAGATTGTTAATTTATCAGAACTTAAGTTACACAACTCCATAGACAGTCTTATGAAATCATACACTGTTTGGATCCAGCGTAAGCTTCCACAGAGTACTTTGTTTCTTTAGCTATGTGATTCATTAAGGCATTTCTAATCGACCAAGTAAACTGTAATCACGATAATAAGCATGTTCAGCATCAGAGTACAAGATGGAGATCTATGTTAAACTACCAACAGCTGTTAAATTATAGGCAAGATTTTCAATTTTTAAAAGCAAAATTATGTGAGCATAAAATTTTACATATGGCCAAAATTGTCATCCATCGTAGTTGTGTACACAAGAGGTAAATATTCCAGCTTTTACAGGTTTCCTCTCAGTCCGCAGTCCATGGCAAAAGATCAGTAAATGAACAATTAGCACTCATGATACTTCCAGTTGATCATCATAACCTTGCTCTTCCTTTTTGTCACTACCAGCTTCTTCAATGGTCTTTCGGCTAAATTTTAGGCGAACAGGTCGTCCCATTAACTCCTGCAGGAAACAGCAAAGGATGAATAATTATCCTTCAACAGAAATGAATATGCAAAAATTTTATGCAATTGCAATAATGAAGTTTAATTTAGCAAGAAGAAAAAAATTCAAACATGCAATTCCTCAGCATTAGTTATGTAGTATTTGATTATAAACTGATTCAATTCTAACAGTTGACTAATAGCCAATGCATCTTGTTATATAAAACATACAGTTTATTTCAATTTCCAACACCAAGAGATATTACAGAGTCTCAGTCATCTGATTTCATCATTGTTCTGGTTAGCAGTTGTCTGGAAGTACATAACCCAAGACACCATAAGACTCCAACATAGCTAGTGAGCCCTATAAGACCTGAATGCTATCTAAAATTGAACCCTAGAATCATTCTATTCTAGCATTTTTCGAAGGCCACTGACTACTTAGGAGAGGATTAAAATATTGGCAAACATAAAACTAAAACACTCAAGAATATTTTGGCCCTTGTAAAAGCATATTAGCGTAGAAAATTCTAGTAGAAGCAAGTGCAAGTAATTTTTAGTAGCTACAACCAAGTTCAAGTTCCACATTCAATTTGATGGCTCTGGTTTAGGTGTTTGGCCACGAAGCCCTCAAAGAGGTGTATGGCTAGACTTTCTCCATTAAAATTTGATTCTGATTCTATTAATCAATAAACTATTGACAGAAGTTGGTAGGGAGAGGTGAAATTCATGGTATAAGATAATTTCATTGAAATTGTTTATACACACCTAGAGCAGTGGATAATGGCATCTAATGTAAAACAATTTAAGATATTCTACAATTTGTTCAAATAAATCAACATGCTGTATATAAAAGATTAACATAATCATTCGTATTCATGAAATAGCATAATTTATCAAGGGTTGTAAAGAATAGCACAGAATGTAACCACTGATAAGATGATAATCACCTTCCCATCCAAAGCAGAAATGGCATCCTCTGCTTCCTCCTTTGTAACAAAAGAAACAAATCCATACCCAGCACATCTTCCAGAAGGGCTGTCAAAGACAACTCTGGCTGAAACTGGTTTTTTAAAATTCTCAGTGAAGAATTCTCTGAGATGGCCAGATCTTACTTTCCCAGCAAGATTGGATGCATAAATTTTATGGCATGTCTCGTCAGCAGGGGGGCCTGGAGGACGAGGTTTCTTAAATCTCTTTGCAAGCTCTACCCTTATTGTACGGCCTGATATTTCCTGCAAAAAACACCTTGTGTCAACAATATTGTTGCCAGACAGATTTAGAATACAATATTCAAAGCAATATTTTTAAATTTACTTATCATTCACCTTGTGATGTGAGAAGACAACTAGAGGAGTCATGTGAAATGAAGATCAATAGATGCTCTACTTAGAATATTGGATCAAGTTGAAGAAAATCCAATTAAAACAAGAAGAGGAAGCTGAACAAAAAATTAGGAGAAACCAATAGCAAATACCTGAATCTAAATGGATTTACTGGAAATTTGGTTTTTGATAAATCACTAGCAAATACCTTAATCTAAATGGGTTTATTGATAATTTGGTTTCTGATAGAGCCCACATACATCATTTGAGATAAGGCTTGGTTTTTCTCAATGTTGTATATATCATTCACCTTAGACATTTACTAGTATATGCGAAAGCTTCTCCCAGGAGCATTTTAGGATGTTCAAGGTACTCTGCCAGAGGCAAGGCATATGATAAGTCCATTCAAATGATCCCACATTAATAAAGTGATCCTACTACATACCACTTCAAAGTGGCAAAGCTTAGGTAAAGAATGCCAAGTTATTCTATAAAACTCTCATCCTTTTGTGGGAAAAAGTGAAAAAAAAAAAATGTAAGATCGCACTACCATGAGTCAGAAAGGAGTTGAAGAAATGATAGCCCAAACTCTAACCCCATACCCAAAATATTCAGCAATGTCCCAAGTCCACCCAATTAAAAGTAAATAAAAGTTTTTGCATATCATGTCATTATGAACCTCAAATTACCGTAGCCTTAAGTAACTATGTACGTACTACAACATGAAAAGCAAATACTAATAAACGCAGCAAGAAAAACGAATGTACTCAGCTAAAAAGTGGTGCAATGCAACTTCATATATCTATATGAAGAAGAGCCATATAGCAAGACCACAGAAGGACAAGCTTGAAAGTAATGAACTGGTTATGGCCCATGAATGATTCTGATGTGTTCGATTTGGATTTGATTGTAGGCTTATACATTCCGTAGGTGAAATTTATATAACACTTAAGTATGAACAAGCTAGTGACGAGTGCCCCAGTTGACATAACTCTTTCGTTTACTGCATTGGTACATGCTCTTGAGAACAATTTATCACAAGAAAGAACTAAATGCTGAGACAGTGAAAGCAGTGAGAACCCGATAGAGGGCACATGCAAACTTGAATCAGAACACCAAGAAGGCACATAAAAAATTATGAACCCAAAAAAAAAAAAAAAAAGAACAAATCAACTTACCTGAGAGTGGAATTTATGAATAGCAGCCTGAGCTTCTTCCCCAGAAGCCATGGTAACGAAGGCAAAGCCAGTCATTCGCCCATCTTTGTTCCTTATTATCTACTATAACCAAAACCCATGTCTCCAAATTACACACAGAAAATAAATAAAATATAATTACAAAAAAAAAAAACAGATAAATATTTATAGTATTTGAAGAGAGAGCAAGATTTGAAGAGAACCTCGACATCGGTAACAATTCTGCATTGAGAAAAGAGGGTTTTGATGTCGGCGGGGGAGAGGGACCATGGTAAGTTACACACGTAAAGCTTCTTGACGTTTGTGGTTTGCTCTGAAACAGTTTGTGCCTCTTGCAAATGCAAAGCAGAGCACAACAGCTGAAAGCCGTGTATTGTTGTGCTGGAAGTGGGAGAGAGTGTGCGGGGAACAAGGGAAAAAGGAACAGAACTCGAAACACGTGCGGGGAGGTTTATGGTTTGGGGTGGTTTTGCGGAGAGAGAATAGTTGCAGTCGTTGGGACGAGGATGGTAAGCTGCTAACACAGTGAAAGTTGATTCTAAATTCGCCATTTTGATTCCTGCTATGACGGCAGGGTTAGAGAGAAACAGAAAGAAATAATGAGGCAGGCTTGATATACATACATATATACATATATAATATATCCGCACGGTATAGGCTGTAGTGGCCCTTGCTTAATCACGTGCCCCATACACCTTGTCATCTAAAACTAAAGATAGGAGCAGATATATCCAATTACATGTGATATACTATAAAATTTTTCTTTCTCCCCTCTTAACCCCTCTCGTTACCATCGCCTGAACTTTACCCCTCCATCCTCAACCACCGCTCCTATTCTCTGCCGAAAGATTTGCCCTACACGACTAATGTTGCTAGAGTCCGCCACAAGCTCAAGGATCTATTCATCTCTTCCCTCCCCACCACCACTCCGTTCTCTTCCACCCCCTACCTTGAACAATGTTGTGAGGGAGAAAGCCGTGGTGCTGCGCCGTCGCGACTTCAACACAGAACTAGCGCCAAAAGTCTTGCTATTGTCCACCCGCCGATGCAAGGCTATGCGTGTGCTGTCGTCGCATCACCCATGGTTGTCCTGCCTTTTTCACGCTGGAGATGGTTGTTGGAACATCATCAAGTTTGCCGTTGTTCTGCCTTTTCTGCGAACCACCGCCCTCTGCCACTGAGAGTTCTCCAAGCCACTCTTATCCACCTCAAATAGCACAGTGGCTCCACCACTAGACCACCACGCCTTGCTTTCTTTGTCAGCTAGGTGGGAGGTAAAGGGCACAATAAACGCCGCCCTATCGCATGGCAAGGATAGAGAGTTTGCTGGCAGTGGTGAAGGGCGGCAACGGCACAAATAGTTGAGCTTGTTAGGCAAGAGTTGCGTACGTGGGAGAGAGATTATTATATTACATTATGGTATATCAGACAGATTTAAGCCATTAGATTATGTGGTGCGCCCTATCAAGTCAGGGGCACCTTTTATATACATATATAATCTCAAATGCCGTCGAAAAGATTACGCGATATCAATTTGATATTTAAAAAATTTATGTAATATTAATTTGGTCTTTAAAAAATTTGTGATATTAATTTAATTTTTAAAAAATTAAAATTTATTTTAAATTAATTTAAATTTATTTTAATTTTTTGAATTAATTTAAAATAAATTTTAATATTTTGAGAACTAAATTAATATTTCATAACTCTTTTAAAGATTAATTTAAAATTTTACTCTCTCTCTCTCTTAGTATTAGTGTTTTTTATTATTACTATTCACAGGACTTTGAACACCTTAAACAATTAAGTGTTAGCTCCAATTTTTTAATTATAATATTTAGAGTTCGTTTCCATGTTATTACCATGATAAAAAATCTTTTTTACTAAAAGATTAAGTATAGGTTTAATTTGTATATACTGTTAATATAAAGAAAATTTATATAAATATTTAATTATATATTATAATATAAATATTTGATTAAATGATAATACAAAATTTTTTTATATTATCAGTAAATCAAAATTAATTCCAAAATGTATTTTATACTTTTAATATATTTGGGTAAATATTTTTAGAAAAAGAGGAATTACTAAAAGTATAAAATAATCCTTTTTCAAAAGTTGTAATTTTTATTTTCTAAAAAAAATTAACATAAAAAAATTGATTAAAAATAAAATAAAATTTTATTTAAATATGAATTAATCTTATATTCAAATATAAAATAATTTTTACATTTTTAAAAAATGTTCTCAGTAGAAACTCATTCAAGCATGCCCTTAAAAGGTTTTTTGAAATATGAAAATTTCTTTAATATATAAAATAAATCCTGTGTTTAGATTAATATAGTTATTAAATTCAATCTTGCTTGCGATTTTGGGTAATTACATATTTGAAATTGCAATTTGAGTATTGCATTCACACAATGAATGCAAAAGTTTGTTTGGTTGAAGGTACTTTATCAGTAAATTATATAGAAAAGTCAGGGAAGTTCAATTCAGCAGTAGAGAATGAAAGGTCGTCTCTCTCTATTTTTTATTTTTTTATTTTCACATCATGATATTACTAAAGATCTGAGTGTTATTTTTTGGATATTTCAATATGCATGTTAGTGGAGATTTAAGAAGTATACGAATACATGACTAACTCACTTATAAGTATAAAAGAAAAAGCCTTCTTTTTTGCAGTGGGTTGAATTATCATTTTTTATGTAAATAACATAACTCATAAATAATTATGTAAATAACCTAATCAAAGATTAAAAAAATATATATCAACTATCTAAAGTTTGAAGATGGAAAAATATTTTTTGAATCTTTGAGAGATAGATAAATTAGACACCCAAAGAAAAAAGAAAAAAAATTGTAAAAGAAAATAAAAAAATGAAATAATTAATGAAAAAGAAAAAGCAAAGAAAGGATATCAAGGTATCCATCTTTTTTAGGTGTATAAATAAGGTACATATGTGGTAACTCAACTCATGAAAGAAGAATATCAATTGCCCAAAGTTGGAAGATATCTGAAGCAAAGTCAGTTTGGATGCTTCAAAGACACCAAGACACATGGATTCTGTCTTCTGATTTTGTCCATGACGTGCACATTACATCCCTCAATATTGCTATCAACCATTTTTTCTTTACCTTCCATTCTCCCCCTATGTACAACTGTACAAGGTATTCCTTTCAAAAAGTTACGCTCAAAGTAATGCGTCCAAAATATGAAACCTCAATTTTTAAATTCTTATAACTTGCTTTACTAGCTTTTAGGTATTCAAGGTAAGGAACAAATTTGTGTGGCTTTAGATAAACAATGACCCCTCTATCTTGGTATCCTAAAAATATAACCTGATCTCTGTCCATTCTCTAGCCCCTCGCTCCGTTTTGTTTATCATTAATCAGTCCTTACAAGAACAAAGCCTATATAAACATCTCTATAAGCCAAGCCATCTAAATTAACTTGCTCCTACGGATATGGCACTGAGCAACAATGTCATAGGAGCCATCAACTTCGTTGCGGTGCTCCTCTCAATCCCTATCATTGGTGCAGGGATCTGGCTAACCACGGAGCCAGCCGACTCCTGTGTCAAGATTCTACAATGGCCTGTTCTCATCTTGGGGATTCTGATCTTGGTGGTGGCTCTGGCAGGGTTCATTGGAGCCTTCTGGAGAATCCCTCAGCTCCTCATATTCTACCTAGTTGCCATGCTTGTGCTCATTGTGTTGCTTCTTTGCTTAGTGGTCTTCATCTACATGGTCACCCTCAGAGGCCATGGGAACATCGAACCTAATCGTTCATACTTGGAATATCACATGGATGACTTCTCAGGTTGGCTTCGTCGAAGGGTACGAAGCTCACACAAGTGGGATCGCATCAAGAGCTGTCTTAGCACCACAAATATGTGTGCTGAGTTGAACCAAAGTTACCGAATGGCTCAGGACTTCTTTAATGCGCGCCTAACACCCATGCAGGTAAACCCTACTCAAATCCCCCCCCCCCCTTTTTTTCTTATGTACTTCCTAAATATTTCAACTTTATTCTTGGTCTAGTTTAGCTTTTACTATATCAAAAATTTAGTAGATAAGTTAGTTAAATGGATGGTTTTAATCTCTATTTCTCGTGGAAGGAGAATAACGAAATTCAGGAAATTACGGAATCATATTGATTACTTCTCTTAACTCCCCAAAGCTGTGAGTTGTCCTTGTCTTCTTACAGTTTTATATTATTTTTCTTGATGTGCATGCACACCTATTATTTAACTTCTCCTTGCCTAGAAAGCATGCAACTGAAGTTTTCGAAGTTTGCAGCCTGTTTTACTTTCACAGCTTGCAAGATTTTAGCTTTCACTTTAAACACATTCTTGTTCACCAAGTAAATTATTCTTAGAGTGGCCATCGTTTCAGAACTCAGCTTCCTTATCAAAATAAAAGATAAAAGAGCACAAAGTTTAAGCGTTAACTAATTAACCGAGATTCTTCAACCATGTGTTATCTTACTTTTTTTCCTCCCAACATACTATTCATTTTTTACCCTTTATTCCTTTTGCTTTTCTTTTTTTCCCCCCCTTTTCTTTCTGTACTTTCATGTGTTGCAGTCAGGGTGCTGTAAGCCACCAACCCAATGTGGTTACACGTTTGTGAACCCAACGTATTGGATTAGCCCCATCAGCACGGGAGCAGATATGGATTGCATGCAGTGGAGCAACGACCAGACACAACTTTGCTACAACTGTGATTCGTGCAAGGCTGGTGTGTTAGCAACTCTAAGGAAAGAGTGGAGGAGGGCCAATGTCATATTGATCATTACTTTGGTTGCTTTGATAGCAGTGTATCTCATAGGCTGCTTTGCCTTTCGGAATGCCAAAACTGAGGAACTCTTCCGCAGATACAAGCAAGGATATACCTGATGAGAAGAAACAATATATATGTTTGATGCGCTAGTAAAGTTAGATAGTGGTGGTGAAATTGGATCATTTTGCTTCTAATAATTCTTGGATGTATTGTATTGATGTATTGATGAAAAAACAAATCCATGTATGAATCTGTATCTTTCACACTTCTATTATAAATTACTGTTTGTTCTTAATTTTATGATTAGTGTTGAAACATCGTATAAAGGTTTCAACAGCTAAGCGTGATTTACGGAGGAGGCACCGAAAGTTAATGTCTCCAGATACCGACACGATTAGTATGGACGCAAGGTGGCTTCAGTGGGGGATTTTCTGGGTTCGTTATCGTCCTATGCTTTGTTTTTTCCAATAGGAATTTGGCACACGGGGAAGTTATACTGTTGAAGAAAGTGATTTCCTTCAGGACCTTGATAATGAAATAAATGAATGTTTGGAAAAATAAAACCCACAATCAAAGAAAAGAAAAGCTTGATTTGTTTCGTACCTGGGATAGGACTGCTTTTAACTATGCCAATCCAAAGTTGCCATGCCATATTAAAAATGGTATTTAGTTGTACAAAAAAAGTTGCATTATTTTTTGTTTTTCAGTTATGTTTAATAATAATAATAATAATAATAATAATTCCACATAAAAGAGAATTAAAAAATACTTATATTTTGTTTTTCATTTTCACAATTTTATTAAGAAATTGAATATAATTTTTATTTTGAGTTCTTCCATAAAATTTTAAAAATGAAAATTCTGATTTTTTTTTTTTTTTGGATGTGCAGAAATGTTTTTTAATTATTAATGAAAACAGATCAGCCAAAAAAAAGGTCCTAAAATCCTAAATCCTAATTAACTAAGCTATATGGCTATTCCTATATGAACTCTTATCTTTCTTTCTTTCTTTCTTTTTAAGTCAACTCTTTTTCCTTTTGATCATTGCCATTGGCTATTTCTTTATGATAACGGATTTCTATATGATTGCGGAAGATAATGTGGGACGGTGTAAGGAATGGCAGAAGTTAAAAAGGAGTTTTTTTTTTTTTTTGGTCAATTAAAAACCGTGATGCATGCAGTCAGAAGTCTATTATGTTATACGCTTGAGGCCCATTAGTTAATCAGGCAAGCTATTGGTTTCACAACAACTATCTCACTGACTGTTTCGTTGAAGAATGGCCCAAAAGAAGTTACACAATACACAGAGGAGGTTATGTGCAACATTTCAATTCAGTCATATTATGCCCATGAAGATGACCAAACAAAAAACGCATGAAGATAAAAAAAACCAAAAGAAAAATGGTTCATTCATTAATGGGAATGAGGGAGTTGACTTGCCTGCATGGCCAACTTTCCTTCTTCTCTTACGTTACGTCAGTTTAGAATAATTGTGGAAGTACGTCCATGTCATTAATTAACTGATGAGACGAAGAAGCGACTCTATCATAGCCTCACAGGTCATATATATTGCAACGGACAAAGGATTCTATGTCTAAGTTTGGACCACGATTACGCCTCTGGCCTTCTTTAGTTCTGACTTTTATAAGAAATAATAAGAAAGTAATGATATTTTTTATTGGGTTTAATTTAGGTGCATTGATTTTTACACTGTCATTTAATTAGAACTTTCCATTTGTATGACTATTCAAGTAGTAGATGGTTATATCAAAAAATTTTGCTGATGTGACAATTTATGATTGAATATATATATAAAAAAATTTTACACTGACCATGTATTACAATTAAATCCTTTTTTATTAGTTTCACTCATTTATCATTTATAAGCGTAGGCATTGAAAGAGTCAAGTATTTGACATGTTTGTCTTCGTAATTGCACGATGTTCATATTATAGGCATCACCGTCTGAAAACACTAGACAAAGTTATGGGCATTACGTCGGCGTTAAATCACCAAACGATATATTTTCTTTCCTAAGTCGATTTGTGCTTGAGATATGCTTCCACTTTATGAAAATCTATGTCTCAAATGTTATCCTTTTATTAGTCCAAATGGAGCATTGGATAGAGAAAATAGTGCATACTAGTCACTATACTAAAAATTAACAATTGTGTGATTAACAATTATCACAAAGCAAATAATAGAGGCACTGTCATCATGTGTGTCCCCTATTTCCTAACTAAATCGACGAAAAGCAACTGTGACTGATACCTGTAGCTCTAGCAAGTCAAGATTTTATTGTGTAGACCCTTATTTGCTTTGATGAAAGAAGAAAATAAACTAAATTCTTCGTACAGGACCAATGAGAAATATCAGCACAAAATCAGAATGTTCGGGTTCCAAGTTTGAATTGCGACTGCTACAGGTATATGTACCTTGAAATATACAGCGAACAAGAGGGATTACACATGTGAAAAGGTTTTCTTGCTATAAACTTTCTTTTTCATATTATAACAATCATGCCATTTCTATGAATTTATGCATATATAGGCCTCACAAAATAAAAAAAATAAAATTGATGATTATCTTCCGAAGGGGAAAACTACAGAATCTACTCTTACATGCACGTAAGTCAGTGGAAAAAAACCAAAACCATGGACTAACCATTTGATAATTTAAAAGAATTATAAAAACTATCGGTACTAGAACAAGGAAAGCAAATATTTTTGAACAACCAAGGATTTAACCTACCCGATATATTTTATTTGCTGGAATTCTGATTTAAAAGTTATTGATTCAATTTCAATGCCTCTTAAGATGTGTAATAATATTTTTTTTCGTTTTTAGTTGAACCTTCCTAGATCATAAATTATTCAATGTACCAAAAAAAATGAAGAAATGTACCCAAAAAAAAAAATCATAAATTATTCAGTGTTATATTTAGCTTTGATTTCTATCGATTTTGTTTTACTCTTTTGCAATTTTGTTATCCTTCGAACAAGCACAATAACTAAAAAGCACTAGTTATCTTTTCTTTTTAAAAAAAAAAAAAAATCTTCAAGAGCTATATAGACATTGATGCAGGATTAATTTATCGGATATTAACACGATTAATAAGAGACATCCCCAACAATATAGTTTTTTCATTGCTTAAACTTCAATTTTTTTCTCAAGAGTACTGAAGCACGTTTATCACTGCATACAATTGGTTAATTTAAATCATTCTATTCAGGAGTACATATAAGCAAACATTCTTTTTTTAATTTTTTTATTCTCACCCCAATTATAACAAATTACTTGAAGCCAATTCGATCAGATCGATTGGCCCTATCTCATTCTGGTAAGATATTGCCATTAGCGATCTCAACAGGATAGTAGCTTAACCTAGCGTGGGGTAGAGAATGTAATACGAAGCCTTGTGACTTATTCACACTTCACAATATTGTGTAATCGATTAATTTGGCATTTATATATATGAGATATGAGATGCTTTTCTTCATTTTAATTGTTATGTCAATTGAAATAATTTTGTTTTAATTAGTATACATTTTTCAAAAAAATTGTTGTAAACTTTTTCTTTTAACTGGGATTCATAATAACAGATAGACAAATTAACAAACTTAAAGGAAAGCAGCACTTATATATAATATTTAACTTTATTTGCAAATTATAAACAACATTTTGTCTTCAGTATAAAATAACATCTGTTACATCTCTGTAACTTCCACATGAAAGGCGACAACAAAAGCTTTCCCAAATCTTAAAGTTGAACTTAGATATAAATCATACTAATAATTTATGCATATATAATTTTGTGAAGAAAAGTTGTGGAAGCAACACTACCTGTCCCAAGTGAAGTTTCGGTTCCGTGCTCGAACACCGTTGTATCATTTTATGTTCTGGGGCCATTGCATGTCATGCAGGAGCCCCACCAAAGCCATTGTCGGCCCAAGGAAAAGGAAATGATGATAGCAACTCGGCTTCTTGTCAAGTTGAGTATGGAACTCACAGGTCTACCTGTCCAGATTGAGCTCCAGAGTGCATACTCTACTTTTTATTTTTCATTTCTGAAGTGCTTTCTCAGCTGTTTGTTTGTTAATAAATAAAAAGAGTAATATCATTTGGTACAAATGACTTTTTGTAAGACCCGTTACGAATGAATTTTTAACTAATTATATTAGGAGTATTTATGCACGTGCAAGTTAGTTTATGGTAGTTTTACAGTTAGTTATAGTCTGTCGATTATAATTTTTTGAAAACTACAAATACAAAGTGGAGTATAATGTTTTTAGGGAAAGTAACATAATGTTGTTTCCCTTTGGCTATATATATGAACTTCATAAACTAACCCTAAAATTTGTCTAACTGTAGAATAATACGGCGACCTATCGTAATGATTTATGAAATACTTAATCTAAGATTCCACATCGTATTGATGTTTACAATAGGTATCCTGGATATAGAATATTAATTCGGCTCTTCTCATTTGCTTATGTTCACAGGAACGTTTTATTGAAATAATGACACAGGCCCGTCTTATTAATGCCATGAACGATGTCAGGGAATATGACTAAGCCGAGGATTTTCAGATTTATAAGTAGTTTGATTTTGAAGGGTAATTTATGTATATAGTAAAGTCGGTATTGTTGGTAACCTGAGACAAGAAAAACCAATCATAGCTAGAAAACACAGACATAAGGACCCACTTAGGTGGATGATGAAGTATGATAATGAGCATGCTGTAGGTGGGAGAGTGGGCATGAAAGAGGCTTTCTTTTGCTTTGCCCATCATCATCAGCATCACCCTATTTTAAGGGTTAGTAAATCAATGACATCATGGCTTAAGCAATTTGATTAAGTGGGACCCAACTTCACTTAAGAAAAGACAATTCCATGACTCTATCTTTTAGTGAAGGGTGCAAATTTGACGAGCGCACCATTATAGAGAAATGCAATTCCATATCAACATTTAAAGTATTTTTATTTCAGAACAAAAAAGACAAAAGGCGTGTTTAGAATTTCGGGGGTCGTAAATAAGTTGTGGAAAGTTGGGGAACCTTTTCAGAGATAAAGGCTGCATTATGAGAGTATGATGCACATATACCCATCCACCCACTATTCCCAGTCTAATAATGTGATCCTACATGGCTGCCACCATGCACTACGTAGAAAATAAAAAAAAAGAATTAAGCTTGAGAATAGTCTATGTTATATAACACTAGGAATGGCATATAATGTGAAATAAACAATGCATTTTGGTTATTTGCATCTTCCTGCTTCGGGGCGTAGTGAAGGAATATTTCTTTGAAAGATAACTTTTTAGTGAACTCCAGATATGATAGCCTTTATTGGTGCATTCTACCGTGCATCTCGTTTGTTATAGTGCATTTTACAATTTGATGGTGAGATTGTGAGATATATCGATACACCAATCACCTATAATATATTATAATAATATCTAATTTTAAAAAAAATTTAAAAATATAGTTAAATATATTTTAAAAATTAATTATTATATATTAACAGTATAAAATTATACTGACAGTATAAAATAATTTTATATTTAATATAATCAAAAAATTCTATTTGTATAATTTTATTCTGTCAGTGTAATTTTTTGTAATTTTACTCTATCAATATAATTTTTACACTATCAGTGTATAAAAATTAATTTCTAAAAATCAGAAAAATTTTATTAGTGTAATTTTATTCTATCAATATAATTTTAGGATATTTTATACTGTCAGTATAATTTTACACTGATAGTATAAAATTATTTTATACTATTAATATAATTTTATACTATTAATATATGAAAATTAATTTCTAAAATATATTTAATCATATTTTTAATTTTTTAAAAATTAATATATTATTAAAGTGCATCATAGAAATTGATATATCAATACACCTCACAACTCTAATCCATTAAATATGCTATAGTCACAAGGTGCATAGTGCACCTTTGACTGCGAAGAGCATCGCAGTCGATGCCGCCTTTATGAGCCATAGTTTTGTGCTACAAACTATTGGTCATTCTCTTTTAAGGGAAGTGTTTTTTTTATTATTATTTTTAATTGGCAAACAAATAAATAATGACAATCTTTGCTTCTTGATCTTAATTTCTGAGAATGGAAGTAATTCTCTTATAGTTCTCAAATTAAGAGCTTTTGCCAAAAATTAGTCGTCGACTAAAATAAAATTGTGTCAATAAACACAATTCTACGAACAATATAATTAAGCATGCTAACAAATTAATATTTGTTTTAATAATGAATTTTAAACAATAGTGAAGACTAGCAAATTTGACTGAAAAGCATAAATAAATATAGAACCATGTGTACTATACAATGATAATGGAAACTAAATAAACAGAAAATAATAATGGAAAATGAAAAGAAAGCTTAAACAAAAGAAGAAGGGGAAATGTTACTCAGTTCCTTGTAACTCTTGAGCATAGGATGACTAGCAAATTGTGTGAGGTGTTTACAAATATTTTTCCAGCCATCTCGTCCTAAATCCCCCAAGCTACTTATAGACAAACCCTAGTATCTGAAAATGTGACATGTCCTCCTTTAGCAGTTATTTGAAGATAATGGCCTTGCTGATCTCTATTGTGCACCCAACTCCGTCCATGTTTTTCTTATTGGCTTGTAACCGCTTCAGGTTGTAGAATAGTGCTTTAATTTGAGTTTTACTCATTCTTAAGATAATGGTAACCACCCACATTCTTCATGAAAATTCACATGGTTGTTCTTATTCAAGCCCTTTGATGCCTCATAATTCACCAACTTGCTTACAAATTACCCAAAAGATCAACATTTTCCTTTGTCAATGTCTCCTCATATCGACATAACTTCAATCACATGCATCTTCTCTCGACCAATCATTTGTCTTGTCGATAGCATTGGTTAATTTATCAAAGTGAAGCCATGTCAACAATGTGATGATTAGGCCCCTTTAAGTCGACCATATCTCCTGCCAATTAGTTTCGAGCTTCACTAGACCATGCCTATGTTGATAGTTCTATCTAACATTACCTCTTTTAATCATGTGACCTATCGTCACCTACTCTTTCCTTCTTCAACATGAGTACATCAGTAACTTTGTCAAGAAGAGTCTTACTATTGATCATAGTCCCTGTATGTTCACCACATATTCTTAAATGGGTCGTCTTTTCATATTTATGCTTAGGAAAGTTTTTCCTCAACTGTAAGAATTGAAATAAAGAGGCATGATTGCATGTTGAAGTATGTGGTACAACTCACGACTATTTCTTTTTTTGTGTGGAAGATATATATTAAAAAAAAAATGGCTACTTCATTTTTTAAATAAATACTTCAAAAGTTTCTTTATTTTCCCCCTGCTCTTAAGATGAGTTTGGTATGAGGTAAAAATTGGGAAGAAATTTTCACAAATTAAATTTATGTTTAAAATTTCAAATTACACATAAATCTAATTCCTAAAAACTTCTCCTCTATTTTTACTCCTATACCAAACTTATTCATAATCTTAATAAATATCAAAAGAAAATAGGCACTTGATTGAAGAGGAAGTTGATGGAGGATCTCAATTTGAAGGAAAAGGTCCTATACTCATTTTACAAGGTGCAAAATGCACCTTAATATCCAATGGAGGATGTACTCATGCACCATTTTATTATTGGTGATCTTAGTAGAATCCATCAAAACACTTCGCCCCTATTAACATAGCACTCAACAGCCACAAAACTTAGACCTTTCAATCAATGCTCGTTGGTGCTAGCCACCACTCTGCCATTGCGACCATTTTACGTGTGCAATTGCAACCACCTAAACCTAGGACTTGAATCTTTTGGAATATGTTTGGGCATTGTGTTTGCATCATTTGGCATCTTTTCACTAAAAATTCTTAGAGAGCATCGTTAGAGCCCCATTGACATTGCTTAGGTCATTAGCAGAAACTAATAGAAAAGCTAGAGACTAAAGATCTTGAAGGACGTGCGAAGTAGACGGTGTAGGATTGCATGTTGAAGTTCATCACCAGTGAAGCCTCTGATAAGTGCCAACAGCAGCAAGTCAAAATCGACATGGAAACAAATGAAGACAAAGGGATCCTAGAGTAGAACCATGAGGCGCGGTTCGATCTTCGATGGGTCTCCCCTCTTCACACTATTCTTGTGCGTGAAGCTTGTACTACTAGCGCCATGACTCATGGTGCGTCTCGACATCGAAGTTACCAAAAGCCTCCATTATCCTACACCCCATATGGGGATGCCGGCAATGAAATGGAGGCCGAGAACTAGCAATGGAGGTCAAAGAATCAAAGAAGCTGAAGTTGTTTGGAGACGGGGGAGTTTGAGAGAATTGTATAATATACCCGCTGATAGAAAAAAATATTAATACATTATAATATCCTAACTACTAAATAATAAGATATGCAGTGCACTTTGTATGCTAAAGTATGTAGGAGCCTTCCCCAAATCATTCTACAAAGTACAAACCTGTGTAACCAAAAAAAAAAAAAAAGAACAAATCAAATACAAAGTGCTTTGGAAATAAGTGAGTGACGTATACAATTATGGGAAGACAAGATATGAGATTCCACTGTCGATTTTTTAACAAATCGGTGAATATATATGCCAATTGTATATAAGTTTTTGAGGGCAAAAAGTTCCTCCGATAAAGAGGGCAATAAGACAAGGCCGTTTGACATGACATATGGTTATTTTTCCAGCTCTTCTTGCTTCTTACCTGTCAACCAAATAGCGCTCCCTTGTGCTACAAGGAATTCATGTTCGACAATGCAAATCCCTATAAAGCCCAAACATCTTAAATTGGCAGTGGACCAGCAAAGTTCCGTCAGAAGCCAAGCTAAAAGGTGTTGGCATCGATGCTTACAACTGGCGCAAGAAGCAAGTAACATTCACAAACTTTGTAAAAACAAAAAGAAAAAAAAAATCCGATGTTAATGAGAATTCAAGTGTCAATTTTCGAGAATTTAAATATGTTAATTAGGGATATCATTGTCTTTCTCGACCTTTTTTTATGTTCTATATATAATATAACCGTATATAAAATATTTAAATTTTTTATTATTAGTTACTTCTAGTGGCTTTACAATAAATTTTTTTTATAGGAAACTTTATATGTATTAATTTCTGGAAATTTTAGTTTATGAATCTAATTTCTATATATTAATAATATAAAATAATTTTATACAATCAATTGAAAGAGATGTAAAAAAGTGTCAAATAATACATGATCATTATCCACTATAATTTGTCATTTTCTTATATTTTTATTAATTAATAGTATAAAATTATTTTATATTATTAATATATAAAAATTAATCTCTTAGTTTATTTATTGGAAACAAATAAATATATGAATACATAAAAAAGACAAGGAAAGAGGCGTCATATCCCTAGTAAACATATTAAAATATCCATAAATTAACACTCGAATCCAATTTCATGGGGCAAAAATGAAAATGTAGAGAGAGAAGGTTTCGTGTTCCCATTAAACATATTGACATTCCTAGAAATTAATACTTGGATCCCCAATAACATCTTACTTGAGCCGGGGTTCAAACATGAGACACGTGATTAAGCCAGGACAGCTCCCTGGTAGTTGATCAATGATAGTAAATTCTAAGAATTTGTCAAACGCATTTAATAATGAAATGTTAAAATAATGTTATACTGATGGTAACACGTCAAGTCACGGGTCATCCCCTTCCTCAACTTTAGAAGGTGCACCACTGTACGCTTCAGGCTACATAACATCCTTCTTCTCTTGTTCTTTCATTTTGCAGGTCATTTTCGACAACAAATTTTAGATAATGACGATTTGAATGGAAAGAAACCATCCTGAACATGTATAATTATATTAGTTTAATTGGTATATACACTGTCAATCAATAAAAATGTAAGAAAATATCAAATTATACTAAATAACTACCCCTATAATGTGGTATTCACTGTAATTTAATATTTTCTTATATTTTTATTAGTTAGTAATATAAAATAATTTTACATTATTAATACATACAAATTAAACTCTAATTATATATATATATATATATATATATGGACAAAGAAAAGTACTAAGAGTTTTGATGTACTAGCTCATATTTTACATTAAATATTTTTAATTATAGATTTTTAAAGAATGATATATTTATGTTATCCATACATAACTTTCACATGTCTTTATGTAAGACCCCTTTGGACACTTAAGTTTGTGTTTTCTTTTGTCTTAGAAGTTGATCCACTGATTTTGACTCTAGGATAGTGTTTAAGTAAAGAATTTAATTTTAATATATTCTTAGTATAAAAGAGTTTTATATATCATTCAGTTATATATCATTATATTAGTAAAAATATTTTATTTTCACACTTACTACATCAAAAGTTTTATATATAGTGGGTTGGGGTATATAATTGAATGACAATGTAAAATATATATTTTTTTTTTACAATGACAGGATATCAATATTAAAGCCTTAAGTAAATAATTTAATTTTGATATAATATCAATGTAAAAGGATTTTTTACTATTATCTAATTATATATTTTTACATCAGAAAAAATATTTGACTCTTATATCCACTAACTCAAATATTTTTTATATTTTCATTCTCAAAGATTACCTAATTTTTTAAAGCTTTTATATATTTTAAACTAAAAATAATTTTCATATGAAAATTCAAGTAAACAGAATTTTTATTTATTTAATGAGTCAAATTTAAAATTTAAATTTAGCCTATTTAAAAATAAAAAATTTGATTTTTTAATAAAAAATTCATTTATATTATTATAAATTTGATTAATATTATTATAAATAATTAATTTAACATTTATATTAAAATAAAAAAGGAATAATAAAAAACTAAAAACTGTTTAAGTTAAATTATCATAATTTTCAAGTAATACAATATAAGTATTATTACTTATATTTTTCTTTTATGAAATTATAATTTTTGTGATTGAATATATATATATATATATATATATATATATATTGTTAAAAACTTTTATTCTTTTTTTCAATCAAATCCTTCCATTTCTATGACCATTCATATTGCGTGAGTAGGAGTTAACTTTATTTGCTAATATGATAATATATGATTGGATGATAATATAAGTTTTTTATACTATCAATGCATCAAAATTAAATCAAAGTATATATATATAACTTTTAATATAAGGTTTATAAAATTTGAATTAAAATTGATTTTTTTATTTTAATAAATTTATTTAATCAGGCACTTAATGAATAATGAATTAAATTAAAATAATTTTTAAATAATTCAGTTTATTTTCGCCATTAATCTAAGCTAAAAATCAATGAACCTGAAATGAGTTAGGGGTCTTCACTGGATCAGATTAGATTAGATAATTCATAATTAATTATATGATTATATTTATCTTTAAATTTTTAGTTAAATGATCAATTATTAATTAAAAAATTCATTAAATCATGTTTATATTTAAATATTTAAAATTTACTATAACATTTATTATTTTATTATTTTTTATATACAATCAATAAAATAATATTTTACAAAAAGTAAAATCTAGATTCCAAAATAGAGAATCTTATTTTTATACCAAAATGCTCATTAATCATTGATATAAATCTTGGAATTTAGTTATTATTCTCAAAAAAGAGTAGCGTGATCCGTTAAACCTTTTTTTTTTTTTTTTGACGTGATCCGTTAAACTTATTTGGAGCTACCTCTGCACTTCAAAAAAATTTAACAATAACTTTAATCATATAATATTATTTTAATTTTTAAAATAAAAGACTTGGACAAAGGGGAGTTATCTAATTCAAAATTAGGTCATTACATAAGCCCTAATAAAAATTCTATATTTCTCTTGTTTTGATGAAGTAATTTATTGTTTAGATCAGCCACTATGGTCAAAAGGGCTAAGGATTATAAAATGGTAATATGAAATCTTACACTCTAAGAAGCATTAACTAATTTAACAAGTGATAATAGTTTCCACAAAATCTTAGGCATTCTTAATCGGGAAATATTTCAAATAACACCAATCAACCCTTGACTCAAACCTTGATTGAGTTTCTTTTTCTGTCAGGGGGTGACAGGAACTTTTTTTATCAGGAAACTTCAATACAACCCTGTGATTAATTTCAATGAAGTTTTGCAGCGCCAACTCAAGCAGGGAAAGATCACGTATAGATTGATTCCATCCCCACTATCCTTGATTAGACCCATCAACAAATTGCTAAGGACGGAAGGTAGTTCCCAACACAACCTTTTCATTTTACCATAAGCCCTCGTATGCTTTCAACAATGGGTTGCTGGTATTATTTATGTCCACTAACCAAAAGATTCCAAACCTTCCCATTTTAGCAAAACGGAATCTGCACCCATCCATCCCTAGAGAAAAATGACAATAGTAACACTAATACTCTCATAACTCTCACATTTTTTGTGCTTCAGAACAAAAATTATAGTATATGTATAAAACATTTGTTTGACCAAAGTGATTTAACATTTGTTCTTCTTAAGTAATATTTCGAGTTTGAATATTGTAAATGAAAAAGAAAATTAATGTAAGGTGAGCTTTACACTTATAGTAGGCACTCCGATTCAAGCCAGATTAATTAGAGTTTAATGAACTTTAAATACGGATGATTTAGATAAAAAAATTATAATAAAAATTGTATAAATGATACTACATTCGATCTACTTTATTTATCACTTTAAGTAAAAATTTTTATCTATTTTATTTATTGTTTTCATATATCAATAAAATATTTATTTTTAATTTTTCACTTTTATTCTTTATACAATTTTAAACATATTATTAATTAAGAAACATTCCTCTCATTTCAATTTGCCAGTCAATTTAAATAACTTAGTATATTATTAAATTAATGTATTGCAATATAATTAGATATTAAAACTTAAATAAGAAAATTTCAATAAACATATATCATGATTAAGTCTTAATTTTTAGTTCCTTAATTTTTGTGTATATGATTAAAATAACAGTGAACCGAAGTTAATTGTAATTTAGAATATCAAATATGTTGAAGATTATTACACAAGTATTTGGGAGAAGATCAGTTTGATCACAGCCGTCCAATGATCCGACTGATTATAAAATGTATGACTCCAGCAGCACATAAAAAACCCAACCCGGTTACCACGGAACCGCCCACGAAAATAATGTTTCTGAGCGAGGGCGGCTGACCAACTCTGTTTTCGAGAACAACGTCTCGCTTTACCGCAGCCCAATTAGGATCCGACACGTGGACTTAAATGCGACCCAAACCCTGACCCAGCCCCACATAAGCCGGCTGAAGCGGGTCCCTCATACGTCGCAAGCTTATTGCGTTTTGGACTTGACTTGCTAAACTACCTTCGCCACTCGCCGCCGCTCTCAACACAAGCACAATTTAACCCTTTGCTCGTTTAAAGAGAAAAAGGGGAGAAAGAAATACGGACGAAAGGTAATAAGGAGATTTTAAGGTTTTTTTTTTTTGAATGTGAAAAAAAAAAAAAAAAGAAAATATTAATAATAAGATCCATAAAAAAAAATTTTATAATAGATGAAAAAATTAAAAAACAAATTTTATGTAAAATTACTATTATATCTTATATATAAATAAAAAAAATATTTATATTATATTATATAGAATAAAAAATATTTTAATATAAATATTTTTTTATTTTATTTTTTTCTCTTTATTTAAATATTAGAAAAGAGAATAAATTTTTCTCTTTATTTTTTTAATTTATTTCTTTATATTTTCTTTTATCATCCAAGAGTAAATGTTATAATCGTAGGCTTAGTTTATGTTATATGTACCAGACGCTATTGTAAGAGGTTTTACTTTCGATTTTTAATCAACCAAATTATGTTGACTTAAAAAAATTCATAAAATTCAGTCCATGCTAAAATAATAATAGTTAAAATGAAAAAATTGAGAGAAAATAATAGCATAAAAAATAATAATTGCACTGCACGTAATTCCATGATATAATAAAATCTACTATTATTTCACCATTCGATATGTAGGCAGTACATCTGCTATCATTGTCCTCTTCCCACCTTTACTAAGCCACTATATATATACACCTCCCACCCCAAAACTTACCTATTATTACTCTAGAAACCCAACCTATTCTATTCAACATCATCTGTTTTTGCTTTGGTTGAAAAAGACGTGCTTATTTTGCTGCTACACCATTCTTTTTTTCTCGTACTATTTCACAAAAGTCTTATTTTCTACTTTCTCCACCTTTTCGACTTCTATTGAATTTTTCCCGTGTACACAAACACTATTAGACAGGGAACACTTCCAGTGCCGGCCTTTTCCCGCAAAAAGCTCGAGTATTGGAAGGGGTGAAACATCATGGTAACACCAGCCTTCTTTTTTTTTTTGGTATGATCAACTATTTTTGGAGCATTATATTAGCAAATATCCTAACACTACTAAGTTTCTAGTATTCTACGAGTAACCCTCCCATTGGGGCCCGGTGTGGTATTCCCTTTCTTCTCTTGGCCGTCCTGTAATTAACTGAAGTTGGGGGTGGTGTGGACGGAGTGAAGCTCTGCTCCTTCTTCTTGTTGTTCTTCACCCTGCCATGGCTGCTGCTACTGCTGTACGAGTCCTCTGAGTCTGAAGCCATTGCCGCTGACTTCTTCTTCCTCTGGAAATTCCTTGAAGTTCCTACAATCTGCAATTCACGGTTGAAATTGAATAGATCAACATTCAATAAGAAACTAGTAAACTGAATAATGAAAAGTCAATTAAATTGAATACTCAATAGTCTATACAGCCATAAAGGGCCAATGTTCAAATCCCAAAATCTCAAACATCTGGCAAAGCAATAAATAAGAAACTAAAATGATCAATTAAACTGAATACTGCATAAACAGCCATAAAGGGACAATGTTCAAATCCCAAATGAATTGAAAACCGATATTAAAGTCAACCCATTTCCAAGGGCTAGCTTGAAAAGAAAGCAAAATTTTTTTTTTTTCCAGAGAAAAAAGAAAAAATCTTTTTTTTTTTTGGTTCTTTGAAAATGCTTAGAAGGAAACAGTAAGAAGGCAACCTTGCAACCGAGTGAGCAGAATCGGTAGGAATCGAGAAGGCTACGTTGGCAGACTTGACAAGTGTTGGTGACGCCTTTGCCGGGCCTTGGCTGAGGCCTCTCATTCAAGAAGACGACCCTTGCGCTGTTGATAATGTATGTTTGTACCCCTGTGATGTCCAACACCTTCTGAATCTCATTCACCCTTATCACATCATGGTATGACGACCTCCTTATCTGTCATGTCAACATGGAAAATATAGTACAGATTACATTAGATTAGAAGGAGAAAGATGGTCATTTGTTTGAGACGGTTCTTAAGCCCGAGTGAGAAACACGGTTACAGAAATGAGAAAAAAACCCACATTGAAACATGACTGAAAATCACCAAAAGCTAACATTTTAGAAACAGAAACCCAAATCATCAGAAAACAGCATTACAAGGGATAATTGGGCGCCTAGAAACTGAAAGCAGAACCCAATTAATCAAAGTTCAAATCTCAGCTGAGAAAGGGAAAAAGGTGGGACTTTCAACCCAACTCCAAGAAAAGTACTGATCAAGCACCGCCACAAAATGAAAAGGTAACAACTTTGACAACAATGAATGACGGACTCAAGGCCTGAAATGTGTGAGAAATGGATTGGATTGAATAATTGAAAGTAGAAAACAGTCTGATCAATCCATCATCATCAATGATCAATCACATTAAAAAAAAAAAACGAAAAAGGAACCTGGACAGCACGGTGATCCTCGTGGTAATGACCGAGGCAGAGGGAGCAGAGAGCGCCGTTCATACAATCCAAGCAATACATGTTGCACTCGCTCTTGTGGGAATGGGCGTGCACCTTGCATTGAACGAAGAATCTCTCTTTCAGCAGAGGCTTCAGCCATGAAGGCCACCTCTTCTCCTCCTCGTCAGGGCCTCCCGCACCCTACTCAATTCATTCAACACAAAAGACTTTGATATCAGCAACAACAACAACAACAACAAAAGAACCCATAACCATTGCATTTCGAACCACAATGAGAACAGGGTTTGGTTACTAACCATGATTCTCCTGTTCTTGGGCTTAATTTCACGGACAGTGGTGTCGTGGTTCTCGAACGCCAGCTTGAAGGACAACGTTTGTGTCGTTTAATTTGGCGTGAATGTGACCAAGGAAGTGAGGATGAGTGAATACAAGAGAATGTGTGTGTTTTGTTTTGTGAAGAAAGAGTTAACAGGAGTGGAACTGGAATGTGTTGCTGTAGTTATGGGAATGAAATGGAGGCGGTAGATGGTATTTACTTTCTTTTGAGAGAGGGAGGATGTGCGAGGTCGTTCTTATCCGCACAAGGTCCACATTAACATTGCATTGCATTGCATGACCCACCCGAACCTAGCTCCGAACCCACACCCAACAAATGCGTCGTGTGTAAGGAATCCACCTCCTTCTTTCCTTTTTATTTCCTTTCATTTTCATATTCTCTTCGCTCTTATCAATTTTTTTTTTCGCCACATAGTTTCTATGATTCTATCTAAATTATTTAAACGTTCTGTTGCCCTCATCATTAGTGGTTAACGCATTTTTTTTAGGGGGCTAGTTAGTAATTTGGTCGTGGGTTTGGGGGCACGCTTACTTAACCCTCTAAATTAACACTAAGTTGGCATATACTGATTTTCTTTATAGGTAATGGTTTTTTGTTTAATTCGAATACTTCAGGCTGCTCATACTCTTGTCCTAATCCAACTTGTATTGGATATTAATATTAATATGTTTTCAATTGATGATGTGTTAACGGAGCTGTGTTGATGTTTTGTCCCTGCTATATGTATCCAAGCCTGCTATCCCATTTTCCATCACAATTCCTTGTTTGTCAAAGTGAAATTTTGATGAATTGGTCCAGCTTCATCCAACCTGAACTCTGTTTGGAAAGAGGTTGCCTCATTTCCACGATCAAAACTATATATATATATATATATATATATATATAGAGAGAGAGAGAGAGAGAGAGAGAGAGAGAAGGGGGGGAGCAAAGCTAGATTATTTTATTGAGAGGGGCTAATATTTAACAGTTAACTTCATAAAAAAAATAACATATCTTCTACTTTTTTTCTCTTATTCAAAAATTTAGATAAAAGTCACAATATATAAAAAAATAAATGTTTTATAATCAAAGTCAAAAGAGACATACATGTATGAATAACATATTATTTATTATAATATTTAAATATTTAATTAAGTAAAAAGTTTGTAAGAATTAACTAGATTAAAAATTTTAGAAGGAGCCAAATAACAAAAAAATAATAGAGAAATTTATTAAATAAAACCAAAAATTTGGCTCCCCAACCAAACAAAAGGCACTATTACTAGGAGCCGCCATGTATACATATCATCACGGATTTTTTTTTTCAGTTTTTTTCTTTTAAATTGTAAAAGATTTTTAATCATAAAAATTAATATTTTACACAAAGTATTAACACAATATAACAGAATAAATGTTAGATATAAGATTTTTTTTAATTGTCAGAAGCTATAAGATTTTAAACTGCACTACCAAACAATCTTTGCTCCAACAAACAAATGAAAAAGAGAAGTCCAATTTATGTTGGCTGGCAGACGCGCGACTTCCCTCGATCTACATACTCTACAGTAAAATTGTCTTGAGAGGTAATTAATATTATCATTAATTACTAACTAATTATTATACCAAAAAGTAAGCAATCATATTATAAATGGATTACTTTATGGATAAAATTATTTTATTGATAATAAGATGGATTATTTCAAATTAATAATAATATAAATTATTATTGATAAGATAAAAGTTAAAGTGTTAGTGGATTGGTTAAATAAATTATTAGCTTTGGAATTGAATTGTGTTTGACAGATTTTACTGCAAGATTATATGCAATAATTGTTGTATCTTATTATCTCATTTTTATATATTTTCTGCCTATCATTCTATGTGGAGAAGATCTAGTTTTGGTAGGATACAAAAATAGGGTAGAAATAAATGAGCTTAAGTAAGATTGAGGATTTAAGATTTATGAACAGGCAGAGAAGAAATTAGGGAATTAGAATTTTTTAAATATATTTTAGAATTTTAAGGAAATTTGAATCTATTTAAAATTGATATCACCTCAAAGAGCCACGTGGCACCCCAACGTGTCACTTGTAGTGTGTTTAATTCTGCTTTTGTAAAATTAATTTTAGCTAAAATTAATTTTGTTAAAATTGATTTGGTTAGAATTAATTTTAAGATAAAGTGATTTATATTTAGTAATTCTTCTAAAAATAATTCTGACAAAAAATAAAAAATTTGTACTTCTCCTAGAATTAATTATAGAGATAAGAATTGATTCTAAAAGTGAAAAATTAAACAACTCAAAAATTGGTAAAAATTAATTCTCACCTCCTACAATTGATTTTCCATGGCTCAAACATATAGCCAAACACACGCTTGGTACGGTACATCAGCAAAAATGTGATGACACACTAATGTTTTTTGATCTAAGAAATAACATAACTCATGATTTGCAGCTTCAAAAAATAAATAGTTAATTTATTAATTTTTAGGATTAAAATAAAGTGAAGCATATAACTTCAAGGGTTAAATTAAAATTAAATCTTTACTCTAAAGGAAATTCTTAGTTACGTATTTGATTAACCTTCCTTCTCTTCCATTTCCCCTAAGCATCAACATCCTGAATTTCTCTAGCATCTCCGTGTCTTCACAAGACTTAGAGTATTATAACCATGTTTTTAAAGAAAAGTATCTAATCGAGCTGGCCGGTACATCTGATTTAGAGTATTATAACCATGATTTTATTTTCTTCCTCCCTTTTATTTATTTTTTTTTATTTTTATTGTGTGGTAACTAAGAATTGAGAGCTGCGAGCAGGGGCAACTCCCCGTACAGCTAAAAGGGGTTGTGCTTCCCCCCCCCCCCCCTCTCTTTCCGCCTAAAAATTTTCTTTAGGTTTTTATAATTTTTCATTTTTTATTTGACCTCCTCTAAAAATTTTTATTTGATTTAATTCTTATAAATCCTTGACTCAATTAAATGTTCAAATACCATAGTAGACCCATATCCAAAAGAAAAAACTATAATAGAAATATATATATATATATATGTGTGTGTGTGTGTGTGTGGCGCGCGCATATTGAGTTTTGATTGTAAAATATTTATTTTCTTGATATATTGTAGTTTTTATTTAAATATTTGGGAAAATCAAAATTATAAGATATATATTATTTTCTATATAAAGTTAACTATTAAATGTGTATTTGAGAAAATTATAAGATTAAAATTATTTCAATAATTGCTTATTTATATAATCAATTTTTTATACAATCAATTATGTGATAATCAATTTATATTTGGATATTTCAGCTAAAAAGTAGTTTTAAAATAATCTATTTTGTTTTGATTTGTTTTGTACAAAATTATTGGCTAGCCAAATGAGTTAAGAGTCAAGGCGTGCAAGGAAATTATTTCAAGATGACCAAGAGGCTCGGCTAGTGCAAAGCACAGTTGATTCCTGTGATCAGGCGATTAATACTAAAAGAGGGACTCTGTCTCTCGGCAAATAGGTTTCCAAACTACTTCAAAGAGCATTTGGTAGGTAGATCAATAAATTAGGTTACCAAAAGGATATTGGCAAATAACTAAAGGTTAATGAAATAGATTAGAACTTAAATAGGCTAAAAGTAAATGAAATATTGTAAACGAAATGCGGTAAAAAAATATTATAAAATACTGAAAAGTAAAGGCAAGGAATAAAAAATGCAGGAAAACATAAAAATAAATGTAAAAGAAACTTATGTTTGATTCATTTGTTCGGGGATGCCTCTACAGATTGTGCTCAAGGCTATTTATATACGTACAAAACTTAACAGTTATTCTAAGGTATCTATTAACCACGTTCTCACACAAATATGGTTAGCAAACTTCTTTTTGGCAGCCATCTTATAACCGTCTTTCGTATCTTCCTTGAGTGCACTCCTCTAAGTATAATGGTAACAACTTAAAATGTTTTTTACATTTCATTTGTTCTCCCCACTTTCTGAACTGAAAATTGCCTTACTTAGCTGCTCCTACTTTTTAGGGAGTGGTCATGGATTTGGTCAAACTCTTATTCTTTGTTGTTAAAGCTTGTTCTTTCTCCAACCAAAGCCCAAAATTGGTTTGTGGATTACAAGCTGTTAGAAAAGGCCCAAAGCCTTGTAGGAAATTCATGCCCTCGGCTAATATCACTATTCAACTGTCAACTGTCAGCTATCGAGTGTTGGATAAATCAGTCGTCAACTATCGGCTAAAGGCCATATCAGTTGTTAAGCCTCAAAATATACAAATAAAAGTTTTTTATAGGCGACTATGCTTTTTAGTTATCCAATTACAAAAGACAAGGCAAATCAGCTAAGATAAAATAGAAAAATAATTGAAATAATATCAAAATGACCTTTTTCCATGCCTAAAACGGCTTTGATTGGGCTAGCTTGGCCACCATGTCAACACTTTTCTTGGGTTTTTCATAGATAGGCAATAATGATTATTCTGACATCCGAATTTAAGCCAGTAGCCAATTGAAGTTTGGCTGAGCATTTTGGCCTCTTTCAATCAATTTAAACTGAGCAACACATTTTGTGTCAGTCGTTAGTCATTGCTTCTTTTTTAGCTAGCTACTCTCGGGTATTGACTAAAATTGACTGAATATTATTTTATCCAGCTATTTCTCCTTGACTAATATCCATCCTCCATTAGCTGCAATTTTTTGGTGCTAACAAGATTGGATAAAAAAAAGTGCTTTTATATGATAAAATTACTAAAAATGATATAAAATAATTATTTATATTATATAATATTTAATATCTATAATCAATTTGATAAAAATATAATATTATGAGTACTATACAAATTAATTGCAATCAAATAATACCCAAATTTTTGCTTCTACTTATTTGCTTTAAAATAGCTTAAAATTTTCCAATCAGGTTGTAATCTATTCTAAACAAATTATCCAAACAAAATTACAATTAAAATTTTTACTCTTGTTCCCAAATATGCGATTGTATTGGTCCCTTCTAATGTCTATCCTCGCGCTGACTGCAAGGCGATATCGTCGAGTTGCAATAACTTGTTAGCTCTGTACTTTTTAGAATATCAAAGCTGTAATAACTTGATGTTTTAATGCTTTCGAATGAAATAGATTTTCTAAAATAAAATAAATTAACCGTGTCTTTTAATTTATTTCTTAAAAATAGAATTTTTAGATAAAAGATAGTTCTTCTAACAGAGTTTTTATTTTATTTTTTTTTTGGTTTAAATATTTTCATTGGTTAAAATAAATATGTTTAAAAAGGTTATGAATATAATTTGCAATCAATTAAAATAAACGTATTAATACGAATCTATAAAGGATGTTGTAAAATTAAATTTTTACCTTTTCGCCATTTGTAATTAGACTATGAAATTCAATCTCGTTTTTCTTAACAAGACCCCTTTTTTCCAGATTAAAGTTTTTTTTTTTAATTTTTCTTAATTTAAATAACATTGATAGACACTCCATTCTTTTGTTTTTTAAATCTCTCTCTTCTTCGTTTCTTCGCGATCTCGGCGCGACAGCTTGGAGCACAAACATCCCAAAATATCATTTTAATGAACAATATTGAAAACATGCTTCGTATTAAAGGCAAAAATAAACAGTGAGACAACAATTGACACGAGTTGCATGAATTGATGAATATGTCATATCTCACGCTGATATCTAATCTTTTGATTACACCCCGTGCCTCCTTTTTAATGCGGATGCAAAGCCTATGTTTTGTCTAAAGCTCTCTCTGTACCAGGTTAGGATATATATTAAGCAAAGAATTAGGACAACATCACATCACAAAAAAAGTCAACCTGCAAAGAAAAGGTACTGGAGACTTAATCTGCAGTAAATATGTTTCGGTGTTTCAGTGGAAAAGATCATCCTCAACGTCGTGGCGGCAAGAGTCGTCGCCCCGAAGAAGCACTTAAGCAGAAGGTGGTATTTTTTATCCTTGCCTCTGCGATTTCCGTAAATAGTGGAGAGCCCATTCATCAGTATCAAAGCATTTTAGCTTCTCATGAGTCAGTGTATTTTCGTTTCGTGCCAAATAGAACTACTCCTTACATATATACAAGCATTTGCAAACAACAGTTTAAATTTTGTTTTGGTGAACGAAAGGAAAGAACAAGCACTGCACAGCCACGCTACGGAAAAATGTTTTAACTCATTATTTATTTGCAAAAATGAACCCACACGTTGCTAAGGGGTACATCTTAATATAGGTTAGCGGATAATAACAAAGTTTAACGAATATTGTTTGCATATATCTTAAATTAAGAATGGCACATTCTAAATTATTGTTCATTTGCAGCGTTATGTCCATGCAGTGCTTGAGTTTGCGGAAAAGAAAAGAGCAGCTGAAGTCGAAAATTTTTTTAAGGACAATAAACAAACAGGTATTTTTGTTTTAAATTCTATATACTTTCATTAATCTTTTTTTTTTTTTTTATTTTGAACTCTATATATTTCCATCAATCTTACACAAACGTGATAGTTCTAAGTCATCCAGCTTTTTTTTTGGTTTTTTTTTTGTTGGGGGGGGGGGGGAAGAGGAGAGTGATGAACTTCTGCCTTAACAAGTATTTTAATGAAAAATGCTATTATCGACGATAATAACTCTAATAATTTTATTTTAGAAATAGCAGGCTATTTAAAATATTGCAATTTTATATGTTTAAGTACATAAAATATTATAATCTTAAAGTTTGATGGTTTTTCTAGTACCCTTAATTAATGAAGGGATTTTGTACCCCTCTTTAGTTGGGCCAATACAGTTTGATCACGTGTTCCTTAACTTAAATAGATACATAAAATTAGAGACCAAATAGAATATGATTCTAGCATTACCTTTTTAAATTATATTTAAAAGTTCCCAATATATACAAGTTAAAATAAATCATATATTTTTTTAAAATTTAATCATATATGTTAATTACTAAATTTATATATTTTCAACGTAACAAATAATTTACATATTTTCAAATAATATAACATTACTTTTGTCTCATAAAAAAACTTACTTTTATAAAAGGCATATATAATTATGTATGATAATTAATAAGTAAAATAAAGGGTTTTTCCATTATTTATAAGTATTAGATGAAATATAAATCATATACATAGGGGGCGTATCAAGTGATTGAGGTGTTTTTACATAAGAGGTGAAAAGAGCAAAATTTGGTCATATAATTATATATAGATAATTAAGAATAAAAATTATTTAAAGAACATATAATCACTTTTAAAAATTATATAATTTTATATTTTAATTTTAATTATTTATATAATGATGCGAGAAATATATATCACAATCATGAACGGTTATAATGGAATGAATTTTTTAAATCACTTTTCTACAAAATTAAAATTATCTTAAATCAAATTTTCCAACCAAAATTTTTTATTCCGTTATTCTAATTCCTAACCCGATTATTTGTTCATTTTTGTCCCAGGAAAATTTTTAATTGATAAATGGACTGTCGAAGGTACAAAAGTAACCTTGAAGGGCAGGTTCGATATTGTAGATCTATGCGATGCCATTGAACCAACATTAGGCATAAAAATGAATCTTAAAAGCTTGGAGTAGACGACCCTCGCTTAAAATCATTTACTATTATACATCAAATAGTTATGTTTAGAGAAATATAATAAGCTCAATAGAGGATGCTTTGTACATTGATCCTTAGTCATTGGGCTTATCTTATCCTATTTTATGTATTTGGATCAAACCTTTGGATACTTTTTTTATTATTTTTAAATCTTTTGTCAACAACCTTTACACACTTTGCCCATTATTTTATACATAATTTATCAGTGTCTTTAATTAGCTTCTAAATTTGTAATTTCTGAACCCTAAGTTACTGTAATACCTAGACATTGCGGAAAAGTGTTGCTATTTGCCATAGCACATAGCAACATTTTGATAAGTTGTTCTCTTAGGTCTTGTTGCCAAAATCTTTTAATAAATTTTTATATATTAAAAAACCCTAACAACTATACTCATACAAGTACAATATTCACGTCCCAAAAAAAATAAAAAATACAAGTACAATATTGCTTGGTGTTCGAAATCAGCAACCTCGCATTCCACGTTTGCATTCAACGACTCATTATAATATTCATCCCTGTCAGGGTTTCTTAATACCTACCGATGGAATGATGAATTTATTAGCAAGCTTACACATTCAGAGACTAATTTGATATGTTAGCATGCATACAAGTAAAGTATTCGTACTGGATATGAATACAGATACAGAATATGAAAATTTTATAAAAATTGGGGTATGAGTACATTACATATAATAATAATAATAATAATAATAATAATAAGAGAAATCACACAAATTCAAACATAATAAAAAAAAATAGAGACAAATAAAGATTTGAAAACATGAAGAAAATAACTGAGAAAGACACCAAGAAAGGAAAGCCAAAAATATAGAGATTCATGCTATCAAGTCGTTGCCAATGTTAGAGACAAAGAACAAATTCATCTATCATTGCTTGTCATAACTGGCTGTTAGTCATTGATAATGGACTAATGTTCACTGGCAAAGCAATTTAGAAGGTGTGGTAGTTTGAATTTTGGATAGTTGGTGCTCATCTTCTGAGGGTGGTGCCACGAGAATGGAAAAAAGAAAACAGAGACAGATTTTAAATTAATATTAAAACAACTATATTTTAGGTGGAGTTATACTTAAGTCGTATCCAACTATATATAAGTCATATCCGGCCATACCCAAATATTAAAAAAGAAAAAATTTCCAAGCATACCCGTACCGGTAAATACCGGATACTAGTACTTTTGCCTAAGAGAAGGACCCATGCTTCAAAGCTAATTTGTATACATAAACACTTTTGGGAATCAAAGGCACTCAACGTGCTCTAAGGATCAAATCATTTAAGGACTAGACTAAGTACTATATGAAAATAATAAGTGTTAGGATATTGCATATATTCCCATGGAAGATGCGTCGTACAAGTAGACTCCTATGCCTTTTCCCTTTTGGAATGGTAATTTCGTAATGGAGATTAAATAATAGAGCAGCTATACCTTCCTTATATACAATAATTGATCTTAATTATTTTCTTGTTGCAACCAAAGAACTTAATTAGTACAAACTCTCACAATTCGCAGCCAATAGACAATCCCTTCATCAATAAGACTACGTTAAGACTTAGCTTACTAATTTCAGTTGAAGGATTACACTCACTTGGTTGGGTGCGTTTTCCTCTTGGAGAAGAACATAACAACTTTTGTTGGAAATAGTGACTTAAGCTTCTTCTTCTTTTTGCTCTTTGTATCTGGGGCTGGGGCGGGTGCAGTTGCAGTAACTTCATCTTTACCCTTTGCGAATACCAAATCATCTTCAGGACTAGTTGCAGAATCAGCATCAGCATCAGCATCAGCATCAGAAGCAGCATTCAGGTCATTCAATTCATCAGCCTTCCTTTGTTGCTCCTCCTGCTCAGTCATCCATGTTCTCAACTCCTGTTCTACAGCTAACTTTCCTTCTTTGGCCTTCTCAGCGTTCTCAGTTGCAATCTTCAGAGACTCCCTTCTCACTGACAGCTCTTCATTCAGTTCCTCCAACTTCTCCAGGCTCCTTAACTCAGACTCCTTGGCCATCTCAATCTGAGAATTAGCAGCTGCAATCCTGGCATTGGCCTGCTCCTCCGCCTTATAGGTTCGCTTACTCAGCTCTTGATATTCGTCCAGTGTGAGTGTTACTTGATGGGAAGAATCCTTGTCACTGTTGCTTCTACCTGATTCAGTCTTTTCCAATGCCTTCATTGCATCCCTTGCCAACTTCTCAGAAACCTTGGCTGCTTCTATCTCCTTCTGTGTTGCCAGTAATCTACTTTCCAATGCACTCGCTAAGGCCTTGGCTTGTTCAGCCACTTCTTGTGCTTGAAGCAGCTCCGCCTGAGCAGCCTGAGCTAGTGCTTTGGCCTCATCAGCCTCTTTTGCTGCTTCCTGCAGTTTCTTTGGCAACTCAATCATCATCTCTCTGTCTTCCTTCTCCTTCATCTGATGGAAAGCTATCGCGGACCGAGTCTTCTCCAGTTCCTCTTGGAGTTTCGTCACAGCAGCAGATGCTATTTCCTCACTTTGCTTAAGGCTGGCGAGGACCAACTTCTCCTCTTCTAGTTCTGATTTCAGTGACATGGAAGCCTCCCTTAAGCTATCAACCTCAGCAGTTGCTTTCTCAATGTTCAGTTTCACTTCCTCGAGTTCCTTCCTTCGCTCTTGATCGCCTTCCTCTTTCAGCTTTGATTCCATGTATGCTGCTAATTCAGCTTTCAAATCACGCAGTAAAGAGGAAGATGTATCCAATTTGGATTTGAGAACCCTTGCTGACAAGACTTGCTGGTTGAATCTTTCCAGCTCCTCTTCTGCTTCTTCCAGTTCCTGCTTATAGTTGTGGAATTCTTCATCCACGACGCCTAGTCTTTGCTCCTCTGCTTCCAAGTGTGCGGCTCGGGTGGAGTTCAATGACTCCTTTGTTGCAATCAACTCATTAGTCATATTTTCCAATGCCTTCTCAGCCTCCTTGGACTCAGCAACAGCCTCTTCTGCCTTTTGGACAGCTATATCCCTTTCACTCACCGTTGAAGCATACTCCTTACCGAGTGTTTCCAGTTCCTTCTTAATGAATTCCAAGTCTGAAACCACAGCAGCATGCTTGGCTTTTTCAGCCTCAAGTTGTGCCTTGGCTTCATTACTAGCTTCACTTACAATATCCTCCTCCATCTCCTCAATTTTAAGACTCAAGAGATCAGCCTCTTCTTTTGCTTGAAGCTCTTCTTTTTCTATCCTCTCTAAGTTAATCTTGAGTTCTTCTATAAGTTTCTTCGTGCTTTCCAGTTCCTCTACAGTTTCTGTTTTCGCAAATTCTTGTCCTACAAGTTTGCTTCTCTGTTCAGCCAGAACAAAATAAATAAATAAATAAATATAAAACCAGTGGTTTAAGACATCCAAACCTGAATGTATGCATGCAACACTAATTTGTCCAAAGCAATGGGAAACTAGTATGGTAGGCAGAAAGTTAAATTGGCAGGCCACTAATGCCATCAACCGTTATTTAATATCTAGCAAGTTTCTAATGCAATAATTTCGTATTTTTCTTTGAACAATGCATTTGCAGAAGATTTGTTTTCTCGTGGAACAATAAGATGCATGAAGCCTAATGCAAATGGTGCTAGATACTAAGGACTAATTCAAAACCATGAGGAAAATGTAAGCAGAAATACAAATTCGAAAAAGCATACCTCCAAACTCTGGGTTCGACGGGATTTCCAATCAATTCTGCCTCCAAACTTGGACACAGCATCTTTGACAGATTCAAAAGGTGATGCTGTATCAATGACATGCTTAGAAGCTTTAGGATCTGCAGAATCTGTTCTTTCGTGCGAGGAAACAACTGGTGTAGTTTCATCACCACCCTGATAGTCATAGTGAGCATTACCAACATTAGTACCAATGTGATTGTTCTTGTCAGTAATATCAAATTTCCCCTCCTTCACCGTAAGAATTACTATATTGTGAGTTTATTGATTGAGCAATTACCTCTGGGGATTCTGGATGTGGCTCCATTATTTGAAGATTCTGAAACTGGTGCCGCTTCAGTATATTTCACAGGACCTGTTACAAAACAGAAAGTGGTTTACGTGCAATGTCCATTTGAAGTAGACTTTTTGTGACAGAATATCTATGGTGATACTTGTAACTTGGTCCTTTGCTGTAATTCTCTTTTAGTTACCATGACTCAATTATGCTGTATTAATTTTTTATATACGTTACTTTTTGGTAATTACGCGATGAATATATACTGTAAGCACACCGAAAGCATAAGTCATACTAATGAAATGAAGCAAAGCCAAGTAAAATAGAAATCAAGAAAATTTCAAAGCAAAAAAAAAAAAAAAAAAGATATTCTAAATGAAGTTAAATAGAACAAAATTGAACGTCCATTTTTTCTGTCCCATTTTCATCAAGTAACTAATGAGCAAGAGATTAATTAGGTACTCCCTCCCATAAGAAACAAAACAACCAAAAAACAAAAAATGCTCCAAACTTATCAGAAGAATTGTTCTCCAACACAAAGTTTGTGTCCTAGACTCATAGCAAAATGAAAATTCAAAAGGCCTTGAGGTCCATCCACAAGCGAAGAAGAGCAATGAAGTGATAAAATGAAATGAAATGAAACCATAAACATGTGGAAATAAAGCATCCAAAAACATATATAATAAGAAGCACAAGGTGGCAACAACATAGAAATGAACCAAACCTTGAAGAACCCGGAAAGAAGTGGTAATGGAAGAGTGAGAGAGGATAGAAAAAAGAAGAATGAAGGAGGAACAAGAAGGAAGAGGAAAGATGGTCCTATAAGACGGTGGAAGAGGTTGCAGTTGAGGCGATGAAGGAGGAAGGAACAGCTCAGAATGTCCTCCTCCTTCTTGTGCTTCCAACTCATGCAACGTCCCCATAAACTGGCACCTTCAATCAAACTAAATGCCATTCAAACACGTGTTGGAACACCATATGTCATCCTTTTCCACCACAATTTCTCCTATGAGGACAGATGTGGTATTGGCTTGGTTTCTACCATTCTCATCCTAATCCTAATCCTCTTAAATGTTTCTCCTCTAACCGAATTTCATGTCTAGTATCTAGACAATATATTTTTTCTAATATGGAAATTGCCATATCATTTAAGGTCCTCAAATTGCCATATCATTTCTTAGACTAAAGATAAATATAGTCATGGGAATAGTGGAAATTCACATGAGTATTAGCACTCAATTTTGTCTTTTTTTTAAAAAAAAAAATTCTCGAAACTTTAAAATAAAAAAAAAATAAAAATCATTCTTTAAAAACATCTCCCAAGCCAAATCTCACAGTAACTTCTCAAGACTCACAATTTTTTTTTTTTTTTCTCATTTGCTTTAAAATTCGAGGTTTCCTCACCCAGTCAAAGTTTTTTGATTCATTGCACTATTGTTTTAAATGTGTCTCTTAATTAGGCAGGGGATCCAGGGTATATGTGGTGTGGGGGATCGAGTGAGGACTCAAGCACAAATTAAAGTTTCTTTTCCATTTTTTTTTTTTTTTGGGGGTGGCAACAGCACAAATTAAAGCTTAAAATCGAGCCAAACGACATCTTGAAAAATACAATTTCGATTTTCCCAAATGAAAGGCTTAGCTTGTGATCAAGTTTAATTATGACATCAAAGAAATCAAAAAAAAGGGGAAAAGTAAAACCAAAAGGCAAAACAATTTGGCATGTACTCCACAATAACCATAGAGAAAATATATTTATACTTATTTTGTGTGAGAAACCATGTCAACACACTTCAAAAATTTGTTGAAAATGATAAAAAAAAAATCCACCATTGGATGTGTGATGTGAGAAATGAGTTAAGAAATGTGTTGTGCTTTTAAGTCTACATAACCCGGCTCAAAACCATAACGTTTAGCTTATAAGAACATCTCTAAAGAAGGGGTGAAGATATGATGTCGAGAATAGATACTCGCCATCATAGAATATTACATAATTCATAAACGAATTGATTAATGCTCTTCCTACAAAATAAAATTGACCAAATTGTGCTACTAAATTAATGGTTTAATATTGCTCTATACAATTTTTTTGTGCAGCCATCAGATATGCAAGGATGTTGGCATTTAAAGGTATGAGAATAGCACCACTTGTTCAGCCAACAAGCGCAAGCAAGCTTTGTCTGACTACTGGAATTGAGCAAACGATGGATCCAAATATACCATTCAGAGCATAAGCAATGGCACAAAATGGAAGAGCCTCGGGTTCCTTGGCAGACAATGCAGCTGTTCCAAGCCCGTGGGCACTGTAAAACAATTGATTCAAGAGCACGCAAATAAGCATGTGAAGAAGAAAAGTTTGTATAGTTGTATGTTGCCCCAATTAATATAAATATTTTAGTTACCATTAACTTATGCTAGTAATGGAAATGAGGAATGCAGCGAAAATGGATTCTTGGTCAAGTGATCAATGGATTAAAAATCATACCTAGATGCAGTTGCTATTCCTCGTGCAATTGGATCACGAAAACCAAGTTTATCAAGCGTTGCTTGTACAAAATTTGCTCCAACTAGACCAGTTACTACAACCACAGCTGCTGTAAGAGATGAATTGGCACCTGCGGACAGAAAAGGGAGGTTTCAGAGGTGGAACTAAAGTACAAACAAATAAAATGTTTGTTTTAGAGCTTCCCTTTCTTTGTGTGTGCATGCGTGTGTGCGTGACCATATTTATACTAATTTAAGCTGTGTGACCTCTGATTTACTCCATTAACTTTGATTGAGTTTCACTGCAGGCAAGATTAAATTATTGTGATCAACCATTGCAGTGCACGTGTAATATTTACCTTCAAATAAAGACACAATGCTGAGTGCCAATGCCACTGTTATACATCTGGGTAGAATAGACACCGTTAAAGATTGTTCTAACCCAACAAGTCGTCCAACAAGGGCAGTTGAATACAGTGAGAAAACTGTTGAGATGATGACAGAGGTGAAAATCTCAGCTGCATGCCTTTTCACAAGCTGAATATGGTAGATAAATCATTAGTTAATTGTTTAATGGTTTAGCCATTATTAGATTATGGGATGAGAAAGAAAAAGTTACAAAGCATGGGCATATATCATGCTTATGATTGGCAATCGGCACACTTAAGCGTGTATAAGGAATGAATATGTACACAGTTCTAGATTCTTCTATCTTGAATTTATATCTGTGCAATTAAAATCGAACTCTATATATTATAGACCATTGACGATCCCATTCACCTGCCAAATGTTTTTGCTAATTTAGCCAGAAAGAACAGATAAAAGTTATGCTGCCTCAATAGAATAACAAAGTTGAAATACCTATACAGACTTAAAAAATGGACAAACTGAAGCATCAAGGCATTTTTTTTGGATATTATCATTGTCATTATTTACTTGTTTTCAAGTTTTATATATTCTAGTCAAACATTTGAAAATGAAATAATTGCCATCAATCCACCCCCTTTAATTTTGGGGAGAGAGCTGGCAAGGGTTATTAGGTGAAAAAACATCAGCATGAAGAAGTATTATACTTCACTTGTTGAACTGCTATTTTACATCATTTAATTATTCAGTACTCAGTAATAACATATTAAACATTGCCCAGATTAAGGGTTGACCGCAACCTGCCTGACATTGAAAAAAATCCAATCCAATGGAGTACAACAACAACAACAACAACCAAGCCTTGTCCCACTAGGTAGGAAAGCAATTGAGATGAGAGTAATCAGAACATATTGCATTCATCTGGTTACCTTTCTTTGCTTGAACATAGAGAAAGCAAAGGAGAGAATAACAGATCCCAAAAATCCCATTAAAATATCACCAGCTCCAGGATTAGAGGCTGCTTTTGTAAGGTAATATCCTGTGAATCAACAAAGAATAAAAAAGTAGAGATATTATTATCCTCAAATGGCGCTAATTAAAAGAATAGCATAGGAGGAGTGGACAGAGAGAAGAACCATGCTGTGCATAAAAGAGCAAAAGAAAAAATATTGATTTGGAATTGTTTCCAAGTCAATATAGTAACTAAACAGTTACACAGCAATCAAAAAATTGTCTCCAAATCATACCTAGAACAGGTTCAAGCCCAGACTTGGATAGATACCCAAAAGCATATGCTGTGAGATCTGCTGATAGTGCACAGCAAATTATTGGATGGAAGACCTTCTTCACAGTTGATGGCAACCTGAAAACAAGAAATAGTAAGAATGAGAGTACTTCTAGTAAAGATATAAAGCGCAAGCTATAATTGTTTGCAATAAAATTTCTCATTTAATCCCCATTTGAACAAAGCAAAAGCAATTGTCAAAGTGCATAAGCAATAGTGAAAAGGAGTATATTTACCCAGAACCAACCATGTAGCCCAACACTGTTGCAGCAAGCAAGAACGGAAGGCATGTTCTGGCAGCTGTCCCCAGTGCTGTTGGGTAAAATAGTGCACCAACAAATGATAAAAGGAGAACCCCAGTCCATGTCCACACTTCAATGGGAGAAAATGGGGAGGGTTTTCCCATAGGCTCAGCATCCACCATTTCTGTCTTCACTGCTTTTCTTACCGCTATAGCTGTGAAACCAGCAACACAAAGCGTAGCCAGCCATCCTCCAACTGAAAAACCATTGAACAAATATCAGCATTCAAAAGTAACAAACACATAGGCCCATCATACAAGGGATGCAGACTTTGAAAAGGAAAAGTGGAGAGGGGGAGTTTTGAGTGTTTATAACATCATATAAATTGCAAAAGCTGACCTTTCTAGTAATCTAATTATATAAATGCTGCCAATCAATATGTACAAGTTCTGATATATAGCTGACTGCACTAAATGAAACAAAAAAATAGCATATGTCCCAACAAGCTACATATGATACAATCAAAGAAATCCGAATGACGAGTTCTAGAAAGAGGCAAGATATGAATGCACCACCAACCTATAATAAGGCAAATTTTGATGCCAGAAGCAGCAGGAATATCTTTTACAGAAAGGGGTAAGACAACCAAGGATGGAACATAGAACAAAGGGAGCCATCTCTGTATGAACATAAAAGCAGGCTCAAAGAAGTTCATCAAGGCAGTAGCTGCAGAAGGCACGGTGGAGTCAAGAGCAATCAAAACCGAGAATATACAGAACATCCCGAACAATGCACTCGGGAACTTAATAGCAGCAGCCACGAATGCTTTCTTCAAAAACTTATCCATGGCAAGAATAAGCCCCAGGGACACAATCAAATGCAATAGCCCAACGACCTGAACAACAAGTCAAATTAGTTTAATTGAGACCCACTTGACAAAAAAATAAAACACTGATACACATAGAAACATGAGAAACTCACACTTTGGGTGAGTGTCAAAGTGCCACCAGTGTCAGGCTCAGCTGATTTTGCTGAAATTTCTCTGCTTTTGCCATTTCCATGAGTACCCATTTGGAAAAAACTGGAATTGAATCCAAGGCCGTTGATGGGTATGGCTGAGTTGTGCGAAAAGGACCGTTTTTGAAGGCTTGGGAGGCCATTGGGAGCAAGAGCGTTTGGCTGGGCAGAGACTCTGCCATGAAAGAGTGATGTGCGGAAGGTTGAGACAGAGGGTGGCTTCAGAAGCGTTGTAGGCAGAAGGGTCGCCATAGAAACGGCCATAGAGGGTAGACCCTGCAGTTGCAGATTCAACAAGTGAAAGCATTGTCACATTTTGTGGGGCCTCAAAGAGCAATTGGATGGACAAAAAGAAATGCTGATGATATCAAATGGGATGAGATCAGACCCAAGTTTACAACCATAGAGTGCCCTGGGCGACAAATTTTAAATTTTCGTTAGAGAAAACTCCCAAGCTCTTACATTTGGGTCTTATATAGTAATTCTGGCTTCCTAAAAATAAAAACAAAAATATCAGTTGATTGCCTTGTTCTATACCTCGCCATGACGTTGATATGATTCTTCACTTTTTCTTATCATTAATATGTCATTGTAGTTACTTGTATAAATGCTAAATAATTATATGATTGAATTTTGATATAGTTTTAGTATAAGTATAGTCATCCAATTATGTATAAATTACATTATTAAAAATATTTAATTCTTACTATAACTATTTTAAAAATCATACGTATAATTATTTTTTTTTTTTTTTTATGAAAATGAAAATACGTAGCTTCATTAACTACTGAAATCAAATCAGCCAAAAGCATGTCTAACAAAGAAGCAGGAGGTTCCTTTGTCCAAAGTGATCCGCAGCCATATTGCAAGATCTGCTAAGAAATCCACAATCAAAACTTAAAGAACCAAGAAGCATATAAAATAATATCACTAATAGTAGATCGATCATACTGAAAGATACTGCTTTCCTTCCTTAATGCATTTTGTAAAAGGTCCTCGTGGCCCCTTCAAGAAAAGCTTCTCTGAATCCCCTTTCCCAAGCAAGAATTGGGCCTTCTCTGCCTACTCCAATGCCAGCTGAATTCGATGCACTACTAATCGCAGCATCCACATTGATTTTGCACATCCCGCGGGAAGGTGGCTTCCATTGTCTCTGCATCCCTTTCCCGCTACCAGTTACCAGTACTTGCCTTGGTTGCTTCCCATGCATATTCGTGACAATCCAAAAGGAAGCCAATTGTCCCACTTCCATCGATGAGACCTGCTTCTTACCTACCCATCTATTATTCCTCTCACTCCAAACAGGAACCGAGTGGCCATTACAAGTTCTAGCTGTTCCTGCCTCAATCTATCTATCTGCCAAACCACTCAGATTTTCTATCCACCTAACAGCTTCATCGAAATCAATTCCAACCCCTGGCAGTGACACCTCCAACGCATTCTAGTGAACGTGCAGCTGAAGAATAAGTGCTCTAAAGATTCCTTATGATCTCCGCAGAGATGCCAACCTCCAGGAAACTCATTAAAGCGCTCAAAAGATCGTATAATTAGTTTTCAGTATAAAACATTAACATTTTAATGTAGCAATCCAAAATTAATGGCGTTAAGTTTATAAATATGGCATAACACTTGACTAAAGCAACCTTTTTCTTTCACATAAATTTTGATGTATTGAAAATAAAATGTAAGTGACACTTTTTAACAGAGATTCATCGTCTGACAAAAGATACACTAGCCTCCATATTCAATCTGAATTCTAACTTATTTGTTCATAGACAATGCATCAAGTTCCCCATCAAAAAAAAAAAAAATGTCAAATCACTTTTATTTAAAATGATGATGGGAGAAGAAACTATAAATGTCATTGAACTATGTATACAAATTTAATCCATACAGGAGCAGAGATGGGGTTGTGGAGATGCTTGCAAACTGACCAATTACAGAATGCCAAAGCCCCGCTTCGTTTTTATAGTAGGGGCGTCGGAAACAGAAGCACAAATACATCCAAAATAATCTATCATAAACATTCACATCATTTGCAAAGAATGTATACATAAGAAACAGAGCATGTTCGAATGTGTGACATTCGTTTTTTCTTATACAGAAATATTTTACATAGCATTTACACAACCGAATTGTTATACAATGATCAATATATAATAAGTATAAATTTTAATTATATAAGTGTTACACGTGAAGTTAACTATAGTGGATATATATTATTATAGGAGATAATATCTTCATATAATGGAACCGAATTCTTTTACATGGGGTTTCAGACGCTGACAGATTCTTTCGAATCTAAGGCGGGGACATGGGAACGGGAACGGGAACCTCCCTCACTCTCACTAGTATCCTGTCTTACATGTCCTGCGGCAACAGCACCACCAACATCACTGACATTCCCAAAGAGAAGAACAACAATCCCAACAAGGGCAACGCATAACGCGGCCCCAAGAGAGGTCCTAATGCGCCCTGGCACCACCGACCCGACCGTGAACCCCACACACAGCCCAGCAGATCTCACCCAACCATACCACACCGAGAAAGCACCTTCTTTCCCATATGGGGCACAGTTCAGCAACAACACCCTCCCAAAAGCGTGCAGCACCCCTGTTGCTGTGCCCTGAACCGCACCAAATATCAGCAAGTGGCTCCATTTCCATCGACTCTCCCAGAAGTAGAACCCAAACCCTGAAGAGAAAACTGACAGCAGGAAACCCAATATTTGCATCTTCACGGAATTCACCTTCATAAAGTGCTGAAGAGGCTGAAGCAGTGGCAGAGAAACCAAGGGAAAAAGGAAGTATATCAACCAGAAATAAAGCAAGTGCACTGGCCTAATGCAGAGTTGACCCACCACAAAAAGCACTCCCCCAGTGAAAATGCTCATTGTGGCAAAAGAAGAGAGGAAAACCCCGACAAGGCCTCCAATTGCATGTGGATACTTGAATACAGAAAGAGGGTGGTGGAACATTGAGGAGAAAGAGATGAAGGAAACAGTGCTGGTTCTGCTGGGAGATATGAGTGCAACATGTAACGCCCCAACAAGCCATATGAGGCCACTGAAGATGGACACAACCCAAAGGCTTAACAAGTCACGCTCAGGGGGTTCCCTAAGCATGTGGTAAGTGAAGGATGAGACAATGGCCGCACCCAATGAGCCGCAAGCAGTGGCATAAAGTGAAAGCCAGCTAGAGACACTTAGTCTTGTGAAGAATTGGGTTCTCCTCTTGAGGGTCGACGTCGATCCATAGGGACGAAGCATGAGGGCAAGATAGTGTGTGTGTGCTGCGCTGGCGACGGTGGCGGCGACGGCGATGCCGGCGATGTAGGGAATGAAGATCTTGGTGGTCTTGAAGAAGCCTGCGGGGAGGCAGAAGAAGACTCCAACGCCTGTCGCTGCCGCTGTGATGATTGCTTGGAACTGATTGCCGTCGAGTTGGACGGAGATGAGGCCAAGAATTGGAGCAGCCAGGAGTAGGCCTCCACCCCAAGCAATTGATGTCCACTCCAGTGAGGAGAAGTGTGAGCCAGTGATGTTTATGGTGCGCTTTGTGAGCTTGCTGTACCTGCAATTCATCATTTTTGTACACACCGTACTGTTAGTTTTACCTTAATTAGGCACTTTTATTAAGAGATTAATTTTAACTTATTTTTAGTGTAGAATATATTTTATATTATCAATTACCAACTAATTATATAATGTTCTCTAAATGATTAATTATTAAAATGTCAAATATTTTTAATATATAATAATATATAATTAAATGTTGTAAGAATTATCAACATAAATCCTATTTTTAATAAGTTTCATCCAAATATACTACCTAAAAAATGGCACAAATTAATTAAAAAACATGCATTTTAATACATTTTTCTATATAATATTATTGTATCAATGTCGTTTTGCATATGAGAGTGACCTTAATTAATTAAGATTGATTTTGAATCTTTTCTATAAAATATTTTATATTATCAACTAATTATATAACCTTATCTACGTGATTTTTAAAGTAATGAAACCTATATTTTGTTTATCACACTTCCCATTTTTCAATAACATGACCTAATCTATTACCAACTATCAAAATCAGAGAAATAACTGCAATCTCATAGTGATAATTAGCATCTGTAGTACTAGTAATATGTTCCAGAGGATAATTTTTCAATTAATGTATATAGGCATATTTATTTAAATTTTAAACACCGTAACTCAGTATCACTGATAAAAGCTAGCGTTCTATATATAGCTCTACCATATATTAATTATCACAATTTTATAAGCATGCAATAATTTGTCTTTAAACTCATAATAATTCTAACCATTTTTAAAACCTTCGAATCATAGAAAAATTAAAAAAAGAAACTTCAACACAAGTTAATATCATAGAAAAATTAAAGCATAAATGTTATACTTACAGAAGAATTTCCTTCTGTGCACAGGCCATGCCTTGGTGGTTCCTGTCCCATTCCTGAACGGTGCCATCAATAGGGAGCTGCTGTAGCTGGCTGATTATGAGAGGAAACACCACTGGGATGAGAATAGTCTGAACGAAGTAGGAGCAGAACTCGTAAATGTACCATCCCCACACCTCAAATCTCGATGGCTTCTCTCCTATTTCTTCTTCATATTCATCGTAGCTGCTACCCTCTCTGGATTTCGAGCTCTTCATGTGGTGCAAGCCTGCATGTGCTTGCGCAGCCATGTCCTGTCCATGATCTTGTGGTGGTGCTGGCCCTCCTTGGCCACTACCTTGAGCTTCCACGGTCACTTCCTTCTCCATCACCAGGGTCTCGCTGGTTTGAACACAGAAAACGAAACAAGCTAGCTTAGCTACAGGCCGGGATGTGTCAGAAAGCGAAAGAGAGAGAGCAATGAGAAGGGGAGAGAAGGAGCAGGTGGGTGCTTAAGAAAGGTGGGAATTATGGGAATGTGATATGATTAAACACAGCTGTGTCAACGAAACTTTCGAGGGTGCCAAGAGCCTTGTTATGTGAAGGTCTATCATTGGAATCATCCTTCTGGTATCTGGCCTATGTTTGTCCTTGTTTTCTTCTGTCTCTCGTGAATTTATTTATATAATACGATTAATACAAATACCCCAAGGATGTTAGGAAACGCTATTAGCTGGTACCGGCGGTACAGTTATGTTATCGCAGAAGTCCAAATTGCATCTTTTATACATTGTGTAGCAGAGTCCGTAAACATTAAAAAAAAAAAAAAAGATTAAAAAAATGCAAGACATCGATTGTATTTAAAAAACTTGTGGAGTTCTAAGAATTTGACAATTCTAAATCGTGGGGTGCACTTTAGAAGATCAACCCAACCTGTCCATGAGAGAATAAATTACACAAATTATCACATATGGATAATTTGTCATGCTTGTGTTTGCATTTTATAAAATCATAAATCATAAATTACCCTTTTGATGTGAATAAAATAAAAATTTATTAATTTTTTCGTTAACGATTAAAATCATATATTTTACTCTCTAAAATACACACCACATATTTTGGAAGAGTCAATCCCAAAACTAATCTTTTTAACTGGCGTATTTCAACAAAAATTAAGACCTCTCTTAATTATAACTTGACAATAGAAAAATTCTGAAAAAAAAAAAGAGTAATTGTGCGTAGAAATTCTTAAATGCTATTAGAAAAAAAAAATGTTAACATTAGTATTTATCTAGTACCCAAAGTATTAGAAGGGTTTGAGTTTCTTTTTTACATAGTCTATTAATTTTATTGACTAATTCTCCAAATAAGTTGATAACGTGGTAAACTTTACAATATTGTTAATAAGGATAATGTAAAATGTTTATTTCCTTCTTGATCCTTAAAGGTCTTTTTAGTAATTATACAATATCAACTCTCAATTTATTGAATGCTTAGTTTTTCTTATCTGAAAGCCCCTCAGATTTTTTTCGTAGTATATGTGTCGTCATATTAAGTTAAAGCATTCTATTTTCGTGAGATATCTATATATCTACCTATACTACTTATGAAACAGAGGTTGATTCGAGGAAAGTTTGCCATGTGGTATAATTTGATGCATTCGACTTCTCTCCATTTGTTAAAAGTTTCAAATTATGGAAATAATTTCAATTATTTCTAAATTAAAATTAAAAATTAAAATTAGCTTAACAAATCATGACTGGTAATCATTACTTATATTAATTCCAAATTTATTCTTAATCAATCAATATTAAATTGGCACTACTACATATTTAACTTTAACATTTAGTTAACACAACATTTTTATAAATGCTGCTAAAAGTATGATAAACGTTGTTAAAAGTATAATAAATATGCTAAAAAGTATAGTAAAGTGTTGTTAAAATCTTTTAGTAATACGGTATATACATAATACTTGTAAAAATGTTACTAATGTAAACAGTAATATACATCTTTTGGGGGGGGCGGAGGTGAGTTTTAGCCAAAAAAATGAGTTATTTTTTCTTTTGTTGAATTATCAAATCTCTATTTAATCTCAATTATCAAGTCTCTATTTAATCTCAATTAAGTTATTTATGTTTATAAATTTATTTTTTGCCCTTTGAAAATTGGTATTTCGTTTATTGAGAGTTTTCCATTTCTTTCGATATAGACCTTAAATAGCTAAGAAGTTATTAAATTTTAATTAATTATAAACTTATAGGATGTTTAAATTTGAATATTCTTTACAAAATTACGTATTGCTAAAATTGAACTGTTGAATCATAAGCTATTTGATTTTCATGTACATTCTATCGGAAGTGGAATATTACAAGTAGTTGTTTGCTACATCTTCGAGTTGAAGTATGTTTGTTGCTGTACTGTAATTAAAATAAGTTACTTATTTGTACCTAATAAATTTTCATCAAAATGATAATGATACAACTTAATTCTGCTGTATATCTGCAGTAGTCATTCTGCTACATCTGCAAGTTGAAGTATGTCTGTTGGTGTATTGTAATTAAAATAAGTTGCTTATTTGTATCTAATAAATTTTCATCAAAATGCCAATGATATAACTTAATTCTTCTATATATCTGCACTGTTCAGTATTATGGTTAATTTTACTTGCTACATTATGGGGTATTTCAGCTACCAGTCTGGTTTGCAATGAAGTTTGGTGATAATTTTAAATCCCATTTTGCTGATATATATCAACACTTTGTGCAGCAAGAAAAAATGTGTAAGAGACAAACTCTTAAAAAGACAAACGATTCAAAATGTAGTGGTTTGCTTATATAATGTAGACATTGAGCAGTACTTCCAAACATCTAGAATATCCATTTCTGAATTTTTTTAACCTTTTGTTTTGATAATCATCTTTTAGTATAACTTTTCCTCATACTTTTTTATTTGTTTTTGATTGATACATTTTAATTTATTCATGTATAGTATACTATGTAATAAATGACAACACCTTACATAAATTACTTAATTTAAATATTGAGTTTAATTTTGATGTATAGACAATATAAAAAATTTTCACACAATCAACCAATTATATTATTTCATTTATATGATTATTCAAGTATTGGGCGTAAGACTTAACCATATTTGTTGATATGATAATATATAATTGGATAACAGTATAAAAATATTTTATACTAATGTACATATACAAGTTCCCACACAAGTACTAAAAAGGTTAGCTTCAATTTCATCAAATTTCTCACTTTCTTAAGTGGCTAGAGTCTTGTTTGCATGGATGAACTCATCATTGTTAAGGTAAATTATACTGACTTCCCTTGATAATAGATGACATTACACACGATACCCCTTGATTTGTAAAAAATATACACTAAACCCCCTAAGATTTAGATGATGGTACATTAGATACCCTTATATTTTGTTGAATATGATACCGAACACCTTGTAAACATGACAGTGAGTACACTTGTGGGATTTCAGTGTAGGCATGGCAAATTGAGGAATATTATGTGCAATATTATCTAACTTTAAGGGAGGTCAGTATAATTTATCCTCATTATTTTGATTCATAGTAATATTAGAGGTTATTCTCATTAGTGGTGTGCAAGGGTACGGGTCAACTCGTGAACCCGAAGACTTGACTCGACCCGTGTACAAAAAAATCGGTTCGGGTCAAGTAATCCAATATTCAGTTTCCGATAACGGGTTTAATCCAACCCAAACCTCAAAAAAAAAAAAATTTATTAATAATGACTCATTCACTTATTTATTAATATACAAAAATATAATTATACATATTGACTCTCAAATTCTGTTAATATATTAGTATATAGTTAAATTTATTGATAATTGATATTGTATAATATATGATGTATAATATATTTCATGTTTATGATTATGAAATTATCGATTATGTAAGTAATTTTTTTTTTAAATATATTTGATTATATTAAGATTTCAAAAGTACAATTTAAAGGTTTCAAAATGTTACAAAATAAGGCATTTCAATATATTTTGCACCTACAAAATAAAAAAGAAATTGACTGCCTATCTAAATACCTACCCCGATTCAACCTGAAAGTGTTCGGGTTGAGGGTTAAAAAAAGCCAAAAACCCGACCCGACTCGACCTGAGTCTGTTTGATTGGCTTTGATATTTTTTTTCCCTAAACTCAACTCGACTCAACCCGTGCAAACCCCTAATTCTCATAAATGTGACTATGTGTCTTATCGTTTTGTGAGAAATGTAAGTTTCTCAAACTTTGAAATTTTAATTTCGTCATTCTCATTCTTTTTAGTAGTTTCTCAATCTTAATTTACAAAAAGAAAACTTTATAATCATAATTTCATCGTAATTATTAAAGTCCTAATAAAATTATATATTAAATTTTATATTTATTAACTATTTTGGTAGTTTTATATAAAATTATATGATTTTTATAATCTAATTATTTAATCAAGTTAATTTTTATAATCATGATTACATTTGCTAAAAAATTTTTATCCCGTGCATTGCTTGTACGTTGCATGGGTTTCAAACACTAGTTATAAATAATAGTATGAGTCAATATTATTTAAACTCTTATTAACTCTTTAAGTCTTTTCCATAGAGACTTGAGTACCTCAAGTGAAATAAATTCCTCAATTTTTTAGGAACATAACCATTGGAGAATTCCAAAAATCAAGCACCTTCAATAGCTTGTATCTCACGGGAATGCTCTTTACAAAACATTCAGATAATTTTTCACTACCTAAAAATGTATGTAGTGACCGAATGTGTAAGCCTTTAAACCTTCTCATAAAATGATTAGCTTTGGTTGATATTGTTAGGTGCCAAATCATTTCACTTACAATTGAGTGATCACCTTCGCTAATAAAATGCCAAAAAATTAAGTTCTCAATTTTTCTTAGGATCATCTCATGTATTTGGTTGTGAACATAACACATTCTAGGCTTGTCATTGATGCTAAAATGATACTTGCACCACACATCTCTAGATTAACTCTAATAAATAAATATTGTTCACCAACCTCTACCAAAGTTTTGAGAACAGGTCGAGGGCGTTGCCCTTCAATGACTCTAATCATTGGCTTTATCCGATAGAACTCGCTCGTGAGGTCCAACTATCCTGAGGGAAATTTCGGAGGGAATTAGCTACTAGACGATTCAATTAGTCTAGCCCGACGAATGATTTGCACGTTAGTATCGCTGTGGGCCTCCACCAGAGTTTCCTCTGGCTTCACCCGGCTCAGGCATAGTTCACCATCTTTCGGGTCCCGACAGGCATACTCTTATATAACGAAATTAAAGTTTAACCCTTTATTTGGATCGAAAGAAAATGATAGAAGGAAAAATGATAGAATTTTTTTCTTATTTGATTGAGGAGGGTAACTAGGAGAATAGTGGGGGAAAAAAAACATATGGGATCTACAAAAAACTTTCTTCTCAGGACTAGAAAGAAAATGGGAGAAAGGATGATAAATTACAAGATCACACTTAATTTCAAATAAAATAAAGAACCAAAATGTTATTCACAAATAATTATATGTTAAATTAATTTATTAGTCCTTAAATATTTTGAAAAAATTTAATTAGGTTTCTATATTTTAAAAATTTATAATCAGGCCCTTGAATTTATAAAATATTTGTAATTGAGTCCTCAAACAAAAATGTTTGTAAAGAATTTGTTAATAAAAATGAAATATTCTAAGATAATATCTTATATATTATATATATGTTGAGTTGGAATTTAAGAATCTTTTGTTTTCATTGACAATTTTTTAATAAATATTTGTATCGAAAGATCCAATTATGAACGTTTTGTAAATTTAAGAACTCAATTATAAATTTTTAAAATATAGGAACCTATTTAAATTTTTCAAAAAGGATTCAAGGACTAATATATTAATTTAACCATAATTATATTTTCTTTACGATCACTTTCCTATCCAATGAAATAACAAAGAGAAAATACATTTTTTTCATTATTTTCTTTCTTTCCATTTTTTTTTTTTGTTCTCATTTCCTCCTTACATCGAAATAAAGCATATGTGAATAAAAAAGAGGTGAATCCTATTATCTATTCTATAATACTAATAAAACAGAAAAAGTAACATGGCAAATTTTACATGTATCGCAACTAGGTATATTCTACATTAAATGCATTCATTTTGAAAATAAAAGACAAAGAAAAATAAGTCAAAAAAGGGATAAAGAAAAATAAATGCATTTATTTAAGTTTTAGCAGTTGGGATTTAGGATTCAAAATTTAGGATTTAGAGGTTCTATTATATTTATAATGTAGTTAATAGTGATTGTAATTTATTGTAGGAAAAGCAATTGAACCATGATATTAATATTTACTTCAGTCATTATTTATCATTATTATAAAACAATTATTTTGACATTTAATTTTTAATTTTTCAAATTATTTATTTTAAATTGGAGAAATTATTTATAAAGAATTTAAAAGGAATTAATCGGATCGTACTATTATTTAATAGTATTATTTAAGAGTCAATAAAAGTTTAAATTACAACGATCATACTATTATTTATAACTAGTATTTTAGACTTGTGCAACACTTGGGATAAAAAAAAATTTTAACAAATACAATTGTGATAGTAAAAATTAATTTCATTGAATAATAAGATTATAAAAATCATGTAATTTTATATAAAGCTAACCAAATAGCTAATAAATATAAAATTTAGTATACAATTTCATTGTGACTATACTAAATTTTATATTTATTAGTTATTTTGTTAGTTTTGTATATAATTACATTATTTTTATAATCTAATTATTTAATCAAATTAATTTTTATAATCACAAATTATATTTGTTTAAAGTCTTTTTAAACACTAGTTAATCTCATATATTCAACCACAAGGTCCTTAGGAAATAATCCAAAATACGAAAAGCATGATTTGAGATAATAAGGTAGATTGTCAAGAGTAAGAGCTAAAATCTCTGTTGCCACAACTGGCTCTAATCTCAAATGTTCACACACATTTTGCCATTTATTGTTGCTTTTTTTTTTCGCCTTTAGTACATAAAAGACCACCAATTGCAATTATTGCTAGTGGTAAACCCTTGCATTTTTTTAAGGATTTCATAAGATGCAGTTTTCAACTATTCTGGACAACACTCATACTCAAAATTAAAAATGCTTTCTTGCAAAAAAGTTTCCATGATTAATCAAGAGTCAAATGTTGTAGTTTATGCGCACGGACAAATGAATATCTCCTACAAGACGTTATAATATTCATGCTCCTAGTTGTGAATGAAAAATGAGCATGAATACTATAGTGTCATGTAGGATATATTTATTTGTCCACATTGTGGAAACTTTTTTACAATAATACATTTAAATTTGAGTATAAGTGTACCCCAAAAGAGTTGAAGGATGTATCTTATGAAATCTTTAAAAAAAATGTGAGGGTTTATCACTAGAAATTATTGCAATTGATCGTCTTATCTATACTAAAGAAAAAAAAAAAATCTTGAATGGCAGAATGTGAGTCAACATTTGAGATCAGAGCCACATGTGGTAGCAAAGATTCTAGTTCTCAATTTTGACGATCTACATTATTATCTCAAATCTTGCTTCCAATATTTTGGAATATTTCTTGAGGACTGTGTGGTTGAATCTATGAGATTAATTAGGCAGTGGATAGCCAAGAGGTAATGCGAGAAATTTATGAACGCTTTGGTAATTTGATTGGTTTCGTACTTATCATTTTAAGTATCGTGTTTGAGTTTTATGGTGAAAAAAATAGTGCTAGTCAAGCTTTAACGCCATATGGTCAGCTGACAAACTCAAAACAAGTTGATAAAAATTTAAATACTAATAATTCAAATAAGACAAAAAAAAGAAAAGAAAACATGAGAGATACTTTTAGGGCTTGTTGGGTTTTGCTGACAGATCCTCATTAAAGAACTAAATAAAAAAATATATTAGATAAATCGTAAAGTGGTCAATATGTTAAAAATTTAAAAATTTTAATTTTCGTTGAATACTTATTGTTTTCAATTTCTTAATAAGTAATCATACAAACAAATTCGCTTTAAAAATAATTAAGAGAATATACGAATAATAAGATATATATATATATATATATATATATATATATATATAATATTCATTTTTAATTCATCTGTTTATAATTTTTATTAATTTCATTCTATATGTATTCATATTTTTAGTATAATCTCTGTCATTCATTGACACCATACCCTATTTATTAAAGTTATAACTTATCAAAATATAATAACGAGTAACTAATAACTTAAAAATGCATGTTAAATATTTTTTATTTCTTCTATATGCAACATTTATTTCAATTCTAATTCATGTATTTCACATTTATTTTGAGCTTAAATATGCTTCATAGAACACACATATAAACTAAATTAAAAGTTTTTTATATAATAAATAAAGTGAAAAATAGAATAAAATATAAGAGAAAAAGAGAATATTTTAAGCATTTAACTTAAAAGTCGCGAGGAAAATGAAATCTGACAAAAGTATTCTGAGTGAGCTACTGAACTGAGCTAAGCTATCGTACTTGTGTGTAGGGTGACAGGCTAGATCCGCAGTTGAATCCAGCACATAGTTTTGTGTCGTGCTGAAACTCAACGCCACTCTTGCCTTTTCAGTTCGCTAAACCCTATTGACCAAACCAAGAAAAGAAAAAATAGGAAAGTTCCCTAACAACCCCTGCATTTATTTTTTACCTCTATTCTCACCCAAACGCTTACAAACATTAATGGAATTCTCACAAATCTCCTCCCAACGGCACAAGATGAGATGAGATGAGATCCCCACCAACCTCAAAACCCAAATCCAAATCCAAATCCAAATCCAAGACCGAAACCTTAGCCCTCAAAGTGTACGAGAATGCAACCCCATTGAACCAATCCACTCCCTTGAACATGTACCACCCTGCAGACTTTTCTTCTCCTCACCCACACCTTAGGAGGTCCCCAAGGTTCACCACTCCGGTTCCAAATCCAAATGCCGCCTTGCCACGTGTCAGAATGCGGAGGCTCATGCATGCAACGGATTTCCGGCGGTCTCCGAGGCTGAACTCAGCTCCGGCCGCCGAAAACGCCGCTGGAAATGGTGGGTGTAAAAAGAGAAAGACGGAACCGAGGTTGTCGGAAGGGGTGCCTTTGAGACGGTCCCCGAGATTCTCCGACACTGCTGGAAGCGGATCAGCATCTCAATCTCATAATCGCCCTGTTAAGGTGTGTCAGTGTCGCTCAAAACTCGTACCCTTTTCTAATGTTTTTATTAGGAAATCGTTTGCACAATTTAAGATCGGAGATAGTGGTTAATTAATGTCATTTCCCAAAGTGGGCCTCTACGATTGGAATGCAGGAGCCGTTGCAGCTAAAAGTTAGCTGTCTTTTCTTTTCTTTTCTTTTTTTTTTTTTTAAGTAATGTTTAAGTACATCTTTCGGAGGAAAAATTCGGATACATTAATCTATAAAACAAAATTAAGATGAGTTTTAAGAATAAAAAAAATATTAGTTACATTGAATTTTTATTTTTTGGGTCTAATTTACGTTAATTCTTTAGGAATTAATATACACTGTGGTGAATGAAAATTAATGTCACCGTCGCTGATATTTGTTGATTTTTGGAAACCGATGCTTCTTCCAAACGAATTTGGGGTTTATTTGTTTTTCCTTTTTGTCATCTCACCACCTTCCCCCCCCCCCCCTCTTTTCGGTTCTGGGTTCCCCTTAATCATACCGTTATTTTGTCAGGAAAGCATTCTCTTTTATGATTTGGGTAAAAAGTGATATGATTGATTTCGGTGTGTGCAGCATAGTTCATTCACCCAAAATTGGTTAATATCGATGTCTTTGGTGCTATCGTTTATGTATTTATTTTGACATTATCGGAAACGAAAATTAAATGCCTGGCTGAACTCTAGAAGACGGAAAATGAAAGTTTAATTTTGTCAATAACATTCTTTTTTTATGAAAAGGGGTTCACCTACCCTCACTTACTCCGTTTATCTGTTTGTTGAATGTGAAGATAGCAAATGTAAGCATTGAATCATATTATATTATGTTTGGATGATTATGCATATATTTTTTTTAGATAAATTAGACATTCATTCGTTTATATTATAATAATTATAATAATTACTGGTTCCTTATATTTTGAAAAACGTCCTACACATTAAAACAAAGTATTTTGATGAATTATCAACTAATTTTTAGTTTGTGTGAATTTTTTTGTCTACCCCATGAGATTTTTCAATCCAATGATCAGGTTGATTAAATTTAAGATAAATAAAAGTTCATTTCATGGATTAGATAATAAGATATACTCCTGATTTATAAACAAGTTTATCCTATTTACCCTATTTTTGTCCATAACTACAACTGTATAGAGTGAAAAGGTTGTCAGAATCGTGAAGAGTTGACAAGTAAACTGTGAGATCCTAACACAAAAATAGAAGATTCTACTTCTAATATGAAATTGCTTAAAATATTTATACATATAAAAATAACACAAATGGGAAAATATCTACAAAATATACCTAACATAGAAACATTTAAATAAGTTCTACTCAAAATACATAATAGATGTCATTATAATTTTATTTCTTATTTTACTTGTTAGATATTTAATCTTAGTGTTTTTTTAATATTTAATATAATAATTAATTTGGACTAAGATTTGTGGCACATTGTCTTGTATCTCAGAAAAAAATAAAAATAGAGTTTAAAGCTGTGCGTTTATTCGCCAATGAAAAAAAGAGCTATGCCTTTTGAGTCTTGACTTGAGCTGCATATTTTAGAGTTTCAAGCTGTGCGTTTGACTTAAAACTCTTCATCCAATCTTAACTCTACACCACCAACTTAAGTGCATATTTCAGATGCAGCAAGTTTCAAATCAGGGACTGGGACAAGGATATTTTATCCGGGTTGTTTTGGGTTGGCATATTCTGTGTTTGGGATGGTTAGTTTTTTATATTTATTCCCCCATTTTTTTTGTTTTGACTTCCAATGTCCTCAACCGAAACTGACCATCCTCATTTTTTTTTTTTCGAACTTATGTTTTGGTAATTTATTCTATGTATCTTGTTGTTTTCCTAGTATTATAAATAAATAATACGTTTGCACAATTTACAGCATTGTTGACATACCTTCTTTGATTTTGTTTGTGTCTCATGGTTTAAAATTCTGTTTGATTGATTCTTGAGTTATGCAGCAGCAAAGATCTAGGGGTCCAGAATTACCATTGAAGTGAGTGAAAACCAGAAAGCATGTTTAGTACTTCACTTTCCCGTCATTGTATTTGTTGCTTCAATTTTCATGGTTTCAATTCTAAGCCACATAATGCTTCTTGTTTTTGTAGTGCTGGCCTGAAGGACCAAAAGTCAATTTTGGATGGTAAATGCATTCAGGAAAAGAGCTGTGGGAGATCTCCAAGGCTGACATCAACTCATTCTGAATGTAAGAGAATCTGTTCAAGTACTACATCATCACAGGAGATTTCGGCGTCCCTTGCAAAGGACATCCTTGGAGTTGCATTAAGCAATAATCGCAATCGTCATTCAGATTCCAAGCCAGATCTTCTTTCCTTTCATAAGGAAGCCAAGCCTATCAAACGGTCTCATGCGAAGTTCTCTGGTGAGAAGCCCCTGAGGCAGTCCCCAAGATTAAATCGATCAACAGGCAACCATGATAGTGAAGCATGTGTGCATCATCTGGATGTGAAAATGTCCGGTAGAATGAAGCTAAGGAGATCTCCAAGATTTTCAAGTGGGAGTGAAAACTTGGAAGTTATTTCTTTTCAAGAAAAAAGAAATTCAAAAGTAGTTCACCAAAAGAAGAAGAATACAAAAGTGATTTCTACTTCCATTGAATTGTCTAATTCTGATTCCCCACTTGAAGAGAATTCCAAAGTTAAAACCATTTCAAGAATCTCTACTAGAATTGATGATATAAACTGCTTGAGATGGTCTTCAGAGGCAATTGCATCCCCAGTTGAAAATGGCAGGACAAGTTCTGATTCCTTTGCCTTGCTCGACTTTGATGACAACCTGCCAAGAAAGAAATATAAAAAATCTGCTTCTGTAACAAAGGAAAGTACGAATAAAAACAGCATTCCTTCCTTTATCGGCAATCCAATACCTGATGATGAAGCTCAGAAAAGATGGGGATGGCGCTATGAATTGAAGGTTATTGACCTGATTTTTTTTAGCATGCTTTTCATGCTATCAGAATTTCAGTAGGCAGTGGCCATAAGAGAAAGAAAACATTAACCATTTTTGTTTCACATAACATGTTGGTCATGTGTGCATCTTTTTTTTTTCTACATTTTTTTTAATACTTTTTATGAAATAAAAAAATTTCTTAGTTTTTGTTTAATTCAAACAAACTTTGTTCTTTAGTTTTTTTTCCCCTGATTTTTCTGCTGAAGCTTGCAGAACAAAAAATTGAAAGGTCAGAGGTTCAAAATAAAGTAAGTTTTAACTAATTCACAAGCTGACATATAGTTCTTTTTACACTCTTTCTCAGATGATACATTTTCTAATTTATTCACTTTATATTTCTTTTTGATGTTGTTGATATTCTAGCAAGGATGAAGAAGACGAGATCATTGTAAATGTCAAATGCCATTATGCTCAAGCTGAAATTGGGAATTGCATTTTTAATCTTGGCGATTGCGCATTTATAAAAGTAAGTGCATAGTTAAGAAAATATGCATATTCCTGTCATCTTTCTTGTATTTAAAATTTGTTGTAACTTGAAGCCACTAGGAGTGGGCTAATCATGAATGGCATGGGTAGTTGCATAGGTTATAGGTTCGAACCTCAGTGCCAACGATGCATCAAAAAATTTGTTGTAATTGAACTGTCTAACATCAATGTAGTAGTTCAACCAGAATAGTTTTAATTGTTAGCTCTTACTAGTTTGGATCATTCACAATAATTTTCTTCTTTTATTATATGTTTTGATCTAATTGTCCATATGTGCTTCCCTATTTTTTAATGGTCTTCTCTTTTATCCTTTAACTAATCCCATGTTCCACGACATGATTTTTACCTTGAGCTTGTGCAACAATAATTTATATAAGTTAAATTTCATTTTGCTAACCTTTATTAATGCTATATATGTAGTCTAATTCACACACTTACCCAATGTTTCCATAGATGTGACTGAACCACATTAAAATCTTTATCTCTTTACTTCTTTCTTTATTTTAGCCCTTTTTTGGACAGGATATTTCCTAATTTCCCCAAAGTGTAATTGCTTAGACTAAATCACAATATTTTGATTAGTAATACGAGAGGAAAAAAAATAGCCTTTTTATTGTTAATTTTTTTCCCTTCCTTGGATGTAGCTGGGAGATAGTGAGTGTAATTTTGACATCTTAATTATTTGTTTAGTTTATTACACTGAGGAATATAATTTGTTACATTTATATTGCGCCACGGAAATGTTGCTTCTGAATATGGCTAGTCATAGACTCAGTAATCTTTATACAGTACATTGGAGAGCTGGTGAGTAACATGTATCTGTGAACCGTAAAATCTCATGTGGACATGAGAGCAAGTTATACTTACGTTCTAAGTGATTATTGCAGGGTGAAGGAGAAGAAAATCATGTTGGCAAGATTGTTGAATTTTTCCAAACAACTGATGATCAAAATTATTTCCGTGTCCAATGGTTTTACAGAATTCAAGATACAGTGAGTACAGAGTATGTCATGAATTTCATTTGGTAATGTCAAAGGATATCTCCTAACTGTTGCTTCCATTTGACTTTCAGGTTGTCCAAGATGATGGCGGTTTTCATGACAAGAGGCGTCTATTCTATTCGTCAATAATGAATGATAATTTAATAGATTGCATAGTAGCAAAAGCTAATGTAACACATGTAACACCTAGGGTATGACAGATCTTGGTTAGGATCTTTCATAATTGGTTTTCACAATTTCATTAGATGACTGCTGCATTTGTTTTGTCCATTGTGAGGTTTATGCTTCTGCCTTTGTTATACTAATGACCAAATATTTTCTCCATGTGACTTCTTGCAGGTTGCTCGAAAGTTGACTTCTGTCTCACCATCTGACTTCTATTACGATATGGAATATTGTGTGGAGTACTCTACATTCCGCAACATACCAGCAGGTGTGTCTAGAGTCAGCCCAGGATGCTTTTGGTCATCAATTTGTATATCAGTTTCTTTCTTGTTTGATTTATCACTGAAGTGGGAAAAGGAAATAGGAGGGTGGGAAGTCTTAAAACTAGAAATAAAATTTATTTTTAGTAGCAGTAAACAACTTCTGTACACATGCTTCTTACAGCTATTTTAATTGTTTGATGTATACACGTGTCCATGTTCTGAAATGGTCTCTCAGTTTTAGCTGAAAATTCATTTATTCCATTGTCATATTAATGCTTCTCTTCTAGTTTTTATGTCTGTAAGTGGTCAATGGGTCCCACACAGCTCTTCAAATTTGTGTCCTGTTTTATTTAGATTTATGTCTAAATAGTATTTATATATTGCTTTAGACAATCCTATTAAGAATAACAATTCACCACCTATTGTTCTTGAGATTCTCTCAACAGAGGCTTCCACAATTACCAAGACTCCACCCAATTCTGAGTCACAGAAGACAGAATTAGCATTACTAGATCTTTATTCTGGCTGTGGTGGCATGTCAACTGGATTGTGCTTAGGTGCCAAAGTTTCATCAGTTAACCTTGTGACGGTACTTTAAAGAAATCCTTATCTCTAATGAAATTCTGCCTATCCATGACCATTATATCATCCATGGCACATTGATCTTACTTTCGTTTGCTTTTTTGGTCAGAGATGGGCTGTTGATAGCAATAAGTCTGCAAGTGAAAGCTTGAAGCTAAACCATCCACATGCGCATGTGAGTGCAGATTATCTTGTGCTACAACAGAAAGATATTTGTTGTGAACTTTTCACATTCAGAGATAATATTTGCTTTCTTCATTGTATAGGTGAGAAATGATTCTGCTGAGGACTTTCTGGAACTATTGAAGGAATGGGAAAAGCTATGCAAACGGTATAGAGTTAATGATGCGGAAAGAACACATCCATTACGGTTGAAGAGCTCAGAAGGAGCGAAGATACAAGTGGATTCTATAGCTCATGATATTCCTGCTGGTGAATATGAAGTTTCTAGGATAGTTGATATATGCTATGGTGATCCCGGTGAAACAAGGAAACGTAAGCTATATTTGAAGGTAATAAATCCAATATCAATGTTTGGGTACTAATCTTTTATTTCCAAAACCTTATTCTTCTCGAAATTATTTTGTAGATGTATTTGCGTACTGGCAGTTAGAAAGAATAATAATCATGTGACTAGTTCTTGAAATTCGGTCAAGTTCACGCATATTTACTAATAATATATTTCACTAATCATGAGAGAGACAAATTATTGTGGGCTAAGGCCTGCAAGTTTTAAAAGGCTGTTCCCTGACTACATCAATAAAAGGGAAAAGAGAAAGAAAAGTTGAAGTGAGAATGAGGACTACGGGAGTAAATTCACTTTAAAGACAAAATAAAGAATGAAAACAATTTACAGCACATTAGAAAATACCCTGAATCTTGTTTACTTTGGTGATTAAAACGAGCAAGGCTGTTTCTGAATTGTTTGGTAAGCACTCAGATTGAACATAACTTTTAAGCTAGTTAGAGCCTGTGCCTTCTAAGCATTAGGTCAAAATTGCAGGATCTCTTACAAAAAGTGATTTAATTCTTGTATTATTTTTAATAAAAATAATTTGTATACATGAGCAGGCTCATGTATGAATATGTCTAATATATTTTATTTGAATTTTTTGTAATTAAAAATCGAGTAAAATTTGAAGCATGGTTGTCATTACCTCTGTTTTTCTGTCAGCAGAGGTGGAATATAATGTTTTGGATTCTCTAAACCAACCTTTTCCAAAGCTGTTGAGTGTTAAGCATGTGTTTTCTCAGATCCTTTTGATTTTGCAGATTTTATGATAGCACTATCTATCATGGTTAATTGATAAAGGGTCTAAGCATGCTTCATCCATAGATTTTACTCATGGCCAAAGAAGTTTAGCTTTAGTGCTACTAACTTTACAACGTCACACATTTACTTTAACAGTGAAAAATTGTTGCTTTACTATGTAATTTTAGCCATATTTTGCCCTATTGAATTTCTAATAATGCTCAGGTTCATAATTTGTTAATGATTACATTCTCATAGTTGTTTCATAGGTGCATTGGAGGGGTCACGGTGCAAGTGAAGATACATGGGAACCAATTGAAAACTTAAGGTATATCTCTTGATTCTTTTCAATGTGATTGATGATATTGACTACAGTTGGTGCCTTAGAACTTATTTATTTGTATCTTAGTAAGTGTAAAGAAAGCATACAGGATTTTGTGAGGAAAGGGATGAAATCAAAAATCTTGCCTCTTCCTGTAAGTAGTATCATTGATAGTGCAAATTTGATAAAATCCTGAGTTATTTTTGCACTTTGAATAGAACTGTTGCTTGAAATTATTGCAGGGTGAAGTTGATGTTATTTGTGGGGGTCCTCCTTGCCAAGGAGTTAGTGGATATAACCGATTTAGAAATGTTGCTTCACCATTGGATGATGAAAGAAATCGTCAGATTGTAGTTTTCATGGACATAGTAAAATTTTTGAGGCCTAAGTATGTTTTAATGGAAAATGTGGTTGACATATTGAAATTTGACAACGCTTCACTTGGAAGATATGCATTAAGTCGTTTGGTACATATGAATTACCAAGCAAGATTGGGAATGGTTGCTGCTGGGTGTTATGGTCTTCCACAATTTCGGTTACGTGTTTTCTTGTGGGGTGCTCATCCTAGTGAGGTCAGCTTAATAACCTGGTTTCAAATTAGGGCAAATGTAGAACTGAATACAAACTCCTCTCTCTCTTTCTCTCAAAATCTCTTTACAAGTCGGTGCCCATGCAATTGACACAAAATTAAGGGATTTTGTATGTCACTTTCCAACATTCATTATTATAAGAGTTAAAGTATATATATATATATATATATATATATCATTTGCTTTCAACATGTACTTATATAGAAATATTTTGGATGCATAGCAACTATATAAGAATAAAAGTCATGAAGGTGAACTCAGCTATGATATAGCATACATAAAGTTATCATTTAGAAAGTAGAAGTGTGAAACAAAAGGAAATAGAATAGCCAAAGGGTATCCCTCTTAGAATAACTGGATAGCAAGTCTAGTAAATATACTATTGATCACCTAAATTTACCATATGAATGAACTGAAGCCCAAAGATGGAAGTTGGATGAGGTCTCCTTTTCAACTGGAAATATATTAGTCATTGAGGAGCTTCCAATTCATCTTCTAACAAGGGCACTCCACTAGGAAGCATGTCATTATTGCTAAACTATTCATCCCCTTGCGTTTATCTTCAAACTCTTGGGTTTAAAGAAATTGTTTTATTCTTTTTATGATTTGTTATTCTCAAACAGGTTCTGCCCCAATTTCCACTGCCAACACATGATGTTATTGTTTGTTATTGGCCTCCAATGGAGTTTGAGGTATTATTTCTTGCACTTCATTGTAAAATAGTTCTTTCAGAAGCCATGCCTATTTTTCACTAGTTTTTGACTTTTATTTGCAGCGTAATACTGTTGCTTATGATGAAGACCAACCTCGTGAACTTGAGAAAGCTATTGTTCTTCAAGATGCAATCTCTGATCTTCCTGCTGTATTGTTCTACGCTAGATCTTGCCTTTTTTTTTTTTTAGTAGTTTTCAACATGGTTTTAACATAAATCAATATTATAGGTGACAAACCATGAAACTTGCGAAGAAATGCCGTACCAAAATCCTCCAGAAACAGAATTTCAAAGATATATACGGTCAACTAAGTATGGTAATGGTGCCATCCCTTTCAGTACATAATGTGTAACTAATCATGAAGTTGTGTTTTTTGTATAATTTTGTTTGCCTGTTCTTTTCATTCTGTGTTGTTGATTTACACTGAATTTTCCTCATGGAACTTAGAGTGCATGCTTGAAATAAATGGTCATAAAAATTTCCATATGAAGTAATGAAGATCTTTTGTAGTATACTTCAAATATATGCAATATGCCGATTTGTAGTGAATTTTGGGATCTCTAGATCTTATCTGTATCCTAGATTTTTAAGTTATGAAACCCAATTGTGTGGTTCGATAGCCTGGCCATTTTATTAAATTAAATGGTAAATGGTAAATGGTAAATGTTCAAGGCAAAAGTAAAGAGGTTTTGTTTAGTTTTGATGCTAAACGTATATGAGAGTTGATTCTTCATTAATTTGTAATATTAGTATATAAAAGTAAAGGTTTGCATTTAAATTTTTCCAGAATAAATTATTGAGCTTAATTTAGTTCATCTCAGATGCCAGTGTTCCTTGCTTTCTTCATAATCATGTCATTTGTATATGTTGTCTGCAGTTTTCGTCTTATTATCATTCTTTTTGTGTATTCTGCCTGTAAAGATTTGGACCGAACATAGCTCATCATTTTTGCTCTCATCATTCATTTGAGTAGAGATGACTGGGTCAGCATTAAATGGAACAACAGAGGGAAGGTCTTTACTATATGATCACCAGCCCCATATTTTGTTTGAAGATGACTACCTACGTGTTTGTCAAATTCCAAAACAAAAGGTTGTAATCTGGATTCAGTTCATGTATTATGCTTTTGATCCATTCCCTATCAACCATTAATTTAATATTACTGTAGGGAGCAAATTTCCGTGATCTTCCGGGTTTAGTTGTAGGAGCTGACAATGTGGTTAGGCGGCATCCAACTGAGAATCCATCGCTACTACCATCTGGAAAGCCCTTGGTGAGTCTTTCTGTTCCCTTCTGTTGGAAATTGGTCTATATCATAGTAGTCAATCGTGGATAGCGGCGCAAAACAGCCAATCCCAAAAATGCTATAGCAGGATAGCGGATAGCGGGATGACCGCTATTTTAATAAATATAGATGACTAATATATAATTTACACAATATAATACAAATATTCACAAATAAAAAAATACAATACAATTAAACTCATTCATCATTAATAATCAAAAATGATAATCCATACTCTAAAAACATGTAATTACCATCAATTTAATACTTAAATAACAACTTCAAAAAACACTTAGAAGCTTCCTATGATTGAGATGATGATGTTGCCATGGCTAAATTTTAAATTAAATAAATTTTATAACTATATAAGCTATGACAGTTCAGAATAGTGAGCAAATAAACACCAAACTGGAACAGGGATCGAAAAGAGGAGTGGCAGCAGGCCACTGGGGAAAAAACGAGTAAAGAACAGAAAAAAGAAAAAAAAAAGGCAAAAAAAAATAGAGAAACCGTGGGATAAAAAATAAAAACAGAGATGGAGGAGGAGAAATGAAGAAAAGAAATAGAGAGAGAGAGAGGGAGGAGTATGGCTGCTGGAGGTTGAGGTTCAGTCGCCGGAACTGGTTGCCGCCGCCAGAAGCTTGTCACTGATGTAGGTCGCCGGACGTTGGTGCAGAGAGAACAAGAAGAAGAGAGAAAACTTGGGTCGGTGAAGTCTGATTGTGAGAAAGAAAGGAGGAAGAAAACCCAACAGATTAAAATGGGGGACAAAATCACCCTTATGCCCCGATACTAACTCAGCAACAGTAGGATATCAGGGGTAACATCGGGTTTTTCTAGCACTGCAACAAAAAGCAGCCGCAATACTGCAATTTCATCCGCAAACCGGCGCGATTCGCGGCCACGATTGCTGCATCTGCAAAAACGCAACGCGACCCACATCCTTTCATGGCCACCCTCTGCGATGTTACGCGGCGGCGCGATAGCGCCGCTATAGTGCGCGATTGACTACTATGGTCTATATTCATTTTCATTTATTTGTATTGAATTTATATACATATGTTTGTTGCTGTATGACTAAAATGCTAATGAAATTGATGGTTCCTTATCATTGTTGATGCTCATGACAATCTACTTTTCCACTGGATTACAATTAGCTTTCAAGTTCCAAATCATATTTTAGATTTATATATTGAGGAAATATAAATGGATTTCTAATTATTAAATGGTGTATTCACAAGGAAATTATTTAGTTTCTTACAATAGATAAGGAGTCTCATATTTGTTAGGTCAAGTATACACACACACACACACACACACACACATGTTTGTCGTTAAACTTTGATGTTCCCTATATATTCTCCTAGTTATGCTTTTGTATGGAAGTTTAAACAAAGTGTATGAAGAGATTTATAGAATCCAATATATCATGATTGTACCGCATGAGAAAAAAAATTAGCTCAGTAATTATATTTTTTGGTCTCTCCAAGCAGTTGAAGTTGCAGGGTTTAAAATGTGACAGTATCTGTTTATGTTTCTTAATTCATGCCTATAATGACATGAAGTTAAAATTAATCTTGTCGGACCATCCTGCATTGTTTCAGGTTCCAGATTATGCCTTCACTTTCGAACAAGGGAAGTCTAAGAGGTATTTTTTTCAATTCACTAGTTTATATGTTGATTTTTCTTTCTTTACATTTTGATGACTATTAATCTATATTTGTACGTATATGCAGGCCATTTGCACGGTTGTGGTGGGATGAGACGGTTCCCACAGCACTGACCTTCCCAAATTGCCATAACCAGGTCTTATCTCAGTCTTTGATTCTTTTACATTACATAAATTGATTTCTTATAGATCTTGAAACTCTTGTAGAAAATACTACATCCAGAGCAGGATCGAGTCCTCAGCATTCGAGAATTTGCTAGGCTGCAAGGTTTTCCTGATTATTATAGATTTCGTGGGACTGTTAAAGAGAGGTATGAAACTATTATTTGATGAATATTATTATGTATTATGGATGCATTTTTCAGATTCGGTTACTCTAGGAAGCAATTGTAATTCATAGTTTCCTAGTAAAACATTGTGACAGTGGCCAGATGCTGAGCATGATATTGTCTCCATGAAGTTAATACTGTGTCCCTTTTTTTTTTTTTTTTGTTTTGGCCCCCGGGGGGGGGGGGGTTATCATACTATATGCAGGTACCGTCAAATTGGAAATGCAGTTGCTGTTCCTGTTGGACGGGCTTTAGGATATGCGCTAGGAATGGCATATAGAAAGCTCAGTGGAAATGAGCCACTAATGACCCTCCCTCCCAAGTTCTCTCACTCCAATTATATTCAGTTATCAAATGATCAGCTTGGCAACACTGACTAGCATTCATCCTATTATTCTCCATTGATTTCCTGGCAAGCCGCATTGATATTTAAAATTCCTTGCTGAGCAATTTTCATTCATGTTTCTGGTTAACTCTCCTCGACAAATTCACTTTAGTTGAATGCACAATCTCATTCATTTGCTCAGCTCATGAGCAACTAACTACATTTAAGATGTAACACGGGGAAGGACCTTTCTTTCTTGTAATAAGTAAAAATTCTTTTGCAACCTAATCTCATGCAAGTTCGCTGCATGGTCATGGTAGTGCTTGGAGAGGGATTTATGTTATGTATTTGAACATTGTCTTGCAGACAACTCTTCCTTGCCCCGATCCTTTGGTGTCTAGCAGTGGTGTTGTTTTACCGTTTTCGTACTCTCCTCAGGGGCCAGCGTTATGTACCTGTTATTTGGGTTAGATTTTGTTCTTGGGGTTTTTGAGAATTTGTTGAGGTATTTGGGTAGAGAATGGTGAGAATTTGGGAGAGAAGGAATAAAGATGATGACAGTTGAAGTCTTTGTGAGTTGGGACTGCAAAGATGTACGAGCCAGGACGTGAGGTTGATTGATATGGTAGGCAATATAAATGGTTGATTGATATGGTAGGCAATTTTAACAATTTGGGACTAGGACGTGAGTTTAATTTTATGAAAGAAATATGGTGGAGAGATTATATAATCTTTGTGCTTCCATGATGATCAAATGAACATTAATCTTAGCCAATCTAAAAATAAGATTGGATTATGAAAATATCTTGCGATCTGAAAAAATGTACTCAAGACACTTGAATGACAACACTAAAAAGCCATTTATTACCCCCCCCCCCCCCGGGGGACACACGCACGAAAAAAAAAAACAAATCCCAACCCAAGTGGCTTGCTACACAAACAAAGCGGTGTATGGCAGGAAACAAAAATGATCCGTGTTACATTAATCTCGCGAAAATGCCAGTAACAATACATGCAGGACAAAAGACAAAATAAATACATAAACAAATAAATAAAGAAATAACACGTGAAAATAATAAGATAAATGATAGAGGAATGCACACAATCGCGACGCCTCACATACCATTATGTTTTTTTTGTCCAATTTCTTTTTATCCAAAAAAATTACTAGTATATCGTATAGTTATTATCATTTTCAACAAAATTATCAATGTATTATATATAGTTATCAATATTTTCAATAAAATTACCTAACATTTTGGGTAAATTTTACTAACATTTTTGATAAAATTATCAGCGTATAAAGTTACTAGCAATTTTAACAAATACAACACACTAGTAATTTTGACCAAAATATTGGTAATTTTATTGAAAATATTAATAATTTCATACAATATACTGATAATTTTTAATATAAAAAGAATTCAAATAAAAATAATAATAATTATGTGAGGCGAAACATCCAATTATTTTTGTCACTATCCTTTTTATTTTTTATTTTTTGCGGTATGCGTCGTGTATGGTTCGCAATTTTGTACGTGACTTAACTGTGTTATTACTCAAATGATAAAGTCCGAATAGAATGGTGGGAGTGAGGGGTTTAAAACATAAAGCCCTGGTTTTAGGGGTTAACAGTTTAAACTAGTAGGCACCAGTGCCACTCGCTTGTGAATCTCTAAACTTGGGCTGCAAAAAATGGTGAGCAGACTCATGAGTCTAAGAACGTCGTTCAAAAACTTTTGCCAGCTTGTCCAATCTCCTTGTTGTTCTCGGTCGGCTGGAGATTGCGGTGGCGGGGCTTTGGCTTTTCATTGGGCGAGAGCTCTTCACTCCTTCGTTTCCCGAGAATCCCACGCTCCGAATAATTTTCTCAGCCGAAGCTTGTGGGGCAGGGGCAGGGGCAGGGGCAGGGGCATGGTCTCCGCCCCAGACCCCACCCTCGATGAAGCTGCTGGTGCTGCCCTCGCCCTTGACAATCGCGTTCCAGCTACCGTTATTACTGGTTTTCTTGGCTCTGGAAAGGTCCCCCTTTTTTCCTCCACCCTCCCATTTTTTCATTATTCTCTTCCTCTTTTTCTTCTGGTACGGAAAAATAAAAGGGGTTAAAAGTTTCTAATTGAATTTTCCTTACCTGTACCGTTTCTCAAGTTTGAGACGGGCAGTTTATGTGGAAAAAAAAGAGTTCGCAACTCGCAAGCATTTTGTATGATCAATGGAATAGTTTGTAACTGAGAGTTTTCCTTCTCGCATGCAGACTACACTCCTGAATCACATTCTCACCTCCCAACATGGCAAGCGGATAGCTGTCATTGAAAATGAGGTATCCACTTCCACCTCCCTTGATAAGTCCATAATAATTCTGTATTGGTCCCAAACACCCTTTTTTTTAATACACAACAACTTCATGTAATTGGGTGATAGCCTTGTCAAGTTTAATTGTCAATAGTTAATTTCATTAATTCCACCTATATGCAAATTCTGGGTTATTAAATATTTGATATTTTGGCCCCAAATATAATTTACGATATCACATCGTGAGTATCATTTTCTAATGATATTGACTCAAGCTGAAGTTGTCACTTGGAGAAATTGTGAAGTAAGGGCATAATATGCGCTCATGGAGTGCTTTAGAGGATCTTCCATTATAGGATGGTTAGACCATTATTTGTGAAAGTATCTTATTGCTTTAAATGCAGTTTGGTGAGGTGGATATTGATGGATCACTGGTTGCCAGTCATTCTTCCGTGAGTGAAGACATTATCATGGTTAACAATGGCTGCCTGTGCTGCACTGTGCGAGGAGATCTGGTTAAAATGTTGTTGGAGTTGGTTAGGAAGAAACGAGACAATTTTGATCATATTGTTATTGAAACCACAGGTATGTAAATTGTTCATGATGTTCAAAGAACTTATGCAGTAGGGATTTAGGTGTTAGAGGGTGGGTATTTAATTGCAACATGAAAATACACTGACCAAATTGTTACGTTACTATAATTCTAGCGGAAATCTGAATTCACTTTGTTTGGGACTTCTGGGTAATAGATTGGAAAACAGAAATAAATAAATGGGTAAATGGGATTATGTAAAATGAAGAAGGTTTGGAGAAGCACAATGAGTCCTCTATTGTCCTCATCTTTTGTGTTCTGTTCTTAACTGCATCTGTTTAGGTGTATGAAATAGTTGAATAGAGCATATTGTTTAAAGGTTTTCACCCTTTTGCAGGTCTTGCAAAGCCAGCTCCAGTTATTGAAACATTTTGCAGTGATGAACTGGTTTCTCAGTATGTGAAATTGGATGGAGTCGTGACTTTGGTTGATTGCAAGCATGCAATGCAACATTTAAATGAAGTGAAACCAAGATTTGTGGTTAATGAGGCAGTAGAGCAAGTTGCATATGCTGACCGTATTATTTTGAACAAGGTAAGCTTGTGGCTTTAAGATTCTATGATCCTATTTCTGTGTTCTCTTCCACTTTTTCTTTTGTTATAATATGAACTATTAAAATATTTGTGAGTCTATATTTCTAGATTGTGATTATTTTTGATTGCTTTTGCAGGTAGATTTGGTTACTGAATCTGAGTTAGAGATATTGACCAAGAAAATTAAGGTATGTTTTTGTCGCATATGGATCCTCTAGGTATTGTATTCCTTAATTGAACAAGGATGGTAATGGAACTCTATACAGAAAGAAAATGATGTGTGCACACATCGAACTGAGTTCGTGAAATGAACATTTTTACATGAGTTTTCATACAAATTTCCAATCGGGCATACCATGCCCATGATGACTCCATATTCTATGATTATATTTCAAATATCAATTGGTGAATGGATGGGGATTCATAATTAGATTGGATTGGATTAAATATTGAATGTACTGTTTACTTCTGTCCTGCTGATTTTTCCAATATGGATAGAATAGAGCTGTAGTTCTGTATTGAGTTTTAATTTTTGCTCTAAGGCAAAACATATAAAGTTGTCATAACTATTATGATGGATGGTAGCCATTTCATGCTGTTATTATGATATGATGAATGCGTGAACGAGAGAGAGATTTCATTTATTTTCTATGAACAGATCAACTTGTTTCTATCAATTTCTGTTTGTGTCGCCTATAAGCTTCTAGCATTGTGTATAGATGTGCTTGGCTCCGCAACAAAAAATACTCATGGAAGCAAATCTTCGTTTTTGTGAATTGTTGCCAGCACATCAATGGAATGGCACAAATTAAGCAAGCTAAATTTGGAGCTGTCGACATGGACTTTGTTCTAGGTGTGGGAGGATATGATCTTGAGAGGTAATAGGTATTAGGTTACTTTGTATCTTTTAAAATATTGTTACTTAAATTTACCTTTTCAGGATCCTATTTTAGTACTTAATACATTTCTTCCTGCCATCTTGCCCTTTTCCTCCCCCAAAAATATGGCTATAAGTATGACTAATTGTAATGAATATTTGTATATCTATATTAGCTGCAACTTTATCTGTTTTTCAATAAAAATGCCTTGATATTTCAGAATTGAATCTGAGGTACATGGAGAATGTTCTTCTGCTGCAAGCCATCAAGATGATTCTGGACATGGTACTCTTTCTAAACCCTTTTATTATCCTTTTCAACTACGTTATTAGATTCTACTGCAATCTAAGGTCAATGATTTTCAAATGGAAAAACAGAGGGTGTTGTTGATGGATCACGAAGATTTTGAGTGAATTTCATTTACCATGAGACAAATACTGCAATTGCATTTAGGCATAATGTTCTGTTCTTAAAATATTTAAATAGTAATGGTAAAGAATGAAGTGGATGCCTTCCATACAGAAGTGCAATATAATTCCAAAACCATTTTTTGATTTTTTCCCCCCTTTTCTTTTTTGATTGAAAAACTCTTAAAATTTTGAAGTAATAACAAATTATGTACGGCTTGATTAATGAAACTGTTTCCAGGGTATTTTTTCTGATATTATTCTCTTGTGGTTCTGAATCAGTTCATGGTTCTAAATTTATCTACAGGTCACAAAGGACAGCAGCATCATCATCATCATCATCATGTGCATGATTCTGCTGTCTCCAGCGTCAGTATTGTTGCAGAGGGAACTCTTGATCTTGATGAGGTAACTGTATTTATTATGTCTTTAACCCATTATAAAGTATTGTTGCTGAGGGATTGCTTTATGTGGATTTGACAGTTTATGCGTCAACTTTTGCATCTTTGATGCTTTTGTTGATGGCTTTGTCCTGTTGCTCTTGCCCATCTTCCTGTGTTATCTCTCCCCTAATTTTCCCTATTTTTATTTTTATTTATTTTGTGACATTAATCTTTGGTTCTCAGTGAGTCAAGATGATTAAGTGAACAGAAATTCCATACTAATAGAAATTTGGATTTCTGAATGGTTTTGTCTATGTAGGCAAAGATTGTTCAATATGAAATTCTGTGGTTGTGAAGTTGCATTTGGAATATGGGATTCAAAGTTATTCTCATAAATTTCTGCCACTGTTTTTGCATAGCCAATGTTATTTATGCATGAGCTATGCTATGTCTAGGCCTCTAGGGTCATAAAGACCAAGGCATGAAGTTGCTGTGTTGTCATTTTTCGTGTTATGTTAAATGCGTCGGTTATGAGAACTTCTCTTTGAAGTCCCTTCAGAATGTTAATTGTGGGTTTCTTTTAAGAAGGATATAAAATGATCTTCCACTTGGTTTAGTTGTGCTGTTTAACTGGCTTAGGATACTTGTTTTTGCAATATATTAAGCAGTGATTTTACAACCCCACTCCCACCTTTGTATACGTGCTTGTCTATGTGATGAGAGTCTTCAAATTTAATCATATTCCTCCTTTGCTTTGGCATTTAATGACGATCTAGGTTGACGATTGGCTTGAGAGATTGATTGAAGAAAAAGGAGAGGACCTATACAGAATGAAGGGTGTCTTATCAGTGGATGGTTCTGATCAACGATATGTGTTTCAGGTTCAATAACCTTTCTGCATTTTCTAATTTGTTGAACTCAAATTTGCCTTCATGCTCAATTCACGTAACATACTTTTCAGGGGGTGCATTCCATGTTGGATGGCTGCCCAGGAAAAACGTGGGGACCCCAAGAGAAGAGGGTAAACAAGCTTGTATTCATTGGAAGGAACTTGGATGAAACTGCCCTTAGAAAAGGCTTCAAAGGTTGTCTAGTCTAGTATCTAGCATTAAGAATATTTCGCGGGTCAACCTCCGAAAAGCAAGCAGCCCTTATGCGTGATATCAAAATTTTGCGACAATTACATTGTAGCACAGCTAGAAAATGTAGTTCATGCTACATTGCATTGATGACACTTGTTATGTGGTATTATCACATGCATTGCCACTGGTCGTGCACGTGAATTAAATTGAGATCAATATATTAGATATAGATGTAGAGAGTTGTTATAGTACATTGTTAAACAGCAAGTATAATTAGCAATCATGATCATGATCAAAACACAATTACATGAACTGGTCAAATTATTGATGTGGACCACTTTTTGGCAAGTTCTCCTATTGTGTCCTGTAGAAGAGTCAATTAAGATTATGCTTCTTCCGTTTAAATTATATCATGTAATAATGGAGCCCATTACTTAAAGTTAACCATAATTAATCTTGTGATTACAAAATAATAAATATTTAAATATTTACTCCAATAAAATAATCTCTGGTTAAAGAGAGTAGCCTGCAAAACTGTCATACTAAATACTGAATAAATTATAATATAAGAAATATCTTATTAGGAGGTTCATTTGTACATTTAAGCAATCGCTCATCAGGGCTTAACATCAGCTACAGAACGGATAACAAACAAGGTTATGTCAAAGTTTGACAAATAAGTACTTCACTTGTTTCATTCAGATTCTATGAATGACTATAGTTATTTGTATAGAAGTTTTAAGTTATATGCAACTTTTTTTTGTTTTTGGTAAACAAGTTAAATGCAGCTCATTGCATCTGTTTACTTTTCGTTTTCTATATATAGTATGGCTAATGTTCAAGTGAGAATGCCACAAGCGTATTTATGTAGGGTAGCTGGAATGCAACATAAATACGTCACTAAAATTGACCAGTTCCCAATAATGAACTCCAGTTTCATATTGCTTGGATTAAAAACTTTGTACTCTTAAGAAATATGCTACCAAAATTGATCAAAAATAAGAGACTCAAATTTTATATTACTTAGATTAAGAATTTTTCACTCATAAGACTATTATATATACACATATGTATTTATAAATAATCTTAAGAGTAAAAAGTTCCTAATCTAAATAATGTAGAACTTGAGTCTCGTGTTGCTAATTGGTCAATTTTAATGACATATTTGCTATACAAGAAAATACACATAGGTGTTTATAATAGTCTTAGGAGTATGAAGTTTTTATTTTAACCAATGTGAGATTTGCGATATTCCAAATAAAATTAGCAGCCTTTTTCTACTAATGAAACTCAAGGATTGATAAGGACTGATACGGGAAAATGGAATTCATGAGATTACACAACCTGAAAATTACAGGCTCAAACTTCAAACTTCCGAAACATGTAACGAAGTTTCTGTGAAGACGTACCTTGTACAAAGTATTTGAAACTCATATGGGTTATTTATACTTTGAAATAGTGAAATAAAGTTATTTGAATCAGTAAATAGACGAATACAGTATTTCGCTACAAGATTTTGTTAAATTCTTAGAACTCAGGTTATTTGGGATTTTTAACCCATTTGATTGCCACGTTTTCACTTTCCAAATTCTAACTAATTGGTAATTACTTACTAAAAAGATGACATAAATAAAACAGAGTAATCCCAACAGCAGAAGCGCTGAGCAGTTAGATTGAAGTTCAAAAGAGATTGGAAGAGCAACTTGAGGTATTCATCATTTTCAACTCACAAGGCTTTCCCTTGTGACTTTCTAAATCTTCAGTATCAAAACTTGTTATTCACTTGTGCAAAAACTCTTTCCTTACCAATATATACAGAAGAAATTGCAGATGAGAAAGCCCAGATGAACCTTTTCCTGGATATGAATGCACCAGGCTGTCTAGAAGCAACAAAGCTCAATTGACCGCTTCAACTCGGCTTAATCAAATTTCATGGAAAATATGAATGCAGATAACGGAGAAAACGTAATAGAAAAATGAATGGTTATTATAAGAAGAGCCATGGTTCAGCTTTCCAAATTTACCGAGTAGACAGAGAAGCATATAAGGATCAAAAGCCTAGGATTCGAGGGGATTTAATACAGTTTGACTTAGATTTGAAAGGTAGCTATGACCTTGTTTCTGCGGGTGGAGTTGAATAAAATTGCATGTTAGATAAAAAAGCACTTCTCCATTTTCTTAAGGGAAGCCAGTGTCTATGTTATTACCAAATTTCTATCATTAGTTACCACATACTTAACATCAAATTGTATAAAACGAGCATTGTGTTAGATAGGAGGATTTTCCCTGAAATCAGTAAACTATTCATTGCTTTAATTAGTAGCACAACATTCCTATGCCTGTTTCCAAGGGGGACATCTTAGTATAATCAGGTATTTAGTTATTCAGATTGGAGATTGCATGCTCAAATTTGTTTACTTCAGTTGGTATCATACTTATGAGGGCAAGATAAGTTACAAAAAGCATAAATCATCATGTTAGAACCCTCCCCCCGAATTATATATATACATGCAAATCATCACTAATCTTAGTCTTGGCGACCATTATTTATGTCGATCAATTATGGAGTTCAATTTAGAAAAGTGAAATCACTTATAGTACAACAGATGGTCATCGTTCGTTCTCCTTAACTGTTTTTATCATGTCACTTCTCATGGAACGCTATGCTCCTTACAAATAGATATTTAGGTATTCATCCATGCGAGTGTAGTTCACCTCTGGATAGAGCTCTGAGCCTTCTTCTCCCTCTTCTCCTATCTCAAAGTTTGTTAAACACCCTTCATAGAAAATATGGTAGTAATGCCCCACTGCCACTTGGGTTGCATAATCCAAACCTGCAATTTTAGGCAATCAAAGAGTTATTTATTTACTGATCCAAAAATTTAATTCTTTCAAAATTCTTTTTTTTTTTTTTTTTTTGCTTTGACCTTTCATAGAAGAAAGAAGATCTTGCTCGGATAAGAAAGACTTTTCAAGTTTCTTTCCTACGAGTTTCTCCCACATCTCAATCAGCTCTCTTTGGGTGAGAATGTTTTCTGGTGGCCTTAGGTACACGGTCTTGTTCAATGTTCGAGGATCATCAATTGTCTTGATTGTGTATGTTGCAATATCATCTTCATCCACATAAACAACTGCAGGAAACATATCCACCATCTATATATCTCATAATGAACTCATCAATTAATACAAATAAACCGTCCATGTATTTAGATTGATTATATTGAAACCATGAATGTACTCCTATAAATTAAAATTAAATACGACACAACAGATATTTAAAATGTGTATATAAGTTATGCTACTATTTAATCTACTTATTAAGAATCATATATTAATAATTGAATATTTCAGTTATCTTACTAATGAATTTGGGAAAGGTAACTTATCACAGATGCAAAGTCCTTTCACCAAAGTTATGGTAAAATAACTGGAATTTCCAATTATTAACATATGATTCACTGTAGAAAATTTACTAATAATGTGATTAAGATCTCTTATTGTGTATACATAATTACTCATGTGTCAAAAATAATGTTCCTAAAACTTATGTTAAAAGAAAAAATTATTGTTAGAAAAGGTTGTCTCATAATGAATTATTTATTATTGTTTTTTGTGTTGATACCTTTAACATTGCCGTCTCCATAGATAAGCACCTTGTCTTTTGGAGGATAGAGGGTTCCCATCTGAGAGAGGTTACCAGCAAAGTAGCCCGCAAAGCAGTTAGCAGATATGTAAGTGAAGGGGATGCCGGCATCCTCTATTGCTTTTCTTACTGTCATTTTCTCGTCAAATGAGACCCTTCCTGGTTCCATTGCATGTTTCATACGTGCTGGGTCCGTGCCGAATTCGGAAGGCAGAAAACGCTAGGCAAGAAAAGAAAAGAGTTTAAATTTGATTCGAAATATGTTGATTCTAAAATATATTACGGGAAATATATATGAGATTAATTGGTATGTAATAATAGTGTAAAATAATTTTATATTATTATCTAATAAAAATATAAAAAAAATATCAAATCATGATAGATTCTTCATTATAATAGGTGGTTACTTACATAAAATGACATGTTTTTGCATTTTTATTGATTGACAGTATAAAATTATTTTATATTATTAATACATAAAAATTAAACTCAATATACTATCATTTTGATTAGAAGAATAAAGTATTATATAATATAAACAAATCTCATTTTATACTCTTTGCAATTTACTATATAAAAATAATTTTTTCATATAAATTAAACAAAACATATCATTTTCGAATCACTCTCCAATTAATACATCAAAACAAGAAATTAATTTTATCAAGATCAATTATCAGAAAGATCAACTAAATTTATAATTAATTACTATAATAATCCAATTTTCACTTTTGAGGATTGCTGTTTGGCTCAAAAGTATTTATACGAAATATTGGACGAATACAGGTGGTGTTTTTTTATTTTTATTTTTTTATTATTATTGGAAATCAAAGCTGGACAAAAAGCATGTTGGCAAGTTGAAATGAGAAATTAAGCAGCCATAACTGTTCGTAGACTTTCGCCAATTGACTTTTTGCACCATTAATCTTTTTCCTTCACTTTTAAATCAAACACTCCCTAGGTATTGGAGGTAAATCTAAACAATCCAACTAAGTAAGATATTTTTAGATACTCTTAGCAAGAAAAAGTTTTTTTATCTAGCTCAACACTTCAATAATTGTAATAAAAATATAATTTAAGTATAAGATAATGATAATCTATAAAAATGATGCATTGAACATTAAATAATTGAGAGTAAAACTTTTTTCTTAATTTAAGAGTACTTAAGAATTTTTCATATTTGTATAAGAATAAGTTTGAAGATTGAGAGGAAGAGGGGAAAAAAAAGAAGAGAGGGGGCGGGGGGTGTTATATATATATATATATATATATATATATATATATATACCTTAACATTCCCTGCATCCTTGATGGCCTCAACAAGTTTGAGCTGCATCAACAAATTGTGAGTCCGAAAATGAACACCAGACATGGTGCAGATGACAACATCTACAAGTTTCACGGCATCCACAAGGCTCTGGTGATCGGAGAAGGAGGCCTCAACGAGATGGGCACCTTGCTTCTTGAAAGACAGCAGCATCTGCTGTTTCTCAATGTCAAGCCCTATCTCTCGAGCTCGACGTTGAACAACATAGGTTTCATGGCCCTGTGCTAGGCTTGCCTTCACTATCCTCCTCCCAATATACCCAGTGCCACCCACTACCAGAACCTTGCTCTTTCCCATTGCCTTTCCTCCGTTTTCTCTCGACCCTCACAGTCAATATTCATGGCTTATATGAAGACTGGTAGTAGTTGGCACATTTATTATTTTTTATTCCTAATCTATGCTTTAAGAATTATTAATTCTAAAATTTAAAAAATTAAGTATATCTCTTTATTAAAATCTCTATAGTTCTCTCTCTTTCTCGTTTATTTACTAGTAGTTACGTGTATTGAAATTCAAATTTTTATAAAAAATATTATAACATAAAAAAATTTTATACTTGAATTTATTATTTTATATACAAATGATGTTGACAAAAAATATCTATAATAAAAAAATATATAACTATTATATTATAAAAATTGGTATTCTATTATAATATTTTTAATACTTTTAAACTTTGATCACGTATTTATGTTATATATAAAGGGGATTAATTTTAAGCAGTGTGAAATATTTTAAATTACTTAAAATATATTTTGTCACATTATTAAAAAATTTGATTGGGATAATAAATAAAGGTTAATTTCAATTTACTTTAATTTTATCAATCTGAAGTTAAATAAAAGTATAAGTAGATCTTATATAACGAATCAATTGGAATTAAATTCAATATTTTATCATAAAACATATAATCGTTGGCGTCCGAGGTAAACATAATTTCTTTCGAGACTTTCTAATCGTCGGATGCAATAGCCTCTTTGACAAATTAATAGAGAATTTCATCTAAAATTGATCTAAATTATTAAATTTTATGTCACAACTAATTAGAATTAAATTCAATATTTTATTATAAACACGGAGCCTATTTTCCACAACTTTAATAATGAAGACACCTTTTACAAATGAAAAAATTCTCAATCAAAAGTTGAGATAGACTTCTTTAATCACAGCTTAATGAGCGTTTGAATTGATCAGAATCTAAACCAAACATCTGGACAATCCTCATTGTCTAAGTGAAAGATTGTCTCGATCCTGGGATGGAAAATTCTCTTTTGACAAGTCAACAGATAATTTATTCTGAGCATCAAGAAAAAAAAATACCATATGCCAATTTGGATGGTAGGCTGTAGGCAGATGAAGTATTACGGTATTTCATTTAAATCAACATGCGTGCTTGACATAAATAAGTGGCAAAGATTTTTATTATGCTTTAGCAAGGTATGATAAACACTAACCAACCGAAGTTCACCACAAAGTCAAATTTTGGGACAAGAATGAAAAAGAAAATAAAACAGCGCTCTTTTGTGGCACCAAAAAAATTTGGTAGAAAGATAAGGAATGTCCACATAATCAATCGCAGGAAGAGAGATGGACGATTTTAAAATGGTCTAGTCATAAATTTGGACACTGATGAACCAAAGAATTGTGGCCATTCAGATATTAATAAAGTTAATATAACGGTAACGGTATGGATGGTCTATGACAAATCTCAAGTAATAACATATACTTTAGCCCCGTGGGTAGATTGCAGTTATTGTGTAAATCATTTTTGGAATGAAAATTTTAGGTGGTGTTTGGTTGGCCATTATTTATTTTCATTTTCAGTAAAAACAGAAAATAAGAGTGAAAATATGTTTCTTGAAATGGTTTTGAAAATATTTTGCAAAATAATTGAAAATTTGAAAATACCATATCTACATTTTCATCTTTTTATATTTGATTGCTGAAAATATTTTCTAAAGAAATACGGTGATATTGTATTAAATAAGTGGAACTTTCTTCTTTTCATCCTCCGTTGCGTTTGATTCTCTGTGAGGATATTATTATTTTATTCAAACGTACTCTTGCATATATCTATTATATATTATTAATGACAAACTATAATACCTACATGTTGGCAGCGCAGTTGGTCGCATGTTGAACCTGGAAGATTTGCAATGTGGGTTCAAATCGCTATCACCCTGGTTTTTTCAAAGGGATAAATGGGCAAAAAAATGGACAAAACAACAAAAACAAATTTGCAGCGCAGCTGGCTCATGTTGAGCATATAAACTTGATGTTGGATGTTCGAACTCTATTGGTCCATTTTTCTTTTTATTTTTGCCAATTATTTAATTTTTTTCAAAAGGAAAAAAAAGGACAAAATAAAAGGAAAAAAAATGTATTAGATGCTTGTATTTATAAGATTCTTAAAATAGTAGGTAGTTAAATCAAATAATTTTATTAATTTGGTAATATATAATTTAATATTTATATAAAGTATTTTTACATTGATAGTGTATATAATAAAATAATACTAACTATAGTATTTAAATATTTATTTGTATACAAATCAAAATATAATAATTAATAATGATAATAAAATAACTTATAAATAAGTAATTTATTTTATTCTTAATTTTAATATTTTATAGAGTTATTAATTATTTTAATAAATACTTTTAATAAATGAATAAAATATATAAATAAAATATATATCATTTTTATTATTTAATAATAAATATAATTTTGTAATCTTAAATTTAATTTTAAAAATTATATTTTATAAAATAAATAAACTAAATATATTTTTATTATTTTCACTTTTTGAAATCAGAATCTACTTTCATAAACTAAACGTATTTTTTGAATTCAGAAAATTTAAAAATAAATTTTTTTCAAAATATAAAAATAAAAAATATTTTCACAAACTAAACTCAATATAATATTTGTTAAATGACACAAAAGCGCACTGCACTGCACTGCTTTAGACCTCTCCGCTCATTGTGCCAACATACTGGAAAACATTTGAAGCAGACAAAATTTTTTCATATTCCAAAAATATAAACGTGTCAGATTCCAAGTCAAACCATTAGTCGATTGCTTGTCTTTTGATTTTTTTTTTTTCAGTTGTATTACATATGAAGTGGGTACAGTACCATTAGTCGAGTCTATATTTGTACTTATATCTACAAAAAATTGGCTGTATTGAACTTATAAGAATTTATATTTTATAAAATTTTTGTTAATATATAAACCTTAAGTGGATGAAGGAAACTTTGTGTAAAAAAATCTTAGTTAAAATATTTTTTAATGGTTAGTCGTGTAATATGCCACGAATTTCGTGAATCATTTAGCAAAGTTGCAAAAGAATAGTTGAATTATTTTGCGAAGGAAAAAACTCTTAATAAACATTGTGCTATAGAAGTTTGATTAATTATGGTGTAGTTGAAAAAAAGGTGAAAAAAAACATTATGTTATTGTTTTCTCTATTCAAATGTATTAACTTGCAAAAGTGTATTATTCAGTTCTGTGTAATATTAGCACATGAGGGATTAGTTATACGTAAAAATTGTTCAATAGAAGGAGTTAACGTAGTTGAAAATTGTGGTTATAGAATATCTAATATAAGAATGCCATGCTACTTTTGTTTTGTTTTGTTTTTTTCGATTTTGGTAGGGCATGTTACTTGTTTCAAGTAGGGATGTATAAACGATACGTTGAGCTTGGTTATATTAGGCCGAAACCTGATCTAATTTTATGATCGGATAATTTCTTTGAACCCAAATCAAATAAGGATAACCTAATTAATAATTGGGTCAACCCCATATTTAAACAACATATAAAGATTATGGCAAAATATATATATATATATATATATATATATATATATATATATATATATATATATATATATATATATAAAGATTTAGGTATTATGCATAATAAAGTTTATATGTCAATCATAGCTTTTTTATATATCAAAATGATGATAACTTAATTAAATCTAGAGATGTTAGATAATGATTAATTAGTTTTTGATGTATAAAGATTTTTATTTTTTAATATATTTTTATTAAAATATAAATAATTAGTAAACAAAAAACAAAAATAGTAAAAACTATATAAATGAAAGCAATATTTTTAATTAAAATATTTAATGATAAAATAAAAACTTTAAATATAATGTCTAATATAAAAATAACTATCCAAATTAATATAAATAATAATTAATGATAGTGAACATACATTTAATAATATATAATAAATATTTACACAGTTATATTAATTTTTTATTTTTAATTAAATAATAAAATTGATATAAAAGCAACAGACATTTATTAAAAATATATCTTCCCACGGACACAAGTAGGAACAAGGTGGGGTGGATGTCAGGCTTGTAAAATAGGCTTTAGAAGTGGTTTATTTGGTCCTTGTACAAACAAAAAAACCAGCTAGTAACCTGAACAAAAGTGGATCATCGGTGTCCAATTTCTTGATTGGACCATTGTAAAAGTGACCGAGAGAGATATGTTAAAAGGTGAGGAGAGAAAATTGTCAACCAAAACACAACTCACTTCTTTCTTATTTTGCTCTTCGTTCTTTTTTCACTAACAGAATTTGTACGAATTATCATTTTTCTTGTTTATTATCTAAACTTAATTTGTTCAGTGATAACGTTTTATGCAATCGTTATTTCATGATGGACTGTGTCGAGATACGGCAAGAGCCCTTTGCACCTTGAAGTATATATAATGAATAAATAAATATGTAAGTTTATTTTCATCATGTGAATTTAACATTTTATCTTGATTGATGGGATAACGAAAGTCAAACTCCTTAAGTAAAGTACTTGATCAGGGAGAATCTTGTAAGCTTTAAAGTCACAGGAATAGTTGTTAAGCCCCCGGTGTGAACTAGCAATACATCTGTTTTAGCGTCCACTAGGATTTTAGTGTACCTGAGTGAACTAAAGCCAGGGTGAACTAGCTAGTTTATGAAGTGAGGCTCGACTAATACAAAACACAACCGATTCTCATGATCACGCGATTAATACCAAGAGAGGGACTTTGTCTCTCAGCAAATGGGTTCCTAACCTACTCCAAAGAGCATTTGGCAGGCAGATCAGCAAATCCAGTCACCAAGAGGATATTGATGAACAATTGAAGGTTAATGAAACTTAAATAGGTTGAAAGTAAATGAAAGGCAGTAAACAAAATGCGGTAGAGAAATGCCGTAAAATGCTGAAAAGTAAAGGCAAGGAATGTAAAGTTCATAAAATATAAAGATAGATGTAAAAGAAACTTATGTTTGATCCATTTGATTGGGAGATGGATTTACAGATTGTGCTTAAGACTATTTATACACGTAAAAAACTTAACAGTTATTCTAAGGCATCTATTAACCACATTCTCACACAAATATGGTCAACAAATTGCATCCCGGTAATAGCCTCATAATCGTTTTCCATGTCTTCCTTGAGTGCACTCTTCTTAGCGTAATAATAACTACTTAAACTGCTCTTTGCTTTTCATCTATCTCCCTACTTTCTAAACTAAAAATCGCCTTCCTCAGCTGCTCCTACTTTCCAGGGAGTGGTCACGAACTTGGTCAAACTCCTACTCTTAGCTGCTGAAGCATGTTCTTTCTCCAACTAAAGCCCAGAACTAATATGGATTACCAACTATTAGAAAGGCTCAAAGCCTAATAGGAAATTCATGCCCTCAGTTAACGGCTACTGTCAACTGTTAGCCGATGGGTATCGACTGATGGTTAAGTCAGCCGTCGACTATCAGCTAGAACTCATATCAACTGTCAAGCCTCAAAATATGTGAATAAGAGTTCCTATAGGCGGCTACACCCAGTTAGAATCCTAATCACAAAAGGCAAGGTAAATGGTTGAGGCAAAATAGAAATATGGTCGAAACAATATCGAAACGGCCTTTTTCAGGCCCAAAATGGCCTCAACTGGGTCAGTCCCGGTTGCCGCGTTGACACTCTCGTCTTGAACTTTCCATATATATACAATAATGGTTATTCTAACACCCGAATCTTAGCCAATGGACAATTGAAGTTTGGCCGAGCATTTTGGCCTATTTCAATCAATTTAAGCTGAGCAACACGTTCTGCGCCAGCCGTCAGTCATTCACCTATTCTTCAGCTAACTATTATCGACTATCAGCTAAACTTGACTAAATACTGCCTTATTCGGCTATTTCTCCACGGCTGATATCCATCCTCGGCTAGCTACAATTTTTTGGTGCCAACACATTATAAGTAATTTTATTTATTTAACTACAAGTCCACAACTATTTCATACCCTTTAGGTTTATCCTCTCTTGAGTTATGGTCATATTTATATGAGGGGAATCTCCCATTAGTATTTTTTTTCACATACATAACTTAAATTGTAAGCCTCATCTTTTGAACATTCAAGCCCTTTTTGCTCTGACAGAGGCACGTTGGTTTATAAGTAATTAAACTCTGATAACCCATTTTCTGTTACATCTTCGGAGTCTAGATTTCTCAAAGGCTTCAAATACAGTATAACAAGGATATTATTGATTAACTGAAAGATTTTTAAGTACAACTGCTATGCGCAAATTTTTAGCAGGAAAAAAAAAAAAAAAACAAAAACAAAGACAAAAGCGCATTAAATTGATACTTGTCAAGATCCGAGAAATTCAGTTTCCCCATGGGATTATAAGTACAGAATCTCCTCAAACTAATTATAAGTACAGAATCTCCTCAAACTAAGTTTATTTTAACAACCATGCTCACGTTAGAACCAGCTAACTCATGAGAATGATTTCCTTTTACACATATATCTTTAGGTACTCATCCATGAGTGTGTAATTCACCTCGGGGTAAAGCTTGGAAGCCTCTTCTCCATCTTCTCCAATTTCAAAATTTGTTAAACATCCCTCGTAGTAAATATGATAGAAGTGCCCAATCCCCACCTGAAGTTTATAATCCAACCCTGTAAATCAAATCCACACCAATCAGAAATATCACAAATTGCTTGGGAGAATAATGTTACTCTCCAAATTAATACACGTAATACATAACTCCGTATGTGTACACAAACTACATTTAGGACAATTAATTGAATTTGTTACCTTTCAAAGTTGTAAGAAAGCCTTCCGGAGATATGTAAGTCTTTTCCAGTTCCTTTCCAATAAGTCTCTCCCAAATTCCAATAAGCTCTCCCTGGGAGAGAATGTTTTCTGGTGGTCTCAGGTACAATGTTTTGTTTAGGGTTCTAGGGTCATCTATTGTCTTAATTGTATATGTTGCAACATCATCTTCATCCAGGAAAACCGCTGCAATATATGTTCACAGAACAGTCTCAATGATATATCATTTTGTTGATATAACATAACATATTTATTGAATAGATTTAAATTTGACGTAGTTATCTAATCACATATTAAAATATCTTAGAAATGCTTCACTTTTATAACTGATATATCAAAAGTGAAATATATAATAATATATGATTTGATAATAATATAAAACTTATTATCTTTTTTATCCTGAAAGTGAAATAAAAATAATTTCTTATAATTGGATTTGGTGTCGGCTGATGTTATGCAACTTAGAAGCGTACCTTTGAGTTTGCCATCCCCAAAGAGGTGCACCTTGTCCCTTGGAGGCACAAAAGACCCCATCTGAGACAGGCTGCCAGCATAGTATCCGGCAAAAAGGTTGGCAGAGATGTAAGTGAAAGGGATCTTAGCTTCCTCTATAGCTTTCCTTACAGCCATTTTGTCGTCAAATGTTACCCTTCCAGGCTCTAATGCATGTCCCATCCTTGATGGGTCTAGACCAAATTCCGAAGGCAAGAAACGCTAGGGGGAAAGGAGAAAATAGTTTCACAATATTATTTAGTATCCATGTCTATAGTTATTCCAAATTAGAAATTGAGAATAATGATAATCAGGCTGCCAATCATATGCTTGACTCATGAAATATAATACAAGTGCAAAATGAGCATAGCTGCATAAGGCAGCCAAATTTTGGTTAAATTACTGAATAACTATATTTTGGGAAAAAAGTTTAGAGGAATAATTGTCCTTGTTATTCACCGGAAATAGTTACAAGAAAAGTGTGGAATCAAAAATCTTTTTTTTTTCCCTTAAAAAAAAAAAAAGAAAAGAGTGTGTGAAACTAATCCCCCCACATGTAAATATGTGGAACTAATTTTTAGAAGTGCACCAGCAGCACAGTTCCTATGACATTTAAATAATATTTCATAGGGCGATATTAATAATTATCGTTTACTATTAACAAACTATGTTTTGTATATTATTGTTTTCTTTACTTTAATGATATTTTTAGTACCATAATTAAAATGTTAACTGTTAAATAATATTGAATAATAGTAACTTTTTTTTTTTTCTCCCTTTCATGGCATGTAACTTTTTTTCTCAAGAAGATAATTGAAGAAGGCTACTAATTAAAGAAGTCAGCGATGGCAGGCGTATTTGGTTGAAATGCTTTGTCAGATTACCGTTGATTGCACGATCCAGCGTCAAGGTAACACTCCAATACGGTCAATATCAAATTAATAAAACTGAGTCAAAGTAGCACACATAAGATCCTTTGAATTTCAGAGCTAGCCCTCTGTTTGCCCACAACCCCCCCCCCCCCCAAAAAAAAAAAACAAAAAAAAGAAGAAGAAGAGAGAGAGAGTTAGCCCTTTGTCTCTTGTGTCTTTTGCGGTTGGTGGGAGACTCCCCAACCACACACATGCGAAGAGCCGAATATTGTGCGCCCAGTGCCCATTTTATATCATTTCAAATTTTGATGATATCTTTTTAAATTATTAACTTAATACTTGTAAAAAATTTTCTATTCAATTACACATTATCAAGGCAACAAAATTATTTAATTTCTATAATAATTACTAAAGATCATGCGTATAGGTTTATATTATTGATTAACATAGTAAAACATTTTATAATAATAGTATATAAAAATTAATTTTTTTCATAGATCATTATTATTTTAAATTTTTATAAGGCTGATATTTTTCCCTCCTTTGGTTGTTGGGATAGACATTTTACAGAAGTATTATTCTATCAAAAGTGTTAGCTGCATATATTCTTAAAAGATCTGTATTTCACGTCTATTTACGTGACAAAATGAAAGTGTGTGTTTATATATATATATATATATATATATATATATATATATATATATATATATATATATATATACATACTTGTGTTTAGCATTATCCTTTTGAACATATGCAATTGAAAATTTATACTTAAGGTTTTTCAATAGTTTTTGAAGTTTTTTTTTTCTCTTTTTCATGATTTAATTAAAAATCAAAAGATGTAACAAGTGACATTTTTAGATTTCTTTTAGCTGTGAATATATATTTTGTATTCTTTTTTGGTACGATATATTTTTTCCACTTGTTTTTGTATTGTACTAATTTCAAAACTAAAAAAGAGATCAATATAATTTTATTAAATATTGACCCAAAAGTATTGTTTGGTTAAATATTTGTCACAAATAAAAATTAGAAACATAATTACTCTATGTGATCATAGCAAGAAAAAGAAAATATTTAATTTAAAAATTTATTGTAAAAGGAAAGTAAAGAATGCAGAATGATCATATACATACTTCCATGGAGTACTATTGATAATTTGAATTGAAAATAAACTCAGAAAAATTCCAAAGATAATAAAGAAATGAGAGAAATATATTATTTATGAATTTCTTCTACGGTCTATACTAATACTACAACTAGTAAGGGATTACGTTGTTTAAACACAGTCTTGATTTCACTTACAAGATCATGTTGTTCCGATACATTTCTATGCCCAAAATAATTGGTTTAAGTGAAAAAAAAAAAAAGGCATTTTAATTTGTACATGCAACTTGGTGGTCCAAAATGGAGAATGTCTAAAAGCAAAGACTTTTAACACATGATCTCATTGTTATTGTCTGATCTGTATCCATTGATCCTAGTGGCACTAACAGTGAAAGCGATGTATATATATTATATATAATAATAAGAAAAAGAAGCAAAAGAGACAAAAGAAGGGTCAAACCTTAACGTTGCCAGCTTCCTTGATGGCATCAACAAGTTTGAGTTGCAAGTTGATGCTGTGGCTCCTGATGTGAACCCCAGAGATGGCACTGATGACAACATCAACCTGCTTCACTGCATCCACAAGGCTTTGGTGATCCGAAAAGGACGCCTGAATGAGATGAGCGCCTTGCTTCTTGAAGGACAGCAGTATCTGCAGCTTCTCTATTTGCAGGGCCAACTCTGGCCTCTGAAGCACATAGGTTTCATGCCCTTGTGCTAGGCTTGCCTTCACTATTCTCCTCCCAATATACCCAGTTCCCCCCACAACAAGAACCTTGCTCTTCCCCATTTCCTCAGTCTCTCTACTGCCCTCTTAATTCGTTCTCCTTCAATGTTTTGTGTCCTTGGACTCACCTTTTATTATGAACTATAGTTGGCAGTCTTTGCTGAATTAAAATAATGTGCTAGTCAATAATAATAATATGTAACGATAACAAATCAAGAAGGAAAGAACTGGGAAGTTGTTGTCATTTATACAAATGTATAGACTTTAAGATGTTTTTATATCGATTAAAGTAGAGAGTGGGGTGGGTGGGACTTGGGAGTAGTTGGTGAAGTCAAGACGAATTTGTAGTCTAGTTTGTACATTTGACTCTGATGTATGTTGACTATATATTGGGTGGTGTAGCCAATTTTGAACAAGAAATAAGAAAGGAGAAGGTGGAGAAGCACATATTGATGCAAGAGAAGCTGCAGGCAGCAGCAACACCATAAATAAATGTAGAAACAATGGAATCGTAACTTGCTTTTTTTTATTCTTTTAATGGTAAACAGACAAATTACAAGCAAGGTAAACAATTCGAATTTAATTTGTGTTGCTTTCGCGTAACTTGCAACAGCTAGTTGTACTGATTGGCTATGGCTAAAGGATGTGTTGTTACTTGTGATAGGGAGTGCAGAACATGAATGGATTAAGATTCCCTCATTTTACATATTAATATAAGAATCTCATGTTATAAGGAGGAGGACCGGGGGAAGGGGGGGAGACAAATCTGTCATTATAAAATTCATTATTACTTGTGTTGAATAATCAATTTTATTTATATGTGTTTTTTCTCTTGCAACATTATCCTCTCATGTTAATGAATAATACAAGAGTATCTTGATCAAAACATAAACTGTTCAAATTTTGTGGGGGTAAATGGAAGTATAATTAAATTTTGGGGTTGATTATGAGATAAATGGTAGCAGCCAGCCTACTAGAGGAAAAGAAAATAACTGATTGCAGCAGTAGCCACAATCACAATCATGGCTACCATCTCGGATCCCATCCAATCTACCCCAATGCAGCACGTGATTGCACCTAATTTGCTTAATATATTTTAGTTTATTATTATTATTTTAACCAAGGACAATTTACTTTTCAAAAACATAAGCATTAAAAAATGAGTTTAAGATGATACATTGATAGTATATTTATATGATTTTAAAGAACTGTTTTAAGAGTTGAATAATTTTAATAAAATGACAATATAAGATTAGATGAATGTATAAAAAATTTCACTATATATTAAAATTAAATTTTTGAAAATGAAGTGTATAATTTTAGTTGAATAAAAAATTCAAAACTAATTTATTATGTACATTATCTATAATAAAGTATTTATGTCTTATAGAATTTTAAAATATATATATATATATCTTTGTAATGATTATAGTTATATACTTTGTTTTAAAAGTGAATCATTGACTCAAATAGTCAAATTCTTTTTCTTTTGGGATAAAAAAATCTATCTTATATAATTGGAATCTTTTGGAATAGTAATAATTTAAGAATTTTTATATAATACGATTTTTATTGATCACATCATTGAATTATAATTAATTATTATTTAATTTGTCAGTGTTATATTTTAAAAATATTTATTATGTTGCTTCTGATATATATAAAAAAATACTGAATAATTTTAAACAAATATAAAACTTTGTAAACATAACTGCTAACGAATAATGTTATTTGTTTTACTTTTTAGAATCCCTTTAAATATTAATTGAAAAAAAAGATAGATTTCATTTTTAATCAATGCTTGGACAATTTATTCTTTAAAGATGTCTTAAAAAATAGAACAGTAACAATTTAAAAAAAAAAAAAAAACTACTACCATGTAATAAAAGCTTTAAGATGTGAGGAAACTTCCAATCATAACTCATGATTGAGGAATGAGGACAGCCTACCTCTAGTGTGGTAGTGAGTGGTAGCTGGTAAGTATCAAAGCACCAAATCCACCGAGTTACATTCGAAACAATGGGCATGTTCTATCATTCCTCCCGCACATGACACGCGGGTCCATACAGCAAAGCCATAATCAAATGTCAATAATGTGTCTACCAAGAAGTTTTTACTCGCCAAATCATATAGGTTGAAGCTCTGGTGCAATTTTTATTTTGGCCCTTTTCGGCACCATTTGTCCCTTTAAATCTGTTTATGACCTACATTTTCAGTAAGAAGGGGGGGGGGGGGGGACTCTTTTTCCATTAATTTCATTGAAAAAGAGCTCACTTTTGTGTTTAACTTGCCTCTAGGATATTTTTTTCAGCTTCCCTAGTGAGAAATGAGATAATCTCATTATAAGGTAAAGCATGTCATAATTCTTTTAAAAGTATGAACGAAAATCTATATATTAGAATTTAAGAGGAAATGATAAAATGACATACCTAAAATAAAACCCTCTGTCTAATACCAACCTCATGATCTTAAAAATCAGGAAATTTATCATTTGAATTAGACTATCTGATAATATATTATCAGATATTATCAATACTTGATTAATTCAAATGATTTGATACTTACTTCTTTTAAGAATGATCTCAAGTTCAAGTCTTATGAATAAAATTAATTAATATTTAGAAAATTTTATTTTTATAGTAAATCAACCTGATTTGAGTTAGATTAATTGAAATCTAATAAATTTTAAATACTGATAATTTAGACCAACATATAACTATCAGTTATTTTTTTATAGCTTTAGAATAAAACTTTTTTTTTATCTAAACTTAATTGATTTAAATGATTTGAAACTTATATGTCTTAAATAAAATTCCAAATTACATTCAGACCTTCAGACCTTGGACATGGATATTTTAGACAAAAGAAAAAGATTAAAAAAAAAAATCTTTTGCTCTATAGTAACTACTTTTAGTGGATTCTTGTTATATTTTAGTTTAATGACAGTTTTCGTGTTATAATTAAGTTGATATATATTAATAAATACAAAGGTAAAATTAGTTACAGTTATACTTATTTTTAAAATAAAATTAATGTAATCGATATTTATATTCTTTAAAATATGTTAAAGGTTTTTTTTTTCAATTTGTTTATTTTCAAAGACTATATCTTTATTTAATTTTTTATAAATTGATAAAAGAATTATAAAAAAAAAATCAGATTAGTGCAAATTTCCTTAACCAAGTGGGCAAATAATTCAACGCTTATTCTCCTTAAGTAATGTCTTGGATTTGAATATTATGAATTAAAAAAAATTAATGCAGGAAGATATTTACTCTTATAATGGGTCAACTTAACTTAAATTAGATTAATTAAAATTTAATAGATTTTAGATAATAATAACTTTAAAAAAATTATTATTATTCTTAAAAGTTTAAATATATTTTTAATCCTTATAAATCTAGTTAAGTTTGATTTTAGACCTTATGATTTTTTTTAATCCAAATATTTTGAAAAGTTTTGATTTTAATCCTTATTATTAATCTATTTTTGTCAAGTGATAATATGAATCACATATATTCATATCACCTTTCCTAAGTTCATATAGAAATTAAAAACAAATTTTTAAATATTTAAATAAAAAAAATCTTTAAGATTAAAATCAAAATTTATTAATTTTATAAATATCAAAATATATTTAAACTTTTTTTAAAATATAACAAATATATGATCGAACGGTCTATGTCCTAGTGCGGGCCCACTCCACAGAATCACGGCCAAAAGCTGCCAAAGTGTACGTACAGAAGGTGGGGTATGCATTGCCAGCTTACGACACATGACAATTACATTTACGACTTGATTTATCTATAGCAAATGTTTCTCCTAGTCTTATTCCTTTTCAGAATCAGTCCCCACTGTCCCAAACAACCATGTGTCAGAGCCTTCATCACACCTCATCATAACACTCTTTATAGTTTGCCCTTTGCACAGCCACCGCTCTTCCCTTTTCACTTCCTGTCTAGCTCTCTGCTTGATGAATTCAGGATGCCGCTGTTGGTGTTGTTATTCGGGAGAACATTAGCCTTTTTCAATTGCTGAATCATTTGGCAAATAGCGACAGAGAGAGAAGAGAAGAGAAGGCACTTTGCTTTCTGCATCCATTCCAATCATCCGTTGTTTATTATGCTATAAATAAACTACTAATACAGTAAGTAAATCAACACCCTTTTTATTTTCTTTTCATTTTGTTTCATCATTATTTTTTTTCTTTAGAACCCCGTTATTAGTCCCATTATAAAGTATCTAACCGTTCATATATGATACAGCATATATAAAAAAATTTCAACTTTCTTGCCCACATACACCATCTGTCTCTATATGCAAAGGAAGACAAAGGAAATGTACTTCTGATTCAACAACGAGTACAAGTATATGGGGATATGCCGTAAGGTTTGTGTATGGTAGGAGGAAAAATTGTCCCAGCTATAGATGGATCTCCCTCGTCTTCTTCTTCTTTTTCTTCCTTCTCAAAATTTTCCTCTTCAGTGGGAATCTTTCTCCAAGTTTTACAGTTTTTGACTTGTGGGTCTGGTTGCTGTTCTTTGTTTCATCTGATTAGCTGAAAACTTGAAGTTGACTGGAGAACAGTATTTTTCAAGAGAATCTCTAGAAGCAGGATTGGATTAGGATTGCTTGATTAGCGGAGTCCTTGGCTTGTTTGTTTCCTGGGAAAACTATAGGTTTGTGGAGGAAATCTTTGGATTTTTGAAAGGATGCTTTATTTTCAAAAAGGGAAGCTTTCTTAAAATTTAAACTTTAGCTGAAAATTAGAAGAATTTACATTTTCTCCCACACCAGATATAGCTGACACGGAAACTGTAAACCATAGATTAACTCGTTTGAACTTTGAATCTTAAGTAGCTGATGATGTTATATAAGAAGATGATGAACTTCTATCCAAAAGGTTGTTATTGGAAGTTTGAAAACTGACTGTGCTTTTATTCAAAACAGGATTAAGTGGGAGGTTCAAATGGAGGAGATTTTTGAGTGACAAGATAATCTATGCATTGATCAGGTAAAGAATGATTCAAGGATCCAGTTGATTAAGTACTAGAGTAGAGCGAGTGGTAAACATAAATCAGAAAGATGGGATCTTTCAAGGGTCATGTATTGCCAGGGACCTTGTTTCTTCTAGTTGGGGCATGGCATGTATGGGGATCTGTGGTGAGATATGTGTCCAATCCTAAGACATTCAGAGTCCGGGTCTGGAATCCTGTGCCAGGGTTTGATGGGAGGCTCAAGCACTTGGAGCTCTATGTTGTTTCAATTGGTGCTTTCATTGACTTGTGCATCGAGCTCTTGTATGCAACCCACCTTAGGTTCTTTGTAGGTGGAGTCCTGAACCCCATTCACTTGAATAACTTTGAGCACTCAGGAATGCTTCTAATGTTTTTCATCTTCAGTGTTGTTACTCTGCTCACAGAAAAGACCAGGTTAGTTCATTACAATCTGTCATTTTATTTACATGGTGTTTTTTTATCTGGTTTTCAGACGGTGCTGCCCATCTTGGATTAACCCCCCCCCCTCTCTTGTATGGGCCCGCGGTTCTAAAGGTTCTCCAAAGATTCCACCCCAGTACTAATGTTGTAATTTGTTTTATGTTTATGAAGATTTTAATGGACAATAAGTTCCCTAATCATCCTTGTGAGTTCCCTAACTATTAATAGGACTTCATTGCATGTCAGTTTATCACTTCGTAACACTTTCATAATCATTGTCCTTAATTCAACCTATTGCCAGTGTTATTATATGCTATTGGGGAAAAATTGACTAGATGCTGTGAAAAATCATGAAGAGCTTTGTGGGGCCAACACCCCTCAGGCTTTTGACACCAATTATTTTTCAGGCAATGATCATAATATTTTATAGGGTATTAAGGCTAATTTAAAAATGTAATGTAATTGCTTTTCTGTCCACGACATCTGGTGATTTCTATCATCTCCTTATGCGGTACTTTCAATGACACTCTAATGCTAAAGTTAAGATTTGCACTGTAAGAACATCCTAGAAGGATTAGATTCATACTTTAGTAGCTTAACCATGAATTTATAAGATACGTGATCGCTTAGGGAACAATTCATCGACTATTGAATTTCCTTGTTCTTACGGTCAATTAACATTAATGGGGGATATAAGAAGATTTTATCTCTTATTCCATAATAAGGGTACTGTCTTAATTTGTCCTTAAATTTTGGTTATTTATTTTCCTAGTCTAATTTTGTTTTCTTATTATGCAGATATCTTCCATTGCCAGAAGGTGCTCTTTGTTTCATTGCTGCCAGTGCATTCAGTGCAGAGTATCTTCTGTTCTACTTTCACTCCACAACACACAAGGGCCTTGAGGGCTATTACCATGTCATCCTTGCCTTGCTGATAGGGTCATGCATTTTATCTTCAATTGGCGGGGCCCTTTTGCCAACAAGCTTCCCAGTTGATTTGTGTAGTGGCATTGCCATAACACTTCAAGGGATTTGGTTCTATATGACAGCCTTTGTACTTTATGGCCCCATGCTACCACATGGTTGTCAACTTAAGGATAGTAATGTCACATGTCATTCAAATGAGAGTGAGGTTCGGGGTGAATTGCTTGCTAATGTTCAGCTCTTTGTTGCGGTCTTAGCTGTTCTAGTAGCAACTATATCATCCTATGGCTTTGCAGCTTCAAGATATAGGAATTATCAACTTAACAGTTTGCATTCAATTCAGGCTGGATTAGATCATGAATGAAATATTCTATTCAACTTTATTTTCATTTTTGCTTTCTGGCGATCACGTTGGCAGCCTAGTTTCTTGTAGAACATGTCTGTATATCTAAGTAAAACAAGTCCATTTGTGTGGTGAAATGAATGTTCAAAATCAAGTGCAAAATGAACAAGAAAATTATTCTTTTCTCTGCCATACAATTGCAATATAAATTATTCCCCCCCCCCCCCCCCCCCGCGGTCTTCTCTTTCCCCCTGGTAAGGGAATTCCGTGAAGAAAGGAATGGAAATGGAATTGTGTCAAAGAAAGCGAGTTATGAAGTTCACAAGATGAGAATACAATCATGTTTTGTGAACATCTATTCAGGGTTTAGAGGTTTCTTATTGCCCACAGGTGGAGGGCTTTCATGAGGCTTTACAATATATGACTACCTTGCAAGACTTAACTTTAGACCATCTTCCAAATTTAAGATCCTTGCCTAACTGGTTGGGAAATCTTGGCTTGCTTGAGTCATTAACTATTTATCACTGCCTAAGTTGACGTGTCTTACCATGAGCATTCAATCCCTTCACAATTTGAAATGTTTGACAATTGCTAAGTGCCTAGATTTACAGAAGCGATGCAAGAGGGAAACATGGCAGGAAGGAAACCGCCTCTAGAATATAATTTATATCATTTATTTAGCATAGGTTTGGTTTTGAGAAGGAAACTGCCTCTGCAATGTTATATAAGTTAAGCCTGGTGAAACTGAATCGTTATACAATTTTAATTGCTATGAATTTAAGAAATGGCATTTTACGTGGAAGTCACTAGATCTATGATTGAACTTTTGAAATCTAGCATTGCTGCTTGTGAATGACTATCTCATAATTTGAAACCCCCCCGGCAACAAAATTGGATGCTGCTTGGTTTGAAAAGTCATTTTCCTCAATAGTAGTAAAAATTTTCCTTTTAATTTACTTTCCTTGGGTTTACTTAGGAAATTATACAAAATGTAAATTAGGTGATGAGGACCTGGAGATGTTGATGGTGGAATGGTGGATCAGTGATAGGATTGCATGGTTAGAGCAGAATGCAAGTGTGTTGAAATAAAGCCTTAGAGTGTGTTTGGATGGAATACTTTCAAATTTTAGGAAACTTAAAATACAAAAAAATTTAAATGCTTCAATTTAATTCCCTTCATTTTTAAATTTTTGTTTGGATAAAATAATTATATGACTTCATTTGAAAAATACTTTGTTTGTATATGAAACTATATCACATTTTCTTTGGGCGATTGGTTGAGGACAGTGGGCAGTGGGCGATGATTGTCGGCAAGGTAGGTAGTGGTCGATTGGCAGGCAGCAGTGGTTAGTGGCAAGTCAACAGTCACTGGTCGACAATCAGCAGTAGGCATTGGGAAATCAACGGTCAACAGTAGTTAATGGACAGTCAGTGGTGGCCAATGGCCAGTCGGCAATCGGCAGTCACTAGTGGGCATTCAGTAGCCGCTAGTAGGCAATCATTAGTCGATCAACAATCATTGGTAGCGGTCGGCTGGTGATGGTAGACTTATAGAAGAGGGACGTTAAAAGACAATAGATAAAGAGAAGAAAAGATTTTAGAATTTTTTGTGAAGAGATGAAAATTGAAATTATCTTTTTTGAAATTTAGAAAATACCTCCTAAAAATACTTAGAATTTTAAATTCTTTTATATTATTATCTAAATAAAAAAAATTTAGCCTAAACTAATTTAAATCCTCTAAAAAAATATATTACCTTTTAAGAATATTTCATCCCAACATACTTTTAGTGATTTACTGATGAGGTTGTGCAATTACCATGTACTAACAAATGGAATTGGAAAAAGTGTGCAGAGGGCATTGCTCCGGGAAAAAAAATTATTTTGATTGAATCAGTAAATAAATTTGGTTAAGAAATGTTGATAATACTAAAAGCTCATGAATCCGCTGTAAAAGTTTCAATGTAAATCCATGGCGTGAGCTACTATATAAAAAAAATTAAGGGTCTATTTTTCTCCCCAAAAAAAAGGTATTTTCTTTTTTATTTTTTATTTTTACTTTTAATTGTAAAAATATTATATTATTTTTATATTTTATTTTCTATTTTTAAGATTTTTAAAATGAAAAACAAAACAATATTTTAACAAAAAATAGAATAAAAATAAGAGTTTAATTGGTATGTACTGACAGTGTAAAAGAGTTTTACGTAATCTTCCAATCATATGCTTATATTTATAAAACTTTTAGTATAATAAATGATTGAATTAAACATTTTTACTAATGTAGCAGTACATAATTGGATATATATGTAAAACTTCGATTGCCGGACGCTTTTGCCAACCAGCTTCCTAGTTGATTTGTGTAGTAGCATCTCTCTAAATACATACTGCATTGATATTATTGGCATATCTCTATTTTATTTTTATTTTTTTATGGGTATCTACCATCTTTAAAGTTCCATTATTGAAAAATTGAACATAGAAATTCAGATTTGGTTCTTATTAATTACTCTCCTTTAATTATATTATCATTTTTGGTAAATATTTTATTAATATTTATTTTTTTAATCATATAATTAGGATATTTTGTTTAATATAAATTACCGTGCCCATATCTTTTAAAAAAAAAAAATTACCGTATTTGTGGACTGTGTAAAATTCGATATTCATACTTATGCAACATCGTTGTCGTTTAATTCTTTATGGTCCCTTGCTACCACGCGGTTGTCAACTAAAGGATAGTAATGATCTATGTCATTCAAATGAGACTGAGGTTCGTGCTGAATCGCTTGCTAATGTTCAGCTCTTTGTTGTGGCCCTAGTTGTTCTTGTAGCAACTATAGCATCTTATGGCTTTGCAGCAAAGATATGGGAATTGTGAAGTTAAGAGTTTGTACACAATTGATTCCATTTTATTGCGATTTTTTATTTTTGGGGAAGATGTCATATGTTAGCAGCCTAGTTTCTTGTAGAATATGTCTGTATGTCTAAGTAAAACAAGTCCATTTATTGGTGAAATGGCTTTTTGAAATCAAATGTAAAATGAACAAGGAAATTATACTTTCCTCTCCCATACAATTGGAATATAAATTATTTTTTGTGGTAAGGGAGTTCCTCGAATCATCGATGGTAAAAAAGGATTCCTCATCATCTTCCTTTATTATGTTATAATACCTAAGGTAGCGTTACCTTGTGAATTAAGACGAAAATTTAAACATATGCACGCATTAGAAGGCTATGGATAAGTGACTACGAATATATATTAACAACTTAAAGAGCGAGGAGAACATATTGGAGGCAAAGGCATCATCAATCACCACCCCACGAGTCAGACGGACGGATTAAAAAGTTCTTTAACATGGATAAAATGATTATTTAAAATGAAAAACTAATCATTTCCTTCCTTTCGTCTCAAACTTTGTCTATCCAAACATATCCGTAACGTCCTTTCTCATAACTTCACATAAGTAGGGATAAAAATGCCATCGATTAATCAGAAACTTATGACTTAACCTAGCTTCTGTAAATAAATAATATAAAATATATTATATGATTGTTATTATTAAAATAATATTTAAGATATTTATTTAATTTAAAGAATTGAAAACTTAAATTTTTAAATTATTTAAAAACATAAATTCATTAACCTATTTAAAAATTCTAAATCTTTTAGTCTATATTAAGATCCATTGATAGGCATATAAAGTGAAATATACATTAAAACAAAAAGGGTAAATGAATGGTGAAGACATAAAGAAATGTCACATGTACTTAGCCTCAGCCAAAAATGTCGCCACAATCAACTTGACAAATAATTTACATAATTACTACTATGTTAGCAGCGAGGTTTATTCCAGCAACAAGCCTTCCAACATCAAAGTACAACAATATTTGAGTAAGAAACATACATTCAGTTGGTATCCTTGAGGCACTTTTACCATGGTATCTATAGTGCTCCATTGCCTATCTCATATTTTGTGAGCAGTGAAGGATAACTTAGACCCTGTCCACGTGCCAGAACATATCTAACACAACAATACAAGTACTCATTATTTATAGTGATACATTAGTTACGTTTCCCAGGAAATGATTTTTCACGGTACGGTTGGACCCTATTGATTAATCTAATATGGTACGACAATGGATTCTACAAGCTCTTGAAGGGGAGCCAGCTCCTTCTTGTCAATCAACCCGAACTCCTGCAAAAATAAAATAAATAAAAAATTTTAAGAACTTAGTAATTAATAATAAACTCGACTATTTTCGAAACAATTTCTTGCACCAAATCAAGACAACAATTAGCTGATTAACTTTATTAATATTATCAAATCAAGATGGCTATCCCTGGTGAAAAAATAAATAAATAAATAATAATATACGTTCAAAGTTCACAGCACTATGTTCATATAAAAGCAAGCCAAAGAACTTACTTCAACATATAGGAGACTTACACAGGTAAAGAGTATAAAATGCTTGAAGCATGTGTTTAGGTGGGCCTCTTCCTTGAGGCTCACAATTTTCTGAAAGTGAGAATGGTATATGTGAGCATATACTCGGAACAATCGCTTGAATATTGTCTTCACGACATCCTTAAAGTTGGGAGGAAATGGTGCGCCTACATGAATTCATGAGTTACAGTACATGAAATGAAAATGGAGATGATGATGATGGCAGAATCAAAGAATCTTTCAGAAAGAAAATAAATATTTACCAAGCTTCTGAGGGAATATGGATTCATCATCAAGCTGTCCTTCAATCCAGTCCATTAGATATTCTACATATTTTGGAGCAGACACTTCGATAGGTTTCTTGATTTGTACACCATCTGCCCATCTATATTCATACCTGAAGTTTTCATGTAACAGGATAACATGAGGGCTACGAATATATATCAAAATTTAACTAATAACTTTAGAATGAATACCAGTTGCTAGAATTGTCATTGGCATTAATGGAATGATGTTGATAAGAAAAGTACACATAAATGCAATAATTTGATATGCTCCCAGGAAGATCAATTATAAGTCCATTACCCACAGTTAACTCATCTCTATGGCTGTATAAATTTGTATAGTTAAAAAATTATATTGCTCTCAAGGGAAGAGAGTTATGAGGACTAAAATTCTTGAACAAGGGAAGACAAATGTGCTCAATCAGCCTATTCAGCTACTATGAGGGGCCATGGAAGTATCAACAAGGGACATAGGATCATATGCTTCCAGCCCAGCTCCTACAATATTGTGTTTATTTGGATTACTAATCATGTTTATTTCAATTTATTAAATATTGTGTAGATTCTTAAAATGCAGTTGGCATGAGTAAAGGCACATAATGAAAAGATATAATGAGAAACCTGGGAAGTAACTGACTATTCATTGCTTTCACAGATCCAGAAACTCAATTATCAGGAGCATATAGCAAGGAATGACAACCTCTATAGCAGCAAGAAATTGAAACTCAAATTCATCGGTTCTAATAAGCAGATGTTCAATTTAAGAACATGATCTAAGCTTATAACATAATCCACTATTTTAGACTTATTTTTACAATCATTTCATTGCCTGTTAACTCAAGTAGCAGAAATACAATCTGCATGTCAAATGTCCTCCTCTTCTATAAAAGGGTAAAGAAGGACAGCAGTCAGTTAGCTATGACATACTTGGGACCAGCAGACATTGTCCGACAATTCTCAGGAGTGCAGAACTCTGTGAGGGTGCCATAAAGAAGATTCACCTGGTTGAAGAAATCAACAGCTGTAATGTGATGCAGGAAAAAGGTCAGATTACTGCATTTCAGAATAGTACAAACGGACAGTAAAGATAAATTAGGAAAATTGGAGAATGGAAAGCAAGAGGAAACTGCAAAAATAAATACACTGTTCTAAACAGTGCAACAGAGAGAGAATGATAGTTACTGTTGACAGCAAGCCACTCATTTAAATCCTCCCCAGGAGGTAGCTTTACTGCTTCCTTCAGATTTCCACTACCTAATGTAGCATCAATGTGTTGTCTAAGCTGTGCTCCCTGTGATACAAACAAAAAGAATAATTAACCGCAGAATTCTGTTCAACTGCCAATGCAGCAGTGTAAAACAAGGAAAACCCAGTTGACAACCCAGGTACGGTTTCCCCACATTTATCACAAGAAATCTCTAAAGGGTTCAAATGAAATTATAGAAATTATTATATCAATTAACAATCATAAACTGTAATTTTACAATTTCAAAATCAGAGCAGCCGGTGCAAATTTACATAGAGAAGATTACATACATAAATTATACTATGTAATCTGCATTGACAATGTAGCATCTTTTGGGTCATGTATGAATCAATTTTACTTCTAATTATATTCTTTTTTCACTTTTGTATGGTCAAGAAAAGTATGCTCTGAAGACCTATGAAAAATGCTTTCCATCACAGAGTCTTTCCTTCTAGTTTCTAAATAGTTTTCAAGGAAAAAGATGACACTTTATTGCTTAGAGATTTAAACAAGAAAAAAAGCATTTTTTTCCTTTTCAATAGGTTTGCCTTCTGGATAGTCATATTTAAGGAAAAGTGTTACACCATCAGAACAAATTCATTGAATTTCTCCTCCCCACTCCCCTTATCCCTAATCCCTAATCCCTACTAATGAATAAATTGCTTATAATGTCAAAGCCCTGTATAGCTATATGTTAAATGCAGATATGAAAAGATCATAATACCCAATAACAATTTCAAAAAACAAATTCTGTTAAATTAAATATTTAATAAAATTCCCTGAAATATTTGCTTCAACATAAGCGACCAACCTTACTTCCAGAAGGTGCACTTTTTTTGGGGCGGAATGTTCTCTGGTTTCTGTTGCAGAATAATTGGTTAGGTAGAAGATATGAATGAATGATGGAAGAGAATAAACCTAAACTGAATTACTAGAAATGTTTCATCAATATCTTTTGCATTTGTGATACACATATAAGTATAATACAACAAGAGTGTATTTCTTTTGAATCCAGATTACCTCATGTTTTTAACTATCAGTATCATGTATTTACAAAGAAATCTAATAAATCTGAATATCCTAATTATGAAAATATTTGCTTCAATTAGTAACCCAAATTATCAGCAAAGATAAATTGGGAAACAAAAAACGTAGGTCACATAAATGGTGATCCTAACAACATCAATGAGAATTTAAATTAAATTGTTGGCTGAGTATGATAAAGTATGATTTACTTGGCCACAAGCCCAAGAATATGCCGATAAAACTTTCTTCTTCCTTCTTTGATAATTAAAAAGAAAAAAAAGAATTTATTACAAGAGGAGATGCTGATGATAATGTAGGACAAAAAGGTTTCCTAAGAGAACCTAGAAAACAAGAAAAGGAAGTCACAATAAAACTATAAAAGATATATACAATAGCTCAAAAAGCTTTACAATCCATCTGCATGTCTATCAGAGAAATCCACCAAAGAATCCATGAGTTATAACCCAAAAGGAAACCATAAAGACAACCTTTTGCTGATAAAAGCTCTATGATACAGAATGCTATATCTACAAACTTTAGCATAGGCTCTAACTAGATGCCCCAAACCCTAACAAACACTACAAACTTTGAAAAAAAAAAAAAACTATTGATTCACTCCAAAACTTGAATAAGTAGAAAGAAAGTTCTCAAATTATCCATGCGAATCCAAAATTAATATAACGGAAAAACATAGCAATCGAAAACTTATTTTAGTGGATATTCAACTCCCTACTCACCAGTGCAATCAGTTTTAATTTAATATATTTGTAGGAACAATAAGACAAGACAGTATGCGTTACACCATTAGGAATTCAGAAAACCGTCAATGAATCACTGGTGGCCATTACCAGTTACCACCCAAAGTCCAATTCCTTTTACACTTGGCCATTTCTTCGTTAAATCCAATCTTAATTCAGATCACAAACAAAGAGCACAACTCAGCATAAACTATCCGATAAACACAATAATTTTTTGATAGAACAACAAACAAAATAATTAGTCAATCAGCATCATATAAAAGGGGACAATTGAATCCTTTATTTGAGTTCAAGCCTCAGCTAACTGTATCATAAGTAATGGTTACAAATTCTCTATCAGACAGATCCAAGGCTTTCACAATGCACTAACAAAGCCACCATTCCGTTAGACAGGCTCACGAAACAGTCATGTTCAGAAAGCTATCAACAAAATTCCTAATTATCAACACTCGTGTGCACTCTTTCTTATCCTTTAAACAAAGAAAAGACCCGGATGCAACTTACAAATTCACAAAGAGAGTGAGGGGAGGGATCACTTACAATAACTGATTTATGCTTACTAATTAACAATTCCCACTTCAACCCAAAATTATATACAATACATGCTCAACTGTTTGCATTAGAAATTAGTATTATTTAAATAAAGCAATAGAATTTAAAACTAGATTTTTCTTACAAAGTTGCAATTCATTCACACTTCCAAGAGTTAGAGAATTGGCAACACATGGCGATCCCACACAAGATCAATGATTAACGTTTAAACATCGATGGGACCCAAAAAAGAAAAAAGAGCTGATAATTTGGAACAGATCAGATCACAGAAAATAGAAAAACAAAACAGTTAGAATAATAATAATAATAATAATAATAATAATAATAATCCATTTAAACACAAAAATCAGAAGGGTCAAATCAAATGACAAAAATCACAAGGGGAAGGAAAGCTCAGAATTTTCGAGGGGAAAAAGAAAAAAATGAAGGCATGAATGATTAGAATGAAAATCGGAACTTGTGTCTCGCTCACCTGCCTAGACCGAAGAGGCTCATGGCTCAGCTGAGAGAGAGAGAGAGAGAGAAAGAAGGAAGTTAGCTGTAGAGAGAGTAGAGTTCTTCTTCTCTTGGGTTGGTCTTCTCCTTCTTCAGCTCTCCCTGTGATCTTGGACTATGCTTCCGAATAAAATATTTGTAGCTTTACGACTTAGAATATTAATATTATTATATTTTTTTTTATTCCCGATTACTTTTGGTCAAGAAAATCGGAAACCATAACAAACCGGCAGCGGTTGGGTTCAAAAATTCAAAGATCTAATCTATTCAATTGGATGTCTGATTAGAATATAATAAAATATATATATTTAATTATTTATATATATAATATATATAATTAATATAATATATATAATTAATTATTTTCTTATAAAAAGAGAAAATTAACATTTTATATATAAAAAAACAAACCAATAAATCATTAAAATCGATTTAATTCACACTAATTTTATCGGATCGATTTGATTTGCAGTCGATTTTTAAAGTTATTGATTTAAAGATAATGATTGAATTGACCTAATGACCGATTTCCAATTCAACCAATTAGATCAGCCGGTTCAATCCGATGTTATGTTCTATGTTTTTTGTTTGTGGCACGGTGGATGGAGACTGCAAACGAATTTTTATTTTTTTAATATTTGTTAATTTTAAGACTCACATTTTATATAATCGAGTGATTATGTATTATTTGTACACAATTTTTAAAATAATTATTATACATATAAAATAATTTTAATAATTGGAATAATAAATAACTAAATAATAATATAAAAAATTACACTATCAAAATTAAATTCTTTTAATAACATCTTATTGTATAGTCAAGTATTTATGCAATTCTGTTTTTATTATTAGATTTTTTTAACGGGATTTTTATTATTGGAGTTTTAATTCTTTATTTTTTACAAACTTATATATAATTCTTTGTTTATTGTTTTTATATACTCTTCTTTTATCGAAAATTTATTGGCATATAATTTCTTGATTATTATTTGAGTAAATTATTAGTTTTATTTGAAAAAATAAAATGATTAATAATGTAATCTATGACAAAAGTTAGACGCCGAATTCACCTGTAAAAATTGAGTTTTTTATTTTAAAAAAATAGATGTGCTTATTAATTACTTTGTTATGGACAACTCCTCAGTTTCTTATTCGTTATTTCACCTCAATGACAATTTGACAAAGCTTCATTTCATTGTTAATGGGTTGTCTCCTTCTACCCGCAAGCTCAAGGGTCCAAAGGAAATCATCCCCAAAGCCAAGGCCGAAGGGAACCGCAAAGCCCCTTGGCCGCTTTCTACTTGATAGTTTATACAAGGGCTTTTTCACCTTTGTTTTCTAGCGTAAGAGCCCCGGATTTGTACCGTCCCACAAACTTTTGCAACTTAATTTCATGAACATCTCAAACTAATTATGTTGCTACAAGAAGATATCAAATGTTCATTAAACTATTGATTCTTTGCTTATTTTTTTTCTTATACTACTTGACATTGTTTTTAGTTATGTTTGTGGCTTACAAATTTTTAATAACTGCAAGCAAAAGTTTTACTAATTACGCCAGCATGGAAACGCTAGATACTTGATCAAAATCGCTTTTCCTCTTTTTCTTTTCAAGCGACTCCCCCCCCCCCCCCTTCGTTCTTTCTCTCTCTCTCTCTCTTCCTTTTCTTTATCCCTTCAGTCACCTTTTCTTTTTTTGGGATTTCTTTTTGTTTTTACCTCTTTTCAGCTTATTTCCCCGATGAGTGAAGAAGGAAGAAGAAAGGGAGGATGTCTGGAACTTATGGATTTGGAAACAAAACCATCCTTAGCAAATTTTGATATTAGTCTTTTTGGTATCCGTGTCTTATAGTCAAACTGTAAAAGTAAAATCTGAGTCAACATCTAACTTGATAATTTCCCCTACATTTGCCTACCATCATTTAACCTTGCTTGAAAATAAGGCTAGTCTCTATACAAAACAAATTTCCGGATATGTCGGTTACAAAATTTGGACGAGAGCTTTATAGAAGATATACAATCTTGACTTTGCCTATAAAGTGAGTGGGTAGAACAATAAGATATAACCACCAAGCTGAGAGTTGTGGAGCCAATCAATCTTTGCCTGCAAACAAGAGATGCAAAAGATTCAAGTTAACTTCCTTTAGTAACAAGCAACTAGCGAAATTACATATTGAAGAAGCAAAGAAATGCAAGGATCTTCCGCAGAGCCCCTCCTCAAATGCTCAGAATATACAAATTTCTCTCATACTAGATGCTTCAAGACGACATCATATGTTACATGCTTATCTGACAATAGGTTCTCCAATTTATACTATGTCAGCTGGAATATGTGATATGCCTAAATTACATATTGCTGCAAAATTCCAGCAGAATCTTCTTCATAAGTCAAAGTGTCAAACCATGAATTTTGATACATAAAACTGAAACTTGCAATTCAAAGTTACTCCAGCTAGCAAACAGGTGGAGAAATGTGCTAAAGTCTATGAAAATGAGGGGAGGAAAAATGAGCAATGAAAGAAAGATACGGCATAACTAACATCGATGCTACAAACCAAACAAGACCAAAGTTCCAAAAGGATAACAAACAATTCAGACAAGATACAAACCATTTAATAAAGGAGAGATGACGACTTTTTGAAAGCAAAGTGATACCTCTACTACAGGAGAACAACTGGCTATGGACTGCACGTATACTGTTACAGACAGATGTAGCAAGCAAAGGTAAGTTGTTCTTCATGTCAAAGAAATCAATTCCCTTGATTGACAAATGCTTTTCCCTAAAGCAAAACAATTTTTCACTGGCTTCTCTTTGCAAGTCGGAGACAAAAGGTAAATTTATAATCCAGCTATCCCCTGACATGTGTTTTCCAGAAAGAAGACCATTCGATTGTGCTGACTCCAATGCAGAGCTTCTAGTTGCCATAATAGCTGGATTCAAAAGAAGTCAGGTGTCATGTCCATGAACATGAGTTTAACACTAGAAATCTTAGATTCTAAACCACATTGTATTTGTATCAACTATTTTGAGAAATTTTGATCCCTAAGTGCATACCAGATCCCAATTTTTTTTTTTTTGGGGGGGGGGGGGGGAGGTTTGATTTAATGAGAGAAGTTTACCATTATAAGGAGCTTTAAAGATAATGTTTGCTGGAAGGCCAATACCAAGGCCAGCCACAGTGAAGCCTACATTGAATCCAATGCCACAACCAGCTCCAACATAGCCTATCACTTCAGGGCCAAATCCAGGACCCCATCCAATACCACAACCAATGCCCACACCCATTCCCCAAAAGGCTCCATAAGTTGGATGAACCGGGTTCCATCTTTCATACCTTCTAAACAATCCTTTTATAATCATTTGGACCTGAGAACAGAGGTAAGTATGAAATTACTTCACAGTATTATTGTTGATGTCGAAATGGTAAACCTTATCCACAGTTAGCTGGTGTACAATAGTCACACATACAGATGAAGATAGTTAGCTAACATCTAACTCTTAAATCATAAGTCAAAAATCTATCACAACACCATGAGTTCATGACATTTGTTCATTTAGTTGTAAAGTGGTGAGGATAAATGGTATGGGAAAAAAGAGACACTGAATCAAGATAGTACAAGAACTGAGTTGTAATGAAGGAATGAATCCTTAGATGTGTAATGCCATCACAAGCCAGTGACCTACCAAAAAGTGAACCAATAAGAGGGGAGTCCAGAACTCAAGACTCTATTATAATCTTCAGCATTATGTTTTTGAACTGTCCAAAAAACCAAGACTTGCCTGCTAGGCTTAAGAGCTGAAGCATTTATTTGCGTACCAACAACGGCCACTTAAAACTAACTTGTGCCATTGATCAAACAGCATAACGACATAACTGAATAGCTTAGGAAATTGGGAAAGATTGCCGGTAATTATCAGGAAACATATTAGAACACTAAAGGCCAATGCCTTGACGGGGCAGCTTTTATGAGGCCACCTATCGATCTGCACAGGACGATAGCATCATGAATCCTTCCAGACACTCATAAAAGGGTCACAACTCATACATGATTAGTTCTTTTATGCCAATCCAGAAAGGTTTCCCATCCCATCGCCATGTTAAAGATAAGCACTCTCATATATTCCCAATTAGTCAAACTTTATCTTTCTATGGTATACCTAACATACCAGACACTGACAGACAGCATTCTGCAGGAACTTGCATTCTAGGAATCCACAACTCTCAGTTTACCAGAAATATAAAAGAAACTCTCAAATTTTATCCAAAATGAGTGTTTTTTTAATCTCGATTGAGGATTGAAAAAGTTTCCCAACATCCTTAATTCTTTCCCTTTCAGCCACTTTCCAACTATCTCAACTAGCTACAACATCAACGGCAATCAATCAAATATAAAACCACAACAGATTTCTCAAAATTTATATGTGCTAACAAGTAACAACACTACCATTAACAACCAAATAAACAGCAGCGCATCTCGAACCATAACTGATGAAATCAAAATGGGTTTGCTTCTGTTTCTTATTATAGACACAGAATCCAATGTTTTCAGCATTAACAAACTTGACAAGTAGCACCATGCAAAAGAAGAGAAAAACCCAGAAACCATAAAAGACAAGGAAGCAGTATAAGCACATAGCCATTACCATAAAATTGTGGTTTCAATGCAGCCAAGTGGCGTGGTCGCTATGATTTCTTCGCTTCTTTTTTTTTCCCCTATCTTCTCTGTTTTCTGGTCCCTTCTCAGTTCCTCCTGTTGCAGAGCCCACAGCACAGCAGAGAGTGGCTTTTGAGTTTTGGCTATGCTATTGGATATGCGAGTGTATTTATAGGCAGATTATAGGCAGATTTTGTGATGCATCACATACCTTATAGAATAAATGGTTAAATTTAATAGTGTACAAATATATTTTATGAGATTAATAATCAAATATGAGGGTATATTTATGTACCCTCAGATCTGATCATTTATTTCATAAGGTGCATCACAGAATCTGCCGTATTTATAATTACCGTAAAAATGGTGCGTAATTTTATGCACGTTTTGTTAAAACTATACCAGTAGAAAACGTATAAAGAAGGAAATTATGAAAATGGAAATCTTTTAGCGCTGAAACGGAGTCCTTGAAAAGAGGAAAAGAAATTATGGAATAATAATAGAGATGATTGATTGTAGGTTTTTTTTACCACAATTAAACTTTTCATTAATGGAGGAGCGTCCAATAGCTTATTCATAAGAAATTTTATTATGGCATGCTCATAAACAATTTAAAATTTTCTGATAAATAATTTTGTTATTATGGATAAAAAAAAATGTGTGTTTGGATTAGTTATAAAAAAATTTATTTAATAATTAATTTTTTTATTTTTTCTGAAATTCATATGATGAAATTACTTTTTTTACATGCTAATTGAAAAATCCTTTTTTAAAACAACAACTTCTGTTTACATTATATAGAAACGTTGTTTTCCTGCATTAACGTTCCAAATTAAGTATGAAATAAATTGAAAAATTATTCCTTTGAAATATTATTTGTTTGAGTGTAATGGTATTTTTATGTCGAAGCTGTCAACTAATATAAAATTAAAAAACCTTGGGATTACAACCTTTTATTCATTAAAAAATTAATTTTAGTGTAAACTTTAAAATTAATTAACATTTTTAACGCTAACAATTCAGACGTAATGTCAAAAGTCAAATTAACTTCTATGATGGGAAAATTAATTTTCAAGTAATTAATTAAAACCAAACACCAAACCCCCCTCTCCCCCCCCCCCCCAAAAACACAAACAAAAACAAAAACAAAAAATAAAAAATTAAAACCAAACATGCACTAAATTAGCCAAAAATGATATAATCACTAGATATATAGTAGTTTTTGGTCTTGGCAGATTTTCTTATATTCTTGGAGCATCAATGCTTCAAGTTTCAATTGGACCATTGAAGACGTTCAGCAAAACCATGTCTACTAGTCTCTTTGCGGTTTGGGGGTGATTTCTCTCCTTCAGTACAATGGAGGTGCTAACATGTTTAGTTGGCAGTAAAGGAAGACTTGGAAGATCGGACCCTTGTTTGCTTTCGGCCGTGGAAGATCACGTGCTTTTTTTTTTTTTGCTCTTAGAGGAAGATCATGTCCTTGACCCACGAAACCTGAGCCTTGAAAACTTGGGGATGGATCGAATTCTTCAATATTAGGAGTCCAAGTTGGCTAATAGCCCAAAGAAAATGACAGTAGGCTTTTCTTCATGACCAAAAACCCGTAGTCACGGCCCAAAAAAAGTTGATTACAAGTTGGGTTTTCTTTATCAATGTGTATCCGTAGGTTTCCACCCAACTCAAGTCCTAAGGATAAAAAAATTATTTGACCGAATAAAAAATGCAATTCTTGTACCCCAAATCCATTGGCGTCTTCATGGACCGCCTATTGGATATGTGAATCGATGAAACAAAAATTAAAAAATAGAAAATTGTGTTTTTTTACGAATAATATTATTTGGCTCACTCCCCTCTTGACATAGATCAACACCCAGAGAGAGGAGAAGGGAAAAAATAGGAAAACAAAATGACAAAACAAGTGAAAGAGAAAAATAAAAACGGAGTGTTTAAGGTGTCTAGGAATTTGTATATACAAATTCCTTTTCTCTTTTTTTACCATTAATTTGACATGATGTCGATGAAATATCCTTTTTCTTTAGTGTTCAAATAACATTCCTCGATCATAAAATATAAGTTAGGTTAGGTTAATGAAAATTCTTTAACCACGACAAAAAAAATAAGTTCTCAAAACTAAAATATATGACATGAGAGGATCACAAAAATTTAAAAGATCCAATATTTTATTAGCCCGAATGGTTGGCAAAGAGTCCATGGCCATGAAGTTGTTGTTTGATTGTTCAACTTGGAATCACCCTAATAAATAAATATAAATAAATAAATAAAGTTCGACCAAAATAAATAAATAAATAAGGTTTGAACTTAAAAATTGAAAAAAATAATGCAAAAATTTGATAGTAAAAAATAGAGATCTATGGGAGTGGACCATGGAAATAAATGGGCCAATGGCGAGTCAATAATATTAATTACTATTATACTAATAAAAACAAGAATTTGCCAAGAAAGAAAAACAATTTTCAAATTAAATAATTAAAAAAAGTTTTATGCTTTTTGACAAGTGTTTTGATATGCCAAATTCGAAAGCTTCCACTTTTTCTTTCTAGTAGTTGTCATCCATTCTCCATGCGAAAAAAAATTTTCATGGTCACTAGCTAGAAAATTAATGACTTAAAAAGAAGAAGTGAAGGATCTTTTTTCCCCAACCCTAACCATTATATATGGAGCTATTCGTATGTTTTTCCAGCACCTTACAAAAAGAGAGTTGCTCATTGCAATAATTTCCAACATGGCCACAACACCCACTTTTAGGATAAAGCATATGGAGACCAAAAACCTCAATCATAAGGCAAGAATATCTAGTGAAAATCTTTCTTATAATATAGTCCTCCAATGCATATCATTGTAAACTTACCACGAACCACCTAAAGAGTGTTGCAGTCAACATGTGGAAGTTCTCCTAATAGCATACACACATCCTCAACTCACCAACTTGGCCCCATTATTGTTAGAGGTGTTCTTTTGTCACGACCTAACCCGGTTGTGACCGGCGCATAGGGAGCCTTGGTTTCCTAGTAAGTCTTAATTGAAATTTTACTTAAAAAACAAATTGACCTTTTTCATAAATAACCCCTAGAAATAGTTTTCCCATAGATATTCAAAATACTTAATCAGGTATACCTATATACAAATATTTATGCTTAAAAGTATTCAACACAAATAAGCCCTAACTATCCCAGTTTTGGACGTTGTCTATAGTTCAATGGAGCACTAAACCAAGTTCCAAAATCTCGATGACGATAAGGGAAGACCCAATCAAGTGTTGAGCTTATTGAAGAGTTACGGGCAGCTAAATACTAGCGCCTGAAACATGAGGAGGCAACTAAGTGAGTTAAATAACTCAATGAGAGATAATTTATCTATAGCTAGCATGGGACAACGCCAAAACATATTTATTCAACTTAGTAAAAACAAGAAAAACATTCCCATATCAAAAGAGCCATTGAAATTATATTTTACATACAAAATATCTAGGGAAAATAGTTCCCTCTTTAATCCTGAAAACCACTGGAAAAAATAATTCTTATAATCATTTTTTGAATAATTGAAAATATGTTTGCCGTATAAGGCATCTTGTAATAATTTTTTCCTGGAACATATTTAAGGTAACTTCATTTTACAATCTGCAAAATCGCTGGACGTATAGCCCTCCTATATATATGTGGAAATCATTTGACTCAACTGGGAAGAGTCAAAATCATATTTTCTTTTGGAAAGCTCATTGAAACACATTTTCACAAAAATTAGGAATCTAAAATTTATACTTATAGCTGATGGAAAGTCGCAATTATAAAATTACTACTATAATATCCTGAGCGGTAGCATCAGTACAGCCATCAGTGATCTATAATCCAGTCATGTCGGCCTAACATGCCGGGCTAGCAACTCTCCTGCTAGCAAGACTTCATACTAGGTGCAACAAATCTAATGTACCTACCATTAGCTGCGGGTCTATGAAGTGCTCATCCCACAAAACTCATTTCCTTTCATTAGAACATATCTAATTTCAAAGTTAGTTTAAAGCATCATATAAATAAACTCTTTTTCTTAATGAACATAAATTTTTCTAACATGGAATAGCTGAAATTAATTATCCCCTTTCCTTATAGAAATAGTTAGTAACTTTGAAAATTATAATCATTTCAAATCCAATTAAAAACTATACATAAATTAGTCAGCTCCATGCTCTTATAAGAAAAAAAAACTATAGCATACATTTATTTCTTCATTAGCTTTTCAGGTATAGGAAACTAATTTCTCAAACCTTTATTGTACCGTCTACTTCTGTGGTAAATTCATATAATCTAAAAAATATATATACATAACATATATAAATTTTATATTTATATCTATTTCAAAATCTACTATTGATAAACTATCGACTCATAGTATGCCAGCCAGAAAGGTGGAAGCTCCTTGGTGAAACCATTGAGCTAACCAGATGTTTCAGAAACAGATCTGATACCATAACAGGACAATATAACTAAATCTCATCCATAGAGGTAAGAGATTAATTTAAACTACCCTTAAACATGAAAGAACTCGGGATTTAGGACTTTAGGACTCCAAATCTTAGCTCAAGAGCAAATCCTTCATGAAAAGTTTCTAAAACCTTGACGCAGAAGGGGTTTTAAGCTTAGGAATTACCTTTGAATACCAAAGAATAGAAAGGAAGATGCTGGAGAGCTTAGGTCTCCTCCTAGGACTTCTTATAGCTTTCCTTGCTTGTCAATCAATCGGTAGATAAGCTAAGAACATAACTGATAAAGAGTAGATAGGAACAAACAGTGGTATAAGATGGTAAAAATACCATATATAAGAAATTTTAGGGGAAAGAAGAGAGAAAGATTGAGGGAGAAGAGAGAGGAATGAGAGAAAGGAGAGAGAAAGTGAGAGATTGGGGCTGGAAGCCCTGTTTTTATTTTTTCTCACTGAGCCGGACATGCTGGAGCACAGGGGGTTGCGCTCGAGTGTGGCTAGGTTTTAGATCCTTCCTTTCACTATTTTGGGAGCACACTGAAGCGTAGGGGGCTACGCTTGAGCGTGCCTCCCTACTGAAGCGCAAGGAGATGCACTCAAGCGTAGTTCTCAAATTCTAGAATTTGGTTTGTTTCTTCCTCTTCTCATCTCTAATGCCTCTCAGGCCAAGTTAATGTCCCCTTTAACTTTACTTTTTATTACTTTAAAATATAAATATGAATAAGGGAATACTCCTCATTTGAATCTAATAAAAATTTCAATAAAGCAAAATCTTTAAGAATAAAAATCCAACTTTTGAATTTTAGTACAAATTTCCAAAATTCACATTTTCTTAAACTTTTAAGCTAAAAACGAAAGAGTTAATAACTTCTTAAAATTCATTAAAAATCACTTTTTAATTATCGGATATCTAAGGAACAATTACTAGGACTTTTGATCTCATAAAAATATCCCAATCATATAGCCCTCTAAGGAGGTATAGGATTTCAGACTTAGAACTTCCATGGAGTCCGACAAGACAAAATATTACAATTTATGTAATTCTTGACTCGGGTATTATATCTTTGCTGTGCTACTTATGATTATTTGAGTTTCACGAATATCCCAACACCATTTTTATTTCAAAATAAACCTTGATGCACTATGTTTGAGCCCTTTTATCTAAATTTCCCATCACTACCTTTCCTTTATTTTTAAATCATAGTTTTGTTTCCAATAGTATTTTTTCCATGCAAGTTACTTTGGCACAAAGAAATTTAAAGTGATCCAAATATCTTTTCCCTTCCATTATTGTTGATTATGGGTTATAAAAAGATTTAGTTCATATTTTCTTTTAGTAATCATTCATTCTTTACATGAAAAAATTTCTTCCTTGTCATTAGGTTGCAAATTAATTATTTATGGATATAAAGTAAAGGATAGAATTTTTTTTCTTGAGGAACCCTAACTATCATAGACCCATTAGTGTGTTTTTATGCCATGTTACTGAAAGAGGATCGCTCATTGCAATTATTCTAGAAATGATCATAACACCCACATTTAGGATAAAGTATATGGATACCCAAAAACTCAATCTTAAGGCAAGACTATCCAATTCATATCTTTCCTATAACATGGTCCTTCACTGTATATCATCGTAAACCTACCACGAGCAACTTTAATAGTTTTATGCTAAACCAACACCCACGTGGAAGTTTTCTCTTGATGTAGCACATGCATATGCTTGAGTGATTGACTTGCCCTTGGACTATTAGGGTTTGTTTCTTGTTATACTATTTTATGGTTGTTTGAGCTTCAAAGATCCCAACACCATTTTCGTTACAAAAAGATCTTGACCCACTATACTTGGGCCCACATTATCGTAATTTTCCATAACTGTCTCCTTTTTATTTTTTAAATCATAGTTCGATTGCCTATTGTAGCATTCTTTCCATGCAAATGATTGCTTTCACACAGAAATTTAATTGATTCAAATATCTTCTCTCCTCTATTATTGTTGATCGTGGGTAATAAAGATTTAATTGACAATTTCTTTTATAGTAACCATCATCCATCCCTATGTTGGAACTCCTTCCTTGTCTGTAGTTAGCATAGTAATGATTTACAGAGAAAAAGTAAAGGATAAAGTCTTTTCTCAATGAACCCTAACTACCTTGGACCCATTAGTATGTTTTTCCACCACCTTCTAAAAGATGGTTGCTCTTTGCAATCATTTGCGACATGGCCGTAGCACCTAAATTTAGGACAGAGTATATAAAGACAAAAAATCCAATCATAAGCTAAGACAAATCCAATGCACATCTTTCCCATAACATAGTCTTCCAGATGCATATAATTGTAAACTTACAATGAGCGACGTAAAAAGTGTTATGCTAAATAAACACTTGGAAGTTCTGCTGACACAACACGCATGTGTTCTTGAATGATCAACTTGGCCCCACTACCGTTAAGGCTTTTCTCGTGTTGTGCAACTTATGGTTGTTTGAGATCCACGGATCCTAACATTATTTTCTTTTCAGAAAAATCTCAACCCACTACATTTGAGCCCATCTTATATGAATTTCCATAACTGCCTTATCATTATTTTCAAATAATCTTTTTATTTCCTACTGTAACATTCTTTCCATGCATATTTGCTTTGACACGAGGTAATTAGCACACTTCAAATATCTTTTCTCCTTTATTATTGTCACCTGTGGGTCATAATAGATTTATTTAACATTCTCTTTTTAGTAACTATCGTCCAGTCCCCATATGAGAAAAATTCTTCCTCATCGTTAGCTTGGAAATTAATAATTTATGAAGAAAAAATAAGGGATTGAGTCTTTTTTATTGATGAACCCTAATTGCCATGGATGTATTAATGCATATATTTTTCCACCACTTGACTAAAAAAAGGTTGTTTGTTGCAATTCTTTTTGAGATGATCATAACACTCACTTTTAGGAAAAAGTATATGGAAACAACCAAAAAAAAAAAAAAATGTAATCTTAAGGCAAGACTCTCTAGTGCACGTCTCTCCTATAACGCGGTCCTCCAAATGCATTATACACTTACCACAAGCGATCTAGAGAATGTTGCACTAAACCAACACATGTGGAAGTTCTCTTAATGCATCATCCATGTGTTCCTAGTGACCAACTTGGCCCTACTACCTTATGAGTGTTGTTTTGTTGTGCCATTTAATTTTGTTTGAGCTCACAGACCCAAACACCATTTTTATTTGAAAAATTTTGACCTACTATATTTGGGTCCGCCTTATTTGAATTATCCATAACGGTCTTCCCTTATTTGTTAATTGCACTTTTGTTGCCTACTGTAACATTCTTTCCATCCGCAATTGATTTGGCATGAAACAATTTATCGCGATATATTAAAAATCTCTTATCTCCTCCATTGTTGTTGAGTGTGGACAAATAAAAAGATTTAGTTGACATTTTCTTTTAAGTAAATGTCATCTGTTCCCTATGCGGAAAAAAATCATTTTTGTCATTAGCTAGCAAATTAATGAATTATGGAAATAAAAAAGTAAAGCATCGAGCCTTTTCTTAATGAAACCCAATTACCATGAACCTATTTATATATTTTCCCACCACTTCATTAAAAAGACTTCTAATATATGTTGGTTGTATGCCCTAGAGCTAATATATGTATGAAGAATTTCTATTAATGGTAGTCTATTATTCTTTTATTCATAATTTATATATGTTCATTAGGATATGTCCATAAGATACTTGTTAGATACTTCATTCTCAAGAGTAGAGAATATGAGTAATGGAATAATCTAGTACAAGATCTTTAAAATAGTTTACAATCATAGGAACATTAACTGGGCATTATTATTTTAGAAGATTGTCACCTCTGTCTGTTTCCATTATTAGTACAACATATTAATGAAGATAGGATAGTGAATGTCATACTATACAGTATTACATGCCAAATTAGATATACGGAGATTTATACGATAAGTTGGTTGAACATGACGTATAGATAATGTTCAAATGGTATTTTACTAATGTCAATAAAACGTTATCTTAATCATATTAGTACATATAATCCTTAGACCTGAGATGGCATGGTTATTTATACATAGGTAACTATAGTTCGCTACTGCATATATACTCATGTTATGCATTAGTATTGGCCAATTTGTGGCTATAGTTAATTACGTATAGAAATAGGTGAACAATCAAGAAGGAATTCATGATCATGAAATTCTTAGCCAAGATACTCGGACTTAAATGGAAAAGAGTTTCTATTTATGTCTCATTGATCGAAGTATAGAAACCCAGAGATTCCATATGGTCTAAGCTATAGGGTTTAACATTATCTATAAACCTTGCTGGATTGAGATGCTATAATGAAAAGATTCGAGTGCATGGTAAATATAATCGTTGGTTCATCAAAATGTTCTAATTGATGTATTCGTTGCTACTTGGGTGGTCATGGTATGTTGTACGAAGTGTTATCATAACTTATGAGAGTTGAGGGTATTTTGGAAATTTTACTTTAGGTACGGAATTGAGTTTCCGATAATATCAAAAGGTTGATTTTATAATCTCATTGCCAATTAAAGATAAACCTAGTTAGTCATACACAATCGGGCATGTACCCACCAAGAATGAATTAACTCTGATTAAGATAGTTAATTAGAATTCAATTATCAGATTAGACTTGCAATTTGATTGCAGGGTTGCTAGCACATCCCGAAGTCAAGTCTAGGGTGAAGGTGGATCCTCATAAGGAAAGTTTTTATATATGAGAAGTCCACATTTTAGAAACTTGTGTCAAGGGCATTTTGGTGTTTTCTAATTTTGGATTAATGTTAGTCATGAGATGACTTGTATATTAATATATGTTAATTTTTGGTGATTATCAAAAATTACATTGGCCTATTAAAATAAGAATTATTTGAGAAATTAATTCTATTTTAAACAAGGTTTTGTTTATTATGGGGAAATCAATTAGAAATTGATTATGACATAAATGTCATCCCATGTTTTGCACTTTTTCAAAAGTGTGAAAAGAAAAGGAAAGGCCACAATTAATTAAAATAAATAGAGAGAGGAGGCTAAGGGCTATATACACGATAGAAACCTTTGAGCATAGTACACCTCTCTATTTAGTTGAAAAGTCTTAGACACCTCCACCCACTCAAAAGTCATATGAGGTTCTTGTTTATTGAAGGGCAACAAAGATCGGATCTTGGATTGAGAAGAGGAGTTCTTTGGCGAATCATGTTCATGTAGACGAGCTAGAGGTCATGCAGCTATGCAATTGCATGTTCGTGCAACGAACATCAAATTTCTACAGAACATCACTTCAAAAGGTAAATGTTTTGTATAATATTTTATAATTTCAGGTGTTTACATTATCTAAATAACATGAGGTGATACCAAATTCATAAAATATGATTTTATAGGTGTTATTTGATCCCATATGAATTTGTTCACGTGATTAAAGAATTTTGTTTATTCATTCCATTGCGTTTATCTATAATATTCTAACAATATAACCATAACACCTGTATTTTAGACAAAGCATATAAAGACCTTCAAATATTTTGGCGTGCCAATGATATTGAATTTGAACTTACAACCTTATATAAATTATAGTTGCATGTTATGTAATATAATTGGAATACTAATAAATAATTGTGTGTGGAACAAGTTGTTTCAATAATCTTTTTATATCATTATATTTAATTTTATTTTTTATTCGGACCATAAAACTTGTATGTTTGAAATTTTTATCAATTAATTAATTATTTATATCATTTTATTATATTTTTATCCTTTATGAATATATTATTAGTATAGAAAGAAAATCATACTATATTCATTACAGTTGTCAAAAATCTCAATTTTTTTGAAATGAGAAAATATCTCAATTATTGTTTGGAGTATTTCAGTTTTATCATATCACTAGTTATTTATCACGTGCATTGCACGAAGTATATAAATTAAATATTTATGTTTACAATTTTAATTTATTGAATGAACATTTAATATTAGATATATATATATATATATATATATATATAAAATTTTATTTTTTAAAGAAACTATGATTATGACATTTAAATAAAAATATTTAGTTCAAAGTTTTGTTTAACACAAAATAGTTAAAGTGATTATATTTATAACATTTTGAAGTATACTAAAAAGACTTATAGCTAAAATTTTTTAGTTAGCTAATTATTTTTTTAATATTTAAATGAATTTTATTCTACATATTAAGCTAGTTTTTATTTTAAGATATATGAAAAACTTTCTGTTATCCATAACTACAAATTATATATATATATATATATATATAATTTTATTTTTTAAAGAAACAATGATTATGATATTTAAATAAAAATATTTAGTTAAAAGTTTTGTTTAAAACAAAATAATTAAAGTGAATATATGTATAACATTTTGAAGTATAATAAAAAAACGTATAGCTAAAATTTTTCAGTTAGCTGATTGATTTTTTTAATATTTAAATGAATTTTATTCTACATATTAATTGAGTTTTTATTTTAAGATATGAAAAACTTTCTGTTATCCATAACTACAAATTACCCGCGCGAGCGCGCACACACACACATACATATAAACTTATTTACTTTATTTCAAAAGAGCTTATAATTAAAATATTTTAATAAAATATTTGCCTAAATTTTAATTTCGGATAAAAATATATAATTTAATCCAAACATATTTATAATCTTGAAAAGTATAAAAGTAACAAAAAAATTATATTTAAATTTCGTAATCATTTGAATTTATTTTTATTTGGAATAATATTTAAATGTTCTTTTAATTCTATATGCCTAACTTTAAACAAAAATTTATTATATTTTTTGACATAATAAGTGAGTAAAAAAGAATATATTAAGAAAGATATAAATGAGAGAAATGAAAAGTCAAAAAGACTTATCTCTAAAAGTTAATTATTATTTGACTGATTTTTTTTAGAATAATATTTATTTGTATTTTTCAACTTTATACGCATAAATTAATTTAAAAAATTATTATATTTATTTTAACATTTTAAGTAAGTTATTTAGGATGGAAAAAATGTTTATAATTATTTATTAAATTTAATTTAAATATACTGACAGTGTAAAATAATTTTACACTATTAGCCAATAGAAATAATGGAAAGTGTCAACTCATACAAATAACTATCTATTATAATGAGGGATTCACCATGATTTTTCACTTTTCTCTGTTTCTATTGGTTGATAGTATAAAACTGTTTTATATTGTCAGTCCATACTAATTAAACTTTTATTTATAAAAGATAATAAGTCAACAAAGATATATATGAAAGCAATGAAAAATTTTAAAAAAAATATTTATGATTTAAAAGAATTAAAAATTTAAAATTCAAGAAAAATACTGCATAACAATTGTAGTGGAACAACTTTTACAGTATAAGCAGATTAAGATTTAACAGTGGAACATGCGTGAAAGCCTCGAGGGTCACAGCCATGTCCAATACACAATTGAGCAAGAGCAAGTTCTTCCCACTTCAATTCCTTGAGCTATCTCAACCAATCAAATCACTCCACATAGCCCAACTTTGCTGCCACTTTAGAGATCCTCCACTCCCGCTTTTCTTCAGCATATTCATGTGGACTGGTGGACCCTGATCATGTCCTCACCTCTATGCACTCACCCTGTTTTCACTGTAAAAGGTATCAAAAAAATGACAAAAACATCCTTCTTCTCTCTTCTTCTCACTTAAATTAAAAGAACCATCTTTTTGTGTCAAACTCAACGCTACCCACCACGCCATCAACCCCCCTCTTCAACATAAATACAACAACTAATAACCTCAGCGCTTGTCTTTCCCTCTCCTTTTCCCTCAAATTTTCCGAGTTTTCAGACATGCAACTGTTACACACCGCCCCGATTTTTCTCTTCCAATGCTGGTTTTAATTTCTCACGTACCAAAATATCGAACTCACCGATATATCGCCAGCACTACTCCAAGTGAAGTGCAGGAATCGTGATTATGAAGTGAAGTGTGTGATTTTCCATGTGAATGATGAAACGTTAGTTTGTGCTCCCCCGCTGGCTGGCTGGAAACAGAACATCAATAAAATGCTTAAGCATGATGAAAACAAGGAAAAGTTAGAGAGAGTGGGAAATTCACCACTATTAATTTGGGTGGTATCCTTAAGGTGGTATTCATGTAATTAAGGTAACTCTTCGAATCTTGGTTTTTGTTTTCTTATTTAGCTCCATGTCAAGACAAAGTGAGTGTCTTAGCTGTAATTTTTTGCAGGATATTATTTAAAAAAATAAATATCAAACTACTTAAACTAATCAAAAATATGTTTGTGATAATATCGTGCTGCATTAATGCATTGAGATTGAGCACGCATAAGAAAAGGGTGGCATGCGAGAGATACGTGTTGCGATGTGTTCGATGCTCTAAGCTGTGTGTATTTAAGGACGGTTTGGGGGTGGGTTTGTTTCATAGTGTGCTGTGAGTGAGAGTGAGAGGGCCACACCAAAGAAAAAGAAGAAGGAGAAGAGGAAGAAGAAGTAGTTGAAAGGTTTGCTTCTTTGTTAAGTCGTTTTCGAATAGTAATGGCTCTTTTCCAGTGAATTATGTGTCAATCAATGCTCAGTTCCCTTTTCTCTCGTCATCTTCGTCCTTCATTCTCTTTCATTCATATAGGCCATGTCTCTTTGCCCTCCAGTCCACACTCATACCCCTTTCACCCTCTGACAAACATATCGATTCCTCATTATTCAAACCCGTTTTGTTTTTCTCAATCCCAAAAATACACATACCCTATTAACTAAACCAGACATAGTTTTTTTTTTTTTTTTTTTGTTCTCTCTCCAGGTCTATGTTTGATGTGTTTTACACATATGAGTGTTATTTAATGGGGTTTTTGGTTTTGTTCTTTCAATTTTTTGTAGTAGTTTCCTTGTTCATTCCTTGCCTTCATTTTGTTTCTTTAGCTGCTTTTAAATTATTGACCTATATTTTTTTTCTTCTTGTTTTTGAGTTTTTCAGGGCGCTTTCGCTTAGATCCCAAGCCTCGCTCAAGGTTTTGCTTTTACTTATCCTCTTTTTTTCTCCATAGGACCATTTTGTTTTCTCATGCAAAATCTTGTTATTAGACTAGCAAAGCAACTTTTTTTTTTTTTTTTTCTGGTTTTGTGTTTATTATTTGCATCCTTTCCTTTTCGTGCATTTGGTCTTATCTTATTTTGGTTTTATTCATCCGTTGTTTTATTAAAGTTGCATGACATCTTGTCTATTAAATGAGTTTTATTGCATAATAAATTCTATTTTTTTTAAAGCTACAGTTCAATGAGTGAGATTTTAAACTGCCTACACCTCAGTCTGTTCTAACACTTCGGGGATCCATATCTTCTATTGCTTTTGCCACAAATGGGCATTCTCCTGTCACTGTTTCATTCAATGAAAGTGATTGTCTCCATCCGCTTATTGCCAACTTATTTACTCCATTCCATTGCGCATTTAATTAAAACCGATGCCATATATCGTATCCCATATATATTAATAGGGTTCTCAATTTCAAACTATATATCACTACTATAACACCTTTCATTCATCGAGATTTATATATTGACCATACTAAGTGCATGCCTGTGTTGTTTTGTTGATGTGAAAGAGCAGAAGGAGTCAAGATGTTTTCATGCATAACGCCGTGTAGGAAGCCAACGGCTGATGAGAGCGATGAAGAGCATCAACGCCCTCAAAGTGAAACCCCAAGGACAAAACAAGCCGCCAAGAGCATTACTACACAGGTTCTTAATCCTATTTCCTCTCTCTCTCTCTCTCTCTCTCTCTCTCTTTTGCACGCACTTTCTCTGTCTTCCCTTCACCGACAGTCTATGCTTTTGCAGCTCCTTTTAACATTTGGGTAAAAAAAACAAAGAAAATCATTATCCCATTAGGGTACTATCATCATTCATTGGATCACCCTTCGACTATATATATAAAACCTTTTTTTTTTTTTTTGTTAACAATATATGAAACATATTTAGTCGGGGATATTTGGTTTTGAATGACGCAACTATGTTGTGCTTTTTTTTTTTTTGGGGTCCCGTATGCAGTTCCGATTGAGGTGTGCTCCCTACCACATGTTAATGTTGGTCTTTCATTATTATTATTATTTTTATTTGGATGCATATATGTTTCATTAAGTTAATAATAGTATATCGTAGTGGAAGGCTCATTTATTTGATCTTTTTTCTATAAAATTAAATTATTAAAGCTTCTATATATTATTCCCTAAATGCAGCTGAAGGGTATTGCACTGAAGTTCACAGGACAATGCAAACCCAGCAAAGGGTCAACTAGCTACCAGAGAAGACTGCCAGACTCTGATAGTGCCTCGGAATATGTTCCATCTTATGTTGGAGGTGCAAGCGTAACTTCAACCCCTAACCACCCTCGTGGCAATACTCATGGCCCAACATTTTATGGGGCATTTGTTGGTGTCCCTACCCCTCCTAGAGCACCTCACTCAACACCAGCCATTGATGTCGTGGAATGGGATGATGAGGATGACTCTCAGGAATGGCTGGCGGAGGTTGAGGAAGGGATTAACATTTCCTTTGTGTCTCTTCCTGATGGAGGAAATGATCTCAGAAGAATTCGCTTCAGGTATGGTAACAAGATAAGTACCCTTAAAAGATAATGCCAAAGTTTCCAAATGGTAGAATCTTTATGATGAGTGATGACCACCAAAATAATAAACCTATCAAGCACTAAATTGGTCCTTAATTGCTGGCGTAGCTAACTGCACATATTGGATCCAAAGTTTCTGCTGAAATATGGAATTATGATAGAATGTGTAACCAAGGCCTTATATAAAATATATGGTATTTTTTTAGTTGTTGAAGAGTCAATTATCCTGTTGGATCAAAGACTGACAATACTTAGCATTTGAATTTGAAGCCGAGAGATGTTCGACAGAAATCTGGCTCAAAGGTGGTGGATTGAGAATTACGCCCGAATCATGGAACTTTTTAACGTCCAGAGTTTCAATGGACAAGCTGCTAACCCTCCTGCACTATCTGAGGATGAGGTAATAATCGACAAACCTTTGCTCTAATATGTATCATGCCTTTTCAATACTCCATCTAGCGACCCCGTACATATATATATATATATATATATATATATATTTATTTATTTATTTATTTATTTATTTATTTATTTATTGACATTGTTGTGTTTGAACAGCAAGGAAGGTCTCACTCAACCCTGACCTTTGCACTGGATGGCTCCAGCAGCCTCAGGGAATGGATACCTGCTGAACAGTTGGATCACGCTGGTGCCGGCTACAACCACAACCTCAATGCTGGGTCACCATCTCTGGAGCCATCAGCATCACTGACATTGAGCCCTCCTCGCTCTTCCGGGGATGAGCCTCCTATGAGAAACCTTATCAGTGAGGCAGAGTGGGTGGAGCAAGATGAGCCTGGTGTCTTCATTACACTCAGGCAGTTAACTGATGGGACAAAGCAAATTCGACGTCTCAGGTTCAGGTACTATATATATATTTATATATATATATATATTATATCTAGTGCATGTCCAAAAACATGCTCTTTAATGCTTTTCCTTCACATGAAGATGATCCTAGAAACATGTATTATAGTGAAATGGAAGTTACATATTGCTAAATGCTAATTTATTGGGAGTTTGATTAATTATCAAAGGGTAAAGAAAACTTTGTTTATGACTTAGATGGTTATTGGGTTTTGGTTTAACACTTTCTCAACTCATTTCTGCAGCCGCAGACGATTTGAGTCGAACGATGCAAAGATTTGGTGGTTGGAGAACAAGGAGAGAGTTGAAGCTCAATACCTGCGGTGAAATCTATTCCTAGCAAGATGTGATATGGCTGAGCAGTTGGAGTACCCGTATTTGTTTCCTATATTTATATTGTAATGTTATGAAAAGTAAACTGGCCTTCCCACCATAGGTCATGGTCTCTGGTGTCTTGAGTTATATTTGCCTGGATCAGTAGCCATTGGATTGGGAGGGTCAGGCTATACATATATATAATGTATTTTCCTTTGTCTTGATTTGTTTTCTCGTAATCTTGTTATGAGATACTTCTTGTCATCAAAGATGCTGTTACATTAATATATTATCGTTAATTTGTGACCATAAGCTTGTGTTTTCTTTTTTCCTTTCCTAACTTAAGTTATCAAACTAATCAAGAGAAACACACTATATTTAGCATTTGCTAAATCTTGGTTCCAGACACATTGAACTATCTTTGTAGGAAAAAAAAAAAAAAAACAGGGAGTAGGGAGTGTTTCCTGTAGCTCAATGGCAGCTCAAGGTTCTTTGTTTTCTCTATCTAGTAAACGTGAATGAGAGGAGAGAGTGTAATCTCTTTCTAAGTGTTCTATGTCCCTTTTATGGGGATAAAGAACTTATTTTGCCTAAGAGAAAACCCTTAAAACGTGCGTACCAATTGGAAACACCTAAAAAAGCCGTAGCTATTAGGGTGAATTTGAGGTGGGGCTAATCTTGTTATTCGGAGGATGCTTATACTTCAAGATAGGTAAATGATAACTGATCTATGAGTGAAAAATGTCTCACATGATAAAACTATCAGTTTTGACTCTAGCGAGCTATTAGTAGCAACTTTTGAGTTTCTTACAATGTGACTAGACTACATTTGTATATACTAAGGAAATAAAAGGAATATCCTCTCTACCCCGAGGCATGGTATTAGCCATTCTTATTCCATTGATATGAATAGTAGAAGTAATGGATTCTAAAGATGACGAACATGAAGATTCTTACAAGTTTTAGCACCTCAATAATAGACAGGCGATAATCCTTGTTTGCTATCAATTCGTCTAAAGTAGGATGATGCAAAGGGTGTTTTCTAGCTGGCGAAAAAAATTAGAGAAACTAACAAAAAATGGTAGAGAAGAGTTACTAAGATTGAAAACATCCTCTCGTATATATAGTGCTTCACCTACGATTCTCCCCTAAATAATGGCATCTGAGGGTTTGATGATGTGGGGGAAATTTTCCAATGATTTTCAGGTTCCTAACTTACTGTTACCACCTATTATTCGTTCATCTTCATATAATTCCGTCAGACCTTATATAGAAGCGTTTGTAGCTAAAAAGAAAAATTGTGTAACATGAAGATTGAACTATCAAACCTTTGGCAAATTTGTAATTGATAGTGCTCTTATTCACTACATGGCCAAAAAGAAAATGTTTCTATTGACTTATTTTATATTTTGATATGCATCCAAGAGATTTTAATTTCCTCTTGTACTTTACACCTTGTTGCATCTCATTATTCTTCATGTGCGTTAAAACTTTTCTAATCGAGATCATAAGCATTGAATGCACATGTTATCAACAGCTAGAACTTCTACTTAATTACATTCCTTATGACTGATTGCATTAATACTAGTTTTCTGTCCCTCTAATGGATAAAATACATATATCGTAGTATGACTACAGACCAGAAAAATACGATAAGAGAGTTCCATTCATGAATTAATAATGTATAAAAATACGACTAATTATTAATTCCATATAACTTAGTGCAAAGCCAAGCATAGCAGAGTTGAAGTTTGAAAGGAAGATATATAATTTGGAAGTTCTTGACCAGGTGTCTATGGCGGTAGTTCTTTCCAACAAATGAAAAGAGATGGAACTTCTGTTTCATGATTGGAACAGAACTCTCCCATTTTCCATGTTCATCCGGGTAATGTGGATCTCCTGTGGAAGAAGATTGTACTTGACCCCATGGATCTCAAAGATCTTCTTCAGTTCCAAGATGAGCTCAGTTATCCTAATGCTCCTTTCACTATAGTTGTGATGGTTGATGGTGTGTTGCACAGATAAGCACAGCTTCAGCTTGTCCACATTGTCTATTTGTTTTGCTATCACACTGTGCTTTGGATTCCAATACTTTGGCTTGCTCTCAATGTACCTAAACACATAACCACACATGCATGTCACAAATATTAACAAAACAAAAAGGTGCTTATGTACCTTCTTAATTTTAGTATAATCATGTTCAACTTCCTCTCTCTTTCTCTCTCTCTCTCTCTCTGCAATACCTCTTATTGGCTCAAAAAAATAAAAAATAAAAAAAGTGCAAGGAATAAAGAGAACTGACATTTGTATTGATTTCTTGAGTGCAATGATAGTATCCATGGGAGTTGAAACATCAATGGTAAAATCAATTGAATCCCACATCTCTGGACTCCTATAGAAATTGCTTATTGGCTTAGAGAGCAAAACTGCATTAGGGTAGTATATCTTCTCATTGTCATATCGAAGAAACACTGTTGTCAAGATATTCATCTCTTCCACAATCATCTGCATGTTATATAAGTAGTACGTGTAAGTACATAACTAATCAAATGGATGCAGAAAAGATGTAACAACTTTTTGTTATAAAAGAGAATTGGAACGATTGAAACAAGCAAAGGCCAACATGTTTATAGAGCTTGAGAAATTACATGAACACCATCAATGACGCAGCGGTCTCCAATATCAAAAGGGTGCATGACAAAGACAAAGATGATGGCCTCCAAGACAGTCTTGCAAGTTCCTTGGAAGGCAACCCCTATCAAAACTACTTGTGTCATGCAGAAGAATATTATCTTGAGCGTAGCCACCCCCATCACCAAAAGCATCACAATGATTATTATCACACTCACAACCGCGCTTGCTAGTTTGTGAAGCTGCTGCACTGCTGTTTTGGTATCATTCAGTGATTGTGCTAGAGCTTTTCGCTCATAATAAGCTCGAATCTGATCACAAATTCATCAGCTAATTAATCATCTATCTTTTACTATTTATTTTAATTACTTGAACTTTTGAACCAACATATCTAAAGAAGTTTTAGACAAGACTAGCTGTTTGTGAACCAAATTAAATTAAACAGAAAAAATCAGAGTAACAAACAAAAAAAAAAGATGAGTAACACTAATTAAAACTTAGGAATACAGGAAATATGGTTGATTGTCAATGCTATATCTGGAAGTGAGAAATTTACAATTAAAACTTACCACCCAATTTCTAAATGAAGACCTGCTGATCTTTCCAGTTTCAAGGGCACCTTCAAAAAGTGGGAATATGGTATGTATCTCAACCCTCTTCAAAAATCTCATGAGATCCTCCTCTTCAATATACCTTCAATTAATTATAAAATCCCATATTTGAATCATCTCATTCATACATAATTATTGTCACAATTTAGTTACTTGATGATTTGTCAATTAAAAGTCAATTCGTAATAACTATGATCTATAAAATTGAAGTGTCAAATTATAAATAGTATGGAGTAAACTTTTTTTTTTTTTTAATGCATAGATAGTTGCAAAAAAGTTAACTCAGCTGATAATTAACATGCCATCATGAATAGTTGTAAATTTTTGTGAAGTAAAGCCAACCCCCGTAGCTGGCGTGGGTGCAAAGACAATAAAGCACTGGAGTAACTCTAGCTTCCTTATGAAGGGCCCCTTTTTTTTCTCGACTGGAAACTCAAGTTGAGCTTGCTTTATCAAGAAGCTAAACCTGGGTAACCATGCCCGGCCCAGTTGGTGGATTAAGCATATGCAGAAAACATTGGACTGGAATTCTTTAAATAGACCCAAAACTTCGTCAATTATTAGTGGGCTAGAATTCATGATTATTAGGCTATTAAGAGCTTTATCTGTCCCACTTTATTCTCCATCCAATCCATACTAGGAGGAGTAGGGCAATGTATTTCTAGGTCCAACATAATGGACCAAAGGGCAAAACAGAACATCATTGACGTTTATAGGCAGTACAAAGTGGCTTACCAGACTTAGTGCACTAAAGATTGCAAAAAAGCAATGCTGTTGGTGCTGGGACCATGGAGTTGGCGGTTTATACTTATATTTTGTACCATTGACACAATGGGCCATTTGTCATGTTAGTGCAAAATAAATAATGGCTAAGAGTAGGAAACTGACAGAGCACTATACCTTTGCTCTCAATTTTGGGGCCTAAATAAAGAAGCGGTCACTTGTGGATTGAGAGAGGTATAATATAAGGACTACAAGACAAGAAAAATAAGGACCACAAGACAAGAGTGCTTCTCAACATGGAAAGACTAGAATAGTGTAAGCCAAATTCAAGCCAATACACGACCAAAAGAAATAAAAAATTCAAGCCAATAGCAACGGTACGACATTTTGGTCCAAACGTGCACCTGCAAAATGGCCTAAGGGTCCTGTGGTCCTAATGCAATGCAATCCACCGTCCTCATAGTGGGTTACATCTAAGGGTGATCACAGTCTGTCGTACAATGGGTGTATCTAGCAGAACCAACATTTTACTCGTGGCAATTAGTTGCAGCCTCCCGTTTTATGGTGCATTTGATTTTATATTTGTACATTTGATTTTGAATAAAATTAATTTTGTTAGAATTAATTTGATTAAAATTAATTTTAAAATAAAGTAATGTATATTTCATAGTTTAATTTGACAATTAATTTTGATAAAAATTAAATAAGTAAAAATCTAGAAGTGATAACTTATCACCTCCATCTGAGTTAATTTTAAAAGAATAAAATTGATTTTGGGATTGGTTACAATTGAAATTGATCAAAATGTAAAAACATCAAAATCGATTCTAAAGTTATAGAATTGATTTTGAAAATTGCAAACGTGATTGCACTTAGTGGTGTAGAAATTTTGTATCATGAAATGATGAAATTTTTTGTGTTCAAAAACAGAAGAAAAAATGAATTTGATAACGTTTTCTGCAAGCCTTAGCTGAAAAATATAACTTTCGAATATAATATTAAGTTTTTTTTCTTGAATTTGCAAAGGATTTGAGTTAATAGTTAAACACATAAAGAATAGGAATAATTATATTTCTACATCTATTTATTTATATTTATATACATATAATTAAATTAAGTTGATTTTGTAATTATATTATTTTTTTTACATGTATTCTTCTACTGAAAGCGATTCTATTCGAATGCTATGAGAAACTTAATGATACTAGTATACTTTATCTAAATTGCTTACGTGCCTTTTTAGGAAGAAATCAGCTCACCTTATTGAAAAAAAAAAAAAAAAAATCCTCAGAGTGCTAACTTGGCAGCCTAGAAACAAGTAAGCTTTTACTAATTGGCATTAGGTTTAGTATACAAATATTTTTATATCTAAATTCAATAATATTTTGTTATATTATTTAATAAATTTGACATTTTATTAAATAATATAACAGTACGTTATTAGATATAATAAAAAAAATGCATAATGAAAATACATAATAGTTAAACTCAAAATAAAGCCAAAATATACCAATTATATATGTTTCACCATTAATATCGGTTGAATAGCCCAATCATTAATAAACACACAAACCTTAATAATAGTAACTAAAAACATTGACATGAAAAATGCTTTGTATAAGGCACATGTTAAACGCGTAGTTGTATTAAATTTTAATTACTTTTCTCTATGTAAATAGCATATTAAATTTATCTTTAGTAACTTATTATAGACAATTTGCTCTTTTATCTTTTCTTTTTTCCCCCTCTATCTTTTATTTTTCAATTTTATTATTTACCTTTAGTAAATATTAGTATCTCTTATCACGCTTTTCTTATATAACTAACCGATGATATTATGTCATCACCATGTCATAGTTACATATTTCTACCTCATCACTGATGGTAACATATTATTTTTATTAAGGTTTATAACATATTCGTTATTGAGAATTGAATTGGTAAGCAATTCGAAACATAAAATATTAAAATAAAAGAATAAAAAAGCATAAAAATTAAAAAATAATATAAAAATAAAATATTAAATTGCCTATTTTGTATTAATAAAGTTAGGATATTTAGCCATTAAAAAAGGCATCAACATGTAATAATAAGTTACAAGTAACAGAATAAGCATAATTATTAATCTAACTTAAAAAAGGTATAAAGATGATTTACTAAAGAACAGTATAAAAGAAGTAGATGAAGAATCATTATATCCATCAAATAATAACCTTTACTAAAGAGTAATTTGCACGATAATCAATTGAAAATCTTACTTAGCTCGAGTCAAATATCTTTTATTAAATATAATCTAATTACAAATTAATTGTTAGCTATTAATTGAGTCATGTTACTCAATGTAGGTCAAGTATTATTGTCGAAGGAAAATATCTTTTGAACGTATGAAGTGTATGGATGCCATATATGTTGGCTTTATATATGAATTTGATAAATTTAATATCTTGGTTCATGACACTTGTAATGACTATAGCTTTTATGTTAAAGAATATATATATATATATATATATATATATATATATATATATATATATATATATAAAAGATGAAATAAGTGATTTATTATGAGAGTGAGAGGAGGAAATCTTGACTATTAAATCTTATATGAATGGTCAAAATTAAAATATAAAGTCATATGATTTTTTTAAATCATCATATAATATTTAAATAACTTTAAATTTTGACAATCCATATATAATTATATTGCCTAAATTCGCTCCTCTCACTCTCATAATAAACTATTTCTCTCATATGATAAGCTATATATATATATATATATATATATATATATATATATATATATATATATATATATATATATATATATATATATATATATATATATATATATATATACTTCTCATTGTAGAAAAAATATTTCTCTTAAAAGATATATATAGTGATATATACTTACTTGGCACCAGGTTTAGCAACGTTCTTGAAAATCCTCTGTGCGCAATTTCGAGCTTCCCACTCGCTGTTGATCTCGGACTCAGCTTCACTGAAATCATCCACAGTCCTTGAAATGGTGGACAATCCAGAAGACCTGACATAGTTCACAAGCCTCCTCACACTCCACGCAGATGCAGTGCTCTCCATGCTGAGCTCCCTCAACTTCTCCATGTCAATCCTCCTAGACCCAAACTTCTTTGACTTGTACAAGTTAGCCTCCTTCAGCTTCCACCTCGCTGGCATGGACTTTGAACCTGCGAAATATTATTTGAGCACGTAATGTATAGAGTATAGACACAGTACAGACATAATAAATGAATTATTCTAGGCGTGTGTATGGAGGGAAAATAAATAAATATATATTGTTTTAAATTTATGTTCCAGATGTATATATTATAATAGTTAGTGTTGAGTGATGTAAAAATAATATCACTCTTTGAACCTGTGAGGTGGTGCTGCTGCAATATCTCTTCAGCATCTTCCATTGGTGGACCTGAAAGGGTGTCCAAAATATAGTGATGGAAAACGCTCTCTTTCATCCTGTCAAAGTAGGTAGTGACATGAAATGAAGAGGCCAGCATCTTCACAAGCACAATCTTCACAAGCCATATGATAGCACCAACCAACACAGCTACCAGTGCCTGAAACACCTTGTTGGGGAACTCGTGGTTCTTCTTCTGCACATCAGCGAACACCACACTCCAATACGAGAGCAAAACAAGGCCTAGCCACAAGCAGCTCCTTATGCTCTTTCTTAGGCCATAGATAAAGTACAAGACCTTCTCTCTGAGCATGAAGTTTCTTTCAATGATGAAAACGGTGACAGCAACTAGCCACCCAGAAACCAAACGGCCACTGAATGTGACCATAACCATCAAGCACCACTTCCAAATTTCCAAACACCCCAAGTGCATGTTCTTGATTGAGGTTATTGTCAGGGAACACACCAAGCAAGTTAATATGTTGAGGAACAAGACCCATTCCACAACAACTCTCCACTTCACCTTGTTGAACTTCCTCTTTCGGTGCAACCCTTTGTCGCCACCATCCTCCTCGATCTCTTCTTCATCCCATTCCAACTCATCATCATCTTCATCATCTTCTTTATCCACGGAAGATATCTTGTAGGAAGAAGATTGAGTGTCACTTTCTTGAGAAATGGTTGACAGTTTGTTGTTGAGGGGTGGATAGTTGTATTCAAGGATTCTGGATTTGGGTTTGGAGAAGCTGAGACGGTTAAGGGTTTTGACCCTTAAGGGTTGTTTGGGCTTCTCATTATTAGCTTCAGCACTCTCAGTGTCCATAGAGGAGGGCTTAGGGTTATGTTGGTCAATGAAGACAACATGATCTGAGGACCTCGGTTTCTCCATTTGAGCTAGCAGGGTAGAGTAGTGACTACTTCTTTTGCTTTGTTTTGAGAGTATGGAGATTGTGAACACTAGTTACCTTAATGGACGTGTATTTATAGAAGAAAAATGTTGTACATCTATACCGGACAATCTTATATGAGTGGAAGTAGAAAATAAATAAAAAATGTCTTAAGTATCTTTTAGATCATATGAGTAAAGTAACAGTCCTTTTTATAGAAAGGGAAATATTTTTTCGCACATCAAGTTTTAATTTTATGTAGAGACTTCATAAGGTGTGACATGTGAAGATAAACATTGGTTGATGTGGTATGAGTTTTACTTTTTGGATGGGAAAAGTTATTTGAAACACTATGTATAGATAGTATGGACATGGTATATGTATATGACTGGGGTTGAGTATTAATGTACAAGTGTATCGGGGTGAAAAAATGTGGTGTACATAATATGAATATAATATATGTTTGTACTTTTTTCTCTTTAATAATATGTTTATATGATGTCTAATTTTTAATATACAAATAATATTTCTTTTTATGTGTAAGAGAGATATTGTTTGACTATCCCAATTTAACATTAAATATAATATTTCTTTCACTTTAATGTATATATATATATATATATAACACTTTTCTACCTTCACGACTGCATATTTCGATATTAATGTACACTCATTAATTAGCATATATAGTATGAGTTCAAAAGGGGTTTTCATTATGTGTAAATAGACATGCTACTCTTTCATGATTTTACTTCCGCAAATGTAACTGTGAACAAAATTTCTCAAAAAAGAATTATGAAATATATGTCAGCAAAAGATTAATCATACTCACTGGAGCTACTGATATTTTTTTGATGATATTATAAACTTCCAATTTTTTATTATAAAATCATCATTAATAAATATTTTAATAATTTACCTTTAATATGATAAGTTTAGGTATCCTAGCAATTCCTCAAATGAAAAAAAAAATGAAATTTTTATTTATTCCTTTAAAAACACCTTTATCATTAAATGCATGTGACTTTTAATGTTTAACACCGCATACATGTATCTAGTAGTGTGAGAAAATTTTAAGTGCTTTGAAAATATGTACACTAGTGTTTTGTTCTATTTACAGTTTAATACTTTAGTTATTGCATTAAAAATAAAAAAGGAAAGGAAAAAAAACACAGTAGTCATCTGCAATAGCCGAAGTGTATAATTGTGAATGAAAGATAACATCGTTTTCTTGTTTTTTTTGGAGCTCTCAAAAATTTGGTGGATATGCTGATCCGTAGGAAGAATATACAAGATCTTCACCCAATCCCAAATAAACCATGTGTGCAAAATCAGCACAAACGTTTGCAAGTTGAGCTGTGTTTCCATGACATGGGGCTTTCAGGAAGTGCCATTAGTGCGCACATTCTGGCATGATGGTAAAGAGGGGACCCGTCCTCAACCAGCATTAGTTAATTTATACCGTGGAATTATAGCTTGTAAGGAATAAAGGAGTACCATATGGGACGGTAATGTGTGAACAATGAAGTCTTCATGCGCATGATCAAAACATCCATAATGAAGTGACAACCCCTTTTCATGGAGAAATTCTTAAAAAGAGACAAAGCGTTGATATATACATGTCACATTATCATATGAAGCATTAAACACACATATCGATCAGTTATGTAGATATGATTAGATATCACCAAAAAGAAGAATTAGCTGTACACGGATACTTGACAGTGGCTCAGGGGATCAAATTTATAGACTCCAATATTAAGTTCAAGCAAAACTTCATTAGGATGAGTAAAGTGAGGCTTGTCAAAATAGTCTTGGTGTGGTAGCTCATCAGTTTGGTTGATCGGTTGATTTCAATCGAGACCTGCAGTACATTTTCCATCCAAGTGTCTTTCATCCAAAGTTGGTGGTGATGTGGCTTTTGAAAGTGGGTGGCATGTGGTGTTGGATTGATTGCAGGTGGCTTATTCTGGGGAGTGTTTTTTGGGTGCTTTTTTGGTGATTGTGTGTTAGGAGTTTAGTGTGTGTGCGTGTTAGTAGTTGTTCTTTATTCTGTTTTGTCCTAATTTTTGTTTTGTCTTTGTTTCTGTTTGCTACTCTTCTAGTCTTGTGGGCTCTTTTGAGCTACAAAAAAGAAAAAAAAAAAATGAGATTCATAAGGAAATTGAGCCGATCATTAATAGCAGCTTAGCTTCCATATATAAAAACAGCTCATTTTTAGTGTGACAAGTCCATGAAGTAGCTTCCATTCTTCCTTAAATTTTAGCCTATTAATTGTATCAAAAAGTTTATTTTTAATATTACAATTGAGTTTATAAAACATAAAAACAAGACGTAACATTAAAGACTCTTACGTTTCACGTAAACATGAACTATCTTTTTCACGGAATGCATATTCTTAGCAGACTGGTGGTAGTTCTAGTCAAAATTCAATTCCGCCGTGGTACCACAAATGATTAGAATTCATGCGGCTGCTACGGATGGCCTGGTGTTAAAAGGAAAAGTTTTTTTGTACCACTCTTTTTTTCAAATACTCAACATCCTTATCTCTATTTTTCTTCTCTCTCCTCTCTCTTTTTACTTTTTTATTTTTTCTTTTTTTTGTAATTTTTTTCAAGTATGTAAGTGGATGTTGGGAATATTTAGAGTTGAAAGTGATACAAATAATACCTCTCAACACTAAATAATTGAATTCCTAGGATAGAATAATATTCTCTTTCAAAAATAGTTTTGTTCTATCTTTTAGAGCATGAAGAACTCCTAATGACCAACGAATGTAGGTACAATCCTATGCTGTATCACTACAGATATTAGAATTCCACTAATATATGTCATTCTTCATTTATGAGCATGAACGAATTAGATGTTGAACATTAAATTTTATATAAATAATTAAAATTAAAATATAAAATTAATCTTAACTCTATATATATATATAACTATTAAATTTTATATAATTAATTATATGTGCATACATATACAGGTATAGATCATATTATTAATATTTTTTATTTTTATTAAATAATATTATAAAATTATTTTACATTACTAAATGCATAAAAATTATTCTCGTATAGATAAACCTTATAGTACTTTTTCAAACTTTTCAAATCAGTACTGACAATGATTATTTCCTTCCTGGTAATCCTTGTGTTAACAACCATTTGCATTAACGCATCAAATCTACGTTGGAATACATGTGGCAACTTGCAATACAATAATGTTATTTCTCTGTCTCGAAGATAATAATAAAAAATATAACGTCACCCATATTGGCGCACAAGTCCATATGGAATGATTCCATTGGAGGAGTTATCGTATAGATAGATTCTTTGCTATGCTTGAAAATTGGACGACTGTCAGGGTGCTACAGGACCAAAAGAACACGTGCTTTTGAGTATTTCAAAATTGAGATGGCGAGTGCAATCGTATTTGGAGTTGGCTGATCACATGCGCCCAGGCAAGTAAAGGAATGGAATTGGCATATTGGACTGATGAACATGTGTAAAAAGCTCCTGCATTGGCTACATGTCTTCCCTTACTAAAAATTAATTAATGAAAGTTTATTGACTTTTTATTATTAATCAATAAAAATTTATTTTAAAAATTAACATACACAAATTTCCTATTGAAGGTAATATCTACGTGCCTCTATAACAGTGAAGAGTTTAGCGTCTTATTTTCCTCCAATCTTTTGTTCATAATTCTTTATCCGCTTTGTAATAATGGCAAATGATGATGGAAGAATGAAACAAGGAAAGGCAAAAGTTCAAGTTGTTATGCTCTTTTCTAAAATATCAATGCCAAAAGATTCAAGTTGTTATCGCATGGTGAATATGAAGGATCGACTTTGTGCGCTGTTTATAAATGCTTGAAACAGATGTGATCTTGTCGAGTCCTAGAAGTTAGCATTCAAGCTTGACATAAGTTTACTACTTCTTGTGTGTTTGGATTGGATTTTACAAAGTTGATTTTGGATTAACTTAATTTTGCTTGGTTTATAAACACTTGAAACAAATGTTATATTGTCTTGAGTCCCAGCAGTCAACATTATACCATGTTTAAGTTAGATTTTACAAACTTTATGTATTTAATTCTGATCAAATGCAGGTTTGCATGATAATGATTTATGTTGGAAAACATTTATATGAAAAATTCTTTAAACTTAGTTAATGTTGTTGCATAGTATTTGCTAGAGAAACAAGTAAAACCCTACTTTAATTCTTGAAAGATGGATGTCACCATATTAATCCTCTCTGAAAACAATGGTCATCATATAAGTCCCTTAAATATCCAAAAATCCAAAATAACTACAAAATTTATTCTTTTATATCATCACTTTAGTCTTTCATAAGGATGAATATAATCATGTTTTATATCTTCGATAGTCAATAGACTTAATGTAATAAAATGATCTATAAAGGATTAATGTGATAATGCTAAATTGTTTGAAAATTAAAATACGATTTTACTCTTAGAAAAACTAGTCATATGCTGATGTGCCCCTAGTGCTGAGGTATTAATAGTCAGCGATGATTCAAATTATATTCAGTTGTAGTTAGTTGCACTTCTGAGTAGTATAGCATATGATCAGTACAATTCAATCTTTTCACTTTGCATTTTCAAGTTCTTGTGCTTTCTTTTCTTTACTCCTATCTGTGGTGTATGACTTTCTAACGTTGGCAGCATGACCTTGTGATCCATCATGGAGAATGCAGCCGCTGTTGCACCTTACGGCAACAAATCTCGTCATATCCACCCACTCCATCTTCGTCAAGCTGATAGAGAATAGTTTCTTGCTCAGCAAATTCTTGCAGCTATCGAGTTTGTATCACCGGTTTGAAAATTTTAAGTGTATAAACTAAAAGGACTTAAGCCATTATGTATTCAATATTACTGACTACTACATCACTACATTGTTGTAACAATATTTTAAGCAAACATTAAGTCTCAATAAACTATCGAGGCACAACTAGTCAACTACGTTCAGAAAAGATATGAGCTGCAGTATTCTTGACCAATCTAATTTCACACCTTGATATGTAAGTCAAAAAACTTGTGTCATACATAATGAGTTTAAAGACAACAAAAATCAAGGAGATATTGAAGTCTGTTGTGTGTCCAACACTACTGTAGTCGGTCCTTGAGTTTCTTCCCATGTGCTGTATGAAACTAGGAATTTATTTCGAGGTCCTGAGTCGATCCTCTGCTTCATAGAGCAAGAAAACAAACTAAATTGGAACAAAAACTTCCAATAACAAAAGCGTGCATTCCCGTCCGTTGTGTCTGCAAATAAGAACAGCTATCTGTTGTGGGTTGCAATGTAAAGGAGATGAATATGCCTTTTGAAATTAGTCATAGAGCTCAAGAATTATAACTTGACTGAGCATGCTCCTATAGCAATAGCATTGTGAATGACCATTGCAGCGTTGGAAGCTAAACTGATTTGTGATAGAGAAATCTGAAGCATATGGAAGACAACCCATAATGCCAATACAAGACGGTAGCAGTCTGAGCAAGTTAGCAAGATCTTACTACTTTGTGAGCTCCACATCGAACCCGAAGTTTAATAATTTGATAGATTTCTCGGGCAGGCTTTTCATGAAATTATTCAGATCTTTCCATTTCAGTTTATGCTTGTATGAATCTTCAAAATTAAGAGCAAAGTTTTTCAAAACCCCAGCAATAGCCAATGGTAGATTCAATAGCCACAGCACGCTTTGAATAAACTGAGTGAAGAATACCAAAAGTAGTGGCAATTGATCTAGCTATCCCACAGTTGTAGATGATACTGGCACAATATTCCCTTGGTCCACTGAAGGAGGCTTTCCTCATTTTTCAAGAAGCCATATCATCCACCTAGACAAGAACTGTCTTTGAAGGTGCTCGGGTAAATCTACCTACAACAAGAAGTAATCACAGTATCAGTATAACAGAAGGATGTCAGTTTATTCCACCACTACCAAGAACTACTTAGTTCCCTATATTAAATGCTCTACAAGATCTATGTCCAAAAGGAAAAACTGAAATGATTCAAAAACTAGAACCAAAAAAAATTATACAAGGAACTGCAAATTGGCTAGAGAGTAGCAGATTCAGTTCAAAATATGAACATTTGAGTACCCAAAGGATGATATTATCTTCAAATTTAAAGTAACTAGATTACAATTAATTAACGTTTTAAAAATCATACCAAATCGCCTGGTTGAAATAGTTGGGCTGTGAACCAAGCAAGTCTCCAGTTCAAATACTTTCCAGTTCAATCACAGTTCACTCACAAATTTAGCCGGTTGAACCAATTGAACCATGAACCGGAGGTCTTGCCAATTCCAATTTAAAACTTTGTGATTAATAAAGTAGCATCTATAACTTACTAAATTAAAATCAGAACTTCAAAAAACAAAAGTAATTTCAAAAGAGACAAATTGACTGATCTATGTAAATGATTAAAAGTCAATCCACCTATTCAGCAGATTTTAACAATCAAAAGAAATATCAGGTACAAACATTTTTTATTTCAAAGTTTGATGCAATTGTGTGTCCCTATACTTTACAAGTCAACCAATATCACCAGATGAAAAAACAGACCCGTCCTATGTTCCCTCAAATATCTGTGGTGACGTTTTAGATAGACTCAACTGCTTGAAATTCAATTACTAAGATGAATTGCACATTGTTGGGATAGCAAAATGCAATTACAGGATACATATGTCTATTGGTAAAATTATTAAAGATGAAATTTAGGATTTCTTACTGCAACTGCTGCAAATAAACTACTTTCACTTAAGTTATAGAAGCATAATAGTTTATTCAAAAATATGGAACTTACACTACTCCATTGTGAAGAGTAGCCATCAGTTGAAAGCAACCAACTTCTAGTATTTGACAGAAAATCCAAGTTCGGGCTTGTAGAATCAAAATCTAGCAGCTCATCATCATTACAATCATCGCTATCATACTTCCTCCTTCTCTTCTTTCTAGCCTTTTGTTTTTTCTTGTTTTTCACTCCAACTGAATGCCTGCAATCAAAACCAGAACAATCTTCTTCCAATGGTCCATCATGAGCTAGCAATGCATGTTTATTCGGGTTGCAGAAACCAACTTGATTATCAATATTCGGGTTGCGGAAACCAATTTGATTATCAATAAAGACAGACTCCCAGGACTCAGGAGTCTTGCATTCTTGTGACAATCTATAGTAAAGAACCCAAGACTGAAGTCCCAAACACTTTATCGCTTCAACAGTTGTCATCTTATATGTATTCTTGAAGATTGGGGTCAAGCTATTAGCATTACTTGGGATTGCAGATATCTTCGACACAATTTCATTGATTTTTTCCTGTGGCTCCAGGGCCTCTTCATCACGTAAAAGGCGTAGAAGCTGCCTGCACTGAGTAGTAACAGCATTCAACAGCAGAATCTGGTCAATAGATCCAGTAGCACCACATTTTAAAAGTACAACCACAAACAAGTCAGTGATATTATTGAAATGTTGAAATTCTACTTCAAGGCTGAGAAATTTACGAAGCAATTCCACAAAGTAGCATAGGTCCTGCTCTTCAAGAGCAATAAGAAGGTGCTGGCACAAGGAACAGAAAGGCTGCTCTGTAAGGAATTCATCTATAACCTCCCACACATCTCCTAAATCCTCTTTATACATTAAATTAATGAAATAATGCACAAAGAATGACCTATCAATGAAAAAAATATCACCATCTTTCACCGACTCAGCAAACTCAGTAGATGACCAAAATTCAGGCACATTCTCGATAAAATTTTCCACAGTTCGCTGGATGTCCAAATGAAGAAAATAATGGGGCTTTGTAGCAACCATTGCTGGTGACTGCCCATGCTTTCCCTTCCACTCCAGCTCCTCCCAACAAATATCCCTGTATTTAAATGCAAACTGGGACAATGCCTTGAAACCTTTCCCCTGCTCTAGTCCACCACCAGAGGAAGAATATGAAAACCACTGTGATATACGCTTAGGATTACCTGCATTTCACCCACAAGATGCACGATCAAAACTCAAAATACATACAAACATAAATACATACATATATTTACGTACACACACACACACACACACACACACACACACACACACACAACAAATGGATGGCTGCCCAACACATTCTTTCTTTGCATATGATCATGTCATGTTTCATAATAAGTAACATCTAAATTAATTAATATCATGGGCCCTGGCAACCACAGACACATATGTTCAACACAGAGACCATTCATCAGTTACATCAAGGTAAAATCAACAAATAGTATGCTGTATGACATGGGGAACAACAAGATATTGCCACAAACAACCTACACTGCAGATAAGAACAAACAAAAGAGTATAGATATAAGAGTAGAAGAATCCATTTTTTCATCCATAAAAAATACATTCATCAATCTTGTCGCTTAGAGATGAATTTTACTGATTTACTCCCTACAATGCCAAAACCTCAACAATGTCATCCCTCCATCAATGGGAAAAACACCCATAACATGCTAAAACAACCTGCACTACACTACACTACATATATGAGCTGAAAAAATGAGTAGAGTCCATGGATAAAACTCACCTTCAAAAAACTTCTCGAGTATGTGACTTCTCTGAGCCAAAATGGAACCCGCTTTTCGCGGCGACTTCTGGAACACCAAATGCAGAAGCTGGGACGCCAGGCCCCCTTTCTGCCCTCTAGTTCTCATCAAATTCCCAAACAACTCGCGCTGATCTCGGGGAGTGACCCACGTCACCCCAGCAATGGTGTTGCAAAGCCATAGCCGAGCTTCGGCGCGACCACCCGACATCATCGCTGACCAAATAACGGATTCCAGCTCCTTCAAAAGAGAGATTCTCAATTCCGTCGAACCATCGTCGTCTACGTCGTCGCTCCAATTGGGCTCCGACAAGAACAAGTTAATCATTTCTTCCTCGTTTCCTTGCTTTCTTCTTTTAATTTTCGATTATTCGGTCCAGAAAATGGGAACAGTGTATCTGTGTAAACTAATAAAGAAATTATTGTGCTGCAGGAAGAGTTGGAAGGAATGAGATGTTGTGTTTTAAAAACGCATCACCGTGATTGTGATTGTGATTGTGAGCGAAAACCCTAACGCCTCGGAGGAGGAGGAACACGACAGCTGAAGCAAATTAGCGAACTGGCGGTCGCAGAGCTGACAGCTCCCACGTCGTCGTTTTTGTTGTCCAATTTTTTTCCCCCTTTTATCCATATCGATGACGGCATGCGTAATATTCACGTATACTGGAATGATATTAAGAATTTTAATATGTTTTATTAATCAGAAATGTATATCCATAAGAATATGAAAATTAATTTTCATAAACTATTAGTATAAAATATAGGTTAGAATTTAGAGAACGATCATATCTATTTATTATATAATTTTGAGATAGTTATAATGAAAATTAAAAAATTAATGACCTCATTTTATATAATTATATCTCCATGCAATAAAAGTTTATATTAACAAAATATCAAAATTAATTTTGAAGAAGACACCTAACACTAGCATACGCATAAGTATGTAAATGTGAAAATATCAAGATATATATATATATCGAAATAAAATAAATATTGTATGTTAAAAAAATATTATATTTGATATCGAATTTCAGAGCTATTCGATCTTATGTTTAATATTTTAATTTAGCTTTTATATATATAAAGCAAAATCTACTATATGAAATAAATGATGAATAAGTCATTAAAATCTTTCAAAAAAATAAATAAATCATTAAAATCGGAATATAATTTAGTAATTTCAACAATAATCTGTTTTAATACTCCTTTACCTCTATTTATTGAATTACGTTTTATCTAAGATGTAAATTAAAAACAGTTCATTTTATAAATTATAAAATAAGTATCCACTAAAATAAGAAAACAAATATAATTTCCGAACAGTTCATTTGTAAACACCTTGTTTTTTGACATCAAACTGAATGGTCCTAGTGACTCCAACAACACAATCAATACTCGTTAAAAGGCAATAGCTTAAACCATCAGCTCCATTTGTTAAAGAACTTCATTTACCAAGTTTTGATGATAAAAAAAACAAAAAAATAAAAAATATCAGAGCATTAACGTATCGTGCTCAACATCAATACAAGTACGATTCTCTGTAAAATGATCCCCGTATACCATATATAAATGTCAATGTTCTTAAAATGGTAGCCCTTACATACTTTTGAGGTTTAAAACTTTCACACCTTAACATGAATTCACTTGAATATTACACAAACGAATTATTAGGAAAAATAAGGTAGAAGGAAGGGATCAGATACATTTCAACTCATAAAGAATAATATTATATCTATATGAAAAATTTCTCTATAAATTAACAAAACCGGATTATTGGGTTAACCATTGTTCTTTTTGACAAATTTGTACTTGACTCAAACTTGAATCAATCAATGCCGAGAGCAGCTTTGAATTCGTTTCCCTTTGTTTCTACGAAATCCTGGTATTACTACTACGCTAACCACCAGCAATCTCAACACTGCTTAGGTTCCAAAGTTTGCATTGTCATCTTGAACCCTTGTCGGATGAATACCACAGCTTCTTCTGGCATACCAATATCTTCTCCATCTCATCACCATTCTCAGTCTTTTCTTTGTGACATCCCCATCTCATACCCTTAGCAATGGTTGCAATGGCATCCACAAAATAACTGTGCTCACGAATGATTGCATACCCATTAGGCCTTAAAATGCGGTCCATTTCCAGCAACACATATTTCATTTCACATCTGCCACAACAATCATTGTCAGAGCAATCTAACAAGTAATAAAACTACTGGATTAAACAAGATAGCTAGTTATTCTAATAACTTGAAATTTGGATTTTCGTGCATCATTGAACTAACTTATCTTGTGTAAAGAAAGACACAATTAAACTGTTCAAGACACAATTAAAAAAATACTCGCAGAGCTAATTTGTCATGTAATTAATGAAACTGAGATAGGGAAATTTCTTGCTCTTGGAAAATACAGCGATTTCTCCCCAACCCATTTCCGTGAGAACATATTTATGTGACTAAATACCAAACTGATAGCTTACTCTAAAAGCATATTCATGAGTAAATCAGTTGACAAGGTCACCTGTGGCTTTCTGCAGTGAAGAGTCCATCAAGATGAAGCAGATCATATGTACGAGGATATGTCGAAAACGCTTCACACCTACCATAACAACAACCAAATCAACACCACACCATATAAGAAAAAATATATTCGAAAACAAAAAAACCTCATGGCTCATATGCAACATCTCAAAATTACCAGTCATGGAAGGTTCCAATAAGGCCTCGATCATAGACCACAGGGAGTGTATTGGTAGTAGCATAAGATGAGACCACATTCATGACCCACACGGGATCATTAATCAAGGCTGCAGCAAAACCTCCATACACCGTATTCATGTCCATCACATTTCTTATCTTGTCCGTCCCAAGGTCAGGGAGCAACTTCCTGTAATGCTCAATACGTTTTTTCCATGTACTGTCATCATATTTAAAAGCACTAGCACTCCCACGGTGAACCATTGAAATCCGTTCGGGTGTAGCTTGCAGCCGCTCCGGCCACTTAGGGATGGATGCCAGACCTGATTTCTTAAACTTTGGATCGGGAACCACAATACATGCGCGAAGTGGAGTATACCATGCTGAATCTGGTTCAAGACTGTCATCACATTTTGGTGGATAGGTATGTCTAGCCAGCTTATTATAGCAGTTATTATCTGGAGACTTTTGCCATACAGCAATGTCACCCTTCTTATTGTACATTTTAAAGCACAATGAAGCCAGCAACTCCTCCAACTTCTCATAATCTGATTTTTGCTCTTCGATAGTTGTGTTCCACCCACGCCACCTGCGCTGATAGTTGATTGGTGGACCAGACAAGACCCAAAATCCTCCAGGACGAAGAATCCGGTGTATTTCAAGGAGATAAACACCACCTAAAACCAGACATAACAACAATTTATGAATGACAATTAGAGATTAGCAGATACCAGTAACTGATTCATCAAAGCAGTGACATTAGAGTGAAATCGACAGCCAGGAATAAATGTGGAACCTAGTTCAAGGGTCGGTATACCATTTTATAAAATGGCCACACTTACTGGAACAGGAAAAAAAAAAAAAGACTCAAAAACAGTGATAGTTTCACATTAATCAAAAGGAAAGTAGTAAAAATATTGCTGAGTGAGATCTGAGAAAACCAGAAGCTCATTGAATAAGATATAAGCCTGATAGGAAAGAACCCCATGTATGAAACCCAAAGTTTAAGCAGCTACAAACTGGTAAAGTTCATGAGCACTAGAAAATGATGCACGGACAGAAATAATTGCTAAGCTCAAAATCCACAGAAAAATTACCAAAATCTGTCCATGGTATAAGGCATCTGGAGCAATGAGCCATATCAAAGGAGTTTGATGGGAATGGAAGTCTCTGAGTAGAAATGACACCAAGGATTGCTGGAATACCACGCTCCAGAGCAAATTGAACCTGAGCTTGATGGTTATCTCTTGGGGCAAGAGAAACTGTCAGAATCCCGCGATCCAACAAGTCCCCGCCCCAGCTAGCAACCTAAAATACATAAGTGCCATGTAGATGAGTTGACATAACTCTTTTGTCTATCACTTGATCAAGAATTGCAACAAAAATTAATAGGTATTAAAATATATTTACATTGCAGTTAACAAAATGCAACTAAAAGAAGCAGCATTTTTAAGTAAACAAGAAACTTATTGTCTTAGAAGGGATTTGAGGTTTGTAATTAGCATAACTATTCATTAGAAGAATACAAATGATGAAAATATCAGTAAAACTCACCCCACAGCCAGTATCAATGGCAGTTCGAATAGTCCCATCTTTCATTTCTGGGATAAGATCTTGCATTAAATCAACATATTCACCAACACCATTGGGGAACATGGTACCCCCGCCAGGAAAGAGGAATTTCTCGCCTTCTTTTTTCAACCAATGCTGATTGGACTTCTGCTTGTTAATCCAATCATATGGTACATTCCTGACATTAAATAAACCAGAAAACTTGAGAAGAAACTTAAATTAAGCCAGCCTTCAATTTTTAATTCATAAAACATATATCGTACCTGTACCAACATTCATCTTTGCTCTTTGGCCATCTAATTGGAGGCTTATACCCATCCGGGGGAGGAACTAAGCATTCTTTCCTCTCAAAAATTGGAGGGCAATGGCGTTCCAACAGAGTAAGCCGATAGGAGCCGTACTTCCTCCATCTCTGTAAAATCAAGCATAGTTAATCAATGAGGAAACTTTCTTCTACAAATCCTACAGCATTGAAAAATGGACTACCATTAGTAATATTACCCTTGGATCAGTGCATGGAGTGTAGTCTTGATAGTCAATGCTGCATTCGGAAAAACTGATGGACTTAATCTGCAGAGAACCTACTGATAATTCCTTGGAGGATTCAAGGGACTTCTGGCTGTCAATGAAGAGAAATCTGTTCTTCTCGGAACAAAAGATTCCACCCATATAGAAAGAAAATCCACATAGCAGCACAAATATGATTGCCATTGGGACAACCCTGCACTTGTCTGACTGGATGATCGGTTTTCCATCTTTATCCCTCATGGTCCAAGAAATAATCAACTACCTCAGAAGTGCGATATAATCAACTTCACTAATTTGCGACTATGCAAGCTCCACCCCTAACTTATATAAAGATTCAAAAATTGATAAGCCCGGCTTCTTTTTTTTTTTTCATAATGAAATAGAAGAAATCAGTTTCATATCTTATGCAAAATTGTCAATTAGCAACATACACAAATCATAGACAAACACTCATAAAAAAGGACACTCGGAACTCACAAGTTACAAGAGCCACTCTAACCACCTTTATGCTAAGAACTCAAGTTTCTGTTAGTTCCACGTTTCGCCACAGATGATGATAACAATCATATCGAAAATGCAGAACACTGAAAAGAAGTGAAGATAGCATTCCTTTCCTGTCTATTCCAGGAACCAAACAAGCATTATCACTCATGAAATGGGCTCATTCAATTCCAGACAATCACATTATCTGAATTACCAAACCATGCTAGTTCCATCAACCAGCTACAGAAGCCAAAGAAGGGCAAGTGCTCATCAGCCTTAGATCACATTGCTTGCAATGAGAACATACACAGCAAGACTAGAACACCACCACTACTACAACCACATTCAGTGCGACAAGACACAAATTCCCATGACAGATCCAAATAATGGACTCAAAAAAAAAAAAAAAATGGGAAAAGACAATAGCAAAATGATGACTAAATTCCAGCTGGTTAATACTATGTTACTAAAACGACAAAGGATAAGCTGTAAATATGGAAAATGTGATACTTTTCTACCGACACTTGCTGCTTTTCCACGCCACACTTTTTCTTTAAGATCTTTACATGACATTGGGCCCAAATACTCATCTATCCAAGCCCTCCATAACAAGGACCCTTCCAAACCCTCCACCCAAAAAGGCAAAAAGGAAGCTCAAGACCTTAATTCATACGCTATTGCCATGGAAGAAAACAGAAGAAAGGCATCGCGTAATAGTAATATAATAATAATCATCACTTCTTGGCTTATGTTGTCCTTGCTCAAACCGATGAATTGTTTTTCCTCTGAATCATCATCGATAAGCTGTGTGTGACATTCAAGAAAAAGAACAAAGACCAAAGAACCCTCCCTTCCAAGTTTCACTGATTCAGTACATAGCATGACAGCATAAAACAACGCATCTTATACAATAAAAAAAAATTAAAAACAAAGAAAAAGAAAAAAGAAAATTTTTCAATAATCTTGAAACCCCATCTCGAAACTTGATTGTAAAATGGGAAAAAGCAGAAAAATTTGATGATAAAGTATGTACTCAAAGAACAGCAAGTTGAAACAAAAACCAAGAGAACCCCAAAAACAGAAACCAGATCTGTGACACAAAGAGAAAGAAAAAAGCAAGCATCCCAAGATGAGCAAGAACCAGACCAAGATATTAAAAAAAAAAAAGGGACAAATATCCTAATCCAAAGAGATCTCTCAGCAGAAAATGAAAAAACAAGACGATGAAAGAAAGAGAAAGTGAAGGGATAAGAAGATACTTAATACTTACCCCCTTATGCTGTTTCTCTCAGGAACTGCTCGTACTTCAACTAATGGAGAACAAAAAGGGTAAATGGGTGGCACTGAAACACAAACAGCTCTCACAGCAGCTAAGGAAAAAAAGAAAGAGAGAGAAAGAGAGGCCTAGCTAGGCAGAAGGGGCCATGAAGCAAAGTCAGAAATGTACCTAATAGCCAAGACTAAACTAAACTAAACCGAACAACCTCGTTCCCATTATTTATAACTACATGCTTGACATCATGATCATGTTCATGTGCCAAGCTGTCTCCTGTTAGTGTTCAACTTCAATTTCTTCTGATTCTTTCTTCCTGTATGTCAATAAAGGCATTTAAAAATTATAAGAAAAAAGAAAAGATTGAAAGAGAAACGTAGAGAGCGAAATTATTTGCCATCTGTTTCTGACTTTCTTCTGTGGGTGTACTGAATTTCTTTCCTTTTTTTTTGGGTAAAAAATATGGCTTCAACTTTTGTTTTCCATTTTTCCTTTTTTCTTTATTCTTCGTTTGCCACTTGCTAGTGAAGTGAATCTTTTATCTCCGCAGGTATGCGAATACAACCCAAAATCGCGCGCTGAAAACAGTCACACTTGATTCCGTTTGGCAACATCTAAACCGAATTTGCCACGTTGAATATTGTAGCGGGAGCTTATCCTAGACCTAAATTCATTCCAATGGATTGAATTCACCAAAATATCTGTTTATATAACTATAATTATTAGCCTGTGAATTAACTATTGTTATATAGAATTTAATTTTTCTCTCAATTAATTTGATTTGAGTAAAGTTCTCATAATGTTAATATTTTTTATTCATAAAAATTAAATTTGAGATTTTATTTAAAATAAATAAATATCAAATTATTCGAACCATAAATTTAGTTTTTGAAATTTTATTATTTGATTAAGATAAAATAAATAAAATTAAGAAATATTTGGAATAAATTATAGTAATATAATCCTAAAATAAAAATATTTAAAGATAATTATGAATAGAAAATAAATTTTCTCAATAATTACATTAATTTGTATAATTTTAATTTAATTAATTATAAGAATGTATTAATTTAGTAATAATAATAATAGATATTATTGGACATCAAAATAAAAAACAAATTTTTAACACCTGTTACCTATTCCTTATTTTCTAATTGCAATCATAAATTATAGTTAATATAAATCATTTGTGTTATTTATTTTTTATTAATTAAAAACTTATGATTTAGGATCTTGTTAGTACACTAGTTAAAAAGAAGATGTGCACTTAAAGGTTAGGAAATTAGTTATTATGAGAAGACTCTATAATTTTCATGTTGCAGCAGTCAAATAATTATTAGTTTTATAAGTGATTTAAATTAGCTTAATTTATAAAAATACATTTGTCTCAATAAAAAGTATCTAATGATTTTAATTATATTTACTAAAAATATAAAATTATTATATATTTTTAGCTTTTAAGATATTTTTATTTTACGATTCACTCACGCAATTTCAACTTAAAATAGTGATTATAAATTTTTTATACTACTTAATATTTTTATAAAATGTATTTTTTGCTAATTTAACTATTAAATTATAACTATCTATTCTCTAGATTATGGATGTCCAATTTTAGAAAATTTGAATCGCAATAAGAATATAACAAATAGTGATTATTTATATATTTTAAAGGTATTTATTTCATTAATGTGTTTTGAAAATGCATTAAGTAATTTTGGTTTACTATAAAATTAAAAGAATATAAAATTTCAATCAAACTAGATTTAGTATTAAAAATAAAAGGTTTCTCACACAAAAAGTTATTAAATGATACACAAAAATAAATTCATTTATGCTGATATCGATTAATTTTTTTATTAAGCTGATATCGATTAATTAATCTCAGTTCATATATTATAAAAACTTTGAAAATGTTTTAAAAAGTAAAGATAAACTCAATAAATATAAGAGTAAAAATTGATACTCGTAAAATTCATAGAAGCACATACTAGAACAATTTTTTAACTAAAAGATAAATTTATAAATGCATCTTATTTTTCTTTTGTCTTAGTCATATTGTTCATGCAATAATTTTTCTCAGAGGTAATGGTTACAAAAAAAATCCTGCCGAAATACTCATTTTAAGTGGCCGGCCATCTGTAAGTATAGCTAGAAGCCGTTGTTAAGGCTTGTGCCCCGCATTGACAAGACTGCCAACAACTCCGTTGATGATTTATATGTATATCATCTAAAAATAGTAATTTTAAAATAAAAATCTTAACATTACAGATAAACCATAATTATCTACAAATACTTTATAACTTCTCGATATATATATATATATATATAGTTACAATTAATATTAGATACTTTCTTCTTATGGAAGTATTAGATACATTTTATGATTAAAATTTTGTGTGTGTGAATATGCTATAACCTCTAAAAACACGCAACAAGTTTAGCATATTTATATTAGATAGCAGCAGGAATGAAACAGAAACTCTTTCAGTTTGAAAGCTAAAATGTAAATTTTAGAACACAGCCAGCTTATCGCTTAATTTTCACAAGAAACGAATCCTTGTCAAGTGATTAGACCATGAAAAACCTTGAATAAATTAATGTTCTTAGTTTTCCTCTATTATTGTTACCTTTATCGTAGTTTTCATTTTGTAAATATAATGGGTCGCACACATTGATACACAAATAATTTTTATCCCCAAGCATAAAGTAGCTTTTTTCTGTTGTAAGATAAATCAAGAACTTCTACTCAGTCTTTGGTGGAATACAATTCTCCTAAAGTCTTGTGGTTGCATTGTATGGACTCTTTGAATTTACGTTAAAAAGAACACTGAAGCCTTTATTTTTTTTAATTATTTTAACAATTTTTCATACAACCTTGAGTTAAAAACAATAATGAAGTAAATTATTCTCTAAACTAATGATTTTAGGTTCTAAATTTTTAATATAATAAATAAAATTTACTTAAATCTTGAAGCTGAAGGAGTATCTTGGTTGGTGGTTAATTATGTGGTTGATGAATGAGTGATGGCAAACTTAACTTTGTCAAATTGTTGATTTTAATTTGATGCTTATACATTTTGCTGATATTTCTCTCTCGCTAAAAGAGCAGTGATTTTTACACCGTTTCCTTTGTCTTCATCTGGAAGGAAAGTTACTAAAAGTGCAGTGAACTTTACACTGCATGTACGCACTTGGATATGCATACAAATTACAAAATATTTATCATCTTTCTTAGTTCAACAACATTGTCGTGAAGGCATCATTTTTTAACTATTATACACGAGTTAAAATCAAATAGATTTTGCTTTAATCATTAAGCGTTATGGTTATGGTGGCGGGGTGTTTAAGTTATTTGGTAGGACAGATTTCGATATTATTAAATTTTTAAATTTAGTTCTCCTGAATTAACCTATTACGGTTTTAGGATATTATTACTTGGGTGGTAATTTAACTAGTCCAAACTGGCGAGAATCAGTGAAAACAAAGAACTTAAGTTTGTTTTGAAGAACTATAAAGCCAAAATTGGGACGTATGAGGACTGAAATATAGACAAAGTTATCAGCTTTGTGCAATCTTTCACGCTGATTTTGAATTGTAAAAAATTTTAAATTTATATAAAAGTTTAAGGAAATAAGGAAAATTCCTCTAAATATTTCATTTTATTATATTATTTAACTTTTATATCTATTTTTGGTATTATATGATTTTTGGCTGTCAATTGAATTAATTGGATCATGAATAATCATTATCTCTAATTATTTTCTTAAGTTATATAATTCCTTACATTTTTAAAAATTTATATTAATCTTAGTTAGTTAGGATATTCAACTTGTCTTTTTTTTTTTTAAATGCTTTCTCATAAACTATATAAACTTGAGATTAGGTCAATTATTATTAATTTTTTAATATACATGCATCCGTATTTAGAGTTTATTAAACCCTAATTAAGTAATTTGACTCAAACTAAGTTTAATTATTACTTGAATGATGTATCTAATTAAACTAATTTTAGAAGTATTTAAATTACTTAGTAGCCAATAAAATACATATTATTTTTAACAAATTTATAGGCTCGAGTGATTATACTAGAGTGGATATTCTTTGACTGCTTTTTGGTTTTTAAAGCACTTCTCATACTTTAATACTTATCATTTGGTAAACAAATACATGTAGCTATTTTTTAGAATTTAATTTTGACATATTATTAGTATAAAAGTATTTGACTTTATCCCTATTATTTCAAAATATTATATATAATATCATGTGACTAGATAATAATGTAAATTTTTTTATACTAATAATATTTTAAAATTAATCTCTTCTTTTTATAGTTGCATAATATATTTTGCTTTTGAATCAATAGGTTAATAGCACGTTTCGTCGACATTAGGTTAATGGCTCACTTGGATATCATATTGCGATCTAAATCATGATTGGTATACCTGAATAATGAGAAGTAACAGCGAAGAAACATTCCCCTAAGTGTGTCATGATTAAAATTCAGCAAACCTAACAACGCTTCATGCTTGCCATGATAACAACCATCGTGGTATCTTTTTTCATTAACTGGGAAATTTGGTAGTGTGGCATGGTAACTTAAGTGCAAAACAACAGAAAATAAAAACTGTCGACATCAATATAATTAAGCGTAATTAATATATATGTGCAGTATATTTAATTAAAGGAATATTTATTTAAGAAGTTAGAGAGGAAATCATGTAGCAGTAGAAGGCTGGAGATATATTGATATATTGGACCCGCCGTGTGGTGCGCACGTCGAAGGTTAGAGACAACTCAACTCAACGCTCAAACCGCGTCGGCAAGGAAACAAAAACCCGAGTCCACCACTTCGCCAATTATCAACATCACACACACAAATTGAGAAAATGGTACTGATTGAGCAAATACTGTATTAAATAATGGTTGTTGATTCGACCAAAAAAATCGCTGAACTCCAAAAGGGGAAGACTATAAAGTGCATCGAAAAGGGTGGACAAAAATTTAACGCCGTCCTACCGATGTTCTAAGTGCAGTGATTAAGAAATTAAAAATAAAAAATTGATTATTTTTAGAAAAATCCATTTTTCTTTCTAAACTATCAATATTCGAAGTCTATTAAAATTCAATTCTAGTTTGAGTTAAGTCAGCCTTTATATAGGGAAAGAAAAATGTTAGATAATTAGAATTTTTGTAGAAAATAAATTTCTGACATGGCATAATTAATAATCTTTAGATGAGTTTAGTAGATCCCACCATCACTTTTAATCCAACCACCACCATACATTTTGTCAAGTGTTTCTATTGAATTATTTTGACTATGTAGCATTGCTGATATGTAAAATCTTCTTAGTGATAATTTTTTTATACATAAAATGTAACTCCATAATTTTATCTAAAAAATAAATACTGAATTATTTAAACCAATCATAGGTTGGTACTAATACATTTTAGTTTCAAAATATTTACATAGATTTTAGTACAAAAAGTAAAAATTAGAATCATGTTTTGTCCTCTACAAACATTGCTATGAGATTAAACTTTCGAATATTATTACAATTAAGATGTCCTCCCAATAATTATTTTTGCTAGGGTTTAAATTCTAATTCTCTTATTAGGAGTGCACTTCGCTTTTCAATGCATTCTACCCTTGTTAATAAATTATAATTATGTTTGATTAAATTTGTTATTAATGTATTGATAAAAATAATAAGAGATAAGGAAATTTTTTTTAATAAGTCTTGTTAACAAATGTCTTAAGTTATTAATAAGTAGTATTTAAAATTTTTATTAAATATTATTTATCTAATTAAAAGTTTAAGTTGAAAAAATACCGTTTCAATTAATAATCAAGATATAGTTTCAATCGTACTGAATACTTATAAAAATGTTTCGAAATGACCAATAATAAAAAAAATTAAAATTAGAATCAAAACTAAATCATGCATGTGTAAAAGGCTATATCAAATGAAATAAATTATTAAGGGAGAAACACCAATTTGATACTTAAAAAATTAAAATGCTAATAATTTAGTCTCTAAAAAATCTTTCATTAATCTGTGATACTCTAATAATAAATTCTATTATTACTAATAGACTTTATCAATGTTAACAAAAACTATTTTAGGAATTAATTTGTTAGCAAATTAATTTTTTTAGAGATTAATTTGTCAATGTATTAATCTTTTAGAGGTTAATTTATCAGCGTATTTATCACTAAAATACCACAGGAGAAAATAATATTTTTTTGGACTAAATTATTAGTGTTTTGATTTTTTGGGGCCAAATTAGTGGTTCTCCCAACTATTAAATACTTCTAGTTACTAAAAAATATACCAAATATATTTTGTATTTTTAATATAGCAAATTCTTTATTTTTTATGTAATATTTTTAAATTTTTATTTGTATTGAAAATAACAATAAGTAAATATTTTCAAACGGATAAGCAACCACGTTATATTTTTGTAGAATTGATTTTAAGATAAAGTGATTTATATTTAGTAGTACTTCTAAAAGTGATTCTGACAGAAAGTAAGAAATTTTCACTTCTCATATAATCAATTCTAAAGACAAAAATTAATTTAAAAAATATATAATAAAATATCACAAAAATTGGTCCCCAAATCAATCCCACCTCTTCTCAATGTGTTTCGAAACACGCTGGCACTCGTTCGCACACAGATTAATACGCGACGGTGCTGCCTGCTTCGAATTTGATTTCATTTGATTATTCTACAGACAACATTGATGAACAACCGGAACCTTTTCCTTCACCAAAAAAAAAATGGTGGGGAACCTCTTCATTAATAATAATGATGCAACGTCTCTCTTCTTTTCGTAATGCATACGCACGGGCTTTTAGATCTTACTCCCCCCCCCCCTCTTCTCTCTCTCTCTCTCTCTCTTCTTTTCTCTAAAGAATTGGTCTTTTATATTGTTTACTTAATCATGTTATGTAAATATAGAAACAAACATTTTTTAATAGAATTTTGTTAATTATGAATATTTGTATTTATAAATTTTTATATGATTATATCATCTACAAAAGAAACATAAAAAATTCTCCACTTTCTTTCAAAACATGCTGCTTTGAGTTAGTTTTACATGGAAAAATAAGAAAGTGGGAGAATATGAGAAATAAACAAAGCAAAAAAAAAAATAAATAAATAAAGAGAGGTCGTCTTTGTCTTTAGAAAAGTTCTTGTGTAAGTGGAAATTTAACACTTGATATTTACTATATTAATAAAGTTGATAAGTCTTAGAAATAAATAAGTATATATCCCGAACAAATTAAGTCGGTAAAATTTAATTTTATTGTAAATGTGTTTAAATATAAATATTAGATTGCATACGTATAATATTAATTCTTAACTTTATTGAATTAGTGTCATGTCTCTTCTCATTTAGTTTGTCAACAGTTCACAGAAAAAAAAATGTGTCAACTGTCGAACACGTACTACCCTGCTATTTGCTAAATCCAATCTCTTTATTTATTTATTTTTTTCCCTCTCTTTTTCAATACACTCTCTACTTGTTCTTTGATTATGAAGTCCTGTGTGACGAGCAATCATCATTCGGCTTATGTCTATTGATGGAGTCACGCATAAGGACATGAATCACCGATTCACATTGAATGCAGCCCATGGAAAATCGTGGGTAAGTCAGTTTATGATTTAGGTTAAAAAAAATTCGTTTATAGCTTTCGCTATAAATGAGACCTTCATCGTCCTTATACCTAAGGTGAATAGTAGTCCTGAAAGGATAAAGAAATTTTGATTTTCACCTATAAATTTGTGTAACGTGATTTATTAACATAAGATAATTACTAACATAATTGTTGCTCGGCTCAAATTGTATATGGACTATCTTATTTCACCTAACCAATGCCATTTTATGCCGGGGGGGACATAAATTCGATGATATTGCCAGTATTTAGGAGATTATCCATTCTATGCATAAGAGGAAAGGTAAGAAGGGTCATGTGATTTTAGAAAAGGTATATGATAGAATAAGATGATCGTCTCTCTCTCTCTCTCTCTCTCTCTCTATATATATATATGTGGTAGGTGGGGTTTTAGGATCATTTTTGTAATGTTATTGAGAAATGCATATCAAGTTGCTCCATGCAGGTTATAGGGATAAACAGTCACTTTTAATCCAGGGTAATAGCAAGGAGACCCTTTTTATCCTTATCTATTTGATGTTTGTATTTAGAGGTTGGTAAGATGTATTGTTCTATGGAGGATGAATAAGTTGGCCTAAGAAGGTCCTTCTATTTCATATTTATTCTTTATAGATGTTATATATGCTTCATGTAACATCCCGATTTCCAAGTTCCGACCTCGCCATCAGGAATGATCAACCCCAATTTCCGACTTTATTTTTGGATTTCAATAGGATGATTAATTTCGAGTTCCGAGTTCACTTCGCCCAATTTCCGATTTCATGGCTACCATGTTTCCGACTTCATGCTCAATGCCACATGAAATGGGACAATTTCGATTTCCGAAGTTCGTTTCACGTTATTCAACGACTCCGACCTAACCCTCACTAGATGGTCACAACTCGACTCCTCCGACTTCATCTACTTCTACTTCCGAAGCTTTAACATACAAGTCCAAACAATATGAACATGATCCACCCAGATCCCACTTCATGTCTCAAAGGCATTTATATACTAGCCCGATATCATCAAATTAAGATACCAACTTCCGAGTTTAAGTACTTGGGTTAGGAATGTGACTAATAACCCGAGTTACCTTTAGTATTGAACTCACGATGACACGAAGTTCTGATCCTTGAGCCGCTATCCAGGCACACGAAGTTCCGAGCATCCATTTTACATCCAAAGATTGGCATTCCCGAAGTTCAAATAGGAGTTCGAGATCATAGATTTGTCAATACATGGCTTCCGATCTCCGACCTAAGATGACAAAGTTCAAAACGATGCACGTGGTTTCCGATTTTGAATTGAGAGTTCCAAATTATGTGATTTGTAGCTTTCGACTTACTTAATCCGATATTGATACAAGATTTCTAAGTCACAAAAACAAGTCGGGTACGAAGTTCCGACGCTAGACTTCAGCTCCCAAATACCAAGTAAGAACTGCACGAAGTTCCGACTTCAAGTATAATAAGGATGAGTTCCGACTTGAAATAGAGTAAATGCGGTTCCGATTTCAAACAAGATATGCAAGTTACATCGAAAGCGAGACGAATAAATTCTCCTGGCAATGAATTCAACCAATCAAAACCCTCCAAGCTTAACTACCACTTATGCCTATATAACACATCCTTCCTCCTTTGATTCAGACCTATAATTCACGCTTTCCTCTTCTCCTTCAGCTCTCTTCTTCTTACTCACACATCCAAAGCTCAAGCAGCTCCAAATTGTTCATCCAAACTCCAAGTTTCAAAGACTTAGCCAAATCTTGCTCCAAAGAGGTAGGATTCAATCTCTAATCTTAATTTCTCTAAACTAAGGATGCATGAAAGATTACTTTTATGATTATTTGATAACATCGTGATGTGTATGATTGATTAATATGGGATTAATATGAAATCTTGAGTGGCAATTAGAATTAGAAGAAGAAAAACTAAGAGAAATGGATGGATGAGGGTGTCGCTCGAGTGAGAAGTCCACGGCAGTCCGTACGGCGGAGTGTGTACGGCGCTGTCTACAATCGGTCAAATCCGATGAAACCATTTTTAGATGAAAGTAGACATTTAGGGCTTTCCGTGGATATATCATATAAGGGTATTGGATTAGTATTGAGAGAGATACGAATTTTTGAAGTTTGACCTAGGGTTTAGAACTTTCATCCGAGCAGGGTGACTTGAGGAGGGTCTAACTCACACTATACGACTCCAAATTGAGTGAAACCAGTTTTGTTAGAAAGCTTACACACAGAGGAACACCCTAATATAAGATTCCGAGTTTGTTATGGTCCCAATTGTTCCCAGTGATTCGAGGAAGTTGTCCTATGTCCAATCTAGGCCAAAACGGAGTAGTTCAGGAAGGTATACTTTCAGGACTTATATCTCGAGGTGTACTTACAAATGGAGCGAAACTTGTGGCAAATGAAAGGTTGTCCTGTTAGCTTTAATATGAGACCGATTTCGCATGATTTGAGCTTAGTTTCTATTTTTAGTGAATTTATACTTCCAAGAGTGTAGCTCAAGTTAGTGACTGAACAAGCTGAAGTAAAGGCTGAATATCTTGATTTATATAAATCAGAATGACATGGGACCAAAGAGGTTAGAAAGTAGACATATAGAGCTATGACATATCCAAATTTCAGATTTAAATGAGTTGAATAGAGATAAAGGTGGATTATACAAGATTCGGGCAGAACCGAATAGAATTGGCAGAATGGCCAAGATGATGATTTTACAAATGTTAAGTGGAACACATAAAGTTTGAGTTGAGGATTGCCACTGACATCGACATATATGTGTTAAGTTGATTATGTAGCTATGACTGATTTGTCCGTGAAATGCTGGCACTATTCATGGGGAAATCCGACTGATTCAAGTTATGTCACGATTTACTACAGAATCTAAGAAGTTATGAATATTTAGATGTACTGGATGACTTGAATCATAAATGAGTATATAGAAAACCTATATTCAAGAATGACATAATTATGTTATGAGGCATGTGAGAAACATTGATGTAGCATGTGTACGAGCACATTTATCATGACTATGCTTAACGATACATGAGAATGAGAAGATATAAGTATATTAAGTGTAAATATAAAGATGTGAATTCCTCTCGGTGAGTCTGTGACAATAGTCACGAAGTTGAAATGCTCTATTAAGCTCACCTCCAAGCGCCAAAGGCTACCCAAGGCAATAAAGGCTAAAGAAAGCAAAGACTTAAAGTCTAAAGATTTAAGGATATGCCCCACTCATATCGTGCATGGCATTGACCCAAATAGAGTGAGAATATGGGGTAGGACTTACATGAGGCATGGCATGACCCACTAGTGTAAGATTTAATGAAGATCCTATATTCCTATGAACGGACATACGGCGATCACGCCCGATGGGGTATGACATGGCTATCATACTGAATATAAAGATGAGGATCCCATCTTCCTAAGGAACGTGACATGGCGATCACGCCCGATGGGGTATGACATGGCGATCATACTGAATATAGCATGAGATCCCATCTTCCTAAGGAACGTGACACGGCGATCACGCTCGATGGTATGACATGGCGATCATACTGAATATAGCATGAGATCCCATCTTCCTAAGGAACGTGACATGGCGATCACGCCTCGACGGGTATGACATGGCTATCATACCTGAATATGGTAGGTGATGCCGCACTTGAGACTGCGACACGTAACGCCAAGTGTAAATGCATCCAAAGACCCTGGGACGGCGACATACGTAACGCCAGGCAGCCGAATGAAAGAAAAGTAAAATTTTATGTATATGTATGAATTCAAGTGCAAGTTGGTTAGGTACGATGTTATGTTTCCAGTGATTAATGTTATGTGGCGCTTTATATGTTGATGTTACTATCCCTGGTATTATTCATGAATTAATTTTGTGTACGCTTTCCCAAAGGACCAAAGATATGAGTAAAACGAACTTTGCTTCTGATAAAGACATTTTTAAATGTAAAATTAAACAATAGGCCGCATGTTCATCTTTTTCAAAATAAACCTGAGCAACCGAGACTACCCATGATGACATTATGTATGAAGATTAGAGAATCCCATCGAGAATTTTATAATTTTCACCCCTATTTCATGTTGTTCCGTGATGATTGTAGTGAGTTTCAAGACGCAATGCTCGGCCGATTTATATCCTGGCTGGCAGAATAAGAATAAATTTCAGTGCATCTACGACTTAAGCATAAGATCGCTGCGCTTGTGAGGTGTTACACTTCATTTTGAGAGGGCTTCTCAGTGTAATTATTCAGATTTCTCTTTTAACGAGAGATATAATAAAATTAAAAAAGGTAAATCAATATACACATATTTATACTATTAAGATGTCTTTCAATGCACTGGTTAAAATAATCAGTTTAGTTTTTTTGTAAGATGGATACATTTCGTACTGATTTTTTGAAACTATGTTCTGATCAGTTTTTTAAACTAAATCCTTAAAGTTGAATTTTCATTATGTGTGGGGGTAGAATAAGAAATAGAAAAAAAAATGTTAGATGATCATAAGTTTTGTCATAATTTGTTTGATTGAATGATGTATGATTATCAGATAAGTATGTGATTTATACTACCTTATTTTATTTAATAATCACTTTATTTCTTTCAAGAAAAAATTGTCAATTTTTTGTCTTATTGTGTAGCATTGCTTATCAAAGTATCAAACATTTACACAATAGCGGAAAAGAGTAAGGGAGCTATAAAGTGTTACACTCGTGGATCTAAGAAGGACACTTAACAAGCAAAAGCAGTATCTTGACGGAATCTCAATGTGATGTGATTCAGAGTTAGTCAATGGACGTTTCCTACTCTCCTAAAGATGTCGTAGTCTCGTAGATGTTGATGCATACACTAGACTCACGAACCACTTGACACCCTAGTTTGTGCTTCTCAAATCACAAATAACCGTCAAATTTTTACAGGATACATGTAGATACTAAAAATTCAGATACTCCATTCATTGCATGCAATGTATATGTTACTAAGGAGACTACTGTTTCACTAGCAATAAGTCTTTGACCAAAACTTTGTCCACAAATATTAACTGTGGTGAGATTTTCTTCCCAAAGCTTGTCTCAGCATACTGCATTGTTTCTGTGGACCGTAAAAGAACAACAGTATGGTATGGTAGCAGAGAAAGAAAGCATTAGACCTTCCCAGTTTCTGATACAATTCTTTCGATCTCTCGTAGAAGGTGCTGTTTTTCATCTGCCAAATCTTCATTTTGCTTCTGAAGTTCCTCTATCTGCTTTGTTCGTTCTGAATCCTTCCTGTAAATTTATGATTTTAATACATGAATTCTTATTTTTATTTTTATTATATAATACAAAGTAAATAGGCAATCAAGACTATGATCTACATTGCTCCTGTGGTCAAATCTGGTAAACACACCCAAATATAGGAACCACGAGGAACAAAACAACCTCCAAGTTATTCTATAATAAAATTTGTACTTGGTTCATCACTTGTTTTTTATTACCTATTCATGAAGGATAAATTAAGTTTTAGCGATCGAATTTCCTTCTCAAGGTTTTCACACCGCTTCAACACAACTTGCATGTCTGGGGGAACGGATGGTGTCAAATTCCTTTCTTTTGCCTCAGCCATTCTGCATCACAAGAAGGTCATGTAAAATAAGTCTTTAAAGTTTCGTATGTCTTGCGGCTTTTATATATAACTTTCAGATGCATAGTTAATCTCTTTAAATATGGTTTTAAGCAGCTACATATGACCTTTGAAAGAAAAACAAACATTATGCATTGTAAATGGTCCGAATTGAATTGAACAAGCTGTTTCACCAAAATGTATAGAAGAAAACATGTTTACTTCTTACTTGGGTGACCAGCTAGAAGTAGCAATTAGAAAAGACCAATATAGAGTCTAACTAATCATGAGAAGTAAAAACTGTTGAACTCAAAATTGCCGAACAAACAGCTCAGCTTTGTCTATGTTTACAGCTTTACTAGGCTGAGGTGGTTATTTTATTCCTCAGTATGTTAACATAAATAACATCCGTGTGTGAGAAAAATAAATATAAGGGAGATTGCACAAAAGCATATGACAGAATTACAAGCCAGTAGAAGCCCAAGTCCACAATGGAAACCCTGAAAGTAATGTTGATCAAAGACCAGGAAGAATGTGAGAAAATGTGCAAGGATTTCATAGCAAAGACTACAAATAGAATGAATGTATGCTTACTAACATGTGCTAAAATGATTATTAAAATGTTGATCTTGACACCGATTGTAAACGTACATGTATGTATCCAATAGAGTATTGGGAAGAGAATACTCATTTTGTGTTACATACTTTCGGGAGCGCTCCACCCTGCGTTTTTTTGGGGCATCCCCCTTGTCCTCTGCACAATTCGTTGGTTAGAGAAGGAGAAAGATAATCAAATTGTGAGAAGATCAACAAAAAATTCCACTTCATCATTTATTCAACTTCCTCTGCAGTTCTTCATGCGACCAAAAATGCTGTGTGATATTGAACAGAAAAACTGTCTAAACACAACCTAAACTTTGTTATCCCTAGTTGCAATGTTTAATCTGCATCTACTCCTTAATTCATGAATTTTACATCAATTGTCCTGAGTGTTCAAGATATTCTTAGACCTAAAAGCACATCTACTCTGCAAGAATTGTCCAATTAAAGCTTTCTGAAAAATTTCATTATTACTAAGATGGTGTATTTACAATAATCAAAATGTAACGTGGTAGAAGCTAAAAATTACTTCAGGAGAAACGTTGTAATCACTAAGATGGTACCGTAATGGTTACAATCACCTAACAACATAAAAGTATCTTCAAGACAGAATTTAAGTTATCTAGAACTAAGGTCAAAAGCATCAGAAAGGAATATGAGGGGAATCAAAATTTCATTTTTATGCTTTTAAGAGAACAACTCTTGCTAGAAATTGTTGGCTACCTGAAATAGCTGATGTCACAGATCCATATCTTTCTAGACTTCTCTGCACAATGTAGCAAGATTAACCAAAAAAATAAGTTAATAGCCAAAATCTCTTGGTCAAGACTCAACCGTAATTCTAAACAAAATTGGTTGCTGCTTCCTATCTAAGAGTAGTTTATACCTTCGAATCATCTTTTAGATTATCCATTGTCTGTTCTCCAAAGCCTGCAGTAAGAAGAAGACACAATTATAGTCTAATAAAACCAAACGGACATTGTTTTAAAGTCAAAATAATGAAAGAACATTTCTGCTGTTTTCTGAAATAAACTATAATGACACTTGGATGTCAAAGATTATATTGGAAATTAGAAACAATTATGGTGTGACTCCAAGTAATGCCACTAGATTGACCTGATTCAATTTCTGTAAGGAATTCAATGTGGCATCTATATTAGATATTTTATATGGAGTTTTTTAAAAAGGTGAAAAGTTAAACAATTGGTTAAAGAATGACACAGAATGGATGCAGAATTATCGATATTATTACAAATTACAGTGAGTAATTTCTTATAGGCTTCATACAATCTGAGCAAGGCCATAGTAGAGAAAGTATGTCAATATATTGAAATTCCAAGTGTTAGATGAATACGATGCAAGATGTGCAATGAACTGGGATGACAACTGATAAGTGATAACAGTCACACTCCTTAAGTTAACTAGTGCAAGTCCATCATGGTATTATACCTTTGACTCTATTCTCTGAACTTCTACTAATACCAACTTGTTTCCATGAGCTTTCATAAAGAGTATGACTTGAATTACTTGGACCCTCACAGGCATCTAAACCAGATGAGACAACTGGAACAGCAGCAGAAGATTCGCTTTGAGAAGGTTCCCGGGAAGCTGATCCCAAGTTTATGGATCTTTCAAGTGTTTGCAGGACTTCATTATCCTTAACTTGACCAGTAGAGGCTCCGTGAACATTTACCGGCTTTTCATGGCTCCAGTTTTCGAGTCCTTCACTAAAACCAGTTTTGAAGAGCGCATCTTGAGGAGAAGAAAGTCCATTTGAGCTATGTTCTAATGATTCTTTCTCAACCCGGTTGCCGAGTCTCTTACGTTCCAATGTGCCTTTTAGCATGCTTACACAAGATGAAACTTTATCTGCATTACACAACTGATGTGTGTTGAAGGTAGATGAAGACGGAGATATGAATGCACCCTTCTGATGTGGAAGCTCATACACAGAAAGGTAATTGAAACCATTCAAATTTGAAACTTCTTGCGTAATAGTGTCAACACCATGCTGAGGGGCCACCGTGCTAATGGATTCCATACCTTGTGTTGCTCGAGCATTTTGGATTTCAGCATACCGCCGCCTGCAAAGAAAGCCTTTCAACTAAGTGATTCGCAATTTCTTTGGAACAGGTAAAATCAACTTACAATTAAGATGAAGCAAAAGTCTAAAATTTCAGGATCTCATGCTTGAGCTGTGTGTGTATGTAAAAAATGGAAAAATCAACCAATGTGCTAATAATAAAGTGCAAGGTGATAAGACCTCGGTATAGAGTCAAGTAAAGCATTGTTTTAAGTGCCTATGGTGAATAATTTGGTTTTGATAAACATATACGAGCTGTAATGATACTGGCATACCGCAGTTCAGAGGACCGGCTTCTTGTCATTCTTTGATCGCTAAGAAACCGGGCCTGCAATAATAACAAGACATCAAATGACCATGAGGCATGAAGCTTTTATTGAATGATAGATTCAACAAAGAATTTGATATAAACAAACCTTGGCTAGAAACATGTTACTAGATTGGAGTTCTCTATCAGCAGGATCTCTGAAAAAATTGACAGCAAACTAAATTACGAATATTGAACTATTTTCTTAATCAAATGTATAGCTGTATTGGTTACAAGTCAAATTGCAAGAAAGAGAATCAGAAAGGTTCTGAACACCCTATACTAGCAAAATGTCAAATCCTAAAGTTGTCAATATTATGTGTGTAAAATATTTCATAAGTATAGGTTTAGAGGAGGGCTACTGCAATTACCTCATAGGAAGTTGATTGAAATCAGCTGAACCATCACTAGCCAATGGGTTATACTGCATACATAAGTTGTCAGTGCTTCTTCCCTCTGAAACAACTCCAGCATTTTGCGGATTACACAAATTAGTTAGTTCATGCGACATCCTGCGGTTACAGCAGAATTGAAATGTCAAAACAAGACTTAAATCAGCAAGTATGCATCAGGAAATACATGAAGTGTTCTCAAGAAAAATTAGTAAATATCACAACCAAATACAGTCATGTTACAGAAACTTAACTTTCCAAGTAAGCTTATATTCAATTAATGCTTTTTAATTAGTTATGTTTAACTAGCATACTCACCTCTGTACCATCTAGAAAAGAGGGGGAAAAATAGAAGAAGAAGTAAGTAAAAAACTCACCTCTGTGATAATCGACTGTTAAGTCCTTTGCTTGATGAATTGCATCTCTGGTCAAGGAAAGCAAGATGTGTCAATTGAAGTGTAATGAGAAATTGAAAAAAGAAAAACAAAAGATAATCGATATACAATCACAAATCCCATAGTCAAAAGAATCTCCATATAGTAGCTTAGATACCATTACCAGGAGCACTAAAGACGTGTCATAATATTGCCTATTAGCAGACATAGACATGCTATCTTGAAAATAATGAGATCATGCAAAGAATGAAAACTAAAACACTGGGATTGATGATTGCAGATTTTTGACTTTCTAAGCTCCTGCCTGATCATAATTAAATAAATAGTATATGTAGTTGAATTGAGACTTCAAAGAAATTATGTACGTCAAGCAAAGTGGTGTCATGAAAATTTTCTGCCATGATGTTATACTTGACACATGCCATGAACAACAAACTAATATGATCTAACATTATTTTATTATAACATAGGGGTTTGCCTCTTCATGTGTTAGCCAGCGTTTGAAGAGCTCCTCGCTATCTGTCCGAAAGCTTTGAGAAGCAGCCTTGAAACCAAGCATCTCCGTGGTTGACACAGGCATTCCAATAGGGCTCTCCGTCACAGTTTTCAGGAAAAGTTCCTCAGTTGTATTCTTGTATAAGCTAGAAAACCCCCTCCCTTCCATCTCCACGTGGCCACTCTCTACTCAACCACTTGAAGCTGCTTGATGCTGTCTAGTCTGTTCTCAACACAAGTTTGGCTGAGCACTTTCAGGTTTCAAAACAGAATTGCCAGATGAATTTCTCTGTCACCCATCATATTACCCTTCCAGCCTTCTCCCAAACCAAGGGAATGTACAATCATTTAATGTTACAACCCAACCCTATGTATGGTGTGAATTTTTCAACCCTACAAAAGCTAACTCTTTGAACTTTATCAACCAAGCAAATATCCCTTTTCTTAAATAACAAAGGAACTTCATCTTGATCAGTTCACTCTATGTCTTTAATTAGCTACTGGCATAAAGTGTTTTACCTTCTCAACCATAGCAGCTAACATGCAACGGGGAAAATTTTATTTACGTGAGGTGTCTTTTCTTTTCTTTTTTTTTTTTTTTTCTCAACGTAAAAAATTAATCCTCACGTAAGTCCTACATAGAATAATAAAAGCTCACTGAGAACCGGCGTTTAATTACTATGAGTAAGAGTAAACCCTCAGCTTTATCTTTAAAAGAAGTAATCTTGAGCATATCAATTTTTTACTGATCATAAGTTATGAACTGGCGTTTAATTGTTATGAACGCTAATAAAATTGACATTTTATGTCTCAAAATGTCAATTGCGTTAGTCTTTGTTGATGATATTGAAAAATTCCTTCATAAATACAAATATACGTGAGAGTGAATGGATACTGATCATAACTTATGATTCTCTGATACCATTTATTTGTTAATATTCACAAGGAATGATAAAAATCTCGTGGCGGTAAATCTAGTCTTCAACTTTAATGGGCACATGTAAAAGTAAGAAAAGCTTGTAGCCCTTGAATAATTTAAAGGAATCCTTCGCGACCAAAAGAAAAAATGTAAAGGAATTAGTAATGCCTCGGGTCCTAGCAATTGCAATATGATGATGGAAATGTGAAAGGGACCTTGGGCAACAGACCATGGTGTTTTTCGATTAAAATAAAACTCCGTTGATATGGCGCTGTCGTTGTTGGCTTAAGCTAACTTGGTTTAGCTCACGGATTCTTTCGATCTAAGAATTTCTCATATAACACTAGTTTAAATTTTTTTTTGATGCTTCAGAAAATAAGAACAAAAAGGGAGCAACAAATTAGAGCCTAACAAAGGAAACACCAGAGGCGTCAGCAAGATGCATTGGGATCACACCAGCTGGAGGTGTTACCAAAATATTATACGGAGCCTTCTCCATACAAGCATGTTTAGCTAACCAGTCAGCAGTGACACTAGTTTAAATTGAATATTAATTAGATGTTATCAATAAAAATTATTCTTGAATATATAATTACCAAAAACTAGTATGAGTTACGTTTTATATTAGAATTAAATAAATTAATGTAAAAATTTGGTCACAGATAAACCGACGACAAAATAATTTCTTTTAAAATTTAAGTTCGTTTAGATATTGAAAAGAATATTTACATTTAACAAGCTGAATGCTATATATACTAAGTATTAGTGAAGAAAGTTGCTCATACAATTGGGTCTTTTATATCCAGGAAAAAGTCGCTATCATCACCTTTTTGCAACTCGTCATATATCCTTTGTTGTTTTACTGATATACTAGTTAATAAATAATTAATGGTTGTACACTTGTTCTATACATTTTTTATATAATAATTTGTTTTTAAATTTATACGAAGTAATAGTAATATTATTTTACACATATTTATATATAATTTGATGCCTTCTATAAGGATATCAGCCAAACTCTTAATTTGACTTTTTCTAACAAGACTATCAAATTTACATCGACAAACTGGATAGGTCCAAAAATATCATAATAAAATTGAGCATGGCTTATCATTGTAACTCTCCGTGTCAATAGTCAACTCTGGAATTTATATCTCTTCTCCGTTGGATAATAAAAGGTATTGCTTTGTTATTATGTAATTTTCCACGTCATGTTATATGCTCGACAAACTTAGCGATAGATAGCCATGGTAGTAATACTACATTCACAAACATACACTGATCTGCACAGTAACTTAATGTGTTTTATCTTCTCGTTACATGTTCCCCTTCACAAGATTGGAATAAGGGAGGTAAATAAACAAGAAGTCAATTACAAAGGTATCTAGTATTGGCTGATCGGATGAGATAAGAAGTGGGGTATGATGTTTCAAATGAAATCGCTTTGGCAATAGAAATTGAAATATAACATTGCAAAGCACTAAAAAAAAAAAAAAAGCAGTATAACATTGCAGAAAAATGATGCACAATTTGGATTCTGGAATATTAATAAGAATATGAACATCTACCACCAGCATGCCCTCATCAAGTAAAATTTTAAGATGACCAAACAGGTAAAAGGATCCTCTCTGAGTTTTTAAATTGCGATTATTAACATTTCCGTACCCTATTATTGTCCACAGAATAAAATATAGTAGCACACACCGACATACTATATGCATACACGCCCTATACATAGCTGAAATATATTATGCATAATAATAGGGTGTTGCATCAGTTGTGGAAATGAACTATAGCTAAACAAAATACTATATCACCTGTGGCCTGGCTACTCGTAACTCCACTTCTTAGCAATTAATTAGTTGGAACAAGGAGAAGAGAACATGGTTATGCACATCACTACCTATATCCTTTAAGGACCAAGATGTGTGCTTACATACTTTTTATTTGTGACTAATTCTCGTTTTGGCGTCAATCTGGCTCTAATCAATATACTACTTGCATCCTTGATACATAGCAATTGCATTTCCTCTCTTAATAAGGAGTACCCGATTAGATGTTAGACCAGGTGTCAATCAAATGTGTCTTTGCTGGTAACATGTATTGAGACAAGATTTAGGCTTCTAGCTTCCAGTAAACTTAGGGATAAAGTCAACCACTTTTTTATGCCACAAATCACATCCGTTATGGTAGTTTTCCTGTTCAGCATATCTGTTCAGTGGCAAAATTCTTAGGTAAGAACTTCTCAATTTAAGTATGCAGATTAACGTTTGAAAAGTGTAAAGTTATGTTAACATAATGCCTGTCAAACATTAATTTGCATGTTAAGGTAAGAATTTTCCACCCAAAAACTTCTCAAGTTCATTGAAGCAAGGAGAAGAAGGAAACATAGATTAACGAATATTTTATCTGTTATGCAGGCGCAGTTCCATCGAAGAAATCAGTACTTGGGTCTATCAATTTGACTTTGATTAATATCAATATCAATACATTGGTTTAAATATTTAGAGTCAAACTATGAAACGGTATAATTCGAGGAAATATTTGCCAATGAGGGTGGGTGCCTATGAAGCCTAGCTAGGCATGTGGTATTTGCAATAGTATCCGTACCGAATATGCCTGGATAAGTACTTAGTATTATTATTTTTTTTTTTTTGAAAAAAAAATTCGATATAGTTCGGGTGTAACTTGGGAATGGCCGAGTGCAAAACTTCATCAAAATTATGTTGTTTTTAGGGGGTTTTTTTCCCCCTTTTTCCTTGTTTTCCTTTTTCAGTTTGCACTTTTTCTTTCAAAACTCTACCAATTTCTTTCTTTCATTCTCACACTTCTCCCACCCTCACCCACTAGCCACTACCATCGGCGTTGTTCCTCATGGCACAGCGGTGACAGTAGCGAGGAAAACGCAGAGTGGCATCAGCGAAACCACGCAAAAGACAGCACAGCTCCCCTTCGACAAACACGCGGCTTCCTCTCTAGTCTCCAATAGCAACGGTGGCCCAACAGGCAGCTTCCCTCTTTTTCTTCTTTCTTATGACAGTAAGCTAGCCATATTCAACTTCTATTTTAGGTCGTTTGTTCTGTTTTTGAATCATTCTTATAATATGTTAATAGAGATTTTTTTCTATCAGGCTGAATCATTCTTGAATAATTTTTGAATCATTCTTGTACTTTTTTTGTTTTGCTTCTCTCTGGATAATGTGTTGATTAAGATTGCCAATGGAACATATTGAATATTTTCTTTTCTTATTGTGCTATGCTTGAGTGTGTATCGATGTAGCTTGTTTTATGTTGAATAATTTAGACTTATTTTATGTTGATGTTGGTTTGTTTTCTAATTTATCATGTGAAATTTTAGTTTTTATTTCATGAAATTTGTGAAATTTTTATATTTTTCGTACCCATGTCCCAATTTTTACAAAATTTTCATACCTTGCACCTATATCCATGCAACATAGGTGGGTGCAGTTGATTAAGGTTTAGTTTATATCCCACAAGGGTATGGATTCAAATTTTGCTGACTAATGTGAAAACCTCGTTGGTAGTACAATATGTAATATCTCCCAAAAATCCTCAAAGAGATTGGGGGTCTTCCCTGACCTTGGTGAGATACCGACACTTACCCCACTTAAATATTTTGAGTATAAAAAAGAAATCGAGAAAATATTTGGTTAATTCAACACCATTAGGTTCATTCAGCAAAAAAGACAAGGGTACACTTTTCGGAGTTTAAGACTTATAATAATAAATTATTTTAAGTAATCAATGATCAAAGGCTCTCTCTTGCTTAGTCGGCAGCATTTTATATGTTTGATTGGGAGTATAAGGTACAAGTACTTGACACTTGACAGTGTCTCCTACTGTTAACTTATTTTTGCTTAGGATTATGCTTTATCAATTCATTCATTTTCATTGAACGTTTATCAAGCAGCAAGCCACAAAGCAGTTTGCATTTTCTATTTTTTCAAGAAAATGATAGGATTCTCCAATGCTTAGTAGTAGCTAAATGATCTCACCATCATGAGAGTCAAAGGAAATGACAGTACCACATATGAAAACTCTATCTATAATTTTCTGGGGATATTTTTACTGATCATATTCGGTAAAAAACTCAGAATCAAAAGGACATTATATTATTCACCAATGAACTTTAAATTATTTTTTTTTTTACAAAAGAGAATTCTTGTAATTTTAAATGAAAAGTATGTAATTTTCGATCACCTTCTTCATTGAAAGATATATTAAATTGTGAATTTAATATTAAACTTTTTTTTGGGGGGTCAGAATTTAATATTACACCTGAAAACAACAGTTTTTCTTTTCTCTTTTTTTTTTTTTGAACTGGACTCAGAAACATCAGTGTCCTTTTTGGTCAACAGTTAGAACCATCACACTTTTTGGTCATGAAATAGTGAGTAATGGGCTTAGGCCCACTTTGTAACAAAAACCAAGCGGGTAAATCCACATTTTGGCATTTAGCCTAAAGTTTTTAGATTATTAACTAATCATGTATTACATTTTGTATACTTTTAAGATATTTATAATAAGAATTAAACATTTTTAACAGCATAATAAACATGAGTATAATAGTAATACAAAAAAATTTTATACTGATAACATATTTAAAATAATTTCTTTTCTTATAAGATATTTTTACACATTTCCAAGTCTGAAAATTAACTTTTGATTATGTGTATGTCTTATGATGTGTAGTAATACTAATTAAGCACTGGTGCTTTCTTTTTATATAAATCACTGGCATTCAGAGTTTATTAGAATATTTAACTTATTTGATTTAAATTAGATCACCCTATTATAGAAATAAATCTCTCTCTACATATAGGTTTTTTTCAATCTACGACACTCAAACTTAAAGATCTTATAATACTGAATTACTTGATCTAAATAAGTGGTAGTTCTTTTTATTTAAATTTGAATATTTACTACAAATAAAATCTTCCACACGTAGTAGCTAAAGTTACCAAGTAAGTCACACTTTTATAATTATACATTGGTCATTTAAGATAATGTAAAAGGTCTAATCACTTCGTATTTCTATAAAGAGTATTGTTATGAAAGCCTACAATCTCATGAGCATAAATTTTTTTCACATCTTTTTATTTATTTTAAATTATCTCTTGATAATGTGTGGGCTCACTCATATTGACAAATGCAGGCTCGAATGCTCATATTATGTCACGTGAAGTAAGGCCAGAATTTTTCTTTTTGACAAAAAGTCTTAGATGCATCATCCATGAGGATTGACGCGGCGCTCCTCCAATTTAGCACATGAACTACATTTGCTTCAAAAGGCCATGTGGCAGAGTTTCAGCCTTCAGCGGACCGCGTCCCATCATCGGCGTCGATCTTATAATTTTCTACATCCCCCTTCCCACACGATATGAAAACGAAAATTACTAATTGGAGTGAATACGCATTGATAATTGTTGACTTGAGATTTTTATAGAAAGAATATGGCCGGAAGTGGGCCAAGCCGTGCCCGAACTCAGCAAAGTTCAGACTCGACAGTTCAACATTTGGCTGAACTCGACCTCAAAGTAATCCTAATTTTTAAGTTTGAGCTAGTTTATGAACTGCTCAAATTTAATGAGACAGTTCAAGTTAAATAGAAATTAAATATTTATGATTTAATAAATTATAAGATATTTAGTGATAAGAACATAATCTCAATAACAACAATAATAATAATAACAACAACAAAATATAATTTTATTTTGAAGAACGCACACATATGTATAGAGTTAGTTCATGAGCTAATGAGTCAAATATAGTAATACTCAAATTTTGCTCATTTAATAAATAAGTTCAAATCTCTAGTTCAAACTCAACATATGAGCTTACAAGTCTAACTTATTGAACTATTAATAAACCGAATCAGAAATAGCTCACGATCGAGGTGGCTTGATTCACTGTCAACCTTAAGAAAGAGTAATATTACTTATAGATAATGATAGTTGTGTTATGAAATAATAAGCAAAGAAGAAAGACGTAGAGAAGAATAATAAGAAAGTAGAGAACTAGAATAAACATAAGAGAATATTACATTTCAATTAGGTTTTTTACAATGTCATTGTATGTTTTTATCTGTAGGCCTTGAATACAATAAAAATGGAAAGGATTGCAAAATGAAACTAATTGACAATAAATAAGGTTCCAATCAATTAATTATATAAATATGGTAATGGATATCTACAAAATATATGATTTATAACAAATTGATATTTTTTTAATATTTTTTGAATTATATATAATGAATATTGTAATTATATAAGTGATAAATTTGTTTATAAAAAATGTGAGAAATTATATATACTAATAATTATAAATTTTAGTTATATGAATCAGAAATTATGTAAATAATTTTTTTAAATATTTTTAATTATTTTAACACATTTAATGTATTTATTAAAAGCATAACTAAAATTTGCAAATATTTATATATTAATATCTAAATATTTAAAAAGATGTTTAAAACTTACGTAGAAATAATATTTTTCTGTACAGAAAACATGGATGGAATGAGAAAGAGTCAAAGTGCAAAAATCCACCCATCAAATTATTCATACCAAAAGCGACGAGTTCAAATTCGTCCTATTTGGCTTTTTCTACATTACAATTGCAATTCAAAGAAGCAAACCACGAATTTCCAAACGACAAGCTTTTTTACGCGTATCCTTTCTGATTTGTCCTACCTACTGTCGTTGATAATCACAAATAATTAAACCACGATGACTGCATCATAGAAGAATAATAATCAAACAACCTTGAATACCTTATTTGAAATTTCTAATCTTAGAAAAGGTCCATCCCTCGTCTATCTATATATTTGTGTTTGTGTGTGTTTGCACCAAAATCCCTTAACACACAACCTCTTTCATCTTCTTGGAGCAGTACTACTAGCAGGGACGACCTGAAGAACACAGAGAAAAAGAAAAACAATGGCGAGGAACATGGGCTTGAATTTGATAAGGTGCTCCGTCGTTGTAATGGCTTTCGTAATTGGCGCAACTCATGCAGCAACAGAGTTCAAAGTGGGAGACAGTTTTGGATGGAGCGTTCCTACCAATGAGAGCTTCTATTCAGATTGGGCTGCCACCAAGAAATTCTTCGTTGGCGACAAATTGAGTAAGTTGTTGAATAAATATAATAATTTAAAGTTAATGAAAGTACAATTGTTTTGGTGGTCATGTGAAACTTAGTTATTTTGTGTTATGAGAAATTATAATGTTAATTGTTAATAATTAAGGAGAATAATATTAGATTTATATAATTAGCGTGAATAATATTATTACTTATTAGTTAAAGCAATTTTTTTTAAAATGGTGGTGAGTCATATAATATGTTAGACTTTTTAAAACTCTCGTCAAATTTTTATAGCTCTCTTATCTCTGCACACATTCTAATCTCACTCATTCATTTCTTGTATTCCATATATTCTATATTCATCCTATGCTTTATGTCACGCAGTGAAAAAGAAATATTGGAGTCGAATACGTATTCAATGTCCAATGATGATGTTGCTAGCTTGTGTGCTTTTTAACCCTTTCTTAATATATTTTTTTCTTCTGGCCAATACTCCGCAAGCACAAGATATCATAATAATGAATGAACCCTTGTCTCTCTTATGATGTCTACCTTGATCGCTGTGGTTCTTTAATATTTTATGAGGGCACTTGTATATATAATCCTAGCATTTCTTTTAAATACCTTTACGATAATGTTATTTGTATATTAATAATAAATATTAAGATAGATATTATTAAAAAAAAAAAGATAGAAAAGAAAACACAGAATTTGATAGTAGTAAATAAAGTTAATATTTTATGAATTTTTTTTTTTTTTGTAATGTCCATTCTTAAAATTCATTTTTGATGTACAAAAATGACACAGGTTCCTATGTTAACGTGGAATCATACCTTGTGCTAGTACCACGTATGATTGCATTATGATGATGTGATAATAACAGCTTCAATTTGTTTGACTTTAATTTGTTGTTGATTGGTCAGTTTTCAACTGGACCGGAACCCATACGGTGGCTAATGCAACAAAGGCTGATTACGACAACTGCAACAGCCGGGCGAGCGCATTCGGCGGCAGCGGGAACGAGACGGTGTTTCGGTTCACTCTTGAAGAAGCTCAGCCTTACTACTTCTTCTGCACCATTGGCAAGCACTGTGCACTCGGCATGAAGTTCACTATCAATGTTGAGTCCCTCAACTCTGAGTCACCTAATGCTCAGCCACCACAAGATTCATCTGCTCCAACACACTCTTTCGGAATCTTATCAGCAATTCTCTCTAGCTTCGCTGTGTATTATTTCTTCACCCGCACCTATTAATATAATTACTTTGCTGTGTGAAGCCAATGCTTGGTGGGCAGAGCATATATATATATATGTCATTTGTTATTCCTTGAACAATATTGGTACTCATTATGTTTATAGATCATATAGGATTGGGGTATATTCGTTTCAATAAATGTTGTACTGCTAACAACACATTGTGAGTTTGAATAAAGCAATCCCGGAAAGAATAATGACGGTTACTTAAATCTTGTATTATTCGTTCTTATTCTACAACCTAAGTCATGGTTTAATTTTAATTATTGTACCCTGCTCAATCTGTTCTGATTTCTAGGCTCATTTCGATACACTAAACATCAAATATTTAATCTTCACCTGTTCTACCAAAGTTGTATATCTTTCTTTTAACTTTTCTACAAAGTAAAGATCATTATTTTTTGATGTCTGTAATGTGATAAAAATGTAAAAATCAATCATGGTCTTTACTTTGTGGATCTCATAAATTTTGTTGCGATGCGCTCCGCATCACTAAAAACATATAATTTTCTGTTGGTTTCCTGAATTTGTTACTATCCAAATTAACAACTGTTAATGGTCCGTTTGGTTTAATTTTTCGAAGAAGATCTTTTGAAAGAAGATCTTTTAAAAGAAAGCCTTTTAGAGGAATTACTTTTAAAAGAATAATTTTTGTTTGATTTGAATATGTCAAAAGTAAGTTTAGGAGAATGAGTTTTGTTTGGATAGGATAAAGTAAAATTACTTTTGGTTGTTGATGTGAGAATAATAGTAAAATTTCTTTTCAAAAGGTCTTTTTCTACAATGAGAAATAACCTCAAAGATACTTTTTCCAAAAGGTCTTTTGAAATTTTAAAAGGCCTTCTAAAAGGTAATAAATTAAATCAAACACTACCATTTCCTGTACAAAGTCATTTCCCTTTTCCTAGAAGGCCTTTTGATGGATGTAAACTGCAATCCAATTAGGCACTAAGTATTTGCTTAGATTTATGTTTGAAACTCCAATAGTAGATTTAATAAACACAATATTTCTTATACAGAGCATTAAGGCTGTAGATTATAAACCTTTTAACAAGACTATTAGTATTGGTGATATATTTATTATTAGTTAAAACTTTATCTTATAATTTTTAATATAAAAATTATTTAAAAATTAATGCATCATCATAATTTAATCTGATGTAATTTATCAAAAATAAATAAACCAAATATTAATACAAACTTGTATTAATGATTGATTAAAAAAAGACGATAAAATATTTCAAAATTACCCATCTCTGGCCCGTTAAAGACAAGTCTCAGACTCCGCCCTATTAAGAACATAAAAGTAAAAACAGTTTTTTTTTTTTTCTCAAATTGTTTTATATAAAGAAAAAAAGAATGGCATTCACCAAGGAAAAAAACGAAAGGCTTAATATTTAATTGAGTAGTATATTTCAACATCACAATGAGACATTAAATAAATACTACTCTCAAGTAAAAATATAATGGGATGTGTTATTTGTATATATATATATAAAATAGATATATTATGGATATCCTATAAAGAGACACACATGAAGCTTTAAGAGATCATGAATACTGAGAGAAAAAAATATACTTTTGTATTTATCTCTTTTTAAGATGTTTTTGAGATGTCAAACTTTTAATACACAAATAATATTTCTCATACATATAAAAAGTGTATTAAATAATAATTATAAAAAAATATATTAAATAATTTTATATTAATATAAAATTTTATATATATGATCTATAGCATATAAATTTTCAATCCAATAGTTAATTTTATAAAAAAAAAACAAAAAAAGGCATTCAATAGTATAAACTATGAATTTAATTTATACTAATATAAATTGATCATCTCCCATAAATCTATTTTACTAACGTAATACTCAGGCGCTCTTATATTAATAAATGATGCATATACTATGACTATACTTCATAAATTTAAGAGTAAAAATTCATTTTAATATCTAAAAGAATCTTATAACAACAAATTAGTCTCTTAACAAAAATTACATATACATTAGTCTATAAATAAATTTAATTTTTGTACGTATTAGTCCTCAATAAGGAGTAATTTGCATAAGACTTGATATTTTTAGGATTAAAATTTTATTTTATTTTAAGGGCGCATTTGATTCAAATTTTGGATAAAAAAATAATTTTTTAACTTCTAAAATAAATCACTTTTGTTAGAAGCTACTCATTTAATGTGTGTTTGAATCATTTCAATCATTTCTTTTTTTTGACAAATAGAAGCTATTTATCTTAATTTCTATGAAAGAACTAAAAATAAGTTGTTTTTAGTTTTTGATTAAAAATTGAAATAAATAGTTTATGTGAAAAGTGATTTTGTTTAGTACTTGAAAAATTATTTTTATCGAAAAAAAGCATCCTTAAATTTTTACTCAAAAACTAAAAAAAGTTTTTATTTTATTTTTAGTTGGTGTTTGAATGGAAATTTATAGGTAATTTTTACCCAAATCTCTCTATATTTGATTCAATTAGTGTCTTACCCCAAAAGTAATAAATTTATCATTTATTATATTAAGTTAGGGGGTAAAATTGAAAAATTAAATTTATATCCTTCCATTTTATTTACTTATTTTATAACTACCATATAAGGGTAAAAAAATTATTCTCCATCCCTCCATTAAACTCTTAAATAATAGAGTGGCATATAATCATCCACTCCACTTTTTATCTTTCATTTTTGTTCCATTAATGACTATTTTCTTCCATCATCTATATAACTCCCAAACACATTCTTAAATTTTAAATAGAAGTTAAGACAAATAGTTTTCATAAAAAAAATTTAAAATTAAAAAATTACATTTTTAATCAAAAAGAAGCTAAAATAAACACACTCTAAAAATTAGGGGTGTTCAAATCTAATCCAACCTAAACTGCTAAACCAATCCAATCCAAACTGAAAATCGATTGAAACCGCAAAAATTTGGATTGTATTGAATCTTATTTTTCACAAATCACTTGGATCAAATTGGATTTCAGATTTAATTTTTAAAATCGATCCAATCCAATCCAAACTGAATAACATCATCTAATATAATTTTATATTTTTAAGTTTGTACTTTTACTTATAATAATTTTAATTTATCATATAATTTTCTATATTTATATATGATTTTTATCTAAATATCATGTTATGCACATTACCTGAGTTATTTTTTATTTTTATTTTTATTAATTTATTTTATTAATTAAAATTATTTTTTATTTATAATATTCTACACTTAAGAATTTTTTTAAAAAAATTGATTAAACTGATCCAATTTAAACCGTAAAAGATTGATTTGGATTAGAATAGATTTAAAATATAAATTAAACTGATCCAATCAAAATCATTATATATTTTATTATTTGAACAGATGAATCTTTTACTTAAAATTGATCCAAACCGCACCTCTAACACCCCTATTAAAAGTGGTTTGGCAAAGAGATAAAAATGAAGAAATTTTTTATAGATAAATTCTCGTCCGTACAAAATTTTCTTCCATCTTTATCCCTTTGCCCCGTGCACACCCTAAATAGATATCCAGATTTAACTCATAAGTTTATTTCTTTTCGTCATCCACCAAATCCAAATGCCATTACCAGATTCATTTCACAGCGTACTATATTTTGTATTGTAGCTGTTGACCAGACCGCTCACCATCCCCGTTCTCCTTGTCTTCTTTTCATTTTACTCTTTTTATCATTATTTGGTTTTCGTTTTTTGTTTTTTTCCTCTCACAACAAAAGACAAAAACGAAACTGACTCTTGTGCGGGATCGCCAAGCTGAGCCAGCTTCCCTTCGCTCGGAACAATTCTCATCAAATCTCACAACAACAACAAAAAACAACCAACAAAATCCATTTCCAAACAAAGGGATCGCGTTTCAGATCACTGTTGCATCTTCTCATCCTTATTCCCAAGCCACATTGTTCATTCCTTTTTTTCGGCGAGGTCTAAGGTCGTGTTCTTTTTTTTTTTTTCCGCTTTTTTCATTTCCCACATGCTTTTCTAGATCTGCAATTTTTTCCCAATTCATTTCCATTCACAATTTTGATCCTTTCTCTTAAAAGTTTCATTCTTTTTCCATTATTATCACACGAATTTGCCTGAGAAAAAACGCAGCAACCTCGAATGGCATTGTTTTGGATCCGTTTCGAAGCAATGTTGTAGGAAACGGTGTCATTTCAGATAGGCTTCTTCCATGCTTTCATTCCTTCTTCTTTTCTTTGCAGAAGCTTTTCGTTTTTTTTTTCTTTTTTTTGGATTTTTAATATGTGCTGTGGCGAATGCATTGAAGCTGAAAAAGGTTAAAGAAAAAAATGAGACTTATTAGGAAAAGGTTAATGGGTGTGTATGTGTGTGTGCAGGAAATGATTGATGGAGTCTGGTGAGAGTGAGTGTTTGTCGGTTCGAGAGGTGTGTGCAAATGGGAGCCGCATGAAGACAACAGAAGTTGAGGCCAAGCTCGATGAAGGGAATATTCAAGAAGCAGAATCAGCATTGCGAGAAGGCTTATCTCTCAATTTTGAGGTTAGATTTTATTGCAGTTGTTTATGAATTGTATGGTTTATGATAAGATATTATGACGTCGTTTGATACATATAGCTGACCGGGAGACAAAACTTGGATGTTGTTGTTTGTTCGATGAATTTTGTATATTTTGTATTTTGCAAATAGTAAATGCTGAAAACCAAGGATCAAAGTGCCATGGAAGAAGCTGATCTCATGCCCTTTTGTTGCCAAATGATTGCAACAATTCTTGCATCACTTCTGAAACATTTTTTTTTTTTTGCCCTTTTGGGGTACATTTTTAAGTACAGTGTGTAATTATTAATCATCATCCTAACTAGTTATCTAAACAACAATGCTGTGTCACGTCGTCGTACTATCCCCATTTTGGAGGTAGCCATTGAGACTAGTATGCACGATCTTCAATTAATTGTGATTTGTGAATTGGCAGGCACTTGGAGGACACGAGTGTTAGAGTGGTTTTATACAATATAATTGGTATTTGAAGGTATTTGGTGTCAAGTGTTTGATATTTTTTGGGGATTCCCTTTTTCCTTACTTTAATCATTTGATGAATAGAAGACTCTGATCCCAGCTCCCAATCTTCTGTTGCAATATGGGAATACTTGTCAATAACCTAAATCTTTATCAGAATGGTTTAAAACCTCCCCTTGGGCCAGGTCTGGACTCTCAAATCCGTGATTACTTTTGTGACAAAGGAAAAAAATTTTGGGTATTAATAGGAATCTGTTGTTTGATGGCATAGGTTTTACATAGGGTATGAAGAGTAAGCTATGGCACAAAAGTAATAAAGTTTTGCAACCCAAAATTTGCAGTGCCTTAGTTAGCTAATTGTAACTATTTTTTCATTTTTAACAGACCTTCAACAACTAGGGGAGTTCATTTCTTCTAAAGTGAGACAAACATTAGAATGCCTCCTCCTCACAAAATAAGATTTTCTTATTTGCGAGACAGCGTAATTTTTTCTTTTTCCATACGATTGGTATTGAAATCATACTTGTATATAAACATTGCACGTATGATGGGTTATAATTTATTTACATGTAATTGAATTTGAAACCAGGTAAAGATGCCAAGACAAGAACTATACCTTAACAATTGGTACAATCTGTAAATTTGGTACAAACAACCCATTAAATGACTAGTAATTTAGTAAATATGAAGATCTGGCATACCTTGTTTCTTCTTGGATGTTAATTGGAGAACCATTTTTGTGAATAAATCAATCATATGCTTGAGTTATGCTACATGGTCTCTTTTAAACCTCAACAGGAAGCAAGAGCTCTTCTTGGAAAGTTAGAGTATCAGCGAGGTAATGTCGAAGGGGCTCTTCGTGTGTTTGATGGGATTGATCTTCAAGCAGCCATACAGCGACTGCAACCTTCCCTTGCTGAAAAGCCAGCAAAGAAAGGTCTCACTCGCACTGAATCACCTTCCTCAGTCTCTCAGCACGCAGCTAGTTTGGTGCTTGAAGCCATCTTCTTAAAAGCAAAGTCTCTACAAAAGCTGGGAAAGTTTACCGGTACTGCTTATCTATTGAAAGTGACTCTCTGCATGTTGTTTACTTTATCTTCTCTTTCTGAATGGGAGCGAATGCTCCAATCCTCCTACGCCTTCAATGTTATCTTCGAAATTTTGAATCACATTGAATACATTGAAATGTTTGTTTAATGGATTATGCAGAAGCTGCTAATGAATGCAAGCGTGTTCTTGATGCTGTTGAGAAGATATTTTATCAGGGTATACCTGATGTTCAAGTGGACAATAAATTGCAAGAGATAGTCAGCCATGCAGTGGAGCTCCTTCCAGAGCTTTGGAAACAGGCTGGTTGCTATCCTGAGGCAATATCTGCTTATAGGCATGCCCTTCTTAGTCAATGGAACCTTGATAATGATTGCTGTGCGAGAATTCAGAAAGCATTTGCTGTGTTTTTGCTGTACAGTGGAGTGGAGGCAAGTCCACCCAGTTTGGCAGTTCAGATCGAAGGCTCTTATGTACCTAAAAACAATCTGGAAGAGGCAATTCTGCTTCTAATGATTCTTCTGAGAAAGTTTTGCCTTGGTAAGACCAAATGGGATCCCTCCATTATGGAACACCTGACATTTGCACTTTCAGCATGTGGCCAAAGTTCTGTTTTAGCAAGACAACTTGAAGAGTTGATTCCTGGTGTATATCATCGTATTGACCGTTGGAATTCTTTAGCTCTGTGTCTCAGTGCAGCTGAACAAAACAAAACTGCTTTGAGTCTGTTAAGGAAGTCTTTGCACAAACATGAACGACCAAATGACATTATATCATTGTTATTGGCTGCCAGGATTTGCAGTGAGGATCCTCATCTTGCCGCTGAGGGAGCAGGTTATGCACAGAGGGCAATCAATAATGCTCAAGGCCTAGATGAGCATTTAAAAGGTGTGGGTCTTCGGATGTTGGGGCTTTGCTTGGGAAAGCAAGCTAAGGTTGCTTCCTCTGACTATGAGAGGTCTCGTCTTCAGGCCAAAGCTCTCCAATCATTGGAGGAGGCAGTTAGATTGGAGCAAAACAATTCTGATCTAATTTTTGAGTTGGCTGTTCAATATGCAGAGCACCGAAATTTGGCTGCTGCTTTACGCTATGCCAAGCAGTTCTTTGATGAAACTGGTGGATCTGTATTGAAAGGTTGGAGATTCCTTGCTCTAGTATTGTCCGCACAAAAAAGATTTTCAGAGGCTGAAGTGGTGACTGATGCTGCTTTAGACGAGACTGCAAAATGGGAGCAGGGGCCACTGCTCAGGCTGAAAGCAGAGCTGAAGATCTCCCAATCACGGCCCATGGATGCTATTGAAACTTATCGATACCTTCTTGCATTGGTTCAAGCCCAGAGGAAATCCTTTGGACCTCTCAGAATTAGTTCACAGGTAAGATTCTGCCACCTTCTTCTCCTCCACCTGGCCTTCTTTTATTTAAATATAATAATAGCGAGGCATGTTTTATCAAATAATAATGTAATTAGGAGACATTTCACACTCAGTTTGATGTGAGAGTGGTAGATTATAATAGTAATTTGATTAAATATTTCACTCACATCCTCTAATGGTGATGTGTATGGCTTCACATGATTCTGGTTGCTGAATATATGTAAATATGTAATGAGGGAAGTGGATTCCCTCTAAATCTTTTTGCCAATCCAATGCTCTAAAGATCATTTGAATTATGAAACCCATTTTTAGTTGCCAAGCTGTTTCCCCTATTTTATAGGAAAAGATGCTGACATTTCAACCTTCAGAAGAAGCCTGAAACTGCCATGATGTTTATGACCAACCAAAAATGACAGAAATAAATGGAAAAGATTCAATTTGTTTTATAGAGTTGGCTGTAATTTAGGCAACTTTATCCATAATCCTGTAAACATGAATTCTTCAAATGTGTTTCTGTGGTTTTGATGGAGAAAAGATAAGTGTAAATTAAAAGAAAATTGATTTCGTATATTTCTATTTGTGCTTTTTTTCATTTTTGGCTCTGGTGGTTCCTTTTTATTGTCATTGTTTACATTGAAGTGAAATTGCTTGCTTTCTATTTCTTATGGTTTTTACTGAAGGGAATTTTTTGTTTAATGGAAATGAAGATAAAAAGGGAATGGGTTTTTCCCCAACGGATATGTTCATTGCTTCGTGGGGCTCTTCATTTAATCAATCTTTCTTTTATGTTATTAATTCTTTGCAGGTTGTGGATGATAAGGTAGACGAATTTGATGTTTGGCATGGTCTGGCAAATTTGTATGCAAGCCTTTCTCACTGGAAGGATGCTGAAATCTGTTTGCAGAAGGCCAGAGAATTAAAGGAGTACTCAGCAGCAACAATACACACCCAAGGCAAGAACAGAACCTTTATGCTGTTAGAAGTCTTCAATTTTAGCATGTTGAACATGTGTTTTCCCTTTAATATTTGAGGGGATTTACCCTATGATAGTCATTTCATTATTGTGCATGATTGTACCAGGTGTTATGATTGACGGCCGCGGACAAAATCAAGAAGCTCTTGCCGCTGCTACCAACGCTGTCCTTCTGGAATCAAGCCATGTTCCAAGCAAGATATTGATGGGTGCTTTGATTATGAAAATGGGTCCAAAAGCTTTGCCTGCTGCTAGAAGCCTACTCACTGATGCACTCAGAATAGAACCGACTAACCGCATGGCTTGGTATCACTTGGGATTAGCACACAAGAACGATGGCCGAGTAGCCGATGCTGCTGATTGCTTCCAGGCAGCTTCCATGCTTGAAGAATCAGATCCCATCGAAAGTTTCAGCACCATACTGTGACTGCAATCCATCACTAAATACTATACACTATGCAGTCACATTCTCGACCATTTTGTTATCAGTTTTGGAGATGTATCCCACCTGCTTTTTACTCCTTTTGTCTTGGATTCTTGTCATCACAATCTTGGCTCAAAGAAAAGAAGAATTGGATTAAATATTAATCAGGAAAAAATAAATAAGAAAGGGATATATGTTAATCCGGAAGTAGGATGGATGAATTGTAAAGAACTTAGTGGAGATCTTAAATTTGTTCAGTTCGTGCACAGCCTTGTAAATGTATGATATGCTTAATCGAGATTTATCTGTTTTTTTTTTTTTTTTTGGTCTATACCTTTTTTGGTTTTGTCGTATAGATTTATCATTTTAAAGAAAGCTTTCATGTTTTTTTGGGTCCATGGAGGGCATACATTCATATTTCTTCTTTTGCCATGATTATTGATAAAGGATAACCGATATCAATGTAGATTCGGATGGTAAATTTTACGTGGTAATATGTTTATAATTTAAAATAAAAGTTAAAATTATAAGTTAGTTTTTAAAATTTAACGGTGAATGTGTTATCACGTGTAAGATTTTTCACGAATTCAAGTCTTTTTCTCTTTTGTTCAACTGATATGGAGGAACGGAACCCAAACACAAAGTATATATCAGGTTGAGCTGTTATGCAAGAGGAGTTTGTCTTGAGCCTTGGGTGTTTGTCGAGGGAGGGATCCATTCACATGTGTGTAAGAACTAGAACATCACGCCTTGAGCGAGATGTGATAGTACAATCCCATCCCAGTTTTACGACATGTCTTGTGCACTTGGCCTGGTTTATTATTCCCCTCCCCTTGATGCCCCAGTACTACTGCCAAAGTAGCGCTTTTGGGCTTTGGGCCCATTGATGTGCCAAAAAAAAAAGGCACATGAGAGACCTAATCGTACCTAGGGTTCGTAAAGTGTATACTAACGGTGCCCTCGCCCGTGCCGCTCCCCGCTGGCTACATATTCTCAGCATCTGAGGTGGGTAGTTCGTAACTCAAACCGTAGCAATGTGTAGCTCCCCGAGATTCACCCTCCATTTCGAAACCTAACCAACGTTTCTTTCTGGTACCTTTCGAATTTCACACTGTTTGTTGTGCATACGAACATCCATTCTGCTATTGTAGCAATGGCATGGACACTACAGAATATCATACGTAGTGAAATACTACATTTGAACAAAACATATGTCGGTTCAGAAGTATCGTAGGTCTCTCGAGCTAGGGTGCATAAAGGCAACAGCTGTTTAGTCAGCAGGCAGCCAGACAACTGCCGAGATGAATCCACTGATGAACAACTACCTCTTTCATTCATTCAATTCATGTTGTTTGTCTCCTAATTCCATCTTACATCCCAACACCTTACGAACCTTACGATAATTACACAACCATTGTGAAAGACAATAACATTCTCATTTATTTATTTATTTTTAGATTAGTTGGCAGCTTTTTACTGATTTAGTGATTTGAGCCGTAATTCATCCACAAATTACTTCCATGCTCCGGCAAATATAAGGGATTGTGATAAAAGTTTTACCTCTAAAACTAAGATTAGGTTTTATTTAATCAATCATGACTAGAGATTAAAAACCATTAGCATTTTTAATCCATTATTGCGAAGTGCGCTCAAAACGATATGTTTTTAGATCAGGTCATTTGCTTTTAACGGACCATTTGACTGATTTTTCACCCTTGAGTAATCAGATATCCTCGTAAAATATTCTCATAATCATTCTTCTAAATTCTAAATAAAAAAAATAATGAATGTTTTTCATGTTTTTAGGATAAATATATTTACAAAATATTCAATATTTTTTATATTTAATAATTAGGAAAATGTTTTAGGAGGAAGTTTTAGGAGGATATATTATTTTTCTTTAACCCTTAATTAGTGCCAATTCACAATGGAAAACGTTCTTATATTCCTCCAACTAGGTAAAACTAATCGAAATGTTTATTAACAAAATTCTTTTGTTTTGAAAACCACTCTTGGATAAACAACTGATTTTTATAACATGTTCATGATTTTCAAAAACAATGATTAGTGGGATAACTTCTCGAATTTGGCTCAAGCGATACAATTGATAATGTTGAGTCATGGTAATAATAATTACACCCTTTCATTGAACCTTCCAGATCACAAGCATCATCAATTCCATAGACCGCAGTCCGTGGCATGACAGTATAGCTTGAAAATGACATCAAGCCTAATGGTGGTCCTTCATTGATTTTTCTTCAACACCTTTGCTCTCTCTCATTCATGATAAATTATTGCCATGAAGTAATAGAGGCATGCTCCATCTAAATAAGAATAAACATGCTCGTCCAAGCACGAAAAACTACTATGTTTGATCAAGCATGAATAAACCATATGCTAATATAAGCTACACATCAATCATATACACATATCATAATAACTGGTGTCCCAAGCAGGGCAAGCAAATGTCCGCTCCACATAACAAGAACCCGCAAATTATGATCACAATTTTATAATATATCTTAAATATATTTTTGGTCCTTGTCATTATCATAAATTTTGGTAATATTTTGTTTTAGTCTCTGAAAAAATATGATAATTTGTTTCTAAAGGATTTAAACCAAATTATTATAATTTTTGGGATTTAAAATAAACATATTACTTTGATACACGAACTGAAAACCAACAAAATAATAGTAGGGACTCCAATCAAACATTTTTTAAAATATTTGAATCTAAACCAAAATTTATTTTTGATAGGGCCAAAACTAAAATTTGTAATATTGTCATAGATGAAAAAAAACATTTAAACCTATATCTTATCATGCCCCAAAATCACGATGATTTCTCGACAAGACAAATAATTGTAGTGAATAAACACAAAAGCACTTACACTAACCAAACATGTCGTAAGAATATCAAATTCTTATATTTTGAACATTCCCTTGAAAACTATGGACATAAGTTCCCTAGTTAATGCACAAGATGTCAATAATTATTTCCCGTTTTATATAAACTGACTTAGTAGACAAGGTAAGGAACATCATTGCCCATATATTTGGTGGAACCAAGATAACTAACTACTGAATTCGAGTTTCTAGGCCATAATGGGCTTAGCCCGAAACCTAATATTATGGAACTATAAATTAATACTTAAATTTATCTTATTTATTGACCAAAAACAGCACCACAGCTACTTAGATTCTAGTCTCTAGTCGATGAGGCATCCATTTTGGTGCTTGCTATTCAAACTCTGCTTGCTTGAATAGAAGAGAGAAAGTACCGAAACAAAGTAGCGATATTTTGTGCATCGATTTGCTTGCTTGCGAGGTGCCACTTATGCTATATTGTGGTCGTTTTTCAGTTTAGAAATCTGCTTGAGAAAATTTTCACGAGTGAGAATTTGTACATCGGATGTACATAAACAAAATGTCAAACCTCCGCGTATTCTTTTATTTGTAAACATTTGCTTTCATCTTGTGATAAGCAAAAAAAATAAAAAATAAAAAAATAAAATCAGGAAAACCGAATAAATTCATTTCACAGAACTATCTTAGTCATTTTCAGGTTTCTAGTTACTATAGTATCTATTATCAAACTAAAAACATAGATAAACAGCTTATGTAATATGTTCATCATAACGGCCTAGGCAGAGTTTAGTGGAGACAAACAATATATTGTAGACAGAAAAAATGCCAGAGGCAGATACAATACAAAGTTGCTCCAGCATGATCATTGTGCTTAGAGATGTTGTAACTAGACAACATGCGTTAAGACCATCTATCTTGGTTTAGGACAGCCCTGAACATATCGTGAAATTTTTCTCTTCTCAGCTCTTGTATACATTTAATCCACCAAAGGATTAATGCTCTCCTCACTGTCTATGTCAGGGAGCTCAGAACTCACTGAGAATTTCATCCATCTCTTTTTCTCCAGAAAATTAAGACAGGGTTGCAGTACAAGGCCAATTGCCACAGCAATGAGGCTTATAACCATTACCTTGAGGGAGGAGAAAGCGAGTACCACACAAATCAATATTGTGGGAGGAATGCACATAATGATTGCTCCAGCTGTTCCCCCTGGTATCTTGTAAGGCCTAGGTGCATTGGGCTGCTTGATCCTCAACACAACGAATGCAATAAACTCCAAGATCATTCCAAAACAGTACAAGAAATTTTCAGCAGCTACAATTTCTTGAAAGCTCAGCCATGATAGCAAGATTACACCGGAGGCCGAAAAGAGGATTCCTATAAGAGGGGTTCCGTAGCGAGATCTCTTGTTAAAGAACTCGGGTAACATTCCCCTCTCAGCCATGCCTAGAAGCTGGAAAGAGTCACTGCTCATTTCGGCGACAAACATTCCCATATTTGACATTGCAGCAGCAGCCTGAAGCCACCATCTCAACCACACTCCTCCAACAATCATAGCAATATCTGAGAAGTACCCATCAGTCCACAACTCCCGATCAAGGGGAACAGCACCGGTGCCAATTAGAAGAGGCAAGAAATACCCTAGAACCACTAGGATCAAAGCATACAAGAGAGCCTTGGGAAGAGTTTTCCTTGGATTTTCCACTTCGCCAGCAAGAGTACTTATGGAATCCCAATAATTAAGATTCCAAAATAGAGTATTCAAATACAAATTCCAGTCAACATCATCTACATCCGCCACATACCACCTTGAAGGTTTCAGGTCTGGAATCGACAAGAGTCCCATAACCACAAAAGGGAGGAGTGAGAACACCCCTAAAAGAACAGCAACCCATCCCACAATGGTTAAACCCCTATAGTTCAAGTAAGTGAGAACCGCAGTCAAACCCCATGTCGCAACAACTCTCGGCACTCCACCACCCAAAGCAGGGATTCCTGATTTCAGATAGTCAAGAAACAGCACTGGATACAAAGCATTATCAATCACCCCACTCAGCCATTTCATCCAACCCTGCTGAAACCCCCAATAGGGACCCAAAGCAGAGGAAACCCAAACCACATAACCACTGTTCTCAGGGAACATGGTACCCATCTCAGCAGTGATGAGAGCCTCAGGAACACTCCATATGAGTGGGAAAACCAAGAACCCCAGAAGGGCTAAAAGGGGACCTGCTGCCTGCACAGTGTCCTCAACACCAAAGGGTCCCCCAGAGACCTCATAGAATATGAGAAACACCAATGGAAGAACAGAAACTTTCCTCACATGATTCCCCCTTGGGGAAGGTGACTCACCAATGGCCACATATTCAGCACCATTGGACACCCCCATTGCAGTAGAACCTTCCCTATTAGCTGCAATCCTCAATTTCTGCACACACCCCCCAGTAGCAAAAGTGTTGTTATATAAACCAAAATATCAAAAACTAAAACACAATTCTAAGGTACCAGAAACTTCAAAGCCAATCAAATACATAACAATTCAAAAAAAGATGCAAGCTTTGACAAATTTACCAGCAAAATTCCATCCATTCATTCATTCACAGACTCAAAAAATGAAGGGAAAGACTTGAATTATAGATTTAAACTGCATGAGATATCAAATGAATTGAGGAAAGAGAATGAACACACGCACAGAGAGAGAGAGAGAGAGAGAGAGAGAGAGAAGAAAAAGGAGATGGGAATAAATAAGAACAAACCAGGAAAGATGTGGAAATGGTTTGAGGATGGAGCAGATGAAGATGATGGCGCCTTCCATTGTGGAATCCAACGTTTAGGGAAAGATGCCAAGTGCATCGCAGAGACGCAGAGGGGAAGAAAACAAAAAAGCCACACTGAAAAGCAAAACAAGCCTACGTTTAATAATCCAGTGGTTCTCATGTTTTTTTGCCCTTTAAAAGCAAGCTTTAAGATTTGCGTATTGTGCTGACCAAACAACAATTTCGAGTGGTGCCTTGGCCGAAGCCCGAAGGGACTAGTGGATCGTACGTGGCAAATTATAGCTGAATTTCAAGGCGGAGGCTGCAGTGTACCCTACTTGCAAGATTTTCTTTGAATTCCAATAGAATTGTCTCTTATAAAAAGAGTTTTTTTAGTCCAATTTTTTTTTTTGAAAATTATGCATATTCTATTATTAAAGATAATTCTTTTTGAATTTGATAAAATTTTTATTGGCAGTCAAAGTTCTTTGTTCTAAATTTTATACCAAAAGTAGTCGAGACGTCTAATTAAATTAAGATAGTTTTACTAACTAATCTATGCACTTATTAATTTTCTTATGAAAGATACTTGTGAAAACAAAAGTGTAAATAAAAAAATAATATTAGAAGACTCTACTTTTATAGTTAGCTATTTAATTTGAATCAAATTAAGGGTCCATTTATTTGTATTTTTAGTATAAAAAGAAGTATCTTTTTTTTTTTAATTTTTCAATAAGAAAAGTATTTATAAAATTTTTAATATTATTTATTTATACTTCTTAAAAAAATAAAAATAGAAAATAATTATTTTTTCTAATTTTTTAAGAAGCAGCTCCCTATCTGCTTTTGTAAAGTACTTCTATATTTATTACATCCAGAAAATATTTAAAAAGATAGGGGAGCTACTTCTTGTAGAAATAGAAACAATAAAAAAAATGTTGCTGATTGAAATTAGCAATCACTTTTTTTTATTCAATTATGATTTTATTCTTAAAATATTTAAAAATTACTACTCTCATTCTCTCTCTCTCTCTCTCTTACTCATATCCTTAATTGTAATTTTATTAAATAAAGTATTTTTATATTTATCACACCCAAATAACTTAATAACTTATAATTTTGATATATAAAAAGTAATTATATAATTACATTCAAACATAAAATAATTTTTTACTTTTACTTCTTAAAAAGTACTTTCCTATAATCTTAATCAAACGAATTTTAAATGAGATTTAATAAATTTTAAATAGTATTAATTTAGGCAAAATGAAAGAAAGCTAGTTAGTTTTTTTTTAAAAAAAAAAATCCTACTCAAAGAAAATTAATGGAGTGAGATGGATATTACAAAGGACTTTACAAAAACTGAGCATGCATTTTCCTTCTTTTTCAAAATTAATTTTTCGCCACCAAAATTAAAGATCTCAATGCGAGTGTTCATTGCATCTCGCCACAACTCATGGATTAAGCGAGATAATGTTATCTAATATATGTATTTATCTATAGATTTTAACATATAACACGTAAATTTTCTCATGTTACTCACTAATAGTATTTTTTTTTAGAAAGTTCAGTAAAATTGAACAAAATACCTAATTGTGATAACTATTTTAGTTTAAGAATTTAATTGAAAAATTTAATAATTAGTAACAGGCATTTATAAGTGAGTGAGAGTTTAAAGATTTTATAATTGATGATAGCTATGTATAAGTGAGTAAAAGTTTAAGGGCATTGGATGCTCTTTTCCTTGTTATAAAATTAAAATTTTCATAATAAGCCTATATTATTTTGTATTCTATTGACATGCAATGAAACTAGTACAAACATATATTTACAACCTACGAAAACATATTTATTTAACGAAAAAAAAAAACACACACACACACGCACACGCACACGCACACGCACACACACATATAAGAGGAGCTATCAACAGACAATACTAAACCTAATCAGAATTTTTTACTGAAATCATGGTTGGATAAAATATAATGACAGAACTTACTTTTCCATTTAAAGGTCAATCATGTTATATCATTCTAACACATAATTTCTCGCAAATATTCCCACTGTGTGCCAATTTTTTTTTTTTTTTTGCAACAATTCAACTGGACTGACGAAAATTACATTCTTTACACTTCCTATCAATGCTTCAACCTCGCCCCAACCCATTTTGGACAAGTTCAATTTGCATCATATCGATGTTGTGATGTTCATTCAACTGACCGGAAGAAGGTGTGGCATCAGCCCGGCAAATGGGACAATTAGAATGGGAATACAGCCACATATCAATGCATGGAACGTGGAAAGAGTGCATGCACTCTAGCAGAGTCCTCAACTCCTCACCCTCCTCAAAGTCTCCCAAGCACACAGCACATGTGCCATCTTCATCACCATCGCCATCTCCCCCATCATTCTTCTTCTTCTTCTTCTCCTTCTCATACTTGTGGGCTGGAATCATATGTGAGATCGAATTCAAAGTACCCTCTTCCATGCCGGCCGGTGACCGAGCTGGTTCTGTTGCGTTTTGGTTTATGATATGATCATGCTGGTTGCGCAAGGACATGGATAAGAAACGGTACATCGTGACCACAAAAACAGCTGAACCAACGCCCATTAGTATGGAAGACAATTTGTTATTGAAGAAAGGATTAACATCATTGTTATCCGCCATAGGTTTGTGTGTGGGGCTGTGGAAGAGAAATGTTAGAGGTTATTACGGGTGATTTGAATTGGAATTAAACAAGAAAGACAAATAAATAGCTGGCCAAAGGAATCGTTAATATATCAATGGGTTTATTTTGTTTGCATGGACATGGTGACGATGAATGCAAGAGATCTTTGTTGTTGTTGTTCCATGTATTCTGACACATTTTCTTTAATCTGTTCATGATGGATAAAATTTATTGATTAATTTAAGTGATGATAGCGTGTCGTTATATGGTCATAAGACTTTTTCTTTCGCGTATTTGAAAATAACGTTTTCCCTTCTTTTATCTTTTTCACAAGTATTTTATTTTTTCACAAAAATACACTTCAAATCTGATTTTTTTGCCTTAAACTTGTGACGTACCCAAAAAGATGTGCTTCAAACATTGAATGATTGAATCCAGTACACCTCTTTCATTTTTTATCAACGAATAAATATTATTAAACATAAGAAGAAACGCCCCGGTTAAAGGAGACAAAAGGGAGAAACACAGATTTAGATAAATAAATATATTACAAATAAAAAGAAATGGATGTGGGGATTTTTGTTGTTTCCCTTTGTGATTTGCCATATGTCCAGTCTTTGCTGTTATTTCGCGGTTTTGAATGTTTACATTGGTTTGGTTCCAAAATGACAAAAGCATTCAAGATGGATGCCATCATGGGCTGGAGGCAAAGAAAAGCATATTTTGAAAAATATTTTTTATGCGTATTGGACATACACAATCGGAGAACAAAACACTAGTTGATATCTGTTGAAAATGATAGATCCATTATTTTGTGTCTTTCTCTCTCATTGTATGTTTACAATAAATCTAAAAAATGAGTACAAATAATATTTTTCATATATTAAATATGGCAACATAAACATACATGGGAGATTACTTCATTTCACAGGGCTATCCAACCATCACTTTTGTTATGGGTTGGTTCATTATACATACGAAAAGAGCTTACTCGTAAGGTTGAGATGGTGAGGTTAACAATCACTTAGATTCTATTGAATAAAAGGATATCTAGAAATATAATATTCTCTTACACGAGATGCACCATCCCTTGCAAGAATCCCTTCAAGATCTCCAATAATTCTTGCCAACCATATCTCCAAATTTCGCTGGATTTCTTTAAGGTTGTTCCTAATGGAGTCCAAAGAACGTCTTGTGCTCATTGCGGCCTGGCTTCCAAGCTCATCCGTGTGATGGCTCTTTCCAATTTCAGTTTGCAATGCCATCAGCTTCTGTCCAGTTTCGGATGCGCGCTGTTGAAGCCGAAATGCTTCAAGTAAAAACTCTGTCTGTCTTTGTGCTCGAAATTCTGAACTCAGAGTGGGTTCACAGGGATCACTTGCCTGCTGAAAGAGAAAAGGTGATGTCAGGCCCAAAAAAACTTATATATGATACATTACAAGTAGCTAATTTCCTTTGTTTTATGCCACTACTTTACAAGTTGCTAATTAGCTTCAACTATATCAAATTTGCTGCAAGAAGAGATCTAATCACCGTAGCAACCTAGCTTACAACAAATTTCATCAAACTCCAGATGCGTGAAAATCAAAACCACATCTAGTCCCCTTCCAACAAGCAAAACAATCAATGCATAGATAAACCCAATCCTCTCTCATAAACCCAACCAGCCAATGGTAAGCAGGTACCCATGATTCGTACTATCAAAATTTAGGATGTGCATGTGTGTTATCCAACGTTTGTTTTAAAAAAGGTTTAAGGTAGATTTGGTCCCCATTGCTTTCACTCATCTGGGTTTGGTGCCTAAAAGTTTTTTTCCTCAGCTATACGCCCCAGTACTTTCTCATCATTAAGGCTTTGGTCCTGAGGAACTAATATACATTAACAAATTAGACTATAGGGACCATCTACATTTGTTGAAGGGAAAATATAGGGACTAAAATCTAAATAATTGAAAAATATAGGGACAAGTCAACTATAGGGATAAAAATAAAATAAAAAAAGGGACCAAATCCAAATTAGTTGAAACTGTGGGGACTAAAATGTACTGCAACCCTTTTAAAAATTTGGTAATGTTTTCAAGACCATAATATAGGGGATGGTTAGACTAAATGGGGATAAAGCCACAAGTCAGCTTTTTTTTGTTTTTTTTTTTGTTTTTTGGGGGGGGGGGGGATTGCGACAGTTTTATGTGACACGGAGCAGAATGTGCCTATGAAGTTTACTGTGACATTGATATCATGTATTTTGCATATCAGATCATGTCCACGAGTTTCAGAATATGTAAGTGGTTGTCTTTAAATAAGTGGAATGTTGAGTATTTTAAGCATAAGTGACAACAAAAATTGGATTTCAGTATATGGATTAAGCACGAGTTACTTACAATTCTTCTGCATAAATCATCAATCTTTCCAGAAAGAGTTTGATATCTCTTTGCCAGCTTCCTCATTAAGGATGGAACCTTTGACAGATCGTTCTTACCAATCTTCTCAAGATTTAATAGTTCCTGTTCAAGTAATTTAAGTTTAGAGGAAACTCCAGCTGAATCACCATCTACCTTCCAGGGGGACTCCCTTCTGGGTAAAAGAGCATTTACCCCTCAATCAGTCGCAAATTAATACCAAATACAGAAGTTACCAGTACTTAGATAATCAGTTATTTACCTTGCCACAAAATGCTTCGTATAGTCCATTGATTCAAGGGACTCATGTTGTAAATCCTGCAAAAGTAAACATTTATTATATAGCTCAGAAGTAGAGGAAATGCTTGATCCACATGAAGTTATTTACACAAGGTACTAAGTGCATGTTTGGTTGAGCGTTTTGCTCACCAAACTCACGTTCAGTTACTCGAACGCTGGACTACAGGTGTTTGAGATTTTTTCCATTGGAGAAAATCCAACATGTTTTGTGTCTAGAACCATAGTTGGACTTGTAGCATATTTTTCTTGCTTCTGCGTTTGACGGCTAGATGAAGACCAAAAGTCTTATTTACCCTCATCATTTTTCAAGAGACTCTTCTTGTATTTGTTTTATATATTTTATTTTAAATTTTTCTATTTGTAATTTAATAGTAGTACAGGTTTCTTAAAAATAATTTCATTTATAATATTATTCATAAATTTTATTTATAATATCTTAAAAATGATATTTATATGATATATTAAAAAATATTTATATAATTTTGTTTATAATTTTTATAATAATATTTATATAATATGTTAAAAAAATTTCTATATAATTTTCTTTATAATAATATTAATATAGTTTATTGAAATATCTTAAAAATAAAAATAAAATAAAATGGTAATATTTAAAGTATAACATTAAACTCATATCTTTTTTGATAAATATACATTTAAAAGTGATTTTGATTAATATTATCCAAATAATATTTATTATGTTATAATCACTTTTGACATAAAAGTTTACAAACATAAAGTTCATTAACACCAACTTAATTCTGATTAAAATTAATTTTGTAGTATCAAGTTGATCTAATATGCTGCCAAACACACACTAAGTAAATTACAAACCAAACAATATGAGGGTTTTATTTCAGGTAGAATAAATACTGTTCAACAAAGTTAAATGAACCTGGGTCTCAATGTTACTGTTTACTAGAGAGTAGAGCTGCAAACTCATCATTTGGTTGTTTCATAATGCCTTTTAAGTTTTCTGGTGGAGTGGTTCTTTGACAACTGAAGTAGTGGCTCTGCCAGGCTGTAAGAAGACTCCTTTCTTTCTTTCAACTTAGTGGGAGCAGTAAGATTATTTACCATATTGTTTTCTTGGTTTGTTATTCATCCACGAGGAGTACACAAGAAATTTTCAGTCAAGATGTTTTTCTATCTCAATACGTACTGAAGATTAAATAAAAGAAAAAATATGGAGCATGATGCAGCTAGACTTCAGAATTGGATAAGAATGGTCCTATAAATACAGTTGAGCGGAGAGAGAAACTTACACTATGGCCTGCTGAAAATTTAAAGTAGACCAAGGAAGTAAAGCAATATAGCAGGCCACAGAGGACAAATTCCAATAAGGCAAAAGGCAGAAACGGACAAGTAACAAATGGTTACATGACTCCACAACAATGATTGCAACCATCATGAATTAATGATAACTAACTCCACTCTTATTTCCATTTTTACTTTTTCATCAGAAGTCAGGTACACATGTGCAACGTAGGGTCCTGGTGCACATCCGTTATTTTCAAAATACAAAAGGAACCTCCTAAAGTTTTCTAGCTAGAAACTTTGGTAAGTGTTGGGAAAGAAGCAGGATTAGTATACAACAAAGAGGATCGGACATAGCAGGGTTTCATGAGCCAGAATCCTAGAGTTGGTCCTACGTAGGAAAAGAATCAATGAATGAATGAATATTTCCAAAAGCTAAAGACAGCTTACTCTACAAAGGTTACCCGTATAAAGTTAACGAACACCTCATTAAAATATTTACAATAGACCATTTTATAAAGGAAAAAAAAAAAACAATGGTTATTTCGAAAGAGAAGAAAAAAAACGCAAAACTAAACTTGCTCTAAATTATCCATTTCCTGCTTCCTAGTTTCTCATTGGCGGTCCTATAAAGCACAAAAATTGACCAAGATTCTAAGATTCAGGTTATTATCTATCTAAAGGTCACTCTACCCACCATTTTTTTGCTTGTTTGAAGAATGGGTTAAGAACTCAAAGAAGTCATCTAAAGTAGAAAAATACTATATAGCCAGACTTTTATGTATACTTGTTACGCAGAATGACGTGATATGTTTGTTGATCCTTATATTAATATATAAGAAATACTACCGGTTTATTTCCTTCAGTAACAATCTCATATTTTCTGTCAAAGAATGTTGTGTAGCATTGTTCTTTTGAAGTAACAAGTAACTTTATCTGAGAGGAGACTGCATATTCTTTGTGCTTCTGCATCTAACGAGATCCTTCGGGTAATTACGAACTCATAAGTATACTTTTTCTACCTTTTTTAAAAAAAAAAAAAAAAAAAACAAAGGGAAAAGTTGAGAAAAATAAGGTAATTAACCTGGCAGAGGGAGAGGGAGGAATTCCGTGGCCAAAGCTTGGAAGCGGAAGCCAAGAATTCCGAATCAAATTCAAACCCATTATCAAGCTGAAGCTGCTGTTGCTGCTGCTGATACCGCTGAGCCTGAGTGTGTTGATAAATAACATCCACCACATTACTACTGCTACTGCTGCTACTCATGCCGTTGGCACCCATTCCAAGCACACACTCCTCCCTGCACTCCCTGCTCCCGCAACCACGCAATCCCTCCTCCAGCTCCTTGACCCTCGCCCTGAGGGAGGCGATCTCGTCGGCGGCGGTGTCGATGCGGCGAAGCAGGCGGTTCTCCTGTTTTTGCCAGGCGTTGCGGTGGGTGGCGAAGATCTCCACCGCCCTGGCGTTGGCCCTGGAGTCCTCCTGCCTCCTCCGCCTTATCTCCCTCGCCTCCTCCTCCGCCTCCCTCAACTGAGATCGGAGGCTCGGGACCAAATGAACGGCGTTTCTGGGGAGCAGTGCCAGGAACACGTAGAAGCTTATGCCGATGTACGAACTCAGTAACTTCTTCACCTCCTTTTCCTCTTCCTCTTCCTCTTGCTTCTTGTTCTGGTGGTGCTGTTGCTGTTGTTGTTCGTGTTCCTCTTCCTCTTCCTGTTGTGCCATTAGTACTGTATGTACTACTGCTAATTGCTATTCCTTTCTCCCCTCGGAAACAGAGAGCGCGTGTTAGGATTAGGAAACAGAGTAGCTTTTTTTTTTTTTTTTTTTTCGACTCTGTAGTTTTCAAGATGGGAAACACAAAGGAACTGAACTGCTTAGTTGTGTGTATTTAATTATGTGTGTGCGTGTGTTATTGTGTGCAGGTTAATTGCTCTGGATTTTGTCGGACAACAGAACAAAACAATGTCTTATTTGTGATTTCAATAATTCATGCGTGAACCTTCCGTGTGTACTTAATAGAAGGATAAGAAGGCTAGATGCACCGCACACAAATTGGGAGAAAGTGGAAGCCATATGAGATGAGCTGAAAACCGTGAATGCCTTTTTTTTTTTTTTTTATACCGGTACACTAGATCAAGGGCAAACTATTTACATAAGGAAAATATTTCCCAATATTTTTATTTGTTCATTATGTACGTTTAAATGCACCTAAAAAAATTACCGTACCTGGACCAGGTAACCTGTCTCAGTATTAGATCCTACGTGAAGGGAAAGCAGCGGTGAAGGCATCTTGACTTCAGATTCAATAATAGCAGCATTGCTAAGGGTATCAAGGGATCCTTTTAGATGTCACGGTGACGTTCGCTAATGGCATCGAAAGATGCTTTTAGTTGTTGTCACGCGAGAGAATTGGCGCGAGGAATTCGTTCTGAGACCAAAAATTCTCAATAAATCCTAGCCAAAACCCAAATGTTAATATTAATTAACGGTGATTAAGCGCCAACCGGGCATGAATATTGAGAAGAACTTCATTCATGACCCTGGATGGCAAAATTGTATTTATGAGGGCTAACAATTTATGAATTTATCCTCCAACTGTTTGACTCAAAATCAATTTGTTTCTTATGGTTTAAAGAATATTAATAACAGTTTACCGTCATGTAATATTTCTTTCATTAACATATTTATCACCCCTGTGATTTTTTCAATCAAATTTTTAGAGAAGATATGTTAGAATTTAGAAATTTGTTATTAGCTAAATCTCGATCGTGATTTGCATGCTTTATAACGAAAGTAAAATCACAGTTTTTGATTTGATAGGTAAAACATTGTTGGCAGTGGCAGAGCTTCAAGTAAATTTTTAGAGGCCCAAAGACTTTAAAATTATGTTTGATTAAGAACTAAAAATAGGAAAATTTTTTCCATGAATAAGCTCTATATATAATTTTATACATTGAGCTTATTCATAGAAATTTTCTCTTCACTTTTACCCTAACAATACACATCATACCATGTAAATTCTATAATGACAACTAAATTAATTAAAAGTAAATGCACATTATATGTATAAATTTTTTAGAGTTTAATTTTTGATGCATTGAAAGTGTCAAAAAGTTTTATACAATTTTCTAATCAAATTCTTTTATTCGCATGATCATTCAAATAGTAGGTGTCAAAGTCAACTATTCTTGCTGATGTGGCTATATATGATTGAATATTTATATAATTTTTTTTTACATATCAAAATTAAATTCAATTTTTAAAGCAATTAACCCAACAAAATAATTTTAAAGAGATGTACAATAAAAATACCTTATAATATTACTCTATACTTTTTCAATGACTTGAAATCATGAACAAATCAATCAGAGCTAAAGCTTTTACTAATTTCCCTTCAAATGTAAATAATCATATTATTTGCAAGAAATTGATCTTATCATCTTATTTCTCAACCCTATCTTTATTATTTTCATTGCTGAAAATGACCGTTCCATAATAATTGTACAACTAAAAGAGTTCAAATAAGACAAATTTATTTATCAAAGTAGTAAATTTCTATTTTTTTCCCCTACCAAATATGTATGCAATAATGCCCTTCTTTGACGGTTTTGGAGTTTTTGATAAAAGATGTGAAAAGATGATGCGTACAGTATTTCTATTTAGGATAACTGTATATGAGTGTAAGTAGATAGTCCACTGTGAGACATAATTCAAGTGATTCACAACAGTTTTACCTTTAGCATTTTAGAAAAGAGTAAAACATTTGAGAGTGAGATTTGAACGCAAGCTCTTTCGTGGGTAAAAACTCACTCTTATACCCTAAACCAACTCATCTACAATAATCTATCTACACATGTTGTTCTATCTATATATATATATAAGTAAAACTTTTATAAAACTTTAAGGGGGCATTGTCTACACAAAGCTCTGCTAGTGATTGTTGGTTCATAATTTGACAAAATTATTCAGGATTTATTATTATTTTTGTTTATTCATATTTTTTACGTGCATTTTTTTAAAATTTTTTTGTAATTAAATATTTTGCATTTTCCATTAAAAAGCTTCCAAGTCAAACAAATTGTTGCCTGACATATGTTTTTTCATTAAAAAATGGATGGAATGAAAAACCAAAAGGTGCTAATAAAAAATTATTTCAATAATCGCTTATTTGTATAATATTTTTTTTATATAATCGACTAAATGAGAATCAATTTATATTTAGATACTTTAGCTAAAAAGTTATTTTAAGATAATCTATTTTATTTAGATTGAATGAAGAAAATTACTTTTATATAATAAAATTACTAAAAAGGATATAAAATGATTATTTATATTATATAATATTTGATACTTTGGGTTAATTTGATAAAAATATTATAATTCTAAAATAACCAGTTTCTAATTATAACCGTAAGCTTTAAAATATTACTTATACTTATAAGCTATATTTTAGTGTACAATTATTAATTTCTTATTATAATCTATTTCTATTTGGTTCCCAAACATGATAATTTTTTTTACAAGGGGACAAAGTGTCACCCTATTAAGAAACAAAAGTGATTTCAAATAAAATCACAATGAGGTATACTTAATATGAGTCATTAAATATTTTCTTACAAATTCTTTGCTTTATGCAAGTAGAAACCTGAAAATGTTTGGCCCATGATTATGAATATTATCCTAAAATACAAACAAAATTCTCCATGGTTTATGATGTGTATTTCCTTCAACTGATATTTTATTGATAAGCGTGTTTTACTATGCTCCTTGGTGAGGATTATGCAAAATGCACTATGTTATCTAATGGCATAGATTGAATGGTGTATTGATACAACCAACATTTATGATGCATAATAAAATTTCTCACTCTCACAATTCATCTTCCCTTTCCCTCTCCTTGTTCGTCCTCTCTATTCCCTCCTTCTGCTCGCCCTCAATTACTCTCCCCCTTACCTCACTGATTGGGTGGCATGGCCGCAGGCTGATGATGCCTCCTCCTTCCGATGCCATGGTAAGGCAAATGGCCAGAAAAAGCTTTAATGCAAGCTTCAAAGCTTTCCAACGATGATACTATCACCTGCAAGCTTCAATGCATGGGTTGGTGCAAAAGCTGATGAGGTTCATGAGGCAGTGGGGGCTCACGACGCAAGAGGGAATATAGATCCCATTCTCTACGGGGCTGATGTAGTTGTTGCAGTTGGTGCACACAACAGCGGCGGAGGTATGGTGGTGGGAGCTTGTTGATTTAGTGAGTTTTGTTTTGTTTTGTTTTTTTTTAACAGCGGTGATGAGCTTTGTATACATTGTCATGATTGCCTTTGCCCAAGAAGTTATCGGTAGAGAAGCCGCTAGTGGCGACAACAAAGTCGAAGTAGTGGAACTCTCGGATTTGAGGGCGCCAATGGGTGCAGTGGCCATGGGGTGCAGTCATCGGAGGTAGGAACGGGAGGAGGCAACAGGGAAAAGTAAGGAAGAGAGATTGTGAGAAATATTATGGTGTAATCACTAGAAAGGAATATCAATGCATCTGCAGCCTTAGATGTGAACAACTCAACCATGCATTTTGCATCATCTTTAATGGGATGCATTAGGGATGGCGCCTTTATTGATAGTTTAATTTATGAATGTGGAAAATTTAAATTATTAAACGGAATAATAGAATATTACACAACCATTTAATTTTAAAAATTTAATTAACATGCATTGTTAATATGTAAGAGTTTTACATTACTATTTAATAATATATTACCATAATAAGTAATGAATTTAACATCCATAACATGTTAAATTAATTAAATGATGTTGCAATGCATATATTTTTCTAAAAAATTTTTCCATCATGCATATTTCATAGGTTTATAGGAATACTAAATTTTTCCACACCCAAACTCTTATGCAGTGAAAGAAGAACAGAGTTCATGGGATTTTCCTAGAGGATGGTCTTTGGTTTACTGATCAGGAGGAGCTGAGAGCTCAAGCATTGCATTTTTTCCAGGATTTGTTTTATAGACTAGTTCAGGTGGATATTCATGCCATGCCTAGTCTTTTGTTGAATAATGAGCTCAGGTTTCTCATGAGGAAGTTTGCCTTGCTATTATGGCGATGGGTTCTTTGAAAGCCCTTGGGCCTGACGATTTCCAAGCCCATTTTTTTCAAGCAGTATTGGCATTTGGTTGATCTGTGGCAACTAGTTAATAATACTTTTTTGTGGGGCATTTTGGACCCCAACATTGTGGAGACCCATACTGTTCTTATTCCGAAGGTGGACTGGCCAAGTTACTTTAATAATTTTAGATCTATCAGTCTTTGTAATATTGTTTATAAAATCATTATAAAGGTGCTAGTTAACAGGCTTCGCCTTTTTCCTTGAGGACATAATTAGCTCCCTTTATCCCTAGTAGAGGGACTGCTGATAATATTTTTGTGGCATAGGAAGTTCTTCACCACATGCACAAATCCAAGGAGAAGAAGGGTATTTTGGCTTTTAAGTTGGACCTAGAAAAAGCATATGATAGTCCTAGCTGGGATATATTGGAAGCCACCCTATATGATTTTGGTTTCCTGCAGAGCACTATCAGGTTGATTATGAGCTATGTGTGATTCCCTTCTTTGTTTATCTTATAGAATGATTCTAAGTTGGAGCCTTTTACTCCTATTAGGGGGCTGCGTCAGGGAGATCCGCTTTCTCCCTATCTTTTTGTTTTATGCATGGAGAAGCTCTCCCTACTTATTAATCAAAAGGTAAAGGAGGGAGTTTGGAAGCCTATTCATGTGTCTAGAGGGGCCCAGTTATATCTCATCTCCTTGTTGCAGATGATGTTTTGCTTTTTTGCTGGGGTAAAAAGAGCCAAGTTCGCATGCTTTTGAAGACCATGGATTTATTTTGTTCTGCTTCTGGTTTGCATGTTAATTTTGAGAAGTCTCGAGCTTTATGTTCCAAGAATGTCTTCAGAAGGAGGAGGGAAATGTTCACTTCTTTTTTCGCTATGCGTTTTACCATGGATCTGGGGATGTACTTGGGTGTGCCTTTGGCCCAAGGGCGGGTCTCTCATTCCATGTTTTATGGGGCTCTTGAGAAAATCCAGGAGCAGCTTGATTCCTAGAAGGCAAACTCCTTAACCAACTTGGGCGAATTTGCCTTGCTAAATTTGTTATCTTATCCATACTTATTTGTCATATGTAGATGGCTTAGACTCCACAAGGTATATGTGACAAAATTGATCAGACGGTTTGTAATTTTATTTGGGGTGGCTAGCTTAGAACTCATAGCTTGTGCTTGGTGGGGTGGGGTGGAACCACATCATTCATGCTAAGAAATTTGGTGGTTTGGGTGTCTTATCTTCCAAGCATATGAATGTTGCTTTTCTAGGGAATTTGATTTGGAAGTTGTTGATTGATGCTGGTTCTTTTTTGGCCAAAATTTTTAAGCACAAGTATTTTAATGATCCTTGGACTACTCCTTTTCTTTTTCGTAGGGGTTCTTCTTATATTTGGCAAAGTTTATCTCATGCCTGGCATCTCTTAAGGAAGGGTTTTCGGTGGCAGCTTGGCAATGGTCATTCCTCCCTATGGTATGTTCCTTGGTCGAAACTAGGTAAGCTTTGTGATTTGGTTCTTTTCGTTCACATTTCTGACATGGAAGCAGTGGTTAGAGATATTTGGAATGATGTCTCTTAGGATTTTTCTTATTTTCGGACCTCTTTACCAGATTGTGCTAAGCAAAGCATTGTCTCTCTTGCTATTCCTTCCCATGTTGACCGAGATGATGGGTGGGTATGGTTTGGCTTTAGTTTTGGGGTTTATTCAGCTACTGGTGGGCATCCTTGTTTATTAAGCTACCAGCAGGATTTGTCCCAATTGGATGATTGGTCCTGGCTTTGGACGATTTGGGCGCCCCTGATAAGATTCAACTATTTCTTCGGCTATTGACGTGGGATGCTCTCCCTACGAATTTATTCCGTTTTAGACGTAATTTGTGTTCCTCCCCGATCTGTTCCAGTTGTGGTGATGCTTGAGAAATTGCCATTCACTGTATTCAAGATTACCCATCTAGTTTTGAGATTTGGCATTGCCTTGGGTTTGAGGATCCAACTGTTTTCCAGGATGCATATACTATGAATTAGATTAAAAAGGCTATTAGACATCCATCTTCCCATGTTTTTTCTTGTTGGAATTTGGTGGTGTGGTGTTAGAGAAACTAGCGTATCTTCAAAAGTGAGATCTAGATGGATCATAAAATCATACATGCTATTGCGGACTTGGTGCAGGACATTTTGAGATGGTTTTCTTGGAAAGGTAGGTGTCTTCCAGCTACTCAAGTGAATATTTGGACTGCCCCTCCAATTGGTGTGGTTAAAATCGATGTGGATGGCAGTGGCTTGGTAGCACATTATGCAAGTTTTGGGGGTTTAATTCGTGATGCTTCTGGTCAATAGGTGGCAAGTTTCTCTAGCTCCTCTTCTTACTATGACATTTTGCGAGTTGAACTCCTTGCTATTCTTCATGGTTTGTAGTTTGCCTGGGAGGGTGGCTTTCAAAACATTATATATGAATTAGATGCTTAGACGCTATCTTGGCTATGACAGTTGACAAAGTTCCTTTTCGCCACTCTTGTGTTGCTCTTCTCCATGAGATTCGAAGGTTAAGTAGGAAGAATTGATCTATTGAATTTGCTCATGTGCCAAGGACTGGGAACATGTATGCTGATTATATAGCCTATGTTGGTGCTTCTAGTGGTGGTGGTTGTGTTTCTTGGGATGCGTTTGATTACAGGCTGACCATGCTGTTACTGGGTGATGCAACCTAGTGTTGCTTGTGTCTTTTTTCTCTTCCTTTTGTTTTCCTTTGAAGCCTTTTTTTTTACTAAAAAATATTTGATAAGTTTGGTAGTTATTTTGCTCAAGGTCTCATACTAGGACTGAAAATGGTAATTTTGCAAAAAGAGTGAGTCGAAAGGGCCTTTTAAAAATGCTTTCTTAAACTCTTTTCAAAACTTAATTAAACAAGCTTTCTTTTTTGAAGTTTGACAACTTGAATATATAAATAAAAAAAATTAGTGCAACAAATCAAAAAAGTTTGATAAGAAGCTATATATATTTATTATTTAATAAAGAGTAATGTTGTCTAAATATTAAAAACAGAGAATTTTTAGTAAATAATATTATAGCGAGCAAGGCAAAACATTTGATTAATGATAGGTGAAGTTAAAAATGTGTGTACTTTTTTCTACAATATCTACATAATGTTTACCTTTAGTTTTAATATGCAAATAATATTATTCCTTAATAAAATAGTATGTTTAGAAAGTTGCCAATAGTTAAACATCTCACAGTTTAGAAAATAGAATGATTCTAATCCACAATCACCTAATTGGTCTTTGCTTGTATATTGTCATGATTTGAGTTTAATTGCTAAGTTCCTAATTTATTGATGGGTAATTTGTAAATATCTCTATAAACACTTAATAAGTTTAAAGGCATACCCCAACCTTGTATTAGAGCAAACCTTCCTCTTAATCTAAATTTTTAACGAATCAATTAAAAAATATATAAACAAAACGATTATTTGTCTTCTTGTGATCTTTTCTTTACCAAGTATAAAAAACCTTCGCTCAAATCTATTAACCAGTCCCGTAGTCAATAAATCGGATTTTGTTATTAGCCCAATATAACTTAGACAAGTCAATTCTTATGCCACAAAAAGTTTTATAACAATATTGGTAGTTTGGTACATAGAATTACAAACAAGAATTATAAATAAGTAATAATACACAATCAAAATAACTTGTTAGAATTTTTTAAAAAATAATTGTTAAGTAATATAAAATATAATAATTCACTTAATTATTTAAAAATCAATAAATATATCCCATCATTCTGATTAATATCTTTTCTTAGGTAAGCTAATTCTGATTAATAAATTTGGATAAAAGTTTTAAATTCCTAAGATTCTTCTGTAAAAAATATTAATTGTACATAGAAGTTTTGTAGTAACCCTGTTGGGGGGGGGGGGGGCTGTTGAAGGAAGGGGGCGTCGGTGGCACGTAGAATGTGTCAGAAGTCACACGTGCCACGCAACCTGTCTCTCATTGGTTCCCCTCTAATTTCCCCAAGCATTAAGCATAGCGATTAGCATAGCAGACGATCGATCACCCACACACACACACACACACACATTCTCACTACTTCTAGGCACACACACTCTCCTTCTCTTCGGAATCATACGCAAGCAACACAAATAACAAAAAGAGCAGCGTATTAGTTTTAATGTATTAGTGTGTGTTGATCGTTAGTGAGTGAGTGAGTGAGTTTTGTTGTTATTCTCCCTTTACAGCTCAACCACAACCTCCACCCTCCACCCTCCATTCCCATTCCTCTCTCTCTCTCTCTCTCTCTCTCTCTCTCCCAGTTCCGCATTGCAGATCGAAATCCACATCCACTTCCACCCTCCAACAACAAAAATCGCCGATCCCCACTCTCTTCCTACGACTATTTCCGCTCAACAAAGATGCATTGCTTCATTTTCATGTGAAGTAAGCGCTTAATCTCTCTCATTCTCCATCTATGTGCTTCACCGCTTCTTCTTTTTATTTTATTTTTTTAATTTTAATTTTTTGCTTTTGGTTTTGCTGAATTGCATTTACAAGTAGGTCATCGCAATTTAGTTGCAAGTCGCTTTCTGAGATGCCTATAATTATTATTATTATTTAATTGATGATATGAGGTTTTTGAATCCGGTTGCGTTTGATTGGGGATTATCTGCGAGCCACTTGAAGTGCTGTTCTGTACGTTTTAGTGACTGAGAATATGATGAGAAACTTCTGTTCATTTTAAGTTTAAGATGTTGTATATGGAATGATTCCGAAGAAGATTTAAGTGGTTATGGTTTCAATTTTTACTTAATGTAGAGAGGATAATGTTGATGCTGTATCAAATTTGGGAGATCATTATGCAATGCCTATGAAAAAGACATGAACCCTCCTGTTGTCTAGTCTTTCGACGCGGATATAGGGTGATGAAGTGGTTTATTGTTATTGACCGAGCTCTACAGTGTATCTAGTTCTTATATTTCTGGTTTATTTTCTGGTGGAATAGTTTGTTGGTTTTGGTAAGTTCAGACCGTAGATTCTGTGACTAAAAGTGATAACTGTGTTCTATTAAGTGTAGAATCATGTGGAGGAGCTTCCATGCTGCTGTAGCCGCCCCCTAACTATCTGTTTATGATTAAATTCACTGTTTAAGAAAAAAAAATCTGTTAAAGGCGAAGTGGTGACTGTTAACTCGTTGCAGATTTTGGTTGTTTTTAAGTAAATCTACGTAAATTTAACCTTCTACATGTGTTGTACGGGTATGACGCTCCTGGTCTTAATTGAAATGTTGTATCTGTTTGACTATCCTGTTTTCCTTTTCCAACATAATGCATTGACTCGAAGTAGTCCTTACTAATTAGTAATTAACGACTAGAAGTTTTAGTTTTCCTTTCTTGAATAATAGTAGAGAAAACTCCTGTGTTGCGCTAGTCAATGCATTGAAACTGGCCATTTGGTTAAAAAATGTGTTTAATCTTCATAAGATGTGAGAATGAGGGATACTTGACATTTTGTCAGACTCAAATTTTTTTGAATGTCTTCATAATTTATTTCTTAAGGTAGGTTACTGCAACATAGATTTGGGAAGTTGGTGTTTTATCCTCTTACATTTTATCTGGTTGGATCTATGATGCTTGACCTTACAGAAGTTTGATCTTTAAGTAGAGGTTTGACTGGTTAGTTTTGAGTAATGGTTTTACAGCAAGTTTTCATTTTGTATATTATTTTCCAATTCTCTCAATTTTCTGATAGAACTGTGATGTTTCTGTCTCTGAGGTATGAACTGAAAGTTTTGGAAGATGGATTGAAGCATTTGCTTATATTGTATTCATTACAAGAATTGAGGATGCTTTCTTACCGTGTTGTGCATGTCTAAGCTTGTCATTTTATTGTGTGAAACTAAACAGAATACTTGTTTTGTGTAGGATGTGCATGATGAGGTTATATGTATAAACAGTCCAAAGTGTTTCTAATTCCCTAGAAACTGTTGATATGCATAAATGCAAAAAGTCAATTTTCTTTCTCAGCTTGCTTGGTTAATTCATTATTAACAATGATTCTTGCCTGCTGTCATTTCAGGTTTGCTGCATTTTTTCATAGCAGGCAGTGTCTTCATTCTTCCGCAGCTGCTGGTATCAAAACTAGCTAGATAACTACATGGTGGAATACTTCTGTCTCAGATGACTTTTTGTAGCTATATTATGCTTGGACAGTTTTGCTATGGGCATTTGTCTGATGAAATGGAAATGGCTATGGCTTCTTTATGTTCTGATGATAAATATCATGATCAATGAAAATGAGGCGCTCAGTCGTGATGGTACGATAGTATATACTTCATTTTACTTCCCTTAATTTGTTACTTCAAAGTCAGCTATTCCTTGCTAGGGTATAGCTCTGCTTCTTATTCAATCCTCTTCACGTTTAGATGTGACGAATCAAATTTTGTGTAGTTCATTATAAAAATCTATATACATATTGTACATATTTCTAATGTCTCTTAGTTTGACTAACATGACTGTTCAACTACTCTAACATATATATATATATTGGTTACGTGTCTGGAAAATTATTTTCAAAATAAATCACCTTTTCAAATTCCAATAACTTTTTAATCTGCTTACTTGAATTTTTCCTACATGGGACTTGGTTGAAATTATCATTGACCTAGTCTTGTGTGGGAGACTTCCTGACTCCTCCATGATCTTATTGATGGTAAATTGTTTTTCCATGTTTTAGGTGAGGCACTTGTCAGCTTCAGGATAGCAGTTGTTAGCTCCGATGGTGTGCTGTCACAATGGAGGCCAGAGGATCCTGACCCATGTAAATGGAAAGGTGTGAGATGTGATCCAAAAACCAAGAGAGTAACACATCTGTAAGTTTCTATAATGATATTGACTGTTATTGCTTGTTTTTTTTGTCCTCGTATTTTAAACTTGTCCTGGGATTGCTTGAGGACACAAGTTTTTAGACTTTTTGTGCTGAAGCCTGAAAGTAAGTCATAGATTTCATCTCATTTTGATTAAATAGTCATTACTTATCACATCTATTATTTAGAGCGAAAATATTTTTTTTGATCTGATATTTAGTGTAAACATATTATTATGCTGGTTCTTAGGGAAAAAGAAAATAAGTATTATGTTGGTTTCTCATTAATCAGAACCAGAACAGACTGGCAGCAAATGTTTTGTGATCACGAGTCCATAACTTCTATGAAGCACTCCATCAGAAATTTTTTTACCATATCTGAAACATTTATATTGTGATTTAGAGTAATTTCTCTAAACAAATGTATTATCTTATCCTTGAAGCTATTACTAATTGTGAATTTCCCATAAAAATGGGGCCTTGTCCAGTTTCCCATTGCTTTAGTATCTGATTTTTATAACAGTGGTAGACTTAAATTTATAATCCCACTCTACCCACTACCCTATTGAGTCCACCAGTTTTGTGTAATTAATTGTTTTTATTTCTGTATCAGTTCTCCTCTCTTTTCTCTTGTGGGTTTTGTTTTCAAGTTAAATTGTCTGTAATATTACTCATGTTATGGAACTTTTTCTTTAGAAACCTGTACTTTACCAAGACATGACAGGAGGCATGCTGAAAAACTTGTCTAGGATTCAATGTCTAACTTAGTTTTCATTGGTGATATTCTAGGGCTTTATCTCACCATAAGTTAAGTGGGTCTATATCGCCTGACCTTGGAAAGCTAGAGCATCTGAGGGTTCTGTAAGTATTTTTGCATTTTGATTCTATATTTTTTCAAGTTATTTGAATTTTGAACTTTTTCTTTATATCTTGTTTGCTGTATCTGATGTAATGGTAATATATATGTGTTGTAGTGCTCTTCACAACAACAACTTCTATGGGACAATTCCATCAGAATTGGGAAATTGCACTGAATTGCAGGAATTGTAAGTATCACCTTTGATTCATCTGCCAAGTTCCTGTCCTTTTTTTTTCTTTAGCTTGGAAAATTATTTGCATTTGTCTTTATTGATGATAGTTTTAGGAGAATGCGAGTTAACAGTGTAGTTTCTTAACCTTCTGTTTCTTTCTTCCTTTGCATTAATTATCTCTCTTAGTCTTGGAGAAGGACCTTCCTGTAGAAAATAATTCGGTTTAGATGAAAAACTTAGTTGACACTAACACTTGTGTGGAGAGAAAATCATGCTGGCGTATTTTCATTTACTTGCGCGTGTGTGCTTGCAGGCACTCCATTGCCGTGGGCCATATAATTTGTTGCGTGCTTCATATTGACATTTGACATAGAGCCTGGCATTTTGGTGTTAGCATGTCATAGAACTTTACATCCTAGAAAGCAAATTTCTCAAATACAACAATTAGATATATTTCTTTTTGTTAAGATTTAAAATGGGTAGTCTAATTGTTCAATGTTGGTAATAGCTGTTGATTTGGATTGTACAGATATCTGCAGGGTAATTACCTTAGTGGAATGATTCCAGGTGAAATAGGAAACCTTTCCCAGCTTCAAAGTTTGTGAGTTCCTCTTTCTAGTTTATGCTTCTTGTTTTGCTTTGCATTTAATTGTTTGGGTCAGAATGAACCGCTATAAACATTGTAGTCTTGATTCATTTTTATCACTTTGAAGAATAAATGGCCTAAGACCGAGCAGACCAACAAAAATGAAAGAAAATAAGAGTATATGAGCCTTCTATAGTGTGTCTGAGTTACAGAGTGAGAGTGTTGGTATATTCATGCACATGTAACTGAGTGCAGCTAATTTAGAGAAGAGTCTAGTTTTGAGTAATTTAGTGTAGATTGTGTCCTCTCCATCCCCCTTGTCCTCCCTTTTCTAAATACAAATTAAGTTCTTCCAGCGTTATAGAGATCACATTCACTCAACATGTCTTCCTATTCTGCAGGGATATATCAAGCAATTCCCTCAGTGGGAATATACCAGCATTGCTTGGGAAGTTGTACAATCTAAAATATTTGTACGTAGTCTTGTTTTCCTTCTGTAATTCTTATTTCTTTATTCAGACCTTGCATTGATTTGGTGTTTAAAATTGAATCATTTTTACTATTGTTGTCATGCTTGATGCTCTGAAGCAATTTATCATCCAATTTTCTGACTGGACCAGTACCTTCTGATGGTGTGCTTGCCAACTTTATTGAAAGCTCGTAAGTACAGCTTTTTCTGTCTTAAAATGTTCTGCATATCATCAGGCTAACTGCTGAATGGACCTTTTTTATTTAATTCTTTAAAATTGCAGTTCTTCTTAACTTATTTTGGCTATCTTTTTTCTTTCATTATTAACATAAGGTGGAGGCCTATGATTGTGGCGTGGAATGTGACTACTTATGTATGTAATGTAGTTATTTATGTGTAGGGTTGTTTAGTAAGATATATGCTGGCAGCAAGTCATGGAATATATTTGAAAGGCATTTCATAACTTGTAATTATTTTGGATCCATTATTGAATTACTGAATTGATTGAGACATGGATCATGAAGAGTTAGCATTCTAATTCAGGTCAATTCTGGAGTACGTTTATATTTGGCTTCTCTGTGCAACTGCAAGGATTTCCGATGATTGTTGGAATACTGTGTATTAAAATCATGTTTCTACTCTCTTCTCTGATGACTTATTCATTGCTGTTTTCCCCCATACTTTGCTTGTTAACATCTGCTCCCTCAGCTATAAAGTTTGACTTTATTTTGACCAGTTGTCTTAACTTCATTTTTATAATGTTCGAGTAGGAATGTTCAAACTCAACTCACATGCAACTCACTTTTCAAAAGCTTCTCTATTTAGGCTTGTTTTTCTGTTAAGAGTCTAAAGATTGAAGATATGCTTCTTGTCCATATATGTTGTGCTTTTTTATTCCTTCCTTCAGACAGAGGGTCAAAGACTCGAGGTTTCAACTTCGTTGTGTCAAAAATGTATTTATGAAGTATCAAGCAATTTGTGCTTACTGCCCTGTATTACAAAAGGACAAGCATCAAGTAGAAGTAAAAAATTGTTTGTGTTTCCTTCGCCAAATCATTTTATTTGATGTTTGAAGTACTGTTGTGTCAAATCCATTTGTATTTTTCATAATCTATTGTTATACATTCATGTAAATATGTTATAGGCATCAATCATTTGACATTAAACATGCCTAGTGTTAGGAATCAGAGATTTAGGCAAGTCTACACTAGAAGAAATAGGAAGGACAGGGTCATGGGCCAGAATACGAGCCCAATTGTAAATAATGAAGACAGGTTGTAGGTGAGAGGTAGGCGATTAGTTAGTGGGAGGGAATAGGCGGGAAAATTAGTTGGAGCAGAGAACAAAAAGGGAGCAACAGAAAGGAAGTTAGTTAGTCAATGTTAGTAAGTTGGTTAGTGCATAGAGAGAGGACTGGAGAGTTCCCTCTGCAGGAGGAGCATCCCCTGTGTAATGTTCTTCCCCAAATTCTAGGATTCCTAGTACTTGCTAGGGATTCTGATTGAATAAACATACCTTGCATTCCCTGGTTCTAACACTGGTATCAGATTCTTCGTTGATCCGGGAAGACTCGCCCATGGTCAACTCCAAGATGGACAAACGGCTTGAGGCACTGGAGAAGCAATGCGAGGGGGAAGGTGAGAAGTATTCACTGATCGCAAATTCCATTGCTTCTCTTACAGAAGCTTTGCGACGGATTGAAGGGCGGTTGGATGGTTTGGAAAACAACCGTGCGCAGCACCACGATGATGAACAACCAGACGGTTCGTGACGACCTTCAACGGCGGAGCGGCGTGAACGCGCCACGGCGAACCACCGCCTCGGTTTGGGGGTGCGATGAGGCAGCGTGGAGCGGACGGAGGGGCCTTGCCGCGGACCAATGGAGGAAGTTGGATCTTCCACTCTTTCATGGCGACGATGCTTATTCCTGGGTTGATAGGATGGAACGATACCTTGAGATCAAGGGCGTTCCCGAGGGCCAGTGGTTGTACGCGGCCAAGGTTGCTATGGAGGGCAAAGCACTGACTTGGTTTCATTTGGTGGCAGGAGAACGCCTCTTTCCACTCATGGTCTCTTCTCAAGAATGCCATTATAAAGCGATTTCAACCAGAACTGGTTCAAAACCCGTTCGAGTGGCTGCTGGGATTGCGACAAAACGGCTCCGTACGCGAATTCAGGGAGAAATTTGAGATGTGCTCCAGTCTACTTAATGTCAACGAACGCCGTTATCTCCTCGGCATCTTCCTCAATGGTCTCAAAGATGAGGTAAGGGCTGAACTAAAACTTCACTCCTTCCATACGCTAGATGAGGCGATGGATTTGGCAGAGTTAGTCGAGAGTCGCAATCTGATGTTAGCAAAGTGTTCTAGGAGGCCATTCCATAGACCCACTTCGGGTTTCACGGGGAGTACGAATGGCAACAGAACGGGGGATCCGCCAAGCACGAGAAAGGTGGAGGAGGTAAAGGACGGAAGCATAGGGGGCAGAGGTAGAGGTCTGCGACATCTGTCCAATGAAGAGTACAAGGAGAAGCGGTTAAAGGGGTTATGTTTCTTTTGTGACGAGAGATTCACCCCCGAACATGTGTGTAAAAATAAGCACTTCAAGTTCTTGATCATGGAGGAAGAACCTGACGATCTAGGGGACCAAATTTGGCATGAGGCAGAGGAGGACCTGCGAGCGGCGAAACCCATCTGCGGTTTGGATTATCAAGCATGGCGGGCCAAAGGACATCTCGCTCCCTTAGGTTGTGGGGCCAGGTTGCTAACCAACGCGTGCGGGTTCTCATTGATACGGGGGCTTCGCACAACTTTATTTGTCCTAAGTTGGCGTCGGAAGCGGGCTTAGCAGTGAACACGACTTCTGACTTTGTGGTCAAGGTGGGGAATGGGGAGCTAGTAACCAACCAGGGCAGATGCCACCAGGTACGTGTTGTTTTTCCCAACCTGGTTGTACAACAGAACTTTTATCTTTTTCCCTTGGAAGGTTCGGAGGTTGTGCTGGGGTTGGAATGGCTGGACACCTTGGGGGATGTTCTAGCTAATTTCAAAGAATCCAGAATCATCGTGGGTTCTCCCAAGGATGGTGTGGTGCTCCAAGGGGACCCGGAATTGTGTTATGGAGAGATCGGTCTTCGATCGGCTATGCAGGTATTGCAAGCGCAGGGACAAGCATTCCTGATTCAGTTATGGCCCACCCAAGGGCAAGAGATGGAGGACACCCACCGGCTGAGCCTCTCAGGTTTTGGCACAGAATGAGGTGATCTTTCAATCTCTTTCGGGGTTACCCCCTCACAGGCGACATGACCATGCCATTACTTTGAGAGCAGGGGCTGACATTCCAAATCTGAGACCATACCGCTATCCACACTATCAGAAAAATGAGATCGAAAAGCTGGTGGGTGAAATGTTAACAGCGGGCATTATTAGACCGAGCATTAGTCCCTTTGCTAGCCCGATCATTCTGGTTAAAAAGAAGGATGGCAGCTGGCGATTTTGTGTGGATTATCGTGCCCTTAACAAAATTACTGTCCCGGACAAATTCCCAATCCCCGTTATTGATGAACTCCTTGATGAATTAGCGGGTGCAATGGTTTTCTCTAAACTGGACCTCAAATCGGGCTATCACCAAATCCGGATGGTGGAAGAAGATATCAGGAAAACAGCTTTTCGGACACATGAGGGACATTACGAATTTCTGGTTATGCCGTTTGGGCTCACGAACGCTCCCTCGACGTTTCAAGCCTTGATGAATGATATTCTGCGTCCTTACCTTCGGAAGTTTGTTCTGGTTTTCTTCGACGATATCCTTGTCTACGAAGGATGTGCGTGCTCATGCGCACCACTTACAATCTGTTTACTTTGCTGAAAGATAATAGCTTGGTCCTGAATAGGAAGAAATGCGATTTTGCTGTCTCGCAGGTGGAATATTTGGGCCATATTGTGTCTCCACGGGGCGTAGCGGCGGATCCTAAGAAGACCGACGCGATGAGGCAATGGCCAGTCCGGAAGGATTTGAAGGGCCTCCGGGGTTTTCTCGGCTTAACAGGGTACTACCGCCGATTTGTTCAGAACTATGGGCTCATTGCTAAGCCTTTGACAGATTTGACCAAGAAGGATGCTTTCCTGCAGTCCGATATTGCCCAACAGGCTTTTATCCGACTGAAGAATGCCATGGCTGACCTTCCAATTTTGGCCGTCCCCGACTTTTCGCAACCATTTGTTCTGGAAACGGATGCATCAAGCCAAGGACTGGGGGCTGTCTTGTCCCAAAATGGGCGGCCGATAGCATATCTTAGCCAAGCTCTGTCACCCCGCGCTCAAAAGAAGTCAGTTTATGAAAGGGAGCTTATGGCAATCGTACTTGCAGTGCAGAAATGGCGACACTATCTCCTGGGGCGGCACTTTATTATCATGACTGACCAACGTAGCCTCAAGTTCCTGACCGAACAGAGATTATTTGGGGAGGACCAGTTGAAATGGACCTCCAAGTTGATAGGGATGGACTTCGAAATCCAGTTTCGACCGGGTTTGCAAAATAAGGCAGCGGACGCCCTATCCCGTCAGATGATGTATCAAGCAATTTCTGTGGTTCAATCCAGCATATGGGATACCATAGAAGCTGAAACAGCCGCAGACCCCCACCTACAGCGAATTATTTTGGCCCTGCAGCAGGGGTCAGATGCCTTCCCCGGGTTTTCGTTGCAGCAAGGTCGATTATTTTATTAGGGACGGGCGGTTTTACCCAAGGATTCTTCACAGATCCCGGTTTTGCTTGCCGAGTCCCATGATTCACCAACAGGGGGTCACTCCGGTTTTCTGCGTACTTATAAACGCCTGGCAGCAGCGGTATATTGGAAAGGGATGCGGAAACAGGTCAGAGACTATGTCGCGAGTTGTCAAACTTGCCAAACTAACAAGTATGAAGCTCTGTCTCCTGGTGGTCTCTTGCAACCACTTGCCATTCCAGATCAGGTCTGGTCTGAGGTTTCTTTGGACTTCATCTCCGGGCTGCCCAAGTCAAAAGGCAAGGATGTCATTATGGTGGTCGTAGATCGCCTCACCAAATATGCCCATTTTCTAGCGTTAGCTCACCCTTTTACTGCAAAGGAGGTCGCCCATCTGTTTGTAAAGGAAATTGTCAGGTTGCATGGCTTTCCTCAAGCCATTGTGTCAGATCGTGACCCGGTGTTTTTAAGTCACTTCTGGTCAGAATTGTTCCGCCAAGCTAGCACGAAACTCAAGTATAGTACTTCATACCATCCGCAGACCGATGGTCAGACCGAAGTTACCAATCGGTGCTTAGAGACATATCTCCGCTGCTTTGTGGGCAACAAACCCAAACAGTGGGTAGAGTGGCTAGCCTGGGCAGAATACTGGTTCAACACCTCGTTCAACGCCTCAACTCAGGTCTCCCCATTTCAAGCTTTATATGGCAGACCCCCTCCAATTCTCTTTCGGGGCAACACTTACCCTTCTAAGGTTCCAGAGGTGCAGGCCCTCGTAGCCACCCGTGATGACGTCTTGGCTGACCTATGCATGGCTCAGCAACGTATGAAATACTATGCTGACCGACATCGCAGGGAGGTGAATTTCGAAGTTGGTGATTGGGTTTTCTTGAAGTTTCAGCCCTATAGAATGAGAGCTTTGGCCCGGAAACTTAATGAGAAATTGAGTCCTCGATTCTATGGACCTTACCAGGTTACTGAGCGGCTAGGACCTGTGGCATATAGACTGGCACTTCCTCCCTCTTGCAGCCTTCATCCCGTGTTCCACGTTAGTCGATTGAAGCGCGCGGTGCCACAACAACAACAGCCGCAGGAGCTACCTCCTGGCCTATCGGAGGAAGGCATCCTGCAAGCCACACCAGACCAGCTCTTGGATATCCGCAACAACGGCTCTGGAGTTACTGAAGTTTTAGTCAAGTGGCTTCACCTCCTGGATTGTGACAACTCGTGGGAGTCTCTGGATGTGTTGACACAGCAGTTTCCAGACTCGCACCTTGAGGACAAGGTGGCTCTTTTGGAGGGGGGTAGTGTTAGGAATCAGAGATTTAGGCAAGTCTACACTAGAAGAAATAGGAAGGACAGGGTCATGGGCCAGAATACGAGCCCAATTGTAAATAATGAAGACAGGTTGTAGGCTGAGAGGCCGGGCAGTTAGTTAGTGGGAGGGAATAGGCGGGAAAATTAGTTGGAGCAGAGAACAAAAAGGGAGCAACAGAAAGGAAGTTAGTTAGTCAATGTTAGTAAGTTGGTTAGTGCATAGAGAGAGGACTGGAGAGTTCCCTCTGCAGGAGGAGCATCCCCTGTGTAATGTTCTTCCCCAAATTCTAGGATTCCTAGTACTTGCTAGGGATTCTGATTGAATAAACATACCTTGCATTCCCTGGTTCTAACAATGTATAAGCCAAGTACTTGTCTTGTAATATTTTAAATAGGTTATGTTGTTCTGGTGATGAAATATGTATGTTAAATAATCTATCTCAGAGCTTGGTATTTATGTGTTCATCCTCACTGATCAGTGATTTGAAACTATCCTAATGCAATAATCTACCTCTGAGGAACTAAATCTACTTTCCAATATTGAGACAAATATGGCTTGTTGCAGCTTTGTTGGAAATCGTGGTTTGTGTGGACTGCAAATTAATATAACTTGTAAAGACGATGGTTCACCTGGATCAAATTCTCAATCTCCAACCTCAGGTAAAGCTGCATGCTTGTAATCAATTGCTTAATCTTTTGCTTGTCCTCACACCCAGCTCTCTTTCTTTCTTTCTTTCTTTTGTTTTGTTGATATTTATTTATGTCTATTTTTGCATAAATATTTTTCAACTTTAATGTAATATTTGGATCTTCAGCTTTGTAAACACCATGGCTTAATTGGTGGTATTGAAAAAAGCTGGTCTTTTCAGTTCTAATTTCCTTTTAGGTGAAGTCACAAATGAAAAGTGGAAAACTTTTTTTTTTTTTTTTAAGTCGCAGGGTCCTTAGGATCAAATAGTGTAGTGGCAAGGTTCTGGTTACGTTTCACTCTTATTATAGACAGTAATGACTGGAAAATATGGGAAATTTGAGCATTTGATATACCATTGGGTGCACTTGTGGAAAGTCTAGTGGTAGATTATGGTCTCACATTTGCTATTTTTGCACATTAAATTCCAAAATGGTGGTCTGTATAAAGTTTCCAGCTACTGCTAGTTTCATGTCATGTCTCACACTAGTTTCCTACATGTCTAATGCGGGCATGCTATTTCTTTGAAGCATCCATACTGTTGAAGTAATTGAGTGTCAGTTTCAGAGTTATTTCTACATTGAAGGCAATAATTGTGCAGTAATTTATGATGGAATGTTAGAACTACAGTAAAAGAAGCTTCCTATACTTGTTTATCAGTTTTGTGAAAATAAATGCGATGAGACTAGTATTTTTGTTATATGTACTTTAACCAGGATTCTTTTTCCTTCTTTGCAATATTTTTTAACAGTGCAACTCTATTTGTCTGCCTTCTGATATGTTGGCACCGTCCTGAGTGAACTAGATAATTTTTCCTTGTATGATGATTATTATGTTGGACTATGTTGTATGCTAAACTGGGTCACGTTGTTACCAATTTGACTTACATAATTTTGCTCTTTATAGATCCAAATGGAAAGAAGAAATATTCTGGCCGGCTCCTTATCAGTGCATCAGCAACTGTGGGTGCTCTTCTTTCGGTGGCACTGATGTGTTTCTGGGGTTGTTTTCTTTATAAGAAGTTTGGTAAAAAGGACAGAATAAGTCTGGCAATGGATGTCAGTGGAGGTGTGTTTGTTAGCTTATTACGGGTTGCTTATAGACCTATTTAATCTGGCTTGTTCTAATTTATGCATTGATAAATCCTTGACAATTATTATCCCTGAATTAATATCTTGTAGGTGCATCTATCGTGATGTTTCATGGAGATCTACCATATCAGTCAAAAGACATTATTAAGAAACTAGAGGCTTTGAATGAGGAACACATAATAGGGATTGGAGGATTTGGAACTGTTTACAAACTTGCAATGGATGATGGGAATGTATTTGCTTTGAAAAGGATTGTGAAGTTGAATGAGGGCTTTGATCGTTTTTTTGAGAGAGAGCTTGAAATTCTTGGAAGCATAAAACACCGCCATCTAGTGAACTTGCGGGGATATTGCAATTCGCCTACATCAAAGTTGTTAATATATGATTACTTACCTGGTGGTAGTCTTGATGAAGCTCTTCATGGTAAGAATATCATATTTGAAACAGCTGTATTTTGGTCTTCTTGTGTGGGTCAATTAAGTTGGGCATGTGGTGATTACAAAGTCAATGCTTATATATGTTAATTTTTCTAATTGTCTATCATTTGGTGGTATTCAGCATAATCCTTAAAATTAAGATCAGCATAATCCTTAAATTAAGGTACACTTGTAACTCTTTCCAAATAGATCACGGCATGGAATTATCCACGTGATTTGTTATATACATTTATTATCAAGCAACTAAATTATTGCAATTTTTCGATTGCCGTTGAAACTGATCATGTAAATCGACAATGCCTTCTGGTATGAAACACCAAAGCAGAGAGTCCTTTCTGTGGATCATTTTGATTCATCAGGAGCAAGTTATTGTAACTTCTGATTTTTAGCCATGCTGCCCGTCTATGCAAAAGCAAAGTAACTTAGGGGGAGGGATGCTTAAAAAAATCATGAGTTCTTGCTACTTTAAGATATGATAGTCCTTTTTCCAGTTCCCCTCTAAATTATCAATTGCGGCTGACAGACCCGGAAATATTGGCCAACAGAAAGAACTTTGAAGACCTTATAGTTCCAAGATTGGAATAGCATATTGTAGAATGATAGGTATTCAAAGCCTGCTGTAATAGCTGTTTAAGCAACATATTTATCTGATAAATACTCTTTGCTGCTCTTTGTTCCTAAACTTCAATGTTGGAGCTTAAGATCGTCCTCCAGTTTGGTGAGGTGTGGGGTGATAGCTTTGGACAATCCTTGAACTATTCTGGTCATGATGTCCATTCTTTCCTATCCAAGAGAAGTTTCCATTCTTTTTTTTTTTTTTTTAAAATATATATATATATATATATATATATATATATATATATTTTTTTAATCAATGCTTGAGGGCCTCTTGTTCACTTTACTTGCCCTGGTTGCCAACAAAATGCATAATTTGTATACTGGATGTATTTCTTAAGTTTTTGTCAATGATAAAAGCAGCATATAGATTTTAATACAGTGCAAGTGGACCTTAACATAGAGGTCAGATTTATTATAAGTTTTTCGCAATATAATACGAGGTGTCCTGTTGAAATCATGGGGGTAAATACAGTGCAGGTCAGATTTATTAACATCAGCATTGCATCTCTGCTTAAAATTTATTGGGGGAAAATGATGTTTTGTGATGCATTGCACAGAAAAATCTGAGCAACTAGACTGGGATACGCGTTTGAATATAATCATGGGAGCTGCAAAAGGGCTTGCCTACTTACACCACGATTGCTCCCCTAGGATCATACACCGTGACATAAAATCAAGCAACATTTTGCTTGATGGCAACCTGGATGCTCGGGTATCTGATTTTGGACTTGCAAAACTTCTGGAGGATGAAGAATCTCACATCACCACCATTGTAGCTGGAACATTTGGTTATCTAGCACCAGGTAAGCAATGTAGAATGGATGTTCTGTTGGCAGGATCATGGATGATAGTGCTTATTGTAGCTTATGTATAAGATCTTTTAGGTCTACCACTGCATGAATATTACTCTACTTATCTTTTGGTTATTTCATGCTCAATGTTTGTGAACAAGATAGGTAATAGCTCACATACCATAATAACACGGAATATTCTTTTCCTTTCATAATGTATTAGGTTTTGAAATTCCACTTTTGTGAGAGTCAATGCAATGATCTTAATTCTGTATTCTTCTAGCCATTATGTTATCGAGATTGAACTCGTTGATATTGGGAATGGATCCTCTCATGTTAAATTTTCACATGACCTTGTCATGTGTGATCTCTCACAATTGATTTAAAAGATGGGACTCAGACAAGACATATGACATAAGAGAATTAATGGTGAGAGATCACACATAAATAAGGTCATGTAAAAATTGAACATGAGAGGATCCTTATCCGTTGATATTAGTATTTCTATGATAATCAAATGTGGATTTATGGAAGTAGATTTTACTTATGTTAAAGTTGGTAAAAAAGTTGCAGTACTTGATTGCTGAGATGATGATACTAGCCATTTTCTTCGCAGTTCCTTAGATGAAATTAAATGAAATAAACCATTACGGTTTTTGTACTATGTTGAGTCGTTGCTCTGTTGAATTTCATTATTTTCTTTGCTGTTTTTGGTTTTGTTCCTATATACAGAAGATTCCTTATCCTACCATCACTTTCTAAGGGTCTGTTTGGTTTCTATTTTTATTTTCTATTTTCCTATTTTTAGGATTTTGTGAAGGAAATAGTGAAAAAGAAAAATGAAAACAGGAAACAGGATTTTCTTGTTTTCATTATTTCTTTCACAAAATTCTAAAAACAGTAAATGAAAGCAGAAACCAAACAAACCCTGAATTTTTCTGCATCTCATTGAATTTCCTTTTATCAAAAAAAAACAAAAAAAGATAAGAAAAAGAAAAATGGAAACTTCTTTAAAGATTTGTGTTTTAGGCTTCGAAGAAATAGCAGCAGAACAATGTAACAACCCACATATAAAGGGAAAAGCCTAATGCGGTGTTGTAGTGTATTTATCATATGTTTAAGTTGGAGGTGCTAATTTTTACTTTATTCTCATTTTTTATTTTCTTTCTTTTGTTGATTTAAGAGGATAGTTGGCCCTCTGCAGGATAGTGTTTCCCTCTTTTCGCTTTTTGTAACATTCTTTTGTATCAGAAACATGAAGGAACTAACTAAAATCAATTTTATGATTGAAGGCTTTAATGTTCTTTTCTTAACATTAGTAACTGTTAATAGTGAATAGATGTTTTAATGCATACAACATAAACCAAGTCTTATTTCACTAGGTGGGGTCTGGGGGATGTGCTGAAGTATATTTTCACAATTTTGTGACATTTAAAGAGGTGATTCTTGTTGGGTGTGCTAAAATGTGGACATGTATTAGACTGAGTTTTGAATTCCATGGTTGTCTCGGCAGTCTGACCATGCCTCTGTTATTTTTATGGCAGAATATATGCAAAGTGGTAGAGCAACTGAGAAGAGTGATGTTTATAGTTTTGGGGTCCTGACACTTGAAGTTCTGAGTGGAAAGCGACCAACAGATGCATCATTTATAGAAAAGGGCCTCAACATTGTTGGTTGGGTAAGTCATGCTCCTAAATATTATGTGTATTTACTAGAAATCCTCTGTTTTTTTTTTTTTTTTTTGGTGCATTTTTGCTATAACAATATCTCCTTAAAATTGAGACTACATTGCCCTCTGTTGTAAAGTGGGCATGCTTATGGTTGCCAATATAATTAGCAGAGTCGGTTAAAAGGAAGAGGGAGGGGGCATTGGGTCACTCCTATAAATTTAAATGTATAATCACTTATAATCTGGTATAGTACATAAGCTGTGTAGCTTGATTTGTGATTATAAAGCAAGCCAATCTTTTTTAGCTGCTTTTCTAATGCCACTTATTTGCCATTGTTGCAGTTGAATTTTCTAATTACAGAAAATAGACCAAGGGAAATTGTCGATCCACTATGTGAAGGGGTGCAGGTGGAGAGCCTTGATGCATTGCTCTCTGTGGCTATTCAGTGTGTTTCCTCAAATCCAGAGGATCGACCAAATATGCACCGAGTGGTCCAGTTGTTTGAATCAGAAGTCATGACCCCATGCCCAAGTGACTTCTATGACTCCAACTCTGACTAGACTCTGGCAAAAACAAACCAAAGTGATGTTGAGTTTGCACCCATGTCACTGCAATTACTAGCAAGTGATGCAGTGAAACCGCGAAAGAGTTTCAGAATCTGCAGTGTTCAGGTGCATTCATTCTCAAAGCAGATTTTTTATTATGAATGATGGATGGCCTTCATTACACCACCTTCTGACAGAAGTTCTTGTTCTTCCAACTCTGATGTCCTCATTGGAGTTTGGACGCGTTCAAAACATGCCTTTTGAGTGAATGGAATTCTACATTTTTCATTAGGTCCAGCTTCCTCCCCCTCTTCACCCATGGGTTTCTGCTAGAATTTGTAATCGCTATCACATTTATTCTCCTGAATTGAAGTGTATATGAAATATGTATAAATTGTTAACTCCCACCTTTGCAAATGATTCTTATTTAAATTTTGTAGCATATGTTTCTGTAAAAGAATTCAACTATTGAGAGGGGCAGCGATTCTTAGATCCATTATTTTATTTCATTATTGTGCATGTCCGCTGCTCTTTTCCTTTGGAATTATTGTTATTATTGTTATCCTTGAGTTAAAATGCTTACCCTATGTGACCATGTCGTGTGATCGAATTCTTATAGCATGTTTGGAAACCCCTAAATCATAGCAAAAGCTACTCTCTAATAGTTTCTGCCCGAACAATGGTTTGAACTAAGACATGTTAATAGGCCTGGGTTGTGTTAATACTTCTCTAACTATGGAATTATTTTCTCAAAATTCTTAGAGCTAACATTCGATTGTTTTGTTATCTGTCTTCCTCCGTGAAGGCTTAGGCCCTTTCAATTGCAAACCTTTAACTGTGTGAAGCGTCCTTTTCTAACCAATTGAGCCATTTAAAATCTATACGATAGTGGCCGAGGCCTTGGCAAAGTGGCATATCTGCTGCCTCAAAAGAGTAGCCAAAAGAGTAGCCACACACCCGAGGGAGCAAGTTCGACTCGCCAAAAAGGGGGAGAGCCCCAATTGCCCCTCAAAACTACCCCCTTCCCCCGACCCTAAAAAAAAAAAGAAGGAAATACGATAAAATGTTCCCAGCGAAAGAGGCGAGTTTTACCAGGGCCCTTCAAGTTGGTTAGTGCTTCAGGCCATCACCGGACATTGGCTTAGGGACTAACATCTTGTCTAATTATATTATTACAACAAATGTTATAAATCAATAATATATTATTATATTTGTGACTTTTAAAATAATTACGGCACGAAATAAACAAATTTAACTTGAATGCACTTTTAAAAATGCTTCACATTATCAATACATTCAAATTATATCGACATAAAATAGCACATATCAAATAACATATATGTAATATTTAATGTAAATATATATTATTCAGTTCAGTAACTCGTTTATTACGTTATTTATCAACATTTTTATATTAAAAATAGGTGGTTTAAATAGATATAAATAGTATTTATAATATTAAATTCTTCGAAGAGATATGTATACCAAGATTAAAGAAAAACACGGCATCAATTCCTCTAAGTTATACTCTTGTTCGGCTAAAATTCACCCATGTTGAACCATTGAATTGTGAATACCCCTCACAAATTCAGAGACCAGTTTTGTTCTCAGAACATTGGCCAATAATTACTTCATGTTTACTAATAATGCCCCTCAGTTAGACGAGAACTTTAGAGAGAAAAATAAACATGACGTACACGTAAGAAAATATTTCTATTTGCACAAAATTTGAAGTTGGTCTCAACCATGCAGAGGACAGAATCAGTAGCGAACTCATGCAGCTCCAGCATTATTGTGGCTTGACAACAACCTCTTAACCCAACAATCTTGAAAATGGACATCCACAAGCGTCAAATAAGTAGTAGGCTTTCAAAATTTCCAGTCATTCACGTCAGTTTTGAATTAAACCACCCAGAAAATTTAGTCACTGATGAGATATACTGATGCATTTTGTGTATCAACCCATGGCTGGGTTCCTGGATAGAGGCAAGCAACCAGCGATAATCTGATAGCGTTGAATCAGATAACGGCTCTAGAAACTCACACTTTTCTATAATGTCTGGAGGTGGTGCTCCTTCAGTGAGATTGGTATTTAGCTTTGGCCTACCCTCGGTTAACTCCACGGGCGCATTGGCTGAGTGACCTTGAAGTAGAGAGGGAGAGGCACCTGGGATCACCTCCTGCTTAAAAGGCAATGCTCTTGCAGCTTGCAGACAAAACTCGATCCACTGATGGATTAATGGGGATGGTCCCCTGATTCGGCCACCAATCCGATTGGTTTGAATCCTGGAGGCAGCAGGAATTGCCTAGGAAAAAAGGTTAAAAAAAAAAAAAAAGGAAGGATAAGGAAAGAAAAAGAAGAAGCTCATTTGTAGTGTCCAATGGAAAATATAGTTCATGACCAATACCATGATACGTCTGAATCCCATTTAAATAGTTTGTTTTCAATTTCCTCTTATGGGGGTGGCACTTCCAATTTCCAGATACTATGTTAGTTCTTTCCACAAGACAATCCATTAAATTCAGTAAGGTAACAAATATCAAACCCTGAAAAGCAAGATAACATAATGAGAGGCATACCCAAAGATCTGCCCATAAACTTGCTCCAGACTTTGGAACGATAACTGCAACATTAGACATGCGCTTAGCAACAGGAATAACATCACTACTCCATCCAACAGCTACCCACACGTCTCCAACTCCAAAAGCTTTTAGATAGTTTACACTATCAAACAGTCGAACCTACAAAGACAACTTAAATGCATAGTGTTAGCTATAGAACCATTCATTAGTCTTCATTTAATAGCTTAAATTTTTTAAAGAGTTTGTTATTGACACATATCAGGATCTCTATGATCAAGAAGTCTAGAAATTAATCCTTTCAGTTGTCCTAATTAGAAAGCCAAATTTGAGCACAAGGTAGGTGGGGCTTCTCGGGTCCACAGTCCACACTTCAAGCCCAAATGGCTTGTGTGAAAGGGCATGCTATCTATGAAACCATTCAAGAACTTCATCTAATAGATTAAACTTTCGGAAGTGTTGGTTTTAGACATATAGCAACTTCATTTTGAAATTTGGAAAAACAGAAAAGAAAAATATTCCTTTTTTTTTTTGGGAAAAAAAAAAACTACTAGTTCGTATAGCCCTCCACCACTATTCCAATCTGCATCAACAACAGCAAACAGTTGATAGATTATCCATTACCAATACCTGTTTTGCAAGCAAAGCCAAATTAAGCTTAACAGCATCTCTGCCACCACTAACTTCGAAGTTGATGTCATTTGTATTGTAGGAAGCCCCCATACACTTCAAAACTGCACCAACAACTTCTCTAGGAGAATCGACCATTGAAATTTTCCCTGCAAGATCAGGCCGCCACAGATCTGCCCAGTCCTGTAATTGAAGTTTATATAAGCTCATAAATGCTTTGCAAGAGTTTTACTGGGTCTATTGAGAAAAAAAAAAAAAAAAAAACTTGCCTCAATAGGTGCCAACTTATGCTTTTGAAATTTATTTGTCTTGTATGCTATGACCATGCTGCCCCATCTATATGGAGCAGCCCATATATAACCTTTCGGGTCTATTTCTCCCTCACAGTTCCTGCGTAGATATACCTGGAACTTTGTTAGAGGAACATAGCATTATACTATCAAGAAACAGTACAAAAGGATACCTAACTAAAAATTGGATATAATTATAGGCATATGCCACATGAATTTGTTATTCATTTTGAATAATATTCATTCAGGTTTCCACATTGTATCCCAAAACTAAATATGAAAAAACAAAAAATAGCAAGAAATCCTAAAGCAAAGTTCTTTCAGTGGTGAAAATTTACACATGACCATGTCGTGAAAGGATCTAACACCCCCCTTCTCTCTCTCTTCCTTCCTTCTCTTATGAAGTCATTGTTTGCCCCCATTTGGATTCCAAAATAAAGCCATTCATACATGCTTAATTATGATTGCAAACTCATAAATTCAAACTAAGCTAAGCTCAGAAAATGAACAGTTTTTCTTTTATAGAAGAATAAAAACCTTTGCATGCTATCTGAGTCACTGACAACCCAGTAAGATTTAAGAAGAAATACAAAATATATTGTTACCTTCCATTTCTCATCTAAGCCTTTAAACCAATCCTGATCTTCTACATCTCGTATTGGCTCAATTATAGCTTTGTTAATGGCAAATTTGACCCATGAATCACCAATCCCAACAATATCTGCTGCCAAAGCAGATGCAGGCCCAAGACTTCCTTTAGTAAAGGGAATTGATAGATCAGAAAAGATACTCTCGAGACTTGCATGATACTTCACATTAAACTTTAATCTCTTCCCTTGAGAATTTATGAAATCCTAAAAGCGAGAAAAAAAAATGACATGAAAAACTATAAAGTAAGTTACTGAAAATCAAATTTCAGCAGATGAATTGCTAATTAAAGACGGCAATGTGTTACAGAAGACTCCTATTTTCATGTTCCAAAGACACAAGTGTTGGACATCACTTTAGTCCTCAAAAAACTTTTTTTTTTTTTTTTTGATAAATTTAGTTCCCCAATTATGCAAAGTGTCTGCTCATTCTTTGTCAAAATGAGAGAGATTAGTGCTGCAAATCCTTGATTTAGAGATTAAATTGATAACATTTTACAGACTGAGGGACTAAATCAACGACACTTTGTATTAGTGAGGCACAAAATTGATGTTAAAATTCTTCGGAGGACCAAAGTAATAAGACACTTGAATTTTTCGAGAACAAAAAAAGGGATTTACGGCTCAATAACAATAGGATTTCAAAGAACTTTTGAGCAAACAATACAACTTCAGACAGGGAAGAAAACATAAATATTGTTCTCATGAACTCGCAATAGAAAAAAAGGGAACCACAATCAATAATAGAAAAAAGTTAATTAATATGCAACAGACCTTGATCCATGAAGGAGGCACAGAACCACGTAGAGCAACAACTTTCAGAGGAACAGTCAATGCAAATGTTTTAGACTTCCAAGTATTAAAAGCTGCTTCTAATTCCTTATCAACTACATTTTCTTCGTTACCATGTTTTCTTCCATCATGATCATCTGCAACCATAAAAGAAGAGAAAAGGATAATTCGATATGTATATATACCTCTAACTGAGGTAAATGCTTGCCATTATCTCATCTAAAGCCTTATGAAAACAGTCAAATTAACATATAGGTAGCACTATTTGAATTTGATTTTCAGATAGAATTAAGGAAACCCAGAATAGAATTTCTAAAATTAATTTCCTTAGTACTAGCAGGACACAGTTAAGAAAAAATTTATACAAGCGTTTGAATTCTGTTGAAAAAAAGAAAAGAAATAAAATGTGAAAAATATAATAAGGAAGGAGAGAACAAATCAAATAAACAAAAGACAAGAGTTGTATGAAGTTTTTTTCATATCCATTTTATCCAATTCTCAAATCAAGACGTGGACATTCTGCTCAAAATGAGTAACTTAGAAGTTACAGTTAAAAACTAAAGATGTAAAAGAAAAATGTCCATATGTCATTATTTGATTTGAGAATTGGATAGAATGGATATAAGGACTTGACCTAAGGCCTTTCCATAAATATAACACCAATTGACGTCCCTATAAGTGATTAAATTTCAATTTACTGTGAGGTAAAATTTACCTCATCGTCCAATTACCTCATCATCTAAACATGTATTATCACAATATTGATAGAGTTTGACAACGACAGCAGCTACCACAAAAGTCAAGTTATCTCAGTACTAACGTTAACAAGCAATTAAACGATGGGGTTAAAAACTTTTAAATTGACGATGTACATAAACTAAACTCATTCAAGTAATACGCATCAACAGCTTGTATACGTAATCATCTAATGCTATCACCAACTTAAAGCGAAGAATTATCACCTCTTATGTTATTCCTTCATAATAATCATCAAGAAAACTAATATTCTCAAGGAGCAGAGATTTAATACAGCATCGATATTTTTCAGAATCAAGGAACAAAGCTAAAACGCACAACAGTAACCACTGAATTCAGCTAAAAACTAACTACAACACAAATAAAACATCAGAGAATTTCAAGTGTTCAGCTTCTTCGCAACCTTGAATTGTTTGCTCCTCCTGAATGGAGGAAGGAGCACCGGCGGTCAGAGAGCGCGAAGACGCGGAACACGCACGTACGCCGAAGCAGAAGCCAAAGCAGAGAAACAGCACCGCCGAGACGGTGAGGCGTACAAAAGCCTCAGGCAGCTTAGGATGCCTCCTTTCCAAACAATCCCGGCGGTCGACGGTGGCGGAGGGCGACGGCGGCGAACGATGGCTCAGATTCCGGTCACCGGAGAATCCAATTGCGGCATTGAATCGCACAACGTAGTTGGTGTTGGTGCTTGTGAAGGGAATGATAATGAAGGAACTGTTACGGTTAGGGTTAGGGTTTTGGAAGAGGCAACGGTGACGCGGGGAGTATAGAGAGGGAGGGAAACGAGTTTGCTGGAAGAGGATTGCCATAATAGAGACTTGAGAGAAAGAAAACCCACCTCATCCACATCACTTCACTATCCACTTCGCTTTTATAAATTAAATTCTTAAGAGTTTTTAAGAAACTAAGTTTGGTTTACTGAAAAAAAAAGAAAAAGTATTTTTTAAAAAGACTTAGGATGTACCTAGCTAGCGAATAAACATACCGGCATAATTTTATAGATGGATTTTATATATAATTTTAGAGAAAATTAATTTCAACAACGTCTAAGAAAATACATAGAGAAATTAATTTCAACCAGACCTTAGAAGAAATATTTATTTTAAGAGAAATTAATACCAAAAAAAAGATTATTAAAGAATATTTGGAGTTTAGATTAATATAAGAAGGATTTAATAAATCATGTTTAGATAGAAAGCGTATTATATTTTATGATAAATTTATTTTGGGTCACTAATTTCTTTGAATTTGGATTCAGGGCGTAAAATGTTAAGAAATTATATATGTCAACTTTGCATCTTAATTCTTAACCTCGTTTTCGGCCGTGAAACCCAATTTTAGGAGTGGTAATAGGGAGTTGGAACTTGGAAGCTTTGCTTACCGTAAAGAATCCATCGATGTTCCATACTGACGTGCCACTGTCATTTTTCTCAAAAAGGAAAAGAGATATATTGTCGGTATAAAAATATTTTATATAAATATTTAATGATATATTATTAAATTAATAAAATATATTTCACTTTTATGTTTACTATTTTCAAAAGGTTTATATATGATAAGATATAAATGAATAACTGAATATGGATATAAATTTTTTATATTAGTAATATATTTAAATTAATCTTTTGAAAAAAATATTAACAGTCTGCTTTAATATAAAAACATGAACGATTTTATGTCCGTGAATTTATTTTGCTATAATGTTGTACGAATGCCTTGGCATCTCCTCCATCTACCGAATCTTGGCATGATATCCACTATAAATTTTAGGCACGATTTTCGCCAAATTCGATCCTTCCACCAATCACCTAAATTTGTGCTTGATTCGCTAAAAAAACAATCGCACTATATAGCAGCAGCACTCATGAAAATAAGTAATAATATAGCTCCCCTAGGATCATACACCGTGAGATATACTTATCCTTGTGTGCAAATGCAACTCTCCGGTTCCCCACAGTGAAGGCCTCAAGCGAGAGGTAGTAGAACGTCTCCTCACCACCTTTTGTTACAATAGGAGTTGTGACGACCCCAGAACCAGAAACAACAGCATCACTTCCAAAGCTTATCTTGCTGGTGGAGTTACCTTTGGGTGTTAGGCAGCAGGAGAATTTTTCGCCAGACACTCCTAATTGAGAAACCAATGAAAGGTTGCCACCAACAAGGCCTATTAGGCCACTTGCTGCCTTATCAAGAGTGCCTCCGTTTGTGTGTCCACGCCCAAGCACAATCTTTGGAAGCGAGTTGCTGTTGCCTATGGTGAAGGTTTCAGTGGCAAGGTCACCTCTAGTGTAAGAACGATCCCCAAAACCATAACTATACTCACCAGTGTTCTTTAGGCCACAGCCTTGGCGTGGTAGCTCATTGCAAGAGTCAGAGTCGCATGATATTGTTTTGTATGATGAGGAACGGCGGGGATCAAAGAGAGGAAGGATTTGCTTGTAGCATTGCGTGCATGGGAGACACTGAGTCCATGTAATTAAGGTCACTGCCAGTGTCAGCTATTCCAAGCAACTCAACGGGTGGAGTTCCGAGGGACGCTATCATGAGATACTCTCCACCACCAGGTGTCAATTAAAGGGGCCTCAAATTTGCTCTTGAAATGGTTGATGCGCTTCAATGAGCGTTGGATTGCATCGTGGAAGCGATCATAGTGGGTGCTTGATGGACTGTAAAATGGAGAGAGAGGAGAATCACGGGGAATGAGATCAGTGGTAAACCCCGTAGCACTAGCATAAGCCAACAAAAATAAGAGAGGAAAGATTCCTACGAGAGTCAAGGTAGTTTGTATTTTGCTGGTATTGGCCATTTTGAGCTATAAGGTCGATGAAATGGAAGTGTGTGGGGAAGAATAGTGTTGCACATGTGCTGAGTTTATAATAAGGAGAATAGAGCTATGTAACTGGTGGGATAATTTTAATTTGATAAGTAGCAATGAACTTGCTATTATATGCATTATGATATTCATATTACGGATTTGATTCCTCATATATTATCTACTTACTGTCTATCTGCCATTAATTTTTAGATTATGTATATGTATATATGTAAGATATACATTAGATAAGATAAGATATAAAATATATCTAATCTAAATTATACATAAAAAGATATTTTTAATGACTAGATTTATGTAAACGTGTTTCTTATTATTGCTCAATGATAATTAGTATTAACGATATTTGCAAAGATTTGTATTGTACAAAATTTAAGAATTTTATTAAAAGTATCTGATTGTTTTACGCGAATTAATCATTAACAATTGTTGAATATTAATAGAACCTTCTAAATTTATATCGCAATAAATTTGCAATGAAATTTTTAATTTTATTATTTCCATGTGATTTTAAAATTAACAAATCCCAGTATTTTCTCTGGGACCTGTTCCTCGTATTTTCTCCTTGAACGCTATCTTTCGATTTTAAGAAATTTTTTTATTTATTTAAGAAAATACAATGACAAAAAACATAGAAAGTAAATTATCAAAAAAATTCTAAGTAAAACATAAGTAATTATAAAAATAAAACTCTAATAATATATAAAAATATTTTAAATTATATTTAAATGACTGGCTGTAAATATTAATATACAATAAATTAAAAAAATTTATTAAAAAAAGTGAAAGAAATAAAAAAAAGCTATCACTAAATATAAAAAGAGAATAATTTACATATACTGATAATATGAAATTATTTTATACTGTCAACTAATAAAATATTAAGAAATTGTTATATTATGGTAGATAACTCCCCTTTATAATAATTATCCATCATGATTTGTCATATTTATGAAATTTTATTGACTGATAGTGTAAAATGATTACACTGTCGGTCAATGTATGACAATTAATCTTATATAAAAATTGTATATAAAAATTAAGCCATCGTTACGCCCCCCGCCGGGGGGGGGGGGGGGGGAAGCTTTAAAAGTTTAACTGTAAGTTATATTCTATAATACTTGCACATTGCGAGGCCTAAAAAACTAGTTAAAGAGATAAATCACAAAAGCCCACCACATTACCCGATAATATGAAAAAGAAACAATTTCTAGTACTCGGTTATTTACTGTATTTTTTGGGCGTTAATTCTTGATAGTTGAAAGCCAGAGAGTGTTAAGGTCTGGTTTAGGATACGCTTGTTTTAAATTTAAAAACCGATTTTTATGATATAGTTTCTTTAAATTTATTTTTAACTTATAAAAAATATTACCATAAATTTTAACTTTAGAAAAGTTAAACAAAAACACCCTTAATCACAACCTTGTAAAGGTTTGTGGCTGAGTCTTTCATGGTCTGCATTTGGTTTGGAACAAATTTGGTCCAAGCAAATATAGTAATCTACAAATGTAATGAAATTACTTGTTTATTCTTTCTATTTTATTTCTTTCCTAGCTTTTCTCCTTCTCTTGCTTTGCAATGCCCCCATGCTAGTTTCCCTTCCCCAGCAACCACCTCACTGGTATGTTGGAGGTGGCCACTTTGATGTTTGGTTAATGAACAGATCATTCTACCCTCCACAATAGCAAGATGCTGCTTAAAGCTCCCTTTCTCTTCTTACCATTCCATTTTCTTCCACTCTCATCTTTTTTGCTTCTTTGGCCTTATTTATTCTCAAGTAATAATGTTTCTAACAGAAAATGTTTTCAAATATTGTAATAGAACAATTAGGCCTCATAGATCCATGAATTCAGTCACCAAGTTCTCTATATTCTTTTTACCTTCAAGATAACTTCTAATCAACGACATATATCAAACTTATATCTGAATCAATCACCGACAAGTTTCACCAAATATTTACAATCGGTGTTTGGTGACGATGTGCCCCAAAATCTCACATGCTCGCTAGGATGGAATGATTTATTTCAATTTGAAGTGCTTGTGGTTATGAGAAAAATTGGAATTGTCACAGCCACTGGTTGCGTTAGCCTTCACCTACATGTGTTCCACTATTTATAGTGCTGCCTGGGGAGAGAGAAAAGAGATAGCATCATAACAGTTGTGACTACCAAGCCTATCTAGGGAAGACAGGACCATTAGGGGGAGGGGAGTAACAACAAGTGGATGGTGCTAAGGGACAGAGGTAATGGTGTCGGTGCCGGGGCAGAAGTGGTGGTGCTGGGGTTGGAGCCTCCAAGGGGCAGTGGTGTGGAGGCAGTGAACTGGATAGAAAAATTATAAAAGTGCCGAGAGTAAAATAGGCAAATCATATATATTTATCTTTTAAAAATATTAAAATATAAATATAAATTATTATAGAGTTATTTTTTATATGAAAAAAAGTTTTTATCTCAACCATTCTTTCAATTTTGAATGGCTAAAATTTAAAACCAAAATGGTCACTAACTCATCTCTCTCACTTGTAGAATCCGCCAAGGTTTGTCATGTTATAAATTTGAAAAATGTTTATTAAACACATGATTTAAACACCATTTTGGAATGGATATTTAGAAAGATAGATGTGTAAATATCTAAAGTTTTTAATTATATTTCTACTGAATATGGTAGATATAATGATAAGGTAACTAATAATGAATATAAAATCTTTTCACTAAATTTACCAGTAAAGTAATTGAAGTATTTAGTTATTAATATATAATTTTTCATATTTTACCACAGGTAAATTCATTAATAATAGAATTAAAATATCCAATTATTTTTATGTGATTTTCGGGTGTCCACAAAAATAATGTTCAAATACCAACACTTTAACAATTTTACATCATATTACCAAATTTTGCTCGAATAATTTCACAACGACAAGGTCGGCGCTCAAGTAAGGTCGACAAAAATTTTTCTATAGGCCCCAACTTATTTTAAGCTTCATTGTTTTTTCTTAATGTCATATTCATTACACATTGCATTATATGGTTTAAAACATGAAAATAACTATTTAATTTTAAAAGTAATTCAATGCCCTTATATATTCTTTTTTTACTTCTAATTTATTCTTTTATTATAATATTTTTATTGTTTTATGAATAAATTATAGGAAATTCTATGGAATCCAATTACAACTTTTGGTTTCAAAACCCATGCAAATGTGGACTAATGAGAAATAATTATGTAGAAGTAGAATAATAATAAATTAATTCGTTTAACATGTAATTTACAATTTTGTAAACTAATTCTTAAAAAATAAATTTTACAAAAAATGGATCTTTAATATTTAAAGAATCATGATAAAGAAGGGTTTCCCCGACTTGACAAATTGGCACAAATAACCTGACAAAATAAGCAAGATAGACTAATGAAATTGAAATAAAAATAATTTTAACCTAATTCAACACATCCTAGTTTGGCCTACCGATAGCATCAAGCCTCACAACTCGTGTAGAATTGGGTTAGGAAAACAACATATTATTGGCCCATATTGGGTAAGTACACATAGGTCAAGTTGGATCAACCCAAAGTACTAGCTTTAGCTATTTCGCTACTAGTAACAGTGTCAATTCAGGCTGGCAGTTTGAGCTGACCTGTAGAAGGTCGAGCCAATATGAGTTTGAGCCATTGAGTCAAGTTTAGTGCAAGCTAGCATCTAGTTATTCAATTTGGCACAACCTATTGCAGTTAGCTCACATTGAACAGACTTAGTCCACTGCGACCAACCCACATCGATCTAGCTCAATTCATTGTAGGCCATTCTACATCGAGTCGTCTCAAGCCAAATCAGGGCTAAATTATGTTGTATAATTAAAATATTTATTTTTATGTTCCAAATTATGTAATTCAATGTGTAATGAATATAACATTAAAAAGACAATGAAGCTTGAAATAAGTTGGGCCTGGAGAAAATATTTCATCAGCATTACTTGAAAGCCAACCCTATCATTGTGAAATTATTTGAGCGTAACATTAATAGAGTATTGTTATTTAAACATTATTTTTATGGACATCTAGAGAACCACATAAATAATTAGATACTTCAATTGTATTATTGATGAATCTACTTGTGAGAAAATATGAGAAATAATATGTGAATAACTAATGATTTCAATTATTTTACTGGAAAATCTAGTGGTAAGATTTCACTTCTATTATTAGTTACCTTATAACATTAACTACATTCACAAAAAACATAGCTGAAATTCTCGATTGGCTACATATTGATTCATAAGTATCCAAAGTGTTGTCCAAATCATGAGTACAAGAAACATGTACAGCCCTTTTCTTCAACCAAACTAGAAAAGTTTCTAATTTAGGAAATTATAAATATTAAATTAAAAGTGAAAATAAATTACAGTTGAAAGTGGACGGTGGATTATACTGTTCCAATGCCTTGAAATTGGTTTATGAGATTTATGTTTTAAATAAAATATTTAAATTGTTAAATGACATTGTTTCACCAAAACATTTTTAACAGTCAACTGTAACTTATTAGTCAATTACCCAATATGCATGATATGTGTTCATGATTGGTCCATTTTCTCTCAATCCACTAGCAAATCCAATAACCGAGTAATTTTGGAACTTTTCATTTTTGCAAACTTTTTTTTTCCCCATTACTATCTATTTTCTTTAAGTCCACTCCATGTTTTATTGTTAAAACATATATTGTTCCCAAAACATGTAATTCCGCTCTCAGTTCATTTTACTAAATTTAATTTCTTATTATTCTTTTAATTTTATCTGGTATTCTATTTTAAAATAGGAAGTTGTTCTTACTCAAAAAATAATATATTGGTAATTGATTTCATTTTACACGTTTTCTTTTGTATTATATTTAATTCAATGTTGGAAATTAATATATTGAATATTATATTTTTGGTCTGCCATATTGTGGTAAATTAACCTTCTTATCACTAGACTAAGCCTCAGTCGATACGAAGAGTATTATGTTTATGTATTTTATTATTTTTTAACTTCATGTGTAATACATAACTCTCATCATAGTCACATAGAAAGCTTTTTAAACTATTTTTAGAAAGCTTAATTAGGATAATTCTCTATTTATTAATCTAAATTTATTCCTTAACTTTAATCTTATCCTCATTCATTGTTTTTTTGGTATATGATCTTCAATCATTATATCTTTCTTTTTCCTATGGTAATTAATGATAATAATTTTATTAGGAATATATATTCTCTTAAGTTTAATTTATCGATATTAAAAAATTGAATGGTGGGAGGAAATGGAATAAATTTTTTAATAAAGAAATGGATAGAAAAATAGAATAATTTTTTAAATAGTTTGATCCACAACTAAGAAGTTTAGAAAAAAAACATTTGTAAAATAAATTATGCTTTTAATAATAAGCTATTATATAAAATGAATCTGTACAATTTTTCTTTGAAATAACTTACTTTCTTTATAATAATTTCATATTACATTTTTTATTTCTATAATTATTTCATCCAAAGTTAATTGTACACACCAAGATTATATTTTTTAATATTTTATAAAGATGTACGCTTTATTATATAATATTCATATTTATTTAATTATCTAATCTAAAAAGACATTTTAATTATTATATTTCTACTTAAATATTGCAAGAATTATATCGTAAATTAAAACAAAAATATCATAAATTAAATTTTAATTTTTGTGATTAATATATTTTTTTATTTTGATTTTAATAAAACATTATTAGAAAGCCGAATAAATGCAAAAAAGCGGGAAATGGAATGAATTTTTTCATCGACAAGAGGAGGAGTGAAATGAAATGAATATTTTTTCTTCAGTTATTTGATCTTTATTTAAAAATAAAATAGTATTACATTTTTAATAATGAATTTTTATATGAAATAAATTTATACAATTTTACTTTAATTTTTATAGTTTTAATTTTTATGACTAATTAATTTTATATATGATTGTGAACAAAAAAATCATCATATAATTGTTTTTTCATATCAATGTAAAGCTAAACCTTTTTTTAATCACGATTACATGTTAATTCAAGTTTCACTTTATAAATATTTATCTACGAAAGTATTATACATCAGTTTGTTAGTTATAATTATTTCATTTGTTATTTATAATTTTTTAATTATTAAAATACAATATACAAAATTTTCTAATTCCCTGTGCATTACACGAGTACAAAATACTAGTGTATAGTAAATATGAATTTAGAAGGTTCTATGTTAATAGTCAGTAATTGTTATTGATTAATTCAACTAAAAACAATCAGAAATCTTTAATAAAATTCTTTAGTTTTGTGAAATATCAAATCTTGCAAATATGGTCAATACTAATTATCATTGAGCGGTGATATAGAAACTCATTTATATAATAAATCAATGTATCTAGATATAATTTTTATCCATATACATTGATTTAAGGATAGACAAATTTTGTTAAAATGATAATTATTTGTGTATATATATATATATATATTATCTCAAAATTATTATTGATTAATTCACCTAGAAAAAATTAGAAATATTTAATAAAATTCTTTTGTTTTGTGCAATACAAAAAATCTTGCAAATATGGTAATACTAATTATCATTGAGCGATAATATAGAACCTCGTTCATATAAGTTTTAGTCATTAAATATGTTTTTATAATATAATATATCTCATCTTATATCTTTCATATCTTACTTATATGTATATTATTTAAAAATTAATGACGGATAGAAAGTAAGTAAATAATATGAGAAAGCAAATCCATAGTATGAATATCGTAACATAAAAGCAAGTTTTACCAAATTAAAATTATCCCGCCCGTTGCATAACTCTCTTCTCCTTATTATAAATTCAGCATGTGTAACACCATTATTCACCACACACTTCCATTTCATCGATCTTATAGTTCAAAATGGCCTACACCATCAAATCACAACCTGCCATGAGTCTTGTAGGAATCTTTATTCTCTCATTTTTGTTGGGCCATGCTAGTGCTACCGGTTTTACCACTGACCTCATACCCCGTGATTCCCCTCTCTCTCCATTTCACAATCCATCAAGCACCCACTATGAACGCTTCCACGATGCAATCCAACGCTCATTGAAGCGCATCGACCATTTCAAGAGCAAATTTGAGGCCCCTTTGACACCTGGCGGTGGAGAGTATCTCATGAAAGTGTCCCTTGGAACTCCACCCGTTGAGTTGCTTGGAATAGCTGACACGGGCAGCGACCTTACATGGACTCAGTGTCTCCCATGCACGCAATGCTACAAGCAAATCCTTCCTCTCTTTGATCCCCGCCGTTCCTCATCATACAAAACCATATCATGCGACTCTGATTCTTGCAACGAAGTACCACACCAAGGCTGTGGCCTAAAGAACACTTGTCAGTATAGTTATGGTTATGGGGATCGTTCTTACACTAGAGGTGACCTTGCCACTGAAACCTTCACCATAGGCAACAGCAACTCATCAGCACTTCCAAAGATTGTGTTTGGGTGTGGACACACAAACGGAGGCACTTTTGATAAGGCAACAAATGGCCTAATAGGCCTCGGTGGTGGCAGCCTTTCATTGGTTTCTCAATTAGGTGAGTCTGGCAAAAAATTCTCCTATTGCCTAACACCCAAAGCTAACTCCACCAGCAAGATAAGCTTTGGAAGTGATGCTGTGGTTTCTGGTTCTGGGATCGTTACAACTCCTATTACAACAAAAAGTGGCCAGGAAACCTTCTACTACCTCTCACTTGAGGCCTTCACTGTGGGGAACGAGAGAATTGCATTTGCACACAAGGATAAGACAAGGACCGCTCGTGGTGATGATGTTGCTGCTGAGGGAAACATCATTATTGATTCAGGAACAGTGTTGACACTTCTGCCACAAGATATTTATGATAATTTGGTTTCGGCTTTGGAACAAGTCATAAGCCTTCCAAAGGTGGATGACCCCAACGAAACATTGGAGCTTTGTTATAGAATTGATGGTAAGGGTGATGACATCGAACTGCCCACTGTCACAGCACATTTCAAGGGAGCTGATGTGGTGCTGCAGCCATTGAATATCTTCTCGTTGCTTGCAGATGATATAATCTGTTTGACTGTCGTACCATCCGAGTTTGCTATTTTTGGAAACTTAGCTCAGATGAACTTCTTAGTGGGATATGATCTTGATGCCCACACTGTGTCCTTTAAGCCAACTGATTGTATCAAGCAACAGTAAGTTAAGTTGCATAGATTTATTTGAATAATTATTTGGACAACTATTGCAAATTTGTATTAATTATGAAATCAAACATCTATAAAAAGATGCAAATTTTCGAGCTATCGAACTTTTTTACTAGTACTTTATGTTCAATTTCTTGAGCGGTGCTTGCTCTGATGAAGTTTAAGTTCAGAAGTCAGGGTGAAGTGATGTTCTGAGGTGAAGTAACAACAAGACTACGTCTACATATGTGTTAATGTTAATAATAGGGAAGATTTTAAAATGGTCCGCAAAACTTAATGACCATTATGGTCTTCACCTTTTTTACTCACATCTCAATTTTTATTTTTATTTTCTCTCTCTTCTCCTTCACCCTCTTAGTCATTAGTGATGGTGAACCCCAACCTTTTCCACCCAACAATTTTCCACTCCCTTCCGTTAGCTCCGTGTGCCGCCCACACACCACCAGTCCCTGCAGCGCCACTTCCCTCAACACCATGGCCGACTCTCTCTCTCTTTCTCTCTCTCTCTCGCATGCGGTTGAACATGAGCACGAGCACCCCCCAACAACGGCGGCGCGTGAATAGTAGCGCCCAACCATAGCTCCTTCTCCGGCGGCGACGAAGGGTGGATGTTAGTGGTGAAGTCTGTTCTGGATTTGATTTGCTTTTTTATGGTATGAAAATAATAAAGTTTCATCTTTGGTGCATTCTTCAATGAAATTTTAAAAAACTCCTTCACGGTGATACATTAACTTGTCACAAATAGTGTAAGGAGATGTAAGTTAGAGAATTTTACAATAATAGTTAATAATTTAGTCATCATAGTGGTCACTAAATCACAACATTTTTATTTTAAAAAGAATTTTATATTAGAATATTCTCCACCACCACCCCATCTTTCTGAACCACCACAAAAATAATAAAGTCGGAAGGCTAAGTTACAATCACATCTCAATGTTATGGATCTTGTTTACTTATGTTAGAAAACAAAGGATCTGAAGAAATTTTATTTGAACCAAAATCTTTGACCCCAATGAAATCTCACACCATCAAATCCCTAAAAGCCATTGTCCAATTATCTATTGGCTATGTCCATTGCCAAGCCAAAGCAAGAAGCCAAGAACAAAGTGATTAAGGTCTTGGTCTATTGGCTACAAAAAACAAAGGAGTTGGTCCACCAAAACTAATCACAACTTAATTCACCTATGAGTGAAAAAAAAAACACCATTTAAAGATTTGATTTTGAAAAATATGAACAAAAAAAGCTTCTTTGTGTCTATGGTGGAAGAGTGGGGTTGCAACCTCCCTGCAAATAACAGTTCAGGTGGCAATCCGCATCACGTCTTTGTCCACGACGCGCACCACGCCACACCGGCACAAGAATGTTGTCGCTACCTCTGTCTGCCCCACTCTATGCACATCACGGGCACCTCGTCACGCCGGCACCAAAACTTGGGAATGTAATCGAAGTAAGTTGGGGCTTACTATTGCAGAGGAGAAAAGAGTCCCAAAACTGTCGATAATGACTAATGAGGGAGGGGTGACACAAGAGGGGAGGGGGTAATCATGGGTGAAAAGGTTGCAACGACTATGATGATCCTAAAATTGTGAGGAACAATTCAAAATGAGTAGTGTTATTTGTACCACTTGAAAGTGGGACATCCATCAACATCCACTCACAAGGTGAGTAAAAAAATATTATAAAAGAAAGTGAAAAAGTGAAAAAATAAAAGGGGAGAAGAGAGAGATAGGAAGAAGGTGTCAACTATATAAGAGAAAGTGGGTGTACAAAAAATATTTCTCATTTAAAATCTTCATGTGAGGACTTCACAGTAAAATACAAAAGTAACATTTCACCAGAGAATGACCCTTCATCTTTTTATTTTTATTTTTTCCTAAGACCCTAAAAGAACATTGTCGGTGAAGTCTGGCTGTGAATTTGAGTTGTTGTCTATGGTGTAAAGATAATAAAATGTCTTCCTTTTTATTTATATATTTTTTTCTAAGACTCTGATGTGAGTTTTTTTTTTTTTTAAATTTTCTTGGTTGAATCTTTTGCGGAGCCATGAAGCTTGTAGGTGGTATTTGTTGGGCACGAAGTTTGGGTTTTTTTTTATTTTTTATTTTTTTTAGATTTTTGTTGCAGTTGAATATTTGGGTTTGCGATAATCATTCCACCAACTGTGTGTGTAAGGAAAAAGGGGAGGAAGGAGGGAAAAATGAAGGAAGGAGGAGGAGGAGGAGAGGAGGAATAAGAAGGCTGTTCTACAAAACAAAAAGGGTTGTGAATAAGTGACCACCATGTTGATTAACAACATGTCATCAACAAGTCTTATTGTAGAATCCTCTGACCTATATCTATTCCACTGCCATCACTTCACCCCAAATAACTCCACATGTCATCTATTAATTTGATACAACTCACAACTTATCGAAGTACTTTTTTTACGATGACCTTTGTTGAATCAATCTTAACAAGAACTTTGCATTATACCAATCTATTATTACTTATTTTTATATGAGTGTCGTTAAATGGTACTTTCCCACCTTTTAAAATTCAACACCAATTTGGGTCATTGTTGAAGAGGATTGGATTTGACATAATTATTCTAGCTTTAGCGGATACCAAATCGTTTCAATAATGTTGTATAAAAATAAATTCTTACTAAAAATCATTTTTTTATATATTAAAATTGAGATCTTAACATTTTTTTCATTTCCACATTTTATAAAATGTCAAAACATAGTTATATGTAAAATCAATGACTCATACTCATTTTATAAATTGATAATATAATAAAACTCAACCCTTTTGCTCAAATTGTTTACCATAGTAGAGAAAACTTTAAAAAAAAAAAAAATGGAACGAAAAGATAAACTTGAAAATACCCACTTTGAGGTGAGGGTTGAAGCCCAGTGACCATGCCTAAGTCATCTTGGGTAGAAACATGCTGCAGTGACAATAGAGAGGGGTGCAATGGCGATGAGTGGTCACAAGTGACAACAGATCCATGCTTGTAGTGATTGGTGGGAGGAGGCAGTGGCTAATAAGTCGCCTTGGATGAAAACAAGTTGTGATAACTGATGGAAGGGGTAGTGTGACAATGCATGGTGGCTAAGGGAGTGAGGAAGTAGGTGCCCCTAGCAGTGATGGTGGTGGGAGTGACACTAGTGAGGGTTTGGCAACTAAGAGGAAATGAGTCAAATGAGGGATTAAAGATAAGAGATAGAATAAGTTTTTGCCTTTTCAAATTGAATTTTAAATTTGGATAACATAAGCATTTGAAATCATAAATTACGCATAGGAAATCACAAAAATTGTCGTGGTGTAGTGGTGAGATAGTTGTCACTTGCAGGACTTAGGTTTGAGATTTACTATAACCATACGGCCTAATAAGTTTTGCATGCCATATAATAAGCTTAAGTCTAACTTATTAAGATAAATAGACCTTCAAATAAGTCTGGACCTAGTTCTATTTTTAAATAGATCAGGTTAGGTTAAACACAAGGCAGGTCACAAGCCTTTAATAAGTCGTCTTACCTATTCTCATCCGTATTGGTGGATAATGTCATGTGCTTTTGTTGCAAGCAATTATGTTTTATCTTTTACTAGTTTTTTAGGCTTTGGAATGTGCAAGTGTTATAGATTATCATTTTTAATTTTTTTTGGTAATAATAACTTAACTTTTATATATAATTTTTATATTGGGTGACAATTTTTTATTTCTTTAACATTTTTACAATTTTTTATTTTAATTTATTTTATATTAATATTTCTAGCTAGTCATTTAATAATTAAAATATTTTGTGCGTTATCTGAATTTTATTCTTATAATTAATTACTTATATTTTACTTAGAATTTTTTTGATAATTTACGTGCTATGTTTTTATTATCGTATTTTTTTCCAATAAATAAAAAAATTTCTATACGGTTATTTTTTCTTATATTGCCAAATTATACTTTCATATGATGTGACAAAAGGTGATATATTTTTATTTTAAAAATTGCTACATTAACATTTTATATGATAGGATGAGTGCGAGAGTGATAGAATTGGAATCAGAATAGGATGTATTATTGAATATAAAACTATATTGATCAGGGATATTTAAGAGATCCTTTACTCTCACCCCCTTCTCTCTCTTTAATTCTCTTTTTTAAACTGTTGTTGCTAATTAACTAATTTTAATTCCTAACTAATAAAGGCCCATTAATTAGAGCCGAGCTCCTATTAGCGAGTCCACTTTAATATGAAATGATAAATAGCTTTCAACCGCCAATTACGAAAGCAAAAAGTTATTTTAATATACTATGTATACATAGTACTCACGTAGCATACGCATCAAGATGAAAATGTGTTAGTGGATATTTATATAAAAGAGGTGTTATATTTTATATTAAAAAATTATGTACAAATAATATAGCTTGTTGAAAAATACTTATTATATAAACACAATCTAAAAAGTTTTCAAGGGTTAATAGCTATCCTTTGTAATTACTTAATTAGCACATCACCCCGTGATGTGGCAGTTGGCGTAACGCATGTATAAATATATGTTTGTGAATTTAAAATTAAATGGAAATATTTAAAAATTCTCATTGCAAATATATTGTAAATAAATTTAGAAGGCTCTGCATTGATAGTAAAAAATTGTTAGTGATTAATTCACCTGAAAAAAAAATCATAAATATTTAATAAAATTCTTTAGTTTTGTGCAATACAAATCTTGCAAATATTGTTAACACTAATTATCATTGGGCAATAATATAGATACTCATTGATATAAATTTAGTCATTAAGTATATTTTTATATATAAAATATCTTACGTTTTATATGTATATATAATGGGGATTTATTTACTCCCAATGTAAGTCAAAAGACTTAGACCTAATCCTCATCATTCAATTTATTAGAATTTGAAAGCTTAAAATGGCACAATTTAATAAAGAAAGGAAATAATGGATTAAAGTTTTAATAAATAGAGAGAAATAATAAAGACAAAATTTATTAGGAAAGAGAGACAATTTGATTTTTTTTTTGGGTAAGAAAGAGAAAAAATAAATCTAGTTTGATTATATAAGTTAAAAATTATAAAATAATATAAAAATAACAGAAAAAATAGTGAAATAAAAATTAAAATTTTTTATAAAAATATAACATTTTTAATAAACAATTAAAAAATAAATATCTTAAATGACATTAAAATAAAAAATAACAATAAAGTCATAGTTTTTTAAATTATAAAAATATAAGTGGAAAATATTATTTTTTCAATTATTAATAAACAACAGAAACATATTTTATTAATATTTCAAAATTTTGCAATAATTATTTTTATTTTTATTAATATTTTTTACTTTTATTTCATTTACATTTTTATAGCTATTTATTAGATATCTTGATGTGAAATATTTTTATGTAAATATTTATTGATTATTTAAAAATATTATAAAAACAGCAGAATTTTATATAATTGGTGAAATTTTCAAGAAAAGTTTTTATGTTTTTCAATTATTTATTGAAAATGTAAATATTTTTTAATGAAATTTCTATTTTTATTTAATTGAAAATTTATTTATTTTTATTGCTATTTTTATTTTTATTTTATTTACATATTTGGAAATATTTGTTACATTATTTTATATAAAAATATTTATTTTCTTAATAATATTTACATCAATATTTTTACAATAAATGCATAACAAATAACCATCAATATTTAATTTTTGTTTCACTAACTCTTTTGTTCTTTTTTTCATTGTTTTATAATTTTTAACTTATATAATCAAATCTTTTCTTTTTCTTATTTAATCATTATATTTATTATTTTTTTATCTTTATTAAAATTATAATCCATTATTCTCTTTCTTCATTAAATTTTGTCATTTTGAGCCATCAAGCAAGAAAAGGGACAAAAGAATTGTGTTGTTTTTTTCTACTCTCAACTTTTCCCATGACCAATAACTAAGTGGTGAATTCTTGTGAGGTGCATCACAGAATTCACCATAATTAAGTACCTAACCCATTCTCTCAAAATAACTTGTACTTTGTAATGGTTTGCAGACGATATAATCTGTTTGACAGTCCAGCCAGATGGGGTTCCTGGAGGATATGATCTTGATGCCCGTACTGCGTCCTTTAAGCCAACTGATTGTACCAAGCAACAATAAGTTAAGTTGCGTGGATTTATTTGAATAAGTAATTGGACACCCCATGCAAACTTGTATTAGTTAAGATATCAAACATCTATGAAAAGATGCAAATTATAATTCTTTTCCATAATTATAATTTCTTGAATCATTTTCCCGCATTATTGTTTCCATCTTGGGTGTGGATACAAAGTGGCATATTCATCAAGACTTAAAAATAAACAGACACGATGTTTTTAATGTTGCAACAAAAGTACACAAGCCTAAGATTCAGAACATAATAAAGATGATAAAATCAGACGGCAATTTTATAAGTACATACCTGTTAGGATTCTAAGGATCCCATGAAGGATTTATATCTTCATCAACCTTAGCCAGTGCTAAATAATCATAATTCTCGTAACAGAATAATGGAAATGGCAAAATGTCTCGCTCAATGTTATAAAGCCAGATGAACCTAATTGGTTGGGAGGGGGCAGTGGCTAAGGGAGTGAGGAAGAGGGTACCCCTGGCAGTGACGGTGGTGGGAGTGACACTAGCGAGGGTTTGGCAACTAATGGTATGTTTGTGAGTTGCAATTTTGGAGGGGGGAGGAAAAGGAACGGCTTGAAAAATAAGATGGAGTTAAATGAGGGTATAAGTCAAATGAGGGATGCGAGATGAGAATAAGAATAAGTTTTCACTTTTCAAATTGAATTTTGAATTTGGATAATATGAGCATTTGAAATTATAAATTATGCATAGGAAATCACAAAGATTGTTGTAGTGTAGTGGTGAGATAGTTAGTCCCTCTTATAAGACTCAAGTTTGAGACTTACTATAACCATATCACCTAATAAGTTTTGCATGTTATACTGTGAGTTTAAGTTTGACTTATTAAGATAAATAGATCTTTAAACAAGTCTAGGCCTAGTTTTATTTTTAAATAGATCAGATTAGGTTAAATATAAAGCAAGTCATAGGCCTCTGACAAGCCATCTGACCTATTTCCACCTGTATTGATGGATAATGTCATGGACTTTCGTTGCAAGGGATCATGTTATATCTTTAACTAGTTTTTCACGTTTCAAAATGTGCAAGTGTTATTGATTATCATTTACTGTTTTTTTTTTAAGTTTTTTTTTGGTAATAATTACTTAATTTTCATATATAATTTTTATATTGGGTGACGATTTTTTTATTTCTTTGACAATTATTATTTTAATTTATTTTATATTAATATTTATAGCTAGTCATTTAATAATTAAAATATTTCGTACGTTATGTGAATTGTATTCTTATAACTAATTGCTTATTTTTACTTAGAATTTTTCTGATAATTTACGTTCTATGTTTTTATTATCGTATTTTTTTAATAAATAAAAAATTTTCTAATTTGATATGACGTGACAAAAGGTGATATCTTTTATTTTAAAAATTGCTACATTAACATTTCATGTGATAGAATGAGTGTGAGGGTGATAGAACCAGATTCAGGATCGGATGTATTATTGAATATGAAGTACACTGGTTAGGAATGTTCAAGAGATCCCTTACTCTTCTAGACTCTCAATTACTAATTTTTTAACTAACCCCTTTCTCTTTCTCTAATTCTCCCTTTTATACTATTGTTACTAACAAACTAATTCTAATTTCTAACTAACAAAAACACATTAATTAGAGGCTCAGTTCTTATTAGAGAGTCCACTTTAATATGAAATGATAAATAACTTTTAATCAAAGTTCTAAAAATCAGATCGGATATTGAACTGAACAAGGTGCTAGTTCAGATATTCACTAGTTCAACCGGATATATATATATTTTTTGATAAAAATAGAAAATTTTATTTATGATGCCATAATAAATTATTTTAAAGTCCATAATTTTCATTAAATTAACCTCAATTTAATTTTTTGGGTCGTGCTTCCCAGTTTAGTTATGTAGGGAGATTTAGCAACAAGTATTAAGAAGCTAATTTTGGGCCATGTTCATGTCTCATGCTTATGCCACCTTAAACCTTTGAGCGCAACCCATAATTATTTAAAACGTGGGCAACGTTTGCAATGCACCCTACTTTTTGATGCACTTGTTGGTTGTTGGTGCAGTTACACTTATTTTTTCCCACATTTAAAAAGTTGGCTAATTGAAGGTAAAAATGTGGCTAAATGAAATCATGAATGTAGTTAAATGAACTTGTAAATGTGGCTAAATGACATCCTATTTATCTCCTTCCTCTCCCTCCCTCTATTCACCCCCATGGGCCATGACTCCCTGTTTGCAGTTGCCGACTCCCCCTCGTCCCGCTGCAGATGAAGCAACTCCAAGCTATTGTTTTCACCTTGGAAGATGATTGGGAAGGGCAGAGGGCAACTACTTGTGCCACCGTTGCCATTCTCATTGTCACGCCACTTGGTCCTCGAGTGCTGCCATTGCTTGCTCTTCAAGCACTGCCGCGAAGGAGGAATTAAGAGTATTTGGCCGCAGATCTGTGTTATTGCGAAAGAGGATGGAAAAGGGCTATGCCCCTATGTGTTCTCCCCTTGGACACGATGTTGTGGACCTGGTGAGGGTTGGCTTCTGGTTAAGAATTTTGTGGTACATTGCAAGTGGTGGAGGTTGATAGAGATGGTCACAGGTGATGAAAGCTGAGGAAGATGCCTCCAATCCTTTTCGCGGATGTTCAGGTTATTGATTTGAGTCGCTCATCCCAGCAAGGGACCTCGTGGGGATTGCGGTGAAGGGTGGCATAGTCGCCGGAAGGCTTGATGTGGAGGTGGGTAGAGGGGAAAAAAGAGGAATTTAAGTTTAGTGCATTTTTTTAATGCGTTTTACTACATTTCAAAATATGATAAAATCCTGAGTGTACAATATACCCTACTTTATAAGGTGCATTGTAGAACACACCTTAAACATGAAGGTTAGGTAGCTAATAGGTTTCTTTTGTTTCTTTTCTATCAAAATATCACTGAGTAAAACCAGTGAGATGACAAGACGCTTATCTTGTTGCAAGTGCCCACAGCCCCTTCATCCATTGTTTCTTTCGATGTTTATTTTTTGGTCATCTATGTTCTTCATCCTTTTGGTGTATGCAATGGGCACTGAGATTTTTTCTATTTCTACAATTGTGAACAGCAATAATCTGCGATAAATTGCAAGACACAACACGATGGGTGGAGGTCCCTTTAGCTTCTAAGTTTCAAGTTGAAACTGTTGCGGATTTAAATCTCCATTTTTTTTTCTCTGTTGATGCTTCTGAGGGACAATAGCCCTATTTCTCCTTTTTTTTTTTTCATATTAAGCAAAAAAAAAAAAAAGCCAAAAAAACTAGTCAACCTCATAAATCGGTCCGGTTCATCCGATTTATTGATTTTTGCTCGATTCAAGGCCAATTTCTAAAATGTCACCTGATTGGTTCACAGTTCAATCGGTTAGATAGGCCGATTTGATCTAATTTTTAGAATTATGCTTTCAACTGCTAGCTATGAAACCAAAAAGTTATTTTAATATATTATATATAAATAATACCAACGTAGCATACGTGTCAAGATGAAAATCTGTTAGTGTATATTTATATAAAATTGTAGTCATATTTTATGTTAAAAAATGAAGTACAAATAATATACCTTGTTAAAAAATGCTTATTATATAAACGCAATCTAAAATTTCGAAGGGTTAATAGTTATCCTTTGTAATTACTTAATCAGCACATCACCCCGTGATGTGGCAGTTGGCGTAACACATGTATAAATATATGTCTGTAAATTTTAAAATTAAATGGAAATATTTAAAAATTCTTATTGCAAATATATTGTAAATAAATTTAGAAGGTTCTACATTGATAGTAAAAATTTGTTAGTGATTAATTCACCTCAAAACAATCAGAAATATTTAATAAAATTCTTTAGTTTGGTGCAATACAGATCTTGCAAATATTGTTAACACTAATTATCATTGAGCGATAATATAGATACTCCTTGATATAAATTTAGTCATTAAGTATATTTTTATATATTAAATATCCTACATCTTATATGTATATAAGGTGGGGATTTATTTACTTTAAATATAAGCTTAAGGACTTAAACCTAATTCTCACTGTTGAATTTATTAAAATTTGAAGGCTTAAAATGACACAATTTAATAAAGAAAGAAAATAATGGATTATGGTTTTAATAAAGAGAGAGAAATAATAAAGATAATAATTTATTAAGAAAGAGAGACAATTTGATTTTTTTTTTTGGGTAAGAAAGAGAAATAATAAATTCACTTTGATTATATAGGTTAAAAATAATAAAATAATAGAAGAATTAGTGAAATAAAAATTAAAAATTTTTATAAAAATATAACATTTACAATAAATAATTAAAAAAAATATCTTAAATGGCATAAAAATAAAAGGTTACAATAAAATAATAGTTTAAAAAATTATCAAAATTAGTAGAAAATATTACTTTTTCAATTATTAATAAACAACATAAACATATTTTATTAATATTTTTAACTTTTATTTCATTTACATTTTTATAGCTATTTATTAGATATCTTGATGTGAAATATTTTTATATAAATATTTATTGATTATTTTTAAATATTATAAAAATAGAATAATTCTATAAAATTGGTGAAAAATTCAACAATTTTTTTTTTTATGTTTTTCAATTATTTATTGAAAATATAAATATTTTTTAATGAAATTTATATTTTTATTTAATTGAAAAATTATTTATTTTTGTTAATATTTTTATTTTATTTACATTTTTGGAAATATTTATTGCAATCTTTTATATAAAAATATTTATTTTCTTAATAATATTTTCATCAATATTTTTACAATAAATGTATAACAAATAACCATAAAATTTGTTTTTATTTTTATTAATTTTTTGGAAGTTATAAAAATTTCTTTTCTATTAGCATTTTAAATTTTTATGCTATTTATGTTTTTATATTTTTCTAAAAATGTAAATATTTTTATTAAAATATTTAATTTTGTTTCACTAACTCTTTTGTTTTTCTTTTCATTATTTTATAATTTTTGGCTTATATAATAAAATCTTTTCTCTTTCTTAATTAATTATTGCATTTATTATTTTTTCTCTTCATTAAATTTATAATTCATTATTCTCTTTCTTCATTAAATTATGTCATTTTGAGCTATCCAACAAGAAAAGGGACAAAAGAATTATATTCTTTTTTTTTTTTTACTTCAATTTACCTATGAGCAATAAGTAAGTACCTAACCCATTCTCTCAAAATAACTTGTACTTTGTACCGATATTTTCTATGATAATAATGATTTTCTAATTAGGAGCCTTTAAAATAATTGAAAGTTTCCAAATATCTATTCTTAAAAGTGTCAAATTATTTAGTATATATCCAGTTTTCATATATACTTAATAGGTTTAAGTATGCTTTTAATCTCTATAAATATGAGTTATTTTGATTTTGATTTTAGTTCCTTTTTTTTCTATTATTAAGTTTTGGTCCTTATCGTTTATTAGTTAATAATTAATAAATAATAACTAAGAAATAATTATCACATAAAAAAATTATCAAATGAATAAAATCTAATAATCGTTAGTATAAAAAAAATGTTCACTCGTCCATTGGACGGGTCTTGTTGCTATTGATAATTTCTATTAATAATTATGTAACAATAAACTTAAAACATATTATTATATAAATATTTTATATTTTAAATTTAAATTATTATAAATATATTTTATATTTATTATTTGTTTCAACATTTTTTTACAACTATTCTTTATTTTATGAGAATATAAAAAATTAACAAATATATAATACTCCTCTATATATATTTTATGGTGTTTCCATATACTTTTTATCATAATGCACAACAAATAACCCCTGAGAATTTGCACACTCCACATACAAGTATTACATCACCATCAAAAAAATAATTAATACTGCACATACGCGTAAATCTTGAGAAACAATTAAAACCACAAATATCAAGATAACAATTGTTGATAAACTCAAAAAAATAATTAAAACTACAACCACCCATATGCCAGTGAACTATGAGCTCAACTATTTGCCAATTTGCTAGTTCAACTTTAGGTGGGAAAAAAATTCCCCTTCTATGGCTTCCAAATGGCAAAAAATTATTGCGATTTTTATGCTATTATATATTTAATATAGGTATAAAAAAATTAATAGATATAGAATACTTTTCTATATATATTTCGTGGACTTTCCATATACTTTTCATCATAATATATAACAAACAATCCCTAGAACTCCTCCACCACACATGCATGTATTTCACAGGCATAAAGAAAATAATTAATACGACACACATGCATGAACCTTGAGAAGTGAGAAATACTTGGATAGTTCTAGAAGACCGCGTGGCTGTACTCATAACTAGTAATATCACAGCCTTTTCGATGGGAATTATGACTAATTTACACTTTTATCTAAAATAATGTGATATTATTGGTTGTGAATATAACCATATGATGCACCAGAATCACCCAAATATTTTTCCTTGAGAAGCAATTAAAATTACAAATATCAATATAACTATTGTTGATGAACTCAAGAAAATAATTAAAATTACATCCACCCATGCTAGTAATTGTATTCCCCTATCCATTAAATGCATGCTATGAGCTCAACTATTTGCAGTTTGCAAGTGCAATATTTGGTGGGGAAAAAATTCCCCTCTTTTGGCTGTCAGGTGGCAAAGAATCACTTCTACTATTCTCCTATTATATATTACTATAGATATATAATGATAATATAGATTGTTATTGATTACGTCACCTAGCAACAATTAGAAATATTTAATAGTCCTTTTGGTTTATAATAACTACTCTTTAGTTTTGTGTAATACAAATCTTGCAAATATGGCTAATACTAATTATCATTAATTGAGTGAAAATATAGAAATTCGCTTATATATATAAATTTAGTCATTAAATACTTCCTTATTCATAAATAATTGTCACTTTAATAAAATTGATATATGTTTTTTTTTTTTTTTTAATTTGTGGTCTCGATTGGACCACAGGTATCCAAATTCTATTACCAGGAATTCGACTAAATCTGGTTCGACCCGACTGTTGGCCCACTGAAGAAATAGAGATCTCCCAGCGAGGATTTTTTTCCATTTACAGGACTCAAAGTCGATGTCACTGGTTAAGAGTCCAAATGTTAAACCACTTAACCAACCCCACATTGGTAAAATTGATATATCCTTAAATCAATGTATTTGGATACTAAATAATATCCAGATACATTGATTTAAGAATAAAACAATTTTAGCAAAGCAACAACTATTTATGAATGGATCTTATATCTTTAATATCTTACTTGTATGTATATATTACCTAAAAAGTAATGACAAATAGAAAGTAGATAATCAACACATGGTCGCTTTGAGTGATAGATACTCTTTCCCCTTAATTAGGGGTTTTGGATTCGAGTCCTGGGTATGGAGTAACCGGTGTTGGGAGAGCTATATCCTATATGAAATCTCAAATATTCGAATAGAATTGACTTTATTGGGAGAATACGTATGAAAAATCAAAAAAAGAAAAAGAGAGAGAAAGAGAGTGAGAAGATAGGTAAATAATACGAGGAATCAAATCCATATTATGAATGTCATAACATAAAAGCAAGTTTTACCAAATTAAAATTATCCTAGCCATTACATAGCTGTCATCTCCTTATTATAAATTCAGCATATTATTCACCAAACTTTCATTTCATCAATCCTATAGTTCAAAATGGCCTGCAACACTAAATTACAAATTGCCTTGACTCTTGTAGGCATCTTCCACCTCTTATTTTTGTGGCCTTATGCTAGTGCCACTGGGTTTACTACTGATCTCATTCACCGTGATTCCCCTCTCTCTCCACTTTACAATCCATCAAGCACCGACTATGATCGTTTCCACGATGCAATTCAACGCTCGTTAAAGCGCATCAACCATTTCGAGAGCAAATTTGAGGCCCCTTTGAGACCTGCACCTGTCACTGGAGAGTATCTCATGAAAGCGTCCCTTGGAACTCCACCTGTTGAGATCCTTGGAATAATTGACACGGCCAGTAACCTTACATGGACTCAGTGTCTCCCGTGCACACGATGCTACAACCAAACCCTTCCTCTCTTTGACCCCGCACGTTCCTCATCATATAGAACAATATCATGCGACTCTGATGCCTGCAATGATGTACCACACGAAACTTGTGGCGGCAAAAACAGCACTTGTAAGTATTATTATCTTTACCTGGATTTCTCTTCCACTAAAGGAGATGTTGCTACTGAAACCTTCACCATAGGCAACAGCAACTCAACTCTTCCAGAGATTGTCTTTGGGTGTGGACACTTAAACAGAGGAGGCACGTTTGAGTCATCATCAACTGGCTCAATAGGCCTCAGTAATGGCAAATTTTCTTTGGTTTCTCAATTAGGTGTGTCTGGCAAAAAATTCTCCTATTGCCTACCACCCAATGTTAACTCTACCAGCAAGATAAGTTTTGGAAGTGATGCTGCGGTTTCTGGTTCTGGAGTTGTCACAACTCCTATTCTAACACAACGTGGTTTGGAGAGCCTCTACTTCCTCTCACTTGAGGCCTTCACTGTAGGGAACCGGACAATTCCATTTGCACACAAGGATAAGACAAGGACCACTCGTGGTGATGTTGTTGAGGGAAACATCATTATTGATTCAGGGACAGTGTTGACACTTCTGCCACTAGATACTTTCCATGATTTGGTTTCGGCTTTGGAACAAGTCATAAGCCTTCCAAAGGTGGATGACCCCAACAAAACATTGGAGCTTTGTTATAGAATTGATGGTAAGTTTGATGACATCAAACTCCCCAATATCACTGCACATTTCAAGGGAGCTGATGTGGTGCTGCAGCCATTGAATACCTTCTCGTTTGTTGCAGATGATATAATCTGTTTGGCAGCCGAGCCAGGGATTCCTATTTTTGGAAACTTAGCTCAGATGAACTTCTTAGTGGGATATGATCTGGAAGCCCGTACTGTGTCCTTTAAGCCAACTGATTGTACCAAGCAACAATAAGTTACGTTGCGTGGATTTGTTTGAATAAGTAATTGGACACCCCATGCAAACTTGTATTAGTTAAGATATTAAGCCTCTATAAAAAGGCGCAAATTTGGGACCTATCAAATTTTTTATTAGTACCTTATGATCAATTTGTCGAATCAATCCAAACAAATACTTTGCGTTATACCAATCTATTATTACTCATTTTTATGTGTGCTGTTGTATGGTAATTTTTTTTTCCTTCTTGGTGCCCCCTTGATTGACATGTTACCGAATTTACTTTATTCAAACCTTGATGAGAATTACAAGTTCTTACTAAAATGGCCATGCACATAACATATAATACAAAAGATCAAGTTTAACACAAATTAATTTCTATTGCTAATTGTACTTAGTTGATTTGTTGACTTTTGAGCATTCTTTTATCTAGATAGGAATCATCATTTGTTCCATTTTCCTATCCTCTTCCTTGTCTCCTTATTCATATTTTGACAATTGTAATATCATATAACATTATCTATAATTTTTCTCAAAACCAACTTTAAACTATATGTAATATTACATATGGCCAATTATTATTGGAAAGACAAGAAAAGGGATAAAAGAATTGTGTTCTCTTTTTTCTACTCTCAATGTACCTATCTCATACTCTCAAAATAACTTGTACTGTACTTTGTAACGGTATTTTCTTTGAAAGTAATGGTTTTCTAATTAGGAGCCTTCAAAATAATTGTAAGATTTCAAATCTATTCTTTAAAGTATCAAATTATTTAGTATATATTCAGTTTTCAAACTTAATAAATTTGTTTCAAAATTAATCAAGCAACGCTTTCAGGAGAATTACAAAATGTTTAACAAAAGTACATATTTTTTCCTAGCATCTTGAATCAAATAATTGACATGTGCTTATTCAATTTCCATGGGAAAAAAAAATCACCTGTATTAATTGACACTGCTAGAATTTTTGTCAAAATATAATTTGCTAGAATGATGTGTCACCATTTTAGGATAATAGAGTGGAAATACGAAAAACATGGATGAAAAAAAAAATTGAAGTATCCACTCCCTTAACATAACATCTAATTCTGACAGTAGGATTTTGGCAGAACAATTCTGGCTAGGAAGTGATTTTCTCGACAAAATTCTATTCAAATTTTTAAACATTTGTCAATTAGAAAATTCTTTTTCATAATTATAATTTCTTGAATCATTTCCCACATTATTGTTTCCATCTTGGGTGTGGATACAAAGTGGCATATCCATCAAGACTTAAAAATAAACAGACGATATTTCTAACATTGCAACCAAAACACACAAGCCTAAGATTCAGAACATAATAACGATGATGAAATCAGAGGGCAATTTTTTAAGTACATGCCGGTTAGGATTGTAAAGATACCATGATGGATTTATATCTTCATCAACCTTAGCAAGTGATAAATAATCATAATTCTCATAACAGAATAATGGAAATGGCAAAATGTCTCGCTCAATGTTATAAAGTCGGGTGAACCTTGTCTGCGGTGTTTTCACCATGAAGGAGAGTTGTTTGGGGGAGAGATGAGAGAGAGAGAGAGAGAGAGGGGGGGGGTTACAAAATTGAGCAATGTAAGTCTGATTTTTCTTTCGTGATGGAAGAAACAGAAGAAAAGAAAACAAAGGTTAATACACGGGCACTTGAGCTACATATTCTTTGGAGACCTGGAAAGATGTTAAATAACTATTGCTGTTTAAGATATTATGCTTGCCTTTGTTAATAGAGCTCTTTTATAGGCTAAAAGAATCATTAGATCCAACATGCCTCAAGCACAGGTCCTGCTTGCTGCTAAACTATCAGGTCAAACTTAGAACTCCGATCAAAGCAGAAGAGCTATTTGCTTTACAACAAAATCAGGCAAAACTTTGTGAAGATGCAGATGTCATTCTGTTTTTTCGATGCATACTACCTCAAAACACTTTTCTTACTTTTCTCTTTTCTTATTTTTTGTGCATTTTGGGAAAGGAAATCAAAATCCCTGTCCTCTTTGTTTCTGAATCTATAACTCCTCTCTAAGATATAACACAACAATATGTATGTTCCTCAAGATTTACCCCAGCTTTAGCACTGATCTGACTCAATCTCCGCCTCCAAATTCATACCTACCCCTTTACAATTGAATATTTTTCAACTGTCAAAATGAACTCAGCCACACACTATGATCTTCATGTCTCATCAATATCCAAATTTAAGCCACAATCAATTGTGTTGAAATACGGTGTTTCTCAAAATGGTCATATGCATGTTTGGTTCTTAAGAATAACAGCACGCTAGAAGCTAGTCCAAGGACAGATGTGCATGCCCACCACACAAATGTCCAGAAGTAGCACTGCCTTCCCATGCACACCACTGAGTCAGACACACCTTGTGTTGAGTGTGCATTGGCATCATAAACTACTGCAGCGAGAAAGCCATAGAGAAGCGATCCGATTGGAATATTCGTTATGAGAATGTTGTGATTGACGCCCACACTATTAGGACCAAACAACTCAGATGTAACTGACACAGCAACTGCAAATATGAAACCAGAACTCATGCCAATTAGAGCTGTGCCTATAGGCAGTGCCAGAGGACTGTCTGATGCAGCCAGCAAGATGAATGCAATTGGGGTTGGTATAAGTGCAATGGATAGCCAACCAGTCCTTGCAAAGTAGAACTTACTGCAATGCAGAAAATACTATCATCATAACTACTACAATTTTATTTCCAAAAATTCACTTCTAAATCAACACATAGGCAAAAAACGAAATATGCTAGAGGACCAAAAACATTTGGCAAAGTGATATAACATTTTTATTGACTCTTGGATGAATATATGGGACATATCACTTTATTTCATCTAACATCCACCATGATTTATGTAAAAAATTCTGGCAATATTTTTCTCACTGTGTAGCATTGGTCGACAAAATATATATAATATGTTCCTCAATAGAAAGCTTCAAGGATATTACGTACAATATAATACATAAGATATTGAAGAGAATACAGCTCAAAAATATGATACATTAGAGATTGAAGAGAACACTTACCTACGAACATAGTCCGGCACAGCTGAAAGCAAACGGCCAAAAAAGGAAAAGGATGAATAGAGCGTGACAAGTGTAGAAATGTCTGAACTCTGGCCCAGAGATTGGGCAATCTGTCCCAGATTATTGCTGTAGACAAGACCAAGTGTACCTCCGCAGAAGTATGTAAGATAGTACAGCCAAAAATCCAATCTGCGGACAATTACTGCAGCAGAGTGCTCTTCTCCTAGCATTGCCAACTGATCCTGGTTAATCATCTTTTCACAGCACACATCATCATCTTTTGACTTCTGACTCCTAAACATTGATCCATTGTCCCCCAGCAGGCTGTAACCATCTCCATTGCTAACAAGACTATTGTGGCGGCTAAGGAGTTCCTTATGCAGCTCAAGATCATCATCATGAACAAGAATGAAGCTGGAGCCTTCCAACCGAAAGCTGGAATGGATGGCACGGCGAAACCAGGCCCTGGCATAAACGATGCCAGGAATACATAATGGAAAGATGAGGAGGAAAATAGCTCCACCGAAGTAGAGCCTAGCTGAAGTTGCATCACCAGAAGTAGATGAGCCAAACAGGAGGAGGTAGAGGCCAGTGAAAATGGCTAGGATGTTCAGTATTAGAAATATGAATGAGTCCCGGTTAACTGCATCGGGGGGAAGAGGGTCTAAGTTTGGTTGGCGAAGAATTGGGACAAGTGCTGCAATACAAGTGAGAAGGGGAACAAGGGCATTCAGAAGCAGATAGAGTGAACTGGATGAAGGGTCTATTGAATTGGCAGCAAGGGTGTAGAGTGCTGCACTAACACCATTAAAACTCACAGTGAGTGATAAGGCAAGGGCTCGGTTAACTGGGAAATTCCTAATGCAGAGAACAAAACATACTGTGTTGAACCAACAGATGCTGCAGCCTCCTAAAAGACACAGAAGAAAGACCTGCCAATAAAAATTAAACGCTAGTCAATTTGATGAAGGGTATGAGCAAATTTTCTGTATATTATTTACAACTCAGTTAAGTTTATTAAGCTATGATTTGGTAACCAGATATAAACACAAAATTACTGAGCCTCATTTTTTTCACGTATTCCTTTCAGCCACAGAACTGTTATTACATTTGAGTAAAACACATCTTTGCAGAGAAATCATGGAAAGTGTCCCAAATCTAGACAATCGCATCGTCAATTATTTTCAGTAAAAGCCAAACTATTAATTTATCTTTAAAAGAAAATATAGAATGGCATATAAATTATTAAGGACTAACTACAATTTATCAGCTCGCCATGTGCAACAGATTGCTACTCAGATATCAGAATAGTGAATAGTGCATTCATCATGGATCCATCACCTCTCATGCAATTCCCGTTCTCACATGCTTGCAAGGAACATTAAAGCAGACAGATTCCAAATATTCCGCATTAATCATTGGCCATATTTTCAGCTGTACATTTTACAATCAGCAGAAAATGAATTTTGAAGACGTTTGTTAGTGTTCCCATGAATAATTTAAAAACATGGTTTATAACCTTAATTTAACACTGATGATTATGGAATATAGATCCAGATGTACTCATCATCACTACAGGTTTTTCTGGTACAGGTTGATAACTGGGTTCTATTGCACTAGAACTTTCTATGGCTCCGTTTGGTGTGCTACTCCGACAATCAAGTGTAGCCGTGTTACAATGGAAAATAATAAATTTGTGCGGAATTTGAACCATGGAGAGGTTAATGTATATGAATAATTTAATGTTCTAATATATCAAAATAATAATAATAATAATGTTCTAAACACGGCTGCTCTATTATATAAAATTGCTTCTGGAAACATCATTCTGGAGTTGGGCTCGGGACCACAAGAATAATATAGTATAGTATGATCATGATGGCCAGTTGAAGACTGCAGGAATGAAAACGACGTACGGGCAAAACCAGCCCGCAAAACAGGACAGACAAAAATACCAAAGGAGGAAATTAGGAAAAGCTTCACCTTGAAATTTTCTTTTGGCAGTAAAATACTGTCATCTATGCAAAACTGGAAAATCTAACGACAACCGAGTTTAAAATATATGTGCCAAAGATACTAGATTTTATTATAAATAAAAATGATTTGCAATCAAAATCTTGATGTAATCATTTACTCCATTTTAATTTTTTTTATTAATTTACTCTATCCCAGAGACGCTGAACATCTAAGAAGAGCTATAATAACTTAATAACTATGGACATAGAACGGTACCTTCAACATTAATTCATTTAATTATAAAATATATTAAAAGTAAATTTACTCCAAAAAAGTAAAAATATAGTTGGTAGATTATCAATCAGTTCCAAAAATAACTGCAGACAATCGCCACCTACAGCTATACCATTAATCAATCATTTAACTAGAAAAAGGAAAGATTCTCGTATTTTTCAACATAGAAAGTGCGATGAGTGTTAAGTGGGGCAGAGAAGTACCGCTACCACACTGGCCCCATATCTATTTTTAGTAGTTCTAGCTCTTTACAATAAAAGAGGCTCCGATACCTCTTCTCTCTTGGCTCATATCGAAGTCTATTGAATTTTGATCGATCTAGGTGGAGTGAATTCGATCAGTCTATTATAAATTAAAGCGCTCAAGCTAAAGAAATTGGGGTCACTCGGGGAAAGGAGATTTTGTTACGAAAAACTAGTGGAATTTAATTTGATAAAATACTTCTACCCTGTTTCAATTCAATTTTTTCATTTTTGGATTTGGAATGCGTATTATCAATGTGTGCATAAATACCACCACCACCACACCACCACCAATGTTCTACGAACTACTCAGAATTCAGCAACGGCAAGCGCTTCATATGAATCATAGATATAAACACACCTCGAAAATCGAGGAAACTAACTCGAGAAAACAAAAATCACTGATGCAAATTTCGAGAGAGAGGGGGTACCAGAAAATAAGGCAAATCGATGAAACGGTTGATGAGGAGCCACTGGAGGCCGTAACCAACGAGTCCCATGAAAGCGGCGACGAACATGACGGCGGAGAGGGGCAGGTACATGAGTGCGAATCCCGAGGACCAGCCGAAGAGCTTGCCCATGTCGTTGGCGGTGGCGAGGTAGTTGAGCTGCACCTGCGATATGTTCAGCGCCGATTTTAACGTCGACGAGTATTGCGAGAAATCGAAGTTCGTCCCCGTGAACGCCTGTATCCATATCGTCGCCACCAGAATCATCCACTTCCGCGATTGCCCCGCCATCGCGATCACAAACAGTTTCGGCAGAAGGTGGCGGAGAGCGACGGCGCGACGCGGCGGTGGGCCGGGGGAGGAGGAGGTGGTGGTTTGGTGGTGTCGGTTGGAGTGGAAAGCGAATCTGCGCCTGTCACTAGTACGTGGTCTCATGGTTGTTGTGTGATTTATGTATTTATAGTGTTATTTCGTTTTGTTATTATTGTTTGTTTAATGTAAAATGTAAATGGAAATGGTATTGGGGAAATTTTCAGCGGCTCGTACCCGTCCGTCTTTTCTTCTGTCTCAGTTGCGCTTGCGCCTGCCCCCGCCTTCCCGCTTCCGTCATCTTTTCTCCCTCTCGTTTTTTTTTTAATCTCATTATTATTATTTTAATTTGTACTTTTCTGGCATGTTATCTTTGTTAGATTTTTTATATAAGATGCAAGGATATGTTTATTTGTGATTATTTTTTTAACATAAAATAATTGGTTTTATATATTTCAATAATTTTATTTTAAAAAAATTATTTTCAACTTTTTTTTTATAGAAATTAAAAAAAATAACTTTTTAGTTATATATAAAATTTAATTTTCATAATCATTTTTTTAAAAAATTTATTTTTTTAGTATAATTTTTTTATTATTAATTAATTATATATAAATTAAATTGGTATGTACTGACCAACACAGGTTGGTTAATATGAAAAGTACTTTGATTCATTAACTAGAAATCTTGGATTCGATCTCTAGGATTGAAAAAAATCCTCACTAAAAAGTTCCTAACCCCTACTTTTGTTGATTTGGCAATATATAATTAGATATCTGTATAAAATTTTTTTACATTAACAGTGCATGTAAATTAAATTTATCATATATTATCATATATGTAATTTTTTTTGATACTATAAATTTAATTTGTATGTATTGATACTTATATTATTAACCAATAAAAATGTAAAAAAGTACTAAATTATTTAATGAAATATTTAAACTCTACTATTATAAGAATTAAATATTTAAAATAATGAAATAACATAATTGAAGAATAATAATATAAAAGTTTTATGCATATTATTAGATTAGTAATAAGTATAGATGTTTTGTTTAATGAGTAATTGACATATATTTTGTCAAAGATAAAATGACGCTATTTCATTAATATAGATAATCTCATTTTATGAGAAAAAATTTGTTTTTTGTTAATTATTATTGTTAAAGTAATGGGCATATATTAGATAATAATTGAGATAATAATTGATTAACATTATACAATGATGTGTATGTTGTTTGTAAATAATAAATGTATTATTAACATATATTATTTAATTATAAATGTAAAGAATCATGTATAAATAATAAAATTGTTTGTTTTATGTTTTTAGGATATTATTTCGTACATAGGGATTAGTGTGTCGCAGATTTTACAAGCTAGACATTGATATTGATGACTGAAAGGGAAAAAAAATAGTAATAGTTGAAATCTCGTGAAATTTTTAAAAGAAGAACAATACTAATATACTTGTTTAAGGATGCCTCTAACTCGTTGGTTTATAATTTTATTGTGGAAGACGTTTTAGTTTGGTGCGTTGTGTGTGTTAGCCAATATACTAAAGTAGTATTGTGATTTGAGAAGTATTAAGAATTTAATTAATGATCAAATGCTTCTTTGAAAGCTGGGTGTTACTAAATTACAGTCACCGGAAGCATCATATTCGTGCGGAACTTTACAATACTTCTAAAAGTATTTGTTAAATAATTTTTAGAGTTTAATTTTAATGTACTGTAATCATATATTTTTATTTGTAAAATTTTTTAATAATAGTTGGTTGAATTAAATATTAATATAATAATATATGAGTGAATGTGAATGAACTATCAACATCAAATGTTAAATACGTGGAAGCAAAATCTTTCAATTTTTTTTTTCATACTACTTTCAACTTTATTATCAAATGAATCAATTCCCTTAGCTTAAAATGAAACTATATGTGTGGCCCATCCATATGACTTCCACTATGAATGATTCTCCATTTTGGTTAATTGACATTTCAAATTTTTTTTTTAAATTTGATTATTCATGCTCCCATTTGATGGAGGAAGGCAAAAAGAATGAAGGCAGGGTAGGCAGCCACTTAACTGGGTTCATGTGGCAGCATGTGATGTGACGGCGCAATGCTCCCTTTTTTTCCAAAAGAAAAAAAGTTTATACAACAAAAGGAAATACATATGAAATAATCCCAGCTTATTCATCCAAAACTTCATTTACTCGAAAGTAGGTACTAGCTTATTAGGGCGCCAGATCTTTACTGGTAATTGCACTAAGCATTTGTGGAAAAAAATATTTGCAAAATCAACATATAATAGTCACACAATAATCTCAAATAGCAATTTAACAAGATATATCGACTGTTCAATTTTGTAGCTATTTTTGATACAATGTATAGAAACTGTTAAAGTATATGGGAGAAGTGATAGTTGTAGACATACCATGAAATACACGTATAATGTCTTGGTAGATCACATATGCGTATAATTTAGACCTTCACAAAATATTACAGTAAAATTCGAATTCCTAGCTTATTGACTTGTACAAAAGTATGTTTTAGTAAGTGAATATACATATTATTATTTAATGAAACTCATGTTATTAGCATACATGGTTATGACCAGTGATTGCATGTCAGATTCGATCGAGTTTGTGTAAAGCTCTGGGATTTATAATGATTAAGAAATGACGAAAACTCTTCCATGCCACATGCGTTAAGAATCTGAGTGCAGCACCATGTATGAATTGATTCCAATCATAATTATCTTAGCTCGAAATATCATAATCAATCCCTGTCGTTTTCAAGGCTTAATAATAAGGTAATAAGAAGTCCGTGGTTTAAGAGCAAGTTCCTTTTGTGTGTCCCCTTGTTTCTCCTGTATTGTGTCTTGGCAGTGGCGAAGTATCATCCAAAACTTTGTGGGGCAAGAACTTGATGAAGTTTCCTGTGTGGTCCATAGGCCATAAAAGTGTAGAAAAGCTTAATGATAGAACTGGAAAGACAAAATTTAATTTGGAGGGCTTGGCCTAGCTGCCACCCCGCTCCAGTTCAGTCTTGTGACTTGATTTTTGTACATCGAAAATTATGTTAATTTGTTTCTTCTCCCTTGCAACTGTTTTCAACTTTTCGTTGCATCAAAGAGGGAATTAAAACAAGAGAAATTTAAGTGCTTTGATAGCACAATATTTCTTTTGCTGTGTTTGTCACACATCTGTTGACGTGACAATTAGTAAATGATGGAAAGAGAGCAAGAGAAATGTTTTGCTCCTATGAGAATTTCTCTTAAAATTACAATCATTAATCAATAAACATGTATGGTTAAAGTAATATTGTCGTTTTAGTGTAGATAAATGTTTTTATTATGTTCTTTGTATCTGTTTAATTTAATTTTGAAATTAAGAAATTAAGTAATTATAGATATTTTTCTTTGGATGAATAACTTTGACTAAAATTACTGTACTTATTTTGAAAAAAAAATATGTTTACATATTCTTATTTAATTTGAGAATTAATTGATATAGATGTAAAAAATTAAAAAATTCTTAAGTGCTCTTAGAATAAGAAAAAAAATTATTATGTTCTATTTACCATTTGATATCTTAACTATTTTATAAAAAATATAGTGAAAATAAAAAATAGTAGTGACAATAAAATTTGATCCAAGGTTTTTATTTAAGAGTTGGGTGTGATGATTTTGACTTGTTGAGAAATACATAAACAATTTTTTAGGAGATGTACAAATAGAGTTTAATTTGGGTGCATTGATAGTGTAAAAATTTTTTATACTATCATCCAATCAAAACCTTCCATTTGTATGACTATTCAAATAGTGAATGGTTATGTTAAAAAATTTTGTTGATGTAGCAATACATGATTGGATATCTGTGTAAAAGTATTTTATATTAACAATACATTCAAATTAAATCTATATAAATAACGTTAAATTAATGACTAATGAAAGTGCACATTAAGAAGGATGTGGCTCAAGTCATAAGTAAATATGTTTTAAATTAGAGATTAATTTTGATATGATTATTAATTACTATAAAAATATTTTATATAATTATTTAATTATATATTATTATATCAATAAAAATATTTATTTTTTTATAAAATTTAGGATTTATTATCTCAAAAATATTATATATAATTAAATATTTTTATATAAAATATTTTTATACTAATAATATATTAAAATTAAATTTACTTTACTTTATTATTAAGGAGTCTTTCCTAGTATTAGAGGTCTGACAATTCCTGCTTTTAAATGTTGAGATCCTTGCTATCCGCAAGTCGCATTATTTTTCAATGATGAAGCTTTCTTTTTTTTGGGTAGTAATACGGGGCTAGAGCCCAACGAAATGAGAAACACTAACTAATCATACGTGGCATAGCCACACCACGATCATCCTCAACGAAAATGATGAAGCTTTTTGTGATACCCTTAATAAATTATTATCTATACCAATGTCAAAATCATCGATCACGACAAGTTTTCATGCATGTAAGAATCTGATTCCCGCGGCGCCAAGTAGTATGAGACTAATATATTACGTGCATTCATTAAATTCTTCCAGACTATATGTATGAAATATATCCAATTTTTGAATACTACAAGCTTTACTACAAAAAGCTTACATCACTTAATCGGAGGAGCCATAACAGTACATATATTAGCCTTTGTCAATTTGCATTTTTTTTTTTAACTAAGTAGGAAAAAAGAATAATAATAATAATAATAATAAATATTTGAAGTGAATCATAATTACGTAGCAAGAAGTTTAAAAATATTTAAAAAGATAAATGTAAAATTGGAAAAAAAAATTTAGGAAATGATCAAATTAAGAGGGTTGATCATGGGGTTTTAATTCCTTCTATGACATATTGAACGTGCCGTACGGATAATCTTAAGACACTCCTAGGCACCTGGTTTTTTAATATTGGTAAACAAGCCATTCAGTTGAGAAGATATTAGGGGCTTCTTATTGTTTAATGCCAATGCTTTGTTTGTATTAACTCACCAAACTCAGTCTTAGCTAGCATACAAGTACATGGCAAACTAAACCCATGTGCTTAGACCAGCCGAGACTGAAACAACAAAAGAGGGAATTATATTTTACCAAAATTAAGACCAGATCATGCATGACATTTCTGAGCTGAAACGACGATTCATTAACCTGAAAAGTGAAAACCATAGGGCATAGGCTAAATGTAACGCAAAACCACATAAAACTGTTGCTTTCATGTGCTTCCGTTGGATGGGGCCGGCCGAATTAATTGAATTCGTAATAATAGGATATGAATATTGATGGTTTTATTGAGATAAAAAAAATAGAATAAAGCCTTGTCTACATTATCAAGTAGCTTAATAGTTATTGCCCCTACATCTGTGGAGTCTGATCTATCTTCTTGGTTTGTGCAATGAAAACAGTAGTAATTTTATTTTATTATCTTTTTGCTCTCAGATACTACTCCTTTTATTTTAATTTATCTATTTATATAGAAAATTTGATTCATTTTTAAATTAATATATCTAAACAATTGTATCCAAATACTTTAATTTAAAAAGAAATCAAATTATCCAAATAAACAGATAAATTGAAACAAAGGAGTAATTAACGAAGGGCTATTACAAAATAAGCAAATTAGAATTTTTTTTATAAGCCAATTTTAAATTATGATGTTAAATGAACTAGTGAGATAATTATATTTTTTAGTTCTTTATAATTGTTTTTATTGTTAAGAATTTAATTTTAATATATTATGATATTGTCAATTTTTTTTACATCGTTACCTATTTATATATTTCATAATTAATGTATTTTTAAAAATTTTGTTTGGATAATAATGATATAATAAGTTTACTTTTTTTAACATTATCATAACACAAGACCAAACTATAATTTAAAATTTTACATTAATAATGATCTAAAATTAAATTTAGGGTTGATTTTTGGTTGATGATCACTAATTAGCCGTTATTGTTCGCAAAATTTTTTCTTTGATTTGTTTTCCATTTTTTATTTTCGGCTTACATGTTTACAAAAGTATTTTCTTGTTTTTACTCTGATTCTACTTCTCAATATTTTGTACAAGAAAGTGTCGCTTTTGTAATTACAACTAAAAATAAATAGCAGAAAATATAAATAGAAAACAAACCAAACATTATCTTGGTGATAGCCTCTAGTATCTTGTCAGAAGAGATCAAGGAGTTGTCACTCTAAGTAATTCTGAAGTAGATATGATTTATTATAGACAATCAAATTATTATGTGATATGTGTAAAGCAGTGCTTATGAACCATTCTAGAACGAGGGAATATGAAATGAAAGGAGAAGAAAAGAAAAGAAGAGTTATTCCTCTCTTTGTTAGTACCAACCGATGAGGAAATTGAAGGAAACATTCCCTCCTTTGTTTTCCTTTTATTCAAATTTTTAACGCACACATATACCTTATTAGTGCCCGTTTGGTTTAAAGTTTCTTGCAACAAAAAGGCTTTTTATGGCCGTATAATGACTTTAAACAGTATTTGATAATGTTTAATTTAAAGTTTCATTTTGCAACAGTATATTGAGGTGAGTAAAAGGCTTTTTACTAAATGAAGGCAAGGCCTTACTTCTCATTACATTGAAGAAGTGAAATTACTAAAGGACCCTCACCCAACCCAACCACTCTGAAGCACGCTCTCCACAGTGCCTTCACTTCTTTACTTGTGACTACTTTCATTGCGCTTCCTTTTGCTTTTCTGTTCTTGTGCTTTTCTTCACCTCATCACTTACTCTCCTTCACTCACCATCTCTGTGCTCCTCACGTCGTCGGTGCCAGTAGGTGTGTCACCACCAATCTGTCACTTGCCGCCACTACCGCCAATCCTTCGATCAGATCGCAGTTGTAGTTCGATTCCGGTCCTTCGATCTGTCATCGGCGGTCCTTCGAATAGCTTCGCTATCGCACGTAAAGCACTGCTTCCTCCTGCACTTCGGACCAAAGGTCCTCTCTCTCTCTCTCTCTCTCTCTCTCTCTTTGTGTGGTCGCCGGTCCTTCGAATAGCTCCACCGCCGCACGGGGTCCGCTGTTCCTCCTGCACTTCGGACCGAAAAGCCCTCTCTGTCTCTCTCTATCTCTCTGTCTCTCTCCTGATTCTCAAATTGAGTTTCAGATTTGAATGGCTAGTTGTTGGAACTTGGATTTGTGCTACATGTGATTTGTACGTTAAAGACTTGATGGGGAAATGCATGGAGAGTTGGAGACACGAGTTTGAGCTACCAGAGTCATGACTTTAGTGTAAAATTATTTGAAAATTTATGATATTATTTGACAATTTTGTATAACTGATTGAGTGTAGTAAAATTGATTAAAGTGGAATAAAATTATTTTGGAGTTGTTTGTTGCTCTTCTGATTATGAAGTTTTGCTTATGTTGTAATGTTGTTCAATTTGTGCTATTGTTGCTTCTGATTATGAGATTTTGCCTTTTTTACATTGTTTGACAATTTTTGTAAAACTAATTGAGTGGAGTAAAATTGTATTGGAATTATAGGGTCTTGTGATTCTAAAGTTTTTCTTATATTTTGATTTTGGTTGTTGCTCTATTTTGTTATCATTGATTCTTTGTTTTGTTGTTTACTTTTGAAGTCATATGAAGCATTGAACTACAACTTGTCAAAAATTTACAATCAAAATTCAAAATTATGAGATTTTGCCTTTTTTTTCATATTTATGTGACTAAATTATGACATTTGTTATGTGTATATGAGGTAGGATGTCAAATCCTAAGCTGATTAAAATGAATAATCAATCCAAGCGAAAAGCCCCATCCCAAGGTTTGTCCCTTAATGATCAAAATCATGGGCCAAAATCAAAGGCCATTTGGGATCGAACAACCACAAAGATGTTCATTGATACTTGTATAGAACGAGTGACAAAAGGTGAACGTAGTGAATGTACATTACCGAAAAAAAGGTTGGAGAGATACAATTGATCGATTTCATACTCTTAGTGGGAGATATTATGATAGAGTACAATTTAAAAATAAGTGGGATAGTCTAAGAAAAGAATGGATTGTTTGGTATAGTCTATTTCGACATGCAACTGAATTAGGGTGGGATAATGAGAAACACACTTTTATTGCAACAAAAAAATGGTGGGATGCAAAGGAATTGATAAGTATATATTATCATTGTTTAAATATTTTTTAGCACTATCAATCAATCTTTTTATTATATTTGAAGTAATCAAAATTTAATTTTGTGTAGGAAAATCCTACTTATGGTAAGTACTGCCGTGAAGGACTACCATATGCACGTGAATTGACATATCTTTTTAAAGATAAAATAGCCACAAGAGAGTTTGCTTAGGCACCTTCAAGCAGAGAATTGGCAGATGGGCATGATGAATATGATCAAAATAATGAAGGGTTAGAGAGTGTTGATTTTGATATAAATGAAGGTTTTTGAGATAGTGATGATCCAACTATAGATGCTGATTTTAGTGATTATGGTATAGGAGTAGGAAACATGAACATCAACACCTCTAAAGGTGTAGAGAGTGCAAGGAGCGAAAAAAAAGAGGAGGGGAAAGGGCAAGAAAGGGTAAAATGGATAATGCTATTATTATAGGAGAACACCTTAAATCCATGTCTTTTGTAGTTGAGTCACATGCTATTGCTATTACTGCAAAGAAGAAAGATCCTTATAGTATTGGTGTAGTAATAGCTAAGTTTCATAAGTTGAAATCAGTCATGGACAATACTGATTTTTATGCTAGATGTTATGAGGTACTAATGAAGAAGGAAGCAAGAGCAATGTTTTGTGAGATTCCTAGTGAAGATCTAAAGATTGGTTTTCTGAAGCGAATGACATATAAAGATAATCCTTATTAGTATAATTAATGTGTGTATGACCTATTATATTTTTATTAAAGCTTGTTAAATGTATGACTTATTTGGTTCGTCTTTTACTAAGGTTATGTAAATTAAGTGTTTGACTTAGAGTTCTTTTGGATAAGCCTTTAAAAAAAGGACTTTTTTCTAAACTATTTTTAGTAGAGCTTAAATTTTTAGAAAAAGTTATTTTGCATTTGAATAGACATATGAGAAGTACTTTTAATTATTAAAAATACTTATAAATTTATTTGGATACAAAAGAATAAAAGTACTTTTTTATAGCCAAATTACAAAAAACATTCAAAAAGAAAAAAGAGAAGTAAGGTTTAATAAGGGATAAGAAATGAAGGATATGTATTATAATTTTAATTAAAGATAAAGGATACTTTTGGAAGATAATTTTATTAAAAACTACTTTTGCTTCTACTTTTTTTAGAAGCTAGATACTCCTAACTTTTAAAAAAAGTGATAAATTGACTTTTTTTAATTGAAGCACTTTTTTTAAAAGTTGTATCTATATATCTATAAAAACTTATAAAAAGTACTTTTTTAAAAAAATAAATTCTTTTTTCTTAAAAAAAGCCAATCCAAACGAGCTCTTATTTAGTTTAGGGTTCATTATGACTTGTTTCGTTATTATTGTATTATGTATTAAGTACATGACCTTTTAGTTTATAACTTGTTAACTTATTGTTGTATTAAATATATGATTGGTTATATAAATTAATATTATTGTTTATACATTTTAATACTTTTATTTACTGCAGATCTTTAAATATAAATCTCAGACACATCCTCAAGTGAATGTGATGAAATTCAGGAGATAAAGTTGATTCTAATGAAATAGATGAAATGATTGGGCCTGTGGCAGCTATAGCAGGGATTTTAGTTGGAGAATATGCTTTAAAATATTTGTGCAAATAACCATGTAGGACAAGTGAACTAACTGGACATAAATGGGTCCAAGAAATATTACATGGAAATGATAGACGATACTATGAAATGTTTGGGATGGATAAGTAGGTCTTCTTATTGCTTTGTACTACATTAGTTGAGTGTGGTTTAAAGAGTACTAAAGGTATGGGAGTAAAGGAGATGGTAGCCATGTTTTTGCATGTTCTGGAACATGGAGTAGGAAATAGGATAATCCAAGAAAGGTTTCAATATTCAAGTGAAATAGTTAGTAGACAATTTCATAGAGTTTTTCGTACACATTTGAAGTTATTATTTGATTTAATTAGGCCACAGGATTACAAATTTAAACATGTGCATGAGAAAATTCAACATGATAATCGGTATTGGCCATATTTTAAGGATTGCATAGGGATAATTGATGGTGCTCATATGTCATATGTAGTTTCTTCCAAATAGCGTGTAAATTATATTGGTCGAAAAGGATATACATCACAAAATGTCATGGTTGTTTGTGATTGGGATATGTGCTTCATATTAGCATTGCCTGGGTGGGAAGGATCAGCTCATGATACTTGGGTTTTTAAGGATGCTCTGATGAGGTCAAAGTATAACTTTCCACATCCTCCTATAGATTTGATCTCATTACTATAGTTAACATTCTTAGTTTTGTAGATTATGACTTTAACAATGTGTATTTTGTTTTAAGTAAATATTATTTGGTTGATTCTGGTTATCCAACACCATTGGGCTACTTGGGTCCATATAAATGTGAACGGTATCACCTACTTGAATTTAGGCGTATAGCTGACTTTAACAATCATATTGAAGTGTTCAATTATTTCCACTCTAATTTAAGAAGCACCATAGAAAGAACTTTTGGGGTATGGAAGAATAGATTTGCAATTCTTCATCATATGCCTAATTTTAAATACATGACTCAAGTGGATATAATTTGTGCTACAATTGCAATACATAACTTTATTTGCAGAAATAGTATCTTAAATATTAAATTTTGTCATTTAGAGGACTATGATAATAGTATGGTAGAAGATTTTGACAATGATGACAACTTGAACACATGTCTTGATATTGATTTGACTTCTCAGCAGAAATGGATTATGCTCGTGACCAAATTGGAGATGAAATTGTAGTTGCCCAAAGTAAGAACTAGTGAGTCTTGTTATTTATGACAATATTTATATTTTGGAATACTTGTGCAAATAGTTTATTTGTGTAACTTAAATTGGGAACATGCAATTATGCCATATTTTTTTTACTGTTTTTTGTTCGTATTTGAATGTAGAAATATAATTACCTCCTAATTTTGATCCTGTGAATTATTGTGAATGGAAATCCTATCAATATTAATATATAAATATATATATATATAAAATAGCGCTCTTATAATGATTATTTCATTTTAAAAATATGATTTTAGGCTAAATTCATTTAAAAATATATAAAAATATTGTATTTAATTAAAAAATTTAATAATAATTTGAGAATTAATTATCCTTTAGTATCTAAATATTAGAATAGAATATAGTAAATTATCTTCAAATTATATAGTAATTATCCTTTAATGATAATGATAATGACTATCTTTTTATTTGTATTTGAATGTAGAAATATGATTAATTCATAATTTTTTATTTAAAAAATATATAAACAAAGTTGTACTTAATTTATTGAAATAAAAAAATTTTAATAATAATTTGAGAGTTAATTATCTTTTAATATCAAAATATTTGAATATAATATAATAGTATATCTCTAGATTATATTATGTCCATTTTGATAATTATATCTTCAAAAATTATTCTACTTTATCCTATTTAAACAAAAATATTTATCTTAAACTTACTTTTCAAATATTCAAACTAAACAAAAATATTTTTTTAAAACATATTCTTTCAAAAATTAAACCAAATGTACTCTCAGTTGTTACGGTTACTGGCTTTGCGTCCCCTTGTATTTTTCGGGGCGAGGGCTTTATGTCCTCCTCAGCACCTAAGAAAGTAAAAACGTTTTCGTATAAAAGTATGTCGGGGCCTAAATATAAAGCCCAGATGCAGACCGTCTAAGCCCTAGCCCAAGCCTAACAGAGGCCAACTTTCGTGCCTATCGCGTTCTGAGCAGCTCAATACCATCAACTGTGGGGCGCTCCTGCATTGTTAAAAAGAGGGATCGTAAAGTGGTGTGTATATTATAGGGAGTTACATTAAGCTAATTGTAAAATATAATTATCATCTCCCTAGAATGTAAAATTTATTGGATCAACTGGTGGGTGCCTCAATCTTTTCATGGATTGACGTGAGATATGAATTTCATCAACTAAGAGCTAAAGCTGAAGATATTCTAAAAATGGCGCTGAATTTAGTATTATTTGTTTGGGGTAATACAATAACATTTTCAAAAAGTTATAATTTGCGATAAAAAAAATTATAACATAAAAAAATAATTACAATATTAAAAATATTTGTTACGATATAGGTTGAAATACGTATGGTATGATAAAATTTTTTGAAAATATTCACGATAACCATATACTTTTCAACCTATATCATAATAAAAACTCTTAATGTTGAAACTTTTCTATCTTAGATGTAACTTCTTTTCATCTCAAACTACATATATTAAGTGACAGCAACATACTACTTTTAAAAAAGGTGATAGCAAAGTGAGCACCTCCAAAAGTTGCATTCATAACTAATGGGTTATTACTTAATACTTATTAATCATGATAGACTTGTAGATTCACTAACATTAAGTGTGTTTGGATAAACTTTTAAAAGAATATATTTAAAAGCAAAAACAGCTTTCTATGTACTTCTTCATCCAAAAAGAAAAAAAAAAAATTCCATGTACTTCTAAAAAATAAAATAAAAAATTGATTATTTTTTTATTCTAATTTTTTAAAAACTTATCCAAATAGACTATTCACAATAAAAAAATACTTTAAAAAAAAAAAAAAAACATACACGCACACACAAACAAGCACACCCATTATGTCAAAGTAGATATAATTTCAGCCAAAGTGACAATTATTCTAAAATATTCAAAACATAAACTCTAATGTAAATGAAAAGTTATCTAAGTCTGCCATGAAAGGAAACAAACCATGATATTGTGAGCTTAATGGGCTTATGATCCAAGGTCCGGCCCCGAACAGCCTCACCCATTGCGCTTATTCAATAACAACACCAAAATGCAAATGGTTTCACATTCATCTATTTAGCTAAGTTCATGCATTAAATGTTTGCATAAGTTCCTTTGTTGTCATCATTCACATTAAGATCTTTTTTGGTTGCCTCCTCTTCTTGATATTTTTCTTTTCCTGCTTCCACTTGTTGAGGCTTCCGAGTTGCTGTCCACAGATGTAATTGAGGATTGTTGCTGTGGAGAATCCGGACTTGCAATTCTCTTACCAAGAATAATCTGCAAAGTTTGTATAAAAACAATGCCATTATGAATTTCAAGAAAGCAATGAACTCTGTATAATATGGGTTTTTCTATAAACATCACTACAAACGTTCCTTCATTGGGTAATGATAGATTAATGCTTTATATCATATCTGGCATTCAAAGAAAATTACAAAAAGAAAGTGCCAAAAAAAAAAAGTTAGTACAAAGTTTGATTTACTTTCATTAACAATATTCTTTGTTGAAGGATTTACTTGACATGCATACAAGAACGTTCCTTCATTGGGTAATGATAGATTAATGCTTTATATCATATCTGGCATTCAAAGAAAATTACAAAAAGAAAGTGCCAAAAAAAAAAGTTAGTACAAAGTTTGATTTACTTTCATTAACAATATTCTTTGTTGAAGGATTTACTTAACATGCATACAAGAAGTTTAATTCTCAACTGAAATATCATTAAAGAAAAGACTAAATGCTGATTTTGCTCTTCCAGCACATCATATTGGTCCTCCATTTACTACGAACATCAACTTGGTTCTTTAATGATAATTAATGCCATCAATTCGTCCTTCAAGGATCAACTTTCATCCTTTAATCACCAATTTGATGGGGAAAAAAACATTAACATCAAAGGATGAATTTGATGCATCTTTCAGTAGCTATTAGTTAATATATGATGGATATCCAAGTGAAGTTGGATAGAAGATCCAAATTGCCTAGGACATCATATACAGTAGCTTATAAATAATGAGCTCCTGTATGTATATATATGTGATAAAGCACTTTTTATTCCTCTAATTTTTCTTGTTTGGTATGTATAAAACGATAGGAAAGTGGAAGATATACTGATCAATCAATTAAAAAAAAAACGTCATATACTGCTTGAAGTTTTAGGATGTAAATTGTGTTACTTGCTTGGTTTTGAGAATATCAGAGAATATTGAAAATAATCTGTACCTTCTTTTTTATTTTCTTCCCTTGCTTTTCACAAACTCTACTTTTACAATTGTACACTAATACTCATCTGATTTGATTCTAGCATCTTTTTCTTTTCTTTTCTTTTTTCAAAAAAAAAAAAAAAGGTTTTGATGTGGATATCTAAGCTTATATAAGATGCCATCAGTTATTCAAAATGTAAATATAAGAGTTATATCAAAATAATTCCTCATGTGGAAAATATGGCAACCATGGAGATGGAATTTGTTGAAGTTACATGATCACACACTAGAAAGAGTTAAACGTGAAAACCTGACAAGGAGATGCAGCGATAAGGTGTCCATGCACATGTCCATCTATTTTTGTAAAAAGATCTTCCATCAATGAAATGTCTAAATCTTCCATCCTATACAAATCGCCTTCTTCTGGGAGCAGGTATGAACCTTTGAAAAAGACAATTTCATAGCGTCCCTGTTTAAAAACAGTACATGTGTAACCATGAACTCAAATCAAGCATGATTCTAGAATTGGTGCAGCCAAAAATAATTAGCTAATTGTGTTATACTTTAAAATATGACGTTAGAAAAACCATAGTTATGATTTCTTAAATTAAAAAATTATAATCTATACAACTATAACTATTTATGCAAATGAAGACTTAGGGGAAAAGTTATGGCAATGATATTTCTATGATGCACAAAATAAAAATAACCTAGAAATTGCAACACTAAGGGGGAAAAAGTGCAATTATGTATAAGAAAAGAAGAAAACAATTAAAAGAAGGGAACGAAGAAAAGAGAGAAACCTCTAAAGTTGTAGTTGTAGTCTTTCCTTTCTGAAGAATTTGGGCAAACTTTAGTTTACCGATTCCTGATAAGATGTTAGCTTCTCCATTATTTTCTCTTGCAAATGACATTATTTTCTCTGAAATATCCTGGTCAATAACAACAAATTTGGTTAGATTTTCACGCTTCGATAATGGAAATGATACTTCCTACAAAAGACGCAGTTCAATCCTGTTAATTGAACTAACCTTCACTAGTCTTAGTGGCTATTATTCCTTAAAAGATAAACCATATGGATCTTTGATGAGGAAATAAAAAACCAAACTATAACTAAAGAGAAAATGGGTTGTCATTTCAATTTCTGGTTGTGGAACTTAAATGATATACACTGGAATTTCATTTTATTGATAGGACTACTTAAATCATGGTCTTAGTAAAAATAATATAATAAGTAACAAGTCAATATCTTGTCTCTAGCATAAGTGATAAGAATGGAAATAGTACATTGTCTTGGAAAATCAAACAATCTCCTAAAATTTTTTACTTTGAAGACAATATATAGAACGAAAAGTGACCTGTTAATACACCAACGTTTGAAGTCCTCTATTCTTATTTATACCCACTCTACAATTGACCTTTAAATAATATGAATTTCTTCACTAAACCCTTGTAGGGTCTGTGAGGAACAGGGGATTCTCATTAAGACACCAGATAAAGGGGAAAAGGCTTCATACTCCACAAGGGGTGTTTAAACTGATATTGAAAACTTCAGAGTAAAAATAGAACCCCGAAAAAAAAAAAAAGACATTGAAAACATGAAGGACAATGTCCCAACCAAGTGAGCTAAACCGACAGGATTAAGATATTATAATTTATTGTCAAATTATTTTTTGACATCAAGAATTTGTTTCAAAACATTAAACAACAATATAAGAACCCTTATTCAAGTATTATACACCCAAAGAAATCCTGGTGTTCCTTTGTAAACCCTTCAATGAACCATTTACATACACACAGACCTACACTAAAAAGTAGGAAAGAGGTACCTCATTGGTGTTCACTGCCAGAGTTATTCCCTGAGTAGTACCAAAGGTAAGATCTGCAAAAGCAAAATTCATTTACTGAAGTTAGGAAACAAAGGTTATATGCAACTTAGATGCATTCTATTTCATATATTCAATTACAACATCTGTTTTTCTGCCTGTATGCTTGATAATGAAGTGTTTAATATCTTTATGCTGTTTAAATTTTAAGTTATGGTTATTCAATTTAAATTTTAAGACATGATATAGTGAAAAAAAAGAAGCTTCGAGATATTATGAATGAATAAGCAATAAAAAAGGAAGTATGGAAAAAACTATGAATAAACAAGTACATATTACAAAAACAAAGACAGATGCTACTTTAAAAGTCAATAGTAGAAAGAGAAGTAGTTGATATAATAAGATGGATCCACAATGGCTAGCATTATCCAGATGACATAACTGACTGGTGCAAGGAAAGATTACTTTGCAAGGACTTTACACAACAACTCAAAATTGAGTATGATGATACTTTACTCTGGTACCTCATCTGGATTTTATTCTAGTCTAATTGAACTTGATGCAAGCAAAGGATGACTGTTACTATTATTTTGTTATCTTAAAATTTGATAATGATGAATTGAAACAAGAATTTAGTTTGTACTTTCCACTATTCTTCATTAAAAGAACGAGAAGAAGACCATATTTCAAAATTGATGAAAGCATTATGTGGTTTGGAACTAGCTATTAGAGCATGGTGCAGTCAAATTTATGATAATTTTACTTAAAAATATTTCAAGAGGAATCAAAATAAACCAACACCGTAGGCAAAGTGTCAAGGTGTTGGTGGAATTATTCTTGCTTAGAGTTGGATTCTTTTTTTTTTTTTTTTTTGGGTGGTCTAGGTTCATGTTTCTTACAGTAGTTAGCTCATTAGCCCATATCTTGTATTTTTTATACTCTCATGTATTTATAATAATAGGTTAAAATCATTTTTTGATTCCTACACATGTCCCAAATTTTGGTTTTAGTCTCTACGCTAAAAAAGTTTGGTTTTAGATCCCTATAGTAGTATTATATTAAGGAGTTAGTCCCTACTATTAGAAAATTATTAGACAATATTAATTTTTGTTGATGTGATCAACGGAATTTGACATAGATATGATATGTTGTTAATGTAGTCTTGAAACAATCTGTTTTAGGCTTTTTTTTAATTAGGTCTAAAATGACTTTTTAATAAAAAGAAAAAGTGACTGAAACAGTATCAAAACAGCCTTTTTTAGGCCCAAAATGACCTCTTCTAGGTTTCACCATATTCCATGTTAGCTTCTATTAGCTACATTATGGACTAATTCAGTATTATTATAGAGGCTTAAATCAAATTTTTTTGGGTGTAGGGATTAAAATTAGAATCTAGAACATATTAGAGATTAAAAAGTGGTTTTAACCTATTACAAAATGGAAATAGTTCTCCGTTGTGTAGCTGAAAAAGAGTTTCAGCTCCTCCATGCCTCTCTTTACGTTCTATCTAGAGTTTGAAGAAAGGAAACCCTGAAATTGTGCACATAGGAGGAATTATTGTCCTTTTATGAACTTTTTTCCCATCCAACCCTTCTTTCAATTGTGATTTTTTTTTTTTGTTTTGGGTCAAACTTGAAGCGTTTTATACAACTGACAAGGTGACACTTTCTTGATTGAACACTTATAACGCATACATCACTTTTATAGCTCTTCACACCTGCTCTTGAATATTTCTCTTACTTGCACTAACTTAAGATTCACGTAGAAAAATATTATTTATAGATTATGTTTTAAGGTGTTCATCAACATTGGGGAGTCATGTGAGAATGACGAGAGAATTTTCAAACATGATTGGGGAAACAAGTTACTAGAGTGGTCAGTGACAATATTGTCACCTGATTCCTCAGTCATGCATATATATGAATTCCTTACTCATTTCCATATGAATCCCTAATAATGGTAAGTGATAATATTGTCACCCCCATTCCCTAATTACGTACGGAAATTCCCCTATCATTTGCACACAGCTCCCCTATGTCGATGGGCACCACAAAACAATATGTTCAAATAATAGAACTATTTCACTTATCCTTACTCACATCACACTTTACACATTGAGCATGAAGCCTATTTATAGGCTTGTCAAGTCAATGACAAAACCAACTTTGAGTAGCCTTGATTACTCTAGAAAGTTTTGGAACTTGTTACAATATTATACAAGTTTCTCATCTTTTCTTTAACATTTTACAATCTTCAAATACTAGATTATTCTAGTAGTTCTACATCAAGTTGGTGCATTGCTAGTGTTGAAATTTCATCTATTTCCCTTCACACAAGTTTTCTTTCTCACTCTAATTTATGAATATATATATATATATTGTGGCAATGCTTCAATGAGAAAAAGACAGAGAGGGTGAGTGAGAATGAGAGGAAGAGGGGGAGTGAGAACAGGAGTAGAAAGAGAGTGATTTTTTTTTTTGGTGATGAAATCAAGCAAAAGCCCAAAAGAACATAAAACAACTAAAGAACCATTTGGGGCAAAGCAACCCCAACAATATCATCCAGAAGGATAGCTCCTAGACAAGAAGCCAAAGACATACAGAAACAAACACCTAAATTCAAAGAATGGCCAACATTAGCCAAACAATCCACAGCTCTCTTTGCTTCCCTATAAATATGACACACAAGTACCTGCCAATCTTTACATAATAAATTCCGCACTTTAGCAAGCACTAGATTATATAAGTGTTTATTATCAACATCTTTTTGGATAAGAGTAATGGCAGTTGTTGAACTAAGTTGTAAGATAACTCTTCTATATCCTTCCTACCAAGCCAGAAGAAGAGTGTAATAGGCCCTTACACCTCAGCCACTATAATAGGGCATGGGGATGACAATAGAGCGGGACAGGGACAGGGAGTAGTTCCCCACTCCTTACCCCATGCTTTTAGAGTTTTCCTTGTTCCTATTCCCATTCTCCATGGTGGAGGGAAATTTCTCCCCATCCCTATTCCCCTCTCCCAGGGATTTACGAATATCCCAAAAAATGTTTAAAAAAGAAAACTTAAAAATAATAATATAAAATTGATCCAAGTCTTAAACTCATAATTTTACATCATTACCACCAAATTTTTAAATTTTAAATCAAGTCACAACTATTAGTCTATCAAAAGAATACTATAATAAACAACAATGAATTTATAAGACTATGAGAGGATAAATAAGTTAAGGTTGTTTTTTTTATTTTGTATTAAAAATATAATAAATATCAATTTATATTAAAATTACTAATATATCCACAGGACGAATATGCTCGTAGGGTGGAGGATATAATCCCCATCGATAACTATTCTCGTGAATATCTTTATCTACGGTTCCCCATTACCATCCCTAGGCAAATGCCCAATTTAACAATAAAACTACGAAGAAACTGACCAAAAGAATACCGCAAAAGACCACCTAACAAATACAGGGAATGGTATTTTTAAACAATCTTAAGAATAAAATCATAATAGAGTAGGAAAGGAGTGGTTCCTAGATTTGAGGATTAAAATTTTCATTTTCTATTGCTTCTACTTTTAAGAGAAGTAGCTCTATTACTTCTAAAAAAAATGATTATTTTTTGCTTTTTTTTTTTTAAGAAACACAAACAAGCAACATTAAAAATTTTAGAAGTACTTATTTTTGAATTTTTTTAAAAAAAGTACTTTTCTTTACCAAAATCACAAACAAATGCATCCACGATAAAGCATATAAGATCGTCATGTTTTAGCCACAATGATGACTTGTGAATCAAATTGACTAAGAATAATTATTATTTGTCATACATTGAAAATTAAACAAAATGATTATAATCAACTATTTGGCTTATAATACAACTAACTACTATTGAATTTACTTCTACTAAAATTATATAGTTATATATATTAGATTCAATGAAAGCATCAACATAATTATACCTGAAGGCAAAACATTGTCTGGGAAACTTCTACCGTCTTCCAACATATTTGTCATCCTTTGGTTGTAGCCAAAACTACCAATTCTTTCCTCGCTAGTAGAAGATGACAGGGGAATCCCATTTGATTGTCCAATCTTTGGAGATTGAGCCATTCTCGGTGTAATTGGAGGAGAAATTAGGTTTTCATCATCAGATGGTGGTATAATATTGATATCAACATGCCAATTCTCCAAAGTGCTTAGCTCAGGTAATTGGAAATAATTGTTGTTAGTCATTTTGTGAATACAAAAGAATTTCACCTGCTATGCTCTCTTGTGAGTTATGAGGCCGAAATATGTATACCCTAGTTATGTCTTGGTTTTAGATCATGTACACATCTTGAAAACATAATCCCTCTAGAAGCATCCACAAATTTATGGTAAATAATTAATGTATTGCTAAAATTTGGAGAATTTACACATATAGAAAATAACAAATTCCAAAATGGAGGATATGCCATATTCAAAAAAAGGCATTCATATGAAGATGCAAGACTAGCCTGTGTATCTATAGTGCCAGAAATCAAACATGGCTAATGGCAATTTTGGCCTTTGCAACCAGGTCTATCATAATGGGCCAAAATTGTCGAAATAACCTGTTTATTTGTAAAAATTAAATGGATTAGGCTTTAAATATATTGACCCATTTAAATTAATTTATTTTTAATTTGGCTCATGTAATCAATTTATTTTCAGTCTGGCCCATTTAATCAATTTATTTCCAGGTTACTTCATTTAAAGCAACTCTAGTGCAGGAAAAAAGGTCCCAATTTCTGATGTAGTATAGTGGATGGGATGTCCTAATTTTTTGCTTTGTATTGGATGAACTTTTGGAGGTGGGATGCGTCCCATTGTATCGGGACTGAGCCCATATTTTGCATCACCACTTAATATATGACAAGTGTCCTTGTGATATTATTATAGAAATTTTTGTTACCGTTGATATCCAACAGTAAAATGTTAAAATGCAACATTATAATGCAATAGTAAAATTCTATTTTTTTTTTAATCTTTTTACTCTATAAATATCAATCTTCTTCAATCTTTTTTTCCAACATTTTCTTTCCAATCCTTCTCAACACTTCTTCATTCTGTGCATACCAATTTTATTTATATCTTCCTTCACAAAAAATGGATCCAAACTAATTTAATTTAAATTCTTTTCTCAACTACTTGCAAAATTGTAACTTTCCTCAAAATCCAAATATTCAATATTCTCAATTTTCAAATCCTCAAAATCCAAATCCAAATCCAAATCCAAATCCTAATTTTCAAATTCCAAACTTCTTCCTAAATCCAAACATTCAAAATTCTATTGCTTAAGTTCCTTCTAATTTTCAAGTCCTTTTTTTTTTTTTTTTCAAACAATCAAAATCCACAAGTATTTCAATTTCCATTTCCTTTCATCTGTAATCCGCCAACCGAAAATACAAGTACACTGCCTTTCCCAATTCAAACCCAATTTAGAGTTTTGAAATTAGCATCTACCAGTGTTGGGAGATCATATGATCCATCTTCTCAAACGCCCATAGATTTGACTCTGACTTCACAATATTTACAATTTTCTAGCCATAATGGGTTAGCTGCTATTGATCTCAACAATGAAGAAATTGAATATGGTAGACAAGATAACGGTCATTAGCAGTGGGAAGAGAATAAGCTGCTAATAAGTGCTTGGTTGAATATGTTAATAGATCCTGTGATTGGTATAGATAAAAAAAGGTGATGCATTTTGAAATCAGATTCATGAATATTGCGAGGAAAGCAACCATGGTTTGATCAAAAGAGGGGCAATTGCAATGAAGAAACGGTGGCATAGGATTAACACTAGGGCTCACAGATTCGGTGCTTGCCACGATCAAGCATCTCAAAGAGTAGGGAGTGTTCAAATGATAATGATATAATAGAGTTGGCTCATAAACTCTTTGAAGCCACAAAAAAGAAGAAATGCAATTTTGTGAGGCATTGAAACAAGCTTCGGAGGGAACAGAAATAGAGATCTCAGTCAACTTAGAGTGGAGGTTCCAAGAGAACAAAGATAAGTGCTTTTGGAGCATATTTATTTTCCTGAAACTCAAAAACACTAGTGAGCAAAGAAATTAGTATAAAGTTTCCAGTTCGTCCCCGAGGCACCAAGGCATCCAAGGGGAAAGGTAAGGGTAAAGGAAAATCAAAAGCATGCATGGGTGGAAACACTTTGGAAGAAGAGATTGGTACACTCAAATCAGCTACAGATAGGAAATTATCTCTTATAGAAGACTTTAAGACCATAGAGGAATGACAATTGGTGCTAAAGGAAAAGGTGGTAGCGACAAAGAAAATGGAAATAGAAATGCAAATCCTTAATGCAAACACCTTTTCGATGACTGAAGAACAATGATTTATTTATGCTAAGACTGTGGAGAAAATTAAGGCAAAGTATTTTTTTAATTTAGATATTTGTTGTATTTTTTAATTTAGGCATTCATTGTATTTTTAATTTATTTAATATTTCTATTATGTAATATTGGTGATCATGTATTGTATTTTGTAATAGAATTTTTAAAATTATGCAAGGTTATTTAAATTTAAATTATCAACAAATAAATGTAAGAAATATTAGCCGTTACAAAAACTAGCTATTATAAAACTAGCTGTTACAAAAAACTAGACGTTATAAAACTAGTCATTACAAAACTAACTTATAAATATGGTGTAGCACTCTTTCACATTTGCTCATGACATCTTTCCTCTTCCCGCCATTAAATCTTATCTACATTAACTATCTTCTCTCAAAACACCTTTTCACTCTCAACCACCACTAAAATCTTTATTATTACATATGGTTGGAAACTATAATGATCCTAATAACATGTCTTTGGATGACTTAGTTGAGGATATTGTATTCAGTGATTCAAACAAATCCGACATCATGTCTGCAAGTGACTGGATTAAGGATTTTCTATTCTATGATTTAGATGAGTGCCAACTTGAACTTATTCTGCAGTTACACGGGGTAAGCTCTTTCTCCAGATCTCGTAGGAGAATAAATAGATATCGTAAAGCAAAACATGCACGTTTTTTTAGGGACAACTTTGCCCCTAATCCAGTATACCTTCTTGATACATTTCAGCGAAGGTTTCAAATGGGAACACGTCTTTCTTTGCATTGTCGAAGTCCTCTCAAATATTGATCCATATTTCCAACAAAGGGTCGATACTATAAGCAAGAAAGGTTTATCTCCACTACAAAAATGCACAGTTGCCATGCGTATGTTAGCATACGGAGTATCAGCTAATATTGTTAATGATTATGTGCGGATAGGTGAATGCATTGTAATTGAGTACTTATAGAAGTTTGTTGAAGACGTAATTTTGGTATTCGAGTTTAAATACTTGCGAAAGCCAAATTCAAATGATATCCAACAGCTCCTAAAGATGGGGTAATACCATGGCTTCCTGGACATGATGAGTAGCATTGATTGCATGTACTAGCAATGGTAAAACTGCCCAAAGTGCCCAAAGTATGGAAAACCATTCTTAAGTGGTTATCGTGAATTCCAACTATAGTACTTGAAGCTATGGCTTCTTCTGAGCTTTGGATATGACATGCATTTTTTGAAGTCACGGGTTCAAACAATGATATCAGCGTCTTAAACCATTCACCAGTGTTTGATGAAGTTATGGAAGGTCACGCTCTAGAAATAAATTACATTATAAATGGTACTAATTACACTATGAGGTTCTATTTGACAAATGGTATATATCCTGAATTGGTAATATTTGTCAAAACAATATCTCGACCACAAGGAGATAAACGAAAATTATTTGCAAGATATCAAGAAGGACAATGAAAGTATATGGAACAAGTATTTGGAGTGTTGTAAGCTCACTTTGCAATTATACATGGGCCAGCATGATTATGGGAAAAAGAGAAGCTTGGAAGAATAATGAGAGCCTGCATCATATTGCATAATATGATTGCCGAAGATGAGAGAGACAAATATGCGGGAAACTTTGATAAACTCCCTTTTTACTATGATGTGGACAACGACATATCACAACTAGAGTTGAGGGAGGAAACTTTTGCTCCCTATGAGAGCTATATCCAAAATAATATCTAACTTTGTGATAAACAAAAGTATCGGCAACTATAAGCAGACTTTATGGAACATATATGGCAATTTCATAATATCCGTTAAGTGGCGCTTTTAGTTATTTAATGTTTAATTACGCAATGTTGTTGGATTTGTAATGTATTTTATAATGTAATTTTTAAAATTAAGCAATTGTGTTGTTGTTGATCATGTGATATTTCTTCGATATTTTTAAGACTTTTTTAGTTCATTAATAATTTTAGTTTAAATTTTTATAGTTTAATGTTCAAAACATAGCCATGGTTCACTATATTTATATTATTTCAACATTTTGAAGACTTGTTTTAGTTTCTAAATAAATTTTTTTTCAAATTTTTATATTTTAAATTTAGAAAATTTTAATTTATACTTGTTCAACTCAAAAATAAAATTGTATATTAAATAATATTTATAATAAAGTATTTGATAACTATATTGACATTTGTTTTTAATTTGAAAAATATGTAGGATCAAAGTTGAGACTTTGCCATCGGAGAGAAGAGTCCCATTTTTGAGACATTTTTACTTTTTATGCGCTAACCCATAAGTATTGATATGGCATGTAGTGGGGCCAAAAGTAAAACTCAATGGAATTCCCCACCGAAGATGCTCTTAATCCAAAAGTCAAACAAGCCAACCCATTTAAGTTAACAAGTTAGCCTATTAACCCATTTAGTTTTATTTTTATGTTCAGAATTTTTTATAAAAAAATTAAATTTAATATTTAAGCTAAACAAAAAAGGGAACGAGCATGAACAAAGAAAACACATAGCCCAGTGTATTTGAAAACAAAACACATCAAGAGTTTATTATGTAATTTAAATTGAAATTATTATGTAATTTGAATTGAAATTATTATGTAATTTGAAGCTATAAATTTAAATTTACACTATTGAGTTTATTTTGTATTTATTATATAATTTGATGCTTTAAACTTAAATTTTAGAGTTTTATGTTTAATTGTTATTTGGTGTAATATTCTATAAATTGTAATTTCTAAAGATTGATAAAATGATCTACCCATTAATTTCGCAAACTGATCTTAATTAAAAGGTCTAAACTAAAGTAATGCTAATCCTTTAAAGTTGATTATTTATTTTTGTAGGTTACTTCATTTATAGTGCATTTATTTTAACTTTTGAAAAGGTAATTATAGAACTTGAATTTTTTACGAAACTAAAAAAAATAATTTTTTTTAGATTTTAATTATTTTTAAAATTTTATGCAAATATGTGAAAAGTAATTTTTTAAAAGTTAAAAAAGCAAGTTTTTTGTCAACAAAATCTAAAATATATACACTCTTAATCCGTAGAATATATGATATATCCGACTTAAAAACAAGTAACACAAAGGAAAAATTGGATGGCCTTCATAATGTTTATCGTACTTTTATCTTGGTCATTTCTTTAATACACACAAATATTTTGTTGGAAGAACTTACATTCTATTTGGTTCAAGAGAAAAAGAGAGAAAAGAAAATTGAAGGAGAGAAAATGGAATGAAAAGGGACTTTTTTACTATTTGGTTTAGCAAATAAAATAAAGAGGAAGTAGAAAAATGATGTGAGATCCACACAAAAACTTTTCTTCTCTCAGATGTCGAGAAAATGTAATGAATAGGTGAAAATGAAGTTAAATGAGATTTATACTCCCATATAATATCAGAAAAAGTTATTTTTAATTTATACAATACAAGTTTCTTTTTGATATAGTATAGCACAAGTTTAATAATAAAAATAAAAAAATTATATTTAATATCCAAATATAAAACAGTTGTATAATATAATAAAAAGTGAAACAATTTGAGTTAATGGAATTATAAAAGCTGTTTAAAATTTTAATAAAAATAACATATTTATATTTTGTTATACAATAAAAATATATATGTTATTTCATATAATTTTCATTTTTTTTATTTTCTCTTCTCTTTTCTCTTGATTCAAACAATAAAAAAGAAAACATACTTTTTTTTCATTTTTTTCTCTTTATTTTTTTCCTTTCATTTTCTCTGCACACCCAAACAAAGTTAGGATAGGGTAATCTTCCCCTACTTTGAAGAAGTTTTTCTCTTAAAACCAATTCTTTTGAGCATTTACTTAATTCCATATACTTAATTCCATAGGGGATACATATTGCTGGAGTTTTGTTTCGACATTTGGGGAAATCTCTTTGGATCAACAAATGTTCCCACACCTTGGATGGTTTGGTGTTCTAGGGTGGAGCCAATGCAGCAAATTACGAGAGAATTTGGAGTATCATCTTCTCATATATATTTTTTAATATGACTATATTTTTTAATTTCTTACAAATATCTTATATTAAAAATAATCTTATTTAAAGTATAGTTGAACATTAATTGTAGATGTCTCTCCTAACTAAAATTCGAATCATAATTCATCATATTGTGAGAAACTAACTCCTTTTACTAAAACTAATCTTACTAGTCATATGACTATACTAAATAAAATGACAATATATATATATATACTTCAAATGAAAAATATTTTTAAAATCTATGATATTTTTTTGGTGTCTCAAGAGCAATTTCCTCCTTATTACCACGAAACGAGATAAATTTTCTTTGAATATATTTAAACTTATTCTCTCAGCTAATATTCTTTTCAGTATTGAATTGAAATTCTCCCTAAAATTGTAGCATGCTTTTACTACTATGTCAACTCCTTTATTAATTAATATCTATGATATTTAATTTCAATACTTGTCCTCATTTCTTTTTTCTATATAATATGATTATGTAAATAAAAAATAAATTTAATTTTGATGAATTGTTTGTATATAAAAATTTCAAACAAATATCTAATCATATATTATTATATTAACAAAAATATTTAATTTAATTATTTATTATCTTAAAATTTATAATTAAATAATAATATAAATTTTTTTTATACTTATGATGTAATAAAATTAATTTGATAAAAAATATATAAATGATCCATTAGCAAGGAATTCTCTATAAAGCCGCTGCATTGACAATCTGGTGGCTGAGACAAGGGGACGAGGGATTGTCATACCCCGACATAAGCACTAGATATCCACTACCTAGGTGCTGTTGTGCAGAAGTGGCAGCTAAATATTCCGAGAGGAAAGAGCTGTTCTACACGGTATCTAAATATTTTATTTATTTTTTCGTACTTTTTAATATTAGATGGTTTGCAATCACTTGAAAGAAGAAAAAAATTAAAAATTTCTTCCTTCGGAGTGTATAAATATTTTTCGAGAGGAAAACTAAAATATTATCCAATGATTTATATAAAAATTGAAGAAAACTTTGTAAAATCACACGTTTCTTTATGAATGTATTTTATAGTTTTCTACAAGAGATTCACTTGTAGAAAAAATATGACTTAATTTGAGAAAATCATTTTTTTTCAATAATTATAGTTATTAAATTTATTTTTGAAAGTAAGATAAAGTCAAAAATATTAATTAATATTTTCTTAAAATTTTTATATAATAGATAATTTGAAAATATCTTTAAAAATAAAAACTTACCAATATGGGGAAAAAGTGAATAAATATTTATTTTGATTTTTAAAATTTAATTTAATTTAAATATACTAATATTATAAAATAGTAAAAAATAATTTTACATTATTAACTAATAAAAATGATGAAAAGTGTCAACTCATATAAATAACTACTTATTATAATGAGGAATACACTATAATTTCTCACTTTCTCCTATTTCTATTGGTTGACAGCTATCAGTGCATACTAATTAAACTCTTTAAAATTATATACATGACTTTAAATCCTGAAAATTGAAAGTAAAACATTGGGTATTTAATTTTTAATGTTATAAAATATGTTTTAAGTTAGTTATTATAATAATTGAGATTAATTTTTGCTAATGTTATTTTAGGAATTAATTTAAATTATTTTTTTTATAATTTTAGTAATTAAATTATTAAATTTTTAATTTTTAAAATATATATATATAAAATTTTAGGAATTAAAACGAATATTTATCTGGGAAGAAATTTGAGGTTGTCACGGATACACGTGTCACCCATATGACAAAGATTAGAACTTAAAAGGCCTTAAGGACCCATCGACAAAGCTCATTGGATGCCAGCTTTGAGGCAGAAGGCAGTGACGCCAGGAGTAAAGCGAGTCGGTGATGGTATCAATGTGCGGTGTCAATGGACAATGATGGATAGAAATCTCAACGAGAATTCACCGACAAATCTGCGAGGCTCAAGAGTCAAATGGTCAACACTCAACACCATAGTTTTGTTTGGGTCCCATTTAAATAATTCAATTAATCACTGGAATCCGCGTTCATTTGTATGTAGCTGCACCCTTCGACGAACCAACGTCTTCAGCGTCACATTATTGGAGTGAGAGATTATCATAAAAATTTGGTAGCAGTTTACTCGACTGGGATGAAAAGTTATTAACATATATCTAAGGAGTGAATATCATTATTATAACATAAATTTATTCAGTATTCAATTTATGGGTTGAAAAAAATAATTGCTTTACCGAAGCATCTTTTGTGTATGACTTACAAATGTTAATCCAACCATGGGTTAAAAGAAAAAGTAAAAAGCTATGTACGAGAAAAAGAAAAAGAAAAAGAAAAAGGAAAAAGAGGAATTAAACAAGGTTTGGTGAAAGTTCCACTTATGTGAGGTGAGATTTGTAAAAGACGTTTGTAAGATCTAATTAAGAAGACAAGTTTGGTATCGTTATTAACTCAAATTCATGCAATGAATTGTGTCCTTTCAACTTTCAAGTACATCACCCCATTTCTTATTTTTCATTTATTTTCCTGTTGCAAGCGGTTGTCAGCTACTCAAGCTGGTGGGTGGGGCATATTATAAGCCAGTACCCTGAACTCGGTTTCACTAACATTCTTCCAATTACATCGCTTCATCTTCCATTTCAGGTCCAGCTAGTGAGCTTCATACTCATCTCTTTGTACATTTGTTTTTCCCTTCTTCTTCTTTTTTTTTTTTTTTTCCTATTTTGTTGCCACTTTTGAACATCCATTTGTTTGTACTTTGTGGAGCTGGAAGGAGATTCTGTTTTATGGGATTTAGAGTAGAGGAAATGTTACTGAGTTTAGCTCTGTAGTGAACAGTTGCTGATATGTGAAGTATATATTGGAATGAGATCAATGATTTGTTTTTGATCTAAGTTTGAGTGGATGCTTGCAAGTTGATATGTTTGCTTTTGTGATGTTATGGCCTGATATTTCTATTTCTATATGAAAATGCTAGTTTGTGGATTTTCCATTGTGGGTACCATGTACCAGTAAGAGGCATTGGGGTGCCTTAGTTAAACTTAAGTACTATTAGAGATCTCGTTTCCTAGGCTTAAAGTAGACTATGATGTTTTCTGTACTAGTTTATGGAATAAATTAAGCTTTCATGTTCCGAACAAATGAAATAGTTCACTAATATTCAGTCTTCCTTTCCCAACAAAAAAAAAAAAAGAAAAGAGAAATAATAATAAAGCCTTGTAGCTATGTGTTGAATAGATTCTCATGTTATTATCCATAATTTTCTGGGCTAGTTTATCTCTCTCTCTCTCTCTCTCTCTCTTTGTTTTTATTAATCTGCATATCTGTCAATGCAAGATTTGAAAAGGATAGTTGTTCCTCTCTATTAGAGGTTCTCCACAAGAGGATGCAAACATATCAAAGATGGCCTTTTGCTAGTTCATATATAATTCAAGGATCTCCTCAAGTATGTTCTTTTATAGAAATCACACTGGTTGATTAATTGATTTCTAAAATTACAAGGAAAATGAGTTGATCTTTTGGTGAAGGGTAGCTAGAAGAGATGGGTTGAGTCCTTCGGAAAATGACAAGATGTCAAGATGATACAAAATTTTTCCTAGTTTTATATTGCAAAGGGTTCATTATGATGTGGCTTTATGTTAGTTAATTATATGCTCTATCTGTTGTTTACCTGGCTTCATATGCATTGATTTATCGTTTTCTGTTTGTTGGATTCGTGCAGAATGAAGAGCAAAAGAATGGCCAAATGGTTAAGTCTTCTAGTTTTTGTACTGCTATTGCTCAAGACGGAAGGGATTTCTGTAGATATCACATATGTTCAAAGTGCTGTAGCAAAAGGAGCTGGTGAGGGTTTTTTGCTGTATCTGGTGATAGAGATTATAGCTATTTGTGCTCTTTATCTCCAGTATCATTGCTTTTAGTGATGTTTAATTGTTTACAACAGTTGGGAAATTGATGTTTAACTTTGTGTGCAGTTTGTTTGGATGGAAGTCCACCAGCTTATCACTTTGATAAGGGTTTTGGAGCAGGGATCAACAACTGGATAGTTCATTTTGAGGTTGCAAACTGGCATCAATAATGAGCCTATTTCAAACTCAAATAAACATTGTTTTCTTTTTTGGTTATGGTCTATTGGCTAGTCAAGTTTATCTTTTTGGACAATTATTAGAAGTTCTCTCTTCTTTTTAATGATCTTCAAGACATTTTCTTCTAGGGAGGAGCTTGGTGCAACAATGTCACTACTTGCCTTGCCCGTAGGGACACTCGTTTAGGTTCATCTAAGAAAATGGATCAGCAACTTTCCTTTTCTGGATTTTTTAGTAACAAGCAAAAGTTTAATCCAGGTATAGTTTGCTAGTTACGATATATATTGTTTGTCCTCATGAACCCAACATCTATTTTAGCATTCTAACAAGTGTTGTATATTCCAGATTTCTACAATTGGAACAGAATCAAGGTCAGATACTGTGATGGTTCATCATTTACTGGGGATGTGGAAGCAGTTGATCCAGTAAGTCTAGCAAAACTAGAAGGAATTTGAAATTTCAACTTCAAGGAAAATATTATTCATTGTTAAAACTTAATTCTTAAATTTCCTTTCTGATGAGATTTTTATAATATGGTATATAAATCAGAAAACCAATTTGCACTTCAGAGGAGGAAGGATTTTTGTTGCTGTCATTGAGGACTTACTAGCAAAAGGAATGAAAAATGCTCAGAATGTACGAGACATCAATGATTTGCCCCTTTTTACTTTTATTTATTTATTTTTAGAGTTTTCATTCACTGATTGAGAACTTATGACTGCAGGCTATTCTTTCTGGATGTTCAGCAGGAGGATTGACTTCTATATTGCAATGCGATCGCTTTAAGTCTCTACTACCTGCAGGAGCTAAAGTGAAATGCCTTTCAGATGCTGGCTATTTCATCAATGTGTATGCTACTTTAATTTGCTTTGTACTTATTCTTTTTCTTGAACCTTTTTTGGAGTTCCTTAAATCACTTGATGATTCAACATGTTATTATTTTACAACAGAAAGGATGTCTCTGGAGCACAACACATTCAAGAGTTATTCAGTCAAGTTGTTGCAACACATGTACTAGTTCCTTCTCTCTTATTCTCTTCCCCTTTATAAAAGCACTATGTTTTACACAAAAGACTGTAATTGATGTTTCTGCACTCTGCATTTGGAAGGAAGTTTCTGAAGCTTTCATTCAATAGAGTTTGATTTGTTTTTCTTTATTATTTTAGGGCTCAGCAAAGAATTTGCCTGCATCCTGCACTTCAAGACTCAGTCCAGGGCTGGTAAGTTTGTGAATTGTAAATCTTCTACCTTTGCAACTTCTTGGGTGTTACCAATACTTCTGAATGATCCGTGCAGTGCTTTTTCCCACAAAATGTGGTAGCACAAATCAGGACACCAATCTTCTTTGTAAATGCGGCATATGACTCATGGCAGGTCAGACTATTCTTTTGCTCAAGAAACTTTAGTTTATTTTCAGAATGGTGTTCCTTTGCATTGTCATACAAAAATTTTCGCGAACTATGTTTCCCATGTGACATTAGATAAGATATATAAGATGGTAAAGTGAAACAATTCAAGTGTTGCTTCTGGCACTTGTCTTTGTAAAGAATTCACACATGAGGATTTATTCAGAACTTGAATATCAAAGGCCCTGAAATTCCAAGTGTAAAAATTTATAATTTCTTAATTAACCCATGGATGAAAATTGTACATACAAATCCGAGTGGAATATGATCAGACATTGAGATTATTCTACATAGTCTTTTTATCTTAGTATTCTGCTTCACTCCACTTTGAACTTTTTTGTTTTCAAAAGGGAACACTGAAAATGGTAAACGGCTGAATGCAGAATCATACTTGCACACCAATAAGATGCTTATTACTCATCTCCATGATGAAGTTGACATCTAATGTTTTAACCACCTATTGGTCTTTGCAGTCTTGCCTCTTAATAAGTGGTGACATCCTTCTATATTTTTTTCTCTGGTCCTCTCAATATTGTGTTTGTTCAGATTAAGAACATTTTGGCACCTGGTGTTGCTGATCCCCATGGCCAATGGCGGGAATGCAAGCTTGATATAAAGAACTGCTCACCTGGTCAACTAAGCGTAATGCAAGGTGAACATTTTCTGATCTTAACAACTTTGTGTTTTATTGAAATTTGCTGATACCTGAAACTCAGGAATTTCGCTAGACTGCAAGATTTTTCAACAGTTTGGTGACAGGACACTATGACGTCATATAATCCATATAGAATAAGACTTAGTTGTTGTTGTTTGTGACTTTTCTTTTATGCATGAATTGATTTCAGGTTTCAGGAGAGACTTCTTGAGTGCATTGAGCGCGGTAGGCAACTCTCCATCTAGAGGAAAGTTCATAGATGGATGCTATGCTCACTGCCAAACGGGAACGCAAGAGACATGGATGAGAAGTGACTCTCCTGTGCTGGCCAAAGCAGTAAGAGACTGCATTGTTTTCTTCTTGCTCCTGAATATCCTCATTGGTTTATTGCTGTCTTTTTCCATTGAAATATGCTAGAGTGAAAAACTCTGCTAGAATTTACTTGCCAGAATGATATAAAATAATTATTGATTCTTGGATGAATAAGTGGGTCATACCACTTTATTTCATTCAACAATCACCATAATTTGTGTCAAAAGTTTTGGCTATGTAGCGTTGTTGTTTTCCTTTGCATCAAGTTGAGAAGCTAACCTGTGTGCATAATAATATTTCTGCAGACAATAGCAAAGGCTGTGGGAGACTGGTATTATGAACGAAGGCCTTTCCATGAGATAGATTGCACTTACCCTTGCAACCCTACTTGTCATAATCGTGTCTTTGATTCCAATGGCCTTTCAGAAGAATAGACTCATTTATCAAATATATATCATTCCTATAAACTATACTTATGGTTATTGGATATGATAAAATGTGATTTGTAATTTATTATAAAGCTGTTAAAGTAAGGAAAGGTAACCTCAATAATTGTTGAATGTTGCAACTGCTGTACTCTTAATAAAAAATATATTGTGTGCGATTGCTGCTTGGTTTGTCTACTTTACTGAAGAGCCATTAGGATAAGAGCTTGATACATGCTGTCAATGTAAGAACAATGTGACCAAAGGCAAGTCATGCATCTATACGCTGGTTTTTCAGAGTAGTAATACCACACATGAAGAAGTTGATCTGGATCAGCTATAATTGAACTATTGAATTGTGAACTAGTTCCTGCACTAGCTTAATGACTAATCCATTTTTCAAAAGATTGGGCTAAAAAGAGCAACAAATGAAGGTTTGCTGTCCGTTTTGTGTATACATTAATGGTAACCAGTTCTGGGTGTAGTATCTCTTGATGGATTTGTGACGAAAAATTTGATTTCACCAGAAATTCTAAGAGGCTCATACGACAAGAAAAAAGGTTATGTTTTATATTAACCACATCTAGCTTGTGCACTCTCGCCTTTTTTTTTTTTTATTTTCACCACATTTTTATTACAATAGCTCATGTATAAAGTTAGGAATGGTGTATGGTACAATTATTTTTTGTCTCTTGCTCTCAGAATATGTAAGAATTTTTCTTAACCCTAAGTGAATAAGCTTACATTAAGGATGGCAGGCATGATTTAGAGCGTAAATTTGTTATATTAACACTTAATTTTTAGTTAAGCATAATTTATCAACGAGCAGCTAAATTATTATTCAATAAGTATAAGGCCGTGTAGACTATAATAAAAATGAACCTGTCGTCAAAATTGTTGTTATACATACTAAATGATGGTTGAATACCTAAAAGATTAGGTGGTAGACCATCTAGCTAAGAATTTCTCCATCTACCAAATGGATAATACCAAAAGTGCTCACTTTTTTTATTCAAAAAAAAAATCCAAATCTATATTGAAATTTTAATAGAGATTGAAACTAAAAAGTAGTAATATATTTATAGGAACACGACGTACTTAAACCTAATAATTATAAAATAAAAATTAGAAGCTCATTGTAACAAAGGGGGGGGGGGGGAGGAGAAGAAGAAGCTCATGACAGCTCCGGCCCTCAGTTTGTTTTCTTAAAGGGTATTTATGGATGAATTTAGCTAATAATTTAGTGTGAATTGAGTCCTAAAGTTTTCAATGATGAATTCATGATGATATCTGAAAGTCCATAATAATGCAACATCTTGAGTGGTGAGAGAAGCTGAGGCCAGTTACACCACATACTCATAAGCAATTTTGTGGGCCACTAATTATGATGCTTTGGACCACTTTCAACAGACGAATCCACTTCATCAATTCGGATGACAAAGCCGAAGCAGAGAGTAAAACCTTTTGTGGAAGTGAAACAAAGTGGATCTAATCATGGTGGTGATAATCTTTTTTAACTATGTTTTTGCAAAATAATAGAGCGCATGCAACTAGAGTCAAAATTCTATATTGTACCCAAAAGCAGAAAAAAGAAAAAAAAGGTCAAAATTCTAGATGACATGTTGACCTTTATTTATATACTTATTTGTTTACTTGTCATGGGATTAGTTCTTGGATCTCTCTCGATTTTTGCATAATCAAATTGTAACCCACTATACTTATAAGCAATTACTAGATGTCTATAAAGTACTAATTACATTGTGTTCTATCTAATAATATAATAATATTTTTGATAAACATCTAAATTAGTAACCGATTTTACCACTAATTCTATTAGCCAAAATGACATGTAATTATTAAATATGAATACAATCTAATTGAATCAACAAATATTCTATTAGCATCTAATAATTTCTCACTTATTACATAGTGGTATCTAAGTGGGCACATTACATTAATATTATCCAAAGCTATAGACAAGGCTCGACTGATGATAGGTAGAACAAAGTCCACGTTGCAACTTCAATATCTGATTAGCCAACGGCGACTAGTTTAGTCACTCCTCCTTTTCCTTGTGAACATTTTAGTTTAGATCTTCCCCCTACATAATTAAATGAAGCACCCACTGAAGGCAACTTGTTGGTAGGTTATAACTTTCCTACATTATTATCATTAGCTCCAAATGATTCTATCCTTCTTTTATAAATGCTTTGAGTGAATTCGGCTTATACCATATGAATCAATCTTTCTAATTAATTCTTTTAATCATTTATTTTTTTCGATAAGTGAGCAAAAGACTCAACTCACAAAATGTGAAGAGTGCAGTCTAGTACATCAGCAGGTAAAACAGAAACAATCATCACCATTATCGATAGAGAAAGATTTAAAATGTTTTTTTATTAAACAGAGAACAAATTATTAAAAATATTTCAACCAAGTCTGGCAAAACTTCAACTCATAACAAGTTGATAAGTTTTCTGTGTCTCTATTCATGTTTGGTGCCACAGAATATCCTATCAGTAGCAATTTTTCGAGATTAGTCGATGAAAAAGAAAGTGGCCCCCCACCAACTTCATTGCTGTGATTTATTTCTTGACTAACGTTTGATTTTGAATGCCAAACTAAATTGAATTGGATGAATGTAAAACTCAGTAACAACAACAACGCGTGTATACATCCGACTAACATCGTTGGGCTGGACTTTGGGAGCTTATAAACAGCCTCAAATTAGCAAGTGACGTGAATTTATTTCAGAGTGAAGTATAGTTTGAAGAATTGAAAATTTTCACCATAAATTAATTAAGAGTAGTTTAAAGATTTAAGATAAAATTTACTATTCATTATTTACGTAATTTAGATTTGATTTAGCTTGAGCATGATCATGATATTTTAATATAAGAAAATGAATGCATGCCAAATGTCTCCTAGGAAGTTATGAATTTTTCCTATAATACGCCAAGGAAATTAAAACTATTTGTTGCCTTGAATCTATAAGGACAATCATACAACATTGTCATGAAAATAATGATCTTAAAAAGGTAGGCGAATGCATTTCCATCAAATCAGCGTCTAAAATTAAACTCTGATTGATTTTCTTACCAACAGGAAAATTAAAGATGTGACCCGACCCGAAAAATTTTATGAGGAATATTAGGGATATATTACTTTTCTCTCATATTTTTAAATGGTAGGGTTAGAGTATAAGTATAAAAAAGGTTTATATAAATTTTATTGTAATTAAATAATTTAAAATATAAAAAATGTAAAATAATATAAATATAAATATATGTATGTGGCATTGCTGAAATTTTAGTATACGTTCCAAACTCTACATATGGTTGTGACTGTGCCGCAGTGTAAAATCTAAAATCTTGAACAAAGTTTCTAAGTTGAAAAAAAATTTGATAGAAACAAAATTTTTGACTGAAAATTCGTTGTTTGAAAAAGTAAATTCATCCAAACAAGAATATATATTTCATTTCTCTTTATTTACGTGCAAAATCTCTTTTTACATGATATAATTTAGTTGAATTATGATATAGGTACTTAAGTTTTATTGAATTTTTAATATATTTTAATTTTTTTTTTTAATAGAATAACTCTTACTTATACTTATAGAATCTTTTAAATAATTCTTTACTCAATACTGTTTAGACACCATTAATATGTGCTATATTTAGAGCCTTATTTAAAAATCAAAATAAACTACAATGATTTATAGTTGTTTAAGATATAGCACAACTAGGGATGTCAACGGGGTAGGGTAGGGGATAGGCACCCGTCCCCTGCCTTGCCAATAAATACCCGCCTCATCCTGCTCTCCATATCTATACGGATACCCGTTGTTGATTTTCTCGCCAGTTTACAGGTACCCATTATTGACTTCCTCATGGGTTTACGGGTATCAGTGGATATCTGTGAATACCAGTTAGAATATTAAAAATTTAAAAAATTTAAATTAAATATAGAGATTCTAATATCATAAAATACTTAAAATAAGCATAAATAATAATATAATTCCACAATTCAAATTTTAACAATTTAATATACTTAAAATAAAAATAAACACATAAAATAAGAATAATAATCGAATTTCACAATCTAAATTCCAACAATTTAAAATACTTGAAATAAAGATAAACATATAATAGTAATCAAATCATTAGTCTAACACATAATAAATATAAATAAATTCAACTTCTAAATTTAAACCTTAGTCCAATCAATTTAAATAACAATAACAATAATATTAATCTAACCAAGTTAATAACTTAAGGGTAAAATAATAATTTTATATCGGATATCCGCAAATATGGAGATAGTGATCCATGCCCCATCCCATTTAACATACGGGTATTTAAAATTTCCTTCCTCATTACCGGCGGGGGCAAAATCTTTCTTCCATACCCGCTCCATTATGGGTATTACCAATAGATATTCGTGGAAACAGATTTTTTTGACATTCTTAAGCACAATTGAATAGATTTTTACCCACCCTTTTTTTTTGGATAATTTTATAATTTTATCTTATCTTTATTAATTATTCTTTTAACTTTTTCTCTCTCTTAGTTAATATTCTTTCTTCACTATTTATTCTACTCAAATAATATTATTCTTTTTCATTTTTTCTCACATGGATAATATATAAGTGATTAAAAATTCAAATAGTATCAGTATATGTTGGATAAATATTTCTTATACTAATTCAATAAAATATTTTCTTAAAAAATTTGTAAAAATTTAAAATAACATTAAAATTCAAGTAATATTAGACAATTCACATAATACGTTGAATGCTAATTCATGCGTTTAATATTACTTGAATTAGTCTTAATTTTTATAATACGCTTTTTTTAATATCTCTCAAAAATATTACTGAATACTAGTTCATGCATTTTAATACTATTTGAATTATAAAGAAATAGGTTAATTATATTAGCTTGTATATATGTAACGAACGGCACGCACTTGAATCTCTGGTAAATACACAAAATAAAGAAATGCGTTAATAACATAAAGAAATGCATTAATTAATAATATTACTTGAATATCTTTCTAGAATATATATATATATATATATATATATATATATATATATATATATATATATATATATAAAATAAAAAATAAAAATTGCCTAAACAATTGATTCGTTTCTTTACCTGCCTTTTATTATCTAAAATACAAAGTAAGTTTCCACGAATCAAATCCTGTGCTCAAACATTGTACCAGTATATGATTATTAAGGAGAAGATGGCATAAAAAGTTGTTCTATTGGATTAATATTAAATATGTTCACTCATTATATAATAATATTATTTAAATTTTAATCACTTACACGGAGTATTGTTCAAATAAGAGAAAAATGAAAAAAAAATAATATTATTGAAGTAGAGTAAAATAGTGAAAAGATTAAAAATTAGAGGGAAGAGAATATTAATTAGGAGAGAGAAAAAAATTAAAGAAGCAATTAATATAAATAAGATAAAATTATAAATTTGTCGAAAAATATAAGTTAATGGAAAAAAGAAAAGAGTGGATTTTAGCAATCTCCAATAAATATATATAATTTAATAAAGTTTAACAATAGTTAATAAATGGCTATTAATTTAAATTGTTTTAAAAAATAGAATAAAAAATTAATTATAAAAATATATTTAAAAAGTTTAATAAAACCATAGAAACCTATATAATAATTTGACACATAATTTTGTTTTTGTTATCTAGTATTTGTTTGACTTTTTTTTTTTTAACAAAGATAGTAACAAAGTTTAAATTTATGACTTTATGTAAATTACTCAAATTCCTTATCACTAGATCAAATTTGGTGACTTGTAGCATTTGTTTGGCTAATTAGATGATTTTCTACAAGTTTATTTTTGAGCATTTTTCTACTCTTAAATTATTTTAAAGTCGTAGTAGAACATTTTTTTCCTCATCCACCAACAAATAGCTTTCTAAAATCATCAGTCAAGTCAACTTTTGAAATCATTCTATATCTCGTTTTATAATTTGTCACATCAATGTTTTTTTTAATTAAATTAAAGATGGATTTAATTTGTATATATTGTTGGTGTTAAATTTTTTATATAAATATCTTATTATATGTTATTATATTAATAAAAATATTTGAATCAATCTCTTATATTTTAAAAATTTTATAAATATAAATATTTAATTAAATAATCATATAAAATTTTTTTTATACCATTAGTACTTAACAATTAAATTCATTAAGAAACACAAAACACATTTCTATTTAAAATTATTTCTGGATTATCAAATTTAAACAAGCTATTGTTTTTATAATCAAATTTATTAAAAATATTTTGTAGATAACAAAATTTCCATGGCAAAAAAAGTAGCCATCATATTCAAGCAGCATATTAACAGTAGCATGGCCCCATAGCAACTTGCATTCGTTTTTATTCGGCGCCGCTTGATTGCACAAAAAGCGTGAGAACGAAGAACAATCAGATTCCGTGCATGCTTTGCTTGCTGCCCCTCTTTTATACAAAAAGGACAAAAAGATAAAGAATACAAAAACAAAAAAGAAAATAAATACAAAATAAAATAAATTCATTTAAGAATCCCGAGGAATTGCTGGTTGTTCTTTTTTTTTTTTCATAAATATATATTTAGAGTTTAATTTATATATTTTAAAAATATAAAATTTTTTTATACTGTCATCTAGTTATATGCTGCCATATAAATAAATATGCATAATTTTCATTCTTATTATTTTAAAAGTCATACAAATAAAAAAAATATGATTGAAAGACTCTGTAAAATAGTTATATATTGTCAGTATATATAAGTTAAATCTATATATTTATTTATTTAATTTTTTATTCATATCTTTTATTTTCTACTTTGATAATAAATCAATTTAACTCAAGTCAAATAATTAACTGAGATTCAATAGATTTTTAATATTGGTCATTTAGAAAAAAAATATTTTAAAAAGCCTTAAAAAAAAGCCCTTAGTTACAAAGTAAAAAAAATCTCTTTATTTTTAAATGAATTATATATATACACGTTAATGTAATATTATTATTAATTATTATAATGAAGGTCCTGGCATATAAAGAGCAATTAATGTTTTACATAAAATAAAATATGAATTTTTTAATCAAATACTAAAATATTAATTAAGATAAATAATTTTAATGTATTAAATGTGTTAAAAATGTTAAGTTTTTTAATTTTTATATTTTAATAAGTGTCCTTAAGAGGATTAGTGTATAAGAATATTAACAATAACTAAATATGTTAAAAATGAAAAAGAAATTCTTAAAAAAATTTAACGCATTAAATATGTTAAAGTTATGGAAAAAAATCTTAATCTTTTATTTTTTTTCAATCAATGTCCTTAAAAGAGAATTAAGGCATTCTTCAGGAAACCGAATATAAAATATAATGTCATTCTTCGCTGAGCAAAGTGAACAACAAGTGCTGTTTCTCTGTCACTTTCGCAGTTGAGTCACAGACTCACAAATCACAGCACAACTCCTAGATAGTGACAAAACCAAAATTCTAAAACCATACTCTCCCTCCATCCATTATTTTTCCTCTCAAGTAAACCTTACCACAAAGAGTTTGTTCCCCATTGTGCATTAACGATTGCTTGAGTCAGCAACTCACATTAATGCTGTTTCCCTGGTGGAGCATTATATAAAGCCACCACACCTTGACTTGGTTTCACTCACATTCCTCCAAGTAACACGTTCGTCCACCACCCTATCTTCCATTTCAGGTCCATATATGTAGTCATATACTATATGCTTTGTACATAATGCTTTTGCTCTTGTTCTTGTTCTTATCTCTTTTTTATTCTTTTGCCATATTTGATATTGTGTTTGTATGGTTGGAACGAGTTTCTGGTTTTCTTGGGGTGTACATACATTGAAAAACTATTGAATTTAGCTCTTTGGTGAACGGTTATTGAACTGGGGAAGTGTTCTAACGGGAAAAATGATTTGTTTTTAGGCTATGTTAGGGGGATGCATGCAGGTTGATATATTTGCTTTTGTGATGATAATTGATATGAGCTGATATTCATATATAGAAATGTTAGTTTATGGATTTTCCATTGTAGGTACAAGTGGGGGCATTGGTGTGCCTCAATTAACTTGCATTAATATCAAAGGTTCTTTTTTTTTTTTTTTTGACTGAGTTGAGCTTTCTGGCACCAAATAGATGAATTGTCGTTGATTCTAAGATTGTGACATGAATTTAAAATATTTCATCTTGTTTGCAAACAAAAAAGGAAAAAAATCTTGTAATTATGTGTTGATTAATTCGTACAATATCACATTACTCTCCATAATTTTCTTTCCGTATTCTCTGATTCCTTTCTTTCTTCTATACATAACTTTTGTCTGCATATCTGTCAATAAAAGATTGGAAGTGGATAGTTTATGTTCCTGTCTGTTGCATGTTCTTCACGAGAGTTGAAAGGGATTTCTAAAATCCAGAAAAACGCTCTCTGCTGAGTGACAACACCAGAATATATAGCAAAGGTGCCGTTTTGATAGTTCACACTTCATACATAATTCAAGGATCAACACTAGTTTTTTTATTCTATATAAATAAGATCAAACTTGTTGGTTCATTGATTTCTGAAATTACAATGAAGCAATTGATCTTTGGCTAAAGGGTAAGCAGAAAAGAATGGTTGAAAAATGTTATAAAATTTTCCTCCATCTCTATGTGAAAGGGTTTACTCATGTATGTGTTGTCATTGCCTTCTCACCAGCGTGTTATAATGCGGCTATTTGTTTTTCATTTTGGCCGAAATAATTTGGCCTTATATTAGTTAATTATATATATATTGATACTTCTACATAAGGCACTTTGTTTTTGTTTTCCTTGCATAGGTTTATTATTTTCTTTCCTTTGGATTTTGCTGAATGGAGAGAAAAAGAATCAACCAACGGTTAAATCTTCTAGTATGTGTGCTGCTATTGCTAAAGGCAGAAGGGCTCAAGGCAGAAAGATCTCCTTTTGTTCCAATCACTTATTTGGAGGATGCAGTGTCAAAAGGAGCTGGTGAGGAAATTTTTGGTGTTTGACTATAGGGAGCATTACTAATTGTGCTCTTCATCTTCAGCATTACTGTTTTCAGTAATATTCACTTGAGAAATTCAAGTTTAACATCTTTGTGCAGTTTGTTTGGATGGGAGTCCACCAGCCTACCACTTTGATGAGGGATTTGGAGAAGGGATTAACAGCTGGATTGTTCACCTTGAGGCATGTCCTTTTCTGCAAATTTGCACCAATAGAGTCTTTTCCAACATTCCTTTCTTTTTTTTTTTTTTAATTTATTTATTTATTTTGTTTTACACATGTTCCCTTTGTGTTTATGAGTACATGTGCAAACATTGCTTTATTAGGCTGCCTATGGGATGGAAGATGAATGCATAGTTTTTAAATTCAAAGTCTCTGTTAAGTAATTCTTAAATGTCAAATTTGGTCGATTGGTTTGTCTCATTTTTCGAACAAATGATGGAGAGTTCTCTTTTTTTGCTAATGATCTTTGAGACAATTTTTAATAGGGAGGAGGATGGTGCAACAATGTCGCTTCTTGCCTTTACCGTAAAGGTACTCGCTTAGGTTCATCCAGGGAAATGGATGAGCAAATTGCCTTTGCTGGACTTTTAAGCAACCAGCAACAGTTTAATCCAGGTATAGACTACTAGTCAATGTATATTGTTTCTCCCCATGAATCCAACATTTTGTTTAGCTTTCTAACAAATGTTATAAATTCTAGATTTCTACAATTGGAACAGAATCAAGGTTAGGTACTGTGATGGATCATCATTTACTGGTGATGTGGAGGAAGTTGATCCGGTAAGTTCTTCAAAATTCAATGGAATTTGAAATGTTAACTTCCAAGGAAAATCATTGGTGATTTTATTTTCCTAATGCTCTTTCTGATGATATTATTTTAATATGATATATTATAATTCAGACAACCAATTTGCACTTCAGAGGAGCAAGGGTTTTCGATGCAGTCATTAAAGATTTACTAGCAAAAGGAATGGAGAATGCTGAAAATGTAGCAGACATTGATATCTTGCCCCTTACTTATTTATTTATATATTTTTACCTGAGTGACCTTTTAATTCACTCCACTGAGACTTGTGACTACAGGCTATTCTCTCTGGATGTTCTGCTGGAGGATTGGCTACTATATTACACTGTGATCGCTTTAAAGCTCTATTGCCTAAAGGAGCTAAAGCGAAATGCGTGCCAGATGCTGGTTATTTTATCAATGCGTACGCCCCCTTAGTTTGCTTTATACTTAGCCTTTTTCCTGAAATTTTTTTTAGAGTTCCTTAGATCATTTAATGATGTTATTGTTGTACAACAGAGAGGATGTCTCTGGAACAAAGTTCATTGAAGAGTTCTATAATCAAGTTGTTGAAACGCATGTACTCTTCCTTTCCCTAATTCTCTTTGATTAGTTTGATTTTCCCCTTTAGGAAAGCACTTGCATTGGCTGTGTTTACAGCAAATGACTGCCACTAATGTTTTCCCACTTTTCACTGAAAGATACCCTCTGAAGCTTTTTCTTTGGCTGAAACTGATTTGTTTTTCTTTATTAATTTAGGGCTCAGCAAAGAATTTGCCTCCATCCTGCACTTCAAAACTCAGTCCTGGGCTGGTAAGTTTGTGACGTGTAATTTCATCTTTTAACTTTGCGACCCCTTGGATGCTACTAATAGTTCTGAACAATCATGCAGTGCTTTTTCCCACAATATGTGGCACAACAAATCGATACATCAATGTTCGTTGTAAATTCAGCCTATGACTCATGGCAGGTCAGATTATTTTGTTGCTCAAGAATCATCAATTTATATTCGCGATGGTCTTCCTTTGGGATGTATTGGTCATGTTAGAAAGTTTTTAACCATGATTGTAGTCTTTGATCAGTTGGTGGGCTCATTTAAAAGGTCAAGTAATATTGAATAGGATATAAAAGATGGTAAAGTAATGATAATGATCATAGGAGGCAAATTTGGTGTTGCTTCTTGCACTTTCCTTCTATGAGGGTTTGATCAGAACTTGAAGATAAAAGGCCTCAGATATTAACCTGGAATGTCAAGTGCAAAAATCAACCTGGCTATGATCATAAATTGAGCCATGTTTGTTTTACATAATCATTTTCGTCTTAGTATTTCTTGATTCCCCATTGACTTCTTGTTTTCAATAATATGCTTAATAACTCATCTCCGTGATGAAGTTGTCATGTGATGTTTGCAGCACTTATTGTTCTTAAATGCCTTCCACTCATTTCTCTGATCCACAAGACATTGCTTTGATTCAGATTAAAAATATTTTGATACCGGGTGTTGCTGATCCCCATGGCTCTTGGAGAAACTGCAAGTATGATATAAACAATTGCTCACCTGATCAACTAGATAAGGTGCAAGGTAAAAATTTTCAGATCTTAATAACTCCTGTCTCATCGAAATTTTCCAATACCTAAACTCGTGGAATTTCGCTATGCTTCTAATCAAACCAAAGAAAGCTGTCTAAATTTGTCCTGCCTTGGTCAATACGTGACATATATCATTTGTTTGTAGCCCTTGAAAAGTTTACATTGATCATATCTGGCTATACTCTTCAGTTGTTTGGGTGAAGACTTCTAGGAGCCTGTGGAGTTCCAGAGTGCAAGAATTTACAATCATTTTGTGACTTGACTTTTATGCGTGTGAATTGATTTTCAGTCTTTAGGAAGGAGTTCATAAAGGCATTGAGTGTGCTAGGGGACTCTCCATCTAAAGGAATGTTCATAGACTCTTGCTATGTCCATTGCCAAACAGAAACGCAGGAGACATGGTTCGAAAATTACTCTCCGAAGCTGGCCAATACAGTAAGAGATTGCAATATTTTCTCCCTTCTCCTCAATACTAGCTTTTTTGTGTGGTGTTTGGCAGGGAATGGGTTTTCTCATGGTCATGTGAAATTTTTGTTTTTGATGACATAAGTGTATGAGAGGATTTGATCAATGGTGAAAAATTACATGTGAACTGGTCATATGAAATATTCATATGAGAAGATCCATTCCTGTGTTTGGTATATTATTTTTTGTCCTTTTATAACCATTTGAAAAGCTAACTTGTCTACATGGCATTCTGCAGACAATTGCAAAGGCAGTTGGTGACTGGTTTTATGAACGAAATCCTTTCCAACAGATAGACTGCGCTTTCCCTTGCAACCCCACCTGTGGTAAAATTGTTTTTGATGCACAAGCCTACCCGGGAATATAGATTCATTTAACCAATATATATCATTGCTGTAAACCATGCTCATTGGTTAACTAGTTATTGATTGGATTGGGAAAATATGATTTATATTCCAAAAGTTATTGAAATAAGTAAAGGAAGCCATTGCACTAAGCATGTGTGTTGGGCGCCTTCAATCGCTGGCTAATGTTATAACTGGTGTGCTCTTAATAAAATAGTGTATTCTTTGTTTTTACTCCTTCATGTGTCTATTTTACTGAAAAGTTAAGAGTTTGATATACTGATTTAATTTTGATACACTATTAGCATGTGTGAGTGTAAAATTTTTTTTACATAGTTATCTAGCATATATTTAGGCTACACATTTGTAGCGTATAAACACGAATTCTAAGGCAATTTTTTCAAAAGGTCCACTTTGTTGTCTTTTGACCAATGTTTATTGACATACAAATCTAAATCAGACAGATTGCTAATCATATTCAATTATATTAATAAAAAGTATTTGATTCTAATTAATATAAACTAATAATATATCAAAATTAAAATTAATCTATTGATATATTCTGTGAAATGAATGTTACTATAATGTGACCAAAGAAAAATCAGATTTACAAGCAAGGAGGACAACCTTTCCAAAATTATCAAACTTGGAAAATGACATTGCATATCCTGCAATTTTTTTTTTTTGGTCCTTGAGGGGGTGGTCCTACCCATCACCGGTCTCTGACTCGTTCGAACTCAGGTGCAATATTTGTGAGGCACACAAAGTTAGCACACAAACTACGCCTCACTTGTACATATCCTGCAATTAAACACAGATTTTCGGTGTACTAATGCCACACGGCAAGAAGTTGATCCAAGTTCCAATTTGAAGTAATTTCATACTTTTTGTGTGCGTGATATTTTCGGATCATTTTAATATAACAATATGGTAGATTCCATATTTAGGAAAGACTGTAGTGCAAATTCTGCGTCGATGCATATTGGTTTCAACCATATAGAAAAAATAAAGGAAAAACATTTAGATTAACTTCTTTATATTTATTTTATTCAATTCTTAAATTAAAGAATGACAAATAAATATTTTTATTAAGAAGAATATATACTTTTAATTATTAAGTTACTTATTTTAAGAAATATATATACATATTATTATTTAATTTGAAAATTAGTTAAAATAAATATAAGAAACATGATGAAGTATTATCCTAATATTACTACCGAGTGTTATTATTCCCTTACCTCCACTAATGATAATCGACAGCGTTCCAGATAGAAGGGTGGCTTAACATTTAAGAAATTCTAAGAAATTAGCCATGTCAGCACCCCATTTCCCTTCATTATAGGCTTGTTGGTATCCTTGTCTGTTATCACAAGTTAGCTTTATTCTTTTCTACGTGAGTGTTTAATTTTTCTAATAAAAAAGAACCAGCAAACACATAGATAGGGAGAGCTAAATGGAAAAAAAGATTGACTGTTAATAGAGCAAATAAGTAACTTGGGTATTTCAAAATATTCTCTACTTATAATCTAGTCTCAAATTTTATTAGCGTATGAGTTAATTCTTGAATTAATCCTTTGGTTATCTCTCACGTAAACCGCCAGTGTTTTTTTGGTCTCAAATTGGCACATTACTTAGTTATTTCTCTTCAAATATGACACTGATTAGAGGTATGTTATTTTTGACCACTTTTTAGGACATATTTTAATAGAACTAATATTTAAGGGATTGCCCATATTATTCTTTTAAAAATATCCCACAAAGTACAATATTTCTCCGTTATTTAGCTCTATAAACTCTAGCCTCAATTCATCGTACACAAAGCATCCACAACAATCAATCACTTTGACCCAAAGAGCATGTGGTGCACTTCCAATGTACCATTTAACTGTAGATGCAAGGACGGATGCACATATGTGTGGGCCACATGCCGCCACTAAATTTTAGAAAATATATACGAATATACATATTTGTTCATATTATTATATCATATTTAATCCCATATCAAAATAAAAATTATTTATTTGATTATCATATTAAAATAAAAATTATTCTACTATATTTAACCTAAAACTAAGTTTTTTTGAAAAAAAAAAAAAAACACATTGACACCCTCTCATTTGTTTGGATTTATATATTCTTTCATATGTAAATTGTATTTGAAATTTGATTAACATATTTTTAGATGTTTATAAAACTTTTTATTATACTTATATATTATTTTTGTCCACACCACCTAAATTTTTATGATACATCACTATGTAGACGTGGGTACTTAATGAGCCATGTATACAGTTAACATTTAATTTGGTAAAAGAAATGACAAAAAGACTAGCTTCCATTGTGTTAAAAACTTTAATGAATAGCTTTTACGCATTAATAAATTCAAGGATTGAATTTTGAGCGCATGATATTTCCGGGCACTATGTTGCCTATTAATTCTTAAATATTAAGCATTTGAATATATATATATATATATAGACACACACACAGATTCATGTAGAACTTAAAAAATATGTATTAAGATTAAAAATATTTAAAACTATGTAGAAGTTTAATTCAAAATAATTGAATTTAAAATTTAAAAGGAGAACTCAAGAAAGACATGTGCCATTCTTTATACTTCTTTTAATATTATACTTCTTTTTATTAAAAGATAATGCATGAACATTTCTTTGAATAATATTTTGACCAAAAAAAAAGATTAAGAAAAATATTCTTTTACTGTTTTTCAGATGAAGAAAAGGATGCACTCATAAAATAATCAATTAAATGAGAACCGTGGCAATAAAGAGTGAAATGAAAAAGTACTTTTTGTAGTTATATTCAAATTTTAAATAATTTACTTTCATAAAAATTTTCAAATAATAATTATTTATCTTATTTATAATTTTTTTTAAAAACTTATCCAGCCTTAATAAAAAAATTAATTTTATTTTGATCGAGAGATAGATTATATTTAAGACTATCAACTAACGATGATTGAATTTAACAAAAAAAAAAATTAGTATTTTATATTTGACAAATTATAATTCAAATTTTAACTGCAAAAAAGTCCACATTTAACATCGAATTGTATATCTAACATAATTGTGCCAACCTCAAACAAAATTACTTTTAATAAAAAATACACGTAAAAAAATTATTTTCTAGACCACCAATTTATAGACACGCCATTCATAATGACACTTTTAAAGTTTCAAAACCCATCTGCCCATAAATGGACCTAGACTCAAGACCTAACGAGGTTGGTGATTCAAAATCAGCCATGACATGGGCCACTTGACCCATCACAAATTTAATGCGATTGCAAAAACACCCTGCCTTAGGGTACGTCCAAAACTCATTTGAATCCCCAAAATTGTGACACACAAAGGATGGCAGTGTCTGAGTTGTTTGTCTTCTCACACACTGCTTTCTTAGAAGAAAAGGCTCTCTCTCTCTCTCTCTCTCTCTTCCCTCTGCACTGCAACAAGTCAGTGAGTTACTTTGTCTCATTCACTCGGCTACTTCCACCACCACCACCTAAAAATGCAGCCTTTACCCTCTCATTTACCACCCTACAAGCTTATCTTACTTTGACCCATTTCACAGATAACACAGCATTTTACTTGCCACATAATAGTTAATAATGCAAGTGTAGTTTTTGCATAGAGATCTGATCCATCTGGGGATCTCAAGTTAAAAAGGATTTTGATTTCTGGGTTTTGTTTTTTGGTGTATTGGGTCATTAGAAGAGTGTTCCTTTTTTGGTGGTGGCATTGTTGTTGTTGTTGTTGTTGTAGTTGGGTGATGGGATCCAGTGGTAGCAAAGCCACTTCCTCTCGCAGTTCATCGTCTTCTTTGGGGAGTTTCAGGAAGGGTCGTTCTTAATGACCAAAAAAAAAAAAAAAAGGAAGGGTCGTTCTTCTAAGGGTCATAGAGGCTTTCATTCTGATTGTCTAGGGACAACCTCTGGGTCTCATGACAGTGATCATGAAGACCAGGTAACTAACTCACTATGTCGTTCCTTAATTTTTGCAATGCAACAATTCATTTGTCCCATTTTCATTTTTTTTTTTTTTTGTGTTTCACTTGTTTCTCATCCTAACTGATATATTTTGGGGTGATTAGGATCTTTTGTATTGTAATATGGAGGTTGCTACTAGGATCACAGTGCTAAGAAGTCACTTGCTTTCTGGTTATGTTATTGTTGTGAATTAGATTTTAAATTTTCATGGAGTTTAACCTTTTTTAAAATAAATAAAGCAATTATGTAAGACGTATTTGCACCATCGCATGGGTTGGAGGTATGCTGGTATTGATTTTACATGGTTAAATTTTCAAATTCGAATTATTAGTGCTATTGTTATATATATTTGATTTAAAACCAGACCTTCGATCTCGTAGTTCTAATACAAAGGAGTTGCTAACTAATAATAATATTTGCATATGATATTGGAATACTGCATTGTGTCTATACCTTAATTACGAAATCCATGCTGGAAGAACCATGCTCTTGCATATGAGGGGGACAAGGAAACTTAAATTTATGGTTTTGTTTGATTTCATAGCAGTTTTAGTTGATTGGTCAAAGTTTTGTGGTGCTAGCTGCCTAACTGTAGTTTGTAACTCATGCTTTAAGTTTGTGATCAGAACAAAGTAAATGGCAGTGGTGTCACATATAAAAACAGCAATGAAATGGAGTCAGATGAGGTCAAAACAGAGTCTTTTAGAAAGGTCCAATCTCAGTAAGAATTTTCACCACATTTTTATTACAATAGCTTATGTATAAAGTTATGAATGGTGTACAGCGCAATTATTTTTTTCTTGCTCCTCAGTAAGAATTTTTTTTAACCCTAAGTGAATATATAAGCTTACATTAAGGAGTGCAAATATGATTTAGAGAATAGATTTGTTATATTAATAGTTAATTTTTAGTTAAGCATAATTTATCATAAGCAGTTAAATTATTATTCAACAAATATAAGGTCTTGTGGACTATAATAAAAATGTACTTATCGTTAAAATTTTTGTTTTACATGTTAAATGATGGTTGAATACCTAAAAGATTAGGTGGTAGACCATCTAGCTAAGAATTTATCCATCTACCAAATGGATAATACCAAAAGTGCTCACCTTTTTTCTTTCAAAATAAAAACACAAATCTATGTTAAAATTTTAATAGAGATTAAAACTAAAAAGTAGTAATATATTTATAGGAACACAAGACTTTTGTAAACGTAATAATTATATTTAAAATAAAAATTAGAATGTCATTGTAACAAAAAAAAGGGGGGAAAAGGAAGAAGAAGAAGCTCATGAAAAGCTCCAGCCCTCAGTTTGTTTTCTTAAAGGGTATTTATGGATGAATTTAGCTAAAAATTTAGGGTGAATTGAGTCCTAAAGTTTTCAATCATGAATTTATGATGATATCTGAGAGTCCATAATAATGCAATATCTTGAGGGGTGAGAAGTCGGGGCCAGTTATACTACATTCTCGGAAGCAATATTGCGGGTCCACTTATGATGCGTTGTGTCACTTTCAACAGACGAATCCACTTCATCAATTCGGATGATAAAGCCGAAGCAGTTCGTCAATTGATCCTTAGTCATTGGCATTGTCTTCCAATCGTAGAGTAAAGGGTCCCTTATTTGTAATTCTGTTTGATTTTAAGGTTACGTAGATAAAATTTTATTTAATTTTAAATTATATAAATAAATTTTAAAAATTATTATAGCATATTATAGATAATTAATTTACTAATATATTATCAAATCTCACCTATTAGATCGATAAATTATATGATGTAACTTGCAAGTGTATTGCACCAAAGACACTGCCCCATGATTAGATCCACTTTGTTTCACTTCCACACCCCAATCATGGTGGTGATAACTTCTTTTAACTATGTTTTTGCAAAATAATAGAGCGCATGCAACTAGAGTCAAAATTCTATAATGTACCCAAAAAAAAAAAAAAAAAAGTCAAAATTCTAGATGACATGTTGACCTTTATTGATTTATTCGTTTACTTGTGATGGGATTAGTTCTTGGATCGGTCTTGGTTTTCGTATAATCAAATTGTAACCCGCTATACTTTTGAGCAATTATCAGATGTCTAGAAAGTACTAATTGGATTGTGTTCTATCTAATCTAATAATAGTATAATGATATTATTTTAGATAAAAATATAAATTAATAGTAAATTCTACCACTAATTGAAACTGAAATGACATGCTATTATTAAATATAAATACAATTCAACAAGTTAATTGATACTCTACTAGTATCTAATTATTTTTCACTTGTTCCATAGTGCTATCTTAGTGGGCACATTATATTAATATTATCCAAAGCGAAAGACAAGGCTCAACTGATGATAGGTGGAACAAAGTCCACATTGTAACTTCAATTATCTGATTAGCTAACCGCTACTAGTTTAGTCACTCCTCCTTTTCTTTGTTAACATTTTAGTTTAGTTCTTCCCCCTACATAATTAAATGAAGCATCCACTGAAGGCAACTTGTTGGTAAGTTATAACATTCCAACATTATTATCATTAGTTCCTAATGATTCTATTCTTCTTTTGTAAATGCATTGAGTGAATCGGCTTATACCATTTGAATCAGTCTTTCTAATTAATTCTTTTAATCATAGATAAAGATTTAATACTTTTTATTAAATATAAAACAAATTATTAAAAATATTTCAACCGAAATATAGCAAAACTGCAACTCATAACAAGTTGATCATAAGTTTTCCGTGTACTCTATTCATGTTTAGTGCCACAGAATATCCTATCAGTAGCAAATTTTCGAGATTAGTCGATGAAAAAGAACGTGGTCCTCCACCAACTTCATTGCTATGATTTATTTCTTGACTTACGTTTGATTTTGAATGCCAAACTAAATTGAATTGGATGAATGTAAAACTGAGTTACAACAACAATGCATGTATACATCCGACTAACATCATTGGGCTGAACATTGGGACCTTCCAAACGGCCTCAAATTAGCATGTGAGGTGAATTTATTTCAGAGTAAAGTATAGTTTGAAGAGTTAAAATTTTTTCAACATAAATTAATTTAAAAGTAGTTTAAAGATTTAAGATCAGATTTTCCATTTATTATTTACGTGATTTAGATTTATTTTAGTTTGAGCATGATTATGATATTTTAATATATGAAAATGAATGCATGCCAAATGTCTCCCAGGAAGTTATGAATTTTTTCCTATAATACGCCAATGAAATTAAAACTATTCGTTGCCTGGAATCTATAAGGACAATCATACAACATTGTCATGAAAATAATGATTTTAAAGAGGTAGGCGAATGCAATTCCATCAAATCAGCGTCTAAATTAAACTCTGATTGATTTTCTTACCAACAGGAAAATTAACGATGTGACCGGACCTGAAAAATTTTAAGAAGAATATTAGGGATATATTACTTTTCTCTCATATTTATAAATGGTAGGGTTAGAGTATAATTATAAAAAAAAGGTTTATATAAATTTTATTGTAATTAAATAATTTAAAATATAAAAAATGTAAAATAATATAAATATATGTATGTAGCATTGTTGAAATATTATTATACATTCCAAACTCCATATATAGTCGTGACTATGCCGCAGTATAAAATCTAAAATCTTGAATCAAGTTTCCAAGTTGAAAAAAAATTCGACAGAAACAAAATTTTTGACTGAAAATTCGTTGTTTGAAAAAGTAAATTCATCCAACCAAGAGTGTATATTTCATTTCACTTTATTTACGTGCAAAATCTCTTTTTACATGTATATATATATATATATATATATATATATATGGATTACTAGTCTTTACACCTTCTTGTGCAGATTAACAAGTTCCACATTTTATTTTAAACGAAAAAACCGCTCTTCTTTTTTCTCGTTAATTTATACTTTTGGAAAATTTTATAATTTTATCATATCTATATTAATTACTTTTTATTTTTTTGCTCTTTCCTAGTTAACATTCTCTCTCCACTATTTACTCTGCTTAAATAATATTATTTTCTTTCATTTTTTTCTCATATGGATAAATAGTATTGTTATATGTTTGATAAATATTTTTTTATACTAATTCAATATAATATTTTCTTAAAATATTTGTAAAATTTTAAAATAACATTAAAATTCAAGTAATATTGGACAATTCACATAATACGTGTAATGCTAATTCATGCATTTAATATTACTCGAATTAGTCTTACTTTTTATAATACGCTTTTTTTAATATCTCTCAAAAATACTACTGAATACTAGTTCATGCATTTTAATACTATTTGAATTATAAAGAAATAGGTTAATTATATTAGCTTGTTTATATATAACGAATGGCACGCACTTGAATCTCTGGTAAATACATAAAATAAAGAGGTGCGTTAATAACATCAAGAAATGCATTAATTAATAATATTACTTGAATATCTTTCTAGGATATATATATATATATATATATACACCTCAATAATTCATGCGTTTCTTTAGCTGCCTTTTATTATCTAAAATACAAAGTAAGTTTTCCATGAATCAAATCCTGAGCTCAAACAATGTACTAGTATATGATTACTAAGGAGAAGATCGGCATAAAAAGTTGTTCTATTGGATTAATATTAAATATATTTACTCAATATATAATAATATTATTTGAATTTAATCACTTATATGGAGTATTGTTCAAATAAGGGAAAAATGAAAAAAGAATAATATTATTGAAGTAGAGTAAAATAGTGGAAAGATTAAGAATTAGAGGGAAGAGAATATTAATTAGGAGAAAGAAAATGTTAAAAGAGTAATTAATGTAAAAAAGATAAAATTATAAATTTGTCCAAAAATATAAGTTAATGTAAAAAAGAAAAGAGTGGATTTTAGCAATCCCCATATATATATATATAAAATAAAGTTCAACAATAGTTAATAAATGGCCATTTATTTAAATTGTTTTAAAAATAAGATAAAAATAATTATAAAAATATATTTAAAAATTTTAATGAAACCATAGAAATCTATATAATAATTTGACATATAATTTATTTTTTTGTTATGTAGTATTTGTTTGGCCCTTTTTTTTTGTACAATGATAGTAATAAAGTTTAATCTTATAATCTCATACAAACTATTCAAACTTTTTATCACTAGATCACATCTAGTGGCTTATAGTATTTGTTTGGCTAATTAGATGATTTTCAACAAGTTTATTTTTGAGCATTTTTCTGCTCTTAAATTATTTCGAAGTCGTAGAAGAACAATTTTTTCCTCATCCACCAATAAATAGCTTTCTAAAATCATCAGTCAACTTTTGAAATCATTCTATATCTCGTTTTATAATTTACAACATCAATGTTTTTTTTTTATTGAATTAAGAATGGATTTAATTTGTATATATTGTCAATATTAAAATTTTTTATACAAATATCCAATTATATATTATTATATTAATAAAAGTTATTCAACTCAACTATCTTATATCTTAAAAATCTAGCAAACATAAATATTTAATTAAATAATAATATAAAATTCTTTTTACGTAGCAATTAAATTCATTAAGAAACACAAAATACATTTCTATTTAAAATTGTTTCTGGATTATCAAATTTAAAAAAGTTGTTGTTTTCATAATCAAATTTATTAAAAATATTTTCTAGATAACAAAATTTCCATGGCAAAAAAAGTAGCCATCATATTCGAGCAGCAAATTAACAGTAGCGTGGCCCCATAGCAACTTGCACTTGGTTTTATTCGGCGCCGCCTGACTGCATAAGAACGCGCGAGAACGAAGGACAATCGTCAATCAGATTCCGTGCATGCTTTGCTTGCTGCCCTGTTTTATACAAAAAGGCACAAAAAGATAAAGAATACAAAAACAAAAAAGCAAATAAATAAAAAATGAAATAAATTCATTTAAGAATCCCAGGGAATTGCTGGTTGTTCTTTTTTTTTTTTTATAAATATATATTAACCTATTTAATTTTCTATTCATATCTTTTATTTTTTACTTTAATAATAAATCAATCTAACTTAAGTTAAATAATTAACTGAGATTCAATAAATTTTTAATATTGGTCATTTAGGAAACAAAATTTTAAAAAGCTTTTAAAAAACAAGCCCTTAACTATAAAGTCAAAAAAGTATCTTTATTTTTAAATGAATTTTAGATAAATTATTATTAATTATTATAATGAAGTTCATGACATATAAAGAGCAATTAATGTTTTACATTAAATAAAATATGAATCTTTTAATCAAATCTCAAAATATTAATTAAGATAAATAATTTTAATTTATTAAATGTGTTAAGTGTAACATCCATTCATAATAAAATTAATAGCATAAATTATATAAGAAGTTTAAGATTGAACATTAATATACATAAATATATCAAAGTGTTACTAGTTGTAGATTACATATTTTTAAGGTAGTTAAAAAAACTACAATTTATTTAATACAACTCCATAGTTCCTATCAGCTAGAGGATTCTGTCTTTTTCGGTAGTATTACTTGACTAATCTAAAACCATCAGAAATAAAGTAAAAATAAAATTTTCAATAGAAAATAAGTAGTTTTAAAATATTTGAATTATGGTGATTCCAGCCGTATATTAGCAAGAAAAATGGCATGATTGCCACATCATATTCAGAATCTCATACAGTCGTATATCAAGACATAATATCATAGGTAACAAAAATATTACATTCTAATGCAACTTTATATGCAACGTTATAAGCCAGTATTACAATATCTTTGCTTTAGTTTCACCGTTCTTTTAGTTTGCTTGTCTCATACACAGTCAAAGGTCTTCTCCTAGTGAATTCTCTTTTTCTAGTGTTATTCATATCATTGTGACAATAAAGCAAGACTGCTATGTTGTACTAACTAAGGCAGGTAATATAAAGGGTGGTTCGATTTTCCCAAACTTTGAGAATCCTTAGTGAAAAAGGTTGGTTATAGGAGCTTCCTTATTAGAGTTCCCATTTTCCTCACCATGGTTACTGTTGTTCTTATTCTAAGTTTTCTATATGTGCTCTAAAATTATTTTGGTTGATTTTGTCTAGGCTCTAACAGCTTCAGCCAAACCCTTAACGGCTCCCAAAATCCCCAACAAAGTATCATCTGGTGTATTCTGTGCTTCTGGGATTTCTTGTCCTTCTGACGCTAATAGTGCTATAAGTGCATAAACAACCCAATATTGAGTTGATCATACTTAATATTATATAATTAATACATTGAGAATACTATAAGGCATACAGAGAGAAATTGAAGCCACCATGCAGATAACAAAAGACTCAATCTACACCTATCTCCTATTCATGCCTGGAATGGGGTTCTAATACCAAAAATGCAACATTCATTCATAATAAAGTTAATGGCATAAATTAGATAGGAAGTTCATGGTCGAACATTAATATACAAAAGCATATCAAAGTGTTATTAGCTATAGATTATGCAATTCTAAGCCAGTTAAAGAAACTATAATTTATTTAATGCAACACCATAGTTCCTATTAGTTGGAGAGTCCACCTTTCTCGATAATGTTACTTGACTAATCTAAAACCACTAGAAATAAAGTGAGAATGAAAATTCTCAGTTAAAAATGAGTAATTATAAAATATTTGAAGTATAGTGATTCCAGCCATGTATTACCACAAAAAATAGCACAACTGCCACATCATATTAAGAATCTTATACAATCATATATCAAGACATAATATCATAGGCAATAAAAATAGAACATTTTGATGTAATTTTATATGCAATATTATAAGCCAGTATTATAATATCTTTGCTTAGTTTCACCATTCCTTTGTTATGCTTATCTCACACATAGTCAAAGGGCTTCTCCTAAGAAATTCCCTTTCTCTGGTATTACTCATATTATTATGATAATAAAGCAAGACTATTACACCACACCAAGGTAGATAAGATAAAAAGATCTTACATCTATCTCTCTACCTTTTTTACCGTAAGCTGCAAGTCTTAAATGTCTTTTCTTTAATTCACATGCTTGCCATATATCCATAACTTCCCAACATACATAAGAATACGTAATTCAAGTAAATTTATTCTTAAATATCAATCCCATAAAGAAATTCTATATAATTAATGTTTTATATAAATAGTTAGAATAAAAAACTATAAAAAAAATCAACTCATAATAATTTTTAAGTAGTATAAAGGAATAATAAATAAAATTAATTACAATAAAAAAGAACATCTTTAATATAAATGAACTATAAATGGGATAACTTGTAATGAATAGTGAGTAACGTAAATATAAGGGAATAATAAATAAATTGCAATAATAAATAGAAATGAGTAACTTTAATATAAAAAGCAGTAATTAAAATTAATAATACTGTAATAAGAATAAACAAATAATTACAGTCATAGTTTTATTTCACAAATAACTGCATTTTCTGCCTTAAAATGATGTGTATTTGCCAACGTCATTTACTCTCTCACATATGCTTCTCTGTTCCTCTCTTTCTCTCTGTCTCTCATCTTTTGCCTCTCTCTTCATTCTTATGCTTTCATATCTCACATTTCTATCTTACTCTTCACTCTCTATGTCACTCTTTCTCTCCTTTTTTCATTCAACATATTTGGACATCTAAAAATGGCCATCTCATCAACATAGTAGAAAAAGAATAACACAAAATTTTGGATGAATTATGCTGATCTCCTCTGAGGTTCAATGTAATTATACTCGGCATCTCTCTATTTATAAATAATACATTGACCAAAGTGAATTAAAGGAGTGCTGAGTATAATTATACTGAACCTCAGAAGAGGTCAGTATAATTCACCTCAAATTTTTTTTTTTTGTGACTGATGTTGAGAGAGAAAAACAAAGAGCTTGTTTAAGAAATAACATAATAGCATGAAAGCACTACAATACTAGCATTCACAAATTGAAGTGTCTCTATTACTGCCTATTACATTTACGGGGCGTTGGGTACGCGGAGTGATTTTTTCTTCAAGCATGACGTTAAGGCACGTGTAGATTGGATTCTTTTTTTTTTTTCTTTTTTTTGTGTTTTCCGTGACTTCCCCTTCTTCATTTTATATAGAGATTTTCAAACTTATCACTCATACTCAAAAAGCCACTAATGACAATTCTCTCTCTCTTTTTCTTTGTTCGTTATTTATTATTGTGCCTATTTTTTCTACAAAGACTTGGTGCCAAGTCTTCACATTAGTTGATCTGATTTTCTTTTTATTTTATTTTATTATTACAATTATATTCAAAATATTATTATTATTATTATTATTACTACTATTACTCCTATTACTGCTACTATTACTACTAGTACTATTATGATTATTCTTTTAAATAGAATCTAGTAAAATACTTAACTAGTTGACGAATTATTATTATTATTTATATGAGTTTATGAATTAGTATTAAAACTAAATCAATGAAATATCTAAATTATTTAAAAGAATCAAAATTACTCTACGTAGAGATTTTATGAAAAAGAGTATATTACAATTCTTCCTTCCTTTTAAGAATTTTCTCCTTAAAATTCACTAACCTGTTGGGAGTAACCCTGGATAAGACTTCTTGACATCATTCTCTAATTCCCATATTGCCTCCTCATGCGACAATCCTCAGCAATATGTCCTAACTTTCCACATCAATCTCATACCATTTGTTTATGTTTTGAGAGGTTTATCCCATTCCTAATTTTTTTTTTTCTTTTGAGCTTCCGTTTCCCTCTTCTTTTAAGAAAATTTTGTCTTTTTCTTTTAAATTCCACCTCTAGATAACTCCTCTCTACTATCCTATATTTATTCACTAGATTCGCATAATCTTTAATTTCCAAGATAAATACTTTTCCCTTATGTTAGGCCTTAACGCCCATTTAAATTTGGCAACCTTCCAATGATTATCATGGTTATTTTTCAGATAAGAAGAAAATTTAGATAGTTCTTCAAATTGAGCTACATATTGGCCTGTGGTCATACTTCACTACTTAAGTTGCATAAACTGAATCTCTTTATCATTTGTAACACTACCATGGAAATACTTGTCAAAAAAGGTGGCTAGGGATACTTCCCAAGTGATCTCAGTTTCTCTATATTCTAATAAACTCCTAGCATCTCTCCATCGGTGCTTTGCCTCCCTTTCTAACATATAGGTAGCAAAGGCCACCTTTTATGCATTTGTACATACTATCATTGTAAAAATATAACCTATCTTTCAGCTAAAGTTGGGTTATAATCTCCACAGAATGAGGGTGGTGTGGCTTTCCCAAACTTTGAGAGTCATTGGTGAGAAAGGTTGGCCATAAGAACTTCCTTATTAGAGTTTCCATTTTCTTCACCATGGATACTGTTCTTCCGATTCTTAGTCTCCTGTATGTGCTCTAAAACCATTTTGGTTGATTTTGCCTAGGCGTTAACAGCTTCACTTAAACCCCTAATGACTCCCAAAATCCTTGACAAAGTATCATCTGGTGTACTCTGTGCTTCTGGGATTTCTTGTCCTTCTGATGCCATATAATCCTACAAGTGCATAAATAACCCAATATTGAGTTGATCAGGCTCAATATTGTATAATTAGTATATTAAAAATACTATAAGGCATGCAAAAAAAAATTGGAGCAGCTATTCAGATAACAAAAGATTCACTCTACACCTATCTCCTATTCATGCCTGGAATGGGGCTCTAATATAAAAAAAATGCAACATCCGTTCATAATAAAGCTAATGGCACAAATTACATAGGAAGTTCAGAGTTGAACATTAATATACCAAAATACATCAAATGTTACTAGCTATAGATTACATATTTCTAAGCCAGTTAAAAAAACTACAATTATTTAATACAACTCCGTAGTTTCTATTAGCTGGAGGAGTCTACTTTCCTCAGTAATGTTACTTGACTAATATGAAATCACCAAAAATAAAGTGAGAATGAAAATTCTCAATGGAAAATGAATTGTTCTAAAATATTTGAATTATAGTGATTCTAATCTTCTATAAACACGAAAAACGGCACAACTAACACATCATATTTAGAATATTATACAATCGTATATCAAGACACAATATCATAGGTAATGAAAATAGATCATTCTGATGCAACTTTACATGCAACATTATAAGCTAATATTATAATATTTTTGCTTTAGTTTCATTGTTTATTTGATCTGCTTGTCTCACACATAGTCTAAGGGCTTCTTCTAAGAAATTCCTTTTCTCAGGTATTACTCATTTCATTATGACAACAAAGTAAGATTGTTATACTACATTGACCAAGGCAGTTAATATAAAAGGATCATACATCTATTTCTCTACCTTCTTTACAATTAGCTACAAGTCTTAAATGTTTTTTTTTTTCACATACTTGCCATTCATCCATAATTTCTTAACATACATAAGAATGCGTAATATAAGTAAATTTATTTTTTAATATGAACCCCATAAAGAAATTCTATGTAATTAATGATTTATATAAATAGTCAAAATAATAAACTATAAGTAAAAATTAACTCATAATTATTTTTAAGTAGTATAAAGGAACAACAAATAAAATTAATTACAATAAAATTGAACATCTTTAATATAAATGAACTATAAATAAGATAACTTGTAATGAATAGTGAGTAACATAAATATAAGGGAATAACAAATAAATTTAAATAATAAATAGCAATGATAAAATTTAATTTAAAAGAGCAATGATTAAAATTAATAATAGTTTAACAAGAGTAAGCAAATAATTGTAGCTATGGTTTTATTTACAAATAACTGCATTTTCTACTTTAAAATGGTATGTACTTGCCAAGCTCTTTTATTCTCTCATGTATGCTTTTCTATTTATCCTTCTCTCTCTCTCTCTCTCTCTCTCTGTTTTCTTTTCTTTTACTTCTCTCTTTATTTTTATGCTTTTATATCTCGCGTTTCTTACTTGCTCTTCACTCTCTCTCTCTCTCTCTCTCTCTCTCTTTCCAATATACTATTGATAACTTACTATCTTTTTTTTTTTTTTTTTGTTTACCATGACTTTCCCCTTATCTTTTTATATAGAGTTTTTCAAACTTGGCACTCATGCTCATCAAAACATCACTAGTGACAACTCTCTCTCTCTCTCTCTCTCTCTCTCTCTTTGTTTGTTATTTATTACTATGCCTATTTTTTCTACAAAGACTTGGTGCCAAGTCTTCACGTCAATTGACATGATTTTCTTTTTTTTTTTTCAATTATTTTATTATTACAATTATATTAAAAGTATTATTATTATTATTATTATTATTACGATTACTACTACTACTATTATAATTATAATTTTAAATAGAATCTAGTAGAATACTTAACTAGTTTATGAATTATTTTTATTTTACGTGAGTTTATGAATTAGTATTAAAACTAAATCAATAAAATATCTAAATTATTTAAAAGAATCAAAATTACTCTACACAAAATATTTTATGAAAAAGAACATGTTACAAATCTCTTCTAGGGATTTTATCCTCAAAATTCACTAACCTATTAGGAGTAACCCTAAATAAGACTTCTTAAGTTCATTCTCTAGTTTCCATTTTGCCTCCTCATGCGACAATTCTTAGCAATATGTCCTAAATTTCCACATCGATAGCATACCATTTGTTTACATTTTGATAGGTTTACCTCATTCCTAAAATTATTTCTCTTTTGAGCTTCAATTTCCCTCTTCTTTTGAGAAAATTTTGTCTTTTTCTTTTAAATTCCACCTCTAGATAACTCATCTCTACTATCCTACATTTATTTACTAGATTGGCATAATCTTTAATTTCTAAGATGGATATCTTTTCCTTTATCTCAGGCCTTAACCCCCATTCAAATTTGGTAATCTTCTAACGATTATCATGGTTACTTTTTATATAAGAAGAAAATTTTGATAGCTTTTCAAATTTGGCTACATATTGGCCTATGGTCATACTTCCTTGCTTAAGCTACATAAACTCGACCTCTTTATCATTTTTAACACTACTAGGGAAATACTTGTCAGAGAGGTGGGTAGGAATACTTCCCAAGTAATCTTAGTTTCTCTATATTCTAATAAACTCCTAGAATCTTTCCACCAGTGCTCTATCATATAGGTGGCAAAGGCCACCTTTTGTGCATCTATACATCCCATCACCATAAAAATCCTTTCTAATTGCATAGCCCATCTTTCAACTAAAGTTGGGTCATAATCTCTGTGAAATGAAGGTGGTGTGGCTTTCCTAAACTATGAGAGTCCTTGGTGAGAAAGGTTGGCTATAGGAGCTTCCTCATTAGAGTTTCCTGCATGTGCTCTAAAACCATTTTGGTTGATTCTGCTTGGGCTCTAACAACTTCAGCCAAAACCCTAATAGCTTCTAAAATCCCTAATAGAGTATCATTTAGTATACTCTGTGCTTCTACGATTGCTTCTCCTTGTGATGCCATATAGTCTTACAAGTGCATAAACAACTCAAGATTGAGTTGATCAGGTTCAATATTATATAATTAGTGCATTGAGAATATTACAAGGCATGCAAAGAGAATTGGAGCCACCATGCAGATAACAAAAGGCTCAATCTACACTTATCTCCTATTCATGCCTAGAACATGACTCTGATACAAAAAATATAACACCAATTTATAATAAAGTTAATAGCACAAATTACATAGAAAGTTTAGAGTTGAATATTAATAGATATAAATACATCAAAGTGTTACTATGTCGCAACCGAGATCACGATGGGATGGTGAAACCATAAAGAGAAGTAAAATGAAAAGATTAAAAATGAAAATGGAAGATGGAAATGACGAATGATGAATGATGAAAAGAAAGTGATGTAATGGAAGAAAATGAGCAGTGAGAAGAAAGGGAAATGGACAATGGGGATTAAGTCAATGACAAATAATTCAATGGAGTTACTACCAATATTTATTTTACAATGGAAAAATATTGGAAAAACCTTTCATTATTTTTTATTAGAAAGAAAGGATGGCCTTCAAGAACTAGATTTGAGTTCGAGAGTTGATTGTGTATAGGGAAGGTTTGGATTTTAATCTTACTGCATCCCTGATATATCCATCCCTTAGACGGTTACCTTAAGTAAGTTGTACAAATTAATAACTCTAACAATGTTTATTTCACCCTTAAAACATAAGATTAACAGTAACTAATTATTCATAAAAAACGAAAAAAAAACTTTATCCTTTTTAGATTTTTTTGTTTTTTAGAAAAAGATATTTTTTAATTAAAAAAGTATTTTTATTTTATTTTTAGGATAAATAAAAATACAATAGTTATTGACAAATGGAATAAAGAAACTGAGAAAAATTAATTTTGGCTTGACTTGTACTCCTATATATCCTCTAGTGCAATGAGGAACTCAAAATCACGTAATTCTTTCAAAAATAATTGTGTGTTGGTTGATTGTACATATAAAGATGAATTTTTAATATAAATTTATAACAATATTTTTTTAAAATGAAAAGAAATATATTTTTATATATTATTAATACCAGCGCTCAAGGAGAGAACCTAATGAGGCCTCAAGAGTTTCAGGAAAAGCTTAATTGATCAATACTCCGATCCTCTTTTGATATTTCTGTCATCAGCCAATTTCAAATTATGTTATTTTAAATGGAACAATAAATCAAAATGAGTTATTATAGTCACTTCCTTAAATTTGCAATCTTTTTTATTAAAAATAAAAAAAGAAGTATGATTGTAACATTTAGATTTAACAAATTTGTTTACTATTATCATTATTTATTTATTTTTTTTATAATTGAAAACTTATTTTTATTTTATTATATAGTTAAAATGAAATTCTATCGGTGCTCCTGATAAAATCTAATATAAAGCCTCAAGAATGTTAAGAAGAATTTGGCTAATTGGTGCTCCAATTTTCTCCTGATTTTCTGTTGTCAGCCAGTTTCGAATTATTTTATTGATGTAAAATCCTAAACGGAATAATAAACTAAAAGAAATTATCATTCAATTTAAGTGAGTATTTGAAAAAATCAATTATGTTATCAAGATTATATATATCGATTCACACAAATTCTGAAAATATTTTATTTAATTTTGTTATTGAAGTCAGATCTCACCAACGCTCTTGGTAAGACTTGATATAAAATCTCAAGAATTTCGGAAAGAATTTATTTGATTAATGTTCCAATCCTCTCCTGATTTTTCCATCATTAGCCTACTTCAAATCATTTTATTGATACAAAATTTCAAGTGAAATATTAAAAGAAGTTATTTTTTATTTTGTTTATCTATTTATTTTATTATTATTTCTTTTACGAAACCAAAAAATTAAGCCCCCAAAAAAATAGATTACTTATAGAGAAAAAAGAAGAATAGAAGAAATGAAACAAATTAAAGTGATAAATAAATAAGTATGTCAACATAAATAAGCAAGTATGGGAAAATGAGTAAATAATTAGGTAAGCAAAGTCACGTATTTGAAAGGAAAGAAAAATAATGAAATCAGAATGTAAAATAAAAAAAATGAAAGAAAGCAGCAAAAAAAAAAAAAAGAAGAAGTGGACCAACTTATCAAAGGAAACTAACAGGTTGAAAGCCCAAATTGTATCATGGCGGCGTATGCTACGCTCCCTGATATGTTTGGTGCACTACGCACCTCATCCATCTAAGGGTGAAAATTGATGGAGCATATATGCAACTAATCACTACAATTACACTATAAAATTGTCTCTCTCCATCAATTTTTTTTCCCTCGTCCATCAGACTTCTCCGTCGTTGATCCATCCACCGCCATCGCTTCATCAACTCCTTGGACGCCAACAACAACACCATCGCAGTTGCTACCGCCATCACGGAGACCATCTTGCAGCACTTTTCATCGCCCTTCCCTTCCATTGTGCTAGGCCAAGCGCCACTGCTAGACGCGGTTGACGCGCAAGAGGTCATCGAACTACCTGCACGAGCTCCAGAGCCTGACGGTGCTGCCTCCCGCGTCCCGGATCCAACAGCCTTGTCGGTAGATCTTGCTCGTCGGCAAGGGAGAAGTGGCGGTGTTTGGGAGAAAGAAGGTGCTCACAGTGAGAAGGTGGGGAACGGTGGTGGTCGTCGGAAGTGATCGTGGCGGGCGCCGAACGGCGGTGGTGATGGTGGTGGCACCGACAATGGGGTAGGGGCGGTCGGAGAATTGGGGGAGTTGGTTGGAAGAATGGAGGAAGAAAAGCATATTTATCACATATCATAAGTTAATGGTATATAGTTACACCATCAATTTTTTGTCGTTAGATCATCTAAGTGTGCGGTGCACCAAACTGAATACAGTGCATAACGGATGCCTCCTTGAGTCATAAGAACTCTAAACTATGGCCATCAGCAAATTCCAAATAGAACACTATTAATAAAACACAACTCACGCCCAAAAAATAAAAAATTAAAAATTAAAAATAAAAAAATAAAAGCACAATTGCTAAACACAATCAGGAAAAAAAAGAAAACGAATAAAGACATAATCACAACAATAGAAGGTTCTCGGTCCTTTATCTCTTGGGGTGTGGGCATTCACTTCTTCATTCAAACAAGAGAACAGAGGCGGAGGCATGGGGTTTCAAGTGGTGGTGGCAGCGGTGCGGCGGTGGTGGCAGCGGTGGGGCCTGTTCTGCGGTGAAGATGGTTTGGTGGGTTGTGTTTGGTGGAAGGTAGTTGATGGTGGCTGGTTTGAGGTTATTTTGCTCCCTAACTTTGATTTGAAATTTGATTTGTTGGTCTGAAACTCTTGAGCTTTACTCTGGATTCTGATTTATGTGCATTGCTTTGTTAACAAAGTCCTCATTATTGTTTCAATTATTTTTTCGGATGACTGCAAAGGGGAGTACTGGGATGGTGTGTTTGTGGGTGAAGATGAAAGTATGGTGTGTGTGTGTGTGTGTGTGAAAGTGTTCTTTTGTCCATGGGGTCTCTGTTTTTTTCTGTTTTTATTTAATTAAAATTTATTCAAGTAAGTACATATGTGTGAATATGTTTGAATATATTATAATGCCACAACTCAATTAGTAAAACGAACAATAATCAAGAGCAACATTCATTTCATTATCACATGACTTCTACAAATTCGAAATAAATTGTGAGGAAGTAAATGTGAACCTGTTGTCTTTGCTCTATCTGACTTTATTCTCTTTTTTCCTTGATCAGAAACTAAGCCCTCTGTGCTAGCTACCTATTGACTAAAGGACTCTCCTTGTCTGTTTTTTTTTTTTTTTTTCCATGCTCTCTTTACCTCAAAGAAGTGTCTCTGTTCTTTTCTGGTTGAAGCCCCTTCCTCTTATAATGCTCTTGCACTGCTCAAACTATGCAAGTTGCACAACTTGCTGATGATCATGATTTTTTCATTTCATTTTGTTATTTTATTTGTAGCCATGGGCTTGGATTATTGAAGCTGTGGGCATAGTTGGGCTGAAACACAATTTTTGGCCAAACAAATTGTGGGTTTGGGCTGATTAAGTTTTTTTCCCAAATTTTTTTCTCTTTTTTTTTTCAATAAAGAATTTTTCGTTTATTTTTCTTTTTTTTATAATTTTTTTTTGAAAATATTACAATAACAAAAGAGAGTGAAAAATAAGCAAAGTATGAAATAAGAAGAAATGAATTAAGGGAGGAGATGAATAATAAAAAAAAAAATTGGGAGTTTAAAATTTAAATTGCAATAAAAGGATTTTTTTTTTTTATCATGGTATTTGCAATGAAAGCTAAAAAATAATAATAAAAAAAAGAGAATTCTTTTTGAAATAGTCAAAAATTGGGTGTTGACATACTAGTTATAGATTATGAATTTTTAAGCCAATTAAAGAAACAACAATATATTTAACATAACTCCATAATTCCTATCAGCTAGAGGAGTTTGCCTTTATCAGTAGTATTATTTGGCTAGTCTGAAACAACCAGAAATAAAGTGAGAATAAAAATTCTCTGTAAAAAATGAGTAGTTCTAAAATATTTGAACTATAGTGGTTCCAATCATATGTTAGCACGAAAAACTGCATAACATCGACATCATATTCAAAATCTCATACAATTGTATATCAAGACATAATATCATAGGTAATAAAAATAGATCATTTTGATGCAATTTTATATGCAACATTATAAGCTCATATTATAATATTTTTGTTTTAGTTTCACCATTCCTTCGGTTTGCTTGTCTCGCACATAGTCAAAGGCTTTCTCCTAGGGAATTCTCTTCTCTGGTGTTACTTATATCATTGTGACAACAAAGCAAAACTATTATGCCACACTAACCAAGGTAGGTAATATAAAGGGATTTTACGTCTTTCTCTCTATCTCTTTTGTAGTTAGCTGCAAGTCTTAAATATCCTTTCTTTAATTCACATGTTTGCCATTCATCTATAAATTCTTGACATGCATAAAAATGCATAATTCAAGTAGATTTATTCTTTAATATCAATCCCATAAGGAAATTCTATGTAATTAATGTTTTATATAAACAGTCAAAATAATAAAATATAAAAAAAATTCAACTCATAATAATTTTTAAGTAGCATAAAGGAACTATAAATAAAATTAATTACAATAAAAATGAACATCTTTAATATACATGAACTATAAGTAAGATAACTAACGTAAATATACGGGAATAATGGATAAATTGCAATAGTAAATAGTAGTGAGTAACTTTAATATAAAAGAGCATAATTAAAATTAATAACTTTAATATAAAAGAGCATAATTAAAATTAATAATACTTTAACAAGAATAAGCAAATAATTATAGCCATGATTTTATTTCATAAATAACTATATTTTCTATATTGAAATGATGTGTACTTACCAAGCTCTTTTACTCTCTCACGTATATTTTCCTGTTCCTGTCTCTCTCTCTCTCTCTTCTTTTACTTCTCTCTTTATTCTTGTACTTTTATATCTCACATTTCTAATTTACTCTTTACTCTCTGAATCATTATTTCTCTCCTTTTTTTTTTTTTCCAACATACTATTGATCACTTACTCTTTTTTTTTTTGTGCTCATCATGACTTCTCCTCGTCCTTTTACATAGAGATTTTCAAACTTGTCACTCATGCTCAAAACTGAGACTATTCTCTCTCTCTCTCTCTCTCTCTCTCTCTCTCTTTTGTTTGTTGTTTATTACTAATGCCTATTTTTTCTACAAAGACTTGGTGCCAAGTCTTCACGTCAGTTGACGTGATTCTCCTTTTTTTTCTTTGCTCCCCGCTGTGCATTAACCATTGCTGGATCAGCAACTCACATTAATGCTGTTTCCCTGGTGTAGCATTATATATAGCCACCAAACCTCAACTTGGTTTCACTCACATTCCATCCAAGTAACACGTCCACCACCCCATCTTCCATTTCAGGTCCATGTAGTCATATACCATACGCTTTGTACATAATGCTTTTGTTCTTGTTCTTATCTCTTTTTTATTCTTTTGAAATATTTGATATTGTGTTTGTGTGGTTGGAAGGAGTTTCTGGTTTTCTTGGGACGTACAAACATTGAAAAGTTATTGAATTTAGCTCTTTGGTGAACGGTTATAGGCTATGTTAGGGGGATGCATGCAGGTTGATATATATTTGCTTTTGTGATGATAATTGATATGACCTGATATTCATATATAGAAATGTTAGTTTGTGGATTTTCCATTGTAGGTTCAAGTGGGGGCATTGGGGTGCCTCATTTAACTTGCATTAATATCAAAGGTTTTTGTTTTCGTTTTTTTTTTTGACTGAGTTGAGCTTTCTGGCACCAAATAGATGAACTGTCGTTGATTCTAAGATTTCAAGGATCGCCTCTAATTTTTTTTTTATTCTATGTAAATAAGATCAAACGTGTTGGTTCATTGATTTCTGAAATTACAATGAAACAATTGATCTTTGGGTAAAGGGTAAGCAGAAAACAATGGTTGAAAAACGATATAAAATTTTCCTCCATCTCTATGTGAAAGGGTTTACTGAAGTATGTGTTGTCATTGCCTTCTCACTAGGGTGTTATAATGCGGCTATTTGTTTTTCATTTTGGCCAAAATAACTTGCCTTTATTTTAGTTAATTATATATATATATTGATACTTCTACATATGGCACCTTGTTTTTTTTCCCTTGCAGAGGTTTATTATTTTCTTTCCTTTGGATTGTGCTGAATGGAGAGAACAAGAATCAACGAACAGTTAAATCTTCTAGTATGTGTGCTGCTATTGCTAAATGCAGAAGGGCTTAAGGCAGAAAGATCTCCTTTTGTTCCAATCACTTATTTGGAGGATGCAGTTTCAAAAGGAGCTGGTGAGGAAACTTTTTGGTGTTTGACTATAGGGAGCATTATTAATTGTGCTCTTCATCTTCAGCATTACTGTTTTTATTAATATGTAGTGGAGAAATTCAAGTTTAACATCTTTGTGCAGTTTGTTTGGATGGGAGTCCACCAGCCTACCACTTTGATGAGGGATTTGGAGAAGGGATTAACAGTTGGATTGTTCACCTTGAGGTATATCCCTTCCTGCAAACTTGCACATTGCTTTATTAGGCTGCTTAGGGGATGGAAGATGAATGCATAGTTTTTAAATTTAAATTCTTTGTTGAGTAATTCTTAAATGTCAAATTTGGTCAATTGGTTCGTCTCATTTTTTGAACAAATGATGGAAAGTTCTCTTTTTTTTGCTAATGATCTTCGAGACAATTTTTAATAGGGGGGAGGATGGTGCAACGATGTTGCTTCTTGCCTTAACCGTACAGGCAATAGCTTAGGTTCATCCAGGCAGATGGAGGGGCAAATTGCCTTTTCTGGACTTTTAAGCAACCAGCAACAGTTTAATCCAGGTATAGACTACTAGCCAATGTATATTGTTTCTCCCCATGAATCCAACATTTTGTTTAGCGTTCTAACAAATGTTATAAATTCCAGATTTCTACAATTGGAACAGAATCAAGGTTAGGTACTGTGATGGATCATCATTTACTGGTGATGTGGAAGAAGTTGATCCGGTAAGTTTTTCAAAATTCAATGGAATTTGAAACGTTAACTTCCAAGGAAAATCATTGGTGATTTTATTTTCCTAATGCTCTTTCTGATGATATTATTTTAATATGATATATTATAATTCAGACAACCGATTTGCACTTCAGAGGAGCAAGGGTTTTCGATGCAGTCATTAAGGATTTACTAGCAAAAGGAATGGAGAATGCTGAAAATGTAACAGACATTGATGACTTGCCACCCCCCTTCTCCCTTTTTTTCTTTTACCGGAGTGACTTTTTCATTCACTCCATTGAGACTTGTGACTACAGGCTATTCTCACTGGATGTTCTGCTGGAGGATTGGCTACTATATTGCACTGTGATTGCTTTAAAGCTCTACTACCTAAAGGAGCTAAAGTGAAATGCGTGCCAGATGCTGGTTATTTTGTCAATGTGTACGCCCCCATAGTTTGCTTTATACTTAGCCTTTTTCCTGAATTTTTTTAAGAGTTCCTTAGATCATTTAATGATGTTATTGCTGTACAACAGAGAGGATGTCTCTGGAACAAAGTTCATTGAAGAGTTCTACAATCAAGTTGTTGAAACACATGTACTCATCCTTTCACTATTTCTCTATGATTATTTTGATTTTCCCCTTTAGGAAAGCACTTGCATTGGCTGTGTTTACAGCAAATGACTGCCACTAATGTTTTCCCACTTTTCACTGATAGATACCCTCTGAAGCTTTTTGTTTGGCTGAAACTGATTTGTTTTTCTTTATTAATTTAGGGCTCAGCAAAGAATTTGCCTCCATACTGCACTTCAAAGCTCAGTCCTGGGCTGGTAAGTTTGTGACTTGTAATTTCATCTTTTAACTTTGCAACCCCTTGGATGCTACTGATAGTTCTGAACAATCATGTAGTGCTTTTTCCCGCAATATGTGGCCCAACAAATCGATACATCAATGTTCATTGTAAATTCAGCCTATGACTCATGGCAGGTCAGATTATTGTGTTGCTCAAGAATAATCAATTTATATTCACGATGGTGTTCCTTTGGGATATATTGGTCATGTTAGAAAGTTTTTAACCATGATTATATTCTTTGATCAGTTGGCGGGCTAATTTAAAAGGTCAAGTAATATTGAATAGGACATGTAAGATGGTAAAGTAATGATCATAGGAGGCAACTTTGGTGTTGCTTCTTGCACTTTCCTTCTATGAGGGTTTGGTCAGAACTTGAAGATAAAAGACCTCAGATATTAACCTGGAATGTCAAGTGCAAAAATTTATATGTTATAAAATGTGCGTCCAAAAATCAACCCAGCTATGATCATAAATTGAGCCATGTTTGTTTTACATAATCATTTTCGTCTTAGTATTTCTTGATTTCCCATTGACTTTTTGTTTTCAATAATATGCTTAATAACTCATCTCCAAGATGAAGTTGTCATGTGATGTTTTCAGCACTTATTGCTCTTAATAAGTGGTAACATCCTTCAACTCATTTCTCTGATCCGCAAGACATTGCTTTGATTCAGATTAACTACATTTTGATACCGGGTGTTGCTGATCCCCATGGCTCTTGGGGAAACTGCAAGTATGATATAAACAATTGCTCACCTGATCAACTAGATAAGGTGCAAGGTAAAAATTTTCAGATCTTAATAACTCCTGTCTCATCGAAATTTTCCAATACCTAAACTCGTGGAATTTCGCTATGCTTCCAATCAAACCAAAAAAAGCTGTCTAAAATTTGTCCTGCCTTGGTCAATACGTGACATATATCATTTGTTTGTAGCCCTTGAAAAGTTTACATTGATCATATCTGGCTATACTTCTCAGTCATTTGGGTGAAGGCTTCTAGGAGCCTGTGGAGTTCCGGAGTGCAAGATTTTAAAATCATTTTGTGGCTCGACTTTTATACGTGTGAATTGATTTTCAGTCTTCAGGAAGGAGTTCATAAAGGCATTGAGTGTGCTAGGGGACTCTCCATCTAAAGGAATGTTCATAGACTCTTGCTATGTCCATTGCCAAACAGAAACGCAGGAGACATGGTTTGAAAATGACTCTCCAAAGCTGGCCAATACAGTAAGAGACTGCAATATTTTCTCCCTTCTCAATTGTTAGTGTACATAGTTAGAAGTTAGTTACAGGCAGTTACAAGAGATAGCTTCATGAGCAAGTAACAAGCTCAAAATGTATCCTATAAATACCATCTGTACTCATACATACCATAAGTCAAGTCATATTTCATTTCTCATCTTTTTGATCTCGACTCTCCTCTGCACTATTCTGTGCTCTCTCTGAATCTAACATGGTATCATAAATACTTTCTTTTTTGTGTGGTGTTTGGTAGGGAATTGATTTTCTCATGGCCATGTGAAATTTTTGTTTTTGATGACATAAGCGCATGAGAGGATTTGATCAATGGTGAAAAATTACATGTGAATTGATCATATAAAATTTTCACATGATGAGATTCGTTCCTGTATTTGGTATACTATTGTCTATCCCTTTATAACCATTTGAAAAGCTAACTTGTCTACATGGCATTCTGCAGACAATTGCAAAGGCAGTTGGTGACTGGTTTTATGAACGAAATCCTTTCCAACAGATAGACTGCGCTTTCCCTTGCAACCCTACTTGTGGTAAATTTGTTTGATGCACAAGCCTACCGGGGAATATAGATTCATTTAGTCAATATATATCATTCCTGTAAACCATGCTTATTGGTTAGCTAGTCAGTGATTGGGAAAATATGATTTATATTTCATAAAGTTATTGAAATAAGGAAGCCATTACACTAAGCATGTGTGCTGGGCGCCTTCAATCGCTGGTTAATGTTATAACTTATGTACTCTTAATAAAATAGTGTATTCTTTGTTTTTACTGCTTCATATATCTACTTCACTGGAAAGTTAAGAGTTTGATATATAGATTTAATTTTGATACACTACTAGTACGTGCGAGTGTAAAACTTTTTTTACATAGTTATCTGGCGTATGTTTGGGTTACACATTCGTAATGCATAAACACGAATTCTAAGACAATCTTTTCAAAAGGTCTACTTTGTCATCTTTTGTCCACTGTTTGTTGGCATACAAATATAAAACAAGCAGACTGCTAATCATATGCAATTTTATTAGCAAAAAGAATTTGATTCTAATTAACGTAAACTGATAGTATATCTAAATTAAAATTAATCTATTGATATATTCCATGAATGGTACTATAATATGACCAAAGAAAGTTAGATTTACACTCAAGGAGGACAATCTTTCCCTAAACCCAATTAAACACTAGATTTTCGGTCTTGGCAAGAAGTAGATCCAAATTCCAATTTGAAGTTATTTCATACTTTTTGTGTGCGTGATATTTTGGGATCATTTTAATATAGTAATTAGGCAGAGTCCATATCTAGGAAAGATTATAGTGCAAATTCTCCATCGATACATATTGGTTTCAACCATAGGAAAAACACTTAGATTAACTTCTTTATATTCATTTCATCCGAATCTCAAATTAAAGAATAACAAGTAAATATTTTTATTAAGAAGAGTATATACATTTAATTGTTAGATTACTCACTTCAAGAAATATGTATACATATCATCATTTAATTTGAAGATTGGTTAAAATGAATATAAGGAACTTGATATAAGTATTATCCTAATATTACTATGGAGTGTTACTATTCCCTTACCTCCATTAATGATAAGCAACAGCGTTCCAGATAGAAGGGGGGCTAAGAAATGCTAGGAAATTAGCCATGTCAGCACCCCATTTCCCTTCGTTCCAGGCTTGTTGGAATCCTTGTCTGTTATCACAAGTTAGCTTTATTCTTTTCTACGTGAATGTTTAATTTTTCTAATAAAAAAGAACCAGCAAACACAAAGATAGGGAGAGCTAAATGGAAAAAATAAGTAACCTAGTATTTCAGAATATTCTCTACTTATAATCTACTCTCAAATTTTATTTGCGAGTTAATTCTTGAATTAATCTTTTGGTTATCTCTCAGGTAAACTGCTAGGGTGTTTTTTAGTCTCAAATTGGCACATTGCATAGTTGTTTCTCTTCAAATATGACACTGTTTAGAGGTATGTTATTTTTTACCACTTTTTAGGACATATTTTAAGGGAATAAATATTTAAGAGATAGTTCGTAATATTCTTTTAAGGATGTTCGAGGAAGTGGCATAAACAATATTTCTCCATTGTTTAGCTCTATGAACTCTAACCTCGATTCATCATACACAAAGCATCCACAGCAATCAATCACTCTGACCCAAAGAGCATGTGGTGCACTTCCAATGTATCATTTAACTGTAGATGCAAGACGGATGCACATATATACGTGTTGGAACACATGCCCCTACTAAATTTTGGAAATTTTTTTAGAAAATATATATATGTATGTACATATTTGTTCCTATTATTATATTATATTTAACCTCACATCAAGATAAAAATTATTTATTTTGTCATCATATTAAGATAAAAATTATTTTACTATATTTGACCTAACACTAAGATTTTTTTTTATAAAATAAACATATTGACACCCTCTCATTAGTTTGGATGAATATATTCTTTGATATGCAAATTCTATTTGAAACTTGATTAACATATCTTTAGTTGCTTATAAAACTTTTTATTATATGTATATATTATTTTTGTCCATACTACCTAATTTTTTTGGATACGTCACTATATAAGCATGGGTACTTAATGAGCCATGTAAACAATTAACATTTAATTTGATAAAAGAAATGATGAAAGACTAACTTACTTTGTGTTAAAAACTTTAATGACTAGCTTTATATACACACACACATATTCATGTAGAATTTAAAAAATATGTATTAAGATTAAAAATTTTAAAACTATGTAGAAGTTTAATTCAAAATAATTGAATTTAAAATTTAAAAGGAGAACTCAAGAAAGACATATGCCATTCTTTATACTTCTTTTTATTAAAAGATAATGCATGAACATTTCTTTGAATAAGATTTTGACAAAAAAAGAAGAGTAAAAAAAATATTCTTTTTACTCTTTTTCATATGAAGGAAAGGATGCCGTTATAAAATAATCGATTAAATGACTAACGTGGCAATAAAGAGTGCAATGAAATTGTATTTTTTTAATTATATTCAAATATAAAATAAATTATTTTTATAAAAATTTTCAAATAATAATTATTTATATTATTTTTTTAAAACTTATCCCTCCTTAATAAAAATTATTTTCTTATTTTGGTCGAGTCAAAACCACCAACTAACAATGATTGAATCTAGTAGAATATGCTAGTAGTCCAAATGTGATGAATTATAATTTGAATTCTAACTAAAAAAGTGTCCATATTTAGTGTCAAATTATATATCTAACATATCTGTGTCGGCCTCAAGCAAAATTACCATCAATAAAAAATACACATAAAAAAGTTATTTTGAAGACCACCACATCTATAGGCACACCATTTCACTTCTAAAGTTTCAAAACCCATCTGCCAACAGTTGGTCCCCATAAATGGACCTAGATTCAAGACCTAACCAGGTTGGTGGTTCGCAATCAGCCATGACTTGGGCCACTTGACCCATCACAAATTTAATGCGATGGCAAAAACACCCTGCAAAGCAATATTAGCGTACGTCCAAAGCTCATTTCTCCATTTGAATCCCCGAAATTGTGACAAACGAAGGATGGCAGTGTCTGGGTTGTTTGTCTTCTCACACACTGCTTTCTTAGAATAAAGGCTCTCTCTCTCTCTCTCTCTCTCTCTCTCTTCTCTCTGCACTGCAACAAGTGAGTGAGTTACTTTGTCTCATTCACTCAGCTGCTTCCACCACCACCACCTAAAAATGCAATCTTTACCCTCTCATTTACCACCCCACAAGCTTATCTTACTTTGACCCATTTCACAGATAGCACAGCATTTTACTTGCCACATAATAATAATAATTCAAGTGTAGTTTTTGCATAGAGATCTGACCCATCTGGGGATCTCAAGAAAAAATGGATTTTGATATGTGGGTTTTGTTTTTTTGTGTATTGGGTCATTAGAAGAGTGTTCCTTTCTATGTGGTGGCGTTGTTGTTGTTGTTGTTGTAGTTGGGTGATGGGATCCAGTGGTAGCAAAGCCACTACCTCTTGCAGTTCATCGTCTTCTTTGGAGGGTTTCAGGAAGGGTCGTCCTTCTAAGGGTCATAGAGGTTTTCATTCTTATTGTCTAGGGACAACCTCTGGATCTCACGACAGTGATCATGATGACCAGGTAACTAACTCGCTATGTCGTTCCTTAATTTTTGCAATGCAACAATTCATTTTTCCCATTTTCATTTTTGTGTTTTACTTGTTTCTCATCCTAACTGATATATTTTGGGGTGATTAGGATCTTTTGTATTGTAATATGGAGGTTGCTACTAGGATCACAGTGCTAAGAAGTCACTTGCTTTCTGGTTATGTTATTGTTGTGAATTAGATTTTAAATTTTCATGGAGTTTAACCTTTTTCAAAATAAATAAATCAATTATGTAAGACTTATTTACATCATATGCATGGGGTGGAGGTATACTGGTATTGATTTTACATGGTTAAATTTTCAAATTCGAATTATTTGTGATATTGTTGTATATGTTTGATTTAAAACCGGACCTTCGATCTCATAGTTCTAATACAAAGGAGTTGCTAACTAATAATAATATTTGCAAATGTTATTGGAATACTGCATTGTGTCTATACCTTAATAACAAAATCTATGCTGGAAGAACCATGCTCTTGCATATGAGGGGGACAAGCAAACTTAAATTTATGGTTTTGTTTGATTTCCTTTGACTTTTACCACTTTGGAAGTAATACATTGGAAAAAAATTTTCTTTCAATTCTTTCTTCTTGAATATTGATTTCCCAGTGTGACCATTATGTACTAATAGCAGTTTTAGTTGATTGGTCAAAGTTTTGTTGTGCTAGCTGCCTAACTGTAGTTTGTGACTCATATTTTAGGTTTGTGATCAGAATAAAGTAAATGGCGGTGGTGTTACATATACAAACAGAAATGAAACAGAGTCAGATGAGGTCAAAACAGAGTCTTTTAGAAAGGTCAAATCTGGTGAAATGCCCTGTATGCCTTCTAACATCGACGTTGATGAATGGCATCAAACAAGCATTCCCATCTCTGCATCCAGAACTGGTAGCAGCTCTGTCCATGCATCTTCAGCTCATTCCTTGAACCCTTCAAGTCGATTACTTTCTCGGTTTAGCCTTATTCCTGGTAATATAAGCTTTAGACTTAGCAGAACCACCAGTTTGGGGTCATCAAGGCCTTGTCCTGTTTCTTCTGCAAGTCTCTCTCTATCTGACGATGAAGATGAGCTTAATCAACAGCATCCAGGACCTTCTGGCAGTATTATTGACAGAAATGAAACTCGACAATGTAGTGACTTACTTCCTGTATCTTTTGTAAATCAAATGGCTACACATTGTCATGAAGATGCTTCTAATAATTTAAGGTCAAATGCCCCAGCATCAGGTTTGTCTGGCAACTTGCAGAGCAATCCCACAGATGGAGTTGGTACAAGAGAAGGGCTGGATGTGAACTTATTTCTTCCAAGAATTCTACCTGAGACAGAAAACCTTGATAATAGACATACAGATCGTCGAAATGGAGCTCAAGAACCAGCTGAACAGAATGTTCATTTTAGTCGAACTTTAAGTGTTGGAAGGCTTCGAGACAGAGTTCTTCGACGATCAACATTATCTGACCTCACCTTTTGCCCTCTGCAACATGAGAGAGAAGTGAGAGATGCTAGTCAGGATAGTGGAAGACATGCAGAGGAGGGGGATTCAAGAGTGTCACCGTCTGATCACAATGCTGTTAATTCTCCTTCTACATCTGGATATCCTCCATCCAGCATGTCTAACTCTGTGTTTAACATCTGTGACTATGAGGTTCAGACTTCAAGATCAAGAGAAGGTAGGTATCAGGATCTACTGGAACATAGGTCTAGTTTCCTTGAGCGGAGAAGAAGAATACGCTCCCAGGTTTGTGAACTTTCTGAAGAGTAACTACTGATGATTTGATAATGTAGCAATATAAAACCAATCAAAGTGCATAGCCTTTTTAAAATAAGGTGTGACCAAGATGTCATTCCTGTAACCTGTAAGCTTGACAGACCCACATAGCAAAGTTATGAGGTTGATAATTGATCTTGGCATAATTAAAATATGAGACTTTAAATAAGCAAAATTAACTTCTAAGACTTAAGATTACTTCTACAAAAATATCTTTGCTCAAGACTTAAACCATGTCGTGGAGTTTAGGCAAATTTACTGATCCACATTTAAAATGGTTTAGGTTCGTGCTCTTCAGCGGATGGGTAGCCGGTTTGAAAATCTTTCTGGACATGACAGATCATGTATCTTGTCTGGTCAACATAGAAATGGTCGTTGTACATGCCAAATCGGTAATCGTGACACCAATTCAACTGATGATACTAGTGCTAGAGATAGCATATCAAGAATTGTTATGCTAGCAGAAGCCTTATTTGAGGTAATTTTAATGTGCAGTGAATTATTCTAATGGAAATCAATAATAATATTTATACAATTTGATTCTTTGTACATATTTTAATAGGTTCTGGATGAAATTCACCAGCAATCTGTGGTTCTATCTTCCCGTCCATCTGTGTCTTCTATTGGATCTGTACCTGCACCTAATGAAGTTGTGGAGTCCTTGCCTGTTAAATTATACACGAAGTTGCATAAGCATCAAGAAGATGCTGCACAGTAAGTACTCAAGGCTACCACCACTTGGTGTTCGATTTATCAGATGCCTTAATGGATTTTTCTTTTTCTTTTCTTTCATTTCTTTATTGTTAATGGAAACTCGTCTCTTATGATTGACATGTTAGATAAAATTCGCAATATGCAACTTGTTAATGACCAACTCCCCCAAAAGCCAAAACAGTTAGGTGAAGGCTTAGTGGCTTACGAATGACTTTATTATGTCTTAATATCTTGTCTTTAACATGTGTGGGCTTGAAGCATAGATAATGCATAGGCCCATCATTCCTGTTCCTAAAACTCAACTTTTTATTTAGAAAAATGTGGGTGGCAAGCATCAAACTTCTTGCCACTCGTAAAGCCGCTAATATCATGTTGAAAAAGAGAGTGATTAAGAAAAATCATCTGTTAGGGTACAAACATTTTCTGGTATTTATAGATTGGTTTACAAATCAATCAGAGAGTAATCTAAGATAACATAATACTGATCTCTAGCCTAATAATCAGTAACAGTGATTATTCTAATCTTCCTGTATATTCTAACTTAAATGATAATATTCGGATATAGATGTTAATATTGTAACACAACCTTTCCAAGAAAAGTAGGAAAATGCAAACAATGAACAAGAATATTTAGTCATGTCTTAGGAGGTCATGTGCTTTGATCAAAATATGGCTGTTTGCATGTTAAAATGTTTTACACGGTCACATGAAAGTGCTACCTAGTTTAGTGAAGTTTGACCTGCCACTTTTGTACCTATTTGGTGTTACTAGTTAATTGTTATCACTTTTAGCATATTTAACTACAACTTTCATGATCCGAAGTATCAATTTATATGTCTCATGACTCAACCTTACTTCTTTAACTATGAAGTGGATCCATTTATTTAATTAGTTTTTCACTTAGTATGTGTGTGTGTGTTCTGCCTTTTTCCCCCTTTACTTTTGAACTTAATCTACTGTAGGCATTTTTACTAATAATGGATTACAATAGTGGGGTTTTTGACTTTGCTAATCCCTTAATTTTACAGATGTTATATATGCCTTATGGAGTATGAGGATGGAGACAATATGCGGGTACTGCCTTGCCATCATGAATTTCATAGAACATGTGTAGATAAGTGGCTAAAGGAGATTCACAGGTACGAGAAAATGGGGATTTGGGTTTTCTTCCTGTTAATTATATGGTTAAAAGCTTCAAATTTATTCAAGCTTTCCTATTGTTTAAAAGCTTCAAATTTATTCAAGCTTTCCTATTGTTCCATTTAATCATGCCTATTTACTACAATATTGTAGCTATGCATATTAGCTGCCCCCACCTAATGGGAAAAGGCTTACATAGATAAGTGTGTTTGGCAACTTTTGTATGTGGACTTCAATAACGGAATGTAATGCTGGTAAATACTAGATATTTGCAAAACTGAGCCAATTAAGATTGCACATTGGCACAAGTTAATGAAAGCTGTACCATGTTATTATGGTCATCTGCCCTATGGCAATTATCAACATGTGATTAAATCCTCGTATAATGATAGAATGAATTGCTCACTGTCAAGTGCCATTTGGGTTTCACTGTGGAGAAAACTGAAATTTTATCTACGACCATATTTTCTTTTGAGATTGTACACATTTAGACTCTATAGTGCACTGTGTATTTCAGAGGAGCCAAATCCTTTCAAAACATAAGAACTCTCTTCAGTTCTTGCCAATTCATATGAACTCTATATAAGCCTAATGATTGATGAAATTCTTCTGTCTGCTATATGTGTGTGCCTTATACAACCTATTTTGGTCTCTACGTATGTTATGTAGTTTACTTCACATGTAACATCAAGTGTTTCAGAGAGGCTTCCAGTGTGTATCTAACTTTTTGAATATTATGCACAGGGTATGTCCACTATGTCGCGGGGACATCTGCATATCTGATTCACAGCCAACGGACAACTAAGTGGCTAGTTGTTGATCAGCAAAACACCAAGAGCTACTTGGCGAGTAGTATAGTATTTCATTCGCATCAATGTGAATATCACAAGTTCAGTCCTTTTCTGCTGGTATTATCATTATTGTCAATGATTGTTTACTCCAACTGCTGAATAAACGTGTGACCCATGGTAGATATAAATTGAACCGCTGATTCTCTTTGCCTTCACTGAGTAAAACATACAGGGAGAGAAAAGGGTTGATATGAGGCATTGTGACTATGTTTCATAAAAAGGGTCCTTATGTTGTATCTCAATTTATTTTGTATTAATAATTGTGCAAGTCGAATGTGCCCTTTTCATGATTGGTGTAATTGCATATTAGCTCCAACTCATCTTTGACTCAGGTGCATGAAAAAATAACCAAGTTGTGCATGCATGTGCTCACTTCTAAGAGAAGGCAAATAAATTTGAAAGGAAACTGCATAGCTATCCATGTACAATACAAGCATAGAAAGTGTGTCAAATTTATTGAGCAAAGACCAGCACTGTAATCTGTCTGCTTATCTCCAACCATACCTGAAAAGCCAACTAGGCTGCAATATATGTTTTACAACTGTCTATGTCTTCCAGGAGGGATGCCTATTGTTTGGGTCCAGTTATTCCAATGCAGAATTATGTTCAGCCAAACACAATCTTATGTCTTGCTGGATCATGAACTCCTTTAGATCTGACTTTAGATATATAATGATGCAACTTGCACCAGAACAAATAGTTATCGGCCAAAAGCGCATAGTTATTTTTTTCCTACAATGATCCTGAGAGGAGGTTTTAACAGAGTACGTCAACACCTCATTGTTGATGCCATGCCATGTATATGCAGTGAGTATATGCAGTCATTGGTACAAGTGGACTAGTTCATCAGGGCTTATAGTATAGAAGTTAAGAAAGCTAGTCGCTTGAACTAGCTAAAATTTCTTTTAGATGCCAGATGTAAGTAAAAAAGAGCAGTCTCAAGTAGTGCGTTATGGTTTTAAGTTTGTAAATTTGATTCTTGATGACTCTGATTTTGCTAAAACTGATTTTAGTAAAAATGATTTTGAAGCAAAGTGGTTTTCGTTTGATACTTTAACAAGAAAAGTAATTTTGACAAAATTTGGTGGAGTAACCACAAAAGCAACTTAAAGTTGCTTCTGGTGAAAATCAATTTGAGATTCAGAATTTTATTTAGGAAAAAAGCAAATGTGAAAGCAAACAAGTTTGTAAAATGGACAAACTTGAATTTGCGATTGTAAATCCCGCCCTATTTGAGCTACTTAAACAGAAAAAACCAAACAGACTACTAGTTTATAGTATTGTCTTACTTTTGAAAAGGTAGTCTTTCACATCGTAAGTTTTGAGCATGTTATATTATTTTGAAGCTACCCCTTAAATAATGTTAACAAAAAGTAAATAATAAGAAACAACAAATTTGATACTAGGTTTTGAAGTTGTCGGGTCATAGTCGTTGATCTTGGTCCAGCTTTCATCCCCAGCGAGAACAGGTGTCTCTAATACAAGATTTTATGCCTCAATTAGAAGAAATTCTTGTGTACCACTATGGGGCATTACACTACGGTGACAAAATTAAATCTCAACGGTCACGAAATTGCTTAGAGTAAATTGTCTAGACAGGCCACAAAACTAGCTCCTCGTGTAATAATAATATTAGTAACAAAAGCTCCAAGTGATTAAACATGGATTAAAGATCGAGAGTTAAGCTTCATAACGCCTTTGATGGAAATACATCAAATGGGAACATAAGAAATAGATATAATGTGAACATACATAGAAAAAGAAAAGAGAAAAAATAAGAAATGAGAAGAATCTCTACCCAATACATATAATTGAAAAAAAAAATGGAAAAAGAAAGAAACAAAGGCGATGGATTCACATTTGTTACTCTATGTATATTCCCATTGTATCTATTTCTATATATTAATAACATTTCTCGTACATCAATGTGGTCAACTTTTTTAATTCCTCAAAATATTTGTAATTCTTAGAGTGACGTGCAGGTAAGTATCCATTCTTTCAGCAAAATTTTAAATACGTTCCTGAATTTTCATTCTCTAACTTTTTACATGTTACTATTTGCATCATTCCGTTTGTTAACTCACTCTCAAAGAAACTCTCCTATCTACAATTATACGATCAAAGGTTGTTCTATTCACTTGTGAGACACTGAAGTTATCAGAACTAACCATGACATTAATTGTTAATGAGAAGCCAGCATAGTGGAAATAATTAAAAGATGGAAGTCAGTCAATAGTGTAATAATATATCCTGGCTTTTAACAATTAAGAAATGCATGAACATACCGACCAAAGCACCTGCATTGTTGACTAATAAACCAGCAAAACAAAACACAGAAAACAAAAGAACCGAGGTGATTAAATAATAATTTTATTAAGAAAAAGCCACCCGATAAGTATTTAAATTAATGATCCATCCATTACAGGAGTATGTTTGATATTTCTGAGTTCCGACCCAACTACCAAAAAGCAAATATTAATATTATTTGTAAATCAAAAGTGAACATTCTTGATGGATACTTTGGAGATAGAAAGACACGAAGCATTTGGTGGCAGTAGATAGAGTCAAAATTTTCTTTGTAACATTTCTCAAAAGCAAAAGAATAATGTTATTGGTATATTAAAAGTGAATGCTCTTATAAAAATCCCTAAAGAGAGAAAGACACAAAAATTTGGTAGTATTTCTCTGGAACAAGGTATAGGATATATCAGCTTTGTGTTTCTTAACTATATGTAGCTTATTGCTCCTCTCCTACCTACATTTGGTCCATTGCATGCATGCAGCCAAAAGGCAGCTGCAATTGTTGACCGTCGAAAAGAAGACAAAAGGAAAGAACACATGAGATCAAACAAATTTAAAGACAAAGAAATAAAGAATAACCACCTGACAATTATTTAAGTCAATGAACCACCCACTAACAGAATATATGTGCTCACCTTGAGTTGTGAGCCAACCAGGCAACGACCAAAACCAAAAGTTCTCGAAAGATCAAAGAGTCCTTGTGTTCCTCAGCCAAATGAAGCTTGTTGCTCCACTCTTACCTGCTGCATTTTGGTCCATATATCTTCACCTACTTCTTGTCTTTACTATAAATTTACTATGTTTTCAATCTACAAGGCTGCTTCAGCAATAGAAACTGAGAATGATCAGCTAGCACTGCTCAAGTTCAAGGAAGCAATATCCGGTGACCCTTCTAAAATCTTGGCCTCTTGGAATAGCTCTAACCACTTCTGCAACTGGCATGGACTCACATGCAACAAAGGACAGCAAAGAGTTATAGAGTTGAACCTAGAAGGGTATCACTTGCAAGGATTCATATCACCCCACATTGGCAATCTCTCTTTTCTACAAACTCTCAACCTCCAGAACAACTACTTTTATGGCCAAATCCCACAGGAACTTGGTCATTTATTCAGGCTGCAGCTACTCTTTCTTGCCAATAACACACTGGCGGGAGAAATTCCTACCAACTTGTCAAGTCGCTCAAAACTCAGGAAGTTATATTTACAAGGGAATAATCTTAGTGGGGAAATACCATTGGAGATTAGCTCTCTTAGAGAGCTTCAATGGTTATGGTTGGCCAAAAATCATTTATCAGGGAAACTACCAAATTCCATATGGAATCTCCCTTCCCTTCTTGTTCTTTCTGTTTCTAATAACAACTTGGAGGGAAACATACCAGAAGACATTGGCAGCTTGAAACATTTGCCCATCCTTGATATATTTTCCAACAAACTGTTTGGTACGCTTCCTCCTTCACTTTACAACATGTCATCTCTTACTTACATCTCAGCTACAGACAATCAGTTTAATGGCTCTCTTCCTGCCAATATGTTGTTCACGCTCCCTAATCTCCAACTCTTCGAAATTGGTAACAATAACATGTCAGGTTCAATCCCTACTTCAATCACAAATGCAACTCGGCTTGGACGGTTTGATATCACTAATAACAGCTTTGTAGGGCAAGTTCCAAGTCTAGCAAAGCTGCAAGAGCTTTGGTGGCTTAACTTTGATTCTAACTATCTAGGTAGTTATTCAGCTAAGGACTCTGAGTTTCTAGAATCTTTGCAAAACTGTAGTAAGTTAGCAATGTTAGACAAAACTGTCAATAATTTTTGGGGTCCTTTACCCGATAACATAGCCAACTTTTCCACCCAACTCAGAGAAATATATCTTGATGGTAATCTACTATCTGGAAAAATTCCTGCCTCATTAGGAAATCACATTAACTGAGATGTCTTGACCATGGAATTCAACAATTTTGCTGGGACCATTCCAGCAACATTTGTGAAGTTTCAAACAATGAAAACATTGGATTTGAGTTATAACGAACTGTCAGGAGAGATTCCATCCTTCATGGGCAACCTCAGCCAGTTGCTTGAACTAAGATTGTCAAACAATATATTAGGAGGAAATATTCCTCCTAGTATAGGGAATTGCCAAAATTTAGAAATTCTGGACCTTTCAAATAACAACCTTAGTGGAGTGATACCCCACAGGTTATTGATCTTTCCTCTTTGACAATCCTGCTGAACCTATCTACAAACTCATTGACTGGCAGTCTTCCAGGACAAGTGGGCAGGTTGAAATTTATTCGTCAGTTGGATGTCTCGATAAACCATCTATTCGGTGACATTCCTGGGACTATTGGAGGTTTGATAGGTTTGGAGTACCTTAATTTACAAGGAATTTACAAGGGAATTCCTTCAGTGGAACCATACCTTCATCTTTGGTGATACGTGCTCAGGAGGGTATTTTGGTTATTCCAACACTGGAAAAGAGCTTGTTTCTAGCAAGTTGGTTCTGCTTTGGAGATCAAGCAAACCAAGAGCTTATTTCAAGTTACTTGGAAATCAAGGAATCAAGCATAATTAAAGTAACTTGAAGAGCAAGCAATCTAATCATGTTGGAGATATGTTTAATTGTAGCTAGATTCTTTTTTTATTTGTTTTAACTCAGTCTAAATTTGTTTAGATTTAAATCGATTTAGTTTATCTTTTAGGATTTAAATCAAATATGATCTAATCTATAAAGATCAAATCTGATTTAAATTAGTTAGGAATAAATCTTTTAGAATAGAATCATATCTTTAATTTTTAAATTTTAGTTGCAAATTAGATATGTTAGATAGGATTAGATAATTTCCAATTTTAGAATTTATGTATAAATAGCCAACTTGGCCTATAGACAATAGAGAATTTTGATCATATTTTTTTATCATGGTTTAACTACCAATAAAATTGTGAGGTTTTCCTCATGTTGTTCTGTGTGATGCAGAATGTTCTATCTTTTCCCTGTTATCTACGTTTCCAAGGACAAGTTTCTTAGGGGTTTAGTAGGGAGGGTCTTTACTCTACGTCTTGTTTTCTATCAAAGTGTGTGCCAGGGGTTTCTGGATCTTTATATCCACGGGGTCTCCGCATCATTTGGTATCAGAGTAAGGTCTAGATAAATTCCTATTTATCTATCTTTGTCTTTTACGTTTATCTTTTGTCTTCTTTCCTTGTCCATTTGCGTTCTTTTTTTTTGTGTTTTTGAATTCTATCCTCTTGTGTTGTTGTCACATCTTTGTCTATCTCTATGCTTCTTCTTTGTTTTGCATTTTTTTTTTAGTTGCTAGTTCAGATCAAAAAAAAAGAAAAAAAAAGGAGAAGAAATTAGAAAAGGTGAGGATTATAAGCATAATTTTTTTTCCTGTTATCTACGTTTCCAAGGACAGGTTTCTTGGGGGTTTAGTAGGGAAATTCTTTCCTTTGATCTAGGTTGCTATGGACAGGTTTCATAGAGGTCTAGTAGAAAAATCCATTTCCGGTGACCTAGGTTGCTAAGAACAGGTTTCTTAGAGGTCTAGTAGGAAAACCCTATGTTTACTATCCTTTGTTCTATTTCGTTTCCGCTTTGTTAATTTTATTTCCCTAGTTCTTTTTTTCTTTCTTTGTGTTTTCCCTAGTTTTTTTTTTCTTTGTGTTTTGAGTCTTGTTTCCTTAATCGTTGTGTCTACTTTGTCCACATTTTTTTTTGTATTTGAGGTATATTCAGTTCCAAAAAAAAAAAGCAAAAAAAAAAAGAAGAAAAAAAAGCGAAAAAAAAGAGAAGAAAAAAAAAAGGAAAAAAAAAGAGAGAAAAGAGTGTTAGTGAGATTCTTCAATTGTAGGTTCTTAAATGGCTTCATGAAGGAAAGGCAATGGTGGAGATGACTTTGAAGATTACAAAGGCAAGATTCGAGGACGAATCCTTTTTGAAGAGGGGGAGAATGATACGTGCTCAGGAGGGTATTTTGGTTATTCCAACACTGGAAAAGAGCTTGTTTCTAACAAGTTGGTTCTGCCTTGGAGATCAAGCAAACCAAGAGCTTATTTCAAGTTACTTGGAAATCAAGGAATCAAGCATAATTAAAGTAACTTGAAGAGCAAGCAATCTAATCATGTTGGAGATATGTTTAATTGTAGCTAGATTCTTTTTTTATTTGTTTTAACTCAGTCTAAATTTGTTTAGATTTAAATCGATTTAGTTTATCTTTTAGGATTTAAATCAAATATGATCTAATCTATAAAGATCAAATCTGATTTAAATTAGTTAGGAATAAATCTTTTAGAATAGAATCATATCTTTAATTTTTAAATTTTAGTTGCAAATTAGATATGTTAGATAGGATTAGATAATTTCCAATTTTAGAATTTATGTATAAATAGGCAACTTGGCCTATAGACAATAGAGAATTTTGATCATATTTTTTTATCATGGTTTAACTACCAATAAAATTGTGAGGTTTTCCTCATGTTGTTCTGTGTGATGCAGAATGTTCTATCTTTTCCCTGTTATCTACGTTTCCAAGGACAAGTTTCTTGGGGGTTTAGTAGGGAAGGTCTTTACTCTACGTCTTGTTTTCTATCAAAGTGTGTGCCTGGAGTTTCTGGATCTTTATATCCATGGGGTTCCGTATCATTTGGCTTTGGTGAGAGGTCTCCAACATTTAGATCTGTCAAGTAACAACTTGTCTGGATCAACTCCAGCAGCTCTACAGGATATCTGTTCTAGAATACCTGAATGTTTCTTTTAACAGGTTGGATGGTGAAGTACCCACAAAAGGTGTCTTCAAAAATGCAACTGCAATAGCAGTAATTGGTAATACTAAGCTTTGCGGGGGAATCTCTGAGCTGCGGCTACCACCATGCCGAGGTTTGAAACATAGTAAACATAATTTCAAGCTGATAGCAGTGATAGGTTCTGTGGTTGCTTTTATTCTTCTATTGTCATCTACATTTGCTATTTATAAGATGAGGAAACAAAAGAATAAGCCAATTTCTGATCCAGCAACAACTGACCAGCTTGATATGGTGTCGTATCAAAGGATTCACCAAGCAACTAATGGTTTCTCAGCTAGCAACTTGATAGGATCTGGAAATTTTGGCTGTGTCTATAAAGGCAGTCTTGACTCAACAGACAGAATTGTCGCCATAAATGTCCTCAACCTTCAAAAGAAGGGAGCTCACGGGAGTTTCGTTGCTGAATGTAATGCACTAAAAAACATTAGGCATCGAAATTTGGTTAAGATTCTAACATGTTGCTCCAGCACAGATTACAAAGGCCAAGAATTCAAAGCTCTAGTTTTCAAATACGTGGAAAATGGAAGCTTAGATAAATGTTTGCATCCAGATATTGAAAGTGTAGGATTGCTGCAAACCTTGAGCCTTAACCAAAGGATAAATATTCTAATTGATGTTGCTTCTGCAATACATTATCTTCAATACGAATGCAACCATCCTGTGGTTCACTGCGATATAAAGCCAAGCAACATTCTTCTTGATGATGACATGGTTGCTCATGTGGGTGACTTTGGATTGGCAAGACTTCTCTCAACTATTAATGGCACCTCTCATAAGCAAAGCATTACATCTGGAATAAAGGGGACTATTGGTTATACTCCTCCAGGTATGGTGTGATACTGTTTAGTACACTTATTTTTTGAGTTCTTGCAATTCAGATTTTTTTTTTTTTTTGAGTTACCTTTTTAGTTATTACTTCCGGAGCATTGACCAATTTGGAACATACTGCAGAGTACGGAATGGGTTCTGAGATGTCAACACAAGATGACATATATAGCTTTGGGATTCTTGTTTTGGAAATGCTAACAGGAAGAAGACCTACCGAGGAAACTTTTAAAGATGGTCACAATCTCTATAGCTACGTGAAAATGGCATTGCCAGACAAATTTTTGCAGCTTGTGGACCCAGTGATTCTGTCTATAGAGTTAGAAGGAGTAGCAACAGCAGAAGGCAACAAGGGGAACCTGACACTTAAACGACCTAATGCAAAGAAGTGTTTACTTTCACTCTTTAGGATTGGACTAGCTTGTTCAGTGGAATCATCAAGAGAAAGAATGAGCATGATAGATGTCAGCAGAGAGCTAAACCAAATAAAGAATTCCTTGGTTGTTGGTGAGATTAATGGAGACTAACTAAACTGCATGTATATAGCCACAACATATAGGATGTAGAGGTGCCAAAAACGGTACTGCTACCAATTTACGTCTTTACACATTCCATCTCATTTTCTTTCATTCTTCCGTGTTTTCTCTAATTGATTTTGCTGGTCTTTCCCCTTCATATTTTGTTCATGCTTATGCCTACAGATACAAACTTAACTTGTTTCAACTATCTTGGTTCATATTAGCTTATTAAACTAAAATTACACAGATAGCTGGATTCTTCCTGAATTTCAGGTTGCTGAAAGCCTGATACTTGTGATTGTGAATATTCAAGCTGGAATCAAATACAAACTCGTTATAGTTGAAACTTGGGTATGATTCTTTTTTTGGTCGGTAATCTTGGGTATGATTTGAATATTTGGTTGTTAGCCTAGCCATAAAAAACTCGGATACACAACCATGGTCCATCGCCAAAATTGTTGAGCACTTTAGGCAACAAAAACCCAAAACCCAAAATTTATAAAGCAAACGTATCAATTTGCTTCTATTCATAATAAGCATATGGTAATAACAATAATTAACATTTACAAAAGTGAGCTACCAAAAACCACTGAGGGGAATTTTAAGGAGACACAGTTTTACAAGCCTCCCTACCAATGCACAACACTTGACTACGGCTTGGTGTAGTAGTTACAGAGGTGGCTTTGGCCTCAGTAGATGAAAGTTCTAAATCAGAAGTACTATCACGACTAGAATCACAATACTGTCCATCTGCCTTGTTCAACTTATCAATTAACGAGTGCCTGATATGTGAACCAACTGTCCAAGCTTCGGAAAGATTTATCCCAGGAGGGCTAATTGTTGCCACAGGTGAATTGGGACTGCTTAAAGCATCCGCGTGCAATATATCTCCTATTCTAGACAGTATGCTGAAGGCTAAACTTGCAAGAACTCTGGAATATGCTTCCAAGATGGAATGTCCAATATCCTACAGAAATAGAAAGGAAGAAACTAACATCACCACTAAATGTTTGCCAAAAATTTCACACCTTGAATGAGAAACTTTTGGACCTCAACAACTTGTAATTTTCCTTTCCTTCTATAGTTGCCTTTTTCTTTTTCAGTTGAGACAATAATTCAATATAACATAGATTTTCCATTTTTTGTTGGGAGAAAAAACAACAACATGGTTGTAAATGAAGCAGATCAAACAAAAGCATATGTACAAAACTTCTCACACTCAGAATAACCAAGAAATATATTAGTATAAAACTCACCTTTCCATACTGCACTTTAGCAGCATCAAGAAATGTTTGAGGAAGGTTTGGATATCTAGTTTTAAGCAGCTTTAAAAGTGTTTCTGCACGGTCCAACAATAGTTCCACCTTATCTGTACTTGGCATGGAGTCCCTCATGAAAGGCCATGAGGTTCGAAGTGGGGATTTGCCACTATCTTCTTGCATAATTCTCTCTTTCCATGAAAATGTAACAGCTTCTAATCTATTAACGGTCTCCAGGGCACTATGCTCAGATTTCAAATTGAGAGACTTGAGCATTTCTTCTCCAGTACATGATTCAGCCGTCAAAACCTTGTGCAGTTCCTCTCCCAGGCTTGCCTTTCCAGACTAAAACATAGAAACAGATTTCGTTAATGATGCAATGAAGATTGCAATACAATACACAAGAGGTCTACCTAGCATTATGATTGCTATATTTCTTCATCCAAGAATGAAAAAGTCCCCATGATCAGGGTAATCGAAAGATGCAAATTTCTTGCGTAATCAGATTAAGGACCAATAATATTCCATGTATTGGAATTTCTTTCTATTCCTGATCATACTTTACACCGTTAGCCCCATTCACTTTTTTATTCATCATCATACTTCACACCTTTAACCCCACTCTACTTTTGTCCTGGATTTATCCCATTTTGCTGCTATCTTTGACCATCACTAATGCAGAACTGTTTGCTTGAGGCTAAAAAAGCATATAATTTCCAATTAAGATTGAAGTTATTCAATCCTCAAAGTTGATCACCTTCAGAAGTGCATCCTTAATAATTGTTGGCACAGGCATTTCAAGCAACATATTATCATTGATAGATCTGGCAGCCTTGAATATTTGATGTACCACCCTTCCCTGATGAATCAGCCTCTTTCTTTCAGTGTCAGAAAGCCCAGTACTTGGTACCTGGGGTGAGCGAAGCCACCATCTTTTGCTTTGTCGTCCACTTGTGCTCCTCCCTTCTGCCCGGCTTCCTCTCTCTTCATACCAAAACTCTGTATTCACCATTGAGTCGAGTGTCTCCTGTCAACCAGAACATTAAAATGATGATACAGTCTACTAAGTAATTTCACAGAATGTTTCAAGATCTTTGATGAGAATGAAAATGTGACCTACAATAAGCATAGAGTCCAACTTCTGGAGTGCTGGAAGATTCATGTGGATGTCTGCACGAGCTTTTGGGGTCATTATCTGTTCAAAGATGATGACTATCTTATTTTACTGCAATGTGATTTATATAAAATATTCGATTATTTCCTTTCCAGCTCAAATATAAGATACCTCAAAGATTCCACCATTTGCACCATTTTGCTTTGCAGGAACTAACTCAACCATATAGTTTGTAGGTGACAGCAGCCAGTCCATTTCTCTTCGCCATTTTTTCTTCCTTTCTTCAGGTAGTGGTTCCAATTTCCACAACTCACCAAAAACCGTCACTGCATATTTTCATCGAATTCTTAGACTGGCTTAAAAATATAACCAGATGAAGAACAGAACTAAGCAATGTCACATGTTCCCTTGTAAGTAAAATTCTGGCGTTTCATCTGATATAAAGGAATTTTTTGTTTTCCATTTTTAACATAAAAGCTTTGACTAGGCAGCCCATTTCATCTTTCCAGAGATAAATTTTTTAAACTATATCTAATTTTATCAAATATCAATGGAATCAAAAGATTGAAAATAAGAAATAAAAAAATAAAATGCTCTCAAAGCAAACCTGCTAGGTTTGTGATGGCATTAGACAATGCCAAAGCTGTATTGAGGCCCTTAGTTCCTCCTGTAATATCATCACCTAGCAACAACTTTGCAAACTTTTCTTTCATGGCTTCTACATCTGAATATTGCATAGCATAAGCAGGCATCTCTTTAACATAAAAATGTTCAGGACTTTGTGAGAATTCCCATTCTTCTAATCCTTGTTCATCATCTCTTTTCATTTTCAAACATTTTGAAGAGAATGATCCGAAAGCATCTTTACTGGATGAACAACTGAAGTCGTCATCATTGAATGAATCAGTTATGCATCCATCTCCTCTACTAGTTCTGCTTTCATCTTCAGAAGATTGATTATCATGAATGCAATTCTCAAGGCCGTTATATGTCATAATCCCTGAAACATTCCATTATAAATTCATGAATATTATGATTTCCACTCCAACACTTGCTATGATTAAACTTAGCAACATAACATTATAACCAAATCCTCAAGGACATAATTAGATCTAGCTGTAGATGTCAAATCCATAAAAATATGTTCTCATTCACGTTGGACAAATAAAGCGATACAGGAAGCAATGCAACTAAAGAAGCATATGAAAAAATAAAAGTAAAACTGGAAGTATGCCAACACCATGTTTGCAGTTGAGGTTCTATCACAAAAGGGACTTTACTGATTGTCAATTGATTACAACTGGTGCCTTTTAAGGAACAACATGTACATTTTCTACTACGTCCTCACATAAACTACGTAGCAACATTCAACAAAGTTAGGCCAGCTTCTTTAACACATCTACAAAACGTGATTCTTAAATACTCAAGATCTTCAGAAGTAGTCAGAGTTATTCTACCAATGTCATTCAGCATGAACAATTATTGATTGAGAGTCCACCATTTCTCTTTCACGGATGTTCCAAAGTCATACATTTTTGTGACGCTTCCCCACTACAAGGTCAAACATCTCTGCTGGTCGACATAGTAAATTAATGGGATTTAACTGCAATATTGACTAGAAGTCTAGAATATATGTTATCCCCTCCAGTGTTAAAATTTGTTTATGTCTTAATGACAATTAAATCATATTTGTTTGTCTGAAAAATATTGTTAATAAACTGGTGATTTGTTTAGACAAAAGAATCTATTGCACTGTTGTCCTATGAAATGCTTCCATGAAGACATGCCAGATCAGGCACCAAGTAGCCCACTCAGGTTCACACCAGAGAGAACGGCATAGCCATCGGTCAAATTTGTCCACACTCTAGATGTAGCACACTAGTCACATGCAAGTGACATCAGCAAATTTGTTTATTTCTTTTATTTTTTTTTGACCGAGCCATAGTAGAAAGTAACAAGGATGCTTGGTTGATTTAGGTAATTCAATATTTATTTTTTAAATAAAATTTTGTGTTTGGATTTTGTGAATGAAAATGAAAATAAAATGGTAAAAAGATTATTTTATAATAGACTAACCGGATCAAACCAAATTAACGGGTCCAGTAGACTATGACACTAGAATTTAAACCCCAAAAAAAACATAAAATAAAACATGCGAGAGTCACGCCTCGCTTTCTGTGTAGTGACAAAAGATCAATACTTGAATAAGATAGCGATGAAAGACTTAAATTGCTCAAATATCTCTGGGATTTTTATTGTGAAGCCTATTATTTGGGCCATGTAAATTCAAAAAGCTTTAATTTTGAAAGTTTTGGGAGAATAATGAGTAGCATTGATCGCCTAAAAGCCTAGCCAAAATAATCGAATAGATCAACAAAAAAAAAAGGGAGAGAGAAACGAATGGAAAATAGAAGCTTCCGTGTACATGACAGAATAGGACGACGACAACCGCTTGGAATTCAAATGAAAAGAAAAGGGTGGGGGGGGGGGGGGGGGCAATATAGGCCCAGTGCAGAGACAAGATAGGCCCATAAAACATACGGGTCCCATCCAATCCAAATAGAAAGAAAATGAGCAAATCCTCACTTTGGAAATTGTTAGTGCAGTCATAATAGCCTAATTCCACTAACCAAAGTATAATATCAGAAACTAATTTAATTCATAATAAGAATATAATGTTAGGATTTAAAAATAAACTTTCTAGAATTAAAATTTTTATAATTTATCCACATCATGTTAAAAACTAAAGTGAAAGTTTTATACGAAGGGAAAATATTTCAATTTTCAAGTGTTTAAAACCGAAGTCCTTAACCAAGGCCAAGAACTGGTGGTGGTGCGTCCCCACTTTTGTTACCCATTCAATTTGAGTCTGCCTGAGGCAATGGGAGTGGCAATGGCAGAGGTAGTGGTTACAACAGAATTAATGAACATTTGACTGAGGCCGAGAGTCCGCCAACGTGTGTTGTTCAGATTTCAGATTGCAACGCTTTCATCCCTTATCGGATCAACCTCCATGTGATGTACTGGCAATCGGGGGTTTGGGAAGCTATACTTATATCGTTCTAGCAAGGATTGGAGTGGTCTTTCTACAAAATTTTCAGTGTGCTAGTTTAGTACTCCTATCATGATTTTAAATTACAGCTGTAATCCAAATAATTTTTATTTTAATGCAAATCCAAATTATAGTTACATTACAATGACTACGATTGCAAAATACTAAGTTTGTAGGAAAATGCGGCCCATGCTACTACAACTGGAATTGCGATGCTGTTGTAAAAATTTCCAAAACCACTATTAGCAAGTATATTGGAAGAGGGAAAAAAAAAAAAAAAAAAGGTTTATGATTTTTTTAAGATGTTTGTTAAGAATGTTATAATAAAGTAGAGGATAGGTATTATTAATTTATTATAGTATAAGTATACTCTTTATAAATTATGGCTGAATTCAGCTAACTATTTTTCAAAAGGAAAACTTACAGCACTAAAAGAGAGAGATACACCGAACCAAGTGACATGCAATATGAAACTCAGTAAATTTTATATACTATCATTCTAAAGTTATAGTATTAGGTAGTGACTATGATAAATAAACATTTTAAATGATTTGATAATGTAAAGAAATTTCACACTCAAACCTTTTAATATTCAGTAGAAAAAAGGTAATACATTACAAATCTCTCAGTCGAAAGATCTATACTTGTTAGATGGTGCATTTAACAAATTTATTTTTCCCTGCTGTTTGGACCTTAAGAAATAAATTAATAAATCAGCTAACTAAATTATTTATACTCATGGACCCCATAACCACAACCTTATAATTCAATTCAATTAGTGGCTACTTAATTTAGCCTTCACCACATCAAAAAAAAAAAAAATGAAAATTAACATTTTATTTTCAAGTAAAAGAATTCGTGAACTATAATTACGTCTTTCATAATGAACTGTATCTTTTGCGATTACTTGATTTTAATTGTTTACTCCTTATATGGTTAATTAATGAATTCATATTTTTCTCAAAAATGAAAAAGATATAAGATAGAATAATAAAAATTATTTAAAAAAAAAATTGGAGCATGGGGACTTAACTGTCTTCGTGCTCGTCAAAATCAATGCTAATTTTGGCTGTCCTAGTGCAGCAAGCTAGTCTTTTTCTCATCATCAACATCCTTTCCTCTTTTGTTGTGACTCCTATTTTTGAATCCGAATTCAGGCTTCAGCTGAAGGTCACTGTTGCTTCAACTCTCCCACTGTGCCCTTCACCAACCGTATCCCAAAAATGTTATCCAAAGCTTTTTTCAACAATTATACTCTCACATCATAATTTCTTTTTTGAACCCAATGGCCTAGCATGTCACAACATAGCATTAAATTTCACGCATGTTTGAATAAAACTTCTTTCCAAGACAGCTAATAATCTTAAATTCTTTGAAAAAAGCTTTCAAAAAAGAAAAAACAGTTATTTATTCTTTTTTTAAAATAATCACTTATCCATCATGTCGAATATAAATGATACACAAATAGAGAGATTAATCACCAATTAGCTCCAAATACGAACATGTATACGAGCAAAATACAATATGAGATCCTCGCGTACAAAACCAAACTATATTCTCAAATCTAAGGCTGCATAAAGCATTTTGCCCGATCATACACGTAAGAATATTACACTATACATAACTACATGATATTATTATGATTATTTGTTATACATTACACAAAAGTACACATGTCACGTGTTATTCTGAGAAGGGATTAATTATCATCCGATAATCAGAGGTAAAAAATTTTAAAAAAATAAAAAGTACACTGTTTGAGCAAAAGGCATTACTTTCGGAAACTTTCTGAAGCTACGGTCAAAAAGTATGAGAAGTGAAGAAATGGGGTCTGATGTACCATGTGTCCACGCAGATTTCACCTTTTCATTCCCTGATTTTTTTTCAGATAATGACTTTTGCATGAAAATTTTCTCTTTTTTTTTTTTTTTGCCCCTCATTTTCTTTTTTTCTTCAAAATATTTCCAACGGAAACTAAGAATAGCATACTTGGCAGTTGGTTTAAATCTCTTAATCATGGTTTGATGAAAAGTTAGAGAGTAAATTTTGTACAAGCCATAATTTTAGAGTTTCAAAGGAAGATTCAAACACATTGTAACGTGTTTGATTTCCACCGCAAATGGTGACTTTCAAAAATGATTTTTTTTTTTTTTCAACGCACATTGGCGTTTCATAGGATCAAAAATAAGCACACAGCTACTGGATCCAATCAAAAACATATGTAGAGTGGAACTAAATAGTGATCCTACCAAACTTTTGAGTACAGTTATTACTTAATCACTATAAAACACATGCAGGTCGGTTCTCACAAGTGAAAAAAAACAAGAGAATGACAAATATTTTCTTCCTAGCTCAACTCAGACTTCAAATTTCAAGCTAGTGAAATCGAAACACAGCGTTTAAGCTCAGGTTGGGGTTGTACTTTTTGTTGATCAAACAAAGCTGAATAGAAAAGTGGAAAATACCTGAACTCCTTCGGGAGTGTAGATCTTGCAGTGTTTTTCCAGCACAGGAGAGAAATAGTTGTTTTTTTGTTTGTTCAGCTTCGAAGCTTAAATGGCGTTTCTGAAGGTGTTCAATTTTTGGGGGCGAGTTTATCGATGATAGAGGAAGAATGAGATTGAATTGAATTGAAGAAATGCAATAATGGTGATGTGAGTTTGCATTTATTAGCGAGAAAGGAGGAAGTGGAACAACAACAACAACATCTAGCGCTGAAGAATGATGATACCGAACGCAATGTTAAGTCAATCTGGACCGTTGAGTGGAGGTGGTCCCACTTCATTTTGGACGGTCCCGATTGCAAGAACTGTGCAAGGCTAGCGCGGGAAATGGGGTTGAAGTGGGTGGGCCCATTTTTATGTTGGGGTTGAAGGGTGCCCAATGCGTGCGGGGCCCAAGGATAGCGCCGTAGTTTCGTACGTCGATAGCACTTTCTTGGGATTTTCAAAATTAAAAGTAGCTCAATCGTGCCGTGTGTCCAAGGTAAGTGCTCCTCATTCACTTGGTGGCCCAAGGTATTCAATAACATTTACAATTTCAGTTTCGTAGTGGGTTACAGACCCAAAAAAAACTGTAGCAGGTGTTGAATATTCTTTTTCGAAATTCTTTTCAGAGTTTGAATTTAAAAATTATGCTAATAAATGTTTTTATCTGTCATTTTCGTTAGGTTATTAATGTTTCTTCCCAGTTTGAATTTTGAACCATGCTAATATATTTTTTTATTATGTATGTGAAAATATAGAGTCAAATTCAGAAATACATAACAACAGCTGCATTTGTTCACTTTATTCTCTAGAGTATAATGTCCGAAAATGTAGGATATGGTACTTCATAAAGAGAATGTATACTTGAAAAGATTTTAGGAGAATTGAAAACGTCTCTTATAAATTGTTTGTAGTTTTGTGGAACAAAGGTCACAGCAAAATAGGAGCTCCTAGACCTACCTATACAATGTCCAGTTTCCAAACCATGTTATGAATTCTCATTGTTACAAAGTTCATGAATCATTATACCGGATATGAGAATTGGATTTATCTTCTGTGCCCATAAATGATGTAATAAGCATATGATGTTCACAAGAGATGCAAAAAATTTTCCGCGCCAAGATATTAATAGGGATTCAAGTGTTAATACATAAGGATTTTGGCAGGGTGACTAGAGAAATGAAATATTCTCTTTCTGCTTTTTTGTTTTCACATTCCATGATGAATAAAGAATCATATGTAAATTTATGGAGATTTTAGTGTATATACTAGGGATTAAAAATCTTTTCTCTCTTTAAAAAGGTTGGAAAGATAGTGAATTCTGCATTTAGAATTGATACACTAAATTTCTCGAAATTTCACAAATGGTTCTCTAATAAAACAATTGTACGGAATATTACAATGGCATTGCTAGGTGGTACGAATTGATTTTTGTCACAATATCACGAAGGCTTTATAACCTCTCAATGGGAGAGTGGAAATGTTGAACGTGGAGAGAGAACATTGAGAAAACACTAAAATACAGCAAAATTCTTTATCTTTTATGGCTTTCATACGCCGTTTCATGAAAACAATTTCGTATCATAAAGCAATTTGTTATATTACAATCTCTATAAAATTACATACAAATCCCCATTATTATGGTACTCATAATAATAAAAAAAAAGATTTCATAAGCATCATTGAGGCCCGTTTGGTTATATTTCTGGGAGGCTCAGAAAGTCTTTTATTGGAATGAAAATAAAAATATACAGTAATTAATGTGTTTGGTATATAAAGACCGTTTTTTAGAAGACCTTTTGAAATTTCAATAGACCTTTTGGGAGAAGTATCCTTGAGGTTACTTTTCATTCTAAAAAAAGACATTTTGAAAAAGAATCTTACTATTACTCTTACATCAACAACCAAAAATAATTTTATTTTATACTATCTAAATAAAATTCATTCTCCTAAACTTATTTTTGATATATTTAAACTAAACAAAAATTATTCTTTTAAAAGATCTTCTCCCAAAAATTAAACCAAACGGACCCATACTCCATGTATAGGTTGTGAACATGTGAAATGCCTCCACGAGAATCTTAGTTTAGACCTAACATTCTCATTTTATGGTTTGTTTGGTCTTTCCCTTTCTTAATTTTCTATAAATTGAAGCTATTATCAATCTCATTTTGGTGCAATTTGTTTAAATCAATGCATTCCCTTGGCTCCTTTGCCTAGAAAGAAATTAATTACTTAGGGTTACTTTAGTATCATGACAAAAAGTGCAAAAATTTTATTAAATTAGATTTATGAGTAAAATTATATAAAAAAATTAATACTAACTTTTTACCTCTATTTTTACACTCAGATCAATCTTGCCCTTACTCTCAAAAAATATAAGAGCAAAAGGTTACTAATATTGATATTGAACACTCGACTGTGCAAGTGGTTGAGATTTTTAGTTTTAATGCCTTGTAAGCCTTTTTTATTTTTTAAATGTCAACATTCAAAGTAATTAAACTCACAATCTAATAGTTATCTCTTTCATATTTCATTGAATTTGAGATATTCTGTATTCGACTCCCATTTCCCATGCCCCGCCTTCATAAAAATTAAAACAAAATGTTAACATTCAAAATTAAAAAAAAAAAGAATACAAAAAAAAAAAAACAAACAAACAAATTGTAATACTGATTAAGCCAATGAAGTAGTGGTGCTTATGGTTGATCATATGTAGAACCACCAAAAGGTTATTAGAACTAGCTGCACGTTACTAAACTCAATTAAGGCGCACGAACATCTACAGTAAAGCATCCATTACTTTTATTATTGTTTATTGTAATTAGCAGATCAAATTTTCTTGGGATCTGACCCTGATGACACTTCGTTAGTGTTTTGTGCAAAATAGCCAAATATTGTATCCAAAAAGAGAAAAAAAATAAAAAATAAAAAGGTGTCACCATTACGCATATAAAACTTAGCAGCAAAGGTATTGCCAAATGCCTAACTCTTACAAGGCTCGAGAGAAAAGCTTCATTAGAAAGGTGCCAGAAAGAAGTAAAAGGTGCAAATCATTGACACATTTTCATGTTATGGGGACGATTGGCTTTTTCTTGTCTCTTCCTTCTGGTTCAATCTCAGTCTTTGTTAATGCTAACTTGAATTTCATAATATTTTCCCTCCTTTCTGGGTTTGCTTAGCTGTGGAGTAAATGAATACTTGCAACCCAAAAGTAAATTAGAATTACATAAAAAATGTGCCTATCCTGCAGTTTCTGCAAATCTTATCTCTACTTTCCAACTCTCAGTCAAGCAAAAACAGTACAATGTTTTTCCCCCCTCTGAACATGCTTGCTTTCAACTTTTCCTCTTTCTCATTGTTAGGATGTGTTTGGTTTATAGTATGCAAACTATGGTCTAGTCCCATAGGAAACCAATTTTTTCACTTTACTCAAACCATGATATGAGGCGAAAAATCATGTTGAAATCTAACTTAATATGATTTTGCCAAACATATTACAATGAGTTAAAACTCTGTTTGTATCGTTCAAACCATGATTTGGGTTCTTGCAAAGCCAAAACAAACACACACCTAGTAGCCACAAGGTGTGAATATACAAAATCACAAATAGAACGACCAGGGGTTGCAGCAGACATAGTAAATTGGATAAATTTGTTCCATACATAGATGGTGCATACTATTTACTACCGTCAAAGTTATAAGCTTCCACAAAAAGAACTTCTTCGTGATACATGTATTTGAGTTATATATCTAGCATGATTAAACATCTGCTGCAAAAGCAAAGAATCTAAAAGATACCAAGTTTTATTACCTGAAATATCTACGTTGGCAAGAAAGAAAAAAAAAAAACAAAAAACAAAATATGTAAGTTGAATTATGATTTATGAGCATAGGAGAGGAGGCTTGTGATTTAGACCCTGTCCAAAATGGAAGAAAGAATCATTTTGATTTGGTGGTGCACTTATTGGGGATGTAACTCCCATTCAAAGGGTGGAACTTGAGGTCACAGTCCAGATGGCATGAGAACTTAAGAGATCCTAAAGGCCCTACCCTCCACTGTGTCCTGGCGTTTCCCTTGAAATCGAAACTAATCTGATTCTTTTTCCATGAATCATCCACTTCCTCCATTTGGTCAGGAGTTAAAGGTATAGAGGATGATTGAACAACATAGTTGAGATCCTTTGAGCTGTTCTTGGGCACCTCAAATGGGTCTGCAACCAGCACTGCTATGCCTTGGCCTTGGAAACTAAGGTTGAAGTTTATATCAGAAAAAGTTGCATGAGCTTTGGCATTACCATTCTGTGCCCTCACAACAATTGTGAGCTGGGTTTGGAGCAGACCAGCATAGTCATTCCTCAGAAGGTCTAGATGAGCATTGGTGATGCTGATCACAGGCACCCTTGGATGGATCACCAAGTAAGCAATGAACACTACTATGCCTGCAACAACCACTGCTGTGGCTATAATGATGCAGAGAACTGCTGCTAGCATGACTAAGGGGTTGGTGCCGCCGTGTCGATTGGTTACTAGCTTTGTCTTGAACCTTGGCATAGTGATGGTGGTGATGTTCCTGCTGGCAAAGGTTCTGCATGAAGATTGAGGGACTAAAACATGTTTCCTGCTTTACTTGTCAATTTTATTCTATGTTTGTGGGGAAGGAGGGAGGGAGCGAGGGAGGAGTTTCGCTTAAGAGTTGAGAAGCTTTAGCCAGTGAGGCACCTAAAATTGGGTAGGTTCCTTAATTCTATTTGGCGTGAAGGTTTTGGTATCTTCCTTTCCTAACTTTAAAGCATTTGATTTTGATTTTGTGCACATATATTTCTTATATTGCAAACGCTACTCATCAACTGGGAATCTTGGTTTTTATTTTAATTACAAACAGTAAAATACCAAACTTGCATTGGTAGATACCAACTCCTACCTTTTACCCTGTGTTCATAGCAAATTCTGTCCTGATGTCTAAGCAGGCCCACACTTGCATGAGAAAGCACATATTTAACTTCTACAAATTCCGCACATGAGGCGCAGCTCAGATGGCGACACTTCCGCCTCTTAAAGAAAGGGTGCAACCAATGGGGCGCGAGTTCCACTTGCAAGGGTAAAGCCCGTAGCCCCCAAACAATCCCCCCCCCCCCCCCCCAAAAAAACTTCTACAAATTCCCACTGCTGACCAAAATAAAAAAAAAAAATCTACAAATTCCCACTTGAAAAGAATTGCCACCGTATATTATAGGGAATAAGCCTTTAAAGTAAATTTATCTTATTATAGAAAATAAGACGTATATATAAAGTGAAAAAAAAAAAAACTAGAGAGTCAAAAATTTTACCGAAAATTAGTTAATATAATTTGATGCACTTAATAATTTTTGGATAAATAAAAAGATCATATCATTTTATTTCATTTAACCACCATGTATGATTTTTTGTTAAAAGTTCTTACATTATTTTCTAACTATGAAACATTGCTCATAATGTAAATTTATTTGAAAAGTAGTAAACTAAAAATATATTTACTCATAGATTAATAAAATAGATCATAATTATAACTTACAAAACAATTTAAGAGTAAATACATTTTTACGTTTTTACTTTAAAAACAATTTAAGAATATTTTTTCTGTCTTTCTTGCTTTAAAAACAAGCTTCGTCTAAAATAGCTTTCTCCTATTTTAGATGAGTGCCCCTAAAGTTTCGAGGAGGTATTTAAATTCAGTAATGCATGTCTTACGGTAAGGACAAGTAACACTTTCTCCATAAGCTCACACGAGTGTAAATCACACAATTCCGTCATACACTGATAATTTTTTTTATCAGAAAATACTCTATCGAGTAGAGTGTATGTTTTAACAGATGTCATTTTTAAAAATTTTATATTAATTCCATATGAATTAGACCAAATTTCATTAAAATTAATACAAGAGAAGTAACTGCTTGATCAGACATCGTAACTGTTTAAATTTTTTCATATTATTTTTAGTATACAAAACAAACAGAATGATTAGGTAAACTAATCCACCTCGGATTACTGGAATAGCATATAAACATAACATCAGTAATGACAACGGCCTAGCATGCATAGCTGGTAAGATTACTTTTGGTACGAAATGGGTTAATGTTATTTATTTATTTATTCATTTATTTTAACTATTTTTGCAACTGTGCCAGAAAACGAACTAAGTTACTAGATAATTGATGTCCTCACTATCTATAAATCAGCGTGTTCTGTTTGAATTTGCACGATGCTAAAAGTTAAGGGCAAAACAAACCTCACCAAGAAGCCTTAATAAGGTGTCAGAAGCTAGAATCAGCTTTAATCACGAAAGTTTTTCGTAGTTAGATGGTCCATTATCAATTAATATCTTTCACTCGTATAAAACACTATGAACTTTTTAAAACCCAGCCACTTATTATAGATTGAATTGTTAAGAATCTGGGAATGCTAAGTATTAATACAGTATTCAACAGCAGCTTTTCATGATGTAGAGTTATTAATGTTCATATTTACAAAGATGTGACAATGCAAATCCTCAAACTCGATTTAAGATATAATGTTATTTGTCCAACACTTGAAAGTTACTTGGTAAAAAAGGACAATTTGCTAGGCGTCAGAATAATAGCTTTGCACGCATTAAGTGATGCTGTATACAGTCTAGAGCATTCAAATAAAAGTGCAGTAAGACCAAAACTATTTTCAAATGACTTACAAAGATATGTCAAAAGTATCTATATCATTACTCCTTGCACATACATATTCTGGCTGTTATTACAGATACAAACGTAAGAACCACAGTACCGGAAAAGAAACCCTGATAAGCGACACAAACACAGCCAAGGCAGGGAAAGGAGAAATCCAATCAAAATAAACTCAGTATGTTAACAAATAGCACTGGCACATCTTGAACTTTCTCTGCAAACTACATGGCAGAATCATAACATAGTGCCAACAATGAACATTCCTATCCGTAAATAAACACAGAAAACTGAATAAAACAAACTATAACACATTTAAAATTAATTTGCTGCAGTAGTTATAAAATAGTATCACACATTTGTGTAATTCGTAAAATTTTCAAAAAAAATATTTGCAGCTTTGAACATTCACAAGACATACCAAACAGGAAGACTTGGAAAACATATAAGAATGAAAGACTTTGACACTTATGGCAAGAGTTAGCCATTGGACAATTATTTGTGACGACAACGGCAGGTGCTTGACCTTTGCAATGCAATCTCATAGATAACTATCAAAGGTAATTGAAGCTAATAGAGACAAAGGAAAGATAAAAAAGAGTAACATAAACAAAAGGACTATTGCTAAGTCCTGTAGCCTTGGAGAAAGATCGCTCCTGTCAATCAATTCTTAATCTCTTCAAATGAATGGGAAACTTGCAAGTGATCATCGAATGCAAAAATGCATTGATCTCTTCAAATTGACGGGCTATATATAATGTATCCATCTGGAGCTAGCCACAAAGTAAAATCCCAAATGACCATAACCACAATATGATTTCCATAGCTATCATAAAGAAAAGCTATAATAATAATGTAAGGTATATCTCTCCGTTCATAAGTATTGAACTGTCAATCTAAGTTTATGAAGCTGACAAAAAACAAACAAAACCCTCACAGTGGCAAGTAGACCACTCAAGGGGCTTTATCATTTAACTCCCCAAGTTGGGTCTTACTCATGGTCCTCCATACATGTCCCTAATTGCATCACCAAGGCGATGACATAAATGATAGAAGTATAGAACATGATAGATCACTATCATGAGGCATTTGCATTTGAGCCTTCACATGGATTATAAAAAAAATCCATGTAAGAACATAGTTACCAAATTGGCTCCAAACCCCATCGTACCATGAACCAATTCGTGAGTACCAAATTGCGGTACTTCTGAGATCTGGAATGCAACCCACACCGCCAAGCTTGGTGAGCTAACTTGTTAAAGCATTTTGAACAAAAGAAAAGAGAAAAAGACGCTGGAGATTCAAGGAAAAGAGCTTCTGCAAGGGTTGTACTGGTGAGAAAAAGCAGAAAGGCAGAGAGCCAGAGATAGACAGTGAAAGAGTGAAAAACAGAGGCGAGTAGGACTGTGGAAGCATCAACAAAACCCTATTGAGCCTTCTCTGTTGGGTTTTCTCAACCAAAAGGCACCATGTCATATCATTGAACTTAAGAAAAAATCAAAAGAAATAATAATCTGATATTTAAAATGGGCTTATGGTTGATTGATTTATGTAGCCAACCTTAGGGACAAGGCTTATTTGTTATTGTTTTTCATGAAATATTAAAGTTTTTAAGCATTCACTTAATAACTAAGAGAAAATTCATTAATTTTACACTTATTCTATGATGGTATTATATTTCATACAATTTTTAATTTATGATTTTTAGACAAATTTCTACTAAAAATTTATTAATTAATATATTAAAACATAGCCTAACATACCAACTAAGTATAACCGCAATGTACTGCATATTTAATTAGGTAGCGAGTCGTGCACCACATACATATATCAAAGAGTGTTGCAAACCTGGTAACTACGTGTAAGAACATGGAAGAACTCAATTTGCAGCTTTGTTGAAGCAGCATAACAGCCATGAAAACACCCAGAGAAGAACTGCCTGGGGTGCTATTCCCCAAAATATTAAAAATAAATTGAGGAAAAATTTTTGCTAGGATAACGATCATAAACTGATAGCCAAATGCTAATAATACCTGGACCAAATTATCCAGTCAAATAAATCATTTCATATTATGATCGTTCTATCATATATATGTAATCCAAAATCCTCACCCACCAGAAAAAAAAAAAAAACTACAATTCCTGAACTGCTATGAAGTTCTTCTCAAGTAGCAGAGTGTGAGCAGCTTCAAAAATATTAACTCCGAGAACATAAAACAGACAACAGAAGAAACAAGAATAACCACATTCATATAAACATTTTAATATGAAGAGAAGTGAAGGGAGTAGATAGGAAAAACCAACTACTGGTGCAAAAGATTTTCAAAAGGAAAGGCTACCACCATGGAGTGAAAAAGATAAAACTCACATAACACTATTTTAAAGGCTAAGCCAAGACAGTCAAGAGCAAGCAAAACCTGCCTATCTCTGTCAGTGACGGCTATTGCTATGTACTGAAAAATTTCAACATAAAGAAAAAAACTAAATTTTGTCTAGATTACAATTTGACATGAGCTTTCCACCTCCTGGAAAGACTGTCATATCTGTCCCTCGCACTCCTACCCTCTCCATAGAACACATCCTTCAACTTCATCATCGTCGATTCATATATGGTGATCCTCTTATCCAGCATGTCTTCAGCAGACCTTCTCACCTCAGACAGCCTACCTAACTTAGAAAGACCAACGAGCAACGCGTTCGCTGAATCATTGAGTGGCTTAACATGATTATCAACCATGTAACTCCAAATCGAATGCGCCGCCTCAGGGTCATCACAATCGAACAACATCGCGATGGCCGCGGCGCAGTTAGTACTCGTGGGCGGCCACTCGTTCTTAACCATCTCGTTGAAGAACCTCTCCGTCTCACGAACCTTCTTGTTTCTCACCAAGCACTCGAAAATCATGTTATAAGTCAAGGAATCAGGGAAAACACCCTGAAACACCATCTCATCGAGCAGCCGAAAAGCGTGACCAATCTCATTGTTATTACACATCAAACCAATCACCGCATTGTACGTTACCAAGTTAGGCACGACCAACCCACTTCCAACCATCACATCCCACATGGGGACAGCATTAACCGCATCATTTCGCTTGATAAGAATATCAATAGCATTGGTAAAGAATTTCAAACCTGGGAAGCAGTTATGGTCCTTCATCACCTCCAAGAACTTCAGAGCCTCATCAACCTGCAAGGCACGAACCAATGTCATCAAAAAAGCATCATAGGCCGCCAAGTTCTTCCTATCCCAACCAACTCGAACCACCATCTCGCCGAACGTGGTCTTTGCCTTCGCGGCATTCCCTTCCTTCTCCCACCCTTCCAGCAAAATTGCAAATGTATCCGCATCCGGCGCAATCTTCACTTTGATCTTCTCGAAGAACTCCAACGCCACATTGGTCTGATTCTCCTCGCGGCAAATCGCGCTTAACAGCGAGTTCACTGCAACAACATCATGTACAATTCCATACCTATCCATTACATCGAAGCTCATGAAGGCTTCATTGAACCTCCCTGCAGTGCAGTAGCTCTCGAAAACGGACACGAATGTTGGCAATGAGAGCAGGTTTTCCTGCTTCATGGAACGAATCGCGTCCCACATGGGCTCGAAGAGCCCATTCTTACCCAATAGGTCGACCATCAAGTTCCAGGCGTGGGCCGAGTGCTTCGCGAGGTGCCCGGCCCACCGGAAGAACTTGACGGCCGACGAGGGCAGGCTATAGGACAGCCTGAGGACCTCGTGGACCTGCTCCTGGGAAGGGCGGATCCCCGAGGTCGTTAGGGCGGTTTCGATGTCGCTGGGAGGGGTTCGGGTGAGGAGGTCGCACAGTGCTCTTGCTGTCGGGGACACGTTGGGGGTTTCGACATGGGAGGGGAATTGGTTGGGTCGTTGGGTTTTCGGAATTGGTTGGGTTGTTGGTTGTGGTTTGTTAGGGTTTTTGTTGTTGGATTGTTGGGTGATCTTTTTGGGAGGGTATTTGAGGCCACTGGTCCTAGGGTTTTCGGCCACTGCCTCCATATTTGATGATTGATTGGATTGTTAGGGTTTTTGAGAGATTGAAGAAATCAATCTCGAATTAATGAGTGTTTTCCATTTTTTCTTTTTTCTTTTTTTTTTTTTTCCTTAAATTTTGGGGGAAAATGGAGAAGGTTTGAAGGTTGGAATTGCAATAAGAACTGGGATTTTAGAAAAAAAAAAAAAAAAAGGGGAAAAAATTTGGAAAAATGGTGTTTTAGAAGCGGTGATCAATTGAATGGTGGAATGTGAAGGGGGTGTTGTTGGTGGAGTCCAGTTTCAGTGAGCCAACGAAATGGCACGGAATTGACTGAATGATGTTTCGTTCATGGAGGCTGCAGAATGGAAGAGGAAGCAGAGAAATGTGGCGAGGTGATTGCGGAAGAAACGAAGTTTGGACTTGGCGGGACTGTGATCCACTCTCAATTCGCGGTTACGAAATGGGCCTCCGTGTTGGGATGGCCCAAATAAGTTTGGACCCTCTACTCCATTTACCATAAATCGAAGTGTCTAATTGCTGTGCTCTTGCCTATGGCATCTCGCTTGATTAAAGTAACAAAGGATTTGCTAGTATTAGGTGGCGGTTCTATCCTCACTTGCTCATCTCTTTTCTTATTTTTAACTTCACTAAGAGCTTCTTAAAATAAAAAGTAAAAAAATTGCTATATTTTATTCATAATTTGACACCTCAACAATTTCATAAAAAAATATAATAAAAATGAGAGACAATAATGATTCACAAAACTAAAGTATTAAATAATCAATGGAATAAAGCAAAATTTTTTTGTTACTTTGAAAGCAACTAAAAATTTCTCCTCCATTAATTGGTAAAAATATTTTCATTCAAAAAATGAGATATATGTATATAGATTATAGAGAATGACATTTGACATAAATTTCGATTCAATGACATAAACAATTGATTCACTAATAACTGATCAATAACATTTACATATGTTCGTAAGCCATACTGCAAGGCAAAAATATTTGCATTAAAATTCAAAAAGCAACATTCTTCAGAAAACAATAATTCATCATGCTTGTAAGCAATATGCCTTGACAAACTTGAGATTAAGGGGTTTGCTTTTACCTCATGCTCAGCTTTAAACTAGCTCTTCCTTCCTTTTCGCTTAGATGCTAGGCTAAGTCATTATTCTCTCCCTCTTTAAGCTTCTCATTTGATATTGTTGTCAAATAGAAACAATCCACATGTGATAGAATGGTCATTTGCTAAGTGATTAATGATGCAATAATTATGGGTCTAATATTCTTTTGCAGTGATCGCCATTTTGCAGGGCATTAGGCGCAACACTCCATCTTTCATTAATCCTTCTACTAGCTGGTATACTTCTTGTTTCAAGACTGAAAGCAGTAGAGGCTTCTCTTTCATATTAAGAATGGGTAATATTATTTGTATGCTCAAATAACATCTCAAGATTGAATGGTATTCGATCTTTAAAGCTAGTTCATAGTGTGAGGATTGTCCATACCCTTATCTTGACTATATTCCAAACTAATGTGAAACACAACAATTGTCTTTTCTTATAAAATGATAATATCCCATATAATAAGATGGCTAATATACACATCTCAATTATACAAAATAAAAATATTATTCTTCTTAATTTGCATGGTCAGTTATCCTCAAAACAAAACAGTTCGTATACATGAAGGAGATCACTTAAAGTTTCGATTTTGCTCTTTTCCAGGAGGCAATTTCTGCTGGTCTGTAACTAAAACAAACAACAAAAAATTGAGGATTTTGACCTCAGTAATCAATTGAGATTTCATTAAGAAAACAACACCTCAAGGATTATCACATTACTCGCAGGATTTCAGCAATTTACAAAATTAAAAAAATACATGCATTCGGTTATGATCTAGACAAGCAAGTCAAGTAATAGGTCAGTTTCAAATCCATGGCACCTGGAATTTTGCTCATAAGATTTATATACATACAAATATTAATCAACATGAACGCTAAAAACACATACACATATATACTTGATTAATTACCTAATTAAGTAGAAATACTTGGTTAGATAGCTGCTCTTCTCTTTCTAGCATCTAGTAGCTCCCAAAACAACACCATACCTTTTCCTTCCTCAACCAGCAAGTACCATGAAACACCAATTTCTTTAGGTCCTCAAATTTTCTCTTCACTATCATTTGCTAATTTGATCTCTTGGACATGCAAGGTGAAACTTTCTCTTGAGTCTCCTAGTTCTCTTCTCTCTCTCTCTCTCTCTCTCTCTCACTTTCCAACTCTTAGTTTTTTTGTGCCCACTTGCAGCCAAGACCAGAAATGATCAAGTTAGTGGTAAAATCATGGGTATTCTCCATAAGCAGCCTGCACGTTGGACTTAAGTGATGCATGTGACATTACAACACCAACTCCACACTACATACATACAAAAAGTAACAATTGATCACTTTCAATAATGTGCGACTAAAGCCATTCGGTGGTGGAGGGAGTGGAACGCGTCACACACACTCTCGCTTCCGCCTCCATTTATAATTAATTTTCTAATTAACTGATTATTTAGCTAAGATGATTTCTGTAATTGTCATAATCCTTAATTAGACTAATTAAAATATTTTAAAGGCTTAAACAACTTAAATGGTTAACAATCTTAATTAGTCTATGTAATGAATTTATCCCATCATCGCCCTAACTTGTATGACAAGGTTTCCTACCAACTTGCTCTCCTTCATTGTTCTAATGTATATTCCTTTGCTTTTTTCAAAAACTCTAACTAAATATTTTATTGGATTACTTCCTAATTTTTTTGTTTTCTTTTACTAATCCCCTATATAATTTTTCATACTTAATTACCTTTCATAAGATAATTCAATAATTAATTTTTTCTTCTAAAATATAATTAAAAATTTTTTTATAGATTTTAACATTTTTTTGACGTGCTTGTTTTTTAACATTACTCCATAAGCAATCTTGTTAAAGACGTTATCTTAATTTATTCACTGTCTCATATTATGTCACTAACTTTTATTATGATAAGTACCACTTTATTTATTTTCCTATAATTCATTTAGAGCTGATTCTTCTTCTATCCTATGAAAATGAAAATTAGTCCAATTACACCTTCACCAGTAGAGAACTCTAAATTCTGTTGAAATATAATTAATCATTATATTGGGTGTAATAATTAGAATGTTACAATAAAATTTCCTTATCTTCTTTTCTTGAATCAACTTGCCTCCGCAATAAATCAGACATTTGGAACCCAGATGCAATGTATATACTACGATGACTAGTGATCAGACAAATACTCCGATACAAAAATTCGTTGTTAAGCATATACTATTTCACAAGGTACATACTACATAAGCTCTCAGTAATGCTTCTTTAACTTCATCAAAAGTTGTGGAAATCAAGATCATTCATCATTACAAGCGACAAAATTAAAGTTTGCACCCCATGTTGTCGTGTCTTAATTCCCAAACAGAAGTGTTATATTCGATCATCTTTCACACTTTTTTCCTGCGGCCATGCAGTAATCCAAAACAAAGGGAACCTTGTCTACAACTAATTAATTTGATGGATTTCATTATATGTTGTTTGAAGATAATACACATAAATTATGGCAGCAGCAGTGTGTTCTTACGTGTGTCCAACTGCATATGTCTGTGCTGCGGTGGGCCTTCACCCACTAATCTCAATTATGTAATTTAATTTATTATCTGAAAATTTTAATTAAGGATCCTCAAATAGACCTTCAATCTCTACCGAGAGAAAGGTTTTGTGCTCTTCATTGTGTCATATGAAGACAAATTTCGCGCGGGATTCCATTGTGTTTGTCTAGTGTAGCAAACTAACCAATTTTTTTTTTTTATACCTTAATAAACAGGCATGTCAACTGCCATTCATCAGTGGCAAAGAAGGGAATTGAAGAAGGTTCCTATTGATGGATTTGGCTTAATAAAACAACGAACTGTGTTTTGGATAATGGAGATCCTACTAGCTCGTTCTTTGATTTGCATGAGAATTACAGCACACTACACTACTAGAATTTGTCATAAATGCAACCGATTTTTTCGGATGCTAAAAAAATGAATTTGCGACTGATTTTTACGGCCGATTCGAGTAAAATGGGACTAAATTTAAAATATCGATCACAAAATCGGTCGCAAAACTAAATTTTGCGACCGATATGAAAAAGGAAAGGAAAAAAATAAGGAGAATGTATTTTAGTTGCAAAATCAATTGCAAATTCAAAATTTGTGACCAATTTTGTGACCAATTTATAAAAGTCAACTAAACAAGGCGTTGAAAAAATTGCGACTGAAAAATCAGTCGCAAATCCTGAATATTGTGACCAAAAAATATGTCGCAAATTTAAAACCTTTATGTTAAAAAAATCTAGAATTTTACAACCAAAAAATCGATCACAAATCCTGAATTTTGCAACTGATTTTTTCCATCGTAAATTTAAAATCTTTGCATTAAAAAAATCTTGAAATTTGTGATCGATTGCAAATGTGAATCGGTCGCAAATCCTGAAATTTTTTGGTCGCAAATTTAAAATCTTTACAATAAAAAAATTTCGAACTTCCAGAATTTTGCGACCAATTTTTCCATTACAAATTTAAAACCATTGCATTAAAAAATTCTTGAAATTTGTGACTGAAAAATCGGTCTCAAATGTTAATAAAAAAACTTGAAGTTTGGGATCGAAAAATTGGTGGCAAATTTAAAACCTTTATGTTAAAAAATTCTTGAATTTTGCAACTAATTTTTCCGTTGCAAATAAATCTTTACATTAAAAAAATCTGGAAATTTGCGACTAAAAAATCGGTATGTGAATAAAAAAACTTGAAGTTTGCGATCGAAAAATCAGTCGCAAATTTAAAACCTTTGCTTTAAAAAAATCTTGAACTTCGCGATCGAGCCGTCGCAAATTAAAAACATTTACGTTAAAAAAATCTTGAAATTTGAGACTAAAAAATTAGTCACAAATGTGAATAAAAAGCCTTGAAGTTTGTGACCAAAAAATCGGTCGCAAATTTAAAACCTTTACATTAAAAGAATCTTGAACTTTGTGACCGAAAACTCGGTCATAAATCCTGAATTTTGCGACCGATTTTTCCGTCATAAGTTTAAAACCTTGGCGTTAAAAAAATCTTGAAATTTGTGACTAATTGCAAATGTGAATTAAAAAAACTTAAAGTTTGCGACCGAAAAATCGGTTGCAAATTCTGAAATTTTTCGATCGCAAATTTAAAACCTTTACATTAAAAAAATCTCGAACTTCGGTTGCAAAATTCGCAAATCCTGAATTTTGCAACCGATTTTTCTGTTACAAATTTAAAACATTTGCATTAAAAAATTCTTGAAATTTATGGCTGAAAATTCGGTTTCAAATGTGAATAAAAAATCTTAAAATTTGTGACTGATTACAAATGTGAATAAAAAAAACTTGAAGTTTGTGATAAAAAAATCGATCTCAAATGTGAATAAAAAAACTTGAAGTTTGGGATCAAAAAATTGATGGCAAATTTAAAACCTTTATGTTAAAAAATTTTTGAATTTTGTGATCGATTTTTCTGTTACAAATTTAAAACCTTTGCATTAAAAAAACTTGAAATTTGCTACTAAAAAATCGGTCTCAAATATGAATTAAAAAAACTTGAAGTTTGCGACCGAAAAATCAGTCGCAAATTTAAAACCTTTACTTTAAAAAAATCTTGAACTTGGCGATTGAGCCATCGCAAATTAAAAACCTTTATTTTAAAAAAATCTTGAAATTAATGACTAAAAAATTAGTCGCAAATATGAATAAAAAAACATAAAGTTTGCGACCGATATTTCGGTCGCAAATTTAAAACCTTAACGTTAAACGAATCTTGAACTTTGCGATCGAAAAATCGGCCGCAAATCTGGAATTTTGCGATTGATTTTTCCGTCGTAAATTTAAAATCTTTGCATTAAAAAAATCTTGAAATTTGCAACTAAAAAATCGACTACAAATGTGAAAAAAAAAAACTTAAAATTTGCAACCGAAAAATCAGTCTCAAATCTCGAATTTTGCCACTAAAAAATTGATCTCAAATTTGAAACTTTTACATTAAAAAGTCTTGAACTTTGTGACTAAAAAATCAGTCACAAATCTTGAATTTTGTGACTGATTTTTCGATCGCAAATTTAAAACATTTGAGTTAAAAAAATCTTAAAATTTGCGATCGAAAAAACGATCGCAAATGTGAAATAAAAAAAACTTGAGATTTGCGATTGAAAAATCGGTCGCAAATTAAAAACCTTTGCATTAAAAAATCTTGAAATTTGCGACCAATTTTCCAACACTTAATTTTGCAGAACATACGACATTTTGCGATCGATTTTGTGATCGATTTTGTGATCGAAAAATCGGTCGTAAATTCAAACACTTAGTTTTGCAAAATAGATGACATTTTGCGACCGATTTTGTAACCAAAAAATCGGTCGCAAATTCAAATACTTAAACTCAAAATTTCCCAGATTAGATTCATTCGGTGTCATTTCTTTCTTCTCTCTCTCTTCCTTTCTCTCTCACTCTAACCTTCCCCTACCCTAACCCTCCCCTACCCAAGTTGCCGCCACTATCACTGATGTTGCCGTCACTAACACCGCCGTTGTTGTCGCCACCACCATCCTGATTCTCTTCTTCCCTTTGCTTATTTCTTATTTTTTCAATTTCAAATTTGATTTTTTTAAAAAATAGTGGTTTAGATGTTGTTAGATTGTCGATTTTTTTTAGTTCTTCAAAGTATATAGTTTTGGTATTTGTGTTATTAAATTAGTTGAGGTATTTGAGATTGATTTGTGATGTTATTAGTTATTTAAGAGAGTTTGTTGTTAATGGTTGTTGTATTAATGTTAAGAGAGTATAAGAGTATATTATTGTTTCTATTTTTTTAAAAAAATTTTCAGATCTGGTTCTTCTTAATAATGGAGATTTGAGTGTTGTTAGATTATTGATTTATTGGTTTTGTTAAGTTTTTTAAATTATATTGTTTAGGTGTTTATGTTTTCAAATTGATTGAGGTATTTAAGATTGATTTTTTATATTATTAATTGTTTAAGAGAGTTTGTTGTTGTCAAGGGTGGGTGTTTTAATTAAAATTGGGTTTAAATATATTGTTAATTGAATATGAGAGTATGTTGTTATTTCTTTTTTGTAAAAGAACCTTCAGATCTGATTTTTTTAATAATATATGTTTGGGTGTTGTTAGATTGTTGATTTATTGGTTTTAGTTAGTTCTTTAAATTAAATTGTTTGAGTGTTTGGATTCTTAAATTGATTGAGGTATTTAAGATTGATTTTTGATATTTTTGGTTGTTTAAGAAAGTTTGTTGTTGTCAAAGGTCTATGTTTTAATTGAAATTGAGTTTAATTATATTGTTAGTTGAATATGAGAGTATATTGTTGTTTTTGTTTATGTTAGTTTGGGTTACTAACTTGATCAAATATTTGATTTTAAGTTACATATGATAGTAGATAAAGGAAAGTAATATGTTATACTTTGATGCCAAAATGTAGGAAGCAACTTGTAGGTATAAATATATCCATCATCTGCCTTTAGTTATCATTTGTTGATCTGCCATAAATCTTCCACCATTTATTAATTTTTATATATGTATTCAGATTTAATAAACCCAAAACATATCATAATTTACTAATAATTAATTATATGAAATATCAATTTCTTAGCTTATAAATTATTGGATGTACTTTTCTGGACTATTGTTGAATCCAGGTGTATTAAATTTAGATTTCATAAGATTCAGGTTTTTCTTTTTTTTTTTAGATTTAAAATTTGCGACCAATTTTACAACCGATTATATTTGGGACCGATTTTGCAACCGAAAATATTTGGTAGGAAGGAATTTGAATTGAATATTTGTGACCAATTTTATGGTTGCAAAAGTCAAAATTTGCGATCAATTACCAACTTTTCAGTCGCAAATTTTCACTTTTACGACTGTAAAATCAGTCGCAAATTAAATCGGTCGCAAAATAGTCATCAAGTGATCAAAATCAAGAGCGTTAAAGGATAACTTAAAATCGGTCGCAAATGAATTTGCAACCTGCCTATATACGACCGACAAAATCGGTCGCAAATGGTCTTTGCGAACGATTTTCTTCATTTTGCGACCAAAAAATCAGTCGCAACTAGACAATTTTCTAGTAGTGCTACATATTGGATTTTTGGTGAAAATTTTAGGGGAAGGAGAAGTTGTCTCATTACCACAAATCTCATCTTAAATTTTGAGAGGATTTTACTTAACCACTATTTGACTCAAAATTGGGTGAACAGTTAAAAATGTATTACCTAAGACTTTTTGTACTAAATATAAATGACTTACATATCAACAAAGACCATGCTATTTGTAAAATTTGAATTTTGAACCGAATTTTTTTTTTGGTGTTATTTGATCTTAAGAGTTGACCAGTTAACCTTCATTGGCTATGGTCACTGCATTATTTATTAGCGAGGTTATATGATCAATTTCCATGTAACAATGCCAATAACAATGTCACATTACTCTAATAATAAAATTTTGACAAAAATCTTGGTTATATAGTATTTTTTGACATATAATATTAAATGCTAAACTTTGAAACAAAAATTATGCTTAGTAAATGTAGAATTAAAACATGATGGATTCTTTGGTGGAGTACATCTTTTTTGCTTTACCATGAAGTGCTAATGTTGCCAAATAATAAGATGGCACATTAATAGTTGGTAGTATTAAGTCAAACTTGATTATCAAGGTTTAAACAGTGTTAATGAAAACAAAAAAGACTCATTTTAATTTCAATTTGTCCCTTCAATGAAAACAAAACAAACTTGCATCATTGTGAGAGCTCTCTAGGACTCATGTATAAATACTGTGGATTGTATCACAAGTAAACACAATGAATTTACAAGATTATTCACTTCTCTACTCTCTCTCTCTCTCTCTCTCTCTCTCTCTCTCTCTCTCTCTTTGAGCTTCTAGCTCAAACAACTTCTCTCTGCACTCTTGGTACCTTTCAATTAGTCTTGGAGGAATGTGACGCTTGTTGTAAAGCAATGTTAGGGAATTTCAGGTTTAACAGATAGCACAAGGTCATTTGGCCGTAGGCCGTACGGATCCTCGATGTTTATGGGTCCTTCAAATTAATTAAGGCTCCATCCGTTATGCACCCTTTTAAAAATGGGGCAATATGCACCTTGATGTTGTCTAAATCTAAATTGATGGAACATCTATATATCTAAATTCTTATGATGCACTTTAATATTTCTCCAAATTTCCCAAATTGGGTTATCCTCCTCCCGTCCCGGCACTAATTGCCTTCACTGTCCTTCCGCTGTCACTGTGAACACCAAACCACCATGACCTCGCCTCCCACAATCGTTGCTGTGAACAACCGAGCCACCTTGGGCCACCAAAAACCATCATCATCCTTCGCGCCACCACCAACCATGAACGCCATCATCGCCGCAGCTTAACCCACCACAACCACCACTGTCTCACCCTTAACTACTGCCACTGCATCATCCTCTTCCTTCGTTGTATCCCGAACCGTGTTCCTCCCCATAGCTGCTGGACCCTTAGTCGCCTCAGATCTGAAAACGGAGCAGAAGAAGCTCCACCAGTAGCACTGGAGGGTGGGTCAGCGGCGGCGTCGAAGGGTAGGTTGGGTCAATGGTGACACTGAAGGGTGGGTTGGTGGTGGCGCCGAAGAAGCAGCGAAAGAAAAAATGAAGAAGGATTGCGAAGAAGAAGAAGAAGAAAGGGAGCAGCTCTGGTGCATCCATATGGTCTTAGAGTATCGATAGACCATCAATTTTCACCATTGAATCGTCAGATGTATTATGCACCATTTTTAAATCAGAGCATAGCAAAATGCGCCTCAAATTGAAGGAAAGCATCAAACCCTAACCCTACAGCCTAGGATTAGTGTTGCGAATAACTTTTTATTAATAATGACTTTCATTCTAGTACCTTTAATTGAAAATCTTCACGAATGCAATAAGCCTATAAAATTTTATGAAATTTTAGTACTATTCTAATTATTCTATTTGACCATAATATGTTTAAATATATGCACAAAGATCAATTATTAGATAACTTCTCTATTTAGATTTTAGATAAAATTAATTTTAAAGAGGGTTTCGTAATTGTTGTAGTACTGGAGAAGTTAGCCTTATACAACAATGCATATCAACTTAGTCAAAGACAAAAGGAAAAATAATCTTATACATGCATGTCTAATTAGTCTCAAATTTAATTAGTGTAAATGATCGTCAAACTAAATATATAACATGATTCTGCACTTGAAACTGTTGAAGCTCAATGTTTATAGGTTTCCCCACAAAATGTTTTGCCCTAATCCTTATATTTTTCATTTATTTGATTTTTAATTCTTACAACTGGGTATTGATCTTTATATTTTTCAGTTATTTGAGTTTTAGTTCATATAGTTTCTATTTATTAAAAGCAAAGATTGATCAATACAATTAACTTATTAAAGTATTAGTAACTTTCATTGATAGACTTACATTGATGTAAGTTAAGCACAATTTTATACCATTAAATATTTTATTGAAGAAATTTTTGGTAAAATCCATTATTGAAAATTGAAAGTTCACATACTATACATCATATCTATAGAAGTTTACATTAATCCAGAAAGTATTTAATACATTTTTTTATATACGTTAACATATAAGTATTTCTTGAACGTATTTAAAAAGAATTATTTGGCCTCATTTATTGATGTGCAATCATTTTTTAAAATTTGACAAAAAATAACAAACATATTATGTAGTTACAATTCAATAATTTGATCAATAATAATTATATTATATAAGAGATTATTAAAGTATAAGTGTTTCAAGTCTTATGTCAGTGCCAATTGATCCCTCTCCTACACACACACACACACACACACACACATATACATAAAAAAAGAAATATTTTTTGAACATATATAGTTATTAGACATGCAAATTAACATTTTTGATGAACCATGTGCAAGTAAGATTGGATTTGGGTTATGTAAGTGCCAAATGTAATATTAACTAATAATACATGAGAAATGCTATTAAAAATATTATATCATTTCAATCCTTGCATAACTAAAATTTACACTTATTTTTATACAGTTTAACCATCGCTGGTTACTAGCTATGCTCAAAAGTAACATGAATATAGACATGGGATTGTTCAAGCAAAGAAAGTAGAAAAGAAGCTTCCTTCCCAATGATGTGGGTTGGCCTAGGAGATATCACATCAGTGCAAAGATGGAGCTTTAAACAAATTATTAGGAGGCAAAATAACTTAAGATGTAAATTAAATGATAATAATCAAATTAAAATTAACAATAGATTATATATATAAATTTTAAAGCGAATAACTAAAATTAATTATCAAGTTTATAGAGAAAGATAAAAAAATTAATACATTATAATACTGGACGTATTAATTTAAAAATAATTTGAAAGTAATATGTTTTATTTGACTTGAGTGAAAATAGTTATTTTTGTATGATAACTTATTAAAAAGGGTATAAAATAATTTGTTTATATTTTATTATATTTGATACTTTGGTTATTTTGGTAAAAATACTATAATTAAAAAATAATTAACTTTTACTTATAATTAAAAAGTTTCAAAAATCTCTTTCATATATGCAATTAAAATTATAATTTTTTGTCTATAATTCATTCAAACTTTTTTTATCCAAACATATAAAATTATTTAAAAACACAAATTTTATTTTAAAAAAATTTATTTTCTTGCATTTCCAAACATATATCTAACAATATCAAATATTTTGTAAGCATATATAGGAATCAAAGTAAAGTTTAGAGTTAACAAATCTATTATTTGATTATTAAATATGCTATTCAATTCTTGTAATTATTTATCTATTATAACAAAAAATATTTTCACTTTAAAATGATGCTCAATTATAACGTGATCTAAAAAAAACTAATAAACTTTTAAATTAGAGAAGTCTATTTTTATAGAGTAAAAATATTAATGTAAATTAGCATATTCAGACATAAATCTATTTATTAGATAAAATCTCCCCCTCTCTCTCTCTCTCTCTCTCTCTCTCTCTCTCTCTCTATATATATATATATATATATATATATGTATTTAAAAATTCTGGGGGCCGTATCGCCCCGTTGCCCCTAAGAAGATCCGCCATTGCATCAGCGGAACCATAGCATAAAAAGTCGCCAATTTTCCAACCTGGTATGAGGAAGGGGTTTGCTTGACTTTATTTTATAGGAGACACAAGTACTTGAAAGTATAGGTTTGAGCACTTTGTAATAAAAATGGGAATCTGTCTTTGGAGCAATTTGTATCGGCCTTCCCATTGGAGATCAATAATGAGCACTTATGAGCCGCGATATTAATTGATCAGGCCAACAGATTTGGCACTGATTATTGCTTAAACTGCTTAGTTAATGTAATGATTATATATCTAGTTACTTGTTATCATAGTTTAGTTAGTCCAACTAATCTGTAGTTAAGTTAAACTAATTGTGTCCCAGTTATTATGTGGCCACTTGTATTTAGATAAATATATGGTAATGGTATATTATCATGCAACTTGCTCGTTAAGTGCGAGCGTGGAAGTAGATTGAACTGAAAAGGTTCAAGACAAAAAGGAGTCTCCATCCACTTTGTGCACACTTCTGCAGAATTCCGTGAAGCTACCTTTTTTATTTAGTCCATATTCAATCACTATTTTTTCGTATGCAAATTAAAATCATCCCCTAACAATACCATGTAATTGAGTTTGTACATGAATTGTTAACAAGACACAATTCTGTTAGAGGATAAAAGACAAAAAAAGAACTATTTGACCTAATAACTATGTGTAGAGGAAGGTAATAATGGTTTGAAGTGTCTTATATGAACATACCACTCGGATATCTTTGTCCAACATGCTATCCAATCCATTGTCAAACATCATTTTTCTCTATTTTAAAATTTTTTTAAAATACTTTTCTATCTAATTGCATGGTTCTCAATCTTTTTATCAATGTCCAATTAGCATTTTTCTAATGGTTTTTATATCTCTAATAAACTTATAGTTGAATCTTGAGCTATGGACATCACATTTCATATAACATATTCTTAGCGAATGAGGTTTCAAGTATAACCTAATTTTAAAAACAAGAAAATAAACTGTGAAGTGTGAGAAAAAATTATTGTGATTGTGCTAAGTCACTACATTAATTGATGCTGTCAATACCATTACAGTATGCATGAGTTCCATTATTTGAACTCACTTTTTAGGATATCAAAAGATACTCTTAAAGGTAATATGAGATTCAATAGCGTGGATCCAATTCAATAGTAGGATTAACAAAAATCTGGGATTCTCTCAAAGTTTTTTATGTATAAGAAACATTTCCCTGTTGTATACATCAGAAAAGCAATACATAGAATGACAGCATATTGTGAACTATGGAGGAGCTCATTTCTGGTAACTAACCACTTCTGCTGTTGTACAAAAAATATTATGAGAATATATTCTTGATATACACCTGACTTCACCTCTTAATCATAGTAAGATTTGAAAACGTTTTCATTTGGTCATTCTAACCTTCAAATTGAGAAAATATTGTTCCTAACATGAACCAAAATGGAGTGGCCTTGCACCTTAAGAAAAGTGACAATGCAGAGGTGTTAATGCGCAAGAAGCATCCCAATTGCCATATCATACTCATTATAGAGAATGATAGCCTAAAATAGGAGATGGGAGAAGATGGCCGTATATCAAACTAAACCCATAGTTTACTTGGTGGAAGAAGCATTTTTTGTACATAGTAACATGAATCATAATGCAAAAAGTAGCTTAGTGTGGTCTAATCACATGATTCATGCCGTTTACCTTAAAATCTTTGAGCATTCTAATGTATGGCCATGACATACAAGGACATTGCACAAGAACCAAGATATGCCGGACTTTCTTCTTTTGGAAATAGTCCAGTGCTTGCGACTTTCTCTTTTCAGGAATATGTTCATTAATATATAGGGGACATATCCATGTCCATCAAGCCCTTATTTTATGATCATGTTGATGAAGGCTTAGGAATATGAGTATATGACCGCACGTGGGACCGTAGTATACGTACCAGTCATGTTAAATAGCACCTCTCAGCAATGGTTGATGACAAGCATCACTAGTAAGTGGCTATTAAAGCACCAACTGCTATAGTTAAACTAGTGTTTGATTCAAGAGCTTCTCTTGTTTTAGTGAAACCCCATTACCCTTTTTTTTCTTAGTCTCTAGAGCTTCATGGCTAAGAAAACCGTTGTCTTAACCTTTCTTCTGGTCATCCTCATTATGCAACACAACTTTGGTTCAATGGCAGTGCCAAGTAAGCACATTCATCCACCATCACCAGCTATCCCTAAGGTGCTCTTGAGGGGTCCACAACCTCCTTCCCTTGGTTGGTACACCATCAATGATGATGACGAGCCTGGTCAGGGTGATGCATTTCGTCCAACAAGTCCTGGTCATAGCCCTGGTGTGGGACATGAATCACCACCAAACTAAAGACCATGATTTTAAAGGGTTATGGACTTGAATGTTGTTTGTTTTTTCCATTTTTCCTTTTATGCATTTTTTGTCTCTCCCTTTCTTTTGCTGAGATGTATGAGCTTTATACTTTTAGTTCTTGTCGTTGAAGAAGCGAGGTATGTTTTGGGAAAAAGGGATTCTTCTACCGAAGAATAGTTTGGCAGTAATCATGCAATTACGTTTGCTCTGTATTGTAATATAGTTGCGTGGCTTATATAGTTTGAGATTGCGAGTGCTATAGTAATGTATTAATTAATCGAGTTGCCTGAGTATTCTTCTTTCTACTTTTTTTTGAATATTTTTATGAGAAGTATTATTTGTATATATAGAGGAGCAAATTTAAGTCATATAATTATATATGAATGGTTAAAATTTAAAGTTGTTTAAAAATTATATGATCACTTAAAAAAATTACACGATTTTATGTTTTAATCTTGGCCATTCACACATAAAATTCAATGATCAAAATTTGCTCCTCTCACTCTCGTAATTAATCACTCCTCTCACTTAATTAATTCTCTTCTTCTTGTTGGATACCATATATATATATATATATATATAACTCAACTCTCACATACTTTACATTAAATAAGTATTATTAATGCTTTACTTGTTCTGCTACACTACACAAGCATGGTTGAAGAAGAATTACGTGTCCTTTTAAATCAATGGTAGAGTAGCATTACAGTAAGGCGTAAGTCATCGGTTCAAATCTATTAAGGGGCTTTGTATCTTTTTTATAAAACTCCAGCTTTTTTATTAAAAAATGATTTTTCTTTTTGTTAAGGGTGCATTTTTTTAATTTAAAAAAAAGTGATTATGAAACTAAAATATTTTATATAACTGAAAAAGTTGAAAATAGATTTTTTTGATAAGTTACTCTTTTCAATTTTTTATTAAAAAACTAAAAATAGATTTTTTTAAAGATTTGAATTATTTTTAAAAACAAATTTTTTTAGTAAAAAAAGTGATTTTTTAACCCCAAAAAACTCATTCAAACACACCCTAAAAAGAAAACTAAAACAAACGTACCTTTAACCGTTTTATCCAAATAGCGAGCAAGAACGTTCTTAAAAAAACAAGCAGCTTCTCAGTTTCTCTTGACATACACTGTTAGGTAGTTTAATTGTACTGTAATTTATTTCTATACAATATGGGTCTTTGCTGCAGCAAAGTGCTTGATTATAAAATAGGTTATTATTGATAATCTTAGCCTTCTTCAACATTAATGATTGTGGATAAACATCTACGATGAAAGTGAAAACTGGCTAGAATACAAAAGAAAACGGCCAAAATATTATCTAAAGCAATTTTTAAATGTATATGGTATTGTCAAGCAGTAGTGGACCACTTTGAATCAGGTATTTACGTGGCATTACTTCTATTTAATAGTTTCGTTGTCCACCATTTTTTAGCTAAAGAGGGCTAGCATAGTTGATAAGGAGTGAACTCAAATTTTACAAGCATCCAAATTTGATTTCTATTATTGATATAAAAATTTTATTAATAGATAATCTTATAAGTTTCTTATAAGTATTCTTTGAGTTTGAAAGTTACACCCTAATCTTGGTAGGATGATTGGTGACAAATCCACCTAAACTTTTGTTTTAGGAAAAAAAAAAAAGGTTCAGCATCTTTATCATTATACATGAAATCCCTTTCCTACTTCATCCACTCATTGTACGTAGGGGGTATATAAGGGTTGGTTTGAATCGGATTTAAGTGAAAAATAAATCTGAATTAAACTGATTCAATCAAGATCAAGTTTGGTTCGGATCATCGGGTTGAACTAAAAAATAAAGAATTATATTTTTTAAAATGTTTTTGTTCTTAAAACAACTAATAATAATATAAAATTTTATTATGATATACTTATTAATGGTGTAAATAGAAAATTTTATTAAACAAATATTAATAAAGAAGATAAAAAGTGATTCTATTATTATAAATTTAAGTGCAAAATTTTGAAAGATTAGAAATAAATAAAAAATTAGTTAATCGGATGATCGGATTGGATATTTGGGTGATTGAGTTGAAAAATCATAAATTCGAAATCTAAATAATAATAATTAGTTTGATTTGGCTCGACCTTAAAATGAATCGATTATTCGAACTAATCTGAACCAAGTCTATTGATTTGATTTGGATCTTCGAATTTATTGAATCAACCCAATTCACTTATATCGCTAATAGTAAGCTTACTCTTAACTATGAGGGTAATATTATATTTACGTCTAAATATGACCTCTTTTAATAATATATAAATTTTAATATGAATCTCTACAATACATTTTATAGTTAACAAATTAAATTAATTAATATTTTTTATATTATATAAATAACAAAATATTAATTAATATAAAACGAATTTAAATGAATGAGTAAACACTTATATTTTATTTTTATAGTTATGGTTGAAATTCTAACCATTTCTATATGATCATCCAACAGTTAGTTTATCATAATAATTTATTCATCACAACTTTCGCATAAATTATTTTGTACCAAATTCTATCAGCAGTAGTCCTGTTTGTTCCTTTAGCTGGAAAAATAATTGCCTACTGAATCTTCAGACTGGAAAATGACAGTTCCTTGTATGTTAAAGTTGCGGGAAACGATCTTATCGGTAACATCGTAGGGTCCAATCGAATATTTTGACTGTTTTGATATTTTTCCATCATCTCTTCATGTGATAAACTGTCAGTTTATTTTGGGTGCTGGACTCATGTTAAAGAAAGTAAATTTGGTGCAACGAAAATTGTTAGCATGACATAAATTTATACCCATGGCGATACATTTTATGGCCTCATGAGGAGCAAAAACTTTAACCTAATATTTTATTTTTCTAGTGTTTTCATACGCATAGCGATACATTTTATTGATAATGCCCGTCTAATAAAATATTTCATTGTTAATTAGCATAAATAATGATTATGTAAAATAATTATAATAATACGAAAGATGATAAAATGTAATCAAACCCGCTCATAATTTAAATGGGATACAGCAAATTTGAAACTTCATAAATAGGGCATGGAAATCAGTTAAATTGTAGGTTAAATTAAATCTTTAGTCCCTATATTTTACATCAGTTTTTAAGTCCTTATACTATTTTTTTTCTTAATTGAGTCCTTACAGTTGCAAAAGTTTCTTAATAAATCTCTCCCTATTACCCTTAATTATGATACCATTAACTTCGGCTTGAGTTAATCACAAATATTTCACCATTTATGACTGAAAACATGAGGACAAAAAAAGAAATAAGATGGGAGGATCGACGAATATAAATAGACGAAAGTGGGAGAAAAAAAATAATATGATCGATGCTTCTTAATTAAGATTTTGTTAATTCGAAATATTGTTGTTAGGTTTTAGATGAATGGATATAGAAGATGAAGATGACACTCATTTAACATCTGACATAAAAAAATAACATGTGAAACTAGTTGATCGTTTGCATCGTTAGTAATGTTATAACTACGGACAATGGGAAAGGATCTATGTAGGATTATTTGCAATCTATATGGACTCAATTAAAAGGAAAAAAATTTACAGGTTCGATTTAAAAATCAATATAAAATGTAGGGACCAAAAAATTAAATTAACTTAAATTATATCACATTTTGCATTAATTAAAACAGGTTTAGTCTGTGTTGTACACATATGATCTAACTTAAAGTTAACTAGTAATTAGCACCCTTCACTGCACAAAATTACTAAAGAATAAAATATGTAGAATATATATATGTATAAACAGCTAAATGATCCCAAAAAATGTTAAAAAATTAAATATATTAAAAATTATTAACATAACTTACAATACATTTGTTATATACTATTATATAAGGGATAAATATATCATTGGACTCAGGACAGAGAATTTTGAAAAGTGAGAGTATAGTCGTTATCCCTATCTTCGTCCCCAAATTGACCAGAGTCCCAAGGGACTTTTGTCCCTATCCTTGTCTCCACATAAAAAATAAAAAATAAAAATTCTAAAAATGTGCTTGCGAACACGAGGATTCCGCAAATATCCTGGAATACAATTTTCTCCTGTCATCTCTATTCACCATTGAGGCACAAGCCTTATTCGCTTGTTTCTCTCTTTTGTTTTCTTTTTCTTTTTTTTTTTGGGGGGGGGGGGGGCGGGGCGTTGCTTATTTCTCTATTCCTTTTTTCTTTTTGGTCACTGAAAGCTGAAAGTCCAACGCAAACACGGCTAACACTCGTTTAGAAGTAGAAAACGCAATTCAATCTTCCATTATAGATCGAATCCCAATAGAGTTGTTAGGTGTGTCTCTAACTGCATTAAGGTACAGCAAAAAGAAGGGGAAAAAAAACCACTGCAAGGCCATTTGAGCTAAAATATCCAGGCATTTTGTGAGCAGATCTAGGCTTCTTGCTTAAATACTCGAAGATCCATCACTAGTTATCTTGGTGATTGCTAAAGTTCATAGAAACCAAAGAAGCAATCTACAACTTTTAGAATGAAAACGAAACCCAGTAAAGGACATTTGCTGCCACTGTTTGTGAATCATAAAAATGTACTTATTGATCATCATTTATTATGCGATGTGAACAAATCATTACTCTCTATTTAATTTCACAGAATGGGGAGGGGACCATGTGCATTGTGGTGCTGGAACTTCACCTAGTTTTGTGAATTAATTTATTCAAGGTTTGGTAGACAAAAATTCTTTGACCTATAATGTATCTGCAAGTGCTTAAGATCGAGGAGCGTGTCCTGCATGCAGAGATACAACAAGTACATTGTGCCCGAGAAATTAACTGCTGATCCTGAACAGCCTTCAATTCAATTCTTTCCTATTCATAATAATTAGTCCTTGTAAATGATGATTCAGTTATTGTGGTGCTATTGCTTAGGTGATAGCAACTACTCGCTCATGATCCACAGATATAGTTTCCACAATGCTGCAACTGCAGCCTCGTCTCTGTGCATTCATTAATATATTAAACCTAAGATATGTAGCTTTCATTGATGAATGAAAGCAGGTATCATAGCAGAACTGGCCCAAAACTTAAGAGTAATTGTTTGATAAAAATTTTCTACCTTAAACATACAAATCACCTCTTGGCACGTATTAAATTTTATTTGAGCTATACTAAAAAACACAAAAATACTTGTTAACATAAAAAATTATGTTCAAGATATACATGCGTGTCAAAAGCTAATTTGTATGAATAAGATAAAAATTTCCCATCTAACAAATATTGCCAAAGCTTAAGTAAGCATGACCATAAGTTAGTAGAATAAACAGAATTACCATCTATCTATCCTTAACGAAAAAGAATGGGTAAAAGAAAAGCAAACACCACCAACTAAGTAGATAATAATTCGTTAATAGACTGTAATAGTGCTTTCTAGAATATACAATCAAGATGACCCCAGATTTTTGTCGGAGAAAACCTGGTCATATCTTGCTTTCCACTTATGACATGAAAGCAGCAAGAATAGATGTATAAACCTGCTTTTCGGCTAAGTTGTGTCTATGATAACATGATCAGATGAAATATTCTCTTTTTTTTCTTCAACTGCTGCAGGGATATATGATTTATTAAAGATAAACTTAAAGGTAAGTTTGAGGGACAAAAACACTAGAACCATTTATATTTCAGGTAATGCTACACTATCACTATAAATTTAATATAACTCTTGATAGAAAAAAAGGATAATTGTTGGATGAATAAAGTGATATAATCCACTTATCTATTCAAAGATCAACACATGAATAAAAATAATATATTCTCAAATTCTGTTTTCTTTCTTATTCCACTATTTATCTCATAGAAGATAAGTAGTATACATTTGATAACTGCTTGATATTTGCTTTAGGTATTTAAAAAAAAATACTTATCTTCTACACCAAGTGATTGGTGGGATAAAGTAAGAAACAGGATCTGGAATAGATAATTTCCATCTGTTAGCAAATATACCATATCATTTTGATAAATAAATTTGAACAAAAACTCTAATTATTTAACATTTTCCAAATATTTCAATGACTAAATTATTTACTAAATATTCCCAAAAGATTTTTTTTTATCTGTTAAAAAAAGTTGTTTACTAAATATTTACCGTTAATTGTGCAATATCAGGCGGTGTGTAACCGTTAATTCGTTAGTAAAAGAAAGTTAACAATTAATAAATATTTTGGATACATTTTTAATTCATTAGTGTGTGTCATACTTACAACTATTACTGTCAAAATTATTTCGGTGGAAACCTAATGAATGTACTAATTTCAATATAAAATAGAGAAGAGGGATCACTCTTTGTAACATATGAGTGTGGAATACTAAAGTGCATCATCATATAAAAAAATAATATACTACGATTGGTAATGATATATGAGTCTCACCGAGTCTTGTCATTTGTATATGAGATTTTGACATTAAATATAACAATTATTTTACATAAATATACAGTATATTTATCTCACATCATAGTCGATCAGACTGACATTAGTATAGAATATCACATATAATATCTACATAACTCATTTTAAAATAACAGTTCCCAATCTCGAATGATCATGATGCTCTTGCTCTTTTATGCGAAGGAAAATTTAGGTGGTGTATTCCGCTATACCCTCATTTAAAACTGCTATAATTTGCTAACTCAGAAGTGCTAAATGCCTCGAAAATTCATTGGCGCGACTTGCACGAATGACAACGTGGACTTGTAGGGAAGCCAGCAACGAGGGTTGAAAAACGGAAATCAAGGTGGGGAAAAAATAAAAACTATGGTTTCTATTCGTGCAACAGTACGAATTTTAATTTCTTATTTTGCTAACCACTTATAAATAGACCTAACTAACGTCATATTCATTGCATGCATAAAGATAGGAAAAACTTTTAAATGTTTTCAGATAAAAAACAAAGGCAGTATTCTATTTTATTTCTAATTTAATAATTTAATTTTGTGGATGTGGCTATTAGCACTCTTAAGTGTCTATTCACACTCCTTATTAATTACTTATAAATTTAAATTCCTATATTATTCTTAGTTAAAAACTTTTTATTTTATTATTTTCAAATTTTAATTAAATATATTAATTTTTATCTATTTACACTCCACATAATTAATTATTTTATATTTTTACTTATATTATAATTTGAATTATTATAGTTATATTAATTAATTATTAATTTCTTTCATGACATTATCAACATAAATTATTACAATATATCTATTAAGGACATATTTGTTTAAGCTTAAAAAAAAATTTATGATGTAACATTTTGTAGAGTGATTTTTTAAAGTTAATCGGTTCAGCTTATGAAAAACTACTAAAACAATTTTTTTTTTGTTTTATTTTTCTTCAAAAATAATTCATCTATTTATCTTAAATTTTTCATACATTTGTTTTAATAAAAATACCTTCTCTTGAAAAAAGCTCAAATATTCAACCTTAATCATTGTGATTTAAAACATCGTTGATATAATAATGTGTTAAATTACATTTCAGTTTTCTTAAAAAATGAAATATATTATATTAATATTTGAATTATCTTTTACAAAATAAAGTTATCATAAGATTATATATCTTAAGGAATTAAAAAGTGCATCTTAAATGTCGTTTTATTCTTGCAATATATCTAACTTTGTATTGCTTCTCACTAAAATTAACATATATTTGTATCATAATAGAATATTTCTCTAATATATTTTTAAAAAATATTTTACTAACGATAAAAATTGTATTGTTACTGTTAAATTTTTAGATAATTGCAATATTCATATTGTGGCTTCAATAACATTACATTATAATAGCGCTATAAAACATGAATAAAATAAAAATAAGATAATAACATGATGAAAGGATTCATAAAAAAGCAAAATAAAATAAGAACTCAACTCCTAAAAACCATTTTTACCATTTGAATGAGAAATCTTATTAAAGTCTAGTTTGTAACAATTTGTAACTAGTCATTTATCTTGTGATAAAAAAATAAAATGATGATAATGAGAAAACTAGATAAAGAATACCCCCCAAAAAAAATAGAGAAAGAAAAGAAGAGTAAAGAGTTTTAGTATATAAAAAATCAGAGAATGAGTAATATTTTATTGAAAATGTACATAAATAAATTAATAGTAATATAATTAATTAAGTTTAATCTGAAAAAAGTTATTAAGTGAGGATAATTTAGAAAATCACAATTATAAATTGTTAGTGGGTGAAAGATATTTTACAATTTAAAATATAAAACAATGAAAGAATATTACCGTTTGGGTTGATAACGGTAATATAGTTGCAGTTACAAGTGAATTGTCAACGTTCATATGTTGAAGGAACACATGGTTTCTAAATAATTGTAATGGCTACTGCAAACAATATCAACCAGTAGTCACATTGAAAGTAAAGGAATGTGTCTCTTGGTTGCAATGTACCTCTTTGGGTGCAGATTACATTATAACTAACTCCTATAATGTGTCTTTTAGTTGGTTCCAACTTTTCGGTATAGACAAAACCGCCATAAGTAGTGTTCCTATGTCGAATATAAATAACCCCTCTGTTAAACACAAAACTCACGCTTTTATTTTGTTTATGGTGTGAGTTTGAGTGTTTTTAAAAATTTTACAAGTCTTACATTATTTCTCAAGTTCAAAGAAAGTGAGGAAAATTTCTTGTTATTGCTAATTAAGAAATTTATAAAGGTTTCATTGTATTATAAGGGAGTATCGTCATCAACCCAATAGTAACTACGTATAGCGGCGAATATCTCTCTAAAGAAAGTGAAATGATTCGTGCCTTGAAACCACAATAATATTCACGTTCTTGATCATCTTCTACACAATATTTTCTTAACAATTTTAGAGAGATATTTTCTTGAAGATAGCTCAAGATCAGAATACTACTTTCAATGTCATGAATCAAGAGTTTGTTAAACTAGATCGGTTTGATAGAACAAATTTTAATCGTTGGAAGGACAAGATGATGTTTCTCCTTTCGGTGCTCAATTTTGCTTATGTGCTTAATCCAAATACTACTCTAATTCCTAATGCTACTAAAGATGCTTCCAAGGAAGAAAAGGAAAGAGTTGTCTAATTAAAGAAAAAGCGTGATGAGGATATTTTTTCATGCCGTCATATTCTTAATACTTTGTCAGATAGACTTTATGATATTTAAATGTCAATTCAATAGCCATTGATGATTTGGAAATTTTTGGAAAAGAAATATAACAATGAGTGACAAGGTACGAATAAATTTATAATGTTAAAATATTTTGAGTTTAGTATGGTTGATAATGTGCCTATTATAGATTAAGTTCATGAGTTACAAATTCCAGTTAGTAGACTTCGTGATCTACAAGTGGTTATTCCTGAAACATTACGAGTAGGAGCAATTATTTCAAAATTGTCTTTAACTTGGAATGATTATAGGAAGACACTCCTATATCTTGGTGAAGAGTTGAGAAATTACTAAAGCATCTACGTATAGAAGAGGAAACTCGAAAATGTGATGATGTGTATCTTTCTCAAAATTCAACGGGAATCATGTTGGTGAAGAGAAAGCCAACAAAGGTAAAAAAAAGAAATTCTTTGTGGATTATAAGCAAGATAAAAATAGGCAAAAATCATGTTTTCATTGCCACAAGAAAGGGCATTATATCAAGGATTATCAACTTTTAAAAAAGGGTAATAACTCAAAAGACACGTCAAGTTCCAAGGCCAACTTAGTGGAGGGAAAAGACCTGATTGCTATGGGCATCAAGGGAGTTCAATACATGCATATTGGTATGATCATTGAACTCAACATGGCAAAACAAGGAAGATCACTTGATTGGTGGTTAGATTCCGGTACTACCGTTCATGTTTGCAATGATCATGATCAATTCAAGAGATATGAAGAAGTGAACAACTGAGAGGTGTTGATGGGAAATGACAACTTAGTTAAAGTATGTGGTCAAGGAGCAATGAATTAAACTTCACATCTAGAAAGAAGTTAAATTTAGTGAATGTACTTCATGCTCCAGATCTAAAGAAGAATTTAATCTCTATTAGTCTCTTGTATAAGAGAGGATTCAAAATTGTAATGAAACTCGATTAAATTGTTTTGCTTAAGAATGACATGTATGTAGGAAAATGATATTGTACAGAAGACATGTTCAAACTTAATATTAATGAAGTGAATGTTTCTGTCTATATAGTTGATTCTTGTGATTTATGGCATAGTAGATTAGCACATTTAAATTTCAAGTCAATTGAATATATGCATAAACATAATTACATTAATCTTAGTGATAAGGATTTTAATAAGAAATTTGAGAGTTGCATATAATCCAAAATTACTAAGAAACCATTTCCTAAAGTTGAAAAAAATACATATTATTAGAACTAATACATAGTGATATTTGTGAATTAAATTGTAACATTACTAGAGAAGGAAAAAGATATTTTATAACATTTATTAATGATTGTTCTAGATTTACTTATGTATATTTGCTAAGAAATAAGGATAAAGCATTTGAAATGTTTAAGAAGTATAAGTTGGAAGTAGAAAATATACATGATAAGAAAATAAAAGTTGTTCATAGTGATAGAGGTGGAGAATATTTTTCTAGTGAATTTGATTCTTTTTGTAAATTACATGGTATTGTGCATGAATCTTTTGCTCCATATACTCTGCAACAAAATGGTTTAACAGAGAGAAAGAATCATATCTTAATAGATATAGTTAATTCAATGTTACTAAATGCCAAGTTACCTTACAATATTTGGGGTGAAGTATTATTGACGACATGTCATATTCATAATAGGACACTGTCAAGAAATAGAAAGATTTCTCCTTATGAAATATGGAAATGAAGAAAACTAAACTTAAATTATTTAAAAGTATGGGGTGTTTAGCCTTTTATTGTGTTACTGATCAAAAGAGAGCTAAGTTGAGGTCGAGAGTCACAAAAGGCATCTTCATATAATATGCTCAGAATTTTAAAGCATATAGAATCTTAGACTTAGTGTCTAATTCAGTTGTTGAATCAAGAGAAGTAGAATTTATTGAAAATAAATTTATTAATGATTCAACCCCCAATTTGGAATACCCCAAAAGGATATAGAAGTTTCTCAAGAAACTATTATAGTTTAAAGTAATAAACCTCTAAGTGAGAATGAAATGGTTGAACCAAGAAGGAGCCAAAGAATGAGGAAAAGTAAGGATATAGGTCCAGATTTTATCTCTTCTCAGGCTATAACTTTTTTGGTTGAAGGAACTAGGGATTCTATAATGAATAAGATCCCTATTGTGTTAAACATAGAAGGTGATCCTCAAACATCCAAAGAGGCTATAGTCTCTAGAGACTCTGCTTTTTGGAAAGAAGCAGCAAATGATGAAATGGACTCAATATTATCTAATAATACTTCGATTTTAGTTGATTTGCCTATAGGATCAAGGCCTATAGGATGCAAGTGGATATTTAGAAGAAAATATAATACAGATGGTTCACTATAAATCTTTAAGACAAGGTTGGTAGTTAAAGGGTTTAGACAAAAGGAAGGTCTAGACTATTTTGATATCTATGCACCTGTGGCAAGAATGACTTCCATTAGGACTCTTATATTATTACCATCCATTTATAAGCTTCATATAGATCAAATGGATGTTAAAATGGCTTTTCTCAATGGAGATTTTAATGAAAAAGTTTATACGAAACAACTGAAAGGCTATGTGCCACCCGAAAATGAAAAGAAAGTTTGTAAACTAGTTAAGTCCTTATATGACTTAAAACAGATGCCTACACAATGGCATGAGAAGTTTGACTCCATGGTGTTATCAAATGGCTTCTCACATAATAATGTAGATAGATATATATACTCCAAATTTACTAAGGACTATGGAGTAATACTTTGTCTATATGTGGATGATATGTTAATCATCAGGACAAACTTAGAAGGGATTCATCAAACAAAGGAGTATCTAACTTCTAAATTCAAGATGAAGGATTTGAATGAAGTAGATAAAATATTGGGCATAAAGGTGTAGAAGCATGAATTTGGCTTTGCTTTAAGTTAATCTCATTACATTAAAATGATATTGGAAAAGTTTAAGCATCTTAAAATTAAGGAGTCCAATACACCCTATGATCCTAATTTCAAATTAGAAGAAAATATAGGGAGAACTGTAGCATAATTAGAATATGCAAGTGCTATAGGAAGTCTAATGTACGCAAAGCATTGTACTAGGCTTGATAGAGCTTTGCTGTGTGCAAACTATTAAGGTTTACAGGAAAACCTAGTAATCAACATTACAAAGCCATAGCAAGAGTTCTTAGTTATCTTAAGAAAACCATAAACTTGGTTTTATATTATAGTGATTATCTCGCAGCACTAGAAGGTTATTTTGATGCTAGTTGGATTATAAATCTAAGTGATAATAAATCCATTTCAGGATGGATTTTCACCATAGGTGGTGAAGCAATAAGCTAAGCCTCAAAGAAACAAATATGTATTTCACATTCTACTATGGAGATTGAGTTTATAGCTTTATCAACTGTAGGTAAAGAAGCGAAATAGCTTAGGAATTTGTTATATGGTATAGAGCTGTGGCCACAACCAATGACTGCTATTTCGATTTTTTATAATAGTGAATCAACCATGTCTCACGCATATAACAAGATTTATAATGAAAAGTTTAGAATATAAGCTTGAGACATGAGTTCGGGAGACAATTAATAGGAGATGGTATAATTACCATCACATATGTAAAATCTAAAGGAAATTTAGTAGACCCATTGACCAAAGGTTTGTCAAGAGATAAAGTCAAAAAGACTATTGCTAAAATGGGACTAAAACCTATGGTTGTTAAATGATGAAAACCCGACCTTATTATAGTAAAACACTAGTTTCAAGGTTTAATGGGTAATAACAAATTATTTAACAGCTAGAACACTAAAATATAGGATTTAGTGTTATATATAATTAGGGGGGTGAGTTAAAACTCTTAATGGATTGATAATATAATTTATCAAAAGGATTCCACCTATATGAATATAGGAGTGGTGCGGCTCTGATCGAGAATTTTAGAAATTTTATTCTTGTAAATATTCATGAAATTAGGATGAGCACATAACCATATACAAGTGCTTAAAATTGATAAATCTCTTGAACTTGTTAGGAGGTACAAGTTGTGTGTGCAACTTTCTGGTACTAATACTAGGAGTATGGGTTTAATCAACTAGACACCCATTACTTCATTGGAACCTCAATAGTTTACACTAAGGAATGTTTAATTCTAGTGATATATTATCTTATGTATAAATTTGTATGATCTTTAAACTTGTAAAATAGTGGGGGAATGAAAGATATTTTACAATTTAAAATATAAAATAATGAAAAATATTACCGTTGGTTGATAATGGTAATGTAGTTGCAGTTACAAGTGAATTGTCAACGGTCACATGTTGAAGGAACACATGGTTTCTAAATCATTGTAATAGCTACAAACAATATCAGCCAGTAGTCACGTTGAAAGTAAAGCAATGTGTCTCTTGGTTGCAATGTGCCTCTTTGGGTGCAGACTACATTACAACTAACTCCTATAATGTGTCTTCTAGTTGGTTGCAACTTTTCGGTATAGATAGAGCCGCCGTAAGTAGTGTTCCTATGTTGAATATAAATAACTCCACTGTTAAACACAAAACTCACGCTTTTATTTTGTATATGGTGTGAGTTTTAGTGTTTCGAAAATTTTACAAATCTTATATTATTTCTCAAGTTCAAAGAGAGTGGAAAAATTTTCTTATTATTGTTAATTATGAAATTTATAAAGGTTTCATTGTATCCTGAAAGAGTATTATCATAAACCCAATAGCAACTACGTATAGGGACGAATATCTCTCTAAAGAAAGCGAAGTAATTCATATCTTGAAATCATAATAATATTCAAGTTTTTGATCATCTTTTACACCATATATTCTTAAAAGTGGGGAGTCTAGATAGATGAATGGGAGTGCCAATAACCCCACCCTAATTTCGTGGGTCACTGTTATTTTTATTTTTATTATATTTTTAATACAATAAATGAAATATTAAATTGAGTAATATTATTTTCTTTATTCCGGGAGTATGAACGATAAATGTCCTTAATGGCCAACCAACTAACAGCAAGGGTGGTTAGCCGCTGATAACCATTAATTATATGGTTACTGAGAGAGATGCTAATCGTATCTCTCACGATTAATAATCTTATCTCTCACGATTAATTTTATTAAATAGAAGATCAGAGAGATTTTCCTCATCTGCCAGAAAAGCAAATCAATGAACAAAGGAGCAAAGTTGAAAATTATAAATAAAATAATATATATCTCTACACTGCAATTAAAAACTCAATCAAGATTGATTTTATTGATTCAATATATATTTTTTATGTGTAGTATATGGTACGCTTCATGAAACCTGTCAATACGATGACATTACCCTATTCTGTTTTACGCATAATAAGGTTTAGTTTCATGCATCCTCTAATTTAGTCATTATATTCGTTGTCAGCTAGAGATATTGTCAATTGTGACCTTTTAGTTTATAATATCACAATTCAATGATACAAATAAGCTCTCCACATTAATAATTAAGCACCGAAGAGTTCTTCAAATGACCAAATTATATTGTAGACGTACATAATGATTTGACCGTATCAAGGGAGAATTAAAAAATAAAAAAAATGAACGAATGATATTGGTAGGACTGAAGACCAAGAGTACCTAAATAAGTAATCAAGTTGGTTTGAAACGTAATTAAATATTTAGTTTCGATGGGAATTAAATATTTAGTTTGATAAGAGGAAACGAAAAAATAGGTCATCAGTCACATTTTAAAATTTTTTTAATACATTAAATTGATTTTTTTTTTCTGTTTTACACACACATCTATTATTAATTAATTCAAATGATTTGCTACTTTTTTGTTTTAAATACAAAGTCTCGAGTTCAAGTGTTGTTAATAGAAAAATAGTGATGAAAGAACTTTATATCATGAATTATCTCTTCTAAAATTTTAAGCAGACCTACTCTATTTTGTGCTGAAATTTTGATTTTGATTTAGAAGAATAAAGATAAATAATGATTTAATTCTAGACCACTTGGTCATAGACTTTGATATCATCTTATAATTTAGTGAGTCTAACTTAAACCCAAAAGCTTGTGGGGAAGGGTTGCTTAAACTATTATAAAGGTTATTTTGATCATATCTCTAAGTAATATGAAACTTAACATACTCTATATTGTATCAAAATTTAACTTTTATTTAGCAGAAAGAGGATAAATAAGAATCGAACTTCAAACTATATAGTTTTATGAAAGTTTTAATACTATATCATGAACCATATCTTCCAAAAGCTTGAAAAATAGTTCATGATATGGTATTAAAGTCTATCTTGTGTTTGGTATCGGAACCCACATACGTTTAGTCCTATAAACTTCACGCTCCAGATATATATCTAGTTTTGAGAATGAAGGGAGTGTGTTAAGTCCTATATTATAGGGGGATATGATAAAGATAACTTTTATAAGATTAAAGAGCTTAGACAACTTTTTCTTGCAAGCAAGTTTTTAGGATTGAGTTAGATCCGCTTAATTTTAAGACTTTAAAGCTCAATGGATCCGTTAAGAAAGTTTGTATGGCACATATGTTAAAGTAAATCTTAATTTTTTGTTTGATAAATTTAGAGGACGAAAATACATTAATTTATGAGAATCCTACCATGATTCATCACATGTTTTAGTTTTAGGAAAGAAATATTGAATCCGATATTATATATTTTCTTGAAGATTACCACAATAGAGTTTAATTTTCCTACAAATTAACAAGTCTGCAAATTTTCCATGACTCAAATGGGATATGATAGTAAGCGCTCAACCAACGTTTGACCCTTTTGTCCCTTTGATGTATCCCATTTTCATTAAGATTTGTAATTCTTATAACTAAATAATTCAAAACATCCTTCATCACAAAGTCATACCTCAACTGCACAGACGGTGAGTGTTTTATAGTATTGTCCTGATCATAAAATTTAGGCCACAGCAGGGTCTAAGGTTCATTCTTAATATGATTTGTAGGTTCAATGAATGCTGGAAAATTTTAAATCATGCAAACAAAACATGTAGTAAAGAAGATCATATAGATAAGGTATGAATTTGGTGAACACAAAATTTGTAAGATCCTGTCCCACAAGAAAGGTCCATATAGTGTTTATTGCGCTTTGTGTGCAGGTGTAAGTATAACGCCCAACAAGAACTTGAGTGACAGATCATAATGATACTTGCAGTCAATTAGCCTACTGGAAGCGGTGGGTGTGTATTAAGAGTTCTTTGTTTCTATATATTTTACACCCATTTTATATCAGTGTAATATCTCATTTTCTAGCTAAACGAATACCTATATATTCACACCCATTAACCCATATATTACAATTCTATGCTTCCCACACATCTTTCTCCCTTGTATCGTTCAAACTTCAAACAAAATATTTCTGCATTTAATTGATTTTCCAAGGAATCAAGGGCTAAACCTAATCTAATTAAGAACTAAGTACATATATCCACAGCCGTCTTATGTACACAATTTTGTCTAAATTATACTCAAAAGAAATCGTTTGAACATATTTGTAATTTATATTTTTCATAACATTTGGACAATCAACATCTTAATATTCATTTAAGTTATCCCTTCTATCAGTAATTCGTCATAATAACAGAAAACTCAGATGATGGCTATTGGCTATATTGCTCAGTTTCTTAACCCGTTCCAAAAGAAAAATAATTTTCAATTAAAATAAAATCCAATAAACCCTACCGACAAGGGTTGGGCACAATGATTAAAGAGTTGCACTTCTTCAAATCCTAAAAAAAAAAAAAAAACAGTTGTTGAAGGACCTCTTACTTGCAATAGTATCTAATAATTTAATCTCACTGTAGTTACTGTAGAAATACCCTAAAAGGACGAAAAACTTCGAGTCCTTCAATCATTTCAAGAAAAATTCCATCCGGCCCCTTCCTTTTTTTTTTTTTTTTTAACCTTATCTATTCCACCTTATCTTGTGGCTCTTTCTAAACTGAAATGCAATCTTAGTTCCCATTCATACGCACGTTATTGGCAAATGTGGCTTAGTTTCTTAGCTACCACATATAGTTCACGGCCTTTCTTTATTCTCACTCAACATCGATGACAGAAACCATACGTGTGTGCATGTAGCTGGAAATCCAATGGATAGGTAGATGGATATTTCAATCTTGGATTGTGATTTTCCAACCGCTTGAGACATTGATGGATGAACAAATAAAATAAAACATTCAGTGAGCTCAATGCGGTTAAGTGGATGAGAGAATTAGGGAAAGGGAAAACTGACAGAGAGCGCAAGATGCAGGTGACTTTCTTTGTGTGATTCCATCAAATCCATGGGTACTATTGCAAAGAAATTATGCTTCAATTAACAAAAGTGTAAAGTGCATACTTAAAAATAAGAGAAAATACCCATTTTATTTTCTAACAAAAATTTTAAGAGATAAATTAATCTCTTAAAATTTAAAAATTTTTGGACAATTCTAACTATTAAAAATAGGAACACGTTAGTCTTTTCATATTTAAAAAAAATATTTAATTTTAGGATGATATAAATAAAATTTAATTGCTTTTAAAATATATTTGATTACATTTACGAAATCTTTACTGAATTGAAAAATTATTACAATTTATCATAGATGGTTGACTGTACTAATAGACTATTAGATGCTAGATGGCAAATGTACATGATGCATGTTTGACCACAATGAGCATGTAAGACACGCCCTAGACAATGATTTGTTCAATAACTTACCTTCATTTATAGTGGAATTTTTCCCAGAGTACCCGTACTTCGTCATTTAATTTAATTATAAATGATCGAGATATTAAAGGACCATCCCTACCGCATTGTCATATAAACTGTCACACTTTGTCATTTATTTATTAGTCTATTAACTTTTACGGAATACAAGATTTTTTACATTATAAAATTAGATCGTGCTACAAGTTTCGATTAAAGTGTATCATGATACATATAATTTACTTATGGTAACTACTACACTAACAAAAACTAGAGCTGTTGAAATGAGCTGAAGCCAATAGATAGGCCTAAATAACTCGAAAAAATATATGGATTGGATTAAAAAAATTGGAGTAAAAAATAAAATTAACCCAATTCAGCTTAATCCGATTTGTCCCGACCCGAATTGGTCAGCTCACTTTTGAGCCAGGCTAGCTTGATGGCCTGAACACTTTTTTTTTTTTAAATAACTAATTTTATACATATATCATTATTACTTAACCTTGGATTTTGTTTGCTATTTCTTCTCTTAAAAAAAGTTTAAATTGTAAAAAATATGATAATAAAAACAAAAAAAAAATAAAAAATCATCATTTCACTTTTATAACAAATAAAATAGCTAATCTAATTACTGGGAAAAAATTTATACTTTTATTTCTTAATTTTCATATAGACTATAAAATAATAATAAGAGTATTTTTTAAATCAATTTTTTAAATTATTTCAAAATATATTTATTATATTTAAAAAATTAGTAGGCTAATCCGATATCCAGCCTGTAGTTTGAATAGGATTGAGTCGAGCTAGCAAAATACTAATCCGAAATTAGCTTATCCCGATCAAGCTCAATTTGAAAATAGCCCACCCGAATGGGCCGGGCAGCCCATCAAAAACAAAGTTCAAGACTTTTGTATTCATTCAATAGCCTGTTTGGAAACATGTTTAGCAGGACCAAAATCAATTTTGGTAGACCAGAATCGATTCTACCTAATTTTTGTGATGTTTGATTATATACTTCTAGAATCAATTATTGCCTCTAGAATTGATTTTAAGAGAAGTAAAATTTTTTTACTTTCTGTCAGAATTACTTCTAGAGGTACTATTAAACATAAATCATTTTATCTCAAAATTAATTTTAATCAAATCAATTCTACCAAAATTAATTTTATCTAAAATCAATTCTACATGAGCAGAATCAAATACACTGCAAGATGTTCAATTCTATCAATCGATTGGACAATCATCGATAACTTCCGAGTTATTATCCCATCAAACTTTTAATTTTTCAGCTACAAAACTAGTTTTATTTCGTTTGCATGCATTAGACGTTAAAGTTATTATCATCTACCAGCAGCGTACAAGTTGCAACACGCTTAGTCTTGTCGATTGTTAATGAGGTCATTGAGCACCGACCCGTTATTCCCTTCTCTCTGAGCAACTAGAAAGGAAATCATGCAAATAAGTGGTTCCTGTATAAGGAAACAAGATGTGTCACCAATAAGGTTGTGTGCAATGATAAACATCCTACACTTTCAGGTAAAAAAAAAAAAAAAAAAAAAAAAAACTAAGGTTTAAATCTCAGAGAAAATAATTGATGAGAGTTTCTATTAATCACAACGTTAATGGACTCCTAGTGACAGAAAAATATTTATGTGTAAATATTTAAGTTTTAGTCTGATAAGCTTAATTTGCAAATTATAAGTTCATCGACCTGTTTAATTTTTTTTTTTTTACTAATAACATAATAATTATTAACATTTGAAATTTTTAAATAAAAATAGTAAAACATAAAAAAAAAAATTTATGTTACATTAAACATACATTAAAATAAAAACTAAAAATTCGAGTCCATATACTAACAAGAGTTAGGTGCAATAGTTAACAATCTACACTTCTTAAAAAAGAACCAACAATCAAATACTAAATAACACAATTGTTGGGAGGGTTTATTAATCATAATATAATGTCCAGAGGTTTAATTCCATAATAATGTCTATGGAGATATTTCAAAGACCCATAAGAAAAAAAAAAAAAAACAAAAAATCCATCTACACAAATAGGCTATCCAAACGTGACATAAAAGACAACGATGACCAAATTGGACCAGTTAAACCAGAAGATATTTGGGTGATTCGCAACTCAATGAACAATTACTTCCTATTATAATAAATATGAGAAATGTTGTTTGAATATGGCTTTTAGACAACCAAATGAATTATATGTAAATAAGTGTAAATTTTAGTTATATAAGTATTGAATGTGATGGTAAATAATAATTGATGAAAAAAATATTGCTATAAGTACTATATTGATTATTTTTATATAACTAAAATTCATTCTTATTTACACGTAATTCATCATATATCAACTTTGGTGTCTAAATCAGTATATTCATTTGAATAATATATATAAGATAAGCGGGCAGATTTTTCTTTGGCAAGTAAAAATATTGATTGTAAGAAATAATTTTTCAAAGTAAAATAGTTATAATCGGAGCATTCAAAATTCGATCCGAAAAATATAGTGAATACTCAAGTAAAAGAAATAGTTTCAATAATTCAAAAATAGTAATAACATATAATCATTACGAAACACAATGCATATGGGAGAATCTATTAGGAAAAAGCGAAGCAAAAATAATTCTAGCACACAACTTGTGAGTAAAGTAATAACAATCTCACCAGTCTGAATTTTGAATTAAATAGCACAGAGCTCGAGTTAAACTATAAAGCACACTACTTGAATATAATTGACGATCACCGAGCCCAAGGTAAACTGCTTTCAACAACAAGGCTTGAACTAATTTGGAGCTTCAGCTCGAAATCATACCAACTAATTTGTGTTGGATACAAAGTTTGACAAGTGCTTCTTCCGAAGAAAAACAATTTCTAAAAATATACATTATTTTTTAAGAGAATAGATTTCCCAAATAGATAAAATAAAAATTTGGTTCATGACAACTTATCCGAAAAAGGAAACTTATATTCAGATATTGGAAAACCGAACTTAATTAAACGAATTTCAATTTATTTCCATAAGTATAGCAACTACTTGTAACAAATGCCACCAGTTGCCGAAACCGACGTCAACAAGAATTAAAACCATTGACACAACATCATTGTCTACATTAATTGTCATTTATGGTATAAAATAAAATCAACGTCAAAGCCTTCCGAAATAACGAAAATTGTATTCAATTGTTTTTTATAATCATGTACAAAATCATTGGTGAGTTTCAAACAAAAAAAAAAAAATGCTTGTCTCAAAAATCTCTATAGCTCTAGCATATTTAAATTTTAGTAAAAATTAAGAGTTAATATACGTTTTGGTCCTGAAAGAATCAGGGTTTAATAGATTAATCCTTCGAAAAAAATGCTAACACTTTCATCCCTAAAATTAAAATATATTGTAAAAATTAAATCCTTTTGTTTACTTTTATCTATTAAATATTATGCCGTATCTAACTTAAAGCCAATTCAAAAGTTGTACTTCAATAATATATACAATGAACGTCTGAATTACCTAACAGAATGATAACTTAAAAAGTCATGAGTTGAATCTTTTAATTAGATAACATCTCTTATTTCAAAATTTTAAACCCCCTTAAACAATGTTATTATAAAAATATGTTATTTCAAATTTTTTTATTTTTTTACTTTTAGTTTTATACGCACTTTAAGAATTCAATAAACTTGATTAATTATTCTATCTTCATATTATTCTCACAATTAGATTAATGAAGATCTTACTCTTTTTTCTTTTTTTATTCATTAATTTTAAATTTTAAATTTTAATTTATTTATGAATAAATATGTTTTACAATTATTTCAAAAGCCATATATGGACATTTATCTAATATTTTATTTAATAAAAAATATTCATGTGTTCATATTTTATTCTCCGCAGATATCTTTTATCAAATTTACATTTAATATTTTTCATTTGAAAAAATATTTTTTATCTTAATTTTAATTTTAGAATATTACAATCAAGAATAATAAATTAACTTCAAAGAAAAAAACCTCAAATTGACCCTTAAAAAAGTTGTGGGACATTAATTTAGTCTTGAAAAGAATTGTGAAATTAATTTGATTATTTAAATATTAAAATTCATTTCAAGTTAGCGCCAAAAATCAAAAGAAATTTGGACTAATTTAAAATAAATTTTAATCTTTTCGATAACAAAATTGATATCACATATCTTTCAATTATCAAATCGATGTTTCACAATTCTTTCGAAGGCTAATTTAAAGTTTTACTTGAAAATAATTCAATTGACACTTACAAAAATATTACTTGCATCATTTACAAATTTTAAATATACTCTTTTACAGTTATGAAGTTGTTAATATTAATTTTTTATGTAAGTAAATATATAAATATTTTCACTTATTCTAATATACTTTTAGTTATTTTTAGTATTTCTTTTAAATTAATTGTTTTCTTTTATATATGAATATATTTTGTGCAAATAATACAAATAATTAATTTATGTAGTACATAATAAACTGAAAACTAAAACATGAAAAGTTTGAAATGAAATATGTTTAAGAGAATTTAAAATTAAGAGAGAGAGATCCTCATTTTAAAATTGAGACAAGTTTTAATTAATAAATCAAATGAAATTTTAGTGTGTGTGTGTGTGTATATATATATATATATATATAACAATCTCACCCAAGTAGAAGTATTGAATTCTTTTTTTCATTTTTAAAATGATATAATTAAAGTCAACAATAAATTACACATTTATAAATTAAATGGAACGTCTTTTAATAATTAAAAAAAAGAAAAGAAATAATTAATTAATTAATTACATTGTTATTCCCTCTCTATTTATACCACTTTTTGACACATATTTAAAGGGACATTTGAGTAATATTATTTATATAATTTTTTGAAATATCTTTTAAAAAATACCTTGAGATATCCTTAAACATATATTGAAAGAAAAGTTAAGAGTGATTCTAAGCCAATATTTAAGAAACACCCCACTCTTAAAAAAATATTCTAAAAATATTACTAATAGCATTTCTCTTTTATTTAATTCTTGGGGGGCTGGTGAATGCTTATATATGAGAACGAGCATCATCATCATCATTACATAAGCTAGCTTCCAAGCCCAAACGCTTTGCACTCAAATTTTGTAATTGTATCTGTAGAACATGGAGGAGAATATGGATAGAGGCAGCAATAGCAGAGGTGGTAGTTTCAGGTTGGGGTCACTGGGGTTAGGATCAGTGAACGAAGCAAAAGTTCACACTGTGGTTGAACTTGGAAGTGTTGTTGACTACAACACCCAGAGACAGAGCCTTCTTCTAGGTGGTGATGTTGATGTTGATGTTGATGTTGATGAGGAGACACAGAAACACCAAAAAAAGCCTCTCACAAACTCTCTCTCTTTGAGGCAGATGAAGTCCCTCGTTGCTCTCTGTGACACCATCTTGCCTTCCATCATCATCGACTGCCACAACCATGAATCTGTTTCCACCTTCTACAAGACTTCCGCTTCCATGGCTGGAACACCTCGCCGTGTACGAACCTTCAAACTTTTCTCTTTCTTTCTCTATATGATAGATGCTGATAGAGTAAGAGAAAAGTTTGCCCTTGTTTCATTCAACATTTGATACCTCATGAGTTGTGAAACATTATTATCTTTTACTTTCACTAAATTTTTAATAATTAAGATGGTTGATATGTGTCAAATAGTAAATAAAATGGAATAAATCATTTATCTTGCTCCGGAGCACTTAACAATTTTTCCTTTCTTTTGCTTGTTAGAATTTTATTTTCTTTGATAAGAATATTACCATTTTTGTGAAACGAGGATGTTAACTCTTCTTACTTAGTGGGGAAAATTAATTAAAACTTTTCTATGATACTCATCTTTAAATATATTTAAATTAAAAAATGTATAATTGTATAATTATAAAAAGAGAAAGAATAAATGCTAGCCATAAAAAATTAAGAAATTTGCGTACTTAGCATACGATTTCTTAATCACTCTTTTAACTTTTTATGATGATTTTGGAAATACTCAGTTTTTAGACGTTATTATTGAGACTTCATAGTTTATGACATAAGTAATGATATGTGCACATCATTATAAGACATAATCCTTCTCTCATTTTTATTTTTTATAAGTGTCTATTTTTAATATTTTTATTTAATATTCAAATCATCATGCTAGATTCGAGTCTGATGGATAGAAAAAAAAATAATATTGAAATAGTTTTATTGCTATATTGAATCAACCCGATTTGATTAAGATTAATTGAAATCCAATAAATTTTAAATACTAGTTTTATATATATTATTATGTTTGGAAAATTATTATACATCAATCGTTTTCCTAAACTCAATTATTTACTTCTTTTGTCAACTTGATATGATGGATAAAACCTTTTTCAAATCATCCTATTAATTATTTCAATGGCAGCTTACTAACTACCTGGCAAACAACTACAATTTAACGTCACTTTAAATTTATAATTTACTAAAAATGGAATATCAAAGAAGAGCTGATAGAGTAAAACTATTCCATGTTATATTAATTTATAATTTTGTGTTTGTGTTTTTGTTTTGGTTTAATTTTGTAGCTCGGGATTTTGATAAGTGAGAAGCTGAAACACCCAAGTACATGGCTGTTACGGTTGACACTATGGCTGCTATCCACATGGTTTGGCACATTCATACTGTGTGGCATGGCTAGCCTCTCAACCAGGTTCCCCTTCTTTCATAGCTACCCTGACCTTCCTCTTCACAAACGCCAACAAATCATGCAGTCTTGGTCTCTCAGTTACTTTCGTCACCTTAGGATGTTCTTCAGGTCCATCAAGCTCCTCATCCTCCTTGTCTTCTTCACTCAGGTAAACGGCCTCGTTCATTTCAATCTGCACCAACAACAAGCCTTAAATAAATTGATAAACATGTGCATGTAGTTTTTCTGCTGTAGAGTAATGATATTTATGTATCAAAAAATAAACATTAAAAGCATACATCTTACATGGAAACATACACAAAATATGTTGTATTGGTAAGTAGCTTTGTCTTTTTACAGTGTTCATTATCGATTTCTAATTTTAATTTACAAATTAAGGTAACGTTACTGTTTTTTTCATTTTTCTCTGTCTTTCTTTCTTTGTTTTTCTAGTTCATTAATAAGTATTGCTTTCATCTATCTTGCCACACTTGTAATAGCAACTTATCAATTCGTTTGGATGTGCTAAAGGTGTGTCCAATAAATTTTATATGTATATACACAGGCATGCACAATAATTTAAAATAAATAATATATATATAGATATACATATGCCATCTGTATACCCGGTGACTTTAAAAATTAATAAAAACAAAATGCGATAGACGCGCATGGCAGTTTTATATATTCAAACTGTGACTGCTAATATTAAAGAGAAATATGCCATTTGTTTTTGTTTACAATCTTCTATAGAAGGGGTCCACCTTTCATTTTCCCAACACACGCATATATACAACAGATAACGCGGTGGGTCGGTGAATGAGATGAGAAAGATGAAAATGAATAGTAATTGTGTATTTTTGGGGGTTTAGTGTTGTTTTTAACTAGGGATATATTTGTAAATTTATTATATCAGTGGTATATGATCGCTAATGGTGAGTTTTAACAGTAAAGTTAATAAAAAGCCTTATTTATACAGATAAAAAATTTTAAAGTGTCAAATTATATATTTTTAAATATTAAAAAATAAAATGTATATGAATTATATTTTAGAAAGGTAAAGTACATTTTTTAGTCAAAATTGGACTTAAAAGTACATGACGAGACAGTAGTCTATTTTCTAAAAATTAATATCCAATTTAAGTAAACTAATAATTTTCTCTATTTAATAACTTTTCAAGTTATACCACTGTTTGGGGGGCTTACTGAAATATATCTGCATAAAATATTGTCCAATGTCCGATTGGAGGGGGTAAAACACAGCAACAAGACCTATGTTTGTGGGAATGTTATGAGCAGCTTAGTGTAGGCTTACTGGGTTTGGCTTGCTCATATTAATTAGCAAGTCTTTAGAAAATAGCAAAACTGGCCTATGTGGGGCTCACACATTAAAATCCATCGGGCCCTTGTGTTCCCTCAAATTGCTAAAGATTTTATTAGCATTCAGATGCAAATTAAAGCCTGTGCCTTGGTGGTTAGAGCTGACAGACCAGAAGAAGTACCACCACAACCCACATGCAGAGGGATATTCACTCCAATAGTACCTTAGGTAGGGACACAGGCCCCCACATTGGTATTACATGTGTCCATTTCATATAATTTTTCAGGTCAAAGAGCACAATTGTAGACTCTGAATACAAGTAAGTTGAACTACTTAAATGTTTTCTTGTTAAATTCAGATAGACCCCACATGTGCATACAGTACAATGATCTCAAATAAAAGTTGTGCTAGTAGTATTACTAGTCAAGGTACAAATGAAGTCATGAAGCCTGTCCCACAAGAAATAGATGTATTATTTATACATAATTCACATCGTATTTTGAGTTGATATATTATCTATCTGCCGTTGGATGGATGCGGGATCTAATCTAAGTTGGGGCCACAAACCCATTCAATGGTGAATGAGTGATATATTGATCCGAAATACGAGATGAACTATATGAAAATACCATTTCTCTACAAGAAAGGAAAGCCATTTCGTCATTCCTAAGTTTCCATTTTGATGAGGGTTACATCTTCCAGTGCCAAAAGAAAAGTTGATAAAACAATTCAAATGGCAAGAAAAGAAAGTATTTTGTCTCAACTTGGGCTTCCATCCATGGGGATTTGATGTGAAAGTTCAGAGGGCAAAAGTCTCAAAGCCAAAATGTTTTCTTTGATTAGCATATGAAACCAATTTTTAAGTACTTCCCCTATAAAGGTTTACCCCCCACTCCCTTTACAGAATTCTACTATGTAGCTTTTACACCTAAATTGTTTTGAAGAAGATATACTTGCACAATCTTGATAATTCAAGAAAACAAATTACAGTAGAGGCATAAATTTGTATTTCATTACTCTTTTTCTGCTATTGTAGCCTGATGCACAAAATTATGAAACTGACTGAGAAAATTTTATGGAAAATTAATACAGTACTTATAAAATGTACACCATTCTTTCATAGATTTATTTCTGTGAAATCTTCTTTGATAATTTCAAAAATAAGGTAAAACAATAGACAACAATCCAGAATTTGTCAAAAGCCAACCGGCCAAGGAATGTCCAAACCCAAGAAATGTTTTTAGACCCAACAAGCCCTCCATGAGATAACGATAAGAAAAGCTATTCAGCCACTATATCCAGCCCATGAGCACTACCATTTTTTTCTGAGTGGACGTGAGACTGCTTGGGCTCTTTGACTATGTCTTGCATAAAATCAAATAAACCCACCACCCGCTAATGACAAATGGTTGAAGTTTCCTCACTTAAATACAAACCCAAGGGCCATTGGGGGCAGCTCAGATAGCACACCCGCAAGCACCAAAAACAATGGCACCTGCAAGGTCAGAGCCCCGTTGGCCCCACCCCCCAACAAAAAACAACAAAATCTGCCCTCCCCCGACCAAAAACAAAATACAAACCCAAGAAAAGTCCAATCAATAGCTTACAAATTGGGTTCGGCTTAGAATTCATGCTAAGGTTGCGTTTGTTCCAATTTTTTTTAACAAAAGCTAATTTTTTAACTATTAAAAGTAATCATTTTTTTAATAAAACTATTTATTTTAGCTTTAATTTAGGATATGTTTCGATGAGATTTTTTTGACAAAAAATTCATTTTTTTTACTAAAAAAATTACTTTTGACATATTTGGATAAATTTTTAAAAAATAATCAAAGTTTTAAAAAGATTTATTTCAGCTTTTTAGTAAAAGCTAAAAAAATAGATTTTCAAAAAAAAATTTTAGTTTTTTCAGTTATATAAAAATTGTTTGTTTCATAATATTTTTTAAAAAATTAAAATAAAAGCAACCTTGAAAGTTAAAAATAGTTTTTTTTTTTACTTTTAAATGGGAACTAAAATAAATAGCTATTATAAAAATATTTTTTTAATTATATATATATATTTTGTGAAAATAAGCAAAATCAAATGCACTCTAAATAAGGCCTTACTCTTCTAGGCCGCTAACCCTTATATATAGATTAAGTCAAAAGAATGATCAAAAAAACAGATTAGGTCAAAAGAAAACGAATTTGCTCCTCTATTATTGCTACATGAAGCTGCTACTATGGAACACTAGAAGGCCACGTAAGCTGCCTGAGAACTGATTTTTCACCAATTTAACATGAACCAATCAATGGTGATGATGTACACATAATTAGCTCATATGCAATTTCCATATGAGAATATCAGCTCCTTTGTAACTGACATTTATCAAAGTTATTATTTATATGATTCCCTGGTTTCTTGGAACCATACAGAACTCTTCATTTTTTCAGGTAGATGAACCCGAAGACAATCCATCATGGAAAGCAATTGGATATAGTGGACCTGATCCTGAGTTCAAAGCACAATTGAAGAACCATTTTTTGCATACAGCATCAAAAGAGGGAGGACAAGAAGAGCAAAATAAAGATGATGCTGAAGAGGTTATGGGGCCTCTTTACAATGGTCTTGTCCATTTGAACTACCCAAGAGACAACATTGCTGATTCTCTAAGACGATTTGGATTCGGTGTCTCGGTTACACCTCGGAAGACTAAACCTTCTAGATTGTCATCTCCTTCTTTAGTTATCCACTGTGATGCAGTGGTTGTAGGTTCTGGCTCAGGAGGTGGGGTGGTAGCTGGAGTACTAGCAAAAGCTGGTTACAAAGTGCTTGTCTTGGAGAAAGGAAGCTATTCTGCTAGGAGCAATCTTTCCCTTCTTGAAGGACCAACCATGGATCAAATGTACCTTGGCAATGGTTTGGTTGCAACAGATGATATGTCTGTACTAATACTAGCAGGATCCACAGTTGGTGGAGGGTCTGCAATCAACTGGTCAGCCAGCATTAAGACCCCTCAGCATGTCTGCAAGGAGTGGTGTGAGAATCATGAGCTAGAACTATTTGAGAGTAAATTCTACAAAGAAGCCATGGATGTTGTATGTGAGAAAATGGGAGTCCAATCTGAGATTGAAGAGGAAGGATTCAATAATGCAGTGCTAAGAAGAGGGTGTCAAGAAATGGGCTATCCTGTGAGTAACATTCCTAGGAATGCTACACAAGATCACTACTGTGGCTGGTGTTGCTTTGGATGCAAGGATGGAAGGAAGAAGGGTACATCAGAAACATGGCTTGTGGACTTGGTGAAGTCAGGTAATGGAGCAATTCTTCCCAGTTGTGAGGCTATACAAGTCTTGCACAAGAGAAAGAAAGGAAGAGACAGAAAAATAGCACGTGGGGTGGCCTTTGCTGTTGAGTACAAAGGAACCAAAGACATTTGTGTGGTGGATTCCAAGGTCACAATTGTAGCCTGTGGAGCACTCAGTACACCTCCATTACTTAAAAGAAGTGGCTTGAAGAATGGAAACATAGGGAGACACTTGCACCTTCATCCTGTGGCAATGGCTTGGGGCCACTTCCCAGATGCACCTTCTTCACCTGAGCTGTGGCCAGAGAAACATAAGAAGAGCTATGAAGGAGGGATAATGACAGCAATGTCTACAGTTGTTGCAGATTTTGACAAATCAGGATATGGTGCAGTGATCCAAACACCTGCACTGCATCCTGGCATGTTTTCTATCCTAATGCCATGGGTTTCTGGAATGGATATAAAAGACAGAATGTGCAAGTTTTCTAGAACAGCTCATGTGTTTGCACTGGCAAGAGATCAAGGATCAGGAACTGTGAATTCACCTAGCTCTATAAGTTATCATATGAAAGATATAGACAAAGAGAATTTAAGGAAGGGAATTGAGAAGGTACTGAGAATATTGGCAGCTGCTGGAGCTGAAGAAATTGGAACACATCATAATGAGGGAAGGAGCATAAATGTGAAGCAAGTGAGCTATAATGAATTTGAGAAATTTGTGAAAGCAGAAAGTTCAAGGCCATTAACAGACCTTTCAACTCCATTGTGCTCAGCACATCAAATGGGGAGTTGTAGGATGGGGAATAATCCAAAGGAATCAGTTGTGAACCAAATGGGTGAGACATGGGAAGTGGAGGGACTTTATGTGTCAGACACAAGTGTCTTCCCTACAGCTTTGGGTGTGAATCCAATGGTCACTGTTCAGGCCATTGCCTATTGCACAGCACAATCTGTTCTTGAAGTTCTTAGAAGGAAAAGAACTAAGTGAGGTGAGACAAAAAATCTTTTGCTGGTTATGTAAAAGTGGAAGTGTATTCAAGCTAAAATAATTTTAAGGGAAATGTTTGATTACTCATAAAGTAGCAGCAATCTGGATCAGATTTGGCAAAACTTTCCCTGAAACCAATAACTATATTTTCATCATATCAGTTATACACAAGCCTGATGTTTTGTAATTTAAAGCTTTTAAAAAAAAAAAATGAAATCAACTTGTCATTTAGTGCAGAAAAAGAAAATTTTTAGAGAAATCTTTAAACATTTTATTAGACGCTCTATGGGTTGGGTAAAAAGTAGATACGATGCAAAATTTGAAACAAATATGAGTAAATTTTAATATATATCTCACACGGTATTCATAATTGATGCCTAAAAGGTATATTCAAATACCACATCTCAAACTTTTACCCCTAAAACAAATATGATATTGTGCTTTGGTAACGATGAATCTTATTCACCGATTGTTTTTCTTGACAATAAAGAAATAAAAAAATACACATACGTCTACCTTGAGTAGAAACAGTTGATACCACTAAATCCAAGAACAAGTTCCCAAACAAATGTATCCATCATCAGAATCAGATTTGGGAAAATTCCTTGCAGCTAATAACAGCTATATAGTATATCCATCATATCAGTTATAGACAAGCCAAATGTTTGTTTTTGCAAAAGATTGTCAAAAACATGAGATCAACTTTTCCTTATGTGCAGACGAAGAAAACTGTTCCTAGATTGACCAGTGCGTGGACTAATCTGCAGGCAGGAGCTGTAATTATCAGCAAATGTGCCTACAAGTAATTTTTATAATACTTCATAATAATTAATAAAATCTAAACCGTATATTTTTTCCGAATGAAATTTAAACAGTTTAATATATATTATTCTTAAAATCATATAAAATTTCTCAGCATTTGGTATGAAAAATTGAGTTTAACATATGTTGGGAGACCCTCTAATTGTGACAGAGCGTAGATAGAGATTCCTCAAAGAGGCTCTCACCTGTTAGGTTCACATCAAACTACAAATAACTCTGGTGTGTTGCACGAGTTTGTTAATATTTTTTTAAATTGTTTTTAATAAAAATACTTTTAGAAAAATATGTGATAGTAATTAAAAGTTAGATATAGTAATATATTTAATTGGAGGTAATTCTATTCGAGTATTTGAGATCTCATAGCGGGTATGACTCTTTTAACACCGGTTATTTCATATCCAGAGCTCGAATCCGTGAACATTAGTTAAGAGAAAAGAGCATTTATCACTCCAATTGATCATGTATTAGTATTTGGAAATTTGAATAGTCAAATATTTTTTATTATTATAAATACATGTTTCTTTTAATTGCATATTGCATGGAATGCAATGTTACAGTGAATTTTATTATATGTATATATAGATTGATAGATATAGAAGATGGAAATTGACAATTAACCCAGTAATAATATCATGACCAAGAGAGTCAGCCCTGTTGCATTCTTTACCCAATTAAAGGGAAATCTAGCGTAAGTCTTTGAGGGAACATGTGAGGCAAGGAAAAATCAAAGTCACCCGCAAATCAGGGAATAACTCCAATTGCCAATTGCCAATTTGACGCCTTGACCCCCTATATACTTTGTTTTTTAATTGAAAAACCAATAATTTTTATTAAAATTAAAATTGAAAACAAAATACCATAACTACATTAATCATTATACTTAGTATGATTTACTTTTAAATTATCAAATTTTATCATCAATTTTTATACTATTATGAGAAACGAGATAAATCATACATGCCTTTAGCAGATTAATGTAGCCAACATTCGTGAATTCTCGAACCATAGGCGAGTTGGCTTTTTGATTCTTCAAAATATAGGCGAGTTGGCTTTTTGATTCTTCAAAATTAATGTGCCTAAGATTGTTTTTCTCATAAGAACTTAATTTCTTTTTTTGTCAAACCAACCTCCCAGTCTTCGTAATGACTGTTTTTCATATATAATACAAGATTTAATTTTGATATATTATTAATGTAAAATATTTTTACACAGTTATATCACTTGTAGTGTCTGATTTTTTATAAGTATTTCAAAAAGAATAGAATGTACATAATAGAATATAATTAATTAATAGGTACATGCTTTATCTTTGTATCAAAATTATTCTCTACTAACTATAATATATGCATAATATGAGTGTCTTTCTACTTTATCACTGTTTTAGGGAGAGTCTCTTTCGAGGAAGGACATCCCAAGCAGTAAACCGATGCAGAAGTTGACCAGCTACAATTGACATGAAAAGTTTGATTAGAACCAAGATTTTTCAAAAAGCAGTCCACTCACGATTAGGAATGGTATCTTCTTCAAAGCAATGGTAGAAGTCTTATTGGGAAGGAAGAAGTCTCAACCACCACAAAGGAAAGAACTCAAGGAAGAAGAGGGGAATGGGCAACAACAACACCTTCAGAGCACCAAGTTACCTTTCCGTTCCTTGAGTACCTTCCAAGACTTATTCCTTATTCCTTATACCCTCTTCTCAAGTCTCTTCCTACAAACAATCACCCCACCATGGAAACTCCTAGTCCTAGATGCAAACTCTCAGTGACCTTCATCATCATTTCCCTCTCCCTTGGCTTCATTTCCTTTATCTTTTGTATAGCTGCTGAGATAAAGAGGAATAAGGTAGTAGTGCTTAATATGTGATTAATTATTCACTTGAACTTTTAAGTCTTGCAGTTAAGTGTTGTTTCTTTCATTTTGTCTCAAAAGGGCTTGTGGTGCTCTGTAGGGGGATGATCTCAGGTGGAATGGAAAACTGTGTTATTTGCCAACAAGTCCAGCATTTGGATTGGGAATTGCAGCTTTGGTTAGTTTCTTTTTTGCACAGATCATTGGGAATGCTATAATGTTCAAGAATTCTTGTTCAGGAAGGAAAAGTAACTTCCCCCCTTCCAAGATACCTGCTGTTGCAAAGGTCCTGTGGTTGATATCTTGGTATGTTGTCTTTTTGCATATTTGTTGGTAGCTTTTACTTCGCATTCAACAATTACAGATTGAGAAAACAACAAAGCAGGTTGATTTATTATTATTGGCTTGTACTTGATCATCATTTTCCTGTTAAAATTGACACACTTGGTCTAGAAACAAAATTGATTTCTGCACTCAGAAGTTCTGGAAAGTGGACATAGCACCAAACCAATCCAGTTGTCAAATGGAATTTTGTTTTGTTTTGCTTTTTGATTGTTGAAGGCCAGATCATTTTGGAAAACTGTGCGCCATGCATATGCGGCCTGCTATTGGGCACAGGTTGGCAAAAATGATTCACTTTTAGGAAGGAGGATTAATTCTTAATTAGATGTGATTTATCATAGATACGCAAATTATTATTTGACATGTATAAGTTTGTGGAGATCATAATAAAGGTGCACTTATCATTAAGAATACTTTTACACATTAAATATCAATTTAAATGCCTAAAAGATGATGTGGTAAATCGTGTCTAGCAAAGAATATTTTTTAGGAAGAGGACCACATAAAAAGGGAAGCCGTAATTGGATTGTGCTTCATACACAAGGAAACACTTTTTCTATAGGAATGAATGAATAATAAACAATCTTGAGATTATGCCGTTGCCATTTGAATTGTAAATTATAAGTCTCAAAATTATGGTCATGTTTGGCAGGTTTAGCTTTGGGATTGCAGTAATTTTATTGATTGCAGCCACAAGTATGAGCAGAAGGCAGCTCTATGGGGTAGGATGGTTGAATGGTGAGTGCTACCTGGTCAAAGGAGGAACTTATGCTGGGACAGCCATATTGGTCCTGGTCACAGTTGGTTCTACAACTGGCTCAGCTCTCTCAACAATAAAACCCAGCCAAGCAAATCAGAGCAAGAAAATACACAAACAAATGGGGTAACAATAACATAGTTGATTTGGAAACCATACAGGAGAGGCATAGAACCATTTTTTTTTTCTGGTGCAAACCACAAAAGAGTTTAGAAAGAGGAAGAATATGCAAGTTGAAGTGGGAAGGTTCCAAGGTCAACAATCTCATCCCAATGAAGAGGCTTCCAAAGGAATACAATTCTTTTATTTATTAATCAAGTAAAAGAAAGGTGACACATCCCACTAAAACTAGCTTATCCTATCCAATGTCCAAAGGAATAATATTTTGTTTTTCTCAACTTACACACGAAAGAGACACTTCATTTGTACACATTCTATCAGAGGTGGTGACTGCCTCGCATAGGAACTCCGTTTTTGGATCCCACCAACACGGCTTAATAATTGTTTTGTAGTTTTGTACTCTTTTGTAATTTGTTTTTTCAATTAAGTAATGTTATTTAGACATGAAAATGGATATAGACACATAAAGCATCTTGTGATTAGAGTTGGGGTCTAAACTTTGTATCTCTCTCTATAATGTCCACTCTTGATATCATGAGAAATTCTTGCTTCCTGTTTGGAAGAAATCTCTTTTTTCCTCCGCATGTGATGTACGCCAACTATTTCTATTAGTCTCAATACTTTTCCCATTTCTCAAAGCCATTTAATGGTGCAAGATCCATGTGGAGGAAGAATTTTCTTCCTCAACGGAGGATCCAAGAATTTTTTTGATGTCACTATTTTTAGGCTTAAATAACATTTATTCTTTCCAACTTTTCATTTCCAAGTTGCACCCATTGCTTTTTAAACTATTGCACGAGTTATTATCAGAAAATGAAACAATTCAGAGAGTTGCAAAGCAAGCCAAGGAATCATAATTTCACCCACGAAAATAGACATGATTCAAAGCACTGGCTCATAATACACACTTTCCTTTCCCAAAAGCTACCTGGGCCCTAGTCAACTTTCCAAGAACAAGATTCAATTCGCAATAATGATATCATATTAGGTTTGATCACTCTTCTTGTGATCTTTTTTCCATCAAAGATGCACAAGGTGCTGCTAGTATTTATCGAGATGAAAACAAGTTTTCCTTCACAAGTTACATAAACGCACTGTCACACAGTAATTGCATTGTGTCAAATTTTAATTTGCACAAGAAGACACATGACTTATCAACAATAGAATAACTGATGTCATTTCAACAAAATTTGACTTCAAAGATACCCCCACAAAGAGAGGAAAATATACAAATGTAGGCTTGCACAAAAATGCTAGAAAACATTCGAATCAAATTATGTTCAGAAATCATATTGATTCCCAAAGCAACGCAAATTTGCCATTGTCCGACTCATTTCTACATCCTACTCACTAGCAAAAGGTGTATGAGCAAACTCCGTTGCATTATAAAAAATATTTTCCTTTTGAGAGTAAGGTAATCTTTTATTATACTCTTTCTTAGAAAATAGCATGTGTCATTCTTCATTTAAATTTTAAATTTAAACTCTTTTAAGTTCATAAAATATATTTTTTTCATGTTTTGTGTATATTTAGTCTATTTATATTGTTTAAACTTTATTGTATATTAAAAAAACTTTATTTAATCATATATATCTTCTTATGATTATAATTTTTTCTTTAGTATTTTAATTTAAATTTTGAAAAGTCTTTTAAAATTTAACCTGAGTTTAAAATTACCCGTATAATACATGAAATACTTACTGCTTATGAAAAAATGTGAAGAGTTAAAATAGTTCTATGCACCAAACAAAAACGCACATACAACTCCTTTTTTTTTAATCTTTTTAAAGGGGGAGAGCTGGTTCGAATTTATTAGTCAAAATGATATGGCCTGCAAGTTGATTTTTAAATAGATAAATTGATTATACCAATTTATTTTATCTAGCAACTATCTTTTTTATATATAAAAAAAAACAAAGTTATCTTTTTTACATAAAAGGTTTTTTTTTTTTTTTGGATTGCATAACACGACTCTCTCTCTTTTTTATTTTTGGGGGGATGTCTGAAAGGCTAATTATTAAGAATGTTGAGCCCAAAGCCCAAACGACACCCACCACCCACAAACTTTTGGGATAGAGTAGGCTTTCTGGGATTTTTAAAAAAAGCCCAAAGGAAGCCCTCCAGATCCAATAAAATAAAAATTAAAAAATCAAGATAAAGGTTGGAGCGCGTGTTGGTCTCGTATTCGTATTGCAATCTTCCTTTCTTCTTTGGTTTCCCTCTTCTTTCACTGTGCGTCTGTTGGGTCTTTTGATTCTTCATTCATAGCCAATGCCAATGGAGAAAAGGCCTGAACAACTCGGTTCCAACAACGCATCAGCACCTTCTTCTACTTCTTCTTCCACTGGAATCGGAACGAGGTTCTCCGATTTGAACAAGTCCTTCAAGTTCGCCCTCCGTTCTTTGCTCACTTCTTCCTCCAGCCAGGTTCCTACCACTCCTTCCTCCTCCTTCTCTCTCTCTCTCTCTCTCTTACTTCGCCATTTTCACTTTTGGGTCTGAAAATTGGAGTGCCGGAATAATGGGTATGTAAAAGGTTTAAATTTTTTTAGCACCTTCCTTCCAGTAAAAAAGACTAAGGTATCTATGGTTCTAGGTTTTTTAAGTTAATATTTAGAAGCATGTTTGGTAATTTGATACTTGTAGATGAAAATGCCAGAAATTGATTCCTCTTTCCTGCTTCTATTCTTAAACCGTTGTTGTTGTTGTTGTTTTTTTTTTATTTTTATCAAACATATTTCTGTTTTGATTTAAAGGAATTTAATGAAGCATTATCAAGTTTCACTGACCCTGAAAAAGAATTGCTTCATCGTCTATTTCTTCAGGTACGTATGATCTCTTGATATTAATAGTTTGGTGTTAGAATTATACTTCTGAATGTTACACTGAGTTTTAACCAAAAAGAAAAAGGAATGTGACATGGAGTTCGACCTAGACCATCATTTTGTATATCTAGCTTTCTAAATCAATTATGTTATGTGTTTTGAAATCAGGACAGTGGGAATTTATACTGACACTCTATTTCAGTGACTCAGAGTTAATCTTGGAAAATTTTTGGTGCCATCTTGTGGTTTGACATTATATACTTACATTATCCAACCACTTAATACCAATAGGGTAAAACTTAAGAGTAAAGTATTGACTATGGACTATCAATAGGAGGTCAAGTTAGCAAAGCTTCTTCACACATGAATTGAGTAAAGTGAACAAGGCTTTAACTGTGATTACTTGGTAATATCTATTTTAATCCAAAACTTAAACTGGTTAAACACATTTTTCAGTATCAAGCATCTGTCTTTTATCAAGAGGACTATGCATATTATTGCTCTTAGAGGCTGAATACCTAAGACTTCCTTTCTTCTATATTTCAAAGGCTAAGAGTCAAGAAATGCTTGAAGTTTCATGTATTTGCTAGCTAATTTCCTTTTATGTTATTGAACGTTTCAGATCATTACTTCGTTGCATGAAAACATAGAGGTACGTTTGTTATATGGTATTATGCCAGGTATAGAATCTATTCCATCTCTGATCTAAGTACTTAATGGGATGCCTCATACAGCAATTGAAGATGTTATCTATATATCATTTTTTATGTTTGTCCTTTTAGTTGCTCCTACTTCTTAAGCTATAAGCCTGATGCTTTACTTTTTCAGATACTTGGTAATGACTTGTTTTCTATGGTTTATGAATCAGTAAACTATATTATTTTCTTAAAAATGTGTGTTAGTTAGCATTTATTGAATGCTTAAGATGCAACACAAGTTCATAAAAATATCTCACCTGATTCAGTTTATTCTTTTAGGAAATTTGCGGCCTGTTTTGTGCGCATTTTAGATATAAGGGAATACTTTTTTGAAAACAATTGTTTTTGGTTCTGAACTAAAAATGAAACTGAAATTAAGGTTTCTATTTGAAAATTGTCCTACATAATTATGCAACTGATGTGCAATTTTTTTTCTTGCATTTCTTTTAAGGCAATGGTCTCTTGATTTTTGGTAATTATACAATTTTGTTCTCTTTATCTTTCTCTCTGAGAGGGAGAGAGAGAAATTCGTCAGGAAGGATTAACTTAACTGCTTGTCTCCCATGACTGTATTTATATACGCATTAGTAGCACTTTAGCACCTAAGAATTTCATATTGTTATGATAAAATTGTGAATTCTAAATGCTCTATCAATTAATTTTTACAGGAGGAGTTTGAGTCAATCTGTCTTCGAACACAGGTATAGCTTGACTGTTTTCTCTATTGTTTTACTTTATCTTTTTAGAAAATTTTTTAAGAATTAACTGGTTTGCTTAGCATTTGGGTGGTGTGGTAGGGTTTGGACTGGGTATGAAATACACATGCTATGGTACCCTTACAATCTGGCTCTGTGTATAAGGCATAAAGGCATACACAGGCAATTCTATGATATCCTAGTTAGTCTGTCGTTTCAATTTCATCTTTCATGTAGGTGGGAGCCACTCTTGATGCAGTAGAGGAAATCGTGGAAGAACGAGATCTAGATCCCTTGTTTTCGGATAGGTATTGTCTGATTTTGCCCATAACTTAAGTAGTTCATATAGGATGCATGTATCATTATTATATATGTGAGATGGTCATTTAAAAAAAAAAAAAAAAAACTTTCATGTTAGCCTTCAGTTTAACAATTAGTGAAACTTAAGTTGATAAAAAAGTCTTCAACCTCATAAAGCTCTCCGTAGTTAGTCTTATCTCTTTTTTGTGTATTCTGTTATAGAGTTTGCCTTAGGATTTGGGGACTTATGATGATTATTTATTACACAAGATATTTAGTCAATTTGCCTGCCTATCTTATTACTTATTGGCCATTGCAATTACAATATGTTGGTTATATGAACTCAGTAGAGAATCATTGATACAAATGCAGGAGTAACATAATGGATGTTGCTGAGAATCTGTCTTCAGCAAAGAAGAATGAAATCCAGAATCTAATGCATATGGTGCAGTTGGTAAGTATAACTGCCTGAATACATCCTCATTAAATTATGCTGAAAGTGGACTAGAAAACAAACGCTTTCTGATTAATTGGTTAAAGGTATTGCATGTTTTGAGTTTTTGGTCGAAGCATTTTTCATTTTCCTTTTTCTCTTTGGTTATCCAGTCCCAAGTCTAAGCCCTAATAAGTACAAAATGTTCTTTCCTCTCGTTGGTTCTGTGTCACTATTTTGATATTATCTCTTCTTTCGGATTGGGGATTTTTTTCATTTCCTTTTTTTTCCTCCCACTAACTGTCAAATTGGAATAGGCAAAATTTCTCACCCTTGCATGTGGGAACTCCGTAATGCTAATTGCTAAGCTATTCCTTGCAGCATAACAATCTTAGTCTTTGTCTAGACCTCCTCTACATAGAGTCAACTGCTATAAAGAAAACGTGTGGGTAGGCTTATGATGGTGAATTTAATTCACTTTAAAACAACAGCTTAGCCTTTTCTCATTAGGGTGGAGTTAGTTACATGGATCAAACAACCTCACTGCATCCTATCATAAATCATATCTATAGACAAAGTCATCGAAAGTTATTATTACCATTATTAATGGTTTCGGCTACATGGATTTAAACCACTTTATTATGCACAAAATCATGCAAATGTGGTATATAGGGCTGAAAGGTCAGTCTTGAACTTAGTAAACTGCAAAAATGAATTTGTCCTCTTCACAATAAAAAATTTATTGGTTGAAAAGAATTGAGGCTTGCCTTAGGCCTGAATTTCTGACCAGGCTGGCTCAGGTTGACTCCCTTGTATTCAATTTCTCTAATCACTATGTTATTTGTTAGGGAGAGGAACATAATCAAATGATCCGCACACGATTGCAACTCCTGAGGGAAGGCAGACAAGTCTTGTCAGGTGCTTCACAAGCCGTTGAGAAGGTTGAAATTTTCTTAACTTGCTTCTCTTAAATCATTCAATTGGTCAAAGGTTATTATTTTGATCTCTTATTATTTAGGGGTATTTTTGGCTGACATGGTGCCACATTTTGTTGTTTGCGTATGTGTCTGTCTACTTACCAGTTCAAAAGCATGAATTTGAATTATGGGGCCAACAGCAGTGATGGGGATCCATGATGTATAACCTGTCTAGTACATGCTCTCCTGTAAATTGACTAAAGGTTCATCCTCTGGTGGATCATTCTTATTCCTTTCATATGCTTTCACGTTGTTGCAGTGCTTATGAAGCTTCAAATATTCAATCTTAGCAGAGTACATCTGTATAGAATCAATTATTAGTGCTCCAAACATTTCCTGTGATTTAGAAGTCTAGTGAAAAGCTTTGTAGCTTTTTGTTGTCCTCAGCACTTGCTTCAGTAATGCCTTTTGTATGTTTTTCGTTTTTTTGGTCAAAAACCTCTTGCAAGCTTTGAACTTATCTGGCGGATTGGCGTTTAGTCTTTCTTTGAATGGGCCTTTCGTAGTAGTGGCAGAGTGTATGATACGATGGATTCGTAATTCGTCCTTTGAAGTGCATTGAGATGATAAACGTCATTTCTTTGCTTATACATGCATGAGCGTGTTATTTTGAACACCTTTCGTCTCGATACACGCGTATTTTGATGTCTATATCATATGGATTCAAAAAAAAATTTTCTGCATTGACCATCCTGAAAATATGCTGATGTGACCAATATTAAACTGCCAGCCCAACTTGAATATGGCAATTGCGGTGTGTTTGGGCATATTTAAGAAAGAAAATGATTTTTTTTTTTTTGGGTACATTCTCCATGTACATATGTCAAACGAGACCCATGGTGAATGTAGTAAAAAAATTATATTTTATTGTAAAAGAGGCATGTTCGAATGCTTTTTCTCTCTCGTCTCATCTTGTGAGTGGATTTCTAAAATGAGTTAAGATTTATATATGCAAATAAAAAGTTTCTTTGAGAAATGATACTTGTCCATGAGGATTTTATGAGTTTAATTTATATGTACTGATAATATAAAATAATTTTATATTATTAACTAATAAAAATATTAAAAAATATTAATTTATATAAATAATTATTTATTATGATAGAAGATTTATTGTAATTTGATATTTTTTTATATTTTTATTAGTTGATAGTATAAAATTATTTTACACTTATATTGTCAATGTATATAAATTAATCTCAAATTTTAGGCTTAAATATATTTTTAGTTTTTCTAAATATTTGATTTTTTGGATTTGGTTCCTCAAAATTTTTTTGCTTGGTTTTGGTTCTTTATTTTTTAAACATTACCAATATTAGTCTCTGCTGTCAACTAAGTGCTGTTAAGCACTGATATGGAAGCGTGAGATCTAATAAGCATTAACATGTGTCAAAATCTCAAGTTGTCATGTTAGTAGTTAACAATACTCAGTTGACGGCAAGGACTAATATAAGTAACATCTGAAAAATAAGGGGCCAAAACTAAGCAAAAAATTTTTGCGAGACCAAATCCAAAAGATCAAATATTTAGAAGGATTAAAAATATATTTAAGACCGAATTTTATATACTATTTTGATAAATGGGAATTATGTATCAATAGTTGAGGTTTTGGTTATATCATTAATGAATTTATTTTTAAAAAATTGTGTGTTAATATCTGAAAATTTTAATTATTTTACAGTAAATAATTTGATAAAGTAACTAATAATATATTTGAAATGTTTTAATTAGATTTATTAGTAACATAATTAAAATTAAAATTTATAGTTATTAACACACAATTTCTCATAAACAAATTTATTAATAATATAATTAAAATTTTTAATTTTTAATGCATAATTTTTCAGTTGTCAAAATAGTGTTTATAAAATTTTTAGTTGTCAAATGGCAATGACAGTGAATGAGATAGGCTACACAATCCTGGTCAAATTGCGAGTGCCAAGTCTTGTTATGGTTTGAGACTTGAGTCACGACATGATGTCACTGTAAATTTTTCCTAAATTTTCATATTAACAGCTGAATAATGAATAGTTCAGACAGATTGATACACAAATAATTGAATAATTCGGTTACGTTTTTAGTAAATGTAATTAAACAATTAATAAATGCAATAAAATTTCATTGAATTCACTTATAAAATAACTAAAATTTAAATACATAATTTTTCATTTTTTTAAAAAAATTTGTTCGTAATACAATTAAAATCTCTAATTATTAATACGTGATTTCTAAATATCCTAATAATGTTCCAATACTAGAGATCTCACACATCACTGTTGCGGCTGCGCTTCGGCTTATTGCCATTATAGAATGCATCTGTACAAACTACGAAGTAAAGGTCCACGACTCAGTTCAGGTTCCACCAAAACTCAGGAGCATCCTTGCAACGTTTTTCAGATGCTACAAATTTTCTTCCCTAATTTCAAATCAGGACAATAACCCTGTGAACGACAACCTGTCCTGCTAATCCTTCCAACCTCTCATATGCATTGCATATGATGATAAATCAATCATCATGTATGGTTTAAAACATGTGGTAGCACACCTAAATAACTATCATATTTTTGAAAAAAAGAATAAAATCAGATAAAGGAGAAGATATTTATTCTAAGTTTATGCCACAGACCTTTCAAGAGATTGCTGGCAACAAGAATTAAACTCATCCTTTATAGAGAAAGTATTTTGGTTCTTGACCGTTGCATCAAGCCCTGTTAGCTAAATAATTTTTTTTAAAAAAATATATAATATGAATGAACCCTATCATGCTATGAACAATAAAAGCTTTTACTAAGAAGTTAATGATAATAATAAACAAAAAGAGTGTAGTTACTACAATATATGTCATTTTTTAGTTACTCGTTCTGTAAAAAAATTTGTATCGAATGTTGCCTCGCGGAGGTTTTTATTTGCTACTTTTAATCAAGGGATGTTAATTTCATTATCAATCTATATTTATCTAGTATTTTATTTTTTTAATTAAATTATCTAGTATATTATATAAAAGTATAGAAAGTTGCTAAAATTTGTTATACCGAAGCTCTACGTCTAACATTTGTCCAGACCCCACATAGGATGTATCGTTAAATGGATAATGGTCTAAAATAGTTATTCCATGCCTAAACTCTCCAACTGCCACATACCTAATTGTGCATAACAATCATGAAAAAATTTTCAACCTTATTCATACGCGGATATTTGTTCATTCTCGTTTTACCTGCTCTAGTTCTTTGACATTCAAATATTCGAATATTCAACTTCATGCCAATCTTAAGTCATTTTTTAACGAAAATGATATATAATTGACTTTACGATACAGTTCCATGATTTAAACTCGAGAGTCTTCAGCATAATGCAATTATTCGGATAATGTTCTGAGTTATAGATACTTGGATTCATTTGACATCCAAAATCAAAAGAAAATAAAATCATTAACACGGTGGATATCCATCAGCATATACGTGTGCAAAATTTCGCCTAAAGAACTAAACAAATATACTGTTATATCCATCCGAGATATGATAGAACTAAAATTGTGGATAAGCTAGATTGGAGTCATTCTATATCTGTCATGGATTTGAAATGTACCTTTAGCATATCTTTCAACGTCTTACAATTAATTCACAACAACATCAAAGAACATAAGTGAGACACTTGTGCTTCTTTCATGAGAGATGCAGAACTCGAGTCAGCATTTTTGGCCAGGATTTAGAATTTATGTAGAGGTCTAATAAACCTGTTTTTTCTGCTCTTGTAAAGATGATTTCTTAGGAAAAGGACGGGATTGAAGTTCAACCACTTCATGAAGCTACATAATGTAGCCATGTGTAGTTCCCTTGTGGTAATAAGGATAGACACACTTCATTTTCTGTTGATCTTGTGCTAGATTATGGTCCAGACAACCCCCCCCCCTCTCTCTCTCTCTCTCTCTCCTCGTCTTTCTTCCTCTTTTATTTAAAAACCCTTCTCATCAAACTAGGTCTACGAAGACTGCTCCACATTAATTATTGATATCTCAGCAGTTACCCTTTTGAAACTTGAAACTGACTCAGTACACAACACGTTTGTTTATGAGATATCATCAGGGCATAATGACAAAATTGAATATTCAATCAGTACTTCTATTAGGTGTTTTTTTTGTTTTTTTTTTTGACGGTCTATTAGGTGATGTTTAGTATATGAAAATGATGCCAGAAAGTATTGAAAAAGATGCCTAAAGTTTGATATGGTAGTTAATGTCTAAATCGATTGAGAACTATGAGCGAAGTATTATCTGGTTTTCTTTTTTCAGTTTTTTTTTTTTTCATTTCTATTTGTTTGGATAAGCAGCTTAATTAAGACTTATTTGAGTACAGTTTGATAAATGAAATCTAACACCATAAGTGCGGTGAAAATGAGATGAACATTGTTTGAATATATGATTTAAGAAATGTTTTTTTTTTATTACTCATTTCATTTCAATATATCTAAATACATTGATTTAAGAATATACCACTTTAGTCAAATTAACAGATATATTGAAATAGAAAGGATACATAATTTAAGAAGTTTGTATCCAAATATATTGATTTAAAAATATACTACTTTGATCGAACTGACAAGTATATTAAAATAGAGAGAGTACATGATTTAAGAAGTGTTTATATATATACTAACTGTCATGTGTCTAGGAAGCGCCATGACAAGAGGCAACACAAAAAAATATTTTAAAAAAATATTTAATGAAGTTGTCAATAATTTTTATTTAAGAAAAAAAATCATAAAAACCTCTTTGATTTGACAAAATTAGTCCTTTGAAAATGAGATTAGATTCGAGAGTCTAGTTATACTTAGATAATGGTGGAAACTTAATCCTACTATGCACCTACTACATCCATTTTATAATGATTACTCTAAAGGTTGTTATGCAAATTAATAATAACTATAATAATGCTTATTTTTCCCTACAAGAAATGACAATTATTTACAAAAAAATAAAATAACATAAAAGAAGAAACAAAACTTCAAAAAAAATTAATTTTTAGCTTGGCAGAGAGTGCCCGCTCCTATGTATCATCCGGTGCAATAAGGAATTTAAAGTTATCGTCATTCTTGTAGAAAATATTTGCGGATTGGATTAATTTTATTTATGAAAAGATTTTATTAAGAAAAAAAAAGAAAGAAAATAAATCCACTCTTACCCATGATTTAGGATAGTGTAAACTATATAATAAACCATTACAAATAATTCTTAAGGATAGCTAAATCATACATCAATAATAAAGATTATTGTATGGATTAAAAAAATAATTTATTATTTAAGTGAAGAAAAAAATTGAATTTTTAGGTATATTTAAAAAAATCAAAAGTTAAAAAAAAAATACATGCCAACAAAAAAAAAGAAAGGCCTGAAAACTTTTTTTTTTGAAGTAAAATATGCAAAAAAAAAAGAAGAATATAATAGACCCCAAAAAAATATAGAAGAGTGAAATGGAATGAAACACAAAATGCCATAAAGATGGTGATACACATAGATGACACCTTTAACACCCAAAAGGAGATGCAGAGGTGAGGCTGCGATGTGGCAACGTAAAGGAACACAAAATGCCATAAAGATGGCAATAATAAATAGTGCCTTTAACAGCCCGAAACGAGATGCAGAGACGAGATTACAACCAAAATGAGGTGAAGATAATGGTAGGCTGCGAGTTTGATACTTAATGATGGTGATTGGTGGCGAAGAATGATATATGATAATGGTGAAGGTTGCGACATGGGTCTTGCAGTTTAATCACATTCATTTTTATTTTGGTCTTCCTTCTGCATATCTTTCAAACTGCTATATTCAACCAATACTAATCGAACTCTAGTGCTCAAATAAAGACTCTCTATATAGCCTTTAGAAAGAAAGGTCTCTCTCTGATTCCCCAAAGAAAATCCTGAAAAAATAGTGAAAGTGGGGTATGACTAATTGAATTTCTCCTTTTTTTTTAAATGAAGGAGTTGGTTTTATATAAAAAAGAATAAAAGAGATCTTTGGTAATAGATTGATTAGAAATTTAAAAAATAGTTAAAAAATTAGAGAGATGATGAGATAAAAATTTGAAAAGTAGTTAAAGGTTTAAGATTATAATAAAATTTTAAAAGCTAATAGGAAGAAAATTTTATTTTATTATTTTCTTATTTTTATTGAAAAGAAGAACAAAATATAGTGTTCACACTAATGGATTTTTTATAATTGATTAGGCCAATTTAGTAAAACGGCTATAGCCATCTTGCGCAAAGGTTTATTTTTATAAATATTAGTCCAGAAGCCAAAACAGTTTATGAGTTTTTCAAAAGTTGTTTTGATTAGCTGATTCAAACAATACTAAAATATTTCATAAGTACTTACTGAGGTATGTAAGCTCAAGCTAGTAAGTTAAAAATAAACTCATCCAAACTTGGATTGTACCTATTTTCTAAAATTTTCTAATTCTCTCTTCTGAATATCCATTTTTTTTTAAAAAAATTACTCTTCATTAAGTTTAAAAAAGCAAACTTACTATTTATTTTATGCTAATTAGGATACCACATCTCAACCGAAAGTCTTAAACTAATAGGGTTGTGAGCCTTTCAACTTATAAAGTCTTCACTAATTCTTTTTCAGTATGATAATCTCTTTATTCATATATTTTATTAGAACACACACTTAAATTTTTTTTAATATTTATAAGTTTTGCCTCATTATCTGGAGTTGATTTTTTTTTCTTTTTTCATTTTTGATGATGAAATATCACCATATGTCAATATCTATAACATAATATTCCTTTCTTCTTCCATTATTATTCATTAAATTTCCGACAAAATTCGTATTTATTCTTTCTTTTGGCCGTTCATCATTTTCCAGCTCCTTGGTATGATTCATGCTTTTTGCGGTGCCGTAGTTTGGTTATACAGAAATTAGTGATTGTAGATTTTCAAACTGCATTAATCAATTGGATGAGCTGTGCAAGTTCAACAAGTGGATGGTAGAATTACATAACTATGATATATGCTCATTAGGAACTTCGTAAACATCAACCGCAGAGTTTTGAAACCATAAAAGGCAATTTGTCTTCTTACAAATATAGACTATATAAAACTACGAATTTTCGTCTATGAGTATGCCTATAGTACCAAGGACACCTTTCACTATTAAAATTAAACCAATTATGTATATATGTATCAAAGGTCACCAAATGATAATACATATGCTGTATTGTAGAAAGGTTGAAAATAGAGATGGAAAATGAGGGAAAATAAGTTTTGATGTTTGGAGTTGATAAGGAAAAAAAGATTAGATGATTGCAAAACATGTTTATCCTTTTTTATTCGTATGAGTAGAAGAATTGAATTATGCATGTACACGTAATACTCATAATTCAATATTATTCTTCTTGTATGAATTCTGAGTAAAATATAAAGATATATTGCAGAAAAATATAGTTTCGGGAGAAATGTAAGCAATACTCATTCCATTATTATCTACGACTAAGAAGCGACCATGTGTAGGCCGATACGAAACGACATGTGTTTAAATCTTAGAAAACCATAAAGTTGATTGATTTGCAATATGACCAGCTGCATTAGTCAAATTTTGAATTGTTGAATGCATGTTAGGGCGATGGGAAACACACATACATGATCACCAAATCTATTCAGCGGTGCCGTGAGCCCTCAAATTAGAACGAAAATGAGATTGTTTAATCCAAATTATTTTCCAATTTCTTACTTAAACAAGCATTTAATTCCTTGTGCTTTCGGATTCTCAAATTCTTTATTCAAAGAAGTGTTGAAAACTCATTCATGTGAAATCAGTTGATCTATATTAATAATAAGTTAATTAATAATCTTAATTCTCACTTACTTCTTGAGATTTTTTTTACCGTTTTAATGACTTGCATAAAAAACCAAAAATTAACTATCAAAAATAGCCTTTTCAGTATAATTATATTGTTAAAAACTTGAAATAAAATGTTAACTTTGTGAAGAACATTTTTTTTTTTTTGGTTCTTTAGAAGATTCTCCTAATAATAATTTTTTTTCAAAATTTGAATCTTAGTTCTCTTATTAAAAATGAAATTCGTTTAACACTATATCTAACCCTTCTTGGTTTGCGAACAACATCTAAATATATTGATATTTTCTTCATTAATTTTGGGAAGTTCTAAAGTAGTCCCAAAAGTTTGGTATTCTTAATCAATTGACATTATCATTAAATTAACTATTAAATAATTATTCCATGGATTTAGAAATATAATACAATGGTGTAAAAGGCAATGATACAGAAAAGTTGATGATGCCTTATTATAAGGTTCCCCGGAGTTGATATAATATAGTACGTTGTTATATTTTATGAAGAAGTTATTGGTAAGAAATTATTATCTAAAGCAAGAAGATTGCTACCTTTGCAATTTTTGAAGGTTTTTTTTTTTTTTTCCTGAGTTTGCCATCTGTGCAAGTTCTTAATACTTCATTGCTAGCGTATACAATTGCCACTTGATCGGAACAGGGGAACAAAAGAAGGGATGCTTTGAAGGGAGAAAAAATTCATCATCAAGTTTTCATTTCTTTGCCTTGCAGCATTCTTATGGATACAAAACTACTAAGTTCAATACATCAATCCAATATTTTCCTCCACATACTTGAAAAAAAAAAGGAAAAAGGAAAAAATAGAAAAAAAATAAAATGGAAAAAAACACTTAATACTATCTGCTCTGGCTACGGAAAGCTCTTCTGTACACTTGACTTTCCTGTTTGTATGATCATTCATCATAAGGCTTCCCCTTTGGGTGTGTCTCTTGGCCAAAAGTAAAGGGAAGGATTGACCCCCTTCTGGTTGGTTATGTATTTGCTGTATGGTCTCTTTCTTCATTGTTTTCTCTTAGTGTTTAAACCAAATCTGGTACTTTGAAACCATTCTTCCCATATTTATCAAGTTGCTCCCATACCATGGTTGACTTGGCTCAGCCATTATTTTTTGAGTTAATATTTTATTTTTTGAGATATAATATAAGGGGCAAGCCATTTAGGGGAAGGGCAAAAGGGCCATATTGAATACCATTTTTGGCACCTACCACAGACCACCTGCACAAAATTAATAGCAGCGATAATTAGAATCATTCTAAACATTTCTAAGTTTGGAATAATGTCTCCACACTCCGCTCAATGAATGTGACTGTTGAAAGGTCGCAATGAGACTGTCATTGGTTATAATAATCAAAGCTCACCAACCTGTACTTTGTGGTCAGATGATGTAGAAGCACCAAGATCTCCAACTTAGCCAATTCATTGCCAGGACATGCATGAATGCCATTGCCAAATGGCATAAACGTATTGGGTTTTGGAGCCACCTGGCAAAAATAATTTAACAGAAGCTGTCAAATTCTGGATTTGGAATCACATGTGAATGGAGACAAAAAAATAAAAAAGCAAGGCGTGCACAAGTTCTGCACAATAATTTACATCAAATCTTGAAGGATCAAACTTTTCTGGGTCTTTGAAGTTGTCTGGACTGTGGTGTATGTTTCTGAAGAGTGGTAATACTTTCCACCCCTTTGGTATAAGATACCCTGAAGCAAAGCAGTCAAACAGAAAAATATGTGAGCCCAAATAAGGGAAAGAAAGGAATTTCTTGGTATTAAAATAATGGTACCATATCAGATTTGGTTATGGACCTTGATATTCAACATCCTCTACGGCTTCTCTGAAAGTAAAGGACAAAATTGAGGCAACCCTTAGAGTCTCCTGAATGACCCTAGAAGTTATAGGCATCTTCTTGGTATCTTCCCAATTCAGACCCATCTCTTCACCACTTTCCTTCTTGCTCTTCAGTATGGCCTCCTGCTCTTCCTGTAAAAATCATAACCAAAAAAGTTTTAAGGTTAAGGGACCATACAAGCAAGCCACATTCCTAGCTTTTCCATCTTAACATGCCTTTTACGATAAAAAAGGTTATATATATTTGATATCGCAAAAAAAGAAATTTTTTTCCACTTTTGTTCAGATTATGGTTTAAAACTAAAAGTAATATTGAGATGTAACTTAACATAATTTTGACAGACATATTAAAATGAATTGAAACTGAGCTTAAACTCATGGTTTGAGGTGCGCAACATGAAATCTAAACATGTTATGAATATGACATATAATATCATCATCATCATCATAGGATAAAAAAGTAGGACCCAGATGATACTTACAGTCACGGCATCTAGGACACTAGGATTTTCACCAAGGTACTTGACAATCCACGTAAGCAAACTGGCCGTGGTATCACGAGCAGCGAAAATGACACCAATGATGTTATCTGCTATCTGCTCATCGGTGAGCCCTGCTTTCTCACCCATGAACGAACCCAACAAGTCCTTGTAACTATCCTCCTTCTTCTCCCTCCTTGTTGCCATGATTCGTGCCAAGATCTGTGCCAGCTCCTTCCTTGCCTTCATAGCCTTGTGGAACAGTGTCCCTGGAACGTTTATTGGCATTGAGTTGTACCCTTGCTCGAGCGTGTAGTAGCACCTTTTCAGATCCTCTCTGTATAGAACTTCATCTTTTCCAAAAATCGAAAGGAGTGCAACGTTGAAGGTGAACTGCAACACAAAACGAAAAAAGAAGAAAACCCTATTATTTAATTCGTAAAAACACAATAGAAATCAACGAGAAATTTATAAATTATGTATTTTTTATTTTTTGTTCTTTCTTTTTATTAATGAACAGAGAAAAAAACAGAGTACTCTGTTTTTGTTGCTCTGTTTTTTTGAGGGGCTTAGTAGCTTACTGTTTTCATTTCAAGGAAAGTGGTGATCAACTCTCCTTCCCATGATTTGAGGCAACTTTGTGCAATGGATTCAATGTCAGGGACGATGTTCTTAATGGCTTCGGGCTTGACGGTGCGAAGGACAAGCCTCCTGAGGTTAGCATGGTACTCTCCTTGGTGAAAGAAGATTGCTTGTTTTCCCAACATCCTCTCTTTGCTTGCAGGGAATGTTGGCTTGAAGAGTTGAGCTTTGTTGAGCACAAACTTTACTGCTTCCGGGCTTGAAATCATCACACAAGGACAACCCAAAATGTGGGACTTGAAGATAGAACCATACCTATAGATCAAAAAAATGTTAGAATATCAATTGGTTAATATATAAAGTTATTCATGTACTTTTATCTATCGACTTAAGTTTTTTGGAAGAGATCATTGATGACAAATTCTATTGCCAAATAGTGCATACATGGATTAACGAACATAAGTGATTATTTCCATTTGACTAGTTTGAAAGGATTTGATGATGAGAAGTTAGAAGAATTGATGTGAACCTCTTGATTTTTGTGGCAAAGAAGACATTTGGGTCTTGAGAGTACATTTGGAAGGTTTCTCCTATGTAAGGCCAACCCATGGAGCCAGGAGGGAGTGGCAATTCTCTCCCTTTGGAAGAAGGGAAGAAGAAGGACTTGGTGAGTGACCTGAAGAGAGCAATGAAGAGCAAAGAAGAAGCAAAAAAGTAAAGCATGGTGCAAAGTTCCATGCCAAATAATACTTGGTACCTGCGGACTTTTGTGTAGTAAATGGTGAATAATGAGAGAAGAAGGTGTGTTACAAAACAAGGCGAAAGCATTTGAGGTATTTATAGGCTCCATGTGATAAATAAGAGTGAGATGATACAAAGCAGGAAGAGAGTGGGAAAGAGGAGGTTTTCAATCACAGCTCAATTTCCACACACGGAATCTCCCTCCAGCTCATTATGTTTTTTAATTGTATTCCTCAAGTCTCAAGAGAGCAAGAGAGAGTGTGGGAAACAGTGTGAGAACGTGTCTAGAGGGTGTATATACGGAGATACATGTAAGGAGATAAGACCGTACGGTGGCGCCATGGGGTGTATGTGTTTCTTGGGAGAGTGATGATAATATACTCTCGGGTATACGATAAATTTTACCCATATTAAGATATTTATCGTTTAAAACATAATTTAGAATTATATATATTTTAAAAAATTAAGGGTGCTTTTATATGTGATTATAATATTTACCATAAATTCAAGATTATATTATAAATAAAGACCACTCTTGTTTAGCAAGACTGTGAATAGACAAACAATTTTTTTGTTTCACTTTAGTGTCTCTTTGTCATATATAATATTATGGCTAATTTTTAAAAATTAGTTTCAACAAGAATTACAAGTGGTATTGTATTATATTACATTTATCAAAGTATGAACAGAGAAGCAGGGAGTGAAATAAAAAGATGGAATAGATAATTTCTATCCATACTAAAAACAGAAAATCAGTCTTGAATTTAATAATCAATATGAAGAGAAAAAAAAGGGGGGGGGTGATGAACAGCCAAACATTCGCAAGCAAGACAATATAATGGCCAAACCCAAACCAAAAAGGAAGAAAAGAGGACCTTTTTATGTTTTCATACTTCTTTTCATTTTAATGCAGTTATGTTGGAGCACTACAAATCCTTGACATGCTTTCTTTTTTGGCAGTAAACTTTCTGCGTAGCCCAACTTGCCATGAGAAAGTAGAAGCAACCTATTTCAGGACAAAGAATCAGCAACCATTTCTCGGATTTTAAACCTGAGTTTTGGGTTAGTTAAGTAGCCGATGATCAAAATTTAATTTTCTTCTTTTTGATGGAACACAATGTAATTTTCTTGAAATAGGGCCTGTGCTGTGTGAACATTTCAGCAATGACCTGAGTGGGTTTGCAGTTATACGTTGAGCATTCACATTAATTAGGCTACACCAACCTTTCCCTTTTGCTTGTTTGAAGAGAAAAGGGAGAGAAAGAAGTGGAGAGGAAAAAAAAATTGGTAGATTTAAAACATTTCTTCTATTTAGATGTGAGGAGAAAATAGACGAAAAAGAAGATATTAGTGGTGGAGCCTATGAAAAACTTTTTTCTCCATAATAAATAAAAAAACTAAAGTGAGAGAGATCTTATATAAAATTATTATTATATCCCATATCAAATGCAAAAAAAATATTTATATTATATTATATAAAATAAAAAAATAATTTAATATTATTATATTTTTTTCTTCTTACTTTTTTTTTCAACCAAGTAAAAGAAAAATAATTTTCTCATTTTCTTTCTCTTCATCCATTCAAAATGTGAGTGAAAGGCCTTAAAGCTCTCCTGGTTCCAAATCATAAAGTATATTTTCACTTCACAAAATTTTACAAATTTTGCGATACACTTTTTTTCTTTTTTTGGAAAAAATACTTATTTTAGTCTTTGACAAAAATTTTAAAAGATTAATTAATCTCTCAAAATTTGAAAGTTTATAAATAATTTTTCATTATTCAAAAAAAAGATATATAAGTCCTTTTATACAGAAATTTTAAGAATTTTTTAGTGGTATAGATCTATATAAAAAGATTAATATATCCTCTTTTTAAATGATAAATGATTACTTGTGAACTTTCAAATTTTAAGAGACTAATTTATCCCCTAAAATTTTCATCAGAGAATAAAATGGATATTTTGTTTTTTAACTGTTATTGTCATTGCGGTTACTAATACGATCTTTTTGATATTCGAAGATTGCGGTTTAATTGATAAAGATTAAAGCACTTCGCTTGTAAAGTTTTGGTACGATATTTTGTTAACAATTTTTTTGATAGGCAATATGTGTAATTATTAGGGTAAATTCTTCTCGACGAGATGACAAGAATTCAAAATCCAAAACCAGAAATTCACCGAGTTGACCTTTGTTAACTGCCATTCAAATCAACTGTGAACCTGCGATTTCTTGTGCAGGTTCGGACGACCGTCAGGGAGAAGCTGTAATTTTAATTTTAGAGTTGATTGTGATTTTCTCTTACGCATGTACACAGTACACCAAAATTTGTGCATTAATTTCGCTTCTATCCAGAATGTATAAAATTTAGTTACGATTTCGTATAGGTCAGTTAATAAGAGAAATAACCAGTTATTATAATTATCAGGGTAAAATTACGAATTTAGTTTTGATATATTATTATATTACCACATCTATGAAAGCAGTTAACTTTAATATTTACTATTGAATGATTGTACAAATAAAAGATTTTGATTTACACTATCAAACTCTAAAATTATTTTGAAGGATCAACTAATAATTCTACATAATATATAAATTAACCACTTTAAATGTTTATTATTGTTACGGGAATAATTATTGATCTTTCACCTTTAATTTTATATTGGTAGTGGTGATTTATGTCGTTTTTTTCAATTATCAGTACGAATTATTTTTAATCTTTATGAGCTTAATCAACTCAAGTCCTCTGAAGAATAAGAATTAACAAGGGGAATAATATTTTCTAGGTCCTCACGAGTTTCTTCATTTCATTTATCATCAAATCGACATTTTCTTGTTAGTTACACCTAATTTTCTCTGCTAGAAATTAGTTTATTGAGCAAAAATATATTACATAATTTTTACACAATTCTTTCCTGTTCCTTATAATTTCAAGCTTGTTTCAGCATTCGCTTTGCAAATGTTTATGGGAGTTAGGTAAATATTTTGGGTGATGCAATAAACTATTTATGAAGAATGCACGTGCCAGAAAGTAGAATAAATATAGCAAGACAAAGAAATAACTCTCGAAATACAATATCACATTGAAATTGAAATTGAAATTAAAATTGAATTTGTTACAATCAAAGATACGCTTTCGACAGAACTAGAGCCTAGGGATGAAATTTCGGAGTTCAATATATATATATATGCATGAGCTAAAGAAAACAACAAAAAAACAAGAAAAAAGAATTATCTCAGATGAATAATCGTAGCAATATCAGCAAAAATAAGAAGCTCAAGTCCAACAGGAAGATGATCCCATAATTGCTCACCACCATTGGAATAAGCCCCAAGCTTAGCAAGAAAATCAGTCGCCTAATTCCCTTCTCTATAAACATTTTGCATCGAATAGCTCCAATAATTAGCCAACAGCTTGCGAATATCTCTGATGATAGGCTCATAAATATGAAACGTAGAAGAGGACGCATGTAAAAGCCGAATGATCCCATAACAATCAACCTCACACACCATCAAATTGAACCCCATGCTCTAAGCAAAAATCAAACCTTTCCTCAACCCAAGAAGCTCAACACAAAGATTATCAACTCTAGATATATGTCCAAAATAATCCATAATTAAATCTCCATTATCCCTTCTAAGTAGACCATCAAAACCAACCACACCAGGATTACCTAAGGAACTCCCATCAGAATTTATTTTTATGAAACCTAGAGAAGGAGGACCTCAACACACACCAATCACATTCCTAGTTGTTGGATAGTATCATAGACCAACGAGCAAGTATCACAAAGTAAATTAATTTTCTTAGATATCACATCTCGACGTTGGACCAAATGATTGAAAATCCATCCATTACATTGACACCAAACCTCCCATAAAGTAGCTATAAAAAAGAGAAGCCATGGCCCCCAAAGCAAAATACTTCGACCAATCCAACACATTCAGATCCAAAATATGCTGCGCCAAAGCCCACGCCACCAAATCCCAAATACTACGAGCATGATGATAATCTCGAAGACAATGAAGAATTGTTTCAAGGAAAATGTTGCGTCACGAGCAAGGATTAAGAGAAGAAATGCCTCTCCTGAAGCGCAAAGCATTAGTAGGCAAGCCTCCTTGAGCTATCAGCCAAGCCATAAAACAAATCTTAAAAGGAGTTTCCAAGTGCCACACCCATCTCCATGATTCAACAGTTTCCAAGCCATAGTGCCTAGACATCAGCCAACTATAGCCGGAAGAACCAGAATAAGAGCTAGAAAAAGCCCCCATCCAAACCAAACAATCCGGAGAATCTCTAAAATGAGGCACTGGAACTTCCAAGATTAACTGCTGAACCTCCACAAGAATAAGTGTCCAAATATTGTCCAACTTCTAAACATCCCTTTTCCCAACAATCCTGCACCTTCAACTGAGAATTTGTGACATGAATAAAGTTAACCAAATTACAAAGAGATCCCTTACGAGTTCACGGATCAAACCAAAAAGAAGAAAAGCCATTACCCAGTCGAACTCGAAAACCATCCTTAATAAGAGAAGTAGTTTTTCAAATGGCTCGCCAAATAGAAAAGCAATCTGTAGGACACTGGGCATCAAGAATAGAAACATTCCCAAGATACTTATGAGAGAAGATAAATACCCACAGCTTATCCTTATCATGAATCAAATTCCAAACCAATCTTCCCAACAAACTAGAGTTCACCACACGAGCTCGTCTGACACCATGACCCGCTCATCAGTAAGTCGGGAAATAGTATCCCAAATAATAAGATGCATACCTTTCTCCAAATTACTCTTGCTACACAAAAAATTATGAGTAACTCTATCAATCTCATCACAAAATAGCTCTAGGAAGCCAAAAAGATTGCATAGGATAAATGGGAATAGAGGCCAGGACAGATTTACCCAAAGTTAGCCTACGAGCCTTGTTTAAAAGCTTACCATTCCAATTAGCTAACTGTTGATTTAACCGATTAACAATAAAAGAGCAATTATTCCTGTTGGGTCTTCTATTAAGCAAAGGAAAGCCCAAATACCTACCCAAATTAGAAACAAAATAAATCGAAGAGATCCTAGAAATTAAAGAACTTCTCTTATCTGTCGATTAAATAAAGAAGAACACATAGCTCTAGACCTAAAAGTATTAACTTTCAATCCATAAGCTAAACAAAATTTCTCTAAAACCTCCATCAACAATCTCACATGAGTAGCATAAGCTTTAGAGAACAATAAAACATCATCAGCAAAAAGGAGATGAGATATACCTAACCTACCCTTAGAAACTTGCATTGGCTGCCAAGCATCCCTATCAACCTCCTTTTTGATCAAAGCACTAAGACCTTCCATGCAAGAACAAATAAATAAGGAGACATGGGATCACCTTATCTGAGCCCCTTAGAAGGGTTAAAGGAAGGAAGTTTCACACCATTCCATAAAATAGATAGCGAAGAAGATGTAACACAAAACATGATCAGATTCATAATAGAAATTGGGAAACCAAACTTATCCAAGATGAACCGTAAAAACTTCCAATCAACTATGTCATAAGCCTTCTTTAGATCAATCTTAAAGTCCACCAACCCCTTCTTCGCTTTAGATTTCTTCATGACATGCATAACCTTCTGAGCAACAATAACATTGTCCTGAGTTCCCTTCCTTGGAACAAATCCACTTTGCATAGGACTGATAGGTCCTGGCATAAAGGGTTGTAGCCTGTTTACCAAGACCTTGGTAATAAGCTTATACACCACACTGCAAAGACTAATGGGCCTAAAATCACGCATCTTGGTAGGTTGATCTTCCTTAGGAATAAGCACAACTAAAGTTTCAGCTAAAGCAAGATCAAAAAAACCCAAAGAAAAAAACATCACACACAAAATAAAAAATAGGCTAATGGATAATTGGTTTAACTTCAAAAGTTTGGGAGGCTGCCACAAAGAGTCCAGGGTAGACACTTTAGAGACAAAACAAAAAACTTTCAGTGATTAAATATATGTTTTGTAAAATAATAAAAACAAATTAGGAAAGTAGTTCTGCCTTAGTGCGTGTTTTAATTAACTAATTTTAAATTTAAAATAACTTATGGTAAAAAATTTAGTTAAACAATTTTAAAAAATATATTTTGAAAACATATTGTTACGAAACATGCCTTTAGTTGGTTGCTTCATTTATTCATTATTTGGATTTGGATTAAAAAATATGTAAGCTAACAATTAAGGCCCGATTTGATAGTATTTTTTGAGGGAGTGTTCCTACTTATGAAAAGTATTAGCTAATTTTTTTTATTTGGTAAACACAAAAGTTAAGGTATTTTTACTTCTAACTTTGAAAAGTTAGGGAATGTTCTCGAGAACCCTTATAGAGTATTTTTCAAAACTAGTTTATGCTTTTTAAAATTTAAAAGATCAATTTAATCTTACTCTCTTTAATGATAGTGAAAGTAGAAATTATTCTTTTTAATATTTATGTCCACCATAGTTATTTTAGATTTTAAGAGTAATTTTATCAAATACTACTCTTTTGGCTTTTGATTACTAAAAATAATTTTTATATTATTTTATTAAATAGTATTATTATAATTTTTTAAGAGAAATTTTTAAAAAATCCAAAGAGTTCAGTAGCTCTAAAAAAGTTACACCAATACCGAACTAAGTCTAAGAGAATCAACTAATTTATCTAAATTGCTAAACAGATATATGGAGTGTGCTCTTAAGATTGTTTAGAAAGATATTTCATCAAAATTAACCTAAAAATACTCTTACACTGGGGAAAAAATCTTTTGCTTACTCTTTTTTTTTTTGGAATATATATTCCATCAAACTCTATAAGACCATTGGCATTCCACTAAAGCCAACAAATGTTTGAATTTTGGACTAATCTCAAATGAAAATGCAAAGAAAAGATTATAGCCTAACCCGTCCGAAGAATTTCCATAGAGAGAATTTTGACCTGATTTTGTTGAATAATATACAACGTAATACATACATATACATATATATATATATATATATATATATAAAGATTTTTTCTAAAGCATTGATCAATTGAAATAAGTTTCTAATTTTTTATTGTTAAATTAAATTAACTAAGATGATATTATACAAGATATATTGGCTCATAAGTTTGAAAACTATGCATTGCACAATTATATTTTTTACACGTATGCACATGATACATGCATGTGGTGAAATTGGCTTCAACCACTTGTCAATGTCATTTATGAAAACCAAAATTTATAGTTTGAGTTTTTCATCAGCATATATGATAATGTCAATAATATATTAATTAACTTATAAACACAACATATCAAAAGCTAGCTAGCTTGGAGCCCTTCTAACTTTGGCAAAATGATAAACTTTGAATTTGAATTCAGTACGTAATTGGAATGGAGAAAAATTTAGCGCTGGTTGTCTCTCAAGCTGGAATTTAGATAAGACTTTGCCCTATCTATGTATATTGGTTTGAATCCTTCTTAAATATTTATGAGTATTTGTTTTGAATCATTCTTTAATTTGTAGTCACATGATTATCCCACCTAATTAAAAATTAAAGTAAACTTGCATCCAAAGATGAGTTGAATATATAGTAGTCTCCTTTAGTGGGTAAAAAATTTGGAAATAATTTTTTTTTCTTTTTGTGTGTGTCTGTGTGTGTGTTTGGGGGGGGGGGATGGTTGCTTAAAGTAGTAATATTAGAGTAATTTATGATTATTGTTATTATTTTTGTTGAAAATAGAATTGAATGGTGTTATAAATATCATAAAACCTCTGTTTGCCTAGTCTAATAATAATAATAAAATCTATGTATCCTTTTAGCTAATAGTTTAAATTTTGGAAAAAAAATTACTATCTCCACTTTATCTATTACTTTGGTCTTATACGCAAGAATTAAAAAACTTAAAATCAAGATATAATTATAAAATATGTTTATTAAAATACCTTTATTTAATTTGTGATATGCAATTAATTCATTATATTAATCCCACGCTATATTTCTCGATTAATAGTATGCTTAAAATCATGTAAATGTTAAAATTGAAAAATTAATAATAAATATTTTATTAATATATGAGAATAAAAATAAAATGAACCAAGAATTTTTCTCTAAGTGACAAATAAAGTGAACCAAAAATAGTAATTTATAACATAACATCAAAACTTTATACTTAAGAGATTTTAGAGCTTGATGCTTGCACCTCTTATTCTTTTAATTAAAAGTTAAATTCAAAGACAAGAAAAGGATGTGCCCTTGCATTATTCACACTACAAGCACACAATACTTCTGCAGGCAAATCGGATGGTATGTGAATGGGTATCAAATAATTCTCAAGGTTGATGACGGAAATACAAAAATGAAAATAAGAAAGAAATAAAAGGAAGAAATAGGAAGTATTCAGTATATAAAATTTTATTGACACACAAGCTTTCTAGTTGATACTAATTTATGCTTCAACAGCCGACATCATTTCTTCTGCATTTGTTACCTGCTTTGTGATATTCCAATACCATGCAGCGTTTGTGCTCGATCCTGTCCTCTGCTTAATTATAGTAGCCTATGTTGTGCTAAGAAAATTAAGGCATTTATTTATTAATCCCATTATTTGAACTCATATTTTGAGATATCAAAATAACATCATACTTTTTAAAGATAGTATGGAATTTAATGGCATAAGTCTAAGGACAAGCACCATAATTCACGAGTGAAGACCAGATTAAAAAATTCAACCATCAAACCACAAATTTAAAACGCATTTGTCTTTGTCTTGAAATAGGACATTATTGATTGGCATGGCTAAATAGTCAACCTCTCGGAAGATCATTCCGTCCTCAGCGTCCGGCAACAATTATTGTAAACCCATCCCCCTACGTCACGCGAAAATACATTAATTTTTATTATTTTTATGTTCATTTGCTCTATTTCGGGCATCGACGTGGACATTTGAGGATTTGTCTCACATTTCTATACGTCTCATCCCAATATTTATGTTGAATATTCTCTATAAATTCCTAAAAATCTTGGGTTGATTGGGTCATGTTTCGTTTTGTTGTTCACTCAGTCAATTAAAATTACGTACATAACTAAATGGTAAATAAACAATAAATTAAACTACTAATTAATATTAACAATCAAGCTACTCAATAGCTAAATAAGAAGAACATCTAAAATGAAGCAAAAGCAACAACCACAAGTAAAGCACAACACGTTCTAAAATGCAATTAATTGTTTTACCAATACGTTAAGCTATTTTCATGTGTTTGAAAAAATTGTAAGATAAAAATTATTTTAATAATTATTTATTTATATAACCATTTTTTTATATAATCGTTTATATAAAAATCAATTTATATTTAGATATTTTAGGTAAAAAGTGATTCTAAAATAATCTATATTATTTAAATTATATGAAAAAATTTATTTTTATATGGTAAAATTACTAAGGATATGAAATAATTATTTATATTATATAATATTTAATACTTAGAGTCAGTTTGATAAAAATATAATATTGTGAATACTGTACAAATTGATTATAATGAAATAATGTCCAAATTTTGTTTCTACTTATTTACTTCAAAATAGCTTAAATTTTTTTAATCAAATTATAATCTATTCTAAATAAATTACTCAAACAAGATTAAAATTTCCAAAACAACTTTTTTTTTTTTTGGGGAGTAAAACAGTTCTTTTTCCTTGCTCCTAAACATGCTGATTTATGTTGAAACTATAATTGTGAATGATAAATGAATGTTCTTAGTACAACCATATAAGTATAAAAACCTATATTCATTAATTTAGAATATCAAAATATTATTTATTATTTTTTTCAATAATACTCTTAATTTAATTGTGGTTATTAAATGACCACATGCAATTCTAACATAGAGAATATTGTGGTATTAATTGCATTAGGGGAAGTATATTTGATTTAGATGGAGGTAATTTTTTCCACTTAATTTTGTTTCATCAGTAAGTATTTTTCTTAATTTATGTATTAATCCTAATTTGATAATTATTTTGAAATGGATAGAGTATTAGAGCTCATTCTAATTTATTATATATGGTTTATGAGACAATTTCCGACAGCACATTGTGTAGATCTAATCCCTTTCATCTTCAACATCGACTCATTGTTTCAGTGATCAATGTGCAACGGCATCTCCTGGTTAGTTGGAATATATTGGTGAGGAAGACATAAAGATCCATGTATAATTATAACTACCCATTTCTCTAGAAAATATCAATAGTACTGCCATATACTATACACAGTATATCTAGATAAACATCGCAAAATTTATTGCATTGGCCAGAAAACTTGCATAAATTTATAAGATATCAATGAGTAATTTGAATCAAAGATGTACTGGTATACCGGAGTGAAATGTAGTGAGGATTTATAGCTAGCTTAGGTTTGCTCTCTCTCTCTCTCTCTCTCTCTCTCTCTTATTTTTTATATGTAGTTTTGATTATAATATTTGCAAAGCATTTCTTATTTTTCTTTCTATTAGTAGGAAGCAAAAAGCATAACGCAATTAGAAAGCTTGGTTAGAAGGTTTCAATATAAAATATGTGCCTTGCCAATCTAGTCCGATATTGTTGCTTTGAGTACTTACTTTTTTAGGTTAAAATTGAAGTTTATATTTTCTATTAAGATATGGATGAAGTGCTTATCTAATATGTTTAATTATTGATGATCCCTATAGTTTCACTCAATTTTTAATTAAATTGTTGTAATCTAAAAATTTATAATCAATTTCCTATATTGTATAAAATTTTTCAATTAGGCCACTACAGTTAACCACCATTACAAAAACATTCCTTGCAATGCTATGATATATCTAATAAAGTCAGGTATACCACACACCTTATTGATCCAAATCATTCAATATATATAAAATAGAAATCTATAGTTAAAATTAATATAGACTATCAATATATCTACTTAGTGTAGTATACTCTAGCTTAACATCATCATCTTCATCCTCCACCGTAAACCACCACCACCACCATTAAACTTGACCTCCCACTGCGGAACCCAGAACATGGTCTTAGTTGGTCATAACTATTCCATATTGAATATTAACGTATCAAACTTTAGGATTCTGGATTTTGAGTTCCGCCACATCTATTTCATATTGAATGTTGACATATTGAATTTTAGGATTTTAGATTCCGAATTTTAGGTTTTGTGTTGCCATGGAGTGGTGGATAGGGGGTGACATGGCAAAGGATGAAGAGCGAGATAGAGATGGAATATTCCATGAATATTTCATTTTTTTATAATAGTAGGGACCTGATTGAAAAAATTTATATATTATATAGATCTGATTATAAATTTTTTAATTATAGAAACTTATTTAAAAATTAAGTAAAATTATATGCATCTGTAAAATAATTAAACGTATCTAATATAATTTATTCAAATTGAACCATGCTATGCCATTTGGCATCTCCTCTATGGTTGGGCTTCGGTTGGCATGTCCACACACCGAAGTTTGGAAAAGCGGGAGATATGATTTTTCTAAAAAATAAACATTTATGGAGGAATAAAAAAAGAAAGAAAAAATGTATAGATTTTTAATATATTTAAAATAATAAAATTTTTAAAAGTGTAATTTTTAACTATTTTTAACCGATATTCTAAAGATTAAAAAATTCCATAAATTAACAGTAAAAACAGCAACAAAACCCTTATTACTTTTTTTTCTCTCTTTTTCATTTCATGAGACTACAATTGTGTAAAGTGTGTATGTGATGGTAACCAGTTTCTGTGAGTGTAGGCCACTGCTTAGAGCTCGTTTGGCTTAAAGTTTGAGTTGTCAAAGATACTTTTAGTAGAATAAAAATAAAGTTTTATAGTAATTCAACGTGTTTGGTTTATTTTTTATGCAATTAAAATTACTTTTTAAGCAATCAAAAGTATTACTAACAGAAATATTTTTGGAGTTATTTTTCATTTTAGAAAAAATACTTCTAATAATATTATCCTCATATTAACAAGTAAAAGTAATTTTATTTTATCTTATTTAAATAAAATTAATTTTTTTAAACTTACTTTTAATATACTCAAATCCAACACAAATTAACTTTTTTTAAAAGTAATTCCTCTAAAAATATTTTTTAATTAATTCTTTGAAAAATATTTTTTCCAAAAATAATTATTCTGATTTTGCAACAATATTTCTCAAATAGGAAATGCTGAAAATTTAAATATTCAGATTATATGATGAGTTTGCCTCTCTCAAAAGTCTCAGTCTAGTGAATTACTCATTTACAATAACTTTTTATTCTGATATTTTTAATGCAAATGAGCAACATTGCAGTAATCTTCGGTTAAGTTTATAAACAAAAAAAATTATACATGACATAATCATTTTATAACTTTTCTTAAAAATTGCTTTTTAATTTTTAAATTTTTTTTTATTTTTTTTATTTTTATCTAATTATCTTAAAATTTTTCATATATTTTCCTAAAGATAAAAAGTTTAATAAACATTCCCCTCGGAAGGACGTCACAGACTTTGGGTTATTTCTTACATATTTTAGTTTAGAATTTAATTTAATTTTGATATATTATCAATGAAAAAAATTACAAAAATATTTAATTATATATTATAATATCAATAAAAATATTTAACTCAATCATATATTATTTTAAAAATTTTATAGATAAAAACATCTAATTAACTATATATATAAAATCCTTTCATATTAATAGTATATCAAAATTAATTCCTTAAAAATTTCGCTGTGTTGTCGCCCCTTTGCGCCATATTGTGAGAAGAATCATACAACAACAGGTTTAAAAAGCAAAATGCTCGACACAAGGTTTTACAATTTTATTGTGTAAAGAAAAAGAAAACAATATAGATTATAAAATGAAGACAATATGCAATTCAGTAATTTGTTTAGTTCTTTTTATAGTTCACATATTTGCTACAACATATTTTTATTATTTTACATTACCACGATATGGAGAATATATCTTGATTATTTGATAAAATCTATAAATTAAGAATTGCCCTCCACTTTGGTCCTACTTGGGGCGCTGCCTGTAATTGGACACGGCACTGCGTGACCATGATAAATGTAGAATTTCTATTCATCGCATATACATGAGGCCTATTATTGTCATTCCCGTTATATTGGATACATGTGGTCCAAAAGGTGACAACTTGAAAGTCTTGAAGTTAATGTCGCGATTTCGAGGCCCAAGGAGAAGGTACGTTTAACTTTGTTAAAGCTATGTGCATGTCGCGGTTACGTAATCGTCTGTTTTTGATGTTTAACATTCTTCAGCTTTGGTGTATAAAAATATTTTATATTAATAATTAATTAAATCTCATTATAAATGTGATTTTCATAATAATTATTACAAAAATAAATACTTATAGTGATATGTATTAAGGTATAATTAGATGATATGTATAAAAAAAATTTATATTAACAATATAATACAATTAAATCATTTATTTAAAGCTGAAGTTTATGGAGAAATGTTATCCAATTTTAATTTTAGAAAAAGTTATATACTAATATTGATAAATTACATATTAATATCTAACAATGACATCACAAATGTTATATAATTAATATCACTATATCCCCAGAAAGACAAAATTGTACCCCAAAACTCAAACTTTTAAAATTTGATTTGGACAGCTTATTTAATCTTAAAATTGGTGGTTATACAGTAATAGCTAAAAAATATCTTAAGATCTCTATTCTCATCCCATTCATTTATTTGTTTCATTACCATGCTTGGATTTCTGACATAATCGAGTAAAACTTTATCGGTTTGTTCGCACTTCCCTATAAACCACACTTATCCGAATCATAGTATATGGTGACATAAAATCGCCCCAAGATTTGTACCACGGTATAATTAGATGACAGCGTTCAAAACGGCGATCCATCGCACTTCACCAGCTTTTGGTTCCGTGCATCAGTATTTGAATAGCACTGCTCTGTTCAATTAGTATAAAGCAGTGGTTTATATGTCTTGAGATAAATCTGCTGACCTAATTTGTCAGATCGAATAAAGAACATTATAGAAGTTTAAATTCTTTCACAAAGCCATCACAATAATGTATCCATTTTTAGCGTCCTTTGTCATCGTGCTTGACAACTAATAGCAATATCCACAAGAAAAATCTTGCATTTGACAATGGAAAATGTATTGTCAAGGGAAAAACGGTTAACAATAATGACTTACACACAGATCGAATAGTTAGCAGATAAGAATAAAGTCTAATAGTTAAATATAAATGTGAGTGCTCCGTAATCACATTTAATTATAAGTTTTGAGTTATTAAATAATGAAGAAATTCGTAAAACACGAAATTTGTGTCAGTATAATTTAACGACTCATACACGCTCCGTTGAATTTTTATATTAGTTATTAGTACTTATATTTTGATATTTGAAATTTATACGTACTTTTAAAACAAAAGACATTTAACGATGGATATTAAATTTGATGCACTAACTATTGTTATTTAATCAGATATTTTTATTTATAATATTTTTAAAATAATGAGTAATTAAATCAAACACTTTATTAACATAATAATATATAATTAAATATTTGTGTAAAATTATTTTACATTAATAATACATTCAAATTAAATTCATAACTATATATATAATCACTAAAAACTTAAAGTTTAAATTGAAACACCAACACATAAGTTGGACAACCTAAATCCATTTAAGAATCTAATATAACTTCGTTTGTTCTAGCATATTTAAATTCATTAAGTCACTTCTTTGAGCAGTCTACATGATTATTTAAGTCTACACAATAACTTTCTTTTGATTTTAATTGCAAAGTGTTTATGAGGTGGAGAGTTTATTATGAATCAAAATCAATCCGCGTAGTTTAAGTTTACTAGTTGAGCCCAACCGTGATTGGTAAAGATTTCCTAGCTGAAAATAATACAAATAAGAGCCAGCTTAAAACTTTCCATAAAATATTAATTAAAAGATTAATTTTGATATATTATTAATATGTATATCAAGTAATATTCAGATATTAGTATTTACATGCCAAACTTTTGTCCTTTTGTCACCAGATTTCCCAAAACAAAATATCTACAAGTTACACCATGATGATAATATACGTATGATAATATATATTATCTGGAGTGGACACAAATTTAAAGCTGCTCTATGACCTGCTTCATCATACATCAAATATTTATAACATTTTCTATGTTTGTACGTATTTTTATAAAACTTCCCATACCATTCGCCGTTTTGTTATTTTAATTTCTCGAAGGAGAAGTCAAAATGAATACCACAACTTGCAAAATGGAAGTAATATAGTACACGTTCAACAAGTACCCTAAAGCTCAAATCATAGAAGCAAGGGGACCCATAGCTTTACACATGCAGCTTTGGTCACCGACATCCACTCTCATATCATTTCCTAGCTGACAAAAATTCATCGGAGTGAATCTCAATGTATCATGCTGAGAAAAAGAAGTGTGGAAAGTGAATAAGAAAATGGAGCAACAGCAAGACACCTGTACGAACCACACCTCTAGTTGCTAGCTCATCACCATAATCAAACGAAAAATGCCATACGAAAAGGACGCCAAGTGGATGAATTTGTGACATTGTACTGCTGAGTACACATCCAAAATAGCGATGCCTTCTTTTCGCCGCAATTGCGACTTGATAAATGGTAATCAATCATTTAGGAGACAATAATAAGCAGATTCCAAGTTGAGCTTAGAACACATGGATGACCGTATCTACTTTTATAGAAAAGCATATACTTTTGTGGAAAACAAGTAGAGAAAAATCAACTCGATTGCAACTTGATAAATGGTATAATCAATCATTTAGAGGAAAATAATAAGCAGATTCCAAATTGAGCTTAGAGCACATGGATGATTGTATCTACTTTTATACCATCATACTCAAAGCAACTCATCATACTTTGATGGAAAACAAGTAAAGAAAAATCAACTCAAAATTTTGGTAAATATACGAACTCTTTTGCCACTATCTATTTAGAAGAATTCACAGCCACATGTCTCAAAGTATGATTAAAAGAGGAGGCCTCTCTTTTTATTTTCAATGTTAAAGTTTCTTTATTATTACTGTTACAAAAATCTCAGTCATAAAATTAGGTTAGACACTGTTACAGAAAGCAATTTTAGAATTTAAATAGATAATTTTATTTTAGAAAAGGATAGTATCCTTTGATAATTAATGAATAAGATTTGACTATAAGTTTTATGTACTTAAAATTTATATTTAAATTTATAGTATATACTACAAGCAGTCCATCACTAATTATTTAAGAATACCAATATTTTTATAAATATTAAAAGCACTAAATAAAACTTAAAATAGTTGGCCAAAATGAAATTAGATTACACACTCTGAACTTTACCCGTAATATTATATGTTCAAATCTTAAAGTCTTACTTTGGGGGTGCTTTATTCAAAAATTACAACTTCAACAACATTTTAATTAGATATATCCTTGCACAATGTAACATTGACATCCATTGTTAACCGTGACAATTTCATTACTTACAAAAGAATGACTAGAAAATAATCATCCATCAATATCTACCTCACAAAATTGTAAACCCACACGATAAAGGCCTCTTCCCAACACTTCACACCACTATATTCTTTATTTACATCACAAACTGCTACAGACACATCTAAATTGAAATCCTTTGAAAAGGTTATGAAAATAAAAATATTTAAAAGAAAATAAAAAATTGAATATGTAATGGAAAATAAAAAATCAAAATAGTTGTGACCAAACAAATCAGTAAGTGACAATATGAGGCTGCTTTAGAATGATGATGTGAGCAAGGTTTTGAAAACCGGATCAAGCATCAAACCGAATAAACTACTAGTTCAAATGTTCAATAATTCAACCAGTTTAACCAAGATTCAATCGGAAAGACAAATCAAACATGACCAAGCTACACTTAAAATGTTGTATTCAAAGACAAGATATCACTGCTATACCCTTTCCATGATTTGAGACAGAAAAGTGATTTCTGATAATATCTAATTGAGAACAATTTCAATAAGCAATTTTTAGACAACTTTCCAAAACACAAAATAGATTTTTCCCAAAAGAAATAGAGCAAAGGAAAGAAATAGAAATCGAAATTAAAAACTGAATGTAGCAACTACCTTCAAACTTCAACTATGGCTGCCAGTGCTGCAACAGAGGTGCTACAACAAATAGCGTAGTGCTGTGTGATGCAGTGAATGAACAGAGGACGGCATGGTGGACGACAGGGTGGAGGCACAGTGGACACTGTGAGTAATTGAGTATCAATGACTTTTCTTTTGGTGTTAATGTTAGGGCTCCCCATTCACTCCCAGCTACTTTTAGTTTTACTATATTCGCTTCTCTTTGCAAAATGGAGCCATTTCAGATTCACTAATTCAATCCCCCCCCTTTTTTGGTTTACAATTGACCAAAACAACATTGTTTTGGGATTTTTTTCAAAAAAATAGAACTACCCAATTGTTGGAACCAGTTCGGTTTGTTTGATTCAATAGTTTTTGGGCAGTTTAAATGGTTCTATTCTGGTTTCTTTAAAATGATTTTTGGAGTTATGATTGGACCAAATACCTAGCTGGTTCCTGATTCAATCGGTCCAACTGGCCGGTTCAGTCCAGTTTTTAGAACTATGGATGTGAGACTATTGAGGTTATAAGAAGTCAATGATATGAGGTTACTAGGGCTATAACAAGGATGATGTGAGTTTGCTAGGCTGCAACGGCATATGGTACTTGGACTGGGTTGGCAATTGATCAAAGTGATGTAGGATGACAACTACTCCAGCTACAACAAACTAGCAATGGCTAGTGTTGATGGAGGGGTGGCAGCTGGAGAGACCATAAGGGAAGAGAAGAATAGTTAGATTATAGGGTTGATTTTAGGGTAGGAAACTTTTACTATAGGATTTAAATTTAAATTCTTTTTAAAAATCAATATAATATAATAATATAAAAAATACTAGAAAATACACACACAAAAAACATATATATAAATATGGGGTGTTTCAATTGAGAGGAGTGATTAATGATACAAGTGAGAGGAATAAATTTTTTTTATTATTAAATCATATATAAATAGTCAAAATTAAACCTTATTTAAAGATTATATGATCACTTGAAAGTATCACATGTATATTTTAATCTTAATCATTTATGTAAAATCTAATTATTAAAATTTATCGCCTTTACTCTCATAATTAACCATTTTTTTCACTTAATATATTATGTCAATATTTATAATACTAACATTTTAAAAAATATAAATATATAGGGACCTTACAAGCAGAGAATGTGATCCCAGGCCCCATTCCCAAATTTGCCCCCATAGGTTCCTATCCTTGGTGGGGAAAAATAAACAGAATTCAAGGACACAAATAATGTAACAGTCTCATGACAATCTTCAAATATCGGGAGAACTTGCCATTTCTAGTCATACAATCTATTAGCAATCTATGACTTGACTTGCATTAGATACTTGACCTATTATGTAAACAAGTAATACTAAGACTTTTTTGAAAGGCTACTTAGTTTAAAATGTCTGACTTGAGGCTGGTTTTCAAAAGGACCATTTAGGTTTAACTAAACATCATATATAACTAAATAATACATATTATTATTATTATTATTATTATTATTTATGAATTTATTGGTATTATATTGATTTAATTTAAAAAGTTAAAGGCAGCATAAAAGCTTTCAATCTTCATAAAGGTCCATATTGCCTATCTAAAAATAGGCTCATTAATCTATTTAAAGGACTTATAATTAAATAGTTAGATTTGCTTTTAAATAAACTTTTAGAGCACGCTAAACTTTTAAAAAAGTTTGGCCTATATCAAATAAATATGCCATGCTTAGGCGACCCTATTTAAGATAAAATCTAGCTTAACTTGACCTATGTCCACTCAAACTAGTTGTTGCCAATACCATAGTCATCCTTTGGAATTTCAATTAAATCAAAAGAGTAATTTACTTAAAGAAGTTAGTAATTAAAATTATTTATAATTAAAATTAACTAGATAACATAAAATTATTTTTTATTCACAAAAACTTTACCAAACTCATAAGATCGTATATTATATAACGAACTAAAATATATTGGCAAAGTAATATGAAAAATATTGCCCCGTTATTTTACCAACAAAAACATATATATATAACGAATAACACAAAAATTTATGTACTTTTCTAGTATTATTTTGAGTTTAACTTCGATAAAACATAAATGTAAAATATTTTATACTCTAGTCAAACCACATATATATTGACAAACTATAAAAAAGTATGACTTGTTAAATAGTTGTACTCACTGTTACATTTTTATTATAATATAGTAATACATAATTAAGTAACAGTGTAATAAGATTTTATTTCATCATTAATTAAAATTAATTTCTTAATATTATATTACTCGATGTATTAAATAAGTTATGAAATTAGAATAAATTAAATAAGCATTGATCAGGAAGTGGATATATTAAAAATTAGTTTCCCATCCTAGCTATTTATTTTCTCTCATTTTGATGCAAAAACTTGGGCCAAAGTAACCAAGGAATAAAATCCCACCAAATACTAAGTTGAACATATATAAAAAAAAAAAAACAAAAAAGTTGTACCCGATATATATATGGGAAAAAATAGTAGATAAACATTACTTTTAAATATGTATCTCTCAAATATATTTACGTGGCAAAATCAATATATAGATAAGTTAAAAAAAAGGATTTGGATAGTTATAACTTATAATTAAATAAATACAAATTTTAAAGATGTGAAATGATGTAAATCATGGCATGCACGGTAACGACTTCAAAAAGATTTAACATTAATGTTGTATAAATATGATACTCAAATCATATTACATTTCTATATTTTATTATCATTTAGTTACAAATGAGCTTATCTCAATTGTTTACATAATTACACTCAGATTTTAGCACATACACAAATGTAAAAACTAGTTACGGATATGTCGCATGCTTTTTTTTTGGAAAAAAAAAAAAGGCAAAGGAGAGAAAAAATGGGAGTTAAACACCGAATATTTTAGATTTAATAAAATATAGAGGGGACAATTACTTTACTATGGGCTTCAATTGTATGTAATTTTTACGTATCGTATGATTATTTTTGAAAAAAAAAAATATGTAATTTTATGTTTTAATTATAAACCTATATAATAACCAAAATGAACTTTCAGCTTTGTCTGTAGGCATTGATAGATGCTATTTCTTAGTTTAGCTTGGCTTAACTGATCGAGAGGCACAATGTGGAGGAGGCTCCACCGTACGTGGTGATGGTGTGATGTGTATGCGTCTAAAAAACTACAACTTTCATTAATGCGCAAAGGGAATTAGCCTACCGCTGGGCTAGACCAGGCTCCAAGAGAAGTCAATTACATGTTCTTTTGCCCTCTCTCCTTTTCTGGGGAACTAACTTGGCTCCAGCTATCACTTTGTTTCTTTCGTATGTGAAGTAAAATCAGAGAGAGGTTAAAATATAAGATGACATACGGAGAGAGAAATATGCATCCCACCCACTAGCTAGTAGTGGTCCACTTATAATTGTGACACTAATGGAATGGACATTCACCTGAAGGAGATGACGAAGATGATGATGTAATTAACGCCAATATCCCTTCAAAATCTTTGTTCGATTTGCCTCTAAAATGATACTATTACTATATAATATATAAATATAAATACTACGAAAGTACTTTTGGATTATTCATGAACATGATTACTAGGGATTAGATTATCTTCTTTTTAACATATATAGTGTTTAGTGTGGAACTTTCCCAGTCAATTACCTTTTATCTTTTTGAAAAGTGCTTAAAGACAAATTAACCCACATTGTAGAAATTCGGTGCGTGCTGCGATGTACTAGATTAAGTATGGTGCACCCGCGCTACCATGATCTAATAATGGACAAGCAATAATAGTGCACCGGTACATCAAGGACATATGAGACACTGTAAAAACTTTTACTCCTTCTTCCTTGAGCCTCAAAATCGTGCAGAGCCACACCCAAACGCACCAAAACTCACAGCGGAGCTCTTACCCACAGATATATGAAGCCTCACTCAGATAATTAAAAAAAGACAAGGCCAAGATCACCGGTACACTCGACGATTCCGTCACTGTCACTCGACAAGACCAACATGACTGCCACCTCGACACCAACTTCTACCAGCAGTAAACTTTTTTTTTTTTTTTTTTTAGTGTTTTCGTTCAATAATTAATCAATTAATTAATGTCATTATTTTGGTTCAAAGAAATTAAGAAACTAGAGACGGCGATGCCTCAAGGTCAAGATGCAGAACAAGTCCATTATGTTGCCTTCACCGTCTATTTTGTTGCCCTTGCTTCTCTTTTGCTTCACTTTTATTTGGACTCGTCTAAGAATTTTGGGTTCTTGGTAAATATGCTTCACTCTTAGCTTATCTTCACTAGGCGGGATCCGTGGGTGGCGACAGGGGCGGGCAGCGTTGGGGCGACGAGAGTGGGAAGAGTTGAGTGGTATTGGCGGCGCAGTAGAAGGTGATTTGGCGTCAAGAAAAGAAATTGAGCAATTGTAAGGTGTATCTGCTTTTAAATGCGTTAACTTGATTATCGAATCCCCCCACCTATACTCTTCATTTTGTGCTGCTTATGATAGACTACCCATATGCAATCTTTACCGTGACAATACATTTTGTTGCATCCACACGGCTGGCAATAACTGGTACATCAGTGTTCCAAGAAAAGGACTGGTACGCTTGAAACGCGCCGGAACTTTGAGGTCCCGTATCTTTCGTAGACAATTTGGCATGTCCTGCTTGTTTCCTTTAATTTGTTGCTGACCAAAACCAGCTGCAAATGTTACCACTCCACCACCAGTAATGCAAATACAAACAAATTAAATCATATAAATCAAACCCACTTGCATAGCACTGTATATGTGTAAGCGTGAAGTCATAGATGGATCTCTCCGTGCAGGCCGGGGAATATTGAAAAGGACCGTTTGTCAATTCATATACATGCATGTCATACATGTATCTCTCTCCAATAGAACAATATTAAAAAAAAAAAAATAGAAGGGTGGAGTTTGTACCTATCTATTTAGTATAAATACCACTACAGAGTAGCTATACTAGTACAGATTGAAACACTCCTCATTGACCAGATGCAAGCCAAAATGAACCAAATTTGACCGGAATCTTCCTTCATCTTTAGCATTGTCTATAATTGGTCCACTATTTTAGTTTATGTATGTGTGTGTAGAGAGAGAGAGAGATAGAGAGAGAGAGAGAGAGAAGTATATACGAAAATAGTATAGTCATGATCTAATTAATGCTTATGTCGAACTGTCGATGGTGTCATATGTATGAAACTATTAAGCTGTAGCCTATACCAAATCTATGATCGTAACTATGGGCCAAACAAAAACCAGGACCCGAGTTTGATGAGATTGTCGGGATTAGGAAAACCACTCAAAAGGCTAAAACAAGGGGTCAATACTAGTGTATTGAAACTTGTTTCAATTGGGATGTTCTGGAATTAGATAAGTTCAATGCCTCCTTTTTTGTCTTCTGGAAAGTCCTCTGTTGATGGCGCATGACCCCATTTTGGCATCTCAGATGCTCTATATATATTTCCTCCGCGGACTGAAAAATAGACTGCTTTCGTAATCTGCCCTACATTTGGCATTTCAATAGTAGCTAGTTTATTGTTAATGTTGCTTTCTCTATCTTGTCATTAATATATATTATTATATTTACCTATATGAAGTTCGATGGGATGGGGTCGAAGTCAAAAAAATAACAAATCAAATTCTTTTCCCCTGCCCCACATTAATATAATTTAGTAACTGATTTGCAACTTTCTGGGGTGTAAACCACTCTTAGACTCAAAGCCCACCATTTTTTTTAGGTGTATTATTCCATGCGTGAGAGAGAGAGAAGAGACCACAAGTCAGTAAGGTTTATATTGTTTATAATTTTTTTCCTGCCAAATAATCAAGCCAATGTGATAAAATCGCAATTCAATCAGATAATATATATATATATATATATATATATATATATATATGAGATTAATTAAAATCGATATAAGTTAAAATTACTCTTATATAATTTAATAATATTTTATTTAAAAAACTCACAACATTCATTGTTGGCTTGAATTAACGTTTATATATTTTAGAGTATATTTATAAATTTCATATTACTTTTAAAATTTGTTAATATATTTTTATACACATCAAAACTAATATAATGATAGTTTCACAATGTATAGAAATAAAAATCATTGTATGCTACTCTTATTAATATTTTCCTTTCCATAATTTGACAAAAATAATCAATATAATAAATACGATTAAATCAATAAAAAATATATTTTATAAAAAAATTATTAAGTGAAATAAGTTTGAGGTTTTTTTACATAATTAAAATAAAAAAATTATTTTCAAAAATCCTAAAAATAAACAAAAATTTCGAAAATCTGGATTATTGGAGATTTTAGAAAAATCGGTACAGGCTAGACTACTTTAGTCCAATATAGAAATCAGCCCAACCTAGGCCGATTTATATATATAATTATCAGTATATACATCGGCCTAGGCTGGGCCAATTCTATGTTGCACCAAAGTGACATAGTCTGGGCTGATTTCCATAGACTATGATACCTATAAAATTCGATCTAAACCGATTTCATTGTATCACTTTCATTTACAAAGAAAGAGGGCGAGGCGTGTTAGAGAGAGAGGGGGGGAATCGTGAGAGGAGGAGGAAGGAGGAGGAGGAAATGGAGAAAGAAAAAAATAAAGGTAAAATATAAAGATAAGAAATTTCACATTTTTATTTTTGAAGTATTATAGTTACTTATTTTATCGTTATATTTGTGTTGCGGAATCTAAGAGTAGGAGCATAATTTATACCGATTGGATGGTATTAACCATATTGCTAGAAGACTAAGTATATAGGGAATTATGGTTAATACCATCTAAACGGTATAAATTATGCTCCAAACTCTTAGATTCTGCAACACAAATATAACAACGAAATAAGTAACTATAATACTTCAAAAATAAAAATATGAAATCTCTTATCTTTTATATTTTACCTTTATCTTTTTCATTTTTCTCCTCCTCCTCCTCTCACGATTCCCCCCTTCTCTCTCTAACACGGCTCACCTTTTTTCTCTAAGAATGAAAATGCTACAATGAAATCGGCATAGGCCGATTTTTATAGGTGTCATAGTGCATGGAAATCAGCCTAGACTGGGCCAATTTCTATGTTGCATGAAAGTGGCCTAACCTACGCCGATTTCTCTAAGGCCCCCAATAACTTAGATTTTCGAAATTTTTGTTTATTTCGAGGATTTTCAAAAATATATTTTTTTATTTTAATTATGTGAAAAAAGACCTAAGTTTGAAGATGATAATCTTAATTTGGTGCTTAAAGAGAACTTCAATCATATTCTTTAAAAGTAGATATGTAAATTAGTTGTGAAATTATTATTCACTCACTGTTTTAATTTTAAAATTTATTAAATGTATCAGTCTTTAAAAATATTAAATCATATAAATTTAGTTCTGTTTTATAGATAAAAGTGAGACAAGAAGATAATGCAACACGAATTTTGCAAATTTAAAGACTAACTCATATACATTAATAACTTAAAATTAATTAAACTACAAATTGCATAGATATAGCCTCTCCCCTTCCCGTAAAAACACTTCAACTCCTTTGTCATCCCCTTTTCCCTTCCTGTAGGACTGTGTAGGCTTCCCCCAGTTCATTCTAATCGTAGAACCCCCTCTGAACACCCCCCCGACACAAAAAAAATCTAAATTAAATGCATTGACTAATTGTGAGAATTCATGCAACTACAGACGCAGACACGTGCTTCCATTTAATTTGACGTACACATCCAAGTACGTAACTTGTACATACGTACAACAAACAATTCGTGTTACATGTACTATATAATATACAACTGAATTTAGCGAGGCTGGGGAAGCAACAATGTTACAGCGTATGCCAATTTTTTTTTTTCAAATTAAAATTCAAAGTATAACTATGGGTAAATGCAACACAACGCCAGTTGTATTAAGTGCTTTAATATATAATTATACTAATAGTCAGTTGGTAATGATACACCAACTAAGAGGCTTAATAAATTAAGACCAATTTCCCTTTTTTATTAATGGTGCATGCACGTTTGGATTGTACGTTGCATATATAATATATCATACGTAATAGTTAACTGTTTGTTAAGAGTTGTCAACCACGATTAACTGACTTCATCCGATCCACTTGGTTGACACTTGACACTTTATCAAAATCAACCTATGGATTAGCCTATTAGTACGCTAGCTAAGGTTTTTATTATAAGCCACTTGTAAAACATATTGTCAAGTACCGACTCTCTTGGTATTAAACTATATATATCAGGTGCAGATCCTTGAATAGTTTTAATGACCAAATTATTAATACTTTGTCAATCTCCAACGTTTTTTAAAAAGTTTACGCTGATAAGTAAATGACTCGTTAATAACTTTATTCCATCTTTAATATACAAATAAAGCAACTTACTAAGTATAAACAAAAGTGCATAGATTCTCCCGTCTCTATTGCTTGCAAACCACATCTATGATACCTAATTAATGGAACTACTAAAATATGGGTTTTTTTTAAAAGAATTTGTAAATATATAAAAATTTTGTTAACGAATTGAATACCCTTTAGATACTTATTAAGGATTTAAAAATGATAATATCATATATTAAAAAATTTAGCATAATTAATACATTGAAGTTTTTCTTTTCATATGATATGTTTTTTAATTTTTGAATCCTTACTAAGTTTCCCCTTTTTTTTATTGTTAAAAAAGCTTACTAAGTGTCCCTAAGGCTTAAAGATACTTGTTAGCAAAATCCCAAATATTCTAACAATATTAATTATGAAACATAGCCCTGGGATCATGTGTCATTCAAACTTTTGTGCTGTTTTGAATTTAGAAATTACTGGATGAAAAAGAAAAATTAAACTTATTAGGTTTAGTATAAAATTGCGTAAAACGATTAAGAAAAAACAAATAAAATTTTAAATTCTTTTTTCAGACTACTGTATTTTATTATAGTTGTAAGTGCTAGCTACTCTGCATCTTAATTATATTATGATTAATAAGGGATAAGAGTGATCGAAGAGGTTTCTCTTAGATATTTTTTATGCATGTCCAAGCAACTATATTGGCGGAGTTTGACTTACATATATAAACTTTTAGTCGACTGAGTTATGGACTGAATTGTGACTACCTATGCAAATGACATCAGCTTAATATTGAGGAGCCACAATTTGATCCATGTTATTCTATTTTATATTTATTCGAGGACAACAACTTCCCACTTGGTGTACGAACTGCTGAATTTCAGATTTGGAGGCTAGCTCAATCAGTTATATATAGAAAGTATTTTAGTGACAAAGAGTCCAATGTGCAAGTGGTTGAGTTTGGCCTTTACTTTGAATTTAAAAACTGGTTTTTGGGAAGCCCGACATGAGAGGAGACTTTAAATTATAACTAGATTTCCTGTATTTATATCATTGGTCCATCCATCAATTCAAACTATTTGGATAATACTCCATCATTTGGGTCTACTTGCAAGTTGGCTTTTGACTTGGGGGACAATGAATGTAACACCCAACATACACAAGAATAATGCTGCAAAACTAGAAATAGTTGTCAAAATTTTTAATAGAAAATTAGGATGGTTCTTGGATAAAAAAAAGTGGAATAATGCACTTATCTATCCATCTAATAATTAATTAATATATCACATCATTCTTACAAATAAATCCAGCCAAAATTATGATTTTTTGGCGTTTTCCCATATATATATACAAAACATTTTGAGAAACTATGAGATTTTTATAGGAAAAAAAGAAAAATATATATAGATAAATGTGGTGAAAGTTGAGGCTACATAAAACTTGAAATGCTATCTACAATGTGGCTCATGTCTGGTCTTGCTTCAAAATCTTCAAGCAAAGCTGAATTGGCTACATTGATTAACACCTTAAGTTGTTCTAAATTTGCAGCACCATATAGTTGTTTTAATTTTATACAGATATTCAATCATATATTGCTATATTAGTAAAGTATTTGATTCAATTATTTACTACTTTAAAAGTATTATAAATAGAAGTATTTCATTAGATGATAACTGTCAATATATCAAATTTAATATCTATAGTTAAATGTCTTTTGTTTTAAAAGTACGTATAAATTTCAAATAGCACCCTAAGTTGTTCTAAACATCACTCTCGTTTGACTCAAGGCCTGTTTGAAGATAATAAGTGTCAATACAGCCAAATGAGCCTTTCGCTGTGGTTGGGGTCTGTGGCCCATTGTTGTCACAGCCCAATATACAAAGCCCAAATTGTGCAAGCTTGGCATGCATATCATCAATCAAGGGAACATTGGAAGACTTGACATCTCTGTGTATAATGGGTGGATCAGCTTGGAAGTGAAGGTAATCAAGGGCTCTGGCTACGTCCAAGGCAATGCTTATGAGAGTATTCCTGAACGTTGGCCCTCATATGTGTTCATACTCAAGTAGTAGAAGCTGCTCTCCTGCTTCCATATACTCATGAAAGTAAGAATTTTTGTCAAAAATGCGAGGATTAAGTTACTAAGGAGTTTAATTTTGATATACTGTTGGTGTAAAAATTATTTTTAACTGATAATCGATTATATGTTATCATATTGTGATTTTTAAAAAATTATTGTACGAATTAAATATTTTTAATTACAAAATAATACATAATTGAATGACAATTCTGGGGCCATATAACCAGGCTGTTGCCGTGTTTTTCTTTTTTTAATCGGAAAGGCTATTGCGGTGTGGTCTAATGAAATGGTACTGGGCTCAGCTTATGAAATTTTGAGCCTTTATAACATATGAGCCTAACAAATTTTGAGCCCAATGGAAACTAACGAGACAAGAGAGCTTGTTGGGCTTTACCTTTCTCCAAGCAGAAGCCAATTAACCCAACTAAATTTTGATGCGAGATCCTGAGTAGAACGGACACTTCATCGAAGAACACCTTCTTGGTCCCACCTCTCCCCTCCATCACTCTCTTCACAGGCCCAAACCTTCCATCTCCAAGCTCTGCAAGGTACACTCTTGTAGTGGCTTCAACCCCTACCTGGACGCTGAAGTCCCTTGTGGCCATCCTCAACTCTTCCAATGCACATGTCCTCACAATAGCAATGCTCTTCCAAAGTCCCATGATATTGTTCATCACCTCTTTTCACATGCAAATTATGACGTCTCTCTGCTTCTTGAGCCTCAAGATAAACTAGTATCTTCCTTGATATCAAAGTCACAGTGATGACTAACAAAATGGCACCAATTGTCCATAAGTTTCTAGGATATGTGGTAAAGAATCCAAAGAGCTGCATGGTGTTGGGTCTTCCTAGCCAGCTTAATTAATTTGAACTAACTCTTAACACTTATAGAATCTGGAAATTTTCAGCTGCCCCTTCAATTTTCATACTTACTTTAACCATATTGCTAGTGTTAGAGCAAAAATGAGGTACCCTTGTTTTTTATACGGATGCCAATTTTTTTTTATATTTAAAGATTGTGATTTAATTATAAAATTTAAATATAATTAAAAATAATTTTAGAAATTTAGTAATTCAAATTAGTGGAAAACGTGGCAAACTTTTAACCACAAATAACTAATATATATCGATATCTTTGAATTTTATAAGGATATCGAGAAATTTTTCTCTCTCTCTCTCTCTATATATATATATATATATATATATATTGGAACTATGAAGATTCTTGAATAGTTTGGAATTTAGGTAGAATGTGCCCAATGAAACCGAAAACTTTCTCATGCATTGAAATAATCACTATTTTAGGGTCTTTAATATGTCTTTTGCTTATAACTTTTTTATAGTGAGTGTGATAGATAACAAAAACTGAAGTTATGAATGGACCGTAGTTTTCAAGGTTAATTGCCGCATCAACGAAGAATAATGAGTCTTACATTTAACAGGAATCTTGAGCAATGTTGACAAATATATAATATTTACTTTTCCTTTTTCAGAAATTTTCAATTGAGAAATGCTTTTTGCATATCATCAGCATGTGCGTCTGTGAAGAAAACGATATGAAAATAACAATCATCATGTAATAAAAATTGTCTGATGTGAAATAATCATGCATAAATATGTTTAAATAATATTATTCTTTATAATCACTGTTGAAGTCAATAAACTAGGGTTGGATAGCATAGTTTTTGAAGAATTGTTAAGGTCATTTTTTCAGAACTGAGACCTAATAAGGCAGCTTTTTTTAACGCGAATAATGCACCTCTTTTTTAATAGTACAAAATCACAAATACATGTTAATGTTTTGGTTGGTCCCAATTTAGAGGACAACCCCTATTTCAAGGTGCTTTATAGTATATACATCAGACATTAATAATTGCATACAAATTCAATCACAAAATAAATTGCACTAAAAATAATAGGAACAATAATTTCACCGTAGAAAATGATCAACTATTGGATTGAGAGTGGTTCCACTCCTATCATTCACGAAGATCCATTTGATGTAGTTTAAAGTTGCACAAAAAGTCACACTTTTGTAGTTTTTGTCTAAACTATAGTTTGAGAAGTATTACATAAGCATACTGCAAGTATTCTCATTGTAAATATTATATGTTCATGGAATTTTGTATAGAGAAATATTATTTATATATAACATATCTAAAATATTGTGCTAACATACTCCAATCTATTATTGGGTGAAGTGTAAAACTTATTTAATTTGGATCTCATCTTCCATCTAATAGTGATAGAAATATATAGGCATTGAATTCAAAATATATTATATATAAATAATATATCTCTTTTATATAATTATTTTCACATACTTTTATCACTGTAGTTGCATTTGAACAAGATTTTTTTGTCAAAAAATGATTTTTTATTAAAAAAATCACTTTTATCATATTGAGGTAAATTTTTAAAAATAATCACAATCTTAAAAAAAATTATTTTCAATTTTTTAGTGAAAATTAAAAAGAGTAATTTTTTTTAAAAAATATTTTTATTTTTTTAATTATATAAAAAAATTATAATTTTATAATCACTTTAAAAGGTAAAATAAATACACCTTATATCAATTCATTAACAAAATGAAAAATGAAAATATGTTGCCTGACCAATCAAACCTTGACATTTTTGTTGTTATAAAAAGCCATAACAGTTTAAACATAGGGTCAATTATTGGGATGCGTTCTATAATTATAAATATTTGGATTTGTTGACAAGTTGCAATTCCCCACTGGATTCCAGCTATTCTGTCAAACATATTAATTAATATATAATACATACAAAGTCACCACGGTTTGGATCTTAGTTATAGAAATGGTTAGATGAACTTTGCCATGTGGAACCTTCATGCGTAGGAACAAATTCGTGTGTGATGTATTTGTGAAAATTGGGGTAAATTATTAAATTAATTCAAAATGGAAATATTTTTTTTTTCGTGAAAACAAAATGAAAAGGGCTTGAATGGGCCATAACTTATTGCAATTGACGTTTATGACATGAGACTCTTGCATTTGATTTTACAGTCCTGAAAGCTGAATTGATGTACAATAATTGGTTTTTTTTTTAAAAAAAAGGAATAAAAAGTTCCTGTCATGCATTACTAATCAATGTTAATTATTTTTATGCTATGGTTTTATATTTTGTACGTGTTCCTTTGTGTCTAGTTTACCGTTGGCTCTCTCATCCGTTTCTTCAGATCTAGACCACCAGAAAAAGACACTTTTACCACAAGTCATCAGAATTAAACCTTTGAATCATTGCCGCCCAAAATTTTATAACTTTGTATAGGAATTTCTTTCATGGTTCTTGTTTTTATAAGAATATCGGTATCTTTTTGTATTCAATGGTTACGATTTAATGATAAGTTTTATAAATCTTAAATTTAATTAAAAAATAATTTTAAAAATTTAATAATTTGAATTAGTGAGATAAGTACTAAATTCTGAATCACAAATAATTAAAAAATATTAGTACCCTTAAATTTTATAGGAATATCGAAAAATATCCCTTTATATAATACAAATTTTTAAGTGATGATTAAATAATTACAACGGGGAAGCTCAACACCCTTAATTTCACAAATTTTGTTACTAAATTTGCATACCCACAGATTTTTCGATTGATTAAATTTGGAAAAAAAAATTAAAACAAAATGAAGTCAAGTGAAACATTAGTACTCAAAACTAACTTATAAGTTGTAACTAAATCCATTAGGACTTGGACACTGTACCTTCGTTGTTATTGAAAAAGTTTCCTTTTTCTTTTTAATTTTCTACACAATAAAAAAATTTCTTTGCGGTAAAGAAGATATTTTTTCTATTTGCCTTTTGTTTGATGATCCAATTTGCCTTTGAAGAAAAAAAAAGGATCAAAAGCCTTGATCAAAAAGAAAAGCTATAAATGTAAACCTAAAGAACAAAATAATAATAATAATAATAATAATAATAATAATAATAAGGTCCCAAATCCAAATTCAATCAAAAAGAAATTTGTTTACATTAATATAAATCTAAAATGTCTTTTTCTTTTTGGGTACAAATATACTCACAATAAAATTATCAAAATTTATAGCAAAATTTAAGAATTGTAAGTATTCTTGAATATCAGGAGTAGGTATTAGATTTGTAAAATAAAAAATCTTTTGACTTTTATCATAGAGTTGTTAACAAAGATTGGTTTTTGAGATAAGCTTAATGCATCGTAAATATTAAAAAGATGGATTTAGTATTAAAAAAATTATATTATTATCTCATTATATATTATTATATAAATAATTATTATTTAAATAAACAAATAAATGGAAGGATATATCCGATAATATATTAAAGTTAAATTTAAAAAATTTATATTATTATTTAATTATATTATATATTATTATATATGAAATTTTTGAAATAATAAATACGTTTATTAATAGAAATATTTAATTAAATATTTATGTTAAAGCATGATGTATTAAAATTAAATTATTGATTTTTAATTATCAACCAAAATATTAAAAAAAGAAGAAGAGAGCGACTGATCTACTTGGGGGGTGGGGCAACGTCATGTTGAGCAGGCAAGCACATCGGTTGACCATAACCCGCGCAGCATCAACAAACACAACCACAGCACCATCCCTCACAACAAAATTTGGAAACTTCAATCTGATTCTTCTGAGCCCACTCTCCTCTTTCAATCTCCAAACCCAAATCTGGGTTCTGGGTTCTTCTCCATTTCACCACCACCTCGTTCTTTATTGTTTTCAAGGGAATGAAGCATGGAACACGAACATGACAATAATGATGTTATGTTGATACAACGTTAGTGGTTCCTTCTTGATTTGCAAGAGTACAAGGAAAAGAAGGAATCAAAGGTCATAAAAGATGGCATGGAGAAATGGGTGTGAGGAAGTGGCTCATTCGAAGCCTCTGTTCCTTACGATCTACACTGTTGTCATCATTGGCATCGTTGTTTCCTTTTTCTATGTCTTCTCTGCCATTTATTCCGACAACCCTCTTCCTCAATCCTCAACCTGGCTTTCTTCTCCTTCCTCTTTCTCTTCTTTTTCCCGTATGTCTCTATACTCTACTGCTGCTACTACTACTACTATTACTATTACTGTTATTACGCTGTTGTTTTCTTTGCACTGTGGTTGATATTCGTATCCATTGTTGTGTGCATAAAAATCATGCCTTTTCTTGTTGCACTGCAAGAATTTGGTGGTTTTAGCTTGAATCTGGTATACCCTTTTGAATTTGACGACTGCAATGTAACTGGGTTTCTCATTCATAGTGTAGATTGATCCTATTTTTGGAAAGCACATATCACTATTATCTATTGTTCTGTGCATAAAAATCACTCCTTTTCTTGCTGTACTTCACGTGGTTGGTAGTTTTAGCAAATCTGGTGTACCCTTTTGAATTTGAGGACTGTAATGTAACTGGGCTCTTTTTCATGGTGTAGATTGATCTTGATTTCTTATTTTAGAAAGGCACATCTTTGTTAACTGTGTACTTAAATTTGAGTAATCAGGATTATGAAAACTTGATGTCATGCATTATTGTTGTTATTATTATTGTTATTTTTAGTGATTTTTGTGTTACATCCCAAGGGAGGGATTGTGGGAGCGTTCTAAGATGTTTAAGATATGGAGCATTAGCTTGAATTGTAGAGTCTGTATGTACTTATTCTAGGTCTCTGAATTGTCTAGTGTTCTTCTGGAAGGGCTTAATTCTTGTTAGAAAGGAAAGTTGAAAAAATCTGTCTTTTCTCTGTGATCTGAACTCTCTCAACAGTCTAAAGATGGAAGGAAAACCAGTAGAAGAAGAAGAAGAAGAAGAAGAAGAGAGAGAGAGAGAGAGAGAGAGAAGGTTGAGTCAAGGGAAGTAGTTGCTGGAATGAACTGCAGTTTGTGCTGTGCACACTTCAACATTTTGTGTTATCAGTTCATCAATGTTTTAACTTAGTAACCTAGTTCATCAATGGAGAGAGTTGAGGCATCTTTGTTTGCTAGTAATTTAATAACCTTCCTAGTTTTAAATGGTCCCCTGTATAAGACACTTTTCAATTCTAGCCTTTGTTTTCTTCCATCATGTGTAAAACGGGTTTTAAAAGTTAATTGAACATGCTTTTCCAGATGAGGATCTGCGTCCTACAAATCAAACACTCAATGTTTCTCAGCCAGCAGTGGTCAATAATGTGCCCAATCCTTCTCCCAGGCCACAAAATGTATGGACAAAGCCTACTTGGGACGTTCCTCCACATGATAAAAAGATGCCACCTTTGGAGGATTTCCGACTGACCAAAGAACTGGTTCAGCAAAGGGTGAAAGATAACATTATAATAGTGACATTTGGTAACTATGCGTTCATGGATTTTATTCTGACTTGGGTTAAACGATTGACAGATCTGGGACTTACTAATCTTCTTGTTGGTGAGCATCATCATTTAACCTTTATCTTGTTCTATCATGCTTTTTGTTTAGATTTGCAGTGGTGCCTTGCTAGAAATGCATATCCAGTATTTTGTACCATTGATTGGACTTTGTAAAATGTGTTTGGAATCTACCTGTTAGGTGCAATGGACACCAAATTATTGGAGGCACTATATTGGAAAGGGGTACCAGTTTTTGACATGGGCAGCCATATGAGCACAGTTGATGTTGGCTGGGGATCTCCAACATTTCATAAAATGGGGAGAGAAAAAGTTATTCTGATAGACTCAATACTGCCTTTCGGTTACGAGCTGTTGATGTGTGATACTGACATGGTTTGGTTGAAGGTGATCTTCATTTTCACATATATGTTTCTTAAGTCAATCTGTTTTACTTACAAGGGTGATTTTCATATACTTGCTTAGGTTTTGATTAATTATCCAATTCCAAAATGAGAAATAAAATTTGTGTTGACTACAATGTTTTCCTTTTCTCTACCATGTATGTAATAACAGAGATTTTATTCAGTTTCTTTTCCAGCTTGCTATAGTATTTATTTAATTCCCTCATCCTCTCTAGGATCATTTGTCTTTGTCTTGTTTGGTTGCTTCTCTATATTTTTCTTTGTCATTATTGTGATTTCTTATTTGCTACATTCATCATGCATAATCATCTGTATGCTTATCTTTTATGATGTATCTAAGCCAATAACGTAATTGTTTAAGATATATATTATTCCTAATACATATGTTCAATTATGCACTTGAAAAACAGAACCCACTTCCATATCTTGCTCGTTATCCGGAAGCAGATGTTTTAACTTCAAGTGATCAAGTTATACCAACAGTTGTTGATGATAGCCTGGAAGTTTGGCAAGAAGGTGAACATTATACAATGATGAGAACTTACTGTCATGATTTTTACCATGCTTATACTGGTTCTTATAGCATCTTACTTTCTGCATGTGCCATCTTCATTATATATATATATATATATATATATAACTTCTATCCTATCATTTGCAAGTCAAAAGACACATTTGGATATGAAAATGCTGCTTCTTTGAATGATAGAGCCACCTTTTCTGTCGAGTAATTGAGGCATCACCTTTGAGGGCCTTGTTTCCCATTTGGCATGGCTTTAGATTAGAAGCTAGCAAATTAATAATCGGCATGCAAATATATATATATATATATATATATATATATTGTTTTCGAATCTCAGTATCATTGCACTTATTGCTTCTCTCAATCTCTCATTATATTGTGCATATTTTTTCACATATTTAGTTGTTTTTTAAGATTCAATATTAATGATATTGTCTATCACCTTTGAATAGTTAGTGGCGCCTACAACATAGGAATTTTCCATTGGAGACCTACAGAGTCTTCCAAAAAGTTGGCAAAGCAATGGAAAGAAATGCTTCTAGCTGATGACAAGATATGGGACCAGAACGGGTTTAATGATATTGTACGCAGAAGGTTAGGACCATCTGTTGATGATGACAGTGGACTTGTTTATGCTTTTGATGGAAATTTGAAGCTGGGAATTTTGCCTGCGAGTATTTTCTGTAGTGGACATACATATTTTGTCCAGGTAGGACCTATTCAGTTAACAGTGTACAATAGTTTGAAATTTTTTCTTTTCTCGATTTGTTATGTGTACTGTACAATATGTTTTCCTTTATGCAATTAACTATCTGGAGGAATCTGACCTGGACTAGGGAAATAGATTGGGTATAGAATAACTTGTATATTGATTGCAGGCTATGTATCAGCAACTAAGGTTGGAGCCCTATGCTGTGCACACAACATTTCAATATGGAGGCACTGAAGGAAAGCGTCACCGGCTGCGAGAAGCCATGCTCTTCCATGATCCACCGGAATACTATAATCCTCCTGGTGACTAGTTGCTGTTTCTCCCTAAATTTGGGTGCACAGATCATTAACCTAATTGTGTTCTTTTAATAATGCAAATCTGCAAATACACTCATTTCACTATTGTCTTTCTTTACTTACATCATGTGGTGAGAGAATTCTGCTTTACCCACCATTGAAGCTAGCATCATGCCATGATGCTGAAAACTAGAAGTTGACACTTTAGTATGTCGATTGATTTGTGCAGTGTCTGGTTATGGTTGATTTGTCAACTCATTTCCAAGATATTACTACAACCTAAGTTTTAGCGGAACTTTTGCAGGAGGCTTCTTATCATTTAAGCCATTTATTCCGAAAAGCTTGTTGCTAAGTGGGAAGCATACTGTTGAATCACATTTTGCTCTTGTTAATTACCAAGTATGTACGTATCAACCTGATCCTTTTCATATTTGCATTTTAAGGGAAATTATGATTTAACATCTTGTAATATTTGTTGCACATGATTTTTTTTCAGATTAAACAGATTAGGACAGCACTTGCAATTGCTTCCCTTCTGAACAGATCACTGGTAAGAACTAATTTCTATAATCATCTAAGATACACTATGATATTCTAATATATGATTAGGACAATGAGAATTTTCTGACAGTCATTGCTGCCATATTATTCAGTGCATAGAATAGAACTGCTGGCGCAATTCCACTGCTGGTCTCTTTATTCCCCTTCTCTGCTCCCCAGGCACCCTGTTGTAGTTAATAAGATTTCCTTTAAAAACTGCCTAACTTGCAAGCAGCCCTACAATCCAAATATATTGAAGTACATTCTTTCATGTCTTAACATGTTGACATGGTTAATATAACTGCTTCTGATTTGAATGCTTTTCTGTTTGTATTGTATTGTAACTTTATAAATTCTATATTTTTATACTAAAGTTGGATCATTGTGTTTGTTTAGGTCATGCCTCCACTGTGGTGCAGGATTGATAGGCTATGGTATCCCCATCCTGGTATTTTGGAAGGGTCTATGACTAGACAACCTTTTCTCTGTCCTTTGGACCATGTATTTGAGGTATTTGATATTTCCAATTCAATTGATTCTGTATTTTTTTTTTTCATTTATCTTTGACATCCTCTGGAAGATTAAATAATCGTCTCAATGCTTTTGGGTCCAAGTTTGAGTCAAGTGTAAACTGCTCTTCCCTTAACAGTGTGCTTAAAATCAAATAAGGAACTTGCTATTTTGAAAAATATATATATTGTATATGGTTTTAGAATTTTGTACTTTGACTAATTTTGGTTTGAATACTTATTTATTTATTTATTTTATCTGCCTCTCCTGTGTTTACGTAATTCAAACATTTATATCATCCCTGTCTTATGCTGATATGGAAATGAACTACATTGCAGGTGAATGCCATGTTGAAAAAACTCTCAGAAGAAGAGTTTGGCCCTCAAATAGATATTAGAGAGTACTCAATACTTGATAATCCCTCTCTGCCAATGGAGGTAAATTAATGTCAATTGCATCCAGTTTTAAACCATCATTCTCGTTTCTTGATTTATTTTAATTTGTCAAGACTTATTTGCCTTGGTCACTGAGTTCAGGTGAAAAATTCATGGCTTGATGTTCAACTTTGTAAAGAAGGAACCCAAGATTGTGATGCATCAAATAATAACACTGTTGGGGGAGTACTTAAATTTCCAAAGCATAGCAATGAAGAAACGGTATATATATATATATATATATATATATATATATATATATATATAATGCTTATTTTTGTTCAATTTCTGCTAAAACAACTGATCAACGCCTTGGTGAGGCAATAGCTTACCAAGGTGATGATCAGTTTGATTCTTTGTCAAATTGTCATAATTACATGGTGGTTTGCAAATTGCCAGTGCACTATATTTACTGTTCTTTTTGAAATGCTATACTTGACACCGTATTTTGTACTTGGATTTGCAGTTTATGAAAGTATTCTCATCATTCAAGGATGTGAAAGTCATCAAGTTCTCTTTAGTGCAAGATGCTTTCACAGGCTTCACTAACAAGGCAAGGCCACTTTGCTTCTTCCATTCGAAATTTCAGTTTCCAACTTAGCTTCAAAGATGCAAAGAATGATCATTATCATGTGCTGATGCCATGCATTTTATGTTTTTTAGGAAAGGGAAGAGAAATTCAGAAATCGCGTTAAGCGGTATGTGGGCATATGGTGCTGTGTGCCGGATCATGATCCTGGTCACATATATTATGATATGTACTGGGATGAGAAACCTGGATGGCAAGCAATTCCCCCTCAAACTCCAGAGGATGATCGTCCACCTTGGTGAGATCAAATTCAAGTTGATGTTTTGTCAAAACACTATGATGGATGGGGGAAATAAGATAGGCAAATCCAAATTTGGTTTAGTTTCCTAACTAATTTGTCAAGACCAACATTGTATACTTACAGAAGTGAAGAATCTGTATCCATGTTGAGGATGTAAGTTATGATAGGGGATTAAACAGTTGGTTCTTTGTGTAGCAATTAAGAAAATTTTTGTCTTGTATTTCTGAGAGGGAGTATGACATATGGCCTTTTGATATATCTTAGTTCATATTGCATTTCTTGTAATTAAAATACTGGAGACATTCAAGTGCATCACTCTTTTCTCACATATTTTATTTAGACAGCAAAAATGGCGTTATTCTATTCTGTTCATTGACGTGCGCTTTTGGTTATATTTGATTGGCTGCTGGAAATAGAACACCTGAAATAGTTGGCACCTGTTTGTCACCAGCTATTGATTTTGTTTTGTGCTGCTAATTTAGGTGCCTCTCGTGCTGCACAGAACGGATCCTACTCAACCTTTTTTCTTTTTCTCAATATTCTTTAAGTATAAGGAAATCATTGCTCTAAATGGAATGTTGAAAGCTATGTAGTCCTTCTTTTTAAATAATATTCGTTTGGTCCTTAATAATAATTTTAGTGTAATTGGTCATTTTTTCTTAATTAACCTTTTTTTTTTTTCCTTTGCGTCATTGTATGGGGTCTCAGACCCCGGTCCTTCTAGGTCCCGGCGTGCACTGTTACAAGGCCGAACACTATGACCAACTCAACCGTCTCGCATGCTTAATTAACCTTATTTGATGGTCATTATTTTTTATTTTTCCAAAAAAAAAAAAGTCTTTGACAATAGATAAAGGTAAAAAAAATAGATTAAGATTCTCTAGGATAAACTAAATTAACGAGGCATTTATTTTTGGCGCATGGAGGGAAAGCATAAGGAAAAACAGAAAAATCCCAACAAATAAAAACTGAACTGCAGTCAGAAACAGACCCCCATGATACCCGCTAACAGAAAACTAACAAGGTCCCTGAGGAGGGACTGTCCAAGAGTGAAGCCCAACTCCCACCCTTTATCAAGCTTGGTTTGTTAATTTTTACTCTATTAAGATAAAAATTTGATTAAAATGAAGAATACTTTAAATAAGTCATAAGTATGTACGAAAATTGGAGAACACTAAATATTTGAATAAGTATTTTATTTCTAGATGTTTAATTAAATGATTAATAAAAAGGTACTACTTTATCGTGTTCATCTTAATTTTTTTAAAAAATTAATAATTGATTTACTATTTCAACATTTTATTTTTTTGAATATTTAAAACATCGTTACTTTGTTGCGATGAAATCAACCTTATCCCATGCAAGATTGCTGTTTAGAAATCTGCCATTCACTGTGACTTTGGTGTAACGAAATTGAAATCCAGATGTTGTCCCATATAAGATTGCAACTTAGAAACTCAAACAGTATTTCTTAACTAGTATTCTAGAAAATCCCTATCATGAAAACAACAATAAAAAATCATTATAAATTTGAAATTCTAACTAACATTTGAATGAAAAGAACTTCGGTAATATATATATATATATATATATATACATTATATATGTTTAACCTCTCTACTATACTCTCTACTATATGTTTTTCTCATGCAATTAATACCTGCTTGCACACCAAAAATGAAGAAGAAGCCTTTCCCGTTCAAAGAAAAGCTTGCCAAGAAGCCATTAGTAGCATCTTCAAGTGCTGAGACACCCTTGTTCGAAACTAATTATGAACTACCTACTTCTACCATGCTTGATAATACAATAAAGATGACATTGTCAAATTGGAAGCAAATAAAGATAGAGAAGCAAAGAGAAGCCGCTAGACTCCAACTTGAGCAGATCAACAATACTACTAATTTGGATGATAACATGGAGGCAATGAGAGATTTTGAGAATCTCATTGGTTGCTTCATGTCTTATCCAACATATACTCGAGGACGCTGACTGGAGAATGAAGGAGCAATCATGCATTTATGGGTCTCACTTTTCAAAGAAGCAAGGTAAATAATCTTTATCATTCTACATTTTTATAATTTGATTTGATAAATTTTATTAATGTCCTTTTTTTGTCTTTTGGATATTTTAGGTGAGGGTACGCCCAATTTCAAGAGCAGGAAAAATATTTGTAATGAGAATCATATTGGATAGGACTCCTCAAATTTGCGTATTGTTGTTTTTGGTGAGCAGGGAGCTTATTTTATAGATCTTTTCGGAGAAACTCTTTGCTCTACTTGTTTATATTTTTCATAGTGGAGATTTTTCTGGACTAGGTCCCGTGGTTTTTTGTCCCTCACATCGGGGGTTTTCCACGTTAAAAATGGTTGTGTTCTCTTTTACATTTATTTATTTATTTTCTGCATGCACTCTTTGAGATTGTTTCGTTCGAAATATTTTTATCTTGCTGTGTATTACGCTTCTCGTGTGTTCTTTGATACAAGAAAGATTTTATTTTATCGCCTACTTGTGTAAACATTTTTGCTGCGTATACACACCTTTCCCAACAAATTCAACTTAAACCCATTCAATTTTCGAGGTCAAGAAAAGAAATCCACAATCTTGATTAACTTATATTAACATCTTTTCGTCTATGTTGTTAATTCTTCTTTTGGTGCAATCTATGTTTTTAATTTAATCCAACGAATCTAGTTGATTCAAAAGCTAATGTTATTCACAAATCGTTTGCATCTGTAAGAGAATCATTTACCATACAATTGATTAGTTTTTGAATAAATATCTTTTTTAGTCCTACTATTTTAAAGTTAATATCACTTTAGTTTTAAAATAATTTTTTATATCAATTTAGTTCTAATATTTTGAATTTTAACATCAATATAATCTTATACTGATGAGTTGATGAAAGAGTTAATTTTATGAAAAAATTGTTAGAGCTAAATTGATATTAAAAATTTTCTAAAGACCAAATTGGTATCAATTTTAAAGTTTTAATATTAAATTGATACCAAAATTTTTTTAAGATCAAACTGATATCAACTTTAAAATATTAGAACTAAAAAAGTTATTTAATTTTTTCATCATACGGTGCATTTATATTTCTATAATTTTCTTTTATTGGAGAATAGTCAAATTCATATATATCTTTTTGGGTGAAACATACCAATTCTTCTATTGTTGTCTATTCGCTTATTACACAGTGATAAATCACTTGCTTCCAATATTTTTATTATTATAATAATTTTTTGAGTTTAATTTGTCATTTGTCATTTACTTTTTTGTCTTCGCTTCCACACACTGTTTTCTTTTCTACATTTTTTAAATTTTAATTAATTCTACTAATTCAAGAACGTGATATCTTCTTAAAAGAAAGATGTAATAAGTATTTCATATCACTGATAATTGCATGAAGAGAAAACTTATATATTTTTGTCCTTTACAATTACATACCGCATCATCTTTCATTTATAAATATACCAAATGAGCTATTTAAAAATATAATCAAGGAAAAAAGTCTAAAAACACCGCTTAAATCTAATTAATGTGCATTTTTTAATCCTTCAACTTTTAAATGTTAAAAGAATATGTTATTTCTAAGATCATACAATTTGATTTAATTAACTAACCGAGTCAAATTTTTGATAGAACAACGCATCCTAGAGGCGCATCAAGTTAAAATGCGGCTTTTTATTTTTTAAATCGGAATTATGGATAAAAAATACGGTAGCATGAGATTATTTGTGTAAATATAGATGTATTGGAAAGTTAAGCACATTTAGCCATACATTATGTAGGTTTAATAATTTTTTAAACAAAATCTACTTTTTCTATAGTGAAAATTGAGAAATCAATGAGTTACTGTGTTGGCAAGCATTTTGCCCTGGTACACAGCCAAATGTATAGCCAAAAAGTTAAAGTGTGGGCGGTGTATGCTATGGACTTTATTAAATATGGTGCTTGATGCACCTTTGTCATTTGTTGGTTACAATATGAGGTGTATTAATAGTTCTCTTAAATGTTGTATATTTAAAAAATACTTATTTTCCCTCAATTATAGTTATAAAATCCAACCGGGAAATTGACTTAGCAAATCATTGGGTTACTAGATCAGTAATTCAACTAGTTAATCATTGATTAAATCGGTTAAATCAGATTTAATTAAATAAATATATTAAACCAATTGATAGTCACAAAATTATACAATTAAATCAATTAATAAATTACAAAATAAGAAAGAAATTATATTACATAAATAACTTTCACTCGAGCAAGTTACTCAATCGCCTCAATGTACACAAGTGCAGTGACGGTTTAGCACATTGCGCGATCTTTCTTTACATATAATAGAATGCATGAAATAATCATAAGAATCTCATAAGGATGCATAAAAATTGCAGCTGCATTATAAAATAAGAAAAAATAATTTTAATTAAACAAAATAATTTTTATATTTTTAATGATTTGAGAAAATCTTGTTTTAGTTAAAAAAAAAGTTAAAGTACACCGCTTGTAGTTAAGTAATTTTTATTCGGTTCTGTATTTTTAATAAACGTTAATGTATTTAATTGTAAGACTATAATTATTGTCATAAGTGCGTAAAATAAGTTGAGTATTAAAGTCAGTTACACATTTATATAAAATCAATTATATTTTTTTATATATTATCTCTTAAAATATGTATTATTATTAATTATTAATATTATACAAATATAAGATAAATAATAAGTCATAGCCACCAACAAGGTGTTGATCCAAGTGAAAAGAGTTTAAGTCACTACTTAAACACCTGATCGTATTAATGAGTTAATGACCTTGGCTTTCAATCCTTTTTTTTTTTTTTTTTGCAATATATACAAAATGTATTTAATGACATAGCTTTATCTTAAAAATTTAATTTTACATACTATCAGTATAAGAGAATTTAAACCTATTTTATCACCTTTAATAAATCATTTTATTTGGTCAATTAGGTGTGTTAATAGCCTTTTACTCTATATGATTATATTAGATTTATTTTATTACATCTGGACCATCATATTATTTTTATTAATATATCAATGGTTACAAAAATTTGAAACATCAATGGTCCAAATTTTTGCTTAACCATATTAAATACTCCCCAAAGACTATCACTCTTCTGCTACAATCCAAATGCATCCTCTCACATTTTGTCACTCTCCAAGTTAAAATATGTTAGATTACCCTTTTCTACTTGTTGCATGGCGAATTCTCTAACAAATTTTTCTCGTCGCACAATTCTATATCTTTGGGGGCAAAACCTCTAACATCGGCCCCATATTCTCGTACTAAAATTTAAAACACAATATTCTCATTATATTAATACTATAATCCCGTATATAAATAACGAAGCCCTTAAAATGCATAGGTAGCCAATTTATGTTGGTTGAAATATGTTTTTTGTTCCTTGAAATATAACACTTTTCACGTGTGGTCTCTTAAACATTTTTGGTATGGTTTTAATCCCTCAATTTTGAAATGTTACCACAATTGGTCATCGGCGTTAACTTTCTTTCATTATATTTGTTTGTTATCTAACAACTTAACAAAAGAAATTTCATTTCAACTTTCGACGATGCTACGGTCTTCCCAATTTGGGAGAATTCAATCCTCACAATTTCTTTTTATTTATTTATTTTTTTGGGTAAAAAGTTTGATGAACAATATAATGGGGATTTATGAATAACTTTAGGAGATTTTTAATTATGTAATAGAACCAAAAAATTTTCTCTCTTTAGCGTTTTCTCTCTTTCAACCATGAAGAAAAATAAAATTTTGAATTTTGTATTTAAATACACAATGAGAATAACTGTTCAAATTTTTGGGGATTTATTGTTATGTAATGAAAATTTTTGTATTCAATTATAATGTCGAATCCTGCTAAAAATCTCCATTCTTCAACTGAAATTCTCTAGTTTTATACATGCATCCGGATCTAACCAATAATATGATAAAAAAGTTGGAGAGATAATATATATTAAAGCTTGTATTTAAGTACATAATGGAGATCAATGTTCAAATTTTTGGGGGATCTATAGTTATGTAATTAGAATTTTTTATAATCAATCTCATACTTGAAAACATATTTAAATACATAGTAAAATTTTTTCCACTCTTCAACTGAAAATCCTCCAAATTTTACATATGAATCCTCATTCAACCAATGATATGGTAGAAATATTGGAGAGAATAAATAATCATTAGAGAGAAAATACATTCTTTGCCCCTATATAATTGTAAATCCCTCTTGATTTAAAAAAAAAATTGTAAATCCCTAAAAATCCTATATCAATCCCCTTATATTGATTTTTATGCAACCCAATGCAACTCCCATTTTACGATGAAATTGGGAGTATCTGGTGCTTTGCACGGCTTGGGAAGACCATAGGTAATGCCTTCAACTTTTAACTTAACAAAAGAAATTGAGTAAAAGTTAATTTTTCAACTTAGTTTATATATTTTTTTCTTTTTAAGTCGATCCTCACATTTTCCTTGCATTTTCAAATCAATCCCTATCGTCACAATAGCCACATGGCAAATTGGTAGGCACAAATTGGTAACTAATGGTTTTATTACGTATAGTAACAGTGTGACTTATTCGAAAACGTATGAAAGTCTGAGGACCAATTTAAAATTTAAAAAAAAAATTACAGTGATCAAATTAAAAATTAAAGAAAATATAGGGACCAAAATATTGATTTAACGAAGGATTTTTTTTTTTTTTTTGGGTCGCGACCTAGGAATTTTCGGAAATTGGGGCTCTTTTTTCCACTCTGATAAACGTGGGTGCGCCACTGCACACTATGTTCAAAGGCCCAAACGGTTTGATAGCAAAATGTCCTAATCACCTTCTACATCATCAAGAAAATAGATAGCAAACTACCATTAAATTATTCTAAATAGCGGGGATAACAAATGTATTTGGTAAATTACCAAATAGCCAGGTATAATGCTTTGTTTTATGGCATGGTGGCTGAAACCACTTTGCTTTTTCTCGGAGTAGTTAATTTGAAACAACATGAGCACCATGCAATAGGGCGGAGAAATTTTATATCACACAGAGTTTTTTAGTTGTGCTACATATAGAGAATACTGATTTTCAAAAAAATAGAAAATAAAAAATGAACATGGTATTATAAAGCAGAACAGACTAGGCATTAATTTATCCGCTTTTTTTTTTTTTTTTTTTTTTTGGCTGTCAGCAATAACTTCAATTTAGGTCATATGATCCAGTGCATCTATGTGTTGTGCTGATGAATTTCACAAATTTCATTGTCAGAAATATGGAAATAACAGAAGAAAGGGGATCAACCAAATATGATGGACTGGCATCATATGAAGTATGGTTTATTTATAAAGCAACAAAGCAAGCATTAGGCAGCAGCATTTAGAGTCACTGTATCATATACATTCGTCACTTCCACTTCCTGAACCCTCCATGCTTGCCGAACTTTCCATGCTTGCCATGCTTGAACTTGCCATGTCCATGATGCTTGAACTTGCCATGACCATGATGCTTGAACTTCCCATGGGGCATGTGAGCACCATGTGCATACTGGCCGGCATACTGGCCATAGGAGCCATGGGAGCCATGGGAGCCATGGGCGAGATGGTGAGCACCATATGCAGCGGCAGCGGCGGCAGCACCCCCAGCAAGCATTACCCCCATACCACCATGTCCATGAGATCCTGGTTAAGAAAAAACAGAAAACACACAGAACTTAGCTGCTAGCCAAGGATATTGGTGCAAATCATATGGACAACAGAAAAACTTTCAAATAGCCAATGAAGAAATCAGTTCAAGGAAAGAAAAACTTCAACAAACACAAACATTCTTCAAACACAATAGAGAACAGCCTAATTACACATTACATTAAACATAAAAAAAAGTGTGTTAAGAATACTGATTGGTAAGACAAAAATGTCATCATAAGAAATTAAAAAAAAAAAAAAGTCTAATTAACCCCATCAAAGTCAATCAGTCTCAATTCATGAATTGTTCTTTTAGCTAAACAATCAGTATGCCATATGTAATTTTCAATATATATTATACATGGTGGATCATGCATTGTTTAAAATGACACCAGTATCTCAATGACTCAATCAAGTTGTTTGTTCATGCTTCAAAGTAAGCAGCTTCACAAATTTTCACTAATATAGCGGAATTCAAGAATTCAATCTTTCATGTGATTGTAATAATCCGAAGGATTTAATTTGATGAGCTAACAGTGCAAAACTTGTTTACACAGTCATCTAATTATGTATAACTTCATCATTAAAACTGTTCAACTCCAACTATAACTACATCAAAAGTCATATAAAAGATTAGACATAATTGGTCAACAATGTAAAACACTTTATAAACAATGTGCCAAAATTAATCTGTAATCAATAACTTATGAGTTGTAATCATAAAAAAAAAAAACAGTTGAAAGCAAACACATACCTGAGGCATGGGGAGCAGATGGATAACCAGCTGGTGGGTAGCCAGCAGGAGGGTAAGCACCAGCTGGTCCAGGTGGATACCCAGCTGGGGGATAACCCTGTGGAGCGTACCCTTGTTGCGGAGGGTACCCTCCATGTTGTGGAGGGTATGCCCCAGGTGGTGGAGGGTAAGCCCCAGGTGGGTACCCATGTCCATGTGCAGCATTGCCTAACCCATGAGCAAGGTTTGAAAACATTCCTTTGTCAGATTCATCATGCTTGTCCTTACCACCCCCCATCCTTCAAAAGCTGATGATTCAGAATAATCATGAATTATATCAAAAGGGTTAATCTTATCCAATCCAATTGCTGCTAAAGTTGCAAACTTTTGCATGCAAAAACCAACAGCAGCTGATGATTCAGAATAATAAATCAAGGAATTATCAATAGAGTTATCTTATGATCCAATCCAAATCCATTTAGTGCTAAAGCTGCAAACTTTGCTTGCAAAAACCAAAAATAAAATAAAATTCTGGGTTCAACGCAAAAAGGTGATCGAAGATATCAAACAGAAAATTAATAATTAAGAAAAAAAAAGAAACACTAATGATTATCCAGATTAAGATTAAGGTATCGTTTAACATGGAACAACATTAGAATTCTAGGATCTGACATGATCAAGATATAAGAAAAATTATATAAAAAAATAATGAAGGTATAGAATTGATCATAGGAAACTCACCAATTTGGAATTGGAGAAGAAATTGAGGAATTGAAAATGGGAATTAAGGAAGAGAGAAAAGAGGGGATCTTGTATTATTATATAGGTGGCGTAGTGTTTTGTTTTTGAGAATTGTTAACCCGATAGAACTGGGTCGAGGGGCCAAGAAACGCGTTCCGCACGCTTAGACGCGTTCATCGACGCGTTGTCAACTCATACACGTGGAAGATTCTAATTGCTTAGTGTATTCCTAAACTTCTTGATATTTTCAAAGCCAGTAAACCGCGAAGTGGTCGCTATTGTTTTTACATTGACTAAATTTATATAAAAATAAATTGATTTTTAATATTTTAAAATATTGAATAAAGTAATTTTAATATAAATAAATAAATTGTTAATATTTTAAAATCAAATAATTTTATTTTATTAAAAAAATTTGAACTAAATTATTAAATTTTAGAAATATTAAAAATTTATTTATTTATTTATTTTTATTAAAAATTATTAATTTATCTAATATTTTAAAATATTAAAAATTAATTTATTCATTTATTTTTATTAAGATCTAATTTATTTGATATAATCACTCTAGTGTTTTATCCAAGGAAGAGAAAATCGAATCGGACCGGCCAGTCAAACTGGTCCAACCAAGAACTGGACCCCAAATCGGTCTAGTCTTCACCACAAAATTGATTGTGGTCAAAACTGGTTAAAAAACGGTCAAAATCGGTGAATTAGTGTGAACCGGACCAGTCAAAATGATTGAACGGTTCATGATTTTTTTTATTTTTGATAAAATATTCTATTTTTTCTTTTATAAAAAAAAAGAAAAAGCTCAATTAAAACAAAACTACATTTTTTTCAAATCTTGATTTTTTTTAATATGCTTATTTATTATATATTCTTAAATTAATTTAAAAATAAAAAATAAAAAATAATTATTATACTATTCATAAATATTTTTTAAAAGAAATATAAATAAAAATTAAAATAAATAAATTTTATATTTAAAATATTTAATAAAGTGCCTCATAATAAATATTATTTTATATTAATTATGTTATTATTAATATATATATATATATATATATATATATATATATATATATATATATATCTCGATCGAACTCCCAATTAAACCAGTTGAACCTCTAAATTTTTAATCCCTACTTTGACCGATTCAATACCGATCCAATTTTCTTAACTTTGGTTTTATCCTTTCAATGCAAATATTTTCTCCACGTTGATGCTTTGCTTTCTTTTTTTTTTTTTTTGTACACTGCTGATTCTTTCTTTGTTGTGAGATTGAGTTGAAAATTTTAAAAAATTTGTAAATTAAGTACTATTACGACTAAAAAAAATTTCTTAATAATTATTTTTTTCAGGAACAACAATCTATTTATTATCATTAATAGAATAAGTTTAATTTTTATATAATAATAGCATAAAATTCTCTCAATCTATCTATAATATATACAATTGAGGCCTACTTCTATTTTAATATTATGTCACGTGTCACAATATCATCCATTAGAAAGAATTATTCTTGAATATTATAATGAATTTATCAGAAAATAAGTTAATTCAAAAATTACTCAAAATAAATGTTATATCACACATAATTGTATCCCTTGATTAAAGTTTGAATTCAAATATGTAAATTAATTTACAGTAAATTACATTAATGAATTACAGAATTGTTAGCTTGGAAATATGGAATGTTCTGTAACCCATGCAATATATAGTTTACCTAATTGACATATTGAAAATAAGGAAAGTTTTGTAATTGATCAAATAACAAGTAATTAGGTTTTTTAAATATGATAATTTGATTTAATGGGTGGTCAGAATTGATAAAGGAATTTTTAGATTATGATTATTGGTTGTACGATAAGACTTTAATGGAAAGTTTGATAGTCTATAATGGTGACCATTACACCGAAATTGGATTTTCTACAACATACTATGGATTTTTCTTCAAATCCATATTCAAATTGTATCTTTTACTGTGAATTGATCAAGTAATTCAAATTGGGATTTTACGGTGAATTGATAAAGTAAAAAGATACAACAATTTGAAATTTTAGTATATTAATTAATTCCTTCTAAATTGGTGCTGATAACGGTATACTATCAATGCTATAGTATCTATTGAATTCATAATATATCATCAGTTTATTGGTTAAATAAGTGCAATGTTATGTCTTGATTGGCTTTTATATCCTTGACTTTTTACTTTCCGTTCTATATTTATTTTTGTCGAATTATACCACGTTTTTTGTTTGTTTCAATTAATTTCCATTTTCTTTTCTATTTATTTAATTATTTTAATTTCTTTGATTACTTGAATTATTTCATAAGCTAAGACTGCACCTATATTTCTGCTCTCCGTTTTCCCATGTCCATGATGGCTATTAAGTATTAAATGGGTTACTCAGTCAGAGTTATAAAATGTCTTGCGTTTAAACTCCATCGGTGATTAGTATTCCACTTTGTCCATCAATTTATCTCCACTCTACAATGAGTTGTTTTTTTATTTTGTTATATTGTTTCTTTTTTATTTTGCTGATGCTTGCTTCTTTCTTATTATGAGGTTGTAGACTGCATTTCTTCTTTATTTTTCCTTTCTATATTTTTATTATTATTTGGTTTTCATTTTTTTTTTTTGTTGTTCTTTGATCTTTTTGAAGTGTTGCTGCTGCATATCATTGGTAAGGTTCTTGCCTAATCTGTTTTTATTTTTTTCATTTATATTTTTATGTTTGTTGTTCTTTATTTTGACCTTCTTCCATTTTTTTTCAGTGTTGTTGTTACTGTTGTTCGTGCATTGATTGTCTTGGTAAATTGTTGTCTTATTTTTCATTAATTTTTGTTATATATTCCTTACTTTATTTCTTCTATATTTGCTTCTTTTGTGATAAATTTCAAACAATTGTGAAGTTAAGGTTTTCCTTTTGATCTCCTTCCTTCATGTTCATGTGTATTCATTTTTAACGTAATCTCTTTTAAACCAATTTGACTTATGAGATTTTCTATTTTTTTATTAAACTATTTTTATTCATTATCAGTAATGCTTCATTTGGATTAAAAGAGAAAATAAAAAAAGAAAAGAAAATAAGAGAAAAGAAATTAAGAAGAAAACAAAATAAAGAGAAAAGTGCATTTTTTCTTTATATGTTTGAATAAAGGGAAAATAAAAGGAAAATGAGAGTTATAACAAAATAATATATATATATCCTTATGATAATAAAGTATATACATTTTATTTTTATTTAATTTCCTATCACTTTTTTTAAATTACTTAAATAAATTATTTTATAATAATATTAATTAAAATTAATTTATTAATATTTAAATTATACAAATTTGTTTGAAACCATTTTTTTAAAACAAAATTATTGCAATGTAATTTTAATTTACGATATTTTCATATATAAAAATTATCTAAATTTTTATCTTTAATATAATTTTTATTGAAACCGTTCTTTCTAAAAAAATATCATATTTTATTTCTATCAAATATAGTGTTCGATTTGAATTACATCAGGATCTTGATTTAATTTATTAAAAAAAGATATTTATTTAATTATGGTTGACAAAATAACAAAAACTTGATATATTTCATCAAGGTTGCTATTATTTAGCATTCGCTTTAGGTTAGCTTCAAAAGGTCTTGCTAGTATAGTATTTTATATTGTAGGAAGCAGCACCAGTACATGGATTTGTTGTATTTTGTTTTCTTGAGATTAGATTATAAACTAAGGGCAGAATTATCATTTAAATGGCTTGCTTCACTTCTCGATAGTTTTCTTTGCATGTTTGAGAAGAAAAGATTGAGTTGGGTCCTGTGCTTGATTTTTTCTTTCCCTCCCCTTTTATTTGCAAACCAAATGGAGAGAAAACACCCTAATCTTCGTATTTTCTTTCCATCCTTTTTCTTTCCTTCAAATTCCATCGATCCAAACAAGTTGTTAGTATCCTTGTTATTTAATTTTTAGTTTCCATTTATCCCTTTTAGTTCATGCTTTATTCCTTTAGCTTTCAACTATATGCATGCTCACTAAATATGAGGCAGCAACATATGGAGACATGTTAACTATCAAGCTAAAAGATGTGAAGATTGAGAAAGAGTGAAGCTCTTTCTGATGGATAGGTGCACTTTCTTATTTAGCTTTTGTTTTGTTTTGATGATACATTGGTTGCTTTATTGATCATGTTTGTTATTAGAGTCTGGAAAGGTGGGGCTCATTAGTTTTGGATTATGGTGAACCCTGTACTCTTGACAGGGTGCTAACAATTTTTTTTATTTTTTGGTTTCACCTCAAACCCCACTAAAAATTGCGCTTAGCCCCAAATATAAACGTTACTACAAAATTTGTCTAATTTTCAAGTTCTTATTTTCTTTGGTAGCCAAACGCCAATGACCTATAGAATGCGAACACATCTAAGAAGGTGGACAATATCCATTGGAAAAATGATAGTTTGACCCAACATTTCTGGGTCTTTGTTGCTCTCGGCTAGAAACCACTTGGTCAAAAGCTTGTTTGGAAATGGTGGAAGAATGGCGAAGGGTGTAAGGGATGGGTGCATCTACTGAGAGGATGGAATACTAAGGTAAGATCTAGTGGTGAAAGTATTGCTAATGAATGTGTTTTAACTGTGTTAACCAACAAATTTTCTCAATGGGCTCATCTGAGCTTAACTTAGCATTCATGTAACTATTACAAGCGGACCCTCAGCTACTACCTGTGAGTCAACTATTCCAATCATAAGGTTGTTTTTGCTTAGACAATCTACATAACATTATCTAGCCTCACCTTCTGATTTGCTCTAATGACCACCACCTGTCCATCAGGAAGGGGAAACTTCATTGCCAAAGGAGGCGTCAAGACAATGGCCCCTATTTGGTTGAGTGATGGTCTTCCACAACTAGCATTGTATGGGCTTTCCCATTCTACAACCAAGTATTTCACCGGTATAGAACGTGTCCCTACAAATGTTGTGTATAGCTCGATATACCCTTTCACTTGTACTTATTCCACTGTGAATCCTACCAAAGTGCTGTGAAATGGAGAAACTTGCTCTTTTGAAAGATCTAACTTGTTGAATGCATCTACAAATAGGATGTCTATTGAACACCCCTAATCAACCAATACCCTTCTAACTTCAAAATTTACAATGATCACTCAGATCACCATTGGATCATCTTAATTGAAATCAACTCCTTAGAAGTCATCATCAATGAAGGTAATTGGAACTGTTAATGTAGATCGGCATGGAAGTACATGACTCACACTCATCACCACTTGAATCGCTCAAAGATGTTTTCTTCTTCCTGACTTTGTTTGACCTCCTCCTACAAAACCTCCGACAATCGTGTTGATTATACCTTCAATGGGCATAATCTACTTAGGATTTTGGGTTGGTTCACTCAGTTGCTCTACCAATCTCACCTCCTGCCTTGAAGTTTGCGAAGAAGGAGGTGGTGGGTGTCGGGGACTTCTTTGAATGTGCCGGTCTAATCTACCACTTCTTGCCAAACCCTCCAATAAATCTCGGAATCCTATGCATTCTTCTATAGTATGGCAAAATTTTGTGATATTTACATCTCTTCCCCCTATCAACCTGGGGCCCCTGAAACATGGGGACTGGTGGAAGACTAATTATTCCTGCACTGTAGATTTCCCGAAGAATGGTTTACTTGGGTGCATTGAAGGGAGTATAGGTATGATATACCGGTTGTATGGGACCCTACTATCATAGTAAATTCCCCGATCTTGCCTCCTTGGGGCCTAACCTTTTGGTCTTGGATTGTGGTCTTCCCTTGTTCTCTGCTCATCATTTGAATCTTTAACCATCGTCTTTTGATCTTCCCTTGCCCTTTTCCTATTCTCTGCCCCTTCTTCAGCTCTGATATATCCAATTGCTCGATTTCTTAGCTCATCTAATGTATTTGGAGTTGAAATGTCTAGAGACTCTATTGTAAATGAACTAGGCTTCAACGCGCTAGTAAATGCATATAGTGCTACCTCTTGATTTAGATTTCGTATTTGTGCCATTTCACGATTGAACCTCACAATGAAGTCTCTGAGGGACTCCAACTCTCCCTGAGTGAGACCATAGAGGCTTTCAACTGTGTTTCTATGAGCTCGGCTAGCAGTAATATGATTGAGGAACTTGTTTGTCAAGTTAGCAAAGCTGCCAACTGAGCGAGAGGGTAAGGATGAGAACCACTGTTGTGCTGCTTCAGATAACGCGAATGGAAAAGCTTTGCAGTGCATGGCATCAGAGCCTCCTGTGACCAACATTGCATTTTTAAATGCATTGATGTGACTCTGAGGATCAGTGGTACCATCATACAGTTTAAGCTGAGCAGCAGGACCATATGTTTGAGGGATAAGCTCGATCATGATAAACTCAATGAAAAGGTGGCTAGGATGAAAATCCGACGGCACTTCTAGGCGTGATAGTTAATATGAGTGATAAGAATTTGTTTGAGAAGGTGACAGGTGGTGAAGGTTGAGAGGATTCTCTGTGGCTTTCTGAATGTTGATTATTATTCTGCAAGTAATTGATCTACTCCTGCATGGTCTATAAGGTTCTAAGTATAGCATCCATGATGGGATTTGGTATGCTGCTATTAGGTTTGGGATTGGTCTTTGGATCCATGTTCATGGCAAATCCTTCAAACAAAGGATGGAATTAAAGACTATAAAAAAAAGTATTATATGGGAAGAATGGAATATTGCGTATTGTGCAGATTTATTACAAAAAATGGTGACATGAATGATGCTTTCAATGTTAAGTAGAGAAGGAAAAGTTTTACCTTTTCCCACAAAGGATGCCAAAATGTTCCTATCTTGAACTCTTTGGTAGGGTAGGTTAGTGTTTAGACTAAGAATTGCCCTTCCTTTTCTAGCCAAAATCGGAGTATATGTAAGGTCTGGTACTATTATGGCCAGAGATGGCCCACCAAGTCATATGTTAAGGAATCTAATAAACCAATATTAATACCATAACATATATAGTAGTTAATGACATAATGTATGTTCTTAAATCGACACTTGAGGATCGGTAGATCGGTTGTATCCATAAAGGTCTGCTAGACCATGAAAGTCGGTTAGACCCTGAAGGTTGAGTATTTGGAAAGGTCGGCCAAGTCATGGAGGTCAAGTTATACCGACCGGACCACTACTCATTCAATTTTCCACTCTCAATAAGCCTACTCAAAAATTTTCCATTTGAGCACTTTCTTAAAATCCAAGACAATGTTCCATTTGGCTTTTATTCTTATAGATATTGATACCTCAATCGGTAATACCGCCCACATGTTTCCATATTCATTTTTCAAATTTGCAAATATGTACCTTTCCAATTTCTTATTTTAATTTAGGATAAAGTAAATTGATCTCTTTTGAGATTAGATGATATTACACACAGTATTCTTCCAATTTTCATACCGAAGGAGGCCAGTGTTATGTTTAGAGGAGTGTTTAATGTTACATTTTATGAAATATGAGGATGCCATGTGTAATATCGCCTACACCTTAGGGGAGGTCAATATATATATTTTTTAAAAATTGAGAGATATCGTGTATAATATCACTTAATTTTAGGGAAAGTTGGTGTAATTTACCCTTTAATTTTATTACATTGGATCATGATTGCATTTGTTTATAAATTTGGAGATATTTAAAATTATTTGAAATATAATTTATATAAGCTATGGACTACTGAACATCTCATTCTAAAGTCATTTAAATTATTGATAATTCCTGAATTACTGCTAATAAAAATAATTCATAATTCTAATTGATTTTGGTGTCTTTATTTATCTGTGTTCTACTTGGTCAAGCAATAATAATTATCCTTTAAATGTAATTGGTTCCAATATTGAATATATATATATATTATTTTTGAAAAATCAATAACTAATCAATACTAATAATCAATAATCAATAATAATAAGTTAGGCTATGAAAAGTTTGCATAGAATATGATTGAAATAAAAAAGAATGAAGTTATGTTGTGAAATTGAATTTTTCGGTCTTAGGCTAGTCTTTTTAGTTTAGTTCTAATAAATTATTATTTGGAGAGACTAAGTAAAGGGTAGGAGACAAAAATGGAATGATTTTTTTCTTTTAATTTGTTCTATTTTTGGTTAAAAATTGCGAGTAGATATCTTTATAAAATGAATTACATTTTCTATAATAAATTATTATATGTAATGTTTTTGTCATATTTTTTTCTTGCCATGTACTTTACTAGAGGCTAAAAAAGAGGGGGGTGAGAAGGTAAAAGTATTTTTTTTGTAGTTATTTAGTTCTTACTTAAAAATTGAAAGCATATATCCTTATAAAATAAATTATGCTTTTAATAATAAATTGTTATGTGGAATTATTCTACAAGTTTTTCTTTAAAGTAACTTTACTAAGAGATTAAAGAAAGGGTGAAGAGAAAAGAAACTAATTTTTTCCTGAATTGTTTCATTTTTACTTAACACCGAAAGTAAATATTCTTATAAAATCACTTATCAAAAATAGAGTCCTTATAAAAATGAATTATATATTTAACAATAAATTGATATAGGGAATGTTTGTGTGCAATTTTTTGTTTAAAATTATATTACTAAAATGTTGAAGAAAATGAAAGGAAAAGGAAGAGAACTAATTTCTTTTTAGAGTTATAAAAAATGGGATGGAGAGTGAAAATCAATTTTTTTTTAGTGGTTTGATTTTTCTTAAAAGTTGAATATATATTTTTTTTATAAAATGAGTTGCACTTTTAATAATAAATTGTTATATGGAATGATATTATATAATTTTTTTAAATTACTTATTTTGTTCAATAAATTTTTAAGGTTATAATTTTTTATTCTTTAAGTTATTTTCTATAATTATATTTAAATATAAAATTTTATAACTATTTGTTAAATTTATATTTTTATATTAAAATTCTGATATTAGAGTACTATACTCAATTATATTTAATATATTGAATATTAAGTATATTGTATATAATCCACTCCAGTGCATTACACGGGCTTCCACATTAGTAGGAATACAAGAACATGCTATATATTATATTTTTAAAATGTAAATTTATGCAACTATTTAAGATAACATGATAGTTTTTTAAATTTTTATCATATGACAGTATAAAATTATTTTACACTATTACTGTATAAAAATTGTCACTACTAGCGGATTGATATTTTTTATTTTTTGAGTAAATTTTTTTAAAAAATATTTTATATATTATTAAGTCTGAGATGTACCATGTTCAACTCTTATTCCCCCGACTCCTTGCCTTCATTAAAAAAAAATAACTTTTTATTTATTTTTGTGAAAATAAACAAAAATTGAGAGAGGATAAAAATGCCCTAGTGATTCATAGCAATTTATTGGTAGTTTTAAAGTGTATATAGTCAAAGTTGATCAATAAATGGGTAGTTTTTTTTTAGACAATTTTATCCATTTTTTCATTTGTATTTAGTTGATTATATATATATTACTTAAATATGTTTATATAACTCAAAATTTATTTCAACCAAATTTAGAGAGACCAAAAGATAGTAACTAAAGGAATCCCTTTTATAACTGTATAGATATAGATGAAGATTCCTTCCAAGTAAAAACTCGAAAATAATGGGTGCACTGTTTCAACTTTTGAAAAATGTGATTATAAAACTTAAATTTTATATATAGTAAAAAAAGTTAAAAATTAAATTTTTTTTTTAGAAATTACTCTTTTCAATTTCTACAAAAAAATTGAAAATATTTTTTTAAGATTTTGATTAATTTTGAAAAATCATCCAAAAATATAAAAATTAATTTTTTAATAAAAAATAATTTTTTTACCTAAAAATTCATAACAAACATACCCAATAATTGTTAGAGCACGGTCCATTGCGCAACAGATTTTTCAATAAGACAAAGACTTAGTCAATTGAATAATAAGCCCCTACCATTTACAATTGAAAGGATCTAATATTCAGGATCAGTAACATACAAAATGTGAAGTATAAAGAAGACTTGGTCAAAGGTTAGCATGGGAGACAATGTGCAGAATTGTACAAAGAGGAGTATCTCAATACGAATAAATCTTCAAACAAATAACTTCGAAAAAAATTCTCTTCTCTGTCCCCTTAAATAGATACTATAATCTCTCTCCTCAAATAGATACTATAATCTCTCTTTCTCTTTACTATTAGTTAAGCTTTTATTTTGATGAGGGGCCACTATATAATCTCTGTACTATTATATAAAATGGTTGAACTATTTTAATTTTTTTTAATTATATTTTACTTTTTATTATTATCCTTTGCTCTTTTTTTTTAATTTCTTTTGACTCCTCTTAACTTCTTTCAATTTTTTTTTTTTAAACTTCATAAGTATTATAAGAATAGCAAAATTTGGATTAAAAAAAGGATAAAACTTGTATCAAATTCTTTATATCCAGTTCAATCAACTCTCAAATCAAGTAATGATATGTGAATATTTTTATTAGAATAAGTAATTTAAAACTTGAAAGTATACATTTTTTTCAAGAAAAATATGCACTTATTATTATTTATTTCAAGAATTAGGTGAAATAGATATAAAGAATTCAATCTAAGTTTTTCAATTTAATTTTTTTAAAACTAAATAGACATAAAATTTTAAATTTATAATAAATTAAAAAAATATGGATTGATAGGCATTTTAGTGCTTATTAATCCACTAGTGACGGATAAAAAGTGAAGCCTCTTATAAGCTTGGATTTATAATACAAAGAGATCCATTGTAACGTGTTCTTTCTCTTGTTGGTTCTAAATTAAAGCCTCTTTACTCTCGCACTCTCGCTCATAGCAATTCTTTCCAATTCGCGCTGCACCTGCAACATTTATTTTTTGCATAAGCGAGCAATATGAGAAGATTGAATCTTGATACTACAAAAATAAAACAGTCCCCACCGCGCATATATAATCTCTCTTTCTTGATTCTATAATTAAAACCAATAAAGAAAATGGCGGAAAAAAAAGGACATATTTTTTACATGAAGAAAATGGGCAATGAGCTAACAAACTTGATCTTGAGAACGAAGAGCCTATGCGCAATCCCTTGTCCCGATTCGGAAACCACTTTGTTAATGAGAATGACGAATAATGAGTGGCTAGCATTTCATTTAAAAGTGGACAGTCTGTAGTGTTTTTTTTCTTTTAATATTTTTTTGAGGTTATATTAAATGATATAAGTCTTCCCTACATAGGGCATAAGTCATTTTTTTAAAATGATTGTTTATCGGTTTAGGGTTTAGATCGATTGGTTAATGAGTGTCGAGCATGAGGAAATCGCCTAGCATTAGCATAATTGTCTCAGTAGAAAAACTAAATTTGATGGTGGGATACTAAAGGTCATAAACTTATAATAGTAACCGATAAAAGTCAGTTGTCAAATTGGAACAATGGTAAAAATTTGGTGGAAAAAAAAATAGTAAACACCAAACCCACCCAATCTCTTTTATTATTAGTAATAGATTATTAATAAACTGAAAATCATACATACTTGTTAATTTATTGATTATATTTATATGTAGTTAATATTTTGATAGATATTTCTATTTAAATTTATTTATTTATTTATTTTGGTCAGCTTCAATTACTGTTAAGAAATTGATTTCTTCTTTTTCCCTCTGGTCAACATATTTTTGGTCAACATTAAGAAATCGGTTTTCACAGAGAAAGAGGAGTCCTTTGGGCCTAAAAATTTGAGCAGCCCAAGAAAAATGAAAATCAGAATTTATTGTAATGCACTCAGGCTGCAGATAGATCGTTAGTTAATATAACAAAAGCAACAAAGACACCCAACCCAACAACGGGAGGATTTAGATGTGCAAAACAATTTAATTGAGTTTGGGTCAGGTCGGATCAGAATTAATTTGGAACAATAATTTAAAAATAACTAGCTAAAAACACGGAAAATAAAATGGTTAACTCAAATCGAAACATGTGGGCTCTTTTGGGCCACTCTCTTGTACTTTGGAGGCCTAGAGCTTCCGACCAAAAAGAAAAATCGAAACAAAAAACAATGTTGAATGTTGTGTTATCTCGACCGGAAAAAAAATTGTTGTTTTATTGACCCAAAATACAAAAAAACAGTGTTTGGTTATTAATTAATGAGAATATACTGAAAAAAAAAAAGGGAAATGGACCCAGATAGTAATTAACAAATAAATAAAAAACATATTCGCCTCTGCCTCTGTTCACAATTCAGAACTTTAAAAAAAAAAGCAAAAAACAAAAGTTAAGCATAAGCGAAATCTGGATCGAACACCATGAAGAACAAAATTAAAGGGGAACCTTCAATATCTAGTTATTAAAAGAAAATCAATTAACCAAAAACAAGAGAATCACAACCATAACGTGCTTTAATGGTCATTGCCAATCCATATGTCTTGTAGACAAGTTGTGACATCAAACCTTTTTTTTTTTTTTTTTAAATGTGGCGATAATATATGCTTAAATGATATTGTACCAAAAAATTATAATCACAATAAATCAACATTTAAACTTAGTTCTTTGATAGATAAGAAGGATTTGAGAAAAATAATTACTTGTCTCGGCATGTATTATACGAACTACATATGAAACAAATTTAAGCTTTAGTGATTTATCAAAATAATAATAATAATAATAATACTTTAGCTTTAGTCGTACATGTACAAGTAAGTACTGCACGATGCACAAACTTGATCTGCTCTGCATCGTCTGCTTAGGTGTTGATCCAGAAGTAAAAATTTTTCGTGGCGTATTGTTATCTGAACATCAAATGGAAGATCTCAGTTACATGAATATACAATATCGCATTTTGATATACTCACGGGTGTACGATGTTTATGTGGTGTCTACGTTGAATTGAAAGCAGATTTCCCTTTCTCCAACTCATATTGTTTGTCTTGATAGCAAAACTATACACCCCTTTGTACAGATATATGACAATTTCTCGCAAAGTTCCGTAACACTTTGGATATGTGCAATTTTCTGCAGACATGGCATCAATCACATTGACTTCTTAAGTCATCACACACAATGCATTAATCCTCTTAGGTCCCACGAACATGTGATTTTTTTTTTCTTTTTTTTTTGTGTCAACAACATGTGAAATGTGTTTGAATCGTTTGTCCTTGTATTTCATCAATTTAGACAACCTATGAACTGATTTCCCGTCAAACATTTCGGCTGATATCTAGAGGTATCTGGTTCCTAGACCAGTTTTTCAATCTACTAGGTCACAGTTTTTTGACCAATTTATTGGTCAGCTTTGATTAACTGCATGCTGCTTAATAGCATCTCTTGAGCATATTATGATTCATTCGTGGTTGATTAGTCTTCCTAAATTTTAGTTATTCCTTGTGCCTGTAATATTGCAAATAGATAGCATATTTTTACAGTATTTTTACAAAATAAAATGCTTTGTCTGGATTACAATAAACTTTATAAACTTTCGGTACCCTGGCTGTGGATAATTATGATCTAAATAATGGAAGGTTCCGCAATCTCTATAGTCAATGTTCAAATTAAATAACAAAAGTAGATGCCATTCTCTTCGGCGAAAATTAATGGGATAGCATCACAAGGGCATCTTGGTGTAGAAAAATAACCAAAGCATGAGGCCAAATTAAATGAATGAATTTAATTATTTAAGAGTCACCTTAACACAGACACACAATGTTGTAGATGAAAAGTCTTTAGTTTTGTGTAACATTTTGCAGCTAAACAAAAAAAAAAAAGAGTCAAAGGCAGCTAAAAATAAAAAGTTCCTTCGTACTTTCAGTTCTTGCAACTGTTACAGCACTGGTGCTTGAAAGTTGCACATCATGCAAGAATCAAGTTGTTTCATTGAACCTTGGTGCTATACTCATGGCTGAGTAAGGCCAAGTTGTGATGTAAACCTTTCATCACTGATGCTTGAGCAATGTGGTCACCGAATGGGACCACAAAATCATTAGATTTCGTTGTTGCTTTGCTATTTCTACTGCAGTTGTGCATAGCAAGTTGGATAAATCATAAATCCCTTATGCTTATGGACGTAAGCATTATGATAACTTTTTTTATGCTTCAAAAGATTCATTTCCTTAACTTTGTTTTAAGTTATTAAACCATCTTATCTGTGTGGAATGGAAAGTCTTACTTGGATTAAGGCTTTGTCATGAATAAAATAGCCAGTTGTGTGCATTACCCTTTTGTGTTTTGTGACTTAAAAAGGGATGCTAGTCAGCATACCTAACATTTTTAACGAAAACATATCCTCAACTTTGGTGATATTCTTATATTATACTTTTGATGTCCACACATTTGTAATGTACTTATGTTCTTTACCTCGTAAGAATTGCTTGACAAGCCCACAAAGAACTTTCTATCTGTTTGAAATGTTACCTTATTTATGCTCTATTGTCTATAGCCTATTTATATGTTCAATTTCAAAGGGATTTAGAGTGGACATTGCACTAATCTATGCTTATGTACTTAAATTAACACATGGCCATCCATCCACCTTCGGTCACTAATTATTGTAGTTTGACTCTTTATTATGTGCATTATCTCATTATGGCTAGGCTTCTAATCACGTTATCATCTCAACAACGTTAGATTTAAGAATTCCACGTGGTTGGCTAAATTTTAATGGATATACTCTTGCTTCCAACTTTCTAAAAGCACCATGCTTTCATGTTTTGATCAAAAAATGGAACGAAACTGTTTGGCAGTTTTCATTCAATTAGAAATATCTGTTTGTCAAGTCACTAATGCCTTTTGGGGAAAAAAAATTATTCTGATAAATGCCCTCTCCTGTGGCAAATTATGCGAGGAGATATGGAACAATAAACTTGTGGTTTCAAAGGCCTAATGATGAACAACAATTGAGTAACTAAGCCATAACCGTCGGGTCGCAATCTTTGACTTCTTGCAGATTAAAATGCATATGTTCTTTTCCATGTTTCTTATCATGAGGAATATCCCTTGTCTTCACGCACTAATAAATTTTATTCTAAAGTGGAAATTAGGAGTTATTGATTTATAAAAATGCAAATTATTTTTTTTGAAAAAAACAAAAACTCTTAACACATCCAACTCAGAGAACGAGTAGTTGATCAAAATTTCATTGCATGAGTTACATTAAGAGTATAATATTCTAGGATTATTCCTCAACAAAACTCTTCCAACTTCTCCTAGTACGTGTATGGGAGCTAGTCACAAGATTAATATTATTTGTACATTAAAAGCTGACATCAAGAGCGGATATCATAGAGAGAGACACACAAAATATTTGGTGATGATAAGTAAAAATAAAGCTTTGTGTGTGTCTCTCTCTCCATAATGTCCACCTTTTTATGTATAAATATCATTACTCTAACTATAATTTTACCTTTACCTCACTCTTTGCAGTGCCAAATATGCAACTAGTCTATAACCCACCAACATAAGGGCCATAATACACACATCAACCCACATATGATTGAAACCCATTGATTTGATAGGAGAAAAATCTCCAACCCTGCACAACACCCCCTTTGAGCACTCATAATAATCATCCTCATTGTACTGAACACCAAGAAGAAGCTTGTAACAATAGTAGCTATAGCTTAAGTACTTTAGCCACTCTATGAAGGGAGGGATATGTTGAATATAGTACCCTCCAGCTATTAAAAACACAAGGGTTGTCACAGAAGCTAAGGTAGTGGCCTGCTTAACCTCCATCAAGATGGCACCAAATGCTAAGCCAAGACTTTGAGAGACAACGACACTGTAAAGAACCACAAGGAGGGAAAGGATGAAAGTCACAGGATGAGGTTTAAGGCCTCCCATCCAATATATTATGATGACAAATGCAGTTGGAAGTGCAAGTTCCAATGGCAAGTCTCCTATGGTTCTAGCTAGGAAGTAAGACGAAAGCCTGTACATCCCTGATGACCTTTCCTTGATTAGCATTCTCCTCTCTTGAGGGAAGGTGAAGACAGCATTGTAGAGAGGGTAGAAACCCCAGAAAACAGAGAAGAAAAAGAGTAGGGCGATCTGCAACATACAAAATGCAAAGCCCACATTAGACCCTCATAAAGGTTCTAGGATAACAAAATATTAGAGTAAAACCCAAGCAATATTAATCATTATCATATGCATGTAAATGAATTCAACTACCTGTAAACTATTCAAATTTGGTCTATTAGGTATTTAATGAAGTTCATTTCTTAGTAACCAAACAAGCTCGAACTTAAATTTAGACTTGATTATATAAATCAATCAAGCTTAAACTTTATAGGTTTAATATAAGAGTTCTCCAATAACTCATTTATGTATACATATTTATTAGAAAAATTGTAAGTTTATATAACAAAAATATATCCAACATTAATTTATATATTGTTATTATTTAGTAAATTGCAATTTTATTTAAAACTATTTATCACTTAACTAACAAATATCCTTTAACTCTTTCCCTTATCTTATTCTTTTTTAAGGATAAAATTATCTATTGAATACTAAATTATTAAACTTCAAAAGATAGTTCAGAAGAAAATTGATTAAATAAACAAACTAAACGAGCCTAGCTCAAAGTTAAGCTCAAGTGTTGTGTTATATTTGGTTGGTTTAAATAATAAGCCAAAATTAATTTACTTTTTATCATAAGTTAAACCTAAGCTTCAAGTATTTGGTTTAGCTTGGGTTTTTTGCACCCATAATTAATCATATTTTGGCCGAGGGGTTTGAAATGATGTGATTTAGATATGACTAAATGAGCAAGAAAAGGAAAAACAGATACAGAACATTTGTTGTTCTTATTAATCATCAGCTCATAACCAACTAAACAAGTGTATACTTGAAGAAACTCTTACCCGGTCTCCAATGTGTGATTCTGGTGTATGCCACCACAAGAGTCCACCAAGAAAAGCGACACTTATGACTTGGAATATTCTCAGCCTGTTGAAGGCTTCATACCTTCTCTCCCTCAGACCCCTTTGCAACAGCACCTTGAACTGATGCCACCAGCTTGTGCACCATTGCTCAGGTCTTGTTATGTGCTTTTCTGCATCAATTCAGCAAAAGGTATAACAAACCTGTAAGACATATCAAAACAAAGAATTTGGCTCCTCAAAAGTTCAAGGTACACTTTAGAGGGTAAAGTGCATAATCTCAACCATTGATAAGAGAAAAGAAATTAATGGCAGAGATTGTCACATGTATGATTTGTCATGCTAGTGTTTATATCTTATGAAATTTCAAGCCGTTGATTCATCAACGATTAAGATTATGCACTTTACCTTTTAAAGTGCATCTCGTAGCTTAGTGGAGTGAAATACCAAAACAAAAGAGTAACATGTGGAGGAACTTATTGCTTTTCATTAAGAGGTAGAAGACCTACTTGCATAAGCATCCTTTGTCATATGGTAGTTGCTCACCTCCAAGCTACAAAGCTCAGTTTTCAGCCTTGTAGCTATATTCTTCTCATAAGCAGAGATGAGAGCTTCCCTCACCAGCTTCCTGTCTGGTTCCTGGCTCTCACTTTGTTCAATTGCATTCTTAGAGTCCGGGGCGATCCCTGCAGTTTTTCATTATTGCCACATTGTTAGTACTGCTTTCTTTAGGAGAATGTATATAATTAATGGGATACAAATACGGTTCTGTTTAAACTAGCCAAGTAGCCATGAGTTCCCTCTAAAATTTATGTATCAAAATTCGTTAAGCTTTGAAAATTGAGAGTGAGTCTTATTATAATTCATTTGAGTAAAGAAAAATTTAGATCACTAGTTCACTACTTCAATTAGTCCAGACCATGATTCCATCTTATGTACACTAAAGTATATAATGAAATTTTAAGCTATAATAAATAGAAAAAAGTGTGTGCCAATATTAATAAAATGGTGGCCCAGTGTACGAAACTCCCACTTGATGAGGGAAGGGGAGAGTTTATTTCCGAGATTAGAACCTATGACCTTTAGGTCACAAGGCAACAACCTTACTGTTCTGTGAAGGATCTCACCCTCTTGTGTACCAATCTTAATATAGAAAAAAACAAAGAAAACTTTGATTACCGTTGGCAAGATCAAGCAAAAGATCAGCTGGATTGACAGTCATGGATGTGGAAAAACCAACGTATGAAAAGTACTCCATGGCAGTTGAAGCAGGGCCATAGTAGATTGGACACCCTTCAGAGAGCAAGACAACCTTGTCAAACATGTGATAGAGGCGGCTAGAGGGTTGATGAATGGTGGTAACAACAGTTCTACCCCCACTAGCCAGCCTTTTGATTGTGTTCAGTATCCTCTGAGCTGTTGTAGAGTCCAAACCTGAGGTTGGTTCATCAAGCAGCAAAAGGCTTGGATTGATTAACATTTCCTGACCTATACTTACCCTCTTTTTCTCCCCACCTGATATCCCTCTAAAAAGTGGCCCTCCAATCATGCTACTCCTGCACCTACTCAGTCCTAGCTCATTGATAACATGCTCCACATGCTGAACTTTCTCATCCTTGGTCAAGCTATTGGGAAGCCTTAATAGTGCAGTGAAGACTAAAGTCTCAGTAACAGTGAGGTGAGGATATAGCACATCATCTTGGGCCACAAAACCTGTTCTTCTTTTTATGGCACCTGAAAAAGGCTGGTTGTTGTATGAGATCTTTCCAGATAGTTTACCACTAAGGCGCCCTCCAAGCGCTGTGAGAAGTGTGGTTTTGCCACTGCCTGATGGCCCCAGCATAGCCAATATTTCACCTGGACAAACCATACCTGTAACCCCATTCAATATGGTCTTCTCTCTGGGAGTCCATGTTGTTCTACCCCAACACAGGCCTTTCTGATCTAGTTTAACTTTGTACACCAATTCCTCAAACTGAAAATGAAAACGTAACACATGTCAAAAAATTAGTTAAAAACATGTACCCCATGAATGAATATACATATATGTAGTGTTGTCATAGAATCAATGTAATGAATGGCATATGCAGATATACTACTAATGAAACTTGTGTTTGGAAAGGGAATGACCTTCAAAGTTATGGGGTACATAGTGAGTTTTGGTGAAGATTGTTGTTCACTGGTTTTTATGGGGTTCGAAAGGGCAGTTGAATTATGAGGCTCAGTCATCTCTGGTGGCCCTTTGACAGATTGACTATTATTGCTGTATTCTCGCTCGGATGCTATGCAATTTTGTGGCATGGCTAAAGAAAGGTGTGAAAATTTCAGTATTTTGGTGGTATGGTAGTTGGGATGATTGAGGTGTAAGAGAAGTTAAGAAGCTAAGAAGTTAAGAAGTTCCTCTTAACTTGATTTCCCAATGTGTAGCGGGGAGGAGCATATATATATAGAGAGAACAGGCTAAGATGTTGAGTGTGTGCAAAGGTACTATTAGAAATTTTTATACGCTCTCATAGCAAGAAAAAGATTTTGCTTTGTACTATTTATGACTCAATATATCAACTTTATAAGTTATTATTGTTCCCCACTTGTCCTATATTTTTAATGCAATAGGTGATGTATCAAATGATGAATAATATAGAGTAAAATTTTTTTTCTTACTCTAAGAATATTTAAGAATTTCTCATGTCTATATTGAGTATTCACTTGGATGGTCGGTCTCCACCATTTTTTTATCTCAAAATTATTCTAAACGGAACCAAGCTCACCCAAAATCATTTAACCTTTGCTTAAGATCTCCTTCTTGTTCGCCTTTCCTTTTCTATTTTTTTCCCCTTTTTTGTGTGGAGAGGCAGTGTGATTGTAACAAAACGTTTTTCTTCTGTTCGCCTTTATTACATAACTAGCTGTTTTCTCTTTATCAACTTTCCTTGATAACTAAGGGTGCTTAAAATATTTCTGAAGTCAGCTTAAAATTAAGACAGGACACTAAGAAATATTGAAATTGGCAATTTGGCATAGTAGACATGGTCCATTCAAAATTATAAGTAGGTGGCCAGGGAACAATCTTACATGCAGAGTGAAATAAACAGGACTTCAAATAGCCAACATCGACCTCCATGCACTACTATCTAAGATCTTCAAATCTTTTTCCATTTATACTTATGATGTCAAATCTTTATGTATAAATATCAGCACTCTGTATTTTTATGCGATTGTACTGTGCCCATTAAATCTGTACGTTTGTGCATGTAGATTTGATTTCCAAAACCAATAAAGGAAAGAACAATGATGGGCAAAGATAAAAATAATCAGAATTTTTACAGAATACAAAGTGATTGTTCAATGGAATAAAGTATTTAGGACTATTTACCTATTCAAAAGTTGACAAGCATTACACATCTTATTAAAAAAAGAAAAATGCACTTTAGCTTTTGAATTATGGGCAATGTATACTTTAGTCCTTGTATTTTAAAAATGCATAAATTAATTCCCTAAACTTTTTTTAAATATTTATTTTAACTAAAATAAGTGTATTATATCCCCTGAACTTTAGGTCATATGCAAATCAACCACTTGAACTTTCCTAAACATACAATCTGATACTCTAAATTTTCTTAAATATACAATATTTCCATAGTAATTGATGGAAAAATTATTAGAGCGATTGATTTGCATATTTAAAAAAGTTTATAGAGTCGATTTATATTTTTCTGGAGTACGGAAGCTAAAGTACATATGGCCTATAGTTTAAAGGGGTAAAGTGTTATTTTCTCTATTAAAAATTCTGGCCCAGTAATATTATTCTAAAAATGCTAACACCATCATATTGTGACAATGATAATGTTTTGCAGCATTCCTGTCTGCAAAAAAGGCTCGTGAAGCAACTTGGCCTGTTTAATGCTTAGTGGCACGCCGCCCTTGAGATCTTGAGCAATCTGTTGGATATTCTTTGTCTATTTTACGTTTCCATGCTTGGATATATGGTTTTCATGAATGCAATGTGCTTACTACGTTGTGGGTATGTCGATATGGAAACACTTGTGTAGTTGACCATTTTAAGCTAATCAACTCACTATGGTGGCCTTTCCACCATTTCAACAATGGTACAAGCATGTAAACCACAGCAAACCTCGGTCTCTCTACATATCTAGCATTTGTTGACAACCTTCTAAGATCTAACATTTAAGGCAATTTTTTTCTTTTGAAGTTTTATAAGCTGCCATGGCCCATATTCCCTTGTCTACAAATTGCTAGAGCTAGACACTAAGCACCAGAGTTTAATGTAATTTCCAATGTCGCTAAAGGAAAAAAGGGACAGACCGAATTGAATCCAACTACTAAAACCAGAGCCTATGCATTTTGGTTAGTGACATCTCTCAACATGCATTTTCGTTTGTTTATTAATCTTTCAGGAAGGTTACTCACAGCTTCAGAAGCATTATTGTTAAGCTAACATTTAGGATAATGATATGATTAAGAAATTTTCTTAGTAATTGTCTTTTTTCCAAAAAAAAAAAATTCTATTTTACAGGTTGAACTTCAATTCTTTTCACAAAGATTTCAATGGAGGATGGCACATTTCATATATTGCAGATTGAATATTAATGGAGAGGGAATGTTTTAATCTCGGGACCCTGACATCTGTGGTTGGTTTGTCACTTTCCACTATAGGAATGCAATTGCATATGAATAGTAATGGAACTTAACTTTCCTTTTTTTTTCCCCTACAAATGAACGGATAAGAATTTTTATTTTTATTTTTTCATTTTTCACATCTTATTCGGTATGTTTTATAACATGCATGATTTTGTCTCTCCCATGTGCAATGCGGTGTTAATATGGCCAAGCACTATATTCTCTTCCCCTCCCTTTACTCCGCATGTGGCAGCCATCCGTTACAAGAGAAAAAATAAAGAAAAAAAACTCAGACACTTTCCCATTCCTAGAGATAAATTAGTTGAACGCTTGTCGTGTTTCTAATGTATAAGCCAAGTAACATTAGAGATAGACTGCTCACGCAGAAAAAGAGCTGCCACAGAATTTACACAGCCACAACTTTTCAAAACAGAATAGAAAACATTTGTAGATCACTAAAATAATTCATTTTTGTAGCTTCTGTTGGTGTGACTAGTAACATGTTTGGTTTTTTATTTGAAAACTTTTAAACTATAGTTTGGAAATATGTTAAATAACAAATATTTTATCTAATTTAGAGACTTTAAAATGAAAAATCAAACATACTATAACACACTCGTACACAAAAGTTGATGTTTCATTAATAATTTAGACTAAAAAAAAAAAAAGAAATTGATCCGCACCGACAAGATTTCACATCCCTCAAAATAAAGCATAAGCAGCAAGAATAGATTCAAAAGGATAAGGAGCAGAGTAAAATAAAGGCATTTGGAGATTTAACAAAGCGAGATGGATGTGGTGACAAAGCTTGTCTAAACTTTGTATTTTATTTCCTAACATAGAAAATGGAAAGGTGAAATTAGTGGTGCTTTTCCTCTTAAGTGATTCCCATATTCCCTCTAGTAACATGCTATTGATTATAGCAATATTATAGCACTATAGTTTTCAACATTCCTATCGCCGAAATTCGATGACTGATTTATATTCAGTGAAAAGGCAAGAGAAGTAAGATGCTACGCCGAGGTGGTTACTATTCTCCCCCTGCCTTTTTAAATCCAATTGTTTCTATTTAAGCTCAATATGAGAGGAGGCATAACTCATCGATAAGATTCCAATTTCTGTCCATAAAATTTTTTTGTTTTATCCTTTTTGGAGAGCACCAAGATATAGGGTACTTATAATGGGCCCAGTGGGAGTCTACCTTTTCAGTGTGGAAGACTTGGAGTAATGGCTTCTTGATGCTAGGTGCGCATATGTGGATATGCGTTTCCTATCATCAACTTGTATTTAGAATTTAATATTTTTTTTTACTGTATTTAGAATTTAATTTTAATATATTATAATTTTTTATACTATAATTTAATATTATATTATTAAAAATATTGTAGGATAATTATATTAAAGGTTTTATAAAAAATTATCTATAACTAATTGACAAATAAAATATTGTATACTAATAATATATTAAAATTAAATTCATTAATCTATATAAACACATAATTAGAGCTATTGTTCTCTGTTTACTTCCACTATAGGACCTTTTCCTTTTTAACATATTCTCATTCAGTCCCTCGTGCATTCATATTTATATCTTATAGCTACACAAGCATTGATTCGCTTGTTTTTCATGGGTATATCTACCCTAGGCTAACCTACACCATCCATCAAGCTGAAACTTCTTGAATCAAGTCTTCAGAACCATATATCTTGGAATATGGATGAATTCGAATGTGGAATGTACTCGGTTTACATCAAGAGACTATAGGGTATTTACTGATATGATTCATAAGACAAGCGTCATTTTCATCTTTGTCTAGAATGGGAATTAAAGGGTCGGTCTTACATTAATCATCAATCCTTTAAAATGTGAAATATTTTCTTATTTCATAGTGAATATATTGGTTGACTCCTAGTGCCATATAACTGTGTTTATATCACAACCAGTTTAACCATATTATTTTCTTTTTTCCCACGTACAAATTGCACAATATACAGCAAATTAACTAGACAGCATGCATCACAAGGTAAGGTCAGAGAAGGTTCAATGATATACCGGACAAAAAATTTAATAAAAACTATGTATAAGAATTTGAATTATATATTGTTCGTCATGATCATGCTTCTTAGAAGAGAAAAACATTCGATATGATGATTCTGAGTAACTCAAAGGCCATCATGTTTAGTGCCTAAAGTAAATCCTGTGGGCAGCCAATTAATCACAAACTTAAGATATGAAAGGATAGTAAGTACATATAAAATTTAGTACACACATAACGTATCCTCTTCGATGAGTACGATGTTTAGAGCTTCCGCAACAATTGTCAAGTAGAGAGTGCTTTATATAAACATGACGCACCAATGTGATAAGTTTACGGTGGCAAATTTTTAGTTCGATTCCCCTACCTTACCACTCTAAAGCGCATTGTTCCTTTGTATCTCTTTATCATGGATAGGAAGGGCAATGGAGTAGAATAGCGTAACTTTGTTTGCGCCCAGTGCCTCAGAGAAAATTTACTTCTAAGGGTTTTCTTTTTTTTTTTTTTTTCCACTATAGCCATTTGTTAAAAATGATTTGTTGACAAATTTGTTAACAACAATAATGAGTTAGGGGTTGTTTGTTTGGGATTTTTTTTTTTGACAAAATCAATTTTTTATCAAAAAAATAAGTTTTCATATATTTAGATAATTTTTTAAAAATAATCAAATTCTTAAAAAAATTTATTTTTTATTTTTTGTACAAGATAAAAAAATAGTTTCTGAAAAAAATTAATTTTTAATATTTTTAACTATATATAAAATTTAAATTTCAAAATCACTTTTTTAAAAAATTAAAACAAATACACCCTTAATCCTTGTAAAAAAAATGGATAGGCTTGATGGATTTTGAATTGGATTAAAATGGATGGATAGAAGACAAAACAATAATACATGTAGAATCCGATAAAATGTAATAAAAACCTAATACACGCACAGCCCATTAAATAAATAATTATCCAACTCATCTATATTTATTTATTTTTATAGATTGATATCCAATTTCATTTATTTAAAACTATATTATATGAAGAACTATGGATAATTTATCATTTACTTAATACATATAATTTATCTGAGATTGTTTGTTTTTTGTTCAATATCCTATACCACTTATGGCTTGTTTAAGAAACTGTATCTTTCTTTTTCTGTTTATCTCTTTAAGTTTTGAGCTTTATTAATACTAAAAAATAAAAGCTTTAAAATAACCTGTAAATAAATAAACAATTTGTAAATAAATGAATAAAAAAAACTTGTAAATAAATGCATTGGGCTATCGATTCTGAAATCCATATATGAATACTATGTTTAATTTACGAGAGAAACAAAAATGGAAAAAGAAATTGGATAAATTTGAATATGTTCTCTTTTTAAGTTGGTAAAAAAATTAAAAAATATTGCAGTCTCTCTTTAAAAATTTCTTATCAGAAATGAGTTAAAAAATAAGGAAAATGAGATGATTATTACAAAATTACAATTCTATATTTATCTTCTCTTACTGTACATATAATTTGTTTTGTGATCTGGCACTTTATACATAATATTAAAGATATATGTTTGTAATTTTATATAGATTACATTATTTGTTATATTGACACATTTCTGAATAGTTTTTATCTCCTTTTTTCCATTTTTCTTCACCCAGATGCATGATAAAAAAAACTCTTTATTTTTCTTTTCTTCATTTTCTTTTTTTTTTAATTTTATTTCTTTGTGCAAAATAAACAAAATACCTTCTTCTTTTTTTTTTTTGGTAACGTGAAACAAAATGTCTTTAATTTATATATGACACATAGTACATGGATAGGGTACAAATGTGAATCGCACCATTAATTTTTTGAAATTAATTGGTATGTATGTTCAATGTAAAACTTTTTATATTAATATTTAATTATATATTATCATAAAAGTAAAAGTGATTTTCTTGTGAGGTGGTGAGTGTGAAAATTAATTACTTTTACCTATATAGCAGCATATTATTAGATATTAGTATAATGAATGTTTTTAACATGAGGAGTTTTTAACAAGAATCAAGTTGGCCTTGGAAATCTAATGATTGATCAAAAGGATATATTCATATACTTTTTCTTACATGATGTATTATAATTTTTTTGGTTTAGTAAAATTAAAAAGAAAAAAGGTTAAATACATTTTGAAAATTATAAAAAAAAATTTGTCAGATCCTGAAATTAACTGTAAGTCTTTAGGTATCACAAAGATAGAATTTAATATTTTTTAGTGTTACAGAAATAAAAATCTAGTCATTTATGAAATTTAAAAAATATTATGCAGATAAAATTTGATCACTTTCTACGAGATTCTGAAATTAATTGAAAATTTTTAGATATCACATAGATAAAATTTGATATTTTTAAGTGTTACAAAAATAAAAATTTAATCACTTTCAGATTTGATCAATTTTTATTTGTATAATTCTAAACAATACTATAATATATCACATAAAAAGGGTGCATCAATACACTCATTTCATCTATCATTAAATTATCTGGACCAATCTGGTCCAAAACTCATAGTGGACTAGGTTAGAATCAACTTCACTATAAAATAGTTCTATATTAATAATGTATACCAATTAAACCTTAATTTTTTCAAAGACAAATATATATCAACATTCCACATTATAATAAGTTAGTTCCTTCATCATAATTTATCTATCAATCTGAATGATTTGATGTATTTTTAAATTAATATATTTAGATATAATAATTATATTCGAATATATTAATTTAAAAATATACTAAAATATTTAAATTAATAGATAAATTAAAACGGGGATATTTTGGCGATTTCCATAATTTATAAAAAAAAAAAGTTATTTTGACGGTTAAGATTTTTCGCTTCCTAGGACTTGAGCAAAGATATGAACGCAATAATTGCATCGCAGGGATACTCGTGTCGTTTAGTGAGTTAGCAAAGGAAGTCGGGAAGCTGACACATGGCGCCCACTCCAGCTTTCTCGTGGAGCAAAGCTTCGTGTCGTTTACTCCTGCATCTCTTCTTGTTATCCCCACACCACACTGGTTATGAGTGCGTTTGTTTATATTTTTTTGAGTAAAAAATTATATTTTATTAAAAAATCAATTTTTATAAATTTAAATAATATTTTAAAAATAATCAAATTCTTAAAAAAATTTATTTTTAATTTTTTTAAAGAAGTTAAAAAGAATAGCTTTTAAAAAAAATTAATTTTCAACTTTTTCAGTTATATATAAAATTTACATTTCAAAATCACTTTTTTCAAAATTTGAAACAAACACACTCTTGTAATGATGTCTTAGATTTTTTTTTCCAAGCTTAAATATATTTTTAATTTTATAAATATAAGTCATTTTAATTTTAATCTTTTTAAAATTTTTATTTTAGTTTTGATTTCTCTTTTTTTTCTCTTTTAAGTCTCATCATTCTAGATTTTAGTTTTGATAAATACTTTAAAATATATATTTATCTTTACAAATATTAAAAAATTTATTTGTGGTCATTTATAAATATTTTTTGAATATTCTTTTGATTCTTATAAATATTACCATTTAACATTGAGTTTAAACAAGAGGAACCAAAAACTAAATAATGAAAAATATGGGATTAAAATCAAAGCAAAAATTTTAGAAGGGTCAAAACCAAAATAAATCATATTTATAAGAATAAAAAATATATTTAAACTTTTTTTATCTAACCTCTTATCTAAAATTTTATATGTTCAAAATATAAAAAAAAAATAATTTGGATGCATTGACAGTTTAAAACCATCCATTTATATCTTACTATTTCGACTAATATATAATTAAGTCTTACGTCTACTATTCAAATGATCATACAAATAAAAAGATATAATTGAATGACTATATAAAAATCTTTTATATTATTAATATATCTAAATTAAGCTTAAATATTTTATTTTATTTTATTTATGAGTTGATACTTCAATTTTGTAAGTTATAACTATTTCTTACTTTCATATTATTTTTTTCGTGAAATAACTAAAATCTCAAATTATAAATAAAATAAAATAATATATTTTTTTAATTATTAACAACATTAAAATCTCTTGCTTAACATTCCCACACGCATCGCCCTGCAAATCATTTGGCGGCGCAGGGGGAGATTGGGGTCTTATATATCAATTTTTTTAAAAAAATTTAATTAAATTATCAATATTTAAAATTTAATAAATTTTAATTAATCTAACTCGATTTGAATCAATTTATTATGAAAATAAAACTCTTTTAATTAATTTTTTTGGCATCTATTATAAGATTCAAATCCAAAATCTTGTGAGCCATCTGAATCGACCCAGCATTGGTCCCTCCACTCAATTATGTATGTGTCTGTAGTTATCTCACATAACCTATTTTATTCAGTTTATTCATCAATAAAAATACATAAATGATGAGCACTAAATAATCTTTTATTAAAAGTAAACGATCTTTTACTTTTGCCTTTAAAAATTAGGATGCGTGTCATTTTCTTTGTGGCTAAGCCCAAGAGATTTCTATTTTTAATTACAATAATTATTGCTTCTTTTTATGGTCGACCCCCTTCAATTTGTAGGACATAAACGAACTAATTTTTCAAAAGACGATGTAGGTCCAACTTTTTAGGTTGAAGAATCCATAATGATAGTGGATCATCTTTTTAATCAGAATTACTAGGACAAAGTAATGATAGGATTAAAAAAGTTGAAATATAAAATCTTTCATTAATCCAAACAAAGTGGATGACTTTCGGGATAACAATGAGGTAGGAGGGGATAGAGAGTAATCTCCCACTCCTTGCTTTATGCTTTCGAAGTTCTCCCATCTCTATTCCTATTTTCCTCGGTGAGGGAAAATTTCTCCCCATTCCTATTTTCTATAGATCCCTATCCTCTTACGGAGATCCATGAATATAACAAAAAAATATTTAAAAAATTAAAAAAATATGTTTAAGTAATTTAATTAACTAGAATTTAAAAAAAAAACTTAAAAATAATAATATAAAGTTGGTTATAGTCTTAGACTTATAATTTTATATTATTATCATAAAATTTTCAAATTTTAAATTAAGTCACAACTATCAATCTATTATAAGAATATTATATAAACTACAATCAATGTGTAAGGTTATAAAAGAGTAAGTAAATTAGAGTTGTATTTTTTTATTTTTATATTAAAAATATAATAATTGTTAATTTTATATGTGATATTATTAATATACTCTCGAACAGATATCTCCACAGGATAGGGGCATATTTCCCATATCCATCCTCAAAGTCGCTATGGGGAGATTTTTACTTCCATCCTTATCTCCACATGAAAAAAATCCTCACGTTTTAATCCTAATATGTGAATATCTACACCAATGGATCTCCATTGTCATCCCTAAATGACTTTCAATCTTATTATTGATATATGACATATGTAAATGATGTACCAATCTCTCTTATCAGCTCATTTGTATTCACTAACTTGTATACTATAATATCTTTTGCAATACCACGTTTACGCTGATGTGACACTACAATTGGTCATACTACACTAATTTGTATGCTATGATATCTTATGCAATACCACATTAATTCTGATCTGACACAAAAAAAAGTGATCCTACTCGTTATGCCATTTGATAACTTGTATTAATATCTTAATGATGGATAATCTTTTGGTTGATTGTTTCCGTATCGAGATTATGTCCAAGTGAAATTACGTGACTCGACAAACATATATTGAATTTAAAGATAACAATCCACGTCGTGGTGATTATGGGCATTTGAAAACAGATAAAAATCGTTGCAACATGGCCCTAAAAAGATTGATAAAGAATATGAGCTGTGCGAGTACATCTAATTGTCTACCATGCTCACTTTTACAGTTCGTGTTATGTAATAACTTAGTCTCCTCTTTTAAAATATAAAATAATCCCATAAAATATTACAAAAGAGGTGTCTCCTACTTTTATTTGCAAATTAGAGGCATCCTCCACCGATCTTCTCCTTCTTCCTCTTCCTACTCCAACTTCCCAAATGTATTCTCAGAGCCACCCTCTCATTCTCCCTCAACAACAATAGCAACAAGCCCCATTTCATCAAAATCTCAAGCTCCTCTACAATAGCAGTCCCTTATCCAAAATTGGGAATATGCTTTTTGAACGTCCCATCTGCTATTATGCAACAGCTCTTAAACATCCAAGCCCCCTTAGCCTTGTCGACCTCCTCCCCTGCTACCTCCACTTCACCCACAACCTCGCTGTCACCCTCAAGTGCCTCCTCATCGCCCCCCACCTCCTTCGTTGTGGCACCTTCATCCTCCAAGACCAACTCTTTGCGGCATACTCGTGCTCCTGCGATAGCAATAACTACCTTAACATCTTCGACTTCTGTGGCAAGAGCACCCCAACATCGTGGGAACTCTTCTCTTGGGTCGATGGTAAGCCCACCACATAGAGAATATCATATGGGCTTCTCGAACTCTTGGGTTCTTCCTTGAAGCATGTTCTTCAAGAAAGGGAGAGCTTCAGGTCTCACAAACGGTTACCTTTTGAGAAAGATGGATTCTTTGGTGGCTATCATTGAAGGGATTGGGAAGAGACCTAACTTTGATTCCATGATGAGGAACAAGCTTGTGGATGAGGATGTGGGGTCTTGGACAAGGTGGTCAAGAACTTGGACGAAGGGGACAAGCCCCTATTTTGTAAACCAAAAAAATGGGACACCCATTCTAAAATTTCATGTGGGTTTATTTTTCATGATAAGAAGCGGGACTAAGTTACTCCCAAACTTGGTTGGGAGTGACGTAACACGAGCCCACTTTTACTTATAAATCAATCTTTTCTTTCTCCTTTTTTTTTTTCGTGCTCTAACAATGTAAATCATATTTCACTTGACTTATGCTATTGTAATGCTTTTTAACTAAATCTTATCTTATATCAAATATGAGTAGTTTTAGCTGGGTGTTCTTAAAGCAAGAGAAATTAATTATTTATCATTAAATATGTCTTACTTTACTTTATTGGTCATCAATATATCACACTTTCAATATATTTTTAATATTATGGTTGAGATAATATACTTTCTAAACAAAAAGTAAGAGAATTTTTTAATTAAAATAATTTACTCTAGAGGTTTAATTTGATAGAATAATTCAACGTACTTATTGATTTTTGCATGGATGAGTGATCTTTACTATTTTATTCTTTCTAACAATCACTGTTGAATTAATTGAATTCTAACAAAAGGTTGGCTATATTTTTTCTGTTACAACTCAAAGTTATATAATTTTTTTTCCTTTACCAAAAATTTCATATAATTTTTGTATACGAATTTAAACTTTATATAATGTAAACATTTATGCAAGAAATCAATCCTTAGGAAATCCTAGAGCATCATAGAGTATCGCATTTTAAGCTTATCTTGGTAGGGATGCTTTAATTCTAAATGGTATCAACAATCAAGTCGTTAGAAAAGCTATACCCCTCTGGAAAAAACAAAAAAAGCGCTGACCTTCTTCATCCATCCCCCTTAGTTCCACCTCTTTGTTTTACATCCACTTTTTTGGTTTTTTTTTTTTTTTTGTGAATATTCTACATTGACTTTAGTTCCGGTTATTTTTTGTGTTATTTTACAAACGGAGATTATGCCCGAATATATGTTTTTATTATTTTCATATAAAGAAAAGAGATCTATACCCAATGATGGGAAGGAAATTTTTGGCACAAACAAAGCGGTCTAATCGGAATTCAATCCCCAGATCAAGCAAGATCAGTTTGGTATGGGTGATAACTGATAAAAATGAGGCTAATTAAGGATCAATTTTTTTATATATAAGTATACAAATAAATTTAACATAAATTTTTTATTCTCATCCTTACTCCATACTAAACTGATCCATTCGAAAATTTGATGCCACTTCAGTAAAGAATACTGTAAACACCCTTTTATAGTAAAACTAATGACACAAATTTGCACAAGAAGTTCAATGTTGAATATTAATATACATAAATATAATAAAAAATTAAGGAGTAAGGGTAAAGTTTTGTTCGCTATATGCTAAACTTTTTTAGGCTAGATAAAAAATTACAATTTATTTAAATACAACTCCGATACATCCCTAACGACTAGAGGAGTTTGTCTTTCTTTAAGACATTAGTTGACTAATTTAAAATTATTAGAAATAGAATGAGAATTGAAAATTCTTAATAAAAATTATGAGTTTTAAAGTATTTGAATTATGATGGTTCCAAATGTGTTTTAGTACAGAAATTCACACGGCTACTATATCATAATCACATCATATTACTTATAAGCAAATAATGTTTCATAATATTATCAACAATAATTGCAAAAAAAATGGTATGCAATCCAAACTACAACAAGTATTATTAGGATTATAATATCTTTACTTTAATTTCCATTTTCCTTTTTCTGTTTATTTAACACATATTCCTAAGTTTTTTCTTAGGAAATTCCCTTTTTTTTGTGTTACTCGTAATATCATGACAACAAAGTAAGATCTTTATACCATACTATCCAAGGCAGGTAATATAAATGAATCTTATATCTTATTTCTTTGCTTTCTTGACGGTTATTGGTATATCTTAAATGTCTTTTTTTTACAATTACTTGCTTGTCACCAAGGTTGTCAAACTCGTAGATCCTGCTTGGATCGGACAAGGAAGCTAGAAACGTAAAACGTGAAATCGTAACACGATACAAAAGTTCTTACCTATCATGTAAAATTACATTCAATAACATATATGTACTTATACAGTAACACAAATAAGGCATAATAACATCAAAATCAAAATTATTGAACATTTAAATATATTTCATTTCAAAATGCTGTCATATGAGTTTATCCAATTCTTTACGGGCCTCATAACAAGGCTTCAAACCTACCATAAACAAATCAAGCCTTATATCAAAACAAAAGCTTCTTTCTAACCATACATCTCTAAGTTCTAATCTAGTAAGAAAAGCCTTATAACAAAACAAAGGCTTCAAATATTAGAGGACAAATAAACCAACACCCAACCACAACCACACTTTAGACAAACAAAAAATCAGTTAGAAACAGAGAAAGAAAACGCACAAATGCAGTGGACCTCCAATCTCGATTGTGGGTCATACGCACAAATAGAGAAAGTATACGTACAAGTGACTCACATCGCACAACCGCGGAGTCAAGGTTGCTCAACAGCGGAGTTGCGGTCGTCACCCAGCAATAGAGGCTGTGTCACGCAAGTCCAGTCACTATCGCGCCGCTTCGAGAGCCGTCGTGTCGCTCTCGTCAGGTCGCGCAGTTCCAGTGATGTCGCGTAGCTCGTCGGGCAGGATGTTGAGAATTAAAGCTATGGTCGCGCCTTTCCACACCCAGCATTAGGGCTTAAGGAAGGTTCCAGAGAGAGTAAAACAGTGAGTTGAAAATGAGGGTGGGTTGACTTGTTTTTGGACTTGGGCCGGGTCTCGCCTACTTATGCGACCTATCACCCAAAACTGGGTGGAAAGGAGACTCAGTAGAGATCGCACAACTGAAGTGATTCCACAGTTTTGGACGCGATTTTCTAGCGATCCCGGCAAATCGCGATCCTACATGGGATCGGGATCAGGACGTAAAACCGTATGATTTTACATGTTGAAACGCGATTTTGACCACAATGCTTGCCACTAGGTATAATTCATAGTAAATATAAACTTAAGCAATAAATATGACTTAAATAAAAAAAAAACTCAAATAGCATAAAATAAACAATAACTTGACTAATATAATTAAATTCATCACATAAAATTAAGCAATAAAATAAATTAAATAAAGTGCTAAAGATATAAACAAACTTAAAATAAATAAATTGCATAAGAATTAAAATAATATAAGCTTGAGTAAAATAAATAACATAATATCTCAATAAAATTTCTTAAAATATAGAGTTGCTAAATCTAAATATTAATTTTTAAAGGGACTGAATTTAAGACCATCTTTATTTAATTTCTTTTAAGCTTTTTTATCATGGTCTAAGAGTCTGTTCTTGTCATTATAGTGTATTTAACACATATAGGTCATGTCTTTGCAAGGATTACTATAAAGTCACAGTAATGTCCATAAGTCAAGATATAAAATTTCAAGCAAATATATAAATATTTAATAGTTTAGGTTCATATATAATAAATTTTACTTATTTTAAGTGTTAGATACAATGTTTTACTCTTAATATTGGTTCTTTAAAGAAATTACCATAAAAACTGGCAACTCAAAATAATATATCATTATATAAACAATATCTTAACAATGATAATAATAATAATAAGCAATAGTATAAAAGAACATTAGATCAAATAACTTGAAACGATAAATAAAATATATTGCAATGAATAATAAGGAGCAATAATATAAAGGAATATTAAATAAAATAACTTGAAATATAAAATAAACTGCTAGAATAAATAGTAATGAGTAAAAGTATAAAGTAACATTAAATAACATAACTTGTAATGAGTAAATATAGTCATAGTATTACTTCACAAATAGTGTATTCTCTAAGCACCTTGCCAATCTCTCTCTCTCTCTCTCTCTCTCTCTCTCTCTCTCTCTCTCTCTCCCTTGTTGCCAACATTCATGAATGACAGAATTACTTTATATGCCTCCTTCTTTTTCTTTGTGCAAATAATTTCAAATATCTTCATGCCTATTTATAGGTGCGAGTAAAAGGGATTGTTGTGGAAAAATTGGAAGAAGGTGTATTGCAATTTCTACTGCTATCATTCATTCTATATGACTTTGCGATCATCTTACTTAAAATTTCCATAATTACCATGACTTTATGATCACCATGTCTTTGTGTTGCTACTATTTTATTGTTATTACTTATCTTTTGTTTACTTTCTTATCTACTTACATACATCCAAGTTTTATGCAAAAATTTTTCTACCAAGACTTGACTTCAAGTCTTCATTGAGGTCATTTTTTTATATTATTATTATTATTATTATTGATATTATTTTCCTTTATATAGAGTAATATATTTGAATTTTATAATCTTACTTTAGAAAGTAAATATCTATAATTCAACTATCTGATCAATTAATTATTATCACAAAATCAATTTAAACTGATCAAATAAATTAAGTTACTTTGCATAAAATATTTTATGATAAAAGGGAATGTTACAAATATAATTTTGGGATATTTTCCTCTTTTAAATTGTAGCTTGGGTTAAATCTAGCTGACATATTTAATGAGTAATCATCAAAAAATCTTTAAGGTGTGTTTGGATGGAGGAAAAAAATTGGAAGGAAGGAAGTTGGGAGGAAAGAAGTAAAGTATATTTTTGTTTTCCATAGGTATGTTTGAATGAAAAAAGAATGATAGGAAAGGAAAATAATTTTCTGTTGTTTGTTTGTGTGGAAAAATGAAAGGAAAGAAAGAGAGAATGCTACCAAATAACAATTTTACTTTTGCATTGTTATAAAAGGGATTTCAACTATATTAATTAATATCAAATAAATTTTTTTCTATTTTTAATTTAACAGTTTAAAATAATATCAACATATTAAATTAAATTAAATTTAATAAAAATAAATTATTCAAAATTATTTAAAATAGAATTAATATTTTCAGTTAATCTAATATTTCAAAAATATTAATTAAAAATATGCATAACCAACTAAAAAATAGGACAAAAGAAAAATTTTAGAATTATATATTACTTGTGCTTTGGAATACAATATTGGTGACTGCAAAATTTTAAAGTTATATATTACTTGTGTTTTGGGTATTTTTTGTATTTATTTTTAATAATAAAATGATGAAGGAATTAAAATGATTTAAATGAAATTTTTAGAAGTGTTGATTTGAAAAAAAAAATGATAAAGAGGGATCACACAACACTTTCAATGGTGTTGCACACTATAAATCTCTCTCTATCATCATAACACCTTTCCCTCCCTCACAACAATGTAGGGCAAGAATGGAAACAGTAACCTATGCCTTGGATGGAAAAAAATTCTCTACTGTTCATGTGGGATCCATTGACTTTTGGGTACTATTCAATATTTCTTTCCCAACTTTTTCCTCCAACTAAATAACAAAAATATACTCTTTTCCTTCCTTTCTAAATCACCCCAACTAAACACAGTCTTGATGAGTGATTGATCCCATTATCTTATAATGAAAAAAATATTTTTTATATATAGTTTTTCATAGATTTAATGTTGATCTACAATTTATATAAAAGTTGATTACACTATTATCACACATATTACTAAAAGTGTTTGGGTTTTATAATACTTATTTTCAAAATTACACATATAATATCAAAATCTTTACACCAATCATATATCAAAATTAAACCTTTTTCTTCTTTTGATCAGGGTATTTTTATAGACATTATTGTATGACTAATCTCTTGACATTGTTGAAATTAATTATAGGTTCTCCCAATAATTTTTTTTTCAGAGTTTGAACTTCTTTAGTCTTTTCGCTTAGAGTATACCTTCCAAAAAGTCAAACTTATTATATATTATATTAGATAATATTTGTACTTTATATTGTAGATGATAAATTCTGTTAATTGCAAGGGAATAATCTTCTAGTGGTAGGATAATTCAAAATTCAAGCTATATTGAATTCCCATTTCCATGCGTAGTGATTTCATAGAATCTGCTTGCTAGTTCAATCATAGCAATCTAGCAATACATATGCATGAACACTCCCATTTTCTTCAATACACTGGATTGATTGATTTGCGATACGTGTCGCATTGCTTATGTTTCTTATAAAGCTCGCCCCCCCGCGTGAAGATTGGTTTAAGTTAAAATAAAAATATAAATCTTTTTAAATTCAAAAAAACAAAAGTCCTTTTAACAGGTTACAACTTACAACCATCTGATAGGCGTCGTGGATCAACAAAAATTGAGGATAGTGGATATGAATTGCACTTATAAAAAATAATAATAAGGACTCAAATCATAAAAAAGATAATTATTGAGAAAGTCTTTTAATTGCAATAATATCGGAGAGTATATATATATATATATATATATGTCACTCGTACATTTGTAATGCATTTGTATTATCAATACTGAAGCTGATCGCAACACTTTTCTATTCTGTGTAACTCACATTATCTGCAGTTATCTAGATGGTGGGAATTATTATTAATCAATTAATCAATGAAGTAACAACTTTGTCAGGACTTTAGGTCATTAATTGACAAGTTGGATGTAAATGCTTTTCTAACATTGCACGTCATATTAGAAGATAAAAAGAAAAAGAGAAAGCAGAACTTGCAAGTAGATAGTTAATTAGGTGTTTCAAAAGCAGCATTTTTCAAAAGATGCAATTTGGTTCTAACCATGGTTTTTTTTTTCCTTTAAAAAAATTAAGTTAAGGGGAAAGCTTGTCCTTATACATGATTAACGCATGTCCTCGAGTTTAATAAGCATTTACAAAAATAATTACAGATAACCTACTAATAAAAAAACTCAAAAATTAAATAATTAAATAAAAATTTATCAATGATTCGATATAATTTCTCTCTCCTCTCTTATTTTTTTTCTTAGAAAAAAAAAATTTAACCCTCTTGAGTCATATGTTATGTATACTTTAACTTCTGTATTTTAAAAAAATACAAATTGATTCTTAAATTTTTCTGAATATGTAAATCAACTATTCTATTAATTTTTTCATTTGTTGTTAACAAAAATAATGTACATTCAAGAAGGTTTGGGTATTAGCTTAATATTTGCAGAGATTGATTTACATATAACCTAAAGTTTATAGGATATAATACATTTATTTTAATTAAAATATATATTTAAAAAATTTAAAAAATTGATTTATATATTTTTAAAATATAAAGACTAAAATATACATGATTTATAATCTTGGTAGGTAAAATATTTTTTTCTTTCTTTAAAGGATGTTAGCATCCCCCAAAGAGAGCTCTAAAGCTAGATATCTCTGCCTATTTGCTCCCTTATAAGTTGGAGGAGTGGACATGCTCAAATGCCTGATTAATTTACTCATCCACTTCTTAATGTGTACTACACATGTTTAGCACACTTTGAATTGGCGCATGTGCTAGGTTCCTATCATGCCTCTGCCACTTATAATTGAGAGTGTAAAAGAGAGATATCAAGTGGGTATGATGTGGAAGATGAGAACAATGTGAGAGAAAAAAAATCCGACTTTCACTTTATTAGTTGAAATAATTTAATAATATTTTTAATAAAATTTTAAATTTAAATATTATGAATAAAAAAATTAATATTAAAAGAATTTTACTTTTACAATAAAATATTTAACTTAAAATGAAATTAATGCAATCTAATAAACAAAAGAATGAATATGCAATTTAATCCCTAAAAAATTTGTGTGATATCAATTTAGTGTTTAAAAGTTTTTTACATCAATTTAGTATCTGAAAGATTAAATCTAATATTATATTAGTCCCTCAAAGTTTTTGATATCAAATAAGTTTTTAAAAATTAAAATATGATATCGAATAGGTTCATAAAAATTAAAATGTGACACTACTTTAGTCTTTTTTTAAAATTTTTTTAGAGATTTATTTAATATTATATATATCTTTTAAACAATAAAGTGATACTATATTTTAATTTTTAATAACCTATTTAATATTAAATAATTTTTAACAATTAATATGATATCATATATTAAATTTTAAGAACTTATTAGTATCAAAAATATTTTAAAGATTAAATTGATATCATATAAATTTTTTAAAAATTAAATTGATATTCACTCTAAGCATAATAGAGTTTTTATATATATATATATAAAAAAAGAGACAAATCCCAGGTGCCACTGCTGGGCTTCAGGCAGTAGAACCCACAGGAATCACGCGCGTGCCTCTTTTGTTTCATCTTGAAATCTTCCCATTCTGATTCTCCTTGCATTCTCTGTTCCTATTACTTTTTCACTGTTTGAAAGGAGAGTGAGGTGATTTGAATCAATTTGGTGCAAGGGAATGTTTTAGCTATGATTGCAGAAATGATATACAAAATATTCACGGATCTAGGTCCAAGGGATATTGCCATATTGACGATCAACCTGATAGGGTACATACAGGCGTGCGTCATTGAGTGAGACAGGTTTTAAAGAGGGCAAAAGTAAAAAAGAAAATTTGAAGAAAAATGTTTTTTCAACCTATTCATGATTACCATGATCATCACTTTAGATACAAAGAAATTGAAGTGTAAATAATCAGATATTTTATTTAAGTTTTTAGTGTATGTGCTGAATATAGTAAGATAATTGATGGATTTAAATTTTTTAAAGTGAAATTTTCAATAAATTAAATTTATTATTGATTATTTAGTAGAATCCATGTATATATTAATTTAAAAATGAATAACTTTTTATTTTTTGTTTTATAATAAATTTTATTTTGAAAAATCTAAATCTATAATTAATAATAAAATTATCAATTATTTATATGGAATTCTCCATATATCTAATTGGCGTGTAAAAAATTAATCTAGCAATGATATTACTGAGAATTGAAGGTAGATATTTGGGTTTTTTTTTTTTTTTTTTTGTACTTTTGGTAAGCGGTCGTCTTAGCTCAGCGGGTAGGGGGCAGGCACATCATGATAATTGGGAAGATTGTGTGGGTTGAGTATCCGTCCAAATAAAAGGCCCTCACAGCCTCTAAGCTATATGGTAATTGACACACTTGAAAAGCAAGTGCGCAAACGTTAACATAGCATAATCCTCTCTACTCATTGCGGTTAGCCTCAAGCCTGCATTTACACGCAGCCCCAAGGCTATACTAAAGTTTGGCCTACTACCTGAGAATAATAGGTTGGTCGGAAACTCATATTGTTTCATCGAATAACATAGCTTAGCACATAGATTTGTTAATTTGTGGCATTTTAATTTCTTTTTAAGATAATGGAAAACATAATTACTACATAGCAACTTTATGCGATGGATTCAACGATCTACATCATGTTGTGGATTTTCGTTCGGTTTTCCTCTTTTTTCTTTTTTTGTTTGTCAAATTAATTTCTTGAATTATCATTACATTCTTTGTGGCTTCTCTATTATTTAAATTTCTTTTTCTTATACGGAAGTAGTACTTCACTTATATTACTACATTTAAATATTATAAATTTTATTTTTCTGATTTCAATCCTTTTTATAGTTAGTTATGTAGTGAATAAAAAAGATATGAAGGAAAGAATTAAATGATAATTTATTTTCCGTATTACAATTCAGCAAAGATTTAATAAAAAACACACGAATACTATTAATTTTTAAATTATTTTAAAACATTGGGATTGGACTGCTGGAGAGGAATTTGAAGAGAGTTTTCAAGAGGTCATATCTAAACTGCATATTGTCTTTAAACTAGAGAAGGAAATTAAACTTAACTCTTTCTTTTTCAATATAATCACATCTGTTTTAATAAAACATATTACATATATGAAGAAAATATCCTTTCGCATTATTATTTTTAATGTCAATGTTGATCTCCACTTATCACACATTTATTCTCATCCGATTCCAAAATCGCTATGCTCTTTTTTCTTCGCAGAATATATTGACTTTTATTTTACATTATCATGATAATCCAAATGATTGATTTCTTTTTATAATGAAATGATTGAATATTGTTATTAGATATTTTTACTAAAAATAATTAACAAGTGATAGCTTGACAGGTTTGAGAAAGAAATATTTATTTATCATAAACTAAGGTGCGAAACCATAATATTTTTGCATACTATCTAGAGAAGCACTAATTCCTGCTCCCTCGCATCAGTTGCATGGTAGGCCAAGAGCATAATCATGATTTGTGTCCGTACGATCTATTCAGATTTTTCGCATGCGTGTTTCAATTTAATTAATTTCAACTTTTTAGGATTGGAAAAAAATAACTTGCATTTTTCAATATCTTTTCAAGGTCAAATCAGTCGCGAATGAATAATAATAATTAAAAAAAAAAGTATGAAAGAGGTTTCTGCTAATCTTTCCTCAAGAAATTTGGCTTTGACGTTAACTAGACAATACTGAACAAGCGCTCATATATTTAATCATATCAGAGCACATGTTCTCATTCTTTCTTCTTTTATAAATAAAGCATGTTCAACTTTTTTTTTTTTCCCTTTTTTTGCACATGTTCACTTTCACATTAGAGCTAATCTTAAAAGTTGAAACCAAAATTTACATGATTATCACAAATGAAAACTTTTTACTTGTTTGAATAAAATGAACATCTTAGAACTTTGAAGATACCAAAGCCACTAAGATTTTGTCATATTGATATATGGTAGATACAGCTAGGCACACAATACCATCTTCCACCTTAATTTTTCTGCCTTGGATCGGGCCCATGTACATCATTTAACCCATATGAAAGACATTGGACTTTGGAGTTGTAACAAAATTGGGCTTCATCAATACGAAGTGACCTTTCATGGTAGCCCGTTGTAAGTTGTTCAACATTCCAAGGCAATCCTATTAAAATGACTCATGACCCAATAAAAAGAAAACCCATTCAGATGACAGAGAGTAAAAATCCATTAACAGGTATCCCACGTTTCCTTGGGTCGGTTCACAGCTGTCTTGTTGGGTTCAGAACGGCTTTCCACTTTGTCTTATTGCACTGCATTAAATAACTTATTGACGTTGACTATAAGTTTAATAAATATTAAAAAATTTCAATTAAATAAATATTTTTTGTCAAAAGAAAAACTAAAACTTATGAAAAAAAAATCATTTAATATTTTTTCATTAGTTATAAAGAATAGTTTTTCTTTGTCAATATTATGTTTATCCTTCTTTTAAAGGCAATTTTATTTGAGTATTAGAGATTTTATAGAATGCATAATTCTTTTAATACTAATTATTCCATACTTAGAACTTGAATTCGAGATTAATAGTTAAGAAAAACGAGCATCTGCCACCCTAATTAATTATATATTGGTCATAAAAAATAATTTTTTTAAGATATTAATTTTTATATACTAATAATATAAAATAATTTTATATTATTGTCAAATATAACATATGGAAAATGTTATGTTATCATGGATAATAATTACATAAAAATGAATCATATTGATACTTCTTTTAGTTTTTATTAGATGATAATATATTTTTTAATTTAATTTATATATTATATATATATCTAATTATATATTATTACACAAATATATGTAATTAAATATTATACTTACTATTTAAACGAACATATAAATAAAAAATAAAATCAAATAATAATATAAAAATTAATATATGAAAATTAAACTCATAATTTTAGTGCAGAAAATTAATTCCTTTCTTTATAAAGTAAGAAAAGAATTACATATTTTTCTAATTTAGACAAGGCAAAAGGCACGAAGGAGGAGCAAGCACGTCGGGAAGGTGCATAGGCCATAGAGATAGAAGCTCTTTATTCATTTCAGTAACGGACTCGAAAATCCCGACACGTTGTGCCCAAGTCCAATCAAATAAATAAATAAATGCCCTTCCCCCTGTTCTTCCTTCGTAACAAAGCATCGGTTATTTGAAATCACGACAATACAACATCGTTTTCAACGAACCAGTTGTTGTTCTCTCTCTATCTCTCTCTCTCTCTCTGTGTATCGCTGTGTTGCTGTGTGTGAGAGAGTTAGTGAGTGAGTGAACTCAATGGGAGGAGGGGTTTGGGGGAACGAGATATGGAAGGCCCATACGGCGATGGCGATGGTGCAGCTCTTCAACGGAGGCTATCACGTAATTACCAAATTAGCCCTCAACGTTGGCGTCAACCAAATCGTCTTCTGCGTATTCCGCGATCTCCTTGCCCTCTCCATTCTCGCTCCCCTCGCTTTTTTCCGTGAAAAGTTAGTAACCCCATCTTCTCTCTATTTTCAAAATCTCTGTTTAATCATTTGATTCTTTTGCCTTTTTTTTTTTAATTCTTTTTAAACCCTCGGTTTGATGCAATTGAAAGATATCTACAGTTAACCTTTTAAAAAGTTTGAATTTTTTTTATTATTATAATTTTTTTATTTTTGTTGCCACAATGTTTTGTTTGTGATGTTGTGCAATGCTCTGACTGCTCATAGAGTCATAGTCTGCATGTTAATCTCTGAAAGGCAGAAGTGAGTTGATCGTTGTTTTGTTTGCTCTTATTCAATGTGCTTTACACAATGTATGCGTGTGTTTGGATAAATTTAGATAAAAAAAAAAAAAAAAAATTGTACTATTTTAAGATACAAATGAAAGACAGCACAAACATTTCTCCATCTATTTCTAAAAAAAGAAGAAAAGAGTAGAAAAAAAAATAGAAAACAGATTATTTTCTGATTATGCATTTTTTGAGAAGCTTATTCAATGGACTGGATAACTTTAGAAGCATGTTCTATATTGGATTAATATCAAGTGGTTTATCCTCTTTGAGGTTTATGATCACATTCTCAAGTATGATTCTAGAAGTGCTTTACTTATGGTTGATTGTTGCCTATGCATAATTAACAGTTGTCATATTTGACTATTACTGCTAATTTTGCTTGCTGGCAGCTTAGATTATACTAGCTTTGCACATTTCACTGTGCTACATCATACTCATTCAAACTTAAGAAGTTAAATTTTGATTCAACCTTTTTTTAACCTCTTTCTAATATTCTTCATTTTTTTTTTTCCCTAATGAGTGAGTACCCTAATCATGCCATTTTGTCTGTAGACGTACGCGGCCACCCATAACCAAGCGCCTCTTGATGTCATTCTTCTTTCTTGGATTAACAGGGTAAGTTTCTTGGTATAGTCACATATTTTCTATTTTTGTTATATATGAATGATGCGGTGTTTATTAATGCATGTGGTACTTTTGCTTCTGGATTCATGCACAGGATATTTGGCAACCATCTTTTGTTTCTTATTGGTTTAAGCTATACTAATCCAACTTATGCTGCTGCAATACAGCCAGCCACTCCAGTATTTACGTTTCTGTTGGCTGTAATGATGGGGTCAGTTTCTGTCTTATTAATTTCTATATGTGTGTGGGTCTGTTTTGTTAATTCATCTTTTCTGGAACACAAACACATGATTGCAAACATTTTTTTTTTTTGTTGCACAGAAATTTGTAGACTAATTTAATTCAGGTACACTAGGTCTGGGACATACAGTAATCGGTACCTTGATAAACTTATTCATGCAGTACAGAAAGAGTGAACCTGCTAAGATATGAGGGTCTGGCCAAGGTTGGAGGAACTCTTATCTGTGTTTTGGGTGCCATATTGATGGTTTTGTATCGTGGTCCAGCATTGATAGGATATACAGAAATGGACTTTGTTGCTCAAAGTGAAATAAGTGCCAAAGGTCAACCAGAGCCTTCTGGATGGTTAGTTGGTGGTTTAATGGATCTTGGATTGGATCATTTTCATCTGGGGGTTCTGTGCTTTATAGGGAACTGCTTGTGCATGGCTGCTTTCCTTGCCATTCAGGTACATTTCTTTTCGATATCCTTTAAATGATAATTGACTATAGCATTAAGGAAAAAAGGCTAGTGATCCATGTCACTTATTATCCCTATCACCCATTTATTAGGCCCCAATTTGCATCTGTAATACATCCGTGATAACCCCAATAGTTCTTACACTAGAGGAATTTTCCTTTTCACAGATTTCTTGGCAGTCCATTTTTTTTCCCCTCCACCTTTACTGATCCAGCTAAAAGCGTGTGGGCTTTTGATAATTTTAGTTCCTTCTTCTAAACTCTTTTCATTTCCTAAGTTGTTCTCTGAACAAGGTTTGCTTTCATATAACCCCCCCCCCCTTTTTTGGGCTTTTTGGGGGGAGGGATGTGATTCATATGACCATTTTACTTTATATTGTTGAGATTCTTTTCAAGAGTAAGGCTTTTTCTTGGCATATAATTATCAATAGAATTGATACTAATTACCTGCTGCATATTGAGGGTTTATCAAGGGTTGGTCCCCTTATTTCTTCATTTGTGTTTTCAGAATTTTGAAAAATATAGTTGCATATTTCTCACAATTCCTTTGCGTGGAATACATAGAGTGAGTTACTTGACGAGCTATGGATTTGCATATAAACTGTTGCATTGAGGTGCTGTATTCCCCCTTTTTATATTAATTTGAAATAAAGATAAAATTCGTGTTGTGCTTAATTTGCAGTGTTATAGCATATTTGATTGGAAGGAATGATTACAATAATAAAAATTGGTTCATCGAACTGCACATGCCTTATGAAAGTTTTGTTAATATGTTATTTTGTTAGATACCGGGCCACTCATGAATTAGGCCTTAGTTGTAATTGCTAAGTATGTGAGATAAGAGGGAATGATGGGCACTCTTGTGTAACAAAACTGCTGAGTCAGCAGTAAGATAGTGGGGGAGGGAGATAGAATGTGATTCTGTTATGATGTGTGGCAACTGGGGGGAAAATACTGATATATATACTGCTAGGGGGAAATTGGGGGAGGTAGGCTGAATATTGGGAATAGGCTTGGGAGAGACTGAGCTGCTATAGTGCTCAGAAACTTCCATTTCAATTTCATGCTGGCTTTGTATTTTCTTCTTCTTCCTCAAATGATCCACACTGGCTCATCTTGAGGGTGTTAATAATACACTCAGTTTCTTCTATTTTCTGGTTCCTATTTGTGATTTCTATCATATATGTTGGTGTTGTACTTCAAAACATGATAGGGATGATATTGAAATGTTTGATATTCAATTATTTTATATGTGAAATGTGTGGTATGTTTAATTATTATAACGAATTATTTTCAGGCGCCATTATTAAAAAAGTATCCTGCAAACCTATCTGTCACAGCATATTCATACTTCTTTGGAGCTGTACTGATGGTGACCACATCAATCTTCGTGACTAATGAGTCAACTGACTGGATGTTGACACAATCTGAAACAGTTGCCGTTATTTATGCTGTGAGTCAATAGAATTTTTTATCAACCTTTGAGCCATTATTATTTATTGCTGATCATTTTGGTCCATTTCCCTATTCATTGTTTTGCGCCATTTTATTCTTGAACACATTTGATGTCAGTCATTTTGTGTTTCTGTAATGGAGGCCATTCTCACTTAAGGAAGTATGTAGGAGTCAATCTTGTGATGGTACTACTACTTTTATCCTGGTGCTTCAAGTTATGCGAGTGAGGAAAATGCAAAAATGTTGATCTTGCATGCAGTTTTATGAATTTTCCTTAATTTTGGCTTTTAGATTTAATTTTGATCTACTATTAGTAAACAGAGTAGTAAACTATTTGCTAACTATATGGTGCCACCTGTTAAATAACTGTGACAAGGTTTTGCTATAAGTGAAAATCGTTTATTAAAATGATATAGCACTTTATTTTTACTTAATAGCATAAAGAGTTTCACATTGCCGGTCAATCAAATTTAAAGTCTTGAACTTTTGACTCTAATTTCAATGCTGAACATGTTTCTGTTGGCAACTCATGGTAGACCTTAAAAGAAAAGTTCCTATTCAAAATCTAATTGCATCTAATGATTGCAAAAAATTTTAATGATTGTATGCTACTTTGATTACAATTATTTTGTCTATGTGCACGGGTGACTAAAATTCTGTTTTGCTGATGATTGCTTAGACACTGTCATGCATATGTATCTATATCTGAATGTATTGTGTTTGTGTGTGTGTGTGTGTTTGATGTTAAGAATGAATGCATTAGAGAAAAAGTTGGAGTAATGCCTATTGTGTAAAAGATGGTTAAATCTCGCTCTGGATGATTTGGGCATGTATAGAGAAGGCTTGTAGAACCCTAGAACCCTAGTGAGGAGAGTCAATCAAATGAAGGATAGTCCAATAGTTAGAGATAAAGGGAGACCTAGACAAACCATCGGTGAAACTATTGAAAGAGATTTTGATTTTAATAATTTGAATGTAAACATAATTTACAATAGGACACTATAATATTGTCTAATCCATGTAGCTAATCCCCTATCTAGTGGGACAAGGCTTAGTTGTTGTTGTGCGTATGTATTTATGTTTCACAAAGTCACTAAGCAAGTTTCTGTAAATCGATTACAACTATAAGACATTTTTAATACTAGTCAGATTTTATATCTACTTTCAATAAATTATTTTGTAGGATTTTTAACTTGTAACTGCTCACAAATGTTTTCCTTGTTTGTGCAGGGAATTATTGCATCTGCCCTTAATTATGGACTCATTACATGGTGCAACAAGATCTTAGGGCCAGCAATGGTTGCCCTTTATAATCCACTTCAACCTGGGGCTTCCGCACTCCTGTCTAGAATTTTTCTTGGAAGTCCAATTTACATGGGAAGGTACATCCTACTACTTCCCATTGATGCTTTGTTCAATAGGTAGATATAAGCTTGCGTGCCTTGTTATTGCGAGCACGAAAAGAGCACAAAATACTTCATTTTTCAAAGAAGATTTTGTTAGGACTTAATCAGATGTGTTATCTAGCTGAGCTTACTTAACTCCCCCACTATTTGGCACTGAGACAATTTTGTTGTTACAAGTTTCTTATTGTTCTCAATTTTTTTATCCATGACAACAGCATCATTGGGGGATCTTTAATCATTACTGGTCTGTATGCGGTTACTTGGGCATCATATAGAGAAAGACAAGCAGCTGCTGGAGTTATTCCTCATGGCTCTTGGGTCTCTGATGACAAGAGTTCATACCAGAGAGGTCTCATGTTCTCAGGTTCCCCCAGCATAACCCCAAAGCCTTCGGATTAACAAAAATGAACTATGGAATGCCTTGTAAAATGTCTCCTGATTTTTCGTTCTCTTACTGTCATCATATATACAGATAGCTGTTTTGAAGAATTGGTACTCAGAGAATTGACATTAAAAAAAAAAGAAAAAAAAGATGAGTATATTTTCGAATCTGACATAGTTATCTTTCATATAAGAATTTTTTTTGCAAAAAAAAAAAAAAAAAAAAAAACCTTAGAAGTAAAATCACTGAGGTTAAATATTCGTAAAAAAAATGGTATTAAACTGACTTTGATTGTATACGGTAAAAAGCGATAGTGTTATAGGATGGTATGTTTATATTTTATTTGAGTAAAATTTTGGATAAAATATAGTTTACCTCTTGCAATTTTAATTCACTTGCACTTTGCTCTTTGGAATATTAAAAGGTGTACTTTACTCCTTTAGAATTTTACTAGTGAAGTATAAAATCAGTTCTTTTCAAATGTCATTTAAAGAATTAGTTGTGTTATGTCTGAAATGTTAATGACAAATGATGTGTATTCTATTCTTAAAACAGATTTGGACCACTGTCTGAATTTTATTGTCATAACTCTAAAGTAGACCGCTTATTGTCTTCATATGAACTATTGTCAAATTTCTCTTAATATTAATAACATTAATTGAATTGATTACTAGAATCATTTTGCACTGAACTTTATAATAGTATAGTTATAAACTTATAATTAGATTTGACTCTTTAAAAAGAAGATGAAAAGAACAAACGGAGCAAATGATTTAAATAAAATTTGAAGAGAAGAGGTGTAAGTTGTACTATTTAATTTTAAAAAGTAAATTATTCCTTCTAAAATCTTAACGGGGAAAATATAAGTTTAAAATTAAATTATCAAACCGAAAATTTATTGGCGTGGTAGAGGGTGGAGAATAAGAGCTGGAAGGACAAGTAACAGTGAAGGAGTGACCAAATGTTAAACTCTAATCAAAGACACACTAAAAAAAGGCCAATTGGCCTCTCAAGACAATTCTTAATTTCTCGTAGATCATAAAATCTTCTTCTATTTTGAGTAGGCAATGAAAGCAAAAAAGGTTTAAAGTAGATTTCATTCGTATCTTTTTCGATAATTTAATTTTATATTTTTATACTTTCTAAGTTTTGGTCCTTTTATTTTTACTTACTTAAGTTTTGATCTTTATAACTAAATATGAGTCTTTACATGCTTTTTGCTTATTTGAATTTTATTCTATATTTTCTATTTTCTATAGCTAAATGTTTTTATTTTTCATAAAGATTTGATCTCTATATTTTAATTTACCAAGATATTAATTCCTCAAGAATCAAAACTTTAATAGTAAAAAAGTATACGAATTTATACCAAAAAATTATAAAAATTAGAACCTACATAGTGAGAATTGTAGGACCGAAGTCCGCCTTAAAACTTTCTTCAACAAAGAACTTTATGTTTTCAACAAGCGAATATCATTCCAAAATCTTATATTCGGATTTTCCGACGTTCATTTCATTAAGCACCACCACAAGCCAAATTTAATTCGCAGTCATTATCCTTAATTGGTAATAGCAGATGCCACATTGCCACCTTCTGGGTCTGGCTTCTAATTTAAAATCAATATAGCAATTTAAACACAGGTCCACACACACACACACACACATATATATATATATATATATATAACAGAAGTAGCACAAAAAGGAGGGTCTCGTAAGTCGCAGCAACAAAGATGTTATGTGCAAAATATGTCCATTTGGTCCATCTAGCCCATTCATAGAACAAAACACCTAAAAAACTCAATTTTTTTAAAAAATAAAACTTATTCTGACAAAAAAAAAGTTTATTTAATATATTATTAACGTAATCTTTTATATTATTAATTAATTATATATTATTATACATACAATTAAAGTGATTATTGTAATATTTTTAACAAATTTATAATACATTATAATAGCTTAATGTAGCCCATTCATCGAAAAAAAAAAAAACAGAAACAATTTTTTTAATAGGAAAAACAGAAACGAATTTAAATAGAAAAAAATTAACTGTAATATATTATTGATTCAAAAAACAAAACAATAAAAAGTTTTAATAAATTAATTTTAGTATATCATTGATATATTAATTACATCATTCTTCCTTTTTTTTTTTTTTGATTCATACATCATTCATTAATTATGTATTATTATATATATGTATCTAAAGTAATTCTTATGAAAAAAAATAGTTATTTTTGATAAATTTATAATTAATACGTATTACATTATAACAGTACAAAACTTTGGATCAAAGTCAAATTAAAAACGCACACAAATTTTATTTAAAAAAAAAAAATAGAAACCGATCCTGTCCTTTTGTTTTTGCTGCTTTCGACCTAACCAAAACGATCCACAGATCCTTGAACAGCAGAGAGGGATCTGTGTAAACTCTATTCCTTCTCTTCACTCTGCACTTTCCCTCTTCAAACTCCAACACGAAGATCTCCAACAACACCAAAAACCAACAACAACAACTTTCACTAATTTGCATTTTCCACCCCCTAAATCCCACTATATTTTCATTCAGCTCTCAACACAACACAACAGCCACTATGATGCAGCAACCAAATGCCGCATAATCTTCCAACTATAAAAAAACCATGGTCTTCGGCAAGAACAACAAGCACAACAACCTACGAATCTCCTCTTCCCTTCAGGATCTCTCCTCGTACCGCCATCTCAATGATCCCCACGACAACCATGATCCTGCTCTCGGGTCAGATCCTTCGGATCCGACCCATTTGAAGAAACCCCATTACCTCCTCCAAAGAGAACCCTTTGTTTCCAGTTTCTCAAAAACAAAGCCGGTTCAGGGTCCGAACCCGGTTCGCAGAAAATGGGTCAGGTCCATCACACTCTCTCTATGCCTAATTTTGTTCATTTTTATGGTTTACATGGTTGTTAGTTCAATTTGGCATAATGGGTCAGGGAATTACTATGTTGTTCTTGATTGTGGTAGCACTGGTACTAGGGTTTATGTTTACCATGCTGAAATTGAGCATAAAGAAGATACTAGTCTTCCAATAGTTGTGAAATCAATTAAGGATGGTTCGGGAAAGAAGAGTGGTTTGATGAGTGGGAGAGCATATAATAGGATGGAAACTGAGCCTGGTCTTGATAAGTTGGTGCACAATGTGTCTGGCTTGAAGGGTGCATTGAAGCCGCTTGTTAAATGGGCGCAGAAGCAGATTCCGGAGCGTGATCATCAGAGGACTTCGCTGTTTCTTTATGCTACAGCTGGTGTCCGGAGGCTGCCAAGTGAGGACTCCAAGTGGTTGTTGGACAATGCTTGGAATGTGCTTAAGGGAACGCCTTTTGTGTGCCGCAAGGAATGGGTTAAGATCATCACAGGGACGGAGGAGGCTTACTTTGGATGGATTGCGCTTAATTATCATAGTGGGATATTGGGTGTTAAGCCAAGGAAGGCGACTTATGGGGCGCTTGACTTGGGGGGTTCATCATTGCAGGTTACTTTTGAGGGTGAGAAGCAGCTGAATAGTGAGACCAGCTTGAACATTAGGATTGGATCGGTGAACCATCATCTCACTGCATATTCACTTGCAGGGTATGGTCTTAATGAGGCGTTTGACAAGTCTGTGGCACATCTTTTTAACAAGGAGTTTACATCCAAAAATGTGGATCTGGCTAAGCGGAAGGTAGAACTTAAACATCCTTGCTTGCAGAATGGGTATAAGGATCAATTCACTTGCTCTCATTGTTCTTCTAGTAAACATGAAGTAGAAAGCCCTAGAATTAATGGGAAAGTATTGGATAAAAAAGGAGGATCAGGAACTCCGGTTGTGCTCATTGGTGCTCCAAATTGGCAGGAGTGCAATGCACTTGCAAAAGTGGCTGTCAATTTGTCTGAATGGTCTGATCTCAGTCCGGGACTTGATTGTGAAGTGCATCCATGTGCTCTGCGTGATAATCTCCCTCGCCCGTTAGGCAAATTTTATGTGATTTCTGGATTTTTCGTGGTGTACCGGTTTTTCAACCTAACTTCTGAAGCCACACTTGATGATGTATTGGAAAAGGGCAGGGATTTCTGCGAAAAAGGATGGGAAATTGCAAAGAACAGCGTTGCTCCTCAGCCCTTTATTGAGCAATACTGCTTTAGGGCACCATATATTGCATCACTGCTGAGAGAGGGTTTGCACATTACTGATAAGTATATAACTGTTGGCTCTGGAAGTATCACTTGGACACTTGGGGTTGCCTTGCTGGAAGCTGGGAAGGCGTATTCCGCCAGATTTGGGCTTCGTGGTTTTGACTTGCTCCAGACGAATATAAATCCTCTCATTCTTATTCCCATTTTGCTACTTTCTTTCATTCTCCTACTTTGTGCTTTATCATGTGTCGGCAATTGGATGCCAAGATTTTTCCGGAGGCAATATCTTCCCCTTTTCAGGCATAACACTGTGTCCACTGCATCCGTTCTTAATATCCCATCACCTTTTCGGTTCCAGCGGTGGAGTCCTATGATTTCTGGTAAGCTATTTACACAAATGATTTCTGATGAGTCAATAAATTTTACGTCTGAGCATGCCACAACTTAAAAAACAGATGAATCTATCTAATTATTTATAGTCATCGTCATGTATTCCATTTCACCAGCAGATGTTTTCTAATGACACCATAAATTTAATGCCATGAAGTTGAGGCAACATAAACAACAGATGGCACTATCTAATTATTTATTGTCATTGTCGTGTATTCGTTTGGACACTAAATGTACACACTAATTCCACAGCTGTATTGGACCTAGGATGAAGCGGAAAATGGTCTCCATCAGCTTTTCTCAAATGTATTCTTGATTTGATTATCTCATGAATGATATTTTTGGGGAGTTTTAGATACAAAGATGAACCCTTATCTCATTAGATAGGAAAGAGATGAACAGATGGGGATATTGTTTAAATATATGCAATCTTATTCTAATATCTATGGTTAAGAATAGATACTTGTGTAGAGCAAAAATATCTTTTTGTTATAACTTGATCCCTTGTTTTGGAAGAGCAATGTCACAGCCTTGCTGGATTGATATGGCCAGTATGTATCATTTATATTTTAAATTTTGTTACAGAACAAAGATATCATTATAAGAGCTTGAGTCACTCAAGCATTATTAGTCTAAATTTGTAAATGAACCCTAATTTATAAAAGTTCACAAAGTTTTTTTTTTTTTTTCCCCAAAGAATTGCTTTGTTGTTTCTATCTAGTGAAGTAACCTGCACTGCTTTGTATATTGCATATTTAGAGTTCTTTTGCTCTGATCCGGTCATTTGCCAAAAAATTCTTTTAAATTTGCTTTCTTCATCAGATACATAACATTCCATGGAAAACTATGGATAATTATGGCATGCACATGAATATGATTTGATTGCTCATCTCAAATTTAATCCTCTTGACTTTTTGTGAATATCAAATTCATGTTTAGGGCCAGCCTTTGGCGGGCTTTGGCTTTGAACTGAACAATCCCCCTATTAAATTCCATTTATTCAATAAGTTATAGTACTATAACCTATGATCATAATGCAACAATGCTTGTAGTTGTAAGATGTGCATCATGTACTTTATTGTGGTCATTTTCAGTTTATTCATACAATACAGCTGGGTTGCTCCTTTCAGATGATTCTGATGTTCTTGCCTTGTCTGATTTGTGTAGCTAACCCCACTTAGTAGGACATGACTTGGTTGTGGTTGTATTTAGTGTTGGTCTGATGGTAATATTTCTTTATGATAGAACCTTGAATGCCAATATTCCTATGGTATTTGCAGGGGATGCAAGAATAAAGGCGCCACTCAGCCCAACAATTGCAGGTTCACAAGATAGACCATTTAGCCTTGGGGTTGATAACGGTGGTGGCATCCAGCTTGCGGAATCTTCCTTTTACCCTTCAGCTAGTAGTGTCTCACATAGTTATTCCTCAAGCAATTTAGGGCAGATGCAGTTTGACAGCAGTAATATAGGCACCTTCTGGACGCCCCACAGAAGTCAAATGCGTCTGCAGAGTAGGAGATCACAATCTCGAGAAGACCTGAATTCCTCATTGGCTGAAACACACATGGTGAAGGTTTAGGGCATCAACTTCTGGAAACTTCGGTATGATTGCACTAATATCTTCTCTAAAGTTACATTTTTTATAGACAAACCATTTTTTCTTGACTCTTGCTTTATCAATTCTACATACTACACAGGCATTCTTTTCTGTAATATAAGAATTGGTTATAGGTAAGTAATAGTAAAGCAAATGCATATTCTTTTCAGATTTTTGTTTCTATATTTTTCAAAAGTTAGTACTAGTTCCTTACCTATACCAGATAAGATTTCCACCCATTTCTCCTATACCCGTAAATACTGGGCTGCACTTGCACATGAGCAACAAATTTTATGGCTGGATATGAATTATAAGCCAAGCAAATTGGACTGCCCAAGATGAAAATTTTCTGCACATTGATTTAGCTTGAACATGTTGTCACTGTATTGTCATCATTAAAGACACATTTCCATAAAAGGGGTCTCTCAGAGTCCCTTCTATATATGTTATTTGTCTCTTAAATTTCACCGCAAATTGTAAGAGATTTATACATGTCCCAGCATTTCAGTTTTTGTCATGTTGATGACTGGGGGCTAAGGAAGATCTGGCCGGATTGTTTTTTTGAATCGAACTTGCTTTCCCTGGATCTCACTTCTGAACTGACTTCCTCCACAAATTGCCTAGCACAAACAAGTACTCTTGTTCCATCATTCCTTACCAATCTCCTATACAGGCTATTGTTGTTGCACTTCAGAACTGTACAGTCTTGGCGTGAGCTTAAGCGTTCAGATTTTATAGTGAAGCATCAAAGTCTAACAAGCACCGAAGCATTTGTTTCATGAAGCTGCTGAGATCAATTGATTTTGTGACTCTTTTGTGCATACCATTTTTAAGACTAATAACACGACATTAGTGCAAATGATCTCCACTTGTTGACTGATGACTGAGGAAAAAAAACTTGGGAAGTTGTAAAAGTTAAACCAAGGGGAGAAGTTGTAACATGGTACAATGCTCATGTATACGTCAAATAAGTTATAATCAAGTTGCAACTTGCACGCAACTTAACACTTTAAAATGACAACGGTTACTTTCCACTTGAAGTAAAGCGTTCCGTTTGAATATTTATAAAGCAAAGAGCATTGCCATGACTTTTAGTATATTGATTTAGATGTTTTGTCTCTCAAAAAGGTATAGCTCTATGTACCCCAAAATGAAAAAAGGTATAGCTTTATGCTAGCCAACTCTATTTATCATTGTGAATGAATGTAGAATTGCTTTACGTTTTGGCGAGCATTAATTTATCTTCAAGAAAACAAAACTCGTGATGAACAAAATTAAGTCTTGGCATCTTGAGAATATGCCGTGCACGTCGCAATTGAGACCTCTCACTCTCAGAAATATCCAAGAAAAGTGGATCGTATTGCAGTAGACGACTCTATGGAAAATCCAATAAAGTAGCATTGACACCTTAAAAACTTTTCTCTTTTTTTTTTTTTTATTGGTTTAATTTTTTAATCTTTTACAGTTTATTTATTAGCTTCCTAACTTGATATTAACTATATTTTTACAAATTGTATTAAAATATTTATTGAATTTTTAAAAATATTCAGCTTTGAAAAAAATTAATGGCTAATTGATTCGACCACCTAAACTGATCGATTTAACTAGGATTTTAATTGACACAAGTTGGTTAAATTCTGAATTTGGATGAGACTCTAAATTACGGTTAGACTCATTGAATCATCCAATTCAATATGGTTTTAATAACACTAGTTTATAATGCAGATAAAAAAAGAGAAACACTAGTTGATTAATGTCGTCAATTATCTCAGCGCATAAGCATGACATTCCAACAAGCAGAGTTTCTTCCATTTCCATACCCGCTTTGCATTGCATGTATAAACAGTAGCAAGTAACGCACTTATTCCATGCATGTCTATCAAACATCACTAACTAAAGACAAAGTGAAAAATAGAAAGAAGATAAGAAAACGAAAATATTTCCCTCATAATCAGTAACGAGCATTATCAAAATCGGCAATAAATGACCAAGGAAGTTGCCTCACCTTCTTCTACTCATGAAACTTAGGTTTGATTCATGAGTTAGTCCGATGATGGATCACATGTAAATAAACACACGGAACAAACTATACATCCCTCAACTTAGATTTATCTTTTTTCTATTAAAAATAAAATAAAATAAAATAAAGAGAGAGATAAATAGGGAAGAAATGAGCTTGAAGTCCCTCATAGTCATTGTGTCGAACAGATGAGAGGCCCTTCCCAAGAGAGCATAAAGTAAAATGCAATACAAGGGGTATATAGTGGCGACGTAACATTCTCAGTGGAGGAAGGTAGTCATGGATGAATGTTAGAAGCCACGATTATGAAGATGTGATAATGAATGAATAGCATAGAGAGAGAGAGAGAGAGAGAGGTGTGCTGTGTATAATAATATATTCAGGGGTCGGTGCGAAAGAGTATCTCGAGGAGTAAATGAGAAGAGAGGGAGAGCTTGAGGGAAAGGGAAAGGGATGCGGTGGAGGTGGAAGGGGAAGGAGAAGCAGGGCCACGTGGCAGAAGAAGAAGCACCACTTGAGGCGGAAGAGGCAGATTCAGACGCAGCCGCACCACCATCCTCCTCCTCTATGATTGCCCAAGTGTATCACACAAATACTACGGTTTCGGTTGCAGAGTGAGAATTTATACAGCTTACTTTGTCCGAAATTTTAACATAACTAATGCTCTTAGCTCATCACAAATTTTAACATGCTCTACTGATAATAAATGAATTTGATTGGATGATAGGAATTTTTTTTTTTTAACATTACCAACGTTTCAAGATTAAATCCATAATAAATTTTAGAGTGTTGATATTTGAACCTAGCAAAATAAATCATTGTAAAAAGACACTTAAAAAAGGACAATAGTGAGAGAAAGAATTTGACCTACAGCAATATACACTTACCACCTATGTTATATAGGTACAGTATTGATACACAAATGAAAATTATGTCAAACGTATGATACAGGTTCGTTATATATAATAATAAAGGTTTTTCTATCAAGTGTCTTGTGGGCATTGGTTAAGAAATTTGAAGTATAAAGTTTTTAGAGTTTTTAATGCATTTAGTATAATGGGAATTTAAGAAATTTACTATTCAATAAAAAATTTTCTACTTTAAGTTTCTTAATTAAAAAAACTCTAATAATAATAAAAATAATAATAATAGAGAAAATGCACAATTTAAACATAATAAAAAGAAGAGAATGAACAGAGACTCCAAAAACACAATGAAACAACCAAGAAGGACATAAAGAAAGGAAGCGAAAAAACATCAACGCATAATGTCGATTATCGCCAATGTTGCACATCGTCATCTTTGGGGAGCTACTGCTTGTGGTTGGTCCAATTGACAGGGAAACTCATATGCTATCACTTGTCCTCATCGATCGTTACTCATCGATGTTGCTAATGTTTGCCAGACAAACTATTTTGAAGGTGTAGTAGCGGTTCGAACTTTGGGTGATTATTGTTCATATTCTAAAGGTGGTGTCACGAGAACAAAAGAAGAAAATAAGCATAGGGTTCAAATTAACATCAAAATGACTATATTTTCGGTAAAATTGTACTCATCGTATTCAAGTTGTACCTAAATATTAAAAAATAAAATAAAATAAAATTTTATTATGTATTAAGCATAATTGACACGCGTTTGTATCTAGTATGGATACTATGGCTTGTGGGAAGTACCCATGCAAAGGAAAAAATGCAAATTACATCACTTTTGCTTTTCCAACTCCTACTTTGCTGCTCGACAACATTAGAATAGTAGCCTAGACACATACTATTTGCAAATGCTAGACATCATGAATTAACCATATTAACCAAAAAAAAAGACAAGCAATCCCATAATGCTTCTAACTCATCTACAATTTTATTTTCTAAAATTAGCTGCAAATTTTGCATTATTTATGAGTTGTTATATTCTACAACAATTGCACTAAACAATAATTTTTAATATATTTAATGTAAAAAAATAATAACAACAATGTAAAAAATTTGAAGTTACACGGCACCAAAACTAAATGCAATTGTTAATAAATATTAGCTTGTTTGATTTATCTTCTACTTATTTTTTCTACTAATAGATTATTCATAAGTATTTCTCTAAGTATTGAATGAATTTAAAGACATACCTTGACATTAAACTAGAGCAAACCTTTCTCTCAACCTAAATTTTCCATAAAGAAAAAAAGAATTAAGCTAAACTCAATTTATTTTTATAATATAATTATATAAATTATCAAATACTTATTTGCATTTAATATATTATTGGCCTACCATCGATTAGGTTAGTAGCTATTGCTATTTCTTTTTATCTATTGTCACTTCCACTTAGTAAACTTATTTATTGATCCTCTCTTCTAATAAAAGTGTATTGGCATCAAATTGTTACCACATATTTTTTTCTCTTGCCCGATGCATTAACAAATTATTTTATCCTTACTTTTTAACTTTTTAATTAACTCTTTTTCTTCTTGCACTTTTTAAACATTAAGTAAACCCTTCTCTTTCTTTTCATTTTTTTCTTTTCTTATTCCTCTTTGGTTTTTTCCTTCTTGTGTGTTCTCATCAAATTTTTAATGGGCTTCTGCTGTAATACACATCATTTTGTTCATTATTCTGCACACTTGAATTTAAAATTTTCTTGTGAAATATTATTATTATTATTATTATTATAATTAGTAATGCTAAAACATAATGATGATAATCATGTCATTATTTAATCAGAACAAAATTTTTATAAAGTTTTGTTATTTGAACATTTTTAGACACATTGCAATCGACACATACAAAAAAGTGAGAGAAAATCTTGTTTTTACCCCCATCATATTTTGCCTTACTGTAATCCTTACCAAATATAAATACTATAATTAAATTATAATATTATATTTAGAGGTTATCATAGATTTACTAAATTTTCTAATATAGTTACATAATATAGCCACTCTAAAATATCTATTATCACTCTTGTTTTGGTGGTTATTATTTGATTTCTCTAGAGCGCCCTTTACAAAATCTTAATGTATAACACATACCAATGTTTTGCCATCCGGTGTTTATATAATTTTTTTTTAAATAAGAAAAAAACATAGGATATTAGGAATTGTTACCAAAAAGTGGTTCTTGCAGTGAAAGTGGACTGCGATCCCAAACGAATTTTATCTACAATATCAAGGTTCAAATCCTAGAGTTATCATTTTCGAAGTGCTTTACCTAACTACCAACTTTGACCAAAAATTGCATGGTCAATTCCTCAAATCAGAAAACATATTAAGATAATGTGATGCATTAAATAATAACAAATCCATTTATTATATGTTTATTTAATAATTTTTAATCATATAAGCACTATGCTGAAAAAATGTATATATGTTGTATATTAAAATTTAGAGATTAATTTATATATACTAACAGTGTAAAACTACTTTACACTATCGACTAATAAAAATGCAAGGAAGTGCTAAATCATGATGGGTAATTATTTATCCTAATTTGTTACTTCTTTGCATATCTATTGGTTGACAGTATAAAATTATTTTACATTATTAATGCATATAAATTAGTCATTAAAATTTATTAGTACGCCTTTATTGTTAATCAATTTTACTTACTTTTTTTAAAAAAAAATCATTGCTATATTATTTGGATAATTATCATATCAAGAAAATTTTAAAAAATCAATATTTTGATCCAAATAATTATCTCAAATAAATTAATTAACAATACTTGTAATATATTAATTAATCATATCCAATCTTACTCAACCCATGCGTCGGGTTGTATATGGGATGGGCTAAGTTGGTTATGAGTTAGACATCGATTGAGTTGGGTTAGGTTGCATATGAGTTGAGTTAGGTTGAGTTGGATAGGTTAAATTAGATTAGGTTGGATATATGTTGAGTTGATTTAGGTTGGGTTGTATTAAATATGAGTTGAATTAGGTTAGGATGAGTTGGATAGCGGTTGAGTTGAATTGGATTTGCATGGGTTGGACCGGATTGAGTTAGGTTAGATATAGGTTAAGTTGGGTTGGATTGGATATGGGTTAAGTTAGATGGGTTGGATATGGGCTGAGAGGGCTAGATGTAGGTTGAGTTAGGTTGGATTTACATGGGTTTGGTTAGGGTAGGTTAGGTTGGATATGAACTGAGTATAAGTATGAGTTGGGTTTGATGTAGGTTGAGTATGGGTTGAGTTAGATGTGAGTTGGGTTAAGTGGTGTGTGGTTGGATATAAGTTAGGTTAAGTTTGGTTGGGTTGAATATGGGTTAGATTGGGATATGTTTGATTGGACATAGGTCGAATTGGGTTGAGTATGGGTTGGGTTCGATATGTATTGGGTTGAATGTGAGTTAAGTTGAAATGGGTTGGGTGGGTTGAGATGGGCTAAGTTGGGTTGATATTTGAGTTAGTTTAGGTTAGGTTGGGTTGATATGGGTTAAGTTGAGCTAGGTTAGATGTGGGGTTGGGTTGGATGTGATTCGAGTATGAATTGGGTTAGAAGTAACTTGGGTTAGGTTATGTCTGATTGGATATAGACTGGGTTGAATATAGGTTAAATTGGGTTGAATATGGGTTAGATTAGGTTGTGTTTGATTGGATATAGGTTGGGTTTAGTATGAGTTAAGCTAGGTTAGGTTAAATATAGGTTGTATTAGGTTGAGTATGGGTTTGGTTGAATGTGGGTTGAGTTGAAAATGGATTGTGTTAAGTATGATTTATGTTGAGTTAAGTTGGATATGGGTTAGAATAAATTGGATATAAGTTAGGTTGGGTTGGATTGAGTTGAATATAAATTGGGTTGAGTTTAGGTTAGGTTGGGTTGGTTTAAGTTTGAGTTGAGTTGAGTTTGGATTAAGTTCGGTATGTGTTTGGTTGGGTTGGGTTAGGTATGTGTTAGGTTAGATGTGCATTAGATTGGGTTAGGTTGAGTTTGGAATAGGTTAGGTTAAGTTGAGTGCGAGTGGGGTTGAGTTGGATGTGGGTTAGGTTGGTTTGGGATGAGTTTAGGTTGGGTTAGATGTAGGTTATGTTGAGTTGAGTATGGGTGGGATTGGTTGGGTTGGGTTAAGTGTGGGTTGGTTTAGGTTAAGTTGAGTTAAGTGTGCATTGGGTTGAGTATGGATTGGGTTAGATGTAGGTTGGATTTGGTTAAGTATGGGTTAGGTTGAGTTGAGCGTGCATTGAGTCGAGTTAGATATGAGTTGGGTTAAGTATTGGTTGGGCTGGGGGTGGATTTGGTTAGATGGAGATTGAGTTGGGTTAGGTTGAGTTGGTTTGAGTTGAGTATGGATTGAGTTAGGTTGAGTTGCATATGAGTTGGGTTGATTTGAGTTGAGTATGGATTAAATTAAATTTGGATTAAAGTTACATAAATTAGAATTAATTTAAATCAAATATAAATTAAATTAGATGTGGGTTGAGTTTTTTTTAGTTTAAGCTTGAGTTGAGTTAGATATGGATTGAGTTGGGTTGAGTTGGGGTTGCATTCGGTATATATTAGGTTGGGTTGAATTAGATATGTGTTAGGTTGGTTGTGAGTTAGGTTGAGTTTGGAATAGGTTAAGTTGAGTACAGGTTAGGTTGAGTTGGATATGGATTGGGTTAAACTTAGGTTGAGTTGGATACGAATTAGGTTGGATTGAGTTAAGTACGGGTTTGATTGGATGTGAGTTGGGTTAGGTTAGATATAGGTTAGGTTGGGCTAGGTTAGGTCGAGTTTAGGTTGGGTAGGATGTAGGATGTGTTGGGTTCTGATGAGTTTCAGTTTGGTTGGATGTGAGTTAGGTTGGACTAAGTTGAGTTCGGATTAGGTTGGATTAAGTTGAGGATGGGTTGGGCTGGGTTAAATTAACTAGTTGAGTATGGGTTAAATTTGGGTTGGGTTGGATGTGGGATAGATTGGGTTAGGTTAGATGTGGGTTAGGTTGGGTTGAGTTTGGATTGGGTTGAGTTGGGTTGAATATGAGTTGAGTTGAGTTTGGATTGAGTTAAATTGGATGTAGGTTGGGTTAAACTGGTTAGGTTAAGTTGAGTTGAGCGTACATTCGATTGGGTTGGATGTGGGTTTGGTTAAGTTGAGTTGAGTATGAGATGGGTTTAGTTTGGGTTGAGTTGAGTATGGGTTGAGTTAGATATAGGTTCTGTTGGGATGGTTTGAATTGTATATGCATTGGATTGGGTTTGGTTGGACTTGAATTGGGTTGAATATAGGTTAGGTTGGGTTGGATTAAGTTTATTGGGTTTGGTTGGACTTGAATTGGGTTGAATATAGGTTAGGTTGGGTTGGATTAAGTTTAGATTGGGTTGGGTTGAATTGAATATGCGTTGGATTAGGTTTGGTTGGACTTGAATTGGGTTAAATATGGTTTAGGTTGGGTTAGATTAAGTTTAGGTTGGGTTGGGTTTGGTTAGGTTGAGTTGAGTTAGGTTGGATGTGGGTTGGGTTAAGTATGGGTTAGGTTGGATTGGATGAGGGTTGGGTTGAGTAAGGTTAGATTGAGTTGGGTTGTGTATGGGTTGGGTTGAGTTTGGGCTGAATTATGTATGTGTTAGGTTGGATATGGATTGAATATGGGTTGGGTTGGGCTGGATTGAATTTAGGTTAGGTTGGATTAGGTTGGGTTAGGTTGAGTTAAGTATGAGTTGGAGATGGTTGGGTTGGGCTAGGTTAGGTTAAGTTGAGTATGGGTTGGATATGGGTTAAGTTGGGTTGAATATGGGTTGAGTTGGATTGAGTTAAGTGTGTGCTAGGTTTGATATGAATTGGGTTGAATATGGTTTGGGTTTGGTTGAGTTCGGATTGGGTTGGGTTAGGTTGAGTTGAGTGTGCGTTGGGTTGAGTTTGGGTTGGGTTGGGTTAAGTTGAGTTGAGTATAGGTTTGGTTAGATATGGATTGAATATGGGTTGGATGTGGGTTGAATTGAGTTTACGTTAAGTTGAGTTGAATATAGGTTAAATTGGGTTGGGTTGAATATGGGTTAGGTTGGGTTTGCATTGGGTCGGATGTGGGTTGAGTTTGCGTTAGGTAAGGTTGAGTTGGGTTATACTAAGTATAGGCTAGTTTGGATGTGGATTAGGTCGAATATAAGTTGGGTTGAGTATAAATTGAGTTGGATGTAAGTTGGTTAGGCTGTTTGGATATATGTTTGGTTGGATTAGACATGAGTTCAATTGCATTCGATTGGGTTAGGTTTGTGTGTCTCGGATATTGGTTAGGTTGAATATAGGTTGGGTTGGGTTACGTTAAGCTTAACCCAAGCTAACCCTATACTCAACCCATATCTAATCCTATCCAACCCAATCTATACTCAACCCAATTCAAATCATACTCAATTCAACCCAACTTAATCTATACTCAACCTAAGTTACCTAACCCATATCCAGCCAACCCTACTCAATTCATATCCAAACTAACCCAACCCAATTTAACTCATATCCAACCTAACCCAAACCAACCCATAGTCAACTCAATCTATATCCAACCTAATTGAACCTAACCCAACTTAATCTAACACATATCCAGACCAACTCAACCTAACCTAAACCAACCTAACCCATTACCAATCCATATCTAGACTAGCTCAACCCATATCTTGCCTAATCCATAACCAACCCCAACTCAGACCAACACAATTTAATCTATGCCCAACCTATAACCATCCTAACTCAACCTATAACAAATCCAATCAACCTTTTATGTAACCCAACTCAACCTATGTCCAACCCATAACCAATCCAATCAAATCTAGACCATCCTACATTCAACCTGACCCACACCAAACCTAACCTTACTCAACTCAACTCAAATCATATCTGACCTACATCTAACTTGCACCTATATCTAACCTCTTCCAACCCACACCAAAAGTAACTTAGCCCATTTCCAACCTATAACTAACTTAAATCAACCTAGCCTAACTTAACACATTCTAGACCAACCCATATCCAATCCAATTCAACCTAAACCATAAGCTCAACCTATACTAAACCTAAATTAAACCCTAAACTCAAACCACATCTAATCCAGGCCATCCTAACCTAATTTGCAGCAAGCCTAACTCAACTAATAGGCAATAGCCAACCAAACTCAACCCAATCCAACCCACACCAAATCCAATTCAACCTAATCCACATAAACCCACCAACACTCATTGAACCAACTCATTTCACGCTCAATCCAACCCATATCCAATTAGAGCCGTCAAAACAAGCTAGATTTGCCAGACTAGCCTGTTTACCTACCAAAAGTAGGTGAATTGAGCTTAAGAAATCTTGACTCGTTTAAATCAATTTATTTTTATCCTGATTCATTCAACCTAAAATTGGCTAGTTTGTTTATCCATTTATTTATTTATTTATTTTTAATATGAAAATTTGCCACTTTCTTATTAGCTCAACATAGCCAACATTCATTCAATCCATTACCCTAAGACCCTAAACAAACTTTCAATAAAGGTTTAGTGTCTTTTACATGTCTTAAAAATAAAGTCCAATAATAAAGATGATAAAATGGATAGAACCTACTGACTTGGCCCACTTAACTCGTAATTTTTGGCAATGTTGGTTAATATTTTCAATCCGTATAACTCGCTTCGCATGACTCACGGGTTATTTTCTTTTTTTTTTTTTTAGGTCTTCATTCTTTAATTAACTCTGCGCAACATTTGAGCCAAGACCAAGAGGCCCACCCACAGTACGCTCTAACACAACTCACTTTACTTAGATATCATACGCAACACGTTACACGATAAAAAAAAAAAAACTGACACTCACACTCAACTCAAAGCGATTCACTATTTAGGTCTCATATTCTCATATGCTCATCTCTCATCTTCCTCAACAGCAATCGGCAGCGGCTCTACACCCCATTTCTCTTTAATCCGGTGAGTGTGAGATTGAGGCATCCAACGACATCATTGCATTAGGCTAGTTAAGGCGTCTTCCTAGCGACAACATCCCAGTGGTGTAGAGTGGTGACGACAACTTGTTCTTTGGTAGCTTCTTCTTCTTTGGTTGTAAGTATGGATTAAAACAAGTTTTTATTTATTTTTTTTTGGACCCACCAACTTCTATAAAAATATGATAGGTTGGCATATTCATCCCATATTAATAATGCGGGTTGGCTTGCCTTGCCTTACGTAAAGCTTGACCCATGGCGGGTTGGTACATTTATCAATACTATCCAATAGTGTTTACTTGTCAAAACAAGTACAATAACTTTTTTTTGGGTCAACACACCAACACATTCATAGGGAGGGCAATGGTTCATACATCACAAATTAGGCTCTGGTTGATATCGAACTTGAGTGCAGTTAGTGAGAGGCGGATAATTTTACCATTAAACCAGGGCCTCAACTGCAAGTACAATAACTTTTAAAATTAACAAACAAACAAACAAAAGAGATTAATGGGCTAGCCTATTTAGACACGCGACCAACCTTAAATGTAGAGCCGTCAAAGTAGGCCGCAATCTGCGAGCCAGCTCGGCTCAACCCACAAAAATGGTGGATTGAGCCAACAAAATTTTAACTCATATAAAAATGGGTCAATTTGACTTAATTCGTATAATCCATGAGTTAAGTGGGTTTAGGGCGGGTTGGAAGTGGGTTGGCCATTTTTTGTTTTTAACAATTTTTTTTTTTTTAAAAAGTTAGCACTAGTAAGAAGTGATAGGTAATAATAACAAGTAATAACTATATTATGTGATGTATAGTATATAGTACCTTATAAGGTTGTTTAATTATTATGTTTGACTAATCTTAACCACTCATTGATAAGATTATAGGTTATTAATTGTTACTACTTTGGTAAATCTTTACTCGTTATGTTAAATTTTGTATGTTGTTCCCTCTATTTTGCATAATTTCTTTTCGTTTTTGTACAGCCAAAGTCTCTAATATTAGTATATATACAATCTGTTTAATTTTTTTAACCATTTTTGATATTTTTAATTAATTTTAAGATTTTTTTTTATTTTTTACTTTTTTTGGTGAGCCAGTCCATTTAACCCACCAGCTCGAGTAGGTTGAGCCAGGTAGGTTGAGCCGGGTTGATATTTTTATAGCTCATCAGAAAAGTGAACTACCCTGTATAACTAGTCTTGACACGTGACCCATGGTGGGCCAACCTGGCTAGCCCGTTTAACCCACCAGCGTGGGTAGGTTGAGCTGAGTTGGTATTTTTGTGGCTCACCAAAAAAGTGAACTAACTCGTATAACTAGTCTTGACCCGTGACCCGTGGTGGGCCAACTCGGGTGAGCTGGGTTGACCCACTTTGACAGCTCTACTTAAATGGATTAGGCCAATATATTTTCAACTTGTTAATACTTACTATAGTATTGCCTAGTCCATTTAACTTGTGGACTTAGACAAATTGGATTGACCCATCTGTCACCCCTACTTTAAACCTTCAACAAACCCCCACTCAATCTCCAATGCAATTAAACCCACACCCAAACCATGTTATTGCCAATATGTTAAATCATAATTAATAAGCATTTAAGTGCTTATATATTTTTTTTCCAACTCATCATTTTTTTTTTTTGGTACATTTTAATAAGTTAATTCTATGCTTATTTAATAATCTCAAGCATTCAAAAATAAAAAAGAAAGAAAAAAGAAAAGACAGCACTGTCATTTGGACTCTTAAAATATTAATTCGTTACCAAATTAGTTTCAAAAAAATATTTTATTAGTCTATAGTAGTTCAATAATAAATTCTATTATTATTAATAGATTTTATTAATATTAAAAAATATTTTAAAGATTAATTTATCAACATATTAATTTTTTCAAGATTAACTTATCATTATATTTTATTAATATGTTAATTATTAATATACTACAAATTAATAAAATATCTTTTAATTACTAATAGTTAATCTTTTGAGCGTAAAATTAGTATTTTTTTTAATATTAAAAAAAGGTCTGCTCCGTTAAAACTGGATCGCTGTGTAAGAGGGCCTTAATTCTTACCCTAGGCCTAGCTGGCCAAGACCCAGTGCAACAAACACTGTTGGTTTCTCTGCTTTGGCTTATGTTACCTTCCTCAACCTCCCACTAACCGCGCTCTGCTCCACAGCCATTGCCGGCGTCGCTCTGCTCCGGCCACCGCCCACCGGTGAGTTCATGGTCCCCTTCATTCGCTTTCCGTTCATTATGAATGGCTATAACGAATAAAACAAACGTTTCTCTTCAATCGCATTCGTATGTAGCTTGTCGAATTTAACTCAATATTACATTTTAATTTTTCCCCATTAATTAATTAATTAATTAATTATTTATTTATTTGTTTGCAGCGCTCAAATAAAATAAAAATTGAAGCCTTGTGGTTTTGAATGGCGCGGAGGATGGAGTGGGCGGCGAGGGCAGAGCACTTGGGAGGCGTACCCAGGAAGATGGTGATCGCGGCGGTGGGCGCGTTCGCCAAAACGGTGTCGTGTCTTATGAACAGCACCACCGTTCACAACGCCGACACACTCATCCGCCTCGTACATTCTAGAACCCCCGGCGTCCCCTTAATCACCGTCAGCAACCACATGTCCACGTCAGCCCCCCAACTCTCTCTCTCTCTCTCTCTCTCCTGCAATAAATTATGCAAATTTTGCGAGAAATTGTTAGGAGGTCTGGGAGGAAGAAAAATTTATTATTCGGTTTTATTCACAATTTGGCATTCCAGCTATTTCGTTAAAAATATAGTGGCAGTGGAAAACAGCGTTGATAAGTGTCAAATTGTAAATGAAATGGAGCAAAACTTTTTTCTTATGCTGAGAGCACATTAGAATATTTGTTTGTTTGTTTGTTTGTTTGTTTGTTTTTGGTTTTGAGGTTTTTGGAACCTGTCTTAGGTTGGATGATCCAGTTATGTGGGGATTCAAGGGTTTTCCCATATTTAATACCAAGTTAGCTCGATGGGTACTTGCTGCGGAAGATATATGCTTTAAGAATGCGGTGTATTCGTATATTTTTCGGGTTGGTAAGTGTAGTAAAGTCTCAAGTCAAAATGATTCGAGTTTCAGTTTTTCAATGTTCATGTGTATCGGGTTGCTTTAAGTTTTTTGTCAATTAGCTTGAATTTGCTTCATTATGTGTTTGCATTAGCAGGTTATTGTATTGAACCATTAGACATGTCTCTGTTATTTTATTGGTTTTTAAGAACATAATAAGTTAAGCATGGAATTATAAACTTCATGAATTCAAATGTGCTGAAAAGGTTTTGAATTTGTCTTTGTAGTCTACTGGTGTGTTGTTTCTAAAATGGTAACTTGCACAGGGAAATGCATACCTATTACAAGAGGTGGTGGAATTTATCAAGAGCACATGAATGAAGCTCTTGAGCGCTTAAATGATGGAGAATGGGTATCTATGTAACATTTCATATTTTTTCCCTCCATACAAGCTTAACTCTTTGATGATGATATTTTGGGTAATTTATGTTACGTATTGATTATTATGATCCTTTAAATGGATTACAGAGTACAGACTTCTGAAGTAATGTCTTCCTAAATTTTAGTTGCATGGTGAATCATGGTTGCATTTTTAGTGCATGAAGACAATGTCAATTTCTAAATACTTGAAGACAGTCAATTTCATCTGTTTCTTTGCATTGTGTATTTCTTCCCCCTAAAAAAATGCCCTCCTATGATGTGTTCAAAGCCAGTGATTTATTCATGACTGGCAGTTGAATGAATGTTATTCTCGAAAGGAGTACTTGTTCCACATGCAATGGATTGATTTTTTTGAGAACGATCTATGATCCGAATTAAACCTTTTATTCCCATGTTTTGAATTTTGAACATTGTTTTGATTCTTGTTCCGTAGTTTTGTAAAAAGCTACGCATGAGGAATTTACATGTCAGCACACCAATGCTAGGATTGGTTTTTTAGGGACATTTAGTTTAATGGAGAGATTTCCTTGGTTTAGGCTAAAGGAGGCCCAGTGCACAATCAAGTCATGGTAGGGAGGCTGTGATTTATATGAACGGATGTATATGAAGGGTAGATATTTGTTTTTCTCATGGGCAATGATTGGTAGTTGGGAATGGGAAACTGATCCAATAAGTGATTTGTTTTCAGTTTTTTCATTCAAGGTCAGATCTCGAAACAAACCCAGACCTCATTGGTGATTCGATGATCACCAAAGATAATAAGAAAAGCTCCGGCAGCCATTCTCTACCCATAGATAATAAGAAAAGCCTGACCACCTTTTTTCTATATTTTCATTTTCATGATATGCTTGATGCATTTATGAGCTGAATTTTAGAAGTGTATTGAGGTGGCAAAGAAGATGATTTTTTTATTGATTGTTTTGGTAGTGCATGGGTTGTAATTAGGTTTGTTTCAGTGACCATCGTACTTATTTCTGTTGCGTTGAAACAATGTAGGCGAGCATGCTTGTTTTCACCTTTTTTTTATTATTGAAGATGATTTTCATTTCATCATTGGGAAAGCAGGGTTTAGAATCACGTGTTTCTCATTGTGAAAAGAAAAGGATGATGATATGAAAGATGCCACTAGGGTTTGGTGGAAACAATGAAACAACTTTTGAGCACTTTCTGTTTTGATCAATCTCGAGATAAATTTTTACAAAACATTCTCCTTTAAGCCAAATACATAAACTACCTTTTCATTTATGCAAAAATGGAAACAGAAAAGACCTATGACTAGTATACCCTTGTATATTGTTTTTGTAAATGCAATTATTATAGAGGTCCATTCATGAAATTGATATGCCGCAACCATAAGAAAACTAGCTTCAGAAGCTATCTAAACATAGGCTTTAATTAGATGTTATGTTTTCATACCCAAATGAAAGTTCTCTATACTAGTTTTGATGACTCACTTTGGAATATGCTATTGCAGCTGCATACATTTCCTGAAGGAAAAGTGTATCAAGAAGATGCACCTATTAGGCGATTGAAATGGGGGATTGCTAGTCTAATTGTCCGTGCACCAGTAACTCCAATTGTATTGCCAATTGTCCATCATGGTTTTCAGGAGGTAACTCTCAGCATTTTGCTGATTTACTTATAAAGCTTATCTTTATAAATTTGGTCTAGTTCTAAAATGATTGAACAGTTGAAGGAAGTGCTCATTTTCTTGGTTAGAACATGTGCATAATAAATCATCTGATTTGGTTGAAATATGTTGTATGTTTATTTTGGTTATTAATGTTAGGTTCTGCTTATATTTCTAGGTGATGCCAGAGAAATTTATGTTTGGTAGACGGCCTCCTGTACCGTTATGTAATAAGAAAATTGATATAATTATTGGTGATCCAATTGAATTTGACCTTCCAACAATGAGGCAAATGGCTATTTCCCAGTCTTGTAATGGCCAATTTCCTACTATTGGGTGGCCAACCACTTCAGATGGTCTAGATGAAGCAGCACAGAGATGTCTCTACACAACAATTTCAGAACAAATCCGTGCTGCCATGGAGAGACTAAGGAGTTTTCATAAAAATTTTCTCAAGTCATAGGTTTAAACCTTGCTAAGCTCAGTTAGATCTTAATTTTGTATGATTCTTTGTTATTGTAGACTTGTAGTTGATGGTTTTGTGGGAGCTTTTAACTTGGTGTTCCTAAATCAAGTGCTATCAGAATACACTGAGATTCCTAGGGGGAGATGGGCTATCCTCCGTGTACAGCTCAAAATTAGATGGGCTAACTAATATTTCAAAAAACATTTTTTCAAATAAAATAAAATAAAATAAATCTTTCTAATTTTGGATGGATAATGGATTTTGATCCTTTGCAATTTTGTAGGGTGTCATGTGATGTGATGTAGGAGAGATAGAAATAAACAGCTGGGACTCACATTTTAGATGGGACCACAATTCAAGCGGACCGCATTGTTCATTTCTTTCTGTGTAATGTACAAGATCCTAATCCATGGTTTCATGTAATGTGCCATATCCTTTGTTGTTTATTTGTCCACACGGTACAGGTCCTATTTAATTTGCTCCCTTCTTTTGTGGTCCAGCTCGGCCCTCTCTTTTTGGCTGGTTAGTTTGCAACAAAGAGGGGAGAACAACGGTTAGCTTAAGAGATAGGATTAGAGCCATTAGGCTCTACAAATCTAATACAAATCTTGCAGCCAAAAATTTATACAGGACTTTGTAAGGTTTAATAATAAAAAGTTGTCTGATAGTGTGGGAGGTGATGTAAATATGGTGCTTATCATAGTCCTTAATACACGATAGAACTGTGTTCCAATTTACATCATATGTGGTAGCCCTAGACCTTACATGAAGAAATGCATATTATGTATAGAATAATTAAGGTGCCATTATTTCGTATAAAGTAGTCTATTTATTGATGATTTGATCATTAAAACAAATAAATAAAACTTGATCTAAAAGGTATAATGATTAAATCATGTTTTAGTTTTTCGCAGGGTTTTTACACCACAGTTTTTACAGTCAATTCAGATAACGATGATGATGACAATTTTTTTGCACCATGATTAGAGCACACAATAGACAGAGTATGTATAATAAACAAATATCCAATTTGATTTATTGTTTCTTTACGTTGTATATTAAGAACTTTCACATATGATGAAAATGTGGTTTACAGTTTTTGGTGTGCAATGTATCTATTTCTTTTGTAGATCAACTACAAATGCATGAATCTCTTAAATAACGTGTGAATTATTGTCTCTATGCCGGCTGATAAGTGGTTCTGCTTCGCCTTCCTAGATGAAAGCATTAACCTACAGGGATTTAAGTGCTGTAGAGAAAATTTTGGTGTATAAGGTTAAGGTGACAGGCTTCCAGGCTGTTTAGATATTTCGTTGATGGCCTTGGCGAGCTTCAATATCGGTAATGCTACTCACATACATGTATATAAATATAAACTCGCATATTTGTCGTTTTCACCATCTTATTATAATCGCTCCAAGCTCACCATAGTGGGCCAATTTGGGCTTAAGTCAGATTGATTAAAGTATAGTAAACTTTAAATACTAATCGTTTAAGAAAAAGGTCCAAGCTCATTATTATAAGTTGTCTATTTGTGCATTATTCATTGATTAAATTGCAACTCTTGTGACAAACACCAATGAACAGTGAAGTGTTATATCCCTTTTACAGTTTGACTGGATTCCCTTCCACTAATTAATTGTTCTGATTGCCCCAAAAGCTACAATGATAACAACTCATCATATCAGCTACGTACTATCTTGTTTTGTAGTATACATTTTGAAATTGGGAAACTTCAAGAGATTTTGGCCAATATGTGGTTAAGAACCTTGTTGTTAACTACCTATGGGCTGTGAGCTTGGCACGATTGTGTCCACGAGCATCTATTTCGATCTTTCATGAATAATAACACGATTCGATCAAATGGAAATTTGATTCATAAGAGGCATATTACCGTAAATGTCAATAATTTCCGACCTAAACAATTAAGTGGAGCCAATGTGTAGCAAGCCAAATCATTAATACAACGGACTGAAGTAGCCGTTTTAACTGAATCTTGTTCCTCCAAGAACGGAAATTGACATTTATATATGAATCATTTCTCATTGATTAAAATAAGGGTGGTATTTTCTCATCGATACTTTCTTCCTCTGTTCAAATGAAAGTCAAGTTTTACTAACAAAGAAATTTCTCAGTTGTTACCTAAAGTTACCTTTGCAACTACTTCTGATAATTTCTAATAAAGTTTTGTTTCTATTAATCGCTTATTGCAACTTGGTCCACCCAATTGAAGAGTAAAGATTGCTCCTCAACTTTCTCATGCATGTCTTAATTGCCAAAAGAGACCCCTCCTAGATTGCACTGCTCTCTGGTTGTTGGTAGAGTAACTTCTAAGGCTGCCTTTCATAAAGATCTTTGATAATTTTTTTTTTCTTTTTGTATAAAATGGAAAAAAAAAAAGGACGAATAGTGCACAATATTGCTCAAGGGGGTATGAAATACTCAGTCAAAGTGGCCATTCTCGTGAATCATATAACTGCACATTAATTAAACCCATGAGTTTCTTTCACTCTCTGCAATCTCTGGAAACTCTTGTTTTTAATTTGTCTACATTCCACAGGCCCTAGCCGGCAACCTTGGGAATTTATTTGCCGCGTGCAACTTTGGCTGTTAAGAAGAAAGATCTTATTGTAATTAGTTTATTTGCTTGCATTTTGGCTCTTTCGTTTTCTGAACTAGTCCATTTCAATCTGCCTATTCATTTGTATGCATGGATATGGCCCTCTATAATTCTGTTGAATTGAATCGTATAATGCATTTGGCGACAAGTTGAATAATAGTGAGAATAATTAGTCAATTACCTATATCAGTGACTTGTAGAATAAGACATCATAAGCAACTACTGAGTAAAGCCTGCAGCTCCTCTGAGTAATACCCTCCCTTGCTCTTTCTTCATTTTTAGACTAGAGATCATAAGAAAAGCAATCGATATTATTTTAGCATGTTAAATTGAAATTTTGTTTTCTAAAATCTGTTGAGATGTGGAAAAGTTACCATGTTCCAGTTACTATTTATCAGAAGATATGGTGATGAAGTAACTGAGCCGTTTGCATATATCAATAAATAAGTGGGTGGTTGAAACATTCAAAATTACTTTAATAACTTTGGATTACGATTGGAAAATTTTGCTCAAAATTTGAAAATAAAATTTTTGGTGACGCTTCAATAGCTTCGAATATCATCTCCTTTGATGCTGCTAACAAATACTTAAAGCCATTAAAAAGCAACATATTAAACACAAATTTTATCACCTTAAATCGTTAAAAGAAAACAGGATCTACAGCCTCAATTTTAAGGCCTTATATCATGTTTAATTTAACTTTTGAATTCACAAAATTATGGTTTAGACAAAAGTTATGAGAGACAAACTCATAACTTTTATCTGAATTACGGTTTAGAACTTTATAAAAGTTAAGCTAAACATATTATGAAAAAAATTCTTAGATGCTTACAAAAATAAGAAAATATTGTATTATGTATCATTCATAGCTGAACATACCAATTTTGTAAGCCATTATTATCTCCTACTTCATTATTATATTTTAAATGTAATAGGTGATGTGTTTACCTAAGGGTAGTGGAAAGCACAATCCTTTTCTTACTATCCAAGAATATTTTCATCCCATAACTCCTGCTAAGTTATTAGCATGCCTTTTCTATTATTATATTATTTTCCCGCTTTCGTCTTTTGTCGTTGGTTATCATATTTTCAGGACTAGTAACCCCTCAATAATTTCTTTTGTATCTCATGCATAACCCCACAAAACATTGAACTCATATGTTGTGTTATGGAAAAAGTTTCGGTTTTCTGCTTTTCATAATTTGCTGGATAAAGAAAGCTACGAGACGGTTAGATGGTGTGATTGCCAGTTAAAAAAACACTTCGGTGCAAAATCAATAATTATGCATAAAAGGTGTCAATTCTTAGAAATGTGAGATTATCCCAAAAAAAAAAAAGAATTATTGGTAATTTATGTTTTTCTAGATATCAAAATAGAAGTATAGACAAAATTATTGGATTCATAAAATTAATAAGAGTTAGATATAATGATAAATGAGCTACATATTCAGAAAGAGGACCAAAATTCAAATTCTGGAAGGATCTATTAATCGCAACAATACCTAATAATAGAGATTCCTTAAAAATTAAAAAAAAAAAGATTGTCGAGAACGTAGAGAAATATTTCTAATAGTTGAATAAGAATTTAAATAAAGAGCCTTCAACTTCATATACATTATTTATGATACACAAGATGAACAGCACACAACTTGCAACTTAAAATTGAAGGAAAAATCTAAAACAAAAACTAATATGACAGGCACTTTGAGAGCGTTAAGTATTGGTAAAGAGATGACAGTACAGATTTAGAGTGAGACATTGAAATTTTCGGTTGAATTCAGAGAAGATACATGCAGATGGTAGGGACCTACACAACTAAGGTGCAATGTCAAAATCCAATAGGGGCCACATCGTTTGGAAGGAGGGAGAGACGGTGCTGGTGCTGCCTTGTTAGTGCTGGCAACACCCTTCAGCTGGAAAGTCATGACTCACTTAGGACGAATCTTTAGAAGGACAAAAGGGGCGCAAAGCTTGTGGGTCCAATGTTAGCTACTTCAAATTATGTACACATGATTTCTGGTTTGTGCTTGTCCTTGTGGAGAGTGGCAGGGTAGCAACATTTTTTTTAAAGAAAAAGAAAATAGCATGCAAAATAATATAGCAATATAATAGATAGAAGATTTATATCTAAAAAAAAAATTTCAATTAAAGGAAGATGTTAATTTCATAGGATTAATGTTTTATGAAAGTGTTTAAGTTTAGTAATATGATAGGAGGAAGTTTCTTGTTTTTTAATTTCAACAAAAAGAAGATGCGAGTTCTATAGGATTAATTATTTATAAATGTGTGATTTTTTTTAAATATAAGTTGGTTTATTTAGTCAATCTTCTGCATTATATTCTGTCATTACTTAAATTTAATTTTTAAGTTCCTTTATCAAAAATCATTTATAAATTTTTTTTGAATTTAAAAGCTATCTTAATCTAATTAAAAATAGGTCCTTTTTATCTTAAAATCAATGTTATAACAAAAGTATAATTTTTTAATGATAAAAATTATTATATATTATTATGTCATTAAATATATAACTTTATAATATATTATTAATTATTAATAATAATATAAAATTTATATTTATAATTTATTAAAATTGAAACCCTTGACAAAAATTATGTCTACATATAACGAATCGCAGTTGCTGAAGTCGCATCACTTAAATTTGACAAGATGGGTTTTATGATTCAGCGAATATATTATTACTTATATTGGCATTTTGTTTACTTGTTGCCCGAAATTGCACCGTTCTATTGTGATAAATTTTTAGTCCTGTTTGATATCTATAAATGAAAACATAACATTATTAAAGAAAATTAAAACATACCAGGGGCTCATCAAAAAAATTAAAACATAACCAGGTTTACTAATGCGACTGGCATAATTTCAGAGTGTGTGAAAATATTGTCTAGGTGCAACTCATGTGGTTACAGTGTCGTGAAAATTTAATATAGTACGTAATTGCTGTTATTATTTTAAATATGCAATTACATCAAACAATCATGCATGAATCATGTAAAACCAAGAAAACAAGTAGTACTATCCATTTCTCAAATTTGATATTCTGCATTGTTCTATTTGATTTTGTATCTAGATATAATCAAACTTTTTCATAATTATACGGAAAAAGTTAATATTCTTCTTTTATTTTTTTTAATAAGAAAGATTCTAAAAATATAAAATGAATTGAATATAATTTAAAAGACAATCACATATAAAAAAATATAAATTATTTTGATTTTGATATACAATCAAAATATAAAATTTTAATATAATCAATTAATTATATTATTAGTTAATTACATATTATTATATTAAAAAAATTGACTCTTGTGTAAATATTTTTTGAATTCAATTTAAATATATTAACAATAAAAAATAATTTTACATTGTCCATCAATAAAAATAATAAAAAATATCAACTTATACAAATAATTATCTATTATAATGAGGGATCCACTATAATTTTTTATTTTTCAGTATTTCTATTAGTTAATAGTCAATATATATCAATTAAATTCATATTTTTTCATTAACAACATGTTAAAATTAAAATTAGTTAGTCATCATGCGTTCAGAGGAAGGGACAAACCCTTAATTGTATCGTAAGTGTTAAAATCGGTGATTTACGTTTTCTTTCTGGACCAAACATATTGTGATATCGATAAAATGCTTTATATTAAGATTTTATAAAAATTAATTTTATGAAAAATTAAAAGTGTGTTTGGTTTACCCATTTTCATTTTTATTTTCAGTTAAAATGAAAAAATCACCTAAAAATATGTTTGGTTATGTTATATAGAAAATATTTTTATTGAAAATATTTTGTAAAAGACACGTGAAACTGAAAACACTGATGTCATGTTTTCAGTGTTTTCCATTCAATTATTGAAAATGTTTTTGAATGAAAAGATAGTGGCAGTGTTGTAAATATTGAAAAAGTGAAGCAATGGATCGTGTTCGATCCCCGACAAAGAGTTTTTAAGCAACTTGCAATTAATTATGGTTAACATATGACAGAGCAAGAAATGATGTCATCTGTTATACACAACTGCAACTTGAAAACTGCCTACAGATTTTGCACTTATTTTCAATTCATTTTACATCTGCTATGCTCCTTGTGTTATATTGACTAGGGTAGTATTTTGGAAATAGTTAAAACAAGAAGTGCTTGCTGGCAAAATATATAATTTTTAAAAGAAGAAAAACATGGTAGGTTGAAATTGAAAGCAACGGAGAGAGACAGAGAGAGTCGGTATCCGGGAAGTGTCAGGGAGATTTTTAATTTTATTTATTTATTTATTTGTTTGTTATAATTTAATTTATTATAATATAATTAATTATTAAATATATAATGAAGTATTAAATATTAAAAATAATTAGAAATCTATATATATAAATTAAGAGTTTAATGGGTATGTACTGGCAGTGTCACTGATAGTGTAAAATAGTTTTACATTATCAACCAATAGAAATAGGGAAAAGTAAAAAATTATGGTGGGTCTCCTATTATAATAGGTAGTTATTTATATAAGTTGGCATTTTCTATTATTTCTATTAGCTGACAGTGTAAAATTATTTTATACCGTAAATGTATTTAAATTAAATTCATAAATTAAATCAAATTCTATATTTCATATCTATTTATTTTATTTATATATAAAATATTTATAAATAAAATAAATAAAAGTTGTAGTAGATACTAGTAATAAGTTAGAGAGATAATTATCATTCAAATATGAGATTATATTATCTCTTTTTTGGAGACTGTAGTTAAAAGTAATGTTAGTTATTTGATTTAATTATATTTTTCTTTTATTATGACTACATCTATTTAAAAGTCAAATATATTCCAAACAAATTTTTGTCATTAGAAATTTATTAAAAATAAATAACTTATTTTATTTAAATATTTATTATTTTAATAAATATTTTTTGTGGATAAAACAAATGTGCAAATAATATATATATATATATATATATATATATAATTGTTAATTTTAATAACAAATATAATTTTATTATTTTAAAATTAATTTTGAAAATTACATTATAGAAATGGACAAATCAAAGGTATTATCACTATTTTTTTATTTAAAAATAGAATTTATTTTTATAAATTAAACATATTTTTTAAAGTTCAAAAATTTAAAAATGAAAATAATTTTTAGAAAATAAAAATAAAAAATATTTTTATAAATCAAACATATCCTAAAATTCATCTAAATATGCAAAAAAAAATATCAATTATTATTTAATTATAAATATAATTTTATTATTTTAAATTTAATTTTAAAAATAGATAAATCAAACATATTTTTATTGATATCTCTTTTTAAAAATAGATAAATCAAATATATTTTCTAAATTTAGAAAATATGAAAATAATTTAAAAAAAAAAAATAGAAACAGAAAATATTTTCAAAAACAAAACGACACCCTAATTGTTTTCCGATTTGCTATATTTGTGAAGGAAGGAACCGAGGAATGAAAGAGTAAGGGACTTGCTGCACTTGCAGCTTTTCTTATGTTTTGAAATTTAAAAACCTGCATTTGTCCCTGTTACTGTTAGTGTTCCAACACCAACGACTATTCATTGTTACTTCTTTAAAGCAACCGAGAACAAGAAGAAGAAGATCCATAGCCATTACCCCATTCCCATTTAGCCATAATGATTCATTGTTTCTCAACCTTCCAATTTATTTCTTCTCATTGGAAAATCAAACAACAAAGAACTGATTTTGATTTGTGATTATTATAGTTTCCCACAAAACAAAGCCTAAAACACTTATAATGCTCTTGTGACTTTCTCGCACATTACACTCAAAACTCTTCACTGTCTTTCTACTTTCTCTCTCTTTGTAAACCCAATTGAACTGTCTCTGACTCCACCCTCAGATCTCCTATTCTTACGATCTTTTTCAGACACCATTTGTTGTTGCCACTCACCTCATTGCTGCTACAAAGGTTGGATTTTTTTTTCTTTATTATTATTTTTTATTTCCATTGTCTTCATTTTTCAGCTCAAAATCTCTCGTTTTCACTTTTGAGTGTGATTTTGTGCATTTTGTGGTCAATGCTGAAGTGGGTCTGTGCCAAGTTGAGCTGAAAGTGCCTGCAAATGCTTTGTTACCTTGTTTGGTACTTGAAAGTTTCTGGCTTTTTTTTTTTGCCGATCCTGAGCTTCCTAGTTTGATGTTTGAAGCATTTTGGTTCCTGGGGTTGTGTTCGTCTTTTGCACTTCATCATTTTTTGTGTGTATTTGATGATTTTGACAAATGGGTTTTCCTCCTAGCCCGTATGTTTCTGAAATTCACAAGCTTGGTTCATGGTTGCAAAGGTTTTCTGTTTTTAGATTATTTTTCATGTTTTCAAGAACAATCCCCCTTCTTCTCAAATTTTCTTTCTGAGCTCGAGTTTTTACACATCAGCAAAGCTCAGATTGTTGCTATTCCTTTGTTGTTGTTGGTTTTGTTTCTTTTTTTAATTGTGTTTTTTTTTTTACTTAGGTTTTGATTTTTGTCATGCAGTGGAAGAGCTTGAAGGGCAAAGGAGAGCAGAATTTATTGATTTGAGGGGCAGACCAATTTCAGATATCCTGAAAGTAAAATGACCATTGATATGCCCTCATCCATGACCCAAAATGTGAGGGCAAGCAGATCTTCCTTTAGCTCTAGCAATGGCAAGGAGGATACACCTGTGCACCCCTATGCCAGTGTTAGCAATGGTGACGACTATGACAGTGATAGCTCCAATTTCGCACCACGGTGAGTATCATCCTTTCTTTTGGAGATATAAAAAATGATGATCTACATGGTAATGTTTAATAAAGATTACTTGGCTAAAATCTACTAGATGTATTCTTTTGAATTATAGAGTACTGGATTAGAATCTCATTTACAATTCTTCTTGACAGATTGAAAATTATATTTAATGTCAAAAGTAATCATGTGATTATTTGAGTAGTGCTGATGATTTGTGGTTATTATAAATTCTTGATCCCTGAAACATTAAGTCAAGGCAAAAGGTTTTAAATCAATAACACATTTCACTTATAAATATGTTTTTCCTTCTTTGATACAGTTCTGCAATACTCAAATAGCACTTATATGACACACTTTTGAAACTTCGTATCAACTCTTGGAAGTTGTACCTCTAAGCAAGCCTATATCAACTTTCACTTTATGCCCTTAAACAATATTCTTGAATAGTTGAATTTTTGTTCTCGTTGACAACGGTCAGCCTAACTCTTTGCAACATGCTTTTTTCCTAGTTCCCCTTGAACTGAGTGGCTAGTTTTATGGCGAGAGAGAATAAATTTGTTGTTTGCCCTTGTGCAACATTCTATTGCTCATAATTTGGTGTTTGTTTTGTTTGTTGCAGCACCCCATCAACTATATCAATGGCTGTTCCAGCAGAACTCGCTGGAGCTGTACCCTTGATTGACAAATTCCAGGTGGGAAAATTTATGTTTTAATATAGCTATAAGTACAACTTGTTTAATCAATATTGCTTTCCTGTTAGTCTTGTGCCCCAGTGATCTTTGTCTAACTAATTACCTGATTCAATGATTTTTTGAATTTCTTGCTTTGTGTGCATGAACTTCTGATATCGTATTGATGTTGTTTGTCATAGGTGGACGGATTTTTAAAATTAATGCAGAAACAAATCCAATCTGCTGGGAAACGTGGTCTTTTCTCCAGAAAATCTGTAGGTCCCCAAATTCGAGAAAAATTTACATTGGAGGACATGCTGTGTTTCCAAAAGGTAATCAAACCAAATGCCAATTTTCCCAAAATATTTGTGGTTAAAATTCTTTTCAACCTGTGAAGAACTAACTCAATGATTCATGTAGGATCCAATACCAACATCATTGCTTAAGATCAACAGTGATTTAGTAAGTCGGGCAACAAAATTATTCCAGATAATTTTGAAATATATGGGAGTTGATTCATCTGATCGTGTAACTCCAATAAGCTTAGACGAACGAGTTGAGCTCGTAGGTAAGCTATACAAGCAAAGTTTGAAGCATTCAGGACTTCGAGATGAACTTTTTGTTCAGATATCAAAACAAACAAGAAATAATCCTGAGAGGTATGCAACTTATACATTTAATATTCAGTGTTATGCTTCATTTCTTTACTTGATTTTTAGTCCTTGAAGCTATATCCATTGTTGTTTTTGTACTAGTGCGTAATACCTGTCTTGTCTGATAATCAGGCAATACTTGGTTAAAGCACTTGATTTTTAGTCCTTGAAGCTATATCCATTGTTGTTTTTGTACTAGTGCGTAATACCTGTCTTGTCTGATAATCAGGCAATACTTGATTAAAGCATGGGAGCTCATGTACTTATGTGCATCCTCCATGCCCCCTAGTAAAGATATAGGGGCTTATTTGTCAGAATATGTCCATAACATAGCACATGGTGCGGCTATTGATTCTGAGATCCAAGCTCTTGCATTAAATACATTAAATGCTTTGAAGCACTCTGTCAAGGCTGGTCCTAGGCACATAATACCTGGGCGTGAGGAGATTGAAGCTTTGATGACTGGGAGAAAGCTTACAACTATAGTGTTCTTCTTGGATGAAACATTTGAAGAAATCACATATGACATGTCAACGACAGTTGCTGATGCTGTTGAGGTACTTTGAAACCCTTATATGCTTCTATGTCCAATTTCATGCATTTCTAACTGATATGCATATGTAGAAAATGTTATCGAAGATTGAAAATTCAAGTAAGTCTAATGCGAAATAGATAGGAGACTATTAATGACATGGATGAAAGTGATTACGAAAGGTTAGAGGAGAATATAGTCTCCTAGCAGAATCTGCTCGGTCTTATGGTCATCCGTGTGAATCCAGTTTCATACATTTTTGGATGAAGGCCTATGATCACTTCAATTCTGTGTAGTCATTAAGCAGTTTTCCAAAGACAGTAAAATTGCACCTTATCACTTGGTGTGTCCTTTTGATTGCATTACATATTTAGTGGCTGCTAAATTGCGGAATTCTACTCTTCAGGACGATGCTGTTTGGTGAATGTATTTGGTTATATTTTATTAGTTTGTTTGCTTCTGTTTTTACTTCTTGATAACTCAATTGTTTATGTTTTTTGTTTCTTACTGAACTTCATATTTACTCCAGGAACTTGCAGGGCTTATTAAATTGTCAACATACTCCACCTTTAGTCTGTTTGAATGTCATAAGGTCGTTACGGGCTCCAAATCATCCGATCCTGGGAATGGCATGTCTTTTTTACCTCTCCATGATTGGTATAATATAAGCTAGCTAAAATCAGTAGTCTAACTGCTCCTTTTATTGTTATTCAGAGGAGTACATTGGCTTAGATGATAACAAATATATTGGGGATCTCCTGGCGGAATTTAAAGTAGCAAAGGATCGAAGTAAGGGAGAAATCTTGCACTGCAAACTGATATTCAAGAAAAAGTTATTCCGTGAGTCAGATGAAGCCGTGACAGATCCAATGTTTGTGCAATTGTCCTATGTTCAAGTATGCCCCTTCTCATTGAAGTCTTACAAAAGAATAAAAGCTTATCAAGTTTATGTATGAAGCTGCAATTACCTTCCAGTTATAGATTTTTTATGCCTGGATGTGTTATTACAGTTGCAGCATGATTATATTTTGGGTAATTATCCTATTGGAAAGGATGATGCTGCTCAGCTTTCTGCATTACAAATCTTGGCTGCGATTGGATTTGTTAGCACACCTGAATCATGCACGTATGTGGGTTTTCAATGTTCATCTTGCTATTAACTATCTTGTAATAGTGTTTACTGTCGTTTAAACTTTTTCCTAGTGAGTCAAACTTGACTTTTTTGTATTTTCTGTAGTCTTGTGACTTCAGCTGACTGTGAGAATCTGTATTTCTCAGTGACTGGAACTCACTTTTGGAGCAATTCCTGCCTAGACAAATTGCAATGACACGAGCAAAACGGGAATGGGAGATGGACATTCTTTCTCGTTATCATTCATTGGTATGGGACTGGGATATTTTCTAAAATCCATCTGCTTATTTTTAGTTAGTGACGATTATGGGAAAATTAATTTTTTTAACTTGCTTTGTTAATTATTTTCATGCTTTTCATTCTGCATGTTCTTCAGTCTTTTTTTCATTTTTGTGTTAGTTTTAAATATGGAAGTTGATATTTGCTTCTATCATAAGCTTTAAAATTGATGAAATGTACTACTGAATTTCTTTTTTCCCCCCTGATAGATTTTTTTTCCCTCCTTTTAATAGGAGCATCTGACTAAAGATGATGCAAGACAACAATTTCTGCGTATATTGAGAGCACTTCCTTATGGGAATTCTGTTTTCTTCAATGTTCGCAAGATTGATGATCCTATTGGACTCCTGCCTGGACGAATAATATTGGGAATTAACAAAAGAGGGGTAAGAGTAAATAGAAAAAAATGGTCAAATATGTAACATTACATGATTTACAATTGTACATTGTTAAAAATGAATTGTGCTTTTAATTTATGTTTTTTTCCTTTTCTTGATCAATTGTCTATAGATTCATTTTTTCCGTCCAGTTCCTAAGGAATATTTGCACTCAGCTGAGCTGAGAGACATAATGCAATTTGGAAGCAGCAACACAGCGGTATTTTTTAAAATGCGAGTTGCTGGTGTTCTTCACATATTCCAGTTTGAAACCAAGCAGGTAGAATATCTTCATTGATGTCACATAAGCCCTTTATTTTGGACTTCATTGACATCTTTATCACTTTGGAATTATTTTGCCTCATTGGCATTTTATCCTTCCTTGCAGGGAGAAGAAATTTGTGTAGCACTGCAGACACATATAAACGATGTAATGCTGCGCCGATATTCAAAAGCACGATCTGCTGCTGCTGGTCCTTTGAATGGAGATATTTCTAATAATTTTCAGTCTCCTAATTTGGAGTTGTATGAGAAGCGTGTTCAAGATTTATCAAAACTTGCTGAAGAATCTCAAAAAAATGTTGATCAAGTAAGCATAAGCTTCTGGTGTATAACATAGTATGTTATGCAGGTTGTACAAAAAACACCAAACTGAACCGTTAAATCTAGGGGTCATCATTTGTGGCTTGTTACATATTGAAAGAAACCTATAAGGCTTAGTTGCTTTCACTTCCCAGTCAATAGCTTTTGTAACAGTTGTTTTTGGGTATAATTAGGAGACTTGTTTCTTGCCTAAAGTTATCAATGTAAATGAACGAAATTTATTTCCATATCTTATAGGATGTCTATTACAAATAGTTATAATGTTTTAAATTATCTTGAATAGTTGTTTCAAGAATTGCGTGAGAAGCAAAAACAAGAAGAGAAAATGCAAGAAGAATTGGAGGGCTTGAAAGAATCCTTAAAAGCCGATCGACAAAATCTTGAGGAAGTTACAAATGACCGTGATAGGCTTAGATCATTATGCAGTCAAAAAGATAAGGCACTTCAGGTAAAGGCCTTGACTTCATGGAATGACTCTGACTTTATCTGTCTTACTTTATCTTTGTTATTTACCTGCCTTACTGATGATGATATCTACTAGGCTGCAATTCTAGAGAAAAGGAACATGGAAGCAAAGATGACCAAGTTAAATAATCTAGTAATAGAGAATGCTGCCAACAAGGAACTTCTTGGAGCAAATAACCAAGTAAGATACTATATGAAACTGTTATTCATGCAGTCAATATCATCTCTCTGATTAAAATTGCGATTTTTAATTTATAAATTGTGGACTTTGGATGGTACCCAATAGGTGTCACAAAAGCTTGAAGATGAACTAAAACTTTGTAAAGATGAGTTGCATGCAGCTGAAGAAACTATCAAAAGCTTGACAAATGAAAAATTGATTTTGGAACAGAAGCTATCTGCACTTGAGGAGAGGACTGCTGAAGAGGTAACACCGAAGGCAACAAATCATTATTTAAAATTAAAAACCATTTGTTTAAGTCAATCAACATAATGGTGGTGGTTGTAATGCAGATTACTTCTCTTCAACGGAAACTTGAGCAAGAACGCAAAGCTGTGAAGTCTCAAGTGTATGAGCTTGAAAAAAGGCTAGAAGGGTTTAGACAAGAGTTAGAGGCTGCGAAGTCTACTATTTCAGTCAAGGACTCTGAGTTGGCTGTATTGCAAAATAATTTAAAGGAATTAGAAGAATTGAGAGAAATGAAAGAGGTTTTGATATACTTATTTCATTTGGTTGACAAATATAGGTTTCTATTAGCTATGTATTCTTACTTATTCTGTTAATTTAATTACATATGAACATTTTGTATTATATAGGATATTGATAGAAAGAACGAACAAACAGCTGCTATATTGAAGATGCAGGGGGCTCAACTAGCTGAAATGGAAGCACTTTATAAGGAAGAGCAAGTTCTGAGGAAGCGTTATTATAATACAATAGAGGGTGAGTGACAGAAACTACTTGTATAGGAATTAAGTTTGTGAATGCATTGAGATACATACATTTGACATGTATTCAACATTGGAACTTGGTTTTATTTCAGATATGAAAGGCAAGATTAGAGTTTACTGTCGGCTAAGACCTCTTAGCGAAAGGGAAATTGTTGAGAAAGAAAGACAAGCACTTACCGTGGTAGATGAGTTTACAGTTGAACATCCATGGAAAGAAGATAAACCAAAGCAGTATGTATATGATCGTGTGTTTGATGGTGGTGCAACACAAGAAAGTGTATTTGAGGATACAAAGGCAAGTCTTAGCATAACAACTTATAGATAATAGTCTTTTCTTGCTTACAGGAATATATTACATTTTCTTAAACTGACTCATTACTAATTCCTTTTTATTTACAATGCAGTATTTGGTGCAATCCGCTGTAGATGGTTATAATGTTTGCATATTTGCTTATGGTCAAACTGGCTCTGGAAAGACATTTACAATCTATGGAAGTGAAAACAACCCCGGGCTTACCCCTCGTGCTACTGCAGAACTTTTTAGAATTTTAAGGAGAGATAATAGCAAGTATTCCTTTTCCTTGAAGGTAAAGCTTTTCACATTGAAAAATGTTATGTCAATTATGTCGTCAGATCTAGTCAATGTACATACTACATAGAAATATTTTTCACAGGTAAATGATTCAATTATAGTTTTTACAATTGTCTATTTCTGAGTGTAACATTGAGTGATAGGAATTCTTTAAAGTTCAGTTCTTGTTGTGGTATGTAAACTCCTCTTGTATCAATGATGCAGGCATACATGGTGGAATTGTATCAAGATACCCTTATAGATCTTCTGTTACCTAAGAATGCAAAGAATTTAAAGTTGGATATCAAGAAGGATTCGACGGTACTCATCTCTATATTGTCATTGCAAATTCCATTTATAATACAAAGCAATTAAGTTGGATAGCATGAAGGACTAAGGTTTTTCTCTGTTTGCTTGTAATTTTGATTTCTCAGTTAGAAAATTCACTGGTCTGTTTGGTTATGTTTAACAATTTTTGTATTCCACTTTACTATGCTTTCTAGCAATTGTTGAGGGAGATTGCTTTTGTGACCCCGGAACATTTTGAAAATTATGGAACCTCTGAAAGCTGTCCCTTGGAAGAATTTTTCATGTCATGGGTTTCTTGCAATCATAATTGTTTTATTTTTAATTCTTCTGATGTTAGGGTATGGTAGCTGTGGAAAATGTAACAGTTCTCTCAATTTCCAAAGTAGAAGATTTGAATAATATAATACAAAGAGGATCAGAGCAACGGCATACATCAGGGACACAAATGAATGAAGAAAGTTCAAGATCTCATCTTATTCTATCAATTGTAATTGAAAGTACGAACCTTCAAAGTCAAGCAGTTGCAAGGGGAAAGGTATTCTTTGGAGTTTTCTCTCCTTTGAACAGCAGTAATATTATCCTTGTTCAGGAAATTTTTAAATGCATGTCACCATAAAATATTTCATCATTTTAAATATCAATGGGGAGCATTGATTTTGTTTCATATGCCCAAGACATTGTGGATGTTCACTATTTTATGTTGGATTTACCATACAGCTGAGTTTTGTGGATCTTGCTGGTTCAGAAAGAGTGAAAAAGTCAGGTTCTGTTGGTAGTCAACTTAAGGAAGCTCAAAGTATCAACAAATCACTATCAGCACTTGGAGATGTTATTAGTGCTTTGTCTGCTGGTGGTCAACACATTCCTTACAGGAATCACAAATTAACTATGTTGATGAGTGATTCACTGGGTGGTAATGCCAAAACTCTAATGTTTGTGAATGTTTCTCCAGCAGAATCAAACTTGGATGAGACACATAACTCTCTTATGTAGGTTCTTTGATCTTTTTTATGTTGATTTTCTTCCATTATTATTATTATTATTATTTTTCTAACTTCAAAGAAACTAGCTTTTAAATATTTTTAGGGCCTGTTTGGATATATATATATATATATATATATATATATATATATAGAGAGAGAGAGAGAGAGAGAGAGAGAGAGAGAGAGAGAATGAAAACAGAGTGGTATTTTTGTAATTAATTTTAAAAACAAGAATTAGAAATAGAAGTAGTTTTCTGAAACCAAACAGACCCTTAGTAGTTTGATTCAGCTAATATTCTAGCACATGTTCTAACAATATTCCTCTCTGCTCTATGCTTATTTAGGTACGCATCACGAGTGAGGTCAATTGTGAATGACCCTAGCAAAAATGTTTCTTCGAAAGAGATTGCTCGACTGAAGAAGTTGGTTGCTTACTGGAAAGAGCAAGCTGGTAGAAGAACCGAGGATGAAGATTTAGAAGAAATTCAGGAAGAACGACCAAATAAAGAGAGGGCGAGCTGGTAGAAAGCCCTGACGATGAAGATTTAGAAGAGATTCAAGAAGAATGACCAACAATTGCCACCAGTATAGTGGATTGGCGATATGCTCTATTTTCTTTTTGGAATGTTGTATAATCTCTTTCCATGATCAAAACATGCTGGATAGATTGTAATTCTGTAGAGCGATCTAGGTGTATAGTTTAATTGTATGTATATATTATTAATCCTTTTGACTCATGCACATATAAATATGTACCTTATTCTATCTCAATGTTTTAACATTTCTTAGCTACAAAATGTGTAAAGTATTTTGTGTTTGTTTTCATGAGTTCTTATATGGGAATTGCTTTGCCTACTACTGCAGTTCTTTTAATTCTTGTGCTACCTCTTCTTTTTTGTCCATAAATATTATGTGAGTACTTAAAAACGAATAAAATTCAATTCCAAGAAATCATATCTTCTACGAAGACATTCACTTGTAAGTAGAAGCCCTTTTGAAGGAGGCGGTTATTCTAGCAGCTTTCATTCACTTGTGCAATTATGTGATTGATTGGTTTTGTTATGAGTCCGACATTGAGTACATAATCAAGTTCAATGTGACACTTTAGTTATACAGCTTTCTTACCTACTAGGCTAGTTGTTTTGGCTACGCTCTCGCCCTATCTATGAGCTTGGTCTCTGTAGATTTCTATTTTGCTATGCAATACAATAACTGCTCCATAGAAGAGTTTCCAGTTTCCATTATAAGGTCATTAAACTGCCTACAAATTCGAGTTGCCATTATTTATATATTATATTCTAATATGTGAGCCAAAATGGGACACCAAGTGTTTTTAAGCTCAAGGTAATGTATAAGCTAGCGTGTTAACATTCATTTAAATATATGGCAAGCGCAGAAGAATCTAGTACCTACATAGCAAAGTTCTGCTGGAAAAAGCTGATAAATAACAATGAAGTTTGAGAGTAACCTCAGGGCATAAATATATCATTTGTTTGGACTCTAATGGTTGCTTCTGCTCCAAGAATATAAATAATGTAACTTTGGCATTGATCATCTAGTTTTCATTAGGAATTCAATATGAATGGCTGTTGTATTGACTATAGGGATCTCAAAGCTCTTAAACTAACATATATATTATTTACAAAGCATTACTATCTGACCAACCCATGTTTTGTAGGTGCAACCTGGACAACTAGAGGACTGGTAACTTGTGATCTTCTATTCCTCCATGACAAGAACCCAAATGCATATCCCTTTGAAGGATCAGTTATTTTGAAATTCACAGTGAACTTGATTTTCTGCGCAAATCTTGTGAAGACTAACCGGTTCGGTACAACAGTGACATTAACACCGGGGGGAGAAGATACTACAGCTATATATATGCTTCTTGCTTTGCCAACATTGGTCACAATCCGAGTTACTGAGAAGTTGTCTCTAAGGTTTGGCACTGCAATAGATGGATAATTGAGGTCAGATGCAGTTCTGGATGTCCTATCACAGGTGCTGTTGTCCCTAGTGACAAGATGGAGTGAACGCTGATCATAGCCAAGTGAACATAGAAATGTAACAAAATCTGCTGGCTCTGAATCATAGACGAGACCAGGATCAAGAACTCTTGCAGGGTTCACAAACCCTGACCCATAATCAAATGCATTAGCCCTTACTCGTTCCGGATCCTTGCTCATGGGTCTGTGGTGCTTATCTAGAATTGTAGCTGCATATTGAACTTTTGATTAGTTTCTTGAGTTGAAGTAGGGAACCTTGTGCACTATAAGGTATATCTATATGACTATATCATGTTCTTTCCTTTTGGTGATATAGTTGCATTCATACTAATGTTCAGTGTCTAGATTTAGAGACATTAAGTGACACATGGTAAATATTCTATTGCGGATTTTTGTTTCAATTTGTCTGATTAAGAATCGGAAACCATAGTTATAGTCCTCTAGAGATTGATATTAATTGTTATTATGTGTTACCAGTTGTCATGATGGCAGACTTGATAGCAGATGGAGACCATGAAGGATGGACAGCTTTGACTATGGTTGCAATTCCAGTTACATGAGGACAAGCCATAGAAGTTCCTGAGAGAATGTTGTACATGTTTCCAGCTGCTGGAGACCATGCTGCAAGGATATTCAACCCTGGAGCTGTGACATCAGGCTATATAGCAATAGCAGTACAGTCAGAAGTCCAGGAATAAAATAAAAGATATTAAATGAATATTATAAATAAGCCAAAAATAATGAGAATATCACCTTCAAAATTTCCGGGTTTAAAGCATTGGGGCCTCTAGAAGAGAATCCTGCTACACGGGGTGCAGGCTGAGATCCTAGGACCGTCTTTGCTCTGAAAATCCTTGACATAGGATTACTGTTCAGCATATAACGGGATGCTTGGTTAGACTCTAAAGAATGGCAGTAAAAGCATAGTACTTTTTAGAAGAGATATTATATTGTATCCATTATTTAAGACAACATTTAGACACCTGGGGTCAATGCATAAATAACTAGGGATTTCAGTTATATTTTTGGTGGATCTGGTTAGGCAATTAATAATAATGTAAAATCTTTTTATCAAACTCACCAATAAAATAACTTAAATGCAGAGTTATTAATACATGATTCCTTATATTTTCGCATAGGCAGTGAAATCACCAGTTATTTATATGTAATTCTCCATGTATCTAATGATATCCACAAAAATGATGTTCAAATAATAGTATTTTAAAAAATGCCATCATTTTTCAAATGTAAAACAAACCCTGTGCTTTTGACATAGGATAGAATCCGTTCCCCTGTTTTCCTTCCAACAATAGCTGAAGGGATCATGAATGGGATGGCAACATCTTGGTCTCTCTCATCAATAAGTACCATGCCAACTCCACCTGCATCTTTCACTACCTTGCTCTTTTCTACCTTTGACTCTGTTGAACTCTCTACATGCCGACACACAAGGACTTTCCCTTTGGTCTTGGTCTTATTCAGAGAGCTCTCTAAACAGTAACTACAGAAAACAAACAAAAGAGAACAAAATCTAACTTAAATAGCCATTCTTTTGCACTGATTTCTTGATAGTTCTCACTTTTAAGTACCTTGCTTCACCTGGATTGATAAGGAGTAAAATATCCTGCAAAGGCTTCAGAAGCAGAAATTATCCTTGTGGAAGCATTCATCTCCGAGACACTGAGACTTTCACCCTGTTTCCATCATTGCAAACTAGTCATGGTCCTCATAGTGTGCAGGAAGTCAACCTTTGAAAATCAGTAAGACTAAAAAATCATACAGATCTAACACCTTATATTAAGGCATACAATGAAGTAGATGGAACTCAAAAACAAGTGAGTGTATCTTAAACAAAACTAATAAAACCCAGTTTTATTGTGATTGTGCCCAAATACGAGATGTTACATTTATATCCATGCAAGAGCCTCTCCACTAAGACTCACCACGATTCTAGCACCATTTCCTAATATGATGTCAGAAGTGAAATCCCTGTCTGTTGAGCTAGCAGCAACAGTGAGCATCCATGGGGCAAGATTTGTGGCAGAGCCAGGTCTTCCTTCATTGCCAGCTGATGCAACAACCAGCACTCCACGACTAGCAGCATGGAATGACCCCACAGACATGGCATCACTGAAATAGTCACCTTGGGGAGACTCAGCACCAAGAGATAGAGATAAAATGTGAACCCCATCTCTTATGGCATCATCAAAGGCAGCTAGCAAGTCCACATCATAGCAACCTGAGTCCCAACATGTCTTGTACACAGCAATCCTAGCCATAGGTGCACCTCCCCTAGCACCTCCAGCAGCCAGCCCCATATAATTCATGTTTGCCACATAGCGCCCTGCAGCTATAGAAGCTGTATGGCTTCCATGACCAGTGCTATCCCTTGCAGATCTGAAGGAGACTTTTGCGTCTGACTCTTCCTCAGCTTCATATCCACTCATATAGTATCTAGCTCCAATCACTTTCCTATTCCATGCATTATTATTAAGTATTAACCAGTGAAGATGAGATGACCCAGCTAGAGGCTATGATGTGAAATTAATAAAAAAAAAATGATGAAGATAAGATTCAATTTAACCAAAAACCTGTTGCAAGTTGAAGAATTGAATGCTTCTCCGGATTGACATCGGCCCTTCCATCCAGGTGGCACTGGAGGCATGTCAGTGTCACTAAAGCTTGGGGATTCAGGCCAAATTCCTATGTGAATAGTGATCATGAATAAAAGCACATTGTTATTACCATTTATTAACAAAATCCAAGTAATTAAGGTCTGTCACACCAAAGGAGCATTTTCAACATGCAAGTGCCTAAACCATATTTTACAGTGATTTTTTGAAGCTTCATTCCGATTTCTTGGAGTCATTGTAGCAAAAGCAAAAGAGGATATGAATGGCGCATACTTAGGCTCAATTCTAACCCTCCTCAGAGGACGAGTTAGCTAACTATAAGAGTTCATTAATAAGAAATTCAATACCATAATGATGTCATGTGAAGTCCAATTTCCACTGCTATTAAGTATACTTTCCTTAAGCTGCTACTGCTAGAAGGAGAGAGATAAAGGGGCAGAGTTTCTGACACAAAAGTAATAAATGAAAGTGTGGAAGTGGAAGTTCTTGCGAACTGAAGAATAAATGTCGATATGGGACTTTGAAGGAAAGGGTTTCAATTTTATGCTGAACTTGGGGATGAAGGGATTCATTGCAACATGGAAGTTATCAACTTATCATAAAAGGTGAAACTTTGGTGCAAATGGTAACATTGATTACTTACCCGTGTCAATGAAACCAATGATGATATTTTCTTGGTTTCTGATGGAGTAGCCAAGAGTCTCCATGGTTTGGTCATCCAGAAGCCCCATGAAGTCCCATGAATGAGTTGTGTGCAGCTTTCTTTTAGAATTGGGAAACACAGAAACCACTCCTGGCATTTCTGGTCAAATTTGAACATTAACGGTTAATTTGGACATAAGTATGAACAATTTGGACAATTAGAAGTTGAGAAAAAAGGTAAAGAAAAAATGAAGAGGAAAGTTCCAATGGCTTACTAGAAATTTGAGAAGCCTGTTCATCAGTGAGCTTGGCTGCAAAGCCTCTGAAACCATGCTTGTAGCTATAAACATGAGAAGCTTGTGCTTCCTCAATGCTGTCGAAAACATTTCCAGGTGGTTAAAGAGAAAAACCACTTATCTGAAATAATGGAGATTGGCAAAATGCAATGGAAACACTACAACAATAACAATAACAAAGTCTTGTCCCATTGGATGCGGTCAGCCACATGAATCGGATAGACATACAAGTAGTAGGTAAAAACACCTGCAGAGTTTGCAGAAGAAGAAAAACTGACCTTCCACTGTGAACTTCAGCAAGAATTTGATGATTTTGTTTCAGAATATCATCTGGGTGTTCACCATTTTTGCTTCCCATGTACACTACATAAACCTGCCATCCAAGAAATAACCATAACCAAAAAGCTACACCAAACACACACACACATACACACACACACACACACATACACGCATAACAATAACTACTGTGTCTGAATTTACCTTGGCAGAAAAGCAAAAGCTAACTTTTGCAACAAGCACTGCAAGAAACAGATAAAACAAGGCACCGCATCTGGCATGACTACTATAAGACATTGTTAAATGCTAAAAGACTCAAACTTTGGCCTAAAAGCAGTGTATTAACATGTAGTGATGGCAAAGAATAAAAAGGACAGTAGGAACCGGGTTCTATAAATAAAGAGGAGATGGATGCAGACAAATGGCAACCAATTCAGGATTTTGAGGATCAAAAAATAAAGTAGAAAGGGAAACCCAGATGGAAAAAAAAAAAAAGCAGGGAGAGAATCATGTTTAAGGTACATTATTGGCAGCTGTCATGTGTCAATAATCCAAGGAGGTTTTTAAATAACAACAAAAAGAGACAGGGATGATACTATGAGAAAAACATGGTGTAGTAGTGTAGTAGTGGCGACAAAGGGCCAAAAGCTACCAGTACTAGTGGGTAAAAGTGTGAGCTAGATGATGACAATGAGAGAGACAAGAAAAATTCTAGTGTTACATATTATATTTAGGTACTTTTTTAATAAAATTGGCTAGAAATCACGGAAGTTATCCTGAATTAAGTTAATAAGACTCACTTTTATTAGAGTGATGTTATTTATATATCAAAAGCATACATCATAAGTTAATACTAAGAAGAGATACAAAATATTTGATAATAGTGGGTGGTATAAAAACTGAATAATTTTTTTCTATGTTGTCCATTTTTAATGTATAATTATCCTTACTCATTTAATTATAAGTTTGTCTAAATATGACTATTATTAGCATGCTTGATTTTCTGTTTAGAATAAAAAATCATGGTTTGTCAAAATCGTGATTTTAGAGTTTGCAAATTAAAAAACAAACATTCTGTATATTCGTTGTCTATACAAGAATCAGTTCAAAGAAAAAGACAAAGAAAAAGGGAAAGACAGAGAGAGAGAGGGATTGGTGCTTTTGTATCAAGCCAAAGAAGCCACAAAGCATCTATTTCTGGGTGTCCACCAAAATGTCAATGTGGCCCTCATATCCCGGGGACTGTTAAAAAGCAATGTAATTAACGATCAAGCTTAGTGGAGGCAAGTTGGCTGAAATTGCTGAGCACTAAGCATGTGACCTTCACTTGTGTTTTGATTTGTTATTTTTTAGCAGATAATTCTATTATCTTATCTAATTATAGGTAAGGCCGTTGTTATTCTATATATTTTTGTCACTTTCTGGGAGAGTGAGAGTTGAATAAAATAATTGAGCTATATGTTATGTGTCTCAATCCCTAAGTTGATTGCACAATTAATCATTGATTTCTCACTTCTCATACTGTATAGTAATGGATTTGTGATATCCTGGATATCACACAACTATTCAAACCAGAAAAGATGAACGCACCAAACATGTTATGGCCAACAAAATCAACTTTGGGCATGTTCATGGTGAGAAATATAGCGCTTCACGCCAATGCAACGGTAACTCTGTCCTAACAGCAAGATAGCACATTTCCTCAATATAATATTTGCATATGGTATCAAGGGGTGACTAATACAAAGTTTAATAATTAATACTTAAGTATTATAGAAATGAGAATAAACCATTAGTTTGAGTTAGTTAGTTTATAAAGGATAATTTAAGAAAATAACAAAGAATTAGTCGAATACAAATAATAGTTAATAATTAGTTAAATGAGAAATCTTTCAGTATTATTTATGTTTAAGAAGATACGGATATCCTTTGATAATTAGTAGTTAATATTTGATTATAAATTGATTAACCCTTAAATATAATATTTTTATATTATTTTTTTAAAAAATTATACATATTACTCGATATCAATTACAAATCATTATATCAACACTCCTACCAAAAAAAAAAAAAAAGAATTGAAGAAACTCCTTAATACTGAGATGAATAAAAATGCATGAACCTCACCTCACCTTTTTTTTTTTTTTCTAATTTCTCAAACAATGGATAGGTGAGAAAAAAAAATGGTCGACAGAGTACGGACAGAGGATCACCCGGCAGATGCAAAGGAACTTTACCGTTACCCTGCATCATTCTCATGGAATTTCAGTGCCCAAAAGTCAACATTCTTTTGGATGTGTGTGCAGTTTTACCTCCACCTAGTAATCAAATATGATTAGCTCACTCACATATGTACTACCATCAATTACCATCATTATGATCGATTTCTTTCACATCGCAAAGCATAATAATTGCATTCATCACTGGAAAAAAAATAAAAAAAAATTACCATAATCATGATATTATTTCTGGATAACAACATTCCACTATAGTCATGTAATTTATGGAATCTTATATCACATCATTACATATATTGTTTTATCTACACTTTTGTTGCAACCAAGCATAAGAAGTAGTGATTAGTGATTGGTTACAGTAAAAATAATTATTAATTTTATCTATAATGTTAGTGTTTGATTAGATTTTAAAGTTGCCATCGTAGAAAAGATTTGAATTATTGCATGTTTGGTTCCATAATTAAAACTCTCAAAGGGATATTTGGCGACACAAATCATGATTTGATAATTTTGGTCACTTATTTGATTCTTCATTTTTCTTCTTTTTCAAACTTTGTTTGAGATCCAAAATTGATTTTATCTAGAAGCAAAAATTTCTTATTTTTGTAGTTGGCATAAATTATTATTATTATTATTATTATTATTTTTGGTAAATAGGCATGAGCTCAACCCCAAATCCGGAGGAGCAAACAAAAACACCGCAGCAAACAGTACATACAGGTTCAGAACATAGCAGCAACAAAAGCAGAATATTTATGCCTGAGTTTAACTATTTAATTTTGTCAAAATCACTTTTCAAGTATTTTAAAATCTCATTTAACTAAAATCAATTTTGTTAAAATAAATTTGATAAAGAATCAAGTTTGCAAACATAGCATCAAACACACACTTTGTCAATGCTTTCAACCTGAAATGGTGTGAGTAATTCTTTAACAAAAAATATTCACATGCATAAAAATCATAACCCTTTATTTGGGTAAAGCATATGATTCATTATTTGAGTTTGAAATAAAAAAATAATCAAAATGGTAAAAGGACACTCAACTTAGATGAAACCAAGTACATAATTATGAATATTTATAAGTACAAAAAATTGTATAAACCCTTGATTTTAATCTGACCACTTGCTCTAATGTGAGAGGTAAAGGCGTCAACTACATTCCCTTAGGATCTTTGGGCAACCATGGCTTCCTGGGCAGGACCACCATTCCGTACTTGCAGGTTTTGCCAGTTCGATTTTTCCTGGATATTATTGTTACGATTACAAAAGGGCCCAGGTTATCATGAACTGGATGACGTGGTATGATTCTCCAATCATGTGATATTTCTTCATTGGCTTCAACCAAATATTTTATAATTAATATTTATGCAATTATTAATATCTAATTGGCTTATATGAGTAAAATTTTTGGAGTTGAGTGTTAAGGTAAAAATTTCAGATTTGAGTCTTTTAAATAAAAACTAGTGCATTTAAATATATGGTGCCATAAATTTTAATAATAGTATAATCATTTAATATTCTCAGAGATGTTAATTATCTCAAACGAACTTTACATAAAAATTAAATATATGTATATATGATATTTAATTAATTGATATCACGTTTATACAGGAATTTTTTATTCAATTATGATACATTATTAATATTTTTATTCAACCATTTAATTATGTATTGACAAATTTTATAAATATTTGATTTTTATTATAATTATCATAAAAATCACATATATAGAGAAATATAATTGATTTAAAATTTAAAATGTAAAACATTTTATATTAATAATATTTTTTTTTAACTTTTGTTTTATGTTTTTTTTTTCTTGGCCACAGACTCCTAGGCAGCTACGATAGAATGGGCTGACATTATTACGGAAAGCAATTACTTGCACCGAAACCCTGTCCTTACATGTGCAGGATTAATCGATTGTATTCATATTTTCTTTGTCTACTACTTTAATCCTTACTCCCTCTTTTTCTTTTCCTTGGTTTCTTTCTTCCATCCCATCAATCATAGGCACATACCCTTTTCGGTTCACTATCATTTTCTAAACCACATCATGAATGCACTATATAAAGATTACCATGTATAAAAGGTTCTTTGGATATGTCAGCTCCCTCGGATCTATGATCACAAGATGTAGATCTGTTGTATGGGTACACAGATGTACATCTTATGAGATAATGAGTATGTGGCTAATTAATTAAAATGATGACAGATATTTAGATAGATGCGCCAGAGTGCAGAAACGCAGGTCTTCGCTCTTCACATGTAATATCTTATGTTTTTTTTTTTTTTTTGCCAGTCAATTATATTGCATTGGTTGATATAAAGTATATGATGGTTTCTCACGCATGCATTATCAGCAAGATTTTAACTCTCAAGTTTTTTTAAAAGATAATTTTGAGTCAACTTTTGTGTTAATTGTGGTTGAATGCTTCTAGTTACAATTGATTTTAAATATGCACATTCACTAGTGTGTTATTCCGAACATGAAGCATCCAAATTACTTAATCATGTTGTGTCACGTTCGTGTGTATATATATATATATATATATATATACACACACACACACACACGAAGAGCTTCTTATGTTTGAGTTTAATCATCAAAATTCATTCAATTAGATATTTTTATTTATAAAACTTTTAAGATAATATATAATTGAGTCAAATTTTTTGCACTAACCGTGTATACAAATTAAATTCTTAATTATAATTTAACTATGATTAGTTTTATACTCAAAATGTATATTAAATACTTGTCACTAAACTAAACATAAATGTGCACCTTTAGCGAAATAAATTAATTTTTTTATGCTGGCTTAAAATTTCAATCCAAATAATTAAGGTAAAGAACACGCATATTTAACCACTAGATCAACTTGTATCTACTCACATAATAACCTTTGATTCTTTGGAAAATTTTACTAGTCATAATTTAATGAGATGTCAACAAACTAATTCCTTTGTGTAACATATCATCCAATACTCGATATGGAGCATACATAATCGAGTAAATTTAATTGATTTGACTAAATAGGTGTGAAAAGTAGAGATTTAAAATTATAATCATAAGATGGCCCACGTAATATTAAGTAAGCTGGAGATTTGTATGAAATTACTTAAGAGAGATAGCCTCGTTACATTGATAATTAATTTCACATGAAGATATGACATTGTAAATAGGGATGACAATAGGTACTTATGGGGGTAGGGACATGACCTCGCTCCTCGTCCCTGTTTAGAAAGTTGCCCCTCTTCTCATCCCCATCCTCGTTATGGGTGTCTATTTTCCGTTCCTTGTGGGGATTCAAATCCACATGGATATTTATGGGTTTATGTAATCTTAAACTTTTTAAAACATTTATAAATATCTATAATTTATTATAATCTTAGTAATACCATACAATCCAAATTAAAAATAAAAATACATTATACAAGTCCAAGTTATTGTAAATTTTATTTTGATCAAAGTTAGTTAATTATTATAAATTTGATTTTAGTTAAAAATTTAGTCTATCATATATTGACTATATTTTGAATTAACTTGATTTCATTGTATATTATTATCAAAATATATACAATCCCAGCGGATATCCATTTTAGGCGGATTTTTTTGGCCATCCTAGTGGTAGGTCATAAACAAAAACAAAATTTCATAATGATATTATAATAATCACATTGCAAGTGCAATCGACAAATATTGAGGAGTGTAGTGGTGGTGACTTGCCCTATTTTATCTCCGTGTCTTATGCCTGTGTTTCAGATTGCAATCAGAATCAAAACCTCTAGTCATGGAAATTATTAAGAAAAAGCAAGGGAATTGCTTGACTTAAATACGCAATTTAATAGTCTAGATTCTACACTCTAATTTGTTGCTTTTTTAAATTAAAAATGTGTTAAGCGTGAGTTGGGTTGGCCCGTTGATTTTGAAATTAAAAATTCCAAATTCAATGGTGTGGCACTTAGTAACTTGTGTCAACTTAATTTTCAATCGAAGTCTCTGTTACTATTTCAGCCAAGAATTTAATGTCAACTTTTTTAATTGTTCTCTTTTATTATCATCTATAACTACAATCTCTATTATTACTCTATAATTGCATTTCATAAAATTTCCCAGCAGTGGTATAAAACTAATGATAAGTACGAATTCTCCACTATCAAATCTGGCGAGCTGTCCTTTTTTTTATTGGTCTTTTATTTGGCGAGCTATCACATGGCCAATTTACACGACCGTGTGATCGAACACGTGGTCTTCACCTTTTAAGTGGGCCTGGGTCATGAGTCTTATGGACTGGGCTTCAAGGTTTCACCTTCTCCAAAGAGTAGGCAACTGCTCTCTCATGCAAGCAACATCAAGGCCTAAGGAAAGGATAGGTCGCCTTGACATTTTTGTTTGATGTTAAGTACTCATTTTTTACGTTGTAACATAATCTGCAATGTTTTTTGTACGAAGTTTTTTAGGCATCATTTACACATATGGAGTCATGTATCAATAGCTATAAAATTCAGTTACTTTTTAGTGGATGTGTTGAATATAATAAAGTAATTAATATTAAACGTAAAATTCTTTAATCAAATTTATCATTAAGATAACTAAATCTACAGAAAGAGCCCTGTAAGGAGAGTTGATTGCTATATCACCCTAAGCATGCATGACAATAATACACTTTAGGTTGGGCATATGAATTAAATCACTAGGAGAAGTAGATTCCTTTTATGTTAGGTATGATATACTTTATGAGAAATGGTTGGTTGTGCGGGAAGGTAATTAAGGAGACACTTTCTTTTGAATGGCTAACTAGAGAGTATTCAGCTTCACTAGCTTTCTTTCAGGCTTCCTAAACAATAGTACGTTAAGCTAAGAACACTTCCCTGAGTCTCACGACACGTCGTAAGTGACTAACCTATTCCTATTACAGAATTCATCGAAACAAGTGATATAATCAAGTATAGAAACAGTGGATTGTTTCAGATTTAGAGTTGCATGAATTCACTTTTATAGCAGGTGGGAAGATACTTATCATGCAATTTTTGTTTCATGTCCACCCACGTAGTGATTTCCTATAACATGGCACTTTTGATCTCTCTCAACAATTCTCCAATAATTTAGGGCAGCTTCAACAAGCATAACATTGGGCAAATAAACTCTACAGCTTACAATGTCTACTCTGTTACTCAAAGTATATTGTGTTAGAATTTTTTGGATTTCGACTTCCATTGATTGGTGGACTTTTTAATTTAATACAAAGGATTGAATGGATAACCTAATTGTTAACTGGAAAGCCATATAATTATTAAGTAATCCATTATAGGTTTGTGATTCATCGTATATTATTGGACTTAGGCTCAATGATGAATATACTGGATGATGTAGAGGCCCAAGATAACCTAGGTTTTTGATGAATGGAACTAAGGTACCATACATATTCATATTATGGACAGATCCCCACTCTAGTATTGACACTCTTAACGGCTATTCTTCCATCAATGTGGCCATCTGGAAGAGAAGGAAATATAATGGGTTTTTCTGTATCTAGCGTATGCATGTGCATACGTTTTCTCTTTACAACAGGATTCATAGACAATGTTTTTCAATAATATGGATTTGATAGGTACACAATATTTATCCAAATTCCTATAATGATTGGTGTTCTAAATTCTTAGTATAGAACCGTTAAAATCTTACATATTGCGCCCATGCTAGCCAGGCCATCCAATTAATAAAGGCTTCAGGTTGTAGCCTACCATTAAAGTTTGGGACTTCTAAAATAACGCTTCTAGTGATGTTGTTCTCTGCTTCGTGTTCTTAGTTATTGCTTATTATTCTATCTAAAAGCTTTATGCCAACAAATTGCTGTAGCACAATTTGCTTGAATTGATACAACTTTAGCGTTGATTAATTTATAATTTTTTGTTTGTGAGACTCATTAGCAAGCACTACTTATTATTGTAAGTGTGACCAAGTAAAGTCTCGTTGCATTAAATTGTACATGTTTTTTAATATATGTTTTATATTATCACAAGATATGTTGATTTTCACTCTGGACAGCTGGTTACTGTATTGAAATTGAAAGATTAGTTGGATTTCCTTTAACAGTAATGTTTAATTAATTCTTGCAAATTTTTTTTAATTAGTTATTTATAAATAATTCATTTAATATTTGGGATGTGATAAAAATTATTCAAGCTTTCATACGCTTGAGTCGGTATAAGTAATTTTTTTAAAAAAAAATTCTTTAAATAAAATATGCACGTATTTATAATATTTTTATCATCTCTTTTTTTGGTCGTAATATTTTAATCATCTAATGAATGAAAAATTGAAAGAGTCATGAAATCGAGCTTGCAGTAAGTAATATGCTCCTTGATATTAAATATAATAACATATGTTGAGTTTTATATATATGATGATATTGAAAGTACATAAGAAATTCTCCTCATATTTAACCCAAAAGAAAAGAAAAGAAAAGAAATTTTGCTCATACACGCATACTCCTTAAAACAACAAATCTTATATTGTTGGTTTTATTTAGTTAATGTTAATTTTTTAAAATTTGAAGGGCTTAATATTCCGGGGCATAATACGTATAATAAGCACAATCTCTTATGTTATATACAATTTTGAGAAATTGTAAGGAAATAAAATGATATCCCTTTCCATCAAATATAGTTTTTGGTCTACCCATAAACATTTCATTCAACGCTCATATGAACTCACTGGGGGCAGATGCAGGTGTCATTCAAAGGAATAGACAAAGTGATCCATCATACTTTGGATATGTGTGAACGCAATAACCGTATGATAACAAAATCATTCGTAGCTTTTTCAACCAAATTCAATAAAAGATGATGCTTCCTAATCTCTGACACGCTTTGAAGTCAAGCCATCCGTTCCTGTCCACACGTTGGGAGAAGACTTGGGATGCAATGAATGCAAACAATAGAGTATGGAAATGGAAGCTGGTTATAATATGAAATGAAGTCAACTACATAAAATTCATTAAGTACCCACCTAAAAATTGAACTGCGGTTACTAATGTATACAATTTGATCTCTTCTTCTTCTAAACTCCGTGTGAAAGTTGCCACATCCTGCATTTTTTTATGCTATAGTTTTTGGTTGCAGCTACTCAGTTACATCATTTGCATGTGTCTTTGTAAATTGTAATTTGTTTGTTTAATACATAGAAATGATGAAGACATATGAAAGAGAAGAGCCTAATGCACCCTTGTCCATTCTGCAGAGATTGGATCACCTAGAGCGTCAGGTAAATCCAACTTTTCTGCTCAAACTTTTTTACAATCGTTTGTGCTCCAATTTATATATGTTCATATGTTTCAATATATTAATAATATGTCACTTTTGATTTTATTATAATGTTCATTCTTGATAATGTAGATGCTGTTTCTGGAAGAAAAACACAGCTATACAAAAGCGGATTCTGCTGCCGCTGTAGACAAATTTTTGAAACCAGTGGAGCAGTGCAAGAGTTTGTCCTCTGCCCTTGAAGAGGTTCACCATAAAGGCACGTTGATGGAGAGAGTAGCACTGCTAGAAAATCGAGTAAATCAGGTTGGTGAAGACACAAATAATTTTTTTTAATTGAAAATTTACGCCCCCCCCCCCCCACCCCACAAAAAAAAGATCATTTATAAAATAGTAGCCAATAGCCAAAGTTAGGACTCTATACACATATTTTTAGGCGTTCACAGAGCATGAGAAAGGGTGTGCTCTGTTCGATTTATAGTTTAACACTTCAATTTTGTGGATTATTATTGATTTCTATTTTCACTACATTTTTAATGTAATAGCTGGGGTGTTAGGCTCTAAATAAGACAAAATATCGTAATTTTCTTGCTCTTAGCATCTAAGATTTCTCCTAAAGCAATGCATATGTCATTGCTACTTGTTACTCTTGCATGTTGTGACCAATTTATTGTATTTTTTGGTATTTAATCATTCAGCTGAGCATAAACATGGACTTAGGGAACACATCAAAGTCTAGTTCTTCCACATCTGCAGTAGCTGAAAGGCCATGTCATGGGTCAGGATCTATGCAGAATAATGGACTAAATAAGGATGTGAATATGGCCACCACCCTGCAAGAGAAGCAGAACCCTCTTATAATAAATGTAAGTTTTAGAGATCCCTTTTGCAGAATCACTAATTCTAGACACATAAAAACACAGTTTGGTTTTTCATTCTGCCATATATGCACAAACATTTCCATCCAAATGCATTTTAAAGGTTGAAATTGTGGTCTTGCAGAATAGCATTGTTGCGGAAGCTTGTACATTAAACTCACCATCTTGCAAGGCAAACAGAAGACACAACAAAACCATGTCTAAAGTGGACAATAATAGAAAATGGCTGAAGTGGTTGAAACTGGGATGTTGATGTTAGACCCCATAGCATTGGCTTTGTCTTTAAAATTCTCAACAATTCCTGGCTTAATTTAAAAAAGGGTAGAAGCCAAAGTAGTCTTGTAAATAGTTCATCATAAATTTTTGCTGTGTGTCAATCGACAGGGAATAGACACTGCAAGCCTATGTTGAGTAATTATGCTTTGGGCTTATCTGGATTGCAACCAATAAGCAAGAAACAGGTCACAAATTTGCAATCATTATGCTTAACTTAAAGTCAAATTTTTAAAGTACTCATTTAGAGGGGTTCCCCTTCTGGTTCAAGTTCCCATAATTCATTTTCTTTTTGGTGATTCCCATAATTCATTTTTCATAATTCATTTAGTGGCTAGAATTTTGAATTTATTCTTTTTTTGTAAAGTTGTGGAATCATGAGCATGAGGCTTTTTACATAGGCCCAAAAGAATATTGGCCCATGAGGCTATTAAGAAAAATGAGAAACGGCCAAAATTTGAAACATGACCATGAAATTAAGACCAACAAGCTTCCCTTTCACTGCACTGCATACTGTAATATGTGAAAGATGGAAAAATGGAAATTGAGGTATGGAAAGGGATTCCCACCACCACAGTATTACAACTAGGTAAAGACCAAGATAGATAACAGTTGATTTATGCTTCAAAGGTATATGGAATGCAATTTTTATTTTTATTTTTATTTTTTATTTTTTATATATGATGTAGAATGCAATCTTGTTCCCGAAGGAGTGGAACCTAATTTTGTATATGTCTTGCTGCATAGATAAGCCTTTCAGAATCATAATAGAGTTAAAATGTATAGGACACTTGCAAATGAGAACACCTGCAACTGCAATGTATTTGTGCCAAAAAAGTAAAAAAGAAAATGGAAAAGAAACCAAGGGGGTGAATTGTTATCATTTGAGATAATTGTACTCTTCTCTCTGAATTCTAGTAAATTTTTCTCTGTTGAGTTTAGGTCATTCTTTGTCTTATTTCTTACTCATTCAAATTATTTGCATCTCTCTATCAGAAAGCCATAATATGTAAATCAAAATCAATGTTTGAAAGCAGAAAATTTTGAACATTAGAGGTGACTGGGGGGATTTTGCCAATTTAGTTGAAATAAAATGTTTTCCTTTCACGTGATAGAAAGAACGCATTAAGCATTTGAAAAAAAAAAATGTAAAAGAATATAAAACCCCTTGAAATTTGACCTATTTGTAAGTTGATATCGTTAGCTTTAGCGTTTTTTTTATTCCCTTTAATCTAGTCTCTAAATTATAACTATTCCATCATTCCGGAATTTAATTTTTATTTTTAATATTTTTATTGGTTGATAGTGTAAAATATATATATATATCTTACTAGTCATTTAAAATTGAAAGATAAATATAATATGATAGTAATTCTTTAATTATGTAATTAAATATATAAATAAAAAATAAAGTTTAAATATTGTTTTCATTAATCACAATATGTTTAAATATTTTTAATTTCAAAAAATATAAAAGATAAATAAACAATGAATTTAATTTGGATATACTGATAATATAAAATAAATTTATACTATTAACTAATAGAAATATTAAAAAATAAGAAATTATGATGGATCCCTTATTATAATAGATAATTATTTATATAAATTAATACTTTCTAATATTTTTATTAAGTGATAATATAAAATTCAGTATATTTAAATTAAATTCATAAACAATTACTTGCTAGTATATGTTACGCAACTAAACCAGCAAAATAACAAATCATATCAAAATCTAACGTATAAAATTTGTTTCTATGCATGAAAACGGTGTGCACGTGAGTTGGGGAACCGAGCACGTCACCGTGGAGCCCCCATAAATTGACAATAATTAAAGACGACATTCTAGAAAATGGTCTTACCCCACATATAACCTGTACGTTTATATTAAATAATCACGTTTGGCACGATACCTTCCTTTTTTTTTATATATATATTTTTCCCCTTTTAACGGAGGGACTCACTTTATTGACCTTCCACAATTCATGGTCGTGGATATTGCGCCGAGAGTAAACGGAGGGATATGAGATTGTATATTGTATTTTTATGAAAAATTTGATTATTTATTGTTTTTAAAAAGTAATTAGGAAATTGTGGTATTTTTATTTTTTATTATTTATTCTCTCTCCTCTCTCCTCTCTCCCTTTCTCTCTCTCGTGTTCTCTCTCTCTCTCTCACACACTCTCACATATTATTAAAAATTTTTTTTTATTTTTTAATTTATAATTTTATTAAAATCGCAGCTCATAACTGTAATTTTTATTAAAATAACATTTTTTAATTTTTAATTTTATTAAAATTATAAAAGATTGTTGTAATTTTTATTAAATTAATATTTTTTAAAATCGTAATAATTTGTTGCATTTTTATTAAAATAACATTTTATTTTATTTTAATAATTATTTTATTGAAATCGCAACAATGTGTTGCGATTTGTAATAAAATAATATTTTTTATTTTTTATTTTAATTTTATTTTATTGAAATCGCATTACATGATTGCGATTTCTATTAAATAAATTTTCTTTTATTTTTTGATGGTGTGAAATTGTAATTAAATACTATAATTTTTTTAATATCTACCATATTTCTCTAAATATAAAAAAAATATAATATTATTGTAATAATTATACATAAATACAATATGTAAATAACTGAGCCGTAAATGGATAGCAATAGATTTTTTATATGAAAATTTTATATAATTTAATTGTGTTTTTTACTATTTTAAATTAAAAAAATATTATTTGAATTTAATTGAGATATATTAATAATATAAAATAATTTTATATTATTAGTCAATAGAAATGTTCGAAAGTGAGAAATTATGGTGGATCCCTCAGTATAATAGGTGGTTATTTGTATGAATTAATATTTTTTAGTATTTCTATTAGTTAATAGTATAATATTATTTTATATTAAATTAAATTTATATTATATATATATATATTTTAATATTTTCTACCAAAATATCTTTTTTTTAGAATGTAGTGAATTCGAGTAAAACTATATCGAATTTATCACTATACAAATTTATCTCATACGAACAGATAGTATTAAATTTGATCTATCTTGAATCGAATTTAATACTATTCACATAAATATTGTTGAATTTAATTTATCCTCGATTGAATTCAAAATGGCCAAAAGGATTTAGGATAGAGTTTAGGATGGGTTATAGTATTTTATGTCTATGATGGACCTAATATAATTAAATGATCGAAAAATATGGTTAATTATCAAACAAGTATGGCTTCTTGTGTGGCAAACTACCAGGTCCACTATGGACTGAGGCCTATTCTAAAATATAGTAATAATTATACCTTACTCTCTGTTAAAATTATAAAGAAATGAATAAAGATAACATCTAAATTAGTCATTGGAAGCTTAATAGCCACATTTAATATTTTAAAACCTCATATATATATATATACCAGTAATAAATTTGATTTAAGTTGGATCGAATTTATCATTATTTGCTAAAAAAAAATATAAACCTATGATATTTCTTCATTAATTATCATTACAATAAATAAACCAAACTAAGTTACTATTTAAATACATTAACTATGTTAACATATCCCAAACTAATTTCTAAGTTACCATTAAATTAGTTTAGATGATGTTAACTTAGTTAATATATTTAAATAATAACTTAGTTTGGTTAATTTATTATAATGATAATTAATTAAGAAATATCACAAGCTTAAATTTTTTCTTTTGGGTGAATAATAATGAAGCGAATCCAATTTAGATCAAATTCATTATTGGTGGTGCAATATAAATATTAAAAAATATTGACTTTAGATATAGTTAGAGAATATATATATATATATATATAATCGCATATATAGAAATAATAAATATGAATTTTTTAAATATTAAATACTATGACTATTAAGCCTCTAACGATTGATTCAGATGTCGCCCTTATTCATTTCTTTATAACTTTAATAGAGAGTAAGGTCTAATTATTATCATGTTTTATGATGGACCTAGTCCATAGTGGATCCGGTGCTTTGCAACACCTTATGTGGCAATTAATTATATTTATATGATAATTAACTATATTTTTTGGTCATTTAACTATATTAAATCCATTATAGACCTAAAATACTATAACCCATCCTAATCTCTACCCTAAACCGCTTTGGCCATTTTGAATTTGATTCAGGATAAATTGAATTTAATAAAATTCATGTGAATAATGTTGAATTCGATCTAAGGTAGATCAAATTCAATACCAACATGAATAGTATTGAATTCAATTTAACATAGATCAAATTTCATTAGTACGAGATAAATTTGCACAATAATAAATTCGATTTAGCCTTAATCAAATTTACTATAGTCCAAAAAAACATAACATTTTGGTAAAAAATGTTAAAAATGCGTATATACGTAAATAATATATTTTTTAATTTAAAACAATAAAAAAAATCTAATTTAATTAGAGCCAGTATAAAAAAATTTTATACCGTCGCCAAAATCAAATAAACTACTAACCTGGCGAGGATTTATAGTGAAATTACAAATTATATATCAACATAAGATCTTTAAGATTTGAACTTATATATTGTAGCTGTCATTGGCCGAAAGTCTAATCGGATTAGTCAATCCACCTTCTCTATTTAAGGTACATTAAAATGAAATAAAAACACCAATACAAATTGGTTTAGATTAGTAAAAGCGAAATTTTTAGGTAGGTATTTTTTATCACGTTAGTATTTAGATTTCTCATTATATTTTCACATTTGTAAAAGTAGTAGTCTCATATATCTCACGTTATACTTGACTACTATTACACATGTATTAATATGAATATTAGCAATGTTTGTATAAATTTATACTCAAACACCGATCATATATTCATATACAAGTAATTATATGTCTAAGCTATGTTTGGAAGGTTTAAAAACGATGAAAGCGAGTAATTCAAATTCTTTTTTTTTTTAGGGTTTAATTCTCCTTTTGATTTTGGATTTTATTCATTTATTCATGAGAAAAAATATTTAAAAAAAAATTGATAAAATGGCTTCAACCTTATCAACCGAGAATGAGAAAATGAAATCTAGACAAATACCAAGAGCTAACTATTATGGGTATAAGGATAGAAATCAAAATAAATAATTTTTGCTGCCCAGAATAAAAAAAAAAAGAAAAAGAGTTTGGCGTTTTAAAAACCTTTTAACTTATAATAAAATAGAAAGTAAAGGAATAAAATGAAATAAAACATGTCACTTTGTTGTTTGATTATGTAATAAATTTAACAATGAAAAAAAAATGGAAATACATGGTATTCTTTTTCTTGATTTTCAATCTAAACTCTTATTTTAAATTACTTTGAAATACTTTTTTAATAACTTTGTTATTCTGTAACTTATTATCCTTGCAAAGTCGTAGTTTGATTATGACTTCTCTTTATTCCATATATAGCAAGGGAAACAAAAATCTAAAACAACCATAGTGTTTGGTTGTATTATGGGCGGGTGACCATCAAAGTCTAACTAATTTACGGGATCTCCAAGTAAAGGGTGTAAAGTAGCAATACGGAACATAGCTTGCCTAGCTCCAGGGAAAGGCTTTCATAGGGGTTGTTGGATGACTGTTTCGATTGATTTATTAAGATTAGGCAGCATAACGGATGACAACTAATGATAATTGTTTAATGAGATAACCTAAGCATCTCTTATAATTATAGTTGGTAATTGCCTTTAAATCCAGCGCCATCTTTGGTGCGCTTCGCGGTGCAAGGTGCTGTGACTGTAGCGCATCTAATGGTATAAATTTGTGAGGTGTATTAATATACCAATTATCTATGATGTATTATAGTAATATATTAATTTTAAAAAAATATAAAAATATAATTAAATATATTTTAAAAATTAATTTTTATACATTAAAAGTATAAAATTATATTGATAATATAAAATAATTTTATATTATCAATATAATATTACACTGATATATAATATAAAATTATATTAATAGAGTAAAATTATACTGATAAATTTTTTATAATTTTTAAAAATTAATTTTTATACACTAATAGTATAAAATTATACTGACAGTATAAAATAATATTTTATACTATCAGTATAAAATTTCACTGACAGAATAAAATTATATTGATAAAATTTTTTAATTATACTGACAGTGTAAAATTATTTTATACTGCCAATATAATTTTATACTGTCAGTGTATAATAATTAATTTTTAAAATATATTTATTATATTTTTAAATTTTCTTAAAATTAGATATTACTACAGTGCTTCATAAATAATTGATGTATCGATATACCTCATAATCTCACCGTCAGATTGCAAGGTGCACCATACTCCTTGACTAGCGAAGAGCACAGTAGATGACACCTTAAATCCATTCGGTCTTGGTAGTGATTGAGCAAATTGAGCCCTATGAGTCTGGTCGTCAAGGACCGAGTATTGGTCCAAATTGCACACCATAATGCGTGATGACCAAACAAGCTTGCAAAAGAAGATGAAGAAGCGGTTTGTAGGATGTGCTCCATTATTAGACATATGGATGCAGAGACGTTTCAAGTGTATCAAAGATAAAGTCATGAGACCCTACCTCCCACAACATAACAAGGGTGAATATTCCTCCTGGGCTGTCGAACAAAATTCAACCACACTAGAATGGTTGGTATAAAAGTGCCATCTACTATGGTATGACCACATCTATTTCCTATCTGCTTTCACTGAGTGGATTACTTGCTTTTACCTAAGGTTTGTAGGGAGTGTCAATGATGTTAACAAAACACAAAAGAATAATAACAGAGTTCAATTGCCCATGTCTAGCAAGAAAATCAGCGGACATATAGTTCTCCTTAAGTGGAATATGCAGAAAGGAAAATGTTAAGATAGATTCAAATTCATAATCGATCTTATATGTGATAATATATCAATTAATAATTTTATAATATTATATATTTATAATTTTAAGTTATACTTTAAATAGTTGAAATATTATCATAAACTTAAGTCTATATTAACATTACTCGTGCGAAAAACTTAATCATCCCACGGCAAAATTTTTATTTCCTAAACAATGTACAATCATAAATAGTAAAGCAACTATTAAGAAGAAGTTATGACCCTTTTTTTTTTTTGAAAAAAAAGGGGTCCAAATCAAGTACATTTAAATAATTTGTACAATTATATTTTCCTTTAAGTATGATGATACTTGTGCCTAGTAAAATTAGTTTTTTTTTTAGTTGACTACTTTAAGAATGAGAATAGGTTCTTTACATTTAAACTCAAGTACTAAACTGTCCCAATCAAGAGATCAATCAAAGTAAATCAAGTCCTCCCCATCAAAAAATAAATCAAGTCCTATTGATAAAATTAAAACGTTATTTAACATCTTGCATAAGAATATATAACGTGTGATTGTAGTTTATTCAAATACCATTATTTAATATTACCGATCCGAGCGTAAAGATAAGTAGAAATCACATATTAATAATTTGAGGATTTTAATTATATTATTAATAAATTTATTTATGAGAAAATATAAAAAATTATGTGTTAATAATTAGAAATTTTAATTATATCATTAATAAATTTAGTAAAAAATCACTTTTATTATTAATTATCTTACCAAATTTCATAAAAATATAATTAAAAATTTTAATTATTTACATGTTAATTCCTAAGTATAAATAATGTGTAAATCATGGGCTCTACAAATGTTTTAACAATTTTTTTTTTTTTGAGACAAATAGAAACATTTTATTTTCTTATGAGGAGTAATTAATGTGAGGGGCTAAGGGCTCATGCCAGCTTGACCTGAAAAGACAGGTTACTACTTTTTTTGACAAATTTTCTTGAACAGTTTTTTCCCTAGACAAAACAAAAATTAAAAAATGAAAAACAAAGTGGTGGAGCACGCTGTTCTCACTGTAGTCTTGACTGACCGTTTTGGCTCTTTGTTCTCTGCCTAAGGCAAACGGAAACCAAGCATAGCTTACTATTTTGGGTCATTATGTGGCACACATCTAATTTTGACCGGGGAGCAGTGAAGATGGAGTTTATTGAGTCATTCAACCACAGTTATAGAATGCGGTTAAACGCATTCCCAATGTGGTTAAATGCAAAAGCTTTGCATATCCCAAATCTAGCAAATCCCATCACAAACCGTGTCTCCTCCCCAGCAGCCTGTTGCTCCTCCTCCCCTTCCCCTTAGTCATCGTCGCATACAAGTAAAAGTTATGGCAGCTGGTGATCATAATTTGAAACTAATCCACATGAATCAAGTCGGAAATATGTACCAAAAAAAAAAAAGATTATATTATTTATATATACTCAAAATTTTAACACATTCTTTTAATTTTTTCTTTTTTTATTAAATATTTAATTTTTTTACTTTTTTTTATAATTTTTTTCTTTTTTTATTTGTGAATATCCAAGATATCTATCTATCCTTATAGTACAAAAAATATTTATAGTAAAAAAATTATACTTACTATGGATGGGGTACTATAGTTTTGGCAATGAAAGGACTCTGACAATTTTTGATGGAAAATAAATTTGAATCCTGCTTAGCCATTTTACGACTAATCGTGCACTTAGCTACTAAATGTGTGCAACATTTTTGTACCTCCGCTGGCAAAGATGAACACCACTGGAGAGATGGAATTTGCCACCGGAGATGGATGCTAGGTTGCTGGCGATGAAGGTCAAACCCAAGGCCAAGAAGGTAGTCGTGCAAGCGAATTGGCGTTGATGCAAGCAAACCGGTTGTGGGGCCGCAATGGGTGGAGCTCCAGTGTACGGGTGGGGAGCAATAGCAATGACTAGCGATGTACCACAAAATGTTTTTAATCTCCACCATAGATATCTTTAAATCCCAATCAATGGCATGGATTAGATAATTCTACAACGCACCCTCTTTTATTCTAAATGATGTACCACATATAATAATTAAAAGAGTGCACCACAAAACCTGTCTATTATTTTTACTATTTCCGTGAACTATTTTGTTTTATTAAAAAAGAACAAAAATTAAAAAGTTTAATTGATATATATGATGAATTTAATTTAGATACACTAACAGTGTAAAATAGTTTTACACTGTCAACCAATAAAAATGGTGGAAAGTGCCAACTCATCAAAATAACCACCCATTATAATGAGGGACCCACCATGAATTCTCACTTTTATTTCATTGGTTGACAAACAGAAACTATTTTACATGTCGATACCAATTAAACTCATATATGATAATATAAAATAATTTTATATATCAATTAATAAAAATAAAAAAAATAAAAAATTTATGATATATTTTTTATTATAATAAATAATTATTTATATAAATTAATATATTTATAATATGGATGTATTTAAATTAAATTTAAAATTAAAAAGAAAAAAATTAAAAAACAAATCGAAGCATGTGACAACGAAGCATACGGAAACTCCAAGACGAGTCCACTTGACAATTTTACCCCCGACACTCTCCTCAATTTACGAAATGCTCCTCATTTCCTCTATAAACTCACCGCTGTCCGAGTGATGTGAATGTGATGATCGGAACCTCGAACACCAAATAACATGGCGGAGGACGGGAAGGTCACGGTGGTGCCGCCGGAGGAGAAGGTGTTCAGGGCGACCGAAGTGTTCGCGGCGGAGTCGTCGTCGAAATCCAAAGGTTTCAAAACGACGCTGGCGTTGGCGTTGTGGCTGGGAACTATTCACTTCAACGGCGCCTTGATGCTCTTCGCATTCCTGTTCCTCCCTCTCTCCAAAGCACTCTTGTTCGTTTCTCTCTCTCTCTCTATGAGCTAAGCTAATACTTAAATTGGTGCTTGGGCAATATATGCGAAACATTAAATTATTTTTTAAAAAAATTTTGGGAGTTAATTTGATCTTTTATTTTGTGAAATATTCATTAATTGAAGTTTAAATATATATTAGAGGACTGAATTGATGTATAATTTAAATGATGAGTGACTAATTTTGTGACCAGAATTTTTAGTGGACTAATTTGATGTTAATTTGACTGTTTACTTTTTTGCTTTTCTGTATTGCTTGTTCAAAGCTATTATTCATTTTGTGTGTTTTTGTTTTTATCTTTTTGCGTTGCATGTCAGGGTTTTTGCTTTGTTGTTTGTGTTCATGGTGATTCCTATAGATGAAAAGAGCAAAGTCGGTCGAAAATTGGCCAGGTAACCTTTTCGCCATATTTTTTTTTTCAAAAATTCTTCTTCTTTTTGATGAAGCACTTTTTTAGTACTTTTCCTTTATGGTTTCGGTGAAAAATTTTCTTTTTCTTTTTCTTTTTTTTTTCTCTAAAAAAAATTGGTTACGTTACTTTTCAGGTATATATGCAAGCATGTTTGCAGTTATTTTCCCGTCACGCTTCATGTAGAGGACATAAAGGCCTTCAATCCTAATCGTGCTTATGGTTTGAACCAAACTATTAATTCAATTTTGAGAAATATTTTATTTTATGCTTTGTGATGGTTTCATTTGCAATCTTTTGCCCTTTTTCTCTTGAAATGGGTGGAAAAAAAAGAGTGTTTTGGGGGGGGGGGGGGGGAACTTGTTTTTCTTGTGAGTTTGCTCTATCGGTTTGGTTTAGGAAGAAAGGGTTATAGGAAAAGTGGCATGATAATGATAGATTAATGAAGTTTTTGGGGATTGAGATTATTATTCCCATTTCCCCGTAAGGGGTGCTTGGTGAGATGTGTGAAAAGCATAACTTTACCTGAAATTTTACCAGAATTAACTCTTTAATTGCTGACTTTCTGTTTTGAGTCTTATTTCTTAAATTGTCATTAATTAAATGTGACAAGAGGAATATGAATATGATTTATTAAGGTTTGACCTTAATTAAAGTTTCTAATTATTGATAATTTAAGAAATTACAATAAAAGTAGTTATTGTGAAGTGGAAGTAGGCAATGGATAGTGTGCCAATTGCCCGACCCAAACATAAGGATTTGTAAATGAATTGAATTCTTATATTAATATCTCTCCAACAAATTTTATACGATGGTTCATTTCTAAATGAAATCATTCTTTCTTTCTAAAGATTCGACATTTGGTAAATATGTATGACTATATTTCCCGAATGAAATCTTGAAATGATTTTTTGCTTATCCTTGACTAGAGCTAGATCAGAAACATGATTTACAAATTTTTCAAAAAAGTGGATTGTTTGGTTCAAATCAAATACTGGAAGTTTTGAGTGGAGTCTGTGATTAGCGCAATTTACTATGGATGTTCTCTTTTTGTTTTTTTTTTTTCAAGCAAAAAAACAAAAATCCTGTTGGTTAGTTAATCATTGTGATTACTGCTGTTCTGTTTTTATTTTCTTGATTGTAGCTTATCGATAGTAACAATGGTATGCCTTCAATGCAGTTTTTGGCTATGAACCACATTCAGTTTTGCCAATTGGCGTTGTTGCACTAGCTGACAGCACAGGTTTTATGCCTCTTCCAAAGATAAAGGTTCTTGCTAGCAGTGCGGTAAGTGTTTTACTTGAGACTCTGTTTTGTATTGGTTATTAAGTATATAATTTTAAAATTTTCTCGTCTCATTTGATGAGTAGGTATTTTATACGCCGTTTTTGAGACACATATGGACATGGTTGGGTCTTACACCAGCAACAAAGAAAAATTTTCTCTCCTTGTTGGATGCTGGCTATAGTTGCATTTTAATACCCGGTGGAGTGCAAGAAACATTTCTCATGGAGCACGGTTCTGAGGTACATTGCTTTTCACTTTTCATTCTATTGTTGATAACTGAAAACGTTCATTGTTCTATAGATATAGGGTTATGGCTGACGCCAAGTTTACTAATATGTTGTTATGGGCATTTTCCCTTGCTATGCTACATAAGTCCTTGAGCTTGACTACCGTATGAGTGGCATAAGTTTGAATAATTACTTAGGTACTCTGATTGTCATTACTCATTTTTCCCCTTTAGTATTTCATATCTAATTTGTATTTGGATTAAAGTGAGGGCTGAAAATTTCATTTCTTTTCCTTCATTTATATGGGTTATAGAATTTACGATCAATAACCTGAAATATTTCAGCTTATGACATATTAACAACTTAGCTGTGCATGTTTCTTCTAGGATCGTATCAGTATATAGTCACAAAATACCTAAAAAGGTTGCAAATGAGGATAGTACACTGTTGGTTACATCTTTTGGTGGCTATATCTTGATGGTTTTTGTAAGGCTGGTTTTTCTTTCATTATCCTTTTGTGTTGCATTTATCCTGTTTTGACTATTTGTAAAGATGGGTTGAAGAGGAGTTGAGGTAAAATGGGTCTTTCAGGATGATCCTCACTATTTGCAGCATATGATTTATATTCAAATAGGTTAGTCATATGAAGAATTATTTACTTTGTAGATTGCCTTTCTCAAGGCAAGAAGAGGATTTGTCCGCATTGCAATGGAGAAGGGCCAACCTCTGGTTCCAGTTTTCTGCTTTGGACAGGTACTTATTTCTTGTCCAGATCTCTTTTAACATGGACATCTTTCAGCTTTTGTTGGCTCCATATATCAGCTTTACAACACTAAAATATATCAGTGTATCACTTCCTTTTCTGTTAGTTTTGATGATTTATGTTTTTCATTTTCTTTGTTCATTTAAATTAACTATTATTTCTCATTTTCTCTTTTGCTGCAATATTGCTATAGTCAGATGTCTATAAGTGGTGGAAACCAGGTGGGAAGTTAATTCTGAATTTCGCAAGGGCTATCAAGTTCACCCCAATATATTTTTGGGGAATTTTCGGGTGCGTGTTTCTTTTAAATGTTAGCTTGCCTCCTGCTTGTAATTTTCGTTACTCCTGTTTTCACTAGGCAATTTTTTTTCCCCATGAGTTAAGGTATCTAATTCTTTACTTGAAGTTGAGTCTGTCTAATTTTTAGCACAAATCATCTCTTCTTTCTAGATCTCCCATACCTTTCAAACATCCAATGTATGTTGTGGTGGGTAGGCCAATTGAGATCGAGAAAAATCCAGAACCAACGACTGAGGAGGTATGTACTATCATACAGCTTATCTGTTAAATAGCATTCAGAATCCAGTAGCTTTTAACCTCTCCTAAGATAAAATGTCAGCCATTTTTTTTCTCTCCTTTCTTTACCCATTCATCTTTTCTATTTGTCTCTCGTTAATAAGTTGCCAAGATGATACTAAAATTTTGTAATAATAAGGACTTCAGTCTGGTTTGAACGGTATCTTGTCTTATCTTCTGCTAAAGGTTTTGACTTTCATGCAATAAACTTTAAGTCAAGCCCTTTAATACACCAAAATATACAGAGGCTAACCCAAGATTCCATGATATGGATGAACTGTTTCTAAATGGGACCTCTTGTTACTATTGTAAACCATGAGGCCCGTGAGGTATTGAGTTATATAGCTGGCTAAAATTTTGATATCTTTTATTAATTTTACCTCGGTTTAGGTTACCAGAGTGCATAGTCAGTTCGTTGAAGCACTTCAAGATCTTTTCAAACGGTACAAAGCTCGAGCTGGATATCCAAACCTTGAGTTGAGAATTGTTTGACAAGGCGATGATTGTGTCCCATATTTTCTTGGGGTAGTTATACTCACCTTTCCTAGGGTTTGTGCTTATTACACTTTGACACTCCTCTTACTTGAAGGATTACATCTTCATTCCTTATTTTATATGCTGTTCTTGTATGTGGCACCCTTCTTTGTTTGAGGAGTTACACCTACTTTTCTTGCATTATCTGTTGTAAATAACAATGTGAAGCTGATGCAATTTTCACAATAAGGTGTAATAAGCATTAACTTTAGAGGAGGTCAATGTAACTATTCTTATTTTCATTGTTTGTGTACTTAGTTGCCCTTTTTTTTGTGTTTTTTTTTTGGGGGGGGGGGGCTTGGTGAAGGTATTTAGGCAAAGGATTACTTGTAATTATTGTTAACTTTATAACTATCAACCCCCATGGGAATGGAAAAAGTATAATCAATATTTTTTTGGTTTTGTTTCTTTATCGCTTGGTGGGTTTTTATGGTTGTTCAAGCCCTGCTCCAGCATTTCATCTGAAGGCAGATTCTGTGATGCATCTCACAAAGTAAGGTGCATCACACACTTTATAGAATAAACGGTCAGATTTGAGGGTGCACAAATACACCCTTACATCTGACCATTAATCTCACAAGGTGTATTTGTGCATCCTCAGATCTGATCGTTTATTCCATAAGGTGTGTGATGCACCTCACTTTTGTGAGGTGCATCACAGAATTCGCCAATTGGGGGCAACAATTTGGAACAACTTGCGAATAAGATACACCCGCATCTAAGAAAATCGTTGATGGTTGTTCTTGTCATTTTGTCCTTGATAATCCATCAATGGGGCTGTGTTACAATTCACAACGAACCAACCAATAGCTTGAAAATGAATACTTCAAGATTAAGGCAATCTTTACGAAGGAAAAAGAGGGTAGCTTTGAAAAGTAGGTCTTCATGGGGTTGCTTATACTTCTAGTTTGCGATTGTTGTTTTGAACAGTTAGCGAATTGTCAGGAGTTATTGGCGGGGTTTCCAAGCTTCTCGACTCCTTAAACTTTTGCCCAAATAAAATAATTTCAAGAGTTTTAGATTAGATTAACCTAGTGAGGGAGGAAGAAAGAATCAATTTGAGAACTTCTATTAACAAACAGGATTATGGACTAATATATATGAAATAGGGAATGCAAGCGACATTTTCGAGAGGACCTCAGGATGAGAAAGGATGATAAACTCAGAGCCAACAAAAACGCATATTTCCCCAAGTCATTGGTAGTTTTGAACAAAATGATATTTTCATACGCAAGTTACACAAGCTATTAGTTGTATCATCTATTTGGGGGAAAAAAGGCTCTAGAACCAATCTCAATCAGAAAGTTCCGGGGCATTTGACAAAATATTAAAGTAGTTGAATAAAGGGAGCCTTCAAAAGTAATCTAGAACCATAATTCAGTCAATGGTCTCGAGTGATGCTTCAGTTACTACAATCAAGTACAGTAAAGTAGTATATTCAAACTGAGGAGCATATGTAGCTTAAAAACCAAACCGGATGAGGATAAAGTAAGTCTGAGTTTGGGAATAGTTGGTTAATTCCATCTTCTATGTCTAACACGCCATTATCATGACCACCAACAAGTTCAACCATATCAACATTACCAAAATATCGAGACCTGTGATTTACTAATTGATTATCTACATAATAGATATGGGACTCGATGGCTGTGTGTGAAGGGGACTATGAAGTGGGAGGATTTTCGGTCTGCAATTATTTTGGAATATGGGCCACATAACGAAAGAGAGAAATTGGAGTAATGGTCTCAGTTAGTGGTCCCTCAAAAATGTCCCATTGTTAGTGATAGGAGACTTATTCTCCAAGGATGGTTTTTTGAATCTTGCGTTCATGGCAGCTTTACTGGTTTTTTTTTTTTTTTTCCAAGTATGGACTACTTTTTTATTTTTATGTTTTTTTTAATTGTTTGGTCTATATGGTGCTGCAGAATTGGTGTTATTTTTAAAACAGAAACGATGTTTGGACGTAAAACTGTCCAACATATGACACACTTAAAAAGCGAGAGAGAAGGTAAACTGGAGGAGGAGGAGAGATACAGTGGGGGCAAGTACACTGTTTTCCCTCCACTCTTTCGTATGTGTCGGGTGTATTGCGTCTCAAAAAGGGGTGAATTGGGAACTACTTCTAATCCGGATTGGATCAAACAAAGGTTTGGATGTTGGGTATCAGCTTGGTGTAAAGATCTGCCGTTCTCAATTGATTTCATACTGGAAAATGCTAGAGTGGTTGATTGGTGGAAGAAAAAATGTCTAAGGCTTTCAACATCTACAGTTCTAGTTCACCATGGAAGTCTGGTATGGTGGCTCTGTTATGGATTTATAAAAGGAGTGGATAAGTTTGCTATTGGAGGAGTTCTAGTGGGGGAACATTGAAATATCTTATGTTGTGTGTTAGACTATGTTTCAGCCAATTCTCATCAGGAAGCTGAGCTTCTAGCAGCAGTGGAGATATTTCAATGTGCAAGTCTGATTCCTTGGATTGCGGATTCGAACCTTGTAGTTCAGATGGCAAATCAGGAGGATTTATCATGGCTTGGAGAGGGAAATGGTATTGTTTGGTGGCTGAGATTTGCTTGGAACAAACTCCAAGCAATCAGAGGCTGTTTTCAAAAGGTAATACATGTTCTTAATGCAAACAGCTCTAATACCCATAAAAATTTCTAGTATAAATTTGAAGAATCTGACAGGGGTGAACAGACTATTAAATGGTTTTGAAAAATAGTATAAGTGCCTGTTGGTTTGAGTGGAGCCTTATGTGGTGAGCTCCGAAGTGCTGCTGAAGTGATTCTTGCCTCTTAAAGCTATCAGTTTTGTTTTGGTATCTTGCAATGTGACAAATGCTGACAAGTGGTATTGGATGATGCTGAATTTTTTTACACAGAAGTTTTTAACTCATAAGCGGTGTTGGGCGCATTTTGCTGTGCACCTCGGTGAAGATGGTGCATAATACACCTTGTCATTTAATGATATGGATTGGATGGTATATGGATACAATTAACACTTATGATCCACTATAGAGTTTCTCACCCTCACTCTTCCATCTCTACCAATTCGGCTTCTCAGTTCTTTCTGTTTCTCTCTCTTCGACTCTGTAGAAGATATCACTTCTCTCTCTACAGAAGCGGGAGCCGGCAGTGGCGGAGGCCTTGGTTGTGAAGCTGATCGGCTACCGCCCTGCCCACGATAATCGACAATACGAAAGCCAAGCTCGCCGACATCGACGCCCACCTTTGGACTTTGTTCTGCTCCGCTTAGGTAGCCAATGTTTCTTGCGTTTAGACTACTCCCTTTGATGGCCAAAAGCCTGGAACGTATGGTCTCAGCAAGTCCTATTTTCAACACCATTTGATCCTTTGCTCAATCATTTCATATCCTTGCATTTTTTGATAGGTTTCTCTTTTTTATTTTAATTTTCTTTATTTGATAACTAAATCACTGGATCATACTTGAAACAAGATCTCTTGAACCTAATATGTTTGCGGGTGCGTTTTTCCGTTGTAGATGTTTTTGCTTTGTGATTTATATAAATCGTGAGTGGGTCAGAGAGAAGCTAACAGAGATATATGCAGTAGTGTTGTTTAGAGCAATAGAGAGAAGTGATGGTGGATGGGGTCACCGGAGGAAGGCATGATGGTGGAGAGAGAGGAGCAAAAGGGAAAGAGGAAGTGTGTGAGAGAGTAAAAAAATTTTATGGTTTATGATAGATATTGATTATATCAATACACCATTCAATTTATACTGTTAGATAATAATGTGCATAACAATGTGTAATATGCACCATCTTCACCAAGGTGCATTTAGAACGCCGCCGCAGGCGTGTTGATCTATGTTTTAATGTATTTGCTTGGCTGGTGATATCTTGTTTCCATAAATTAGATGTTTGTTTAGGCACTATCAATGCAATACACCAGTGATAGACTTAATATTTTACTAGAGGGAGGAAACCTCAATCAAGAATAGAAAAAGAATAAAAAAAACAGCATAATCAACTGAAAAACAAAAAGAAAAGAGAAAGGAAATCTCACTGAAGAATAAACAAACAATTAGAAAGTACAGTAATCTCCAAACTTATTAAAAAATAAACATTCCACCTCAATTTTCATCAAATCATAGTTAAGCATGATTATTTTAAGTGAAGCATCATTATATTTAGTTGAATTGTAACAATAAATAATGTGGACAAAATACGAAACAAATAAAATTATTTACATATTTGTCTATTTTTTTTTCTCTTGTTGATTTTATTTTTGTCCTTTTCATAGTTTTACTTTCCTATAAATATGTTATGTTGTGGAATAAATTATAAAATGAAATAATTTCTAAAGTATTTTTTTTAATTCCCAATTATGTAATGTGAGAAAAAAAATAGTTTTTTCCATGACATTTTATCAATGCAGTATATATATATAAACTGAATGAATTATAGGTAAATTTTACATGTGAATGGCATACAAACTTTGCATGAAAAATTTGTTACTTCTAATCATGCAATGTGAGTGGAAAACAATTTTTTGGTGAAAATTTTGGACGAAGCAATATTTCAGTATTATATATATGATTGTTTGAGAACTCTTGTTAAATTGCTTATGAACAATCACTTGCTAAACTCTTTCATATTTGTGTTGTATTACACCAAAACTCTTCTGAATAAGTTTACATACAATTCAATTGGCTCCACACATTCATTGACTATTTTTGAGCATATTTTCTGTGGTTAGTGTGTGCTTTTGTATAGTTTCCATGGCTTTTTCCCTTGCTTTATTCCTTGCACATACATTTGTTTCTTGTTGACCTCAACTCCATATTTGAACATCATGAATTCAGCGATTGATTCATACTTCAATTTAGGATAACCCTAAATTGACTTTCCATTTTTTTTACAATCTACATAGAGGTCACCCTAGTGTTCCTAGTGCTCCTAACATAAGTGTGCTTATCTTCATACTTCTTGATTTCAAATGTCACATCATCAAGGTTAATACTAGCATAAATATACCAAGCACCCCCTATGATACGACCCTTGGATCGCGGATGAAGAGTGCTCCACATTGGGCAACTGATTATATTGTTTAATCCTATCTGTTTTTTAAATTAGCAATAGGAGATTTTATCAAGTAACTGAAAGTTGTTTTGATTTCTTTGCATAAAAAGTAGGAAGGCAGGAATTTAATTTGCTGCATGAAAGTAGGAAAGTAGGTACGTAGGAGTAGCAAGTAGTTACGTAGTTCTCATGCATATTAAAGAGTCAAAAGACCTGGTTATGTTTTTTTTTACGTTTTGGAGAAATTAAAGTGTGAGAGTTCTGTCTCTCTTGGAGTCCCTAAGCCTGACCTGAAAGGCTGTATCCTTTGGTGCTTTCATTGCATTGCCTCGAACCATGGCCGGAACTCGATTATCCAAAAATCGGAGGCGAGTTGACCGCATGAATGACTGAGGTTGCGCGATGCAAAGGAACAACGACAACTTTTTCAGGAGCGAATAGATGCTCAGTTTGCTAAGATGATGACTCTTCTTGAGAAGCAAAGCACGAGCACGGATGATCGGGCACCATCACCGATCACATCTTCGTCTACGCGTCTGCATGAGGCCTCATTCTCGCTAGTTCGAGCCGCGTCTGGGATCTTCCAACCTTTGATGGTGAGAATGTGGACGATTGGCTATTTCACCTCGAGGAATACTTCGATCTGTCTGGCACCCCGTCCGATCAACGAGTGAAGATTGCATCCTTCTCTATGATTGGTAAACTTATTCGTGGTATAAGTGGATGATCCGTAACCATCATATCTTGAAGATTGGATGGTTTTTCATGGAAGCGATTCAACGTCGTTTGCATCGATCTTTATGACAACCCTCAAGAAGCTCTGAAGGAACTTAAGCAAACGGGCTCTTTACAAGAATATCAGAGTCAGTTTGAAAGTCTATCCACCAAAGTTCAGGGTCTTTCTGAAGCATGGCACGTTAGTTTCTTTATTGCAGGTCTCAACGACTATCTTAAGTGCCAACTTCACCTTGCAAAGCCTGCATCTTACCCCGAGGCAGTTGCCTTGGCCCGTCTTCATGATCAGAATCATACAGCATTGCAGAAGTCACTACGACAACCTCCTTCTATGGCAGTGGGACCTTTCTCACGTCCAAAATTTTCTTCTACACTTCCCCCGTCTATGCCATCCAAACGACTTTCTTCATGGGGGGCGAAACCATCCGAACCTTCTTCGATGCCCACAGGTCTCACTTCCGAAACCACGGCTGCCCCTTCTAAAGCACCATTCAAACACTTTACAGCAGCTGAGTTACGCGAACGGCGACGGCAAGGATTGTGCTACTATTGTGATGAAAAATACAATCCTTCCCATAATTGTCGCTCTAAATGCTATGTGTTATTGGCACCTGAGGACCTCATGGACGTCTGTCATCATTCAGAAGATAATTCCGAAGTTGACAATGCTTCCGAAGTTGACAATCACACTCCTAGGATCCCAGAAATTAGTTTCAATGCGCTATCGGGAGATTATAATCCTCGCACCTTACGTCTTAAAGGGTACCATCATGACCACCTCGTCAATATACTGGTCGATAGTGGTAGTTCCTTTAACTTTATCCAACCAGCAGTAGCCCAACAGCTTGGCTTGTATTCCTCTAGTATTGCTCCTTTTAAAGTTTATGTGGGGAGTGGTGATTTTATTTGGTGCAATAGCATTAGCAAAGCCATCACGGTTTTGGTGCAAGGTGTTGAATTCGGGTTGATTTGTATCATTTAGCTATCTCGGGTGCGGATATGATCTTTGGATTAACGTAGTTACGTAGTCAGGGACGAGTCCTTCTTGATTATAACCAGCCCGACTATGGAATTTATTCATCAAGGCATTCCCACAACTTTGCATGCGGAGCAATTGTTACATGGTCACCCTTTGAATTGTCGCTCTGTCCAGAAATTACTTCTCGCTGATCATATTTCCTCAGTATATCATCTACACATTTTGCCCGACACTCCTTCTGATTCTTCTACATCTCTTCCAGATGACGTGCAGCAATTAGTGGGACGATTTGCCTCAGTTTTTCAAGCACCACAGGGATTGCCACCCCGACGTGACATTACTCATCAGATCGAACTCCAACCTGGATCTAAGCCAATCCATGTTCGTCCTTATAAGTATCCACACTTTCAAAAGGCGGAAATCGAGCGGTTGGTGTCAGAGATGATGCAAACGGGAATCATTCGTGATAGTACTAGTTCTTTCTCATCACCCGTCCTCTTGGTTAAAAAGAAAGATGGCTCCTGGCGTTTTTGTGTTGATTATCGTGCTCTTAACGCCATCACAATCCGTGATTTATTTCCTATGCCCACTATTGAGGAGATCCTGGATGAGCTACATGGAGCAGTGATTTTCTCGAAATTAGATTTACGGTCTGGATATCATCAGATCCGTATGCAAGAGGCTGACACTTACAAGACGGCTTTTCGGACTCACAACGGTCATTATGAGTTTCTTGTGATGCCATTTGGCCTCACCAATGCCCCGTCTACTTTTCAGGCTACTATGAATAAGGTGTTTAAACCTTTTCTACGCCAATTCGTAGCAGTTTTTTTTGATGACATCTTAATTTATAGCAAAGGTTGGGCCGATCATCTTCATCATCTAAGTTTAGTCCTTGAAACCTTGCAACAACACTCTGAATTCACTAAACTTTCAAAATGCGAATTTTGCAAGAAGTCTGTACATTACTTGGGCCATGTGGTTTCGGCAAAAGGGGTTCAAGTGGATAATACTAAAATTGAGGCAATTAATTGGCCTTTACCTCACACCATGAAAGCGACCGTGGTTTCTTAGGGATCACCGGATACTATCGCCGCTTCGTGAAGGGATATGCCAGTATTGCATGGCCATTAACGGAGATGTTAAAGCGTGATTCCTTTCATTGGACTCCAGAATCCGAATCCGCTTTTACTAAACTTAAACAGGCCCTCACCTCCACCCCCATTTTGGCTCTTCCGAACTTTTCTCCCGTTCGTGGTGGAAGCGGATGCTGAAATCGCTTGGGATTAGTGCGCTTTGTCCCAACAAGGTCACCACTTTGGCTTATTTTAGTAAAAAGCTATCTGTCGCGCATGACTCAAGCTTCGACATATGTCCGAGAACTCATGCGATCCTTTCGCAATGCATACGTTGGCGACATTATTTGTTGGGCAAGCAATTTATCATTAAGACAGATCACCAAAGTTTGAAAGAGTTAATGTCGCAAGTTGTTCAGACACCAGAGCAACAATATTATCTCACAAAACTTTTGGGTTATGACTTCATCATTGAATACCGCAGGAAGAACCAATGCGTGAGACGCCTATCTCAGTACATGCGGATCTCTTCCACATATACCACCATTGAGAATGTTCTTGTCACCGTGAGTGCAGCGACCAATAGCACCAATGCAGAACTCCTTCACTTGCATGAGTTCTGGCTATAGGGAATTGCCCCGACTCTCTATTCAAAGCGGGATTGTGCTCTATAAGTCCCGCTTTACTTGCGCAAAGATTCTCCCCTGATAGCAAAAGTGCTACATGAGTTCCATGCAACTCCACAAGGAGGCCATATGGGTGTGTTAAAGACTTATAAAGCGAATCGCGAGCAATTCTCGAAGCATTTAAACAGCAGTGGATGCATTTGTGAAGGCTTGCATTATTTGTCAACAAACAAAGTACATCACCACCAAATCCGGGTCTCATTCAGCCACCTACCGTTCCGACTAAACCGTGACGGAGATCTCCATGGATTTTATCGTTGGATTACCATCCTCCAACGGTTACAGCGATCTTCGTTGTGGTGGATCAGCTTGACCAAGACTGCTCATTTAATCCTCTAAAACCAAGGTTCACATCCAAAGTCGTCGCTGTGTTCATGGACTCGGTTGTGAAACTTCATGGATTTCCCTTAGGCATTGTGTCCGATCGTGACCCAATATTTTTGAGTGCATTTTGGCGTCAACTTATGCAATCGAGCGGCACCAAGCTCCATTATTCCACTGCCTACCACCACAAAGCGGCGGCCGTGAAGTAGTTAATCGGTGCTTAGAACAATATCTCCGTGCATTTCGTCGATCATCCTAATCATGGCGGCTTTATCTTCCATGGGTGAGTTGTGTTATAACACAACCTTCCATAGTATCTTGTCGGAATGACTCGCGCTCAGGCATTATATGGCTCAAATCTCGGCTACTTCAGCATATGCTCTGGTTCTTCAAATGTGGGACGATGTCGATACACTATGGTGAATCGACAAAGCGATTCGGCAGCGATTACTGAGGAACATATTCTTTATGACCCAAGTTCGTATGACAAAATATCTTGACAATAAGCGCATTGACAAGCATTTTGGTGGGCCAATGGGTTTGGGCGAGTTCCATCACTACCGCCAAAAGTCTACGCTCAGTAAAGCAACTTCAAGCTTGCTAAAAAGGTATTTCGCCCATTTCGGATTATAGAACGCGTAGACCAAGTGGCATATCGCTTGGCATTGCCACAAGGGAGCAAGATTCATCTTTGTCTTACATGTTTCTCTTCTAAAAAGTCAGATATCTTTGGACTGATCCACCTAGCAGTGGTGTATGAGGAATTTGAACCAACCTCTACCTCTGCCGCAAGCCATTATCGATGAACGCATACTTTGTTTCCTCCGCCAGGTGATCGATTGATCAAGTCTTGGTTGAGTGGGCGGGAGACCACGCGAGAAGCTACTTAGAGGCCTTTGGACTACATTCTGAGACTCAGATCTTTGAAGCAAGACCTTGCGGACAAGGTCATTTTTCCTGGGGGTGCAATGATAATCGACCCTTGGATCGCGGGATGAAGAGTGCTCCACATTGGGCAAGCGATTATATTGTTTAATCCCTATCTGCTTTTTAAATTAGCAATAGGAGATTTTATCAAGTGAAAGTTGTTTTGATTTGTCTTTGCATAAAAAGTAGGAAGGCGTGAATTTAATTTCTTTGCATGAAAGTAGGAAAGTAGGTACGTAGGAGTAGCAAGTAGTTACGTAGTTCTCATGCATATTAAAGAGTCAAAAGACCTGGTTATGTTTTTTTTTTTACGTTTTGGAGAAATTAAAGTGTGAGAGTTCTGTCTCTCTTGGAGTCCCTAAGCCTGACTCGAAAAGGCTTGTATCACCCTACCAACACATGTTACATAGATCCTATGTTTGTCGTTCTTATTCCTAACAATTTCAAAACCTTCTTGGATAACATACTCTTTGAGTGCGTCTCTAAAAATGTCACCAGACCCAAATAACATACCTTGATCAAATTTAATCTTTTGTCCATTACTAGATTCCAAAATTTTCCATTGTATGCTCTATCAATGTAAGGCCTCTTCTCATCACTACCAAACCGATGCAAATTAAGTTCATAGTTTTCATACTCAAAATCATAAAGACCATCTGAATAAGTACAATTAGATACATCAGTAGAATCAATTTCATGAGCACTAAGACTTTAGGGTGTATTCGTCATTGACAACATAATATTTGTCAATAGATACAACCTCATCCTCTTGTGTGTATTTAGAATTTAGAATTTTCAGTTCTATCTCAATGAAGAATAAATAAACAACATATCAACTAAATAAAAGAGTAAAAAAAAAAAAACTCAATCAAGAATAGACAAAGGATCAAGAAAATAGCACAATGGGATCTTGAAATGAAGCTTCTACAATAACAATGGTGTATGCATTTCCTCAATCTCACAGATAACTTTACAAACTCTTCAACTCCTTTTCCTACCTTGGTTGTATTCCTAACAGTGGAGCTATATATCAAGTCAGTTAATATGTTACAACATTAACATGCTAGTCACTTACATGGGGTGGCTGTTATGTGTAGTCTAACATAGGGAAATAATAAATTATATCTGGAAAAGATGAGATTGGGGGAAGATCAAAATGAGACTTGATAAATGGATCATTTAACATACCAATGCTCCATCAAATACCATGACAATAATAAAAAAATCCACAACATGAACCACAAAAAAGGTTGTTTCAAATCTATGGTAATCTAAGTTGGCAAATCTCCTTTTCTTCAAGACCAAGAGCATTAAAAATCTCATCAAAAGGTATATCTAGCAATGGATTTTTGAGATTTGGAGTATTTTCGAGCAATAAGTTTCATTGGTTACATGCGTGACGAAGTCAAATGTGATCATCATAAGAATTCATACTCTTAGCAACCTCATCTAATAAATTGGGATGGAGATTGCCCATTGATCAACCACACCCATTTTAGATTTGATCATAAAGACAAAAGAAATATAAAAAGCACTGCAAAAAATAAAAAGGTTTAATTTTGATCTACTGACAGCGTAAATAATTTTTATATAGTAACTAATCATATCTTTTTATTTGCATGACCATTTAAATAGTGGATGTGAGATTTAACCATATTTGTTGATGTGATAACATATAATTGGATGATGTATAAAAACTTTTTATATTAATAGTGCATACATATTAAATAAAAAAAAACACAATAGGAGAGAGAAATTAATTTTGCTACCATGTTAGTATTCATTCAACCATATTTTTCTATTTGTAAGACTTTTAAATAGCATGTGGTTAAGTTAAATATTTTTGCTAATATAACAATACATAATTGAATATTTGCTTAAAACCTTTTTACACGGACCGTGCATAAAAATTAACTCAAAAACAAAAGAAAAAAACTCACCTATAGGAGTTTGTGGACTATGGGACACTATGAGAGAGAGAGAGAGAGAGAGAGAGAGGGGGGGGGGGAGATGACTTAGAAAGAGAGAACAAAGAAGAGGAATCAAAGGAAAAAAAAAAAGTGAGATGAGGATGTTAAGAGTGAATCTTAATTTTATTTTTTTCTTAGAGTGATGAGAGGCAGTTTAAAGGGGACAAGTAAGAATATGATACCAATATCAATATCACTATTTAGGGCCTATTTGGTTAAAACTTTGGGAGAAGTATTTCTTCGAAAGCAGAATTAGAGGTAGAAACTGCAGTAGAAGGAGAAAATATTTTTTATTTAGATATAATTATAGAAGTACTTTTAATTAGAATAAGAAGTTGTGAAGATGTTTGCATATAATAAGTATAAAAATACTTTTTCAATGTAAAATTACAATTTCGTATATATATATAGAGTAGCATTTCAAGAAAAATTTAAGGATAAAACGGTAATAGTATGAAAAAGTAGTGAATTAGAAATTCGAAAACTACTTTTCTCCCTCTTCTACTGTTTATATTTCTGAGAGAGATAATTCTCAATCTACTTATCCAAAAAGTAAAAAATTTATCAATAAAATAGAAGAATTAATTATTTTATATTTACATATTTTTTAGAAGTACAAATAGATAATACTAGAAGTACTTTTTTCTTCAAAAATAAATGAAAAAAATTACTTTTGACCCTTGAAAAAGCAAAAACAAACAGGCTAATTAGGTTGAGATTTGGATGACATATTATGTGATTTTGATATTTGGATGACATTAGGGATGGCAATGATGGTCCCCCCCCCCCCCCAATCCCCATTCCCCACATGGAATCGAATCTCCATGGAATCCGTAGATTTATACAAAAAATTCAGAAAAATCCAAAAAAGGAATAATTCTTAAAAAAATTCTTAAATATGAATAAAATATTAATAAATATCCTTAATCCATTGATACAATACAATCCAAATTAAAATTGAAGTATATGATACAAATCTATTAAAAGATAATTAGAAATATCCAAAATCACAAAAACAAAAATATCCAAATTTCATTAAGAAAGAATAACTTGGGTTTTTTTTTTTTGGCATATATAAAGCCATTTAAATAAATTCACATTAATGGAGATTTAGCAGGTGCTCATGGAATGGGGATCTCATCCCTAGGTGCTCATGGAATGGGGATCTTATCCCTACCTTCACCTGTTTATTAAACAAAGGCTTCCTTCATCTATGTAGAGATTAAATCTATCCCCGTCCCCCTCACGAATAATTCTTGCGGTACCCGCTTTGGTGGATATTTTTTGCCATTCCTAGATGACATATCACATATGCATGCAACTATTGGTTTAGATTCTCATAGAATTGTTTTTAAAATGAGGTCAATTTTGATACAGTATTAATGTAAAAGAGTTTTATATTATCATCTAATAAGATGTTTCTATATATATATAATTCTTAAAATAGTGAATGGTTAAGTTAAATATTTTAACTAATAATAATATATGATTGGATATTTTTGTAAAAAAAATTATACATTGACAAAACATAAAAATTAAATCTTTTAAAAATAACAAATTAATTTTGTTGTATATGGTACGAACTGTTATATATGGTACAAATTAATTTTGTTATAAAAAACATTGCAAAATGTTATATATGGTGCAAAAAAGAAGGGTACGAACGCCTGGACGAATTATCCCTACCACCCATCATATTTTTATCATTTTTTTCATTATTTATTTGTTGAGATATAAAACAACTGCGGCATGACTTGTATTCGTCCACTTTTGGTGAAAATTTTTTTGCGACATATAGCAATGCTCAAAAAACAATTTATATTATTAATAAACAGAATTGTAAAAAAGTATCGGATTAGCGTAAGTCATTACCTACGATAATAATTATTTATTATAATTTATTATTTTTTATAATTTTATTGGCTAATAGTATAATTTTATGTTTATATTATCAGTACATATAAATTAATATTTTAAAATTTATTTTAAAAGAATTTATTTATATTTAAAATTGATATTCAAATAAGTATTTTTATTTAAAAATAATAAAGTAAAATTACTTTTAAAAATATAATTAATAAAACAGATATTTCCCTCTTAGCAGCATTTGGAATGATTAAAATTAAAAATTAATTTAATTTAATTTAAATTGATTTAATTTATAAATTTAATCTTATATTAGGAATGATTTAATAAAATAAGATTTATATTGATTTATTAATAAATTCTTATGTTTAGAATAAATTAGATAATGTTTAGAATGAATAAAAATAAAAATTGATTTGACTTGTATTTAAATTTTAAAGTCAAACTAATAAGATTTGACAAATAAAATTATTTCTTATTTTTAAAACTTCTAAATATAAGATTTGGTTTACAAATTAAATCAAATTTTTTTTAATTTTAAACACTACCCTTTTTTTTTAAGACAATAGTGTGGATAGTACAGTAATTGTATTTTTGTGTTTCCGTGGCACAGAAAAAAAAGCTAGAATTGAGAGCTTTGGTCAAATTTTATTCTATTTACCATATCTCACTTTTATCAAACGAAAAAAAAAAAAAGTAGTCAAACATAACAACTTCCACTCAACACAACTTTTTTACTCGCAAATGGAATTGATAGTTATTAAACTTCCGACTTATCTCTTAAATTTTTATGAGTTTATGATTCTACTATGTACAAATGAATTAATTCATGTATAAATTTTTTTTTGTCAAATTCATACGAGTTTAAGTAAATTTTAACATAATTTTTTTATTCTACAAATGAGTTTATAAATTTAAAGTTATATTTGATTTTGCTCTCCAAATATAAAAGATTGGTCATTTTTGTTGTATACTTTAGTTTACTTATTTATTTTATGCAATATTTATTAATTTTATTCAATTAATTTTATCCATTTGTTATTATTTAATTGTGTTATGAAAAAAAAATGACATAAAAATAAAGTTATATATTGGGCTATATTTTATGATTTTTTTTCATTTATATTGTTATAAAATAACAGTTATTTAGTGTTAATCATAAAAATATCATTTAATTATATTTAATTACTAAAATATATATTTTAAATAATATTTTAAAACATATAAACTCTTACACGTTTATACGATTTAAGTTTGTTAAGATCTTACGAGTTTATTTAAACCATTGAATTTGATAACTTTATTGGAGTTTAACGGCAAAACAAATGACACTAATCTGTACGAATTATGAGGATTGAATATTTTTTTTCCAGAAAAGTTGTAAATTTTGAAAAAAGGTGAATCAATACGTGATTAATTTAAGTGGATTGGCACTAATATATATAAAACAAGGAATGAAAGCGACCATTCCAAGAGATAACCTCACGATGAGAAAGAATGATAAAACTCAGAACTTACAAGAATGTATATTTCCTGTGACATTCTGGGGCAACGCCAAAGAGAATTAAGGTATAGACTGGAATGAACTTTCTTAAAGCTGAAAAAAGGAAGCTTAAGGAAAAACATAATAATAATAAAACGGTACTATAATCATATTAAGACACCAGATACATAAAGAAGGTTGACCAAAGGGTAACTGCAATTGATGCCACCGCATATGTCCATAGCATGATTACTGAACATTCACTTCCACCTGCTCCGAACAATTGGGCGATGGTGCCTGCCATGGGAGAGTCAAGTTGAAACAAGAACAAATTAGTTACTTATGTGTACTACGACTAAAGAATTGCCAATGTGAAAAACATTGCCGCATACCACAAATAAGTTGCAATTCACTAGTCAATATAATATTTAAAAAAGCAGAAATAATTTTTTTAATATAATGCATAAGCACCAAAATAGATATGCGATGATTGTAGTTTAAATAAATATGGATTTTAATTATTTAAGTGTTGAACGTAATATTAATTAAAAATGAACTTACATTATTAGTAAAGACAATATTTCGATTCAATACTTAATTATATAATTAAGATTGACATTTGTTTAAAGTGTGACTATCACGTATTGATTTGTTTGCTCAAATCACTATGTTAAAATAATGCAACTGTTAAAAAAGTGAGTTGTGGCACCTATGTTCATAGCTGGTGGAGTTGCATACTGAAGTAGAAGCACGAATTGATATAAGGGATCCGATTGCACCAAACCAAAGTGTATAGCCCCTTTAACAACTACAACACCCAATAATGGCAGGAAAAAAAATCGAGCTGCTATAATTCCCACAATGGTCCACTTTGGAGTACCAGTTCCCTTCAAGCCTGATCCATTCATTGATAAAGAAAGTTCTCTATTTAATCAACCACCAAAGAGGAAAGAAAAAAAAAAAAAAAAGAGAATTGAACTAGGCCATATATGTAAGCAACTAAATGACTAAAATTAAAATTGGTTTACCTTTGAGGAGGTTTGCACCCAATATAAGGGTGACAGTTGGGATGGCCGCATCACTAGATGTAATGAGATGGAAAAATGAAAGTCAGAGATGTCTTCCTTTGAATTCTTGAGGAATGGAAGAACAACAAACCAGCTGCAACTTCCACATAATGAATGGTGGGAGAGATAGAGCAAAGGGAATGAAAGTGGTTCATTTTCACTTATAAAACCAATATATTACTCCCCTATTTTTTTACAACAGCATTGAAGTGTAGTAATATATAAGGAAATAAAATTTCTCAAGGAAATAATAACATGTGAGAAGTTCCGAGTGAATTCAGTGATACTTAAATGTATGTAAGAGTTATAGTTCACCTCTTTTTAAGGGTCACAACTTATTGTGTAAAAATTGAAGTATTTAACAGTTCAGTACTCATCAACCACACCAACGAAAGGATTTGAATTTTAAATGGCTGGATAAAGAAAGAAAGGGGTTCAAAGATAGCAACTGGATCTTTTGTGCTGCAAAACTTTGAAGCACTTCAAATTTGTTAGATAAGGCAGTGAAATATCATGTCAAAGTGTCAAACAATAATATGCAAGAATTTAGTTACAATATCACTGCACACAGTTTTGGCTTTCAATCTTTTGTAACTTTAAAATCTTGAAGACAACGTTTTGGAATGCATATACCCCAGCATCGATGCAGTGTCTTCGACCACATGAAGTGGAGCATTGCTGCCAATCATGAAGTTACGTATTTGGGGGATTACACCAATGATAAAGCCAGCAATCTGTGAAAAATGGAACGTTTATCAGGGTACTCACAGTAAAATATTTAAGAAACATTTTCAGTTACTCTTAAATAACAATATTCTGGAGATATAATCAAAACAATGCCAAAAAAGAAGCAAAAATTCTGTGTTGCCAAATTAATGTGGAAATACCATAAGCCTGTAGTGAGCAAAGGCATCAAACTATTTCATGCATACTGCTTGCTTTCATAATGCATATTCATAAAAATTTGTACAAAGACTTTATCATCATAGCATGCACCTACTATATACAGGCTCTATACTAAAACTCAATAACTGTGGACAAGGAATAGTGCAGCCTATTAATAAACGTGAACCGAAGATAAGTCACATACTGCTCCAAGAGTTGCTGGCGAAAACATGGCTTTGAAATTTAAGTTGCTTGAAATCATCTTCAAGTGGTGCTTAATTTTATCTGAGATTGGTACCTGGAACAAAACACCTAAAACTTATTGTCAACTCCTAGTCATATGACAAATAAAATGAAATAAAAGTAGATTAGAAGGCTTATATCGAACATTGTTGTGCTCAATGATGCAAGCATATACAATGGATTAACCTTAGTAAGGGAATTCTTTAACTTTTGGAATGATATCTGATAAATATTTAATTCATTATTTATATAGAAACAGAAAAAATTGAGAAATGAAATTTATGTTTATGCAATGCCAACAAACAAAACCAAGCTAAATTTCTTTATAATAAATAGAATCTTTGAAAAGGGAAATATGTAAGAACCTTCACTATTTCCTCTGATTGTGTGTCAGGAACCAGTATGGTATATGCATCATCCATTGCATCTGAGGGTGATTCTGATATCTCCCCGTAAGGCTTCAATTTGCTGGGGTCATTGCTTGTAGTACCATCTTTGTGGACTTTACTTGAGGAAATCCGAATTATGTTGTAAACATAAGACCATAAATAAACAGCTCCAATCTAAAGTTTCCCCAAATGAACCCCCAGCAAAAATAGGGTCAATTATAGCCAAATTATTTTCTTTTTCTTTGTTTGGATAACTGCATGCCAAATCAACACTTGTAAAATTGTAAGAGGATCTAATGAAGTTGCATACCGCCATAGAAAGTGAAGCATAAGCCCTCCCATACTTACAGCAGGCATCTGGCTCCCCAAAAGTATTGCCCTTTTCTTTACAAATTGCTGGGATAATAATTACAGGCAAGGTTCCTAAATTTCCTGTTCATATCAGTCTAAAATGATGAGCTCAAACAAAAGATGCATTACATGAAGAATCATGCATCAATAATTAGGGTTTTCAGTTATGTTACTAGTGAATCTGCATGTAAGAAACCACAGAAAATTTTACTAGTGAATCTAGTGAAAAGAATTTCACCAATAAGATAATTGAATATTCTCGGATATTAACAAATGATTCTCTGTGATTCTCTACATACATTTAACATAACTAACGTGTTCAGTTATTGGTATATGATTCTCCATATGTCAAAATACTACAAGTAGAAGTTATCTACAAATTACAAATAACAGTACTCTAGATAAAAATAGTACATTACAAACACAATGCTAGAACTATATTTGTTTTTAGAATCTTCACAACAGCTAGACAGTCTTAGAGACACAACCAAAATACAGACTAAATTGTAAAGATATGCGTGTGATAAGGTTGATCACTGGTAAACTTGTTTTTTCTTGACAATTTAAAATTTCTCAAATACTCTATTACTATTAAGTAATGAATTCAATGTCTGAGTTTACCGGATTATATATATATAGCCAAGAAAGGTATTCGTCCATTTTCAGAATTTTGATAAACGAACTAGTCAAAGCATCACACAGATTGCATGATCTATCTTTTAGCATTCATTTATTTTGTGCCGAGAAGGAGTCTACCTGCAGAGCAACAACCCAAGATTAGACCTTCCATGTGTTTGGGAGGCCGTGTCATTCTAATCAGAATCCATCCTAAGGCTGATCCTATTATGTATGTGCCAAGAACATTGACTGGCATGAACCACCTAAATGACAACAACAAAATGTGACAAGCTTTTACTTAGTTTGAAGAAGCTAATCCTCAAATTAGAAGTAAGTTTTATCGATACTCACAACAAAACAACACTCTCAAAAGTAATTGTATTGGCCAAACTGCTTCCTAACAGTGAAGGATTAAACACATAAAATACAATCTGTCAAAGAAAGCGAACTGTTTGTTAGTATAAGCTATATAGATTGGGAAAGAAAGAGAAGAAAGTTTCTTTCTGAAGCATTCAAGGAGTTACATAATTCACTTTCTCCCTTGCATCTTCTCCCAATATATTTATGCGGTCCAGTGCAAGAAACAAGCCAAGAGCAGTCGGCAGTAATACTTTGATCACAGGGAAAGAGGCAACATAAAATAGCCGTAAAAGCCCCATTATCACATATCTTCCAAAAATATATGCTAATCCTACAAAGTGCACACAAAGAAAAGAGTTGTAAAACGAGTATAACTTGAAGCACAATATAACAACAAAACAAAACACACACAAATATCGAGAATAGAAGGACAAAAGTTGTTAGGAATTTCAGACTAGGGTATATCTCAAGTGTATTAAACACTTTATAGATGTGAGCGGAAGCATGCCCAAATTTACGTGAAGAGTAACAAATAAAATAAAGCACATGAATAGTATTTTATAATGAGACCCACTCATTACTATTTACACAAACAAAATATATCAAAAAAATTGCACACCAAATTTTAACATGAAAAATTCTCCTAAATAATGAGGGAAAAACCATGGGACAAACTCCAAAAAATATCCACTATATTTAAAGATAATTACAATGTAGTATTTCCTAGTGAGGTTATCTTTTGCTACAATTTGTAATATTGCAAAGACCTAGAGAACATACCCAAATCTCTAGTGTATACTCACTCACTCACTACACTTTTGGAATTTCTCACACACTCTAATATTACTTTCATTACAAGAAGCTAAATTGCTTCTTCCTATTGCTGGAAATGCTTCAGCTTTGGACGATTTTCGGATGGAGTTCACGGCTTCTATTTATAGAGCCTTCCCACACAATTGCATTTAATGCAATTTCACCACCTAACCAACAATTACTTGCCCGTATGACTTTTGCATATGAAAAGCAAAATTTTCTACTTTCATTGTTGACATTGGCAATGTAAAACTTGCAAGCCATTAATATTGACATTGTGCATTGCAAAAGCAAGCCACCGACAATTAACCACCTCAGCTTGCATTTTGCAATAGTCTTCAACCTTTGCAAATATTGATCAAGTCTAATCAATGCTTATCAATTGGCAATAGTTTCGTCATCATGTCTGCTGGCTTCTTAGCTATGGCTATCTTTTGAATTGTAATAATGCCATTACTAATACTTTCTCTGACAAAATGAAGTCTAACATCAATATGATTAGTTCTTTCATGATAGACTAGGTTTCTAACCAAATTAATTGCACTTTGACTATCACAATGTATGATTGGTACATATAAATTCAACCCAAAACTATCCAAAAGACCTTGCACCCACATGCTTTCTTTAACAGCTTTAGTTAATGCCATATACTCAGCTTCAGTAGCTGACAATGCCACTATAGATTGCAATATTGCCTTCCAGCTAATAGTACATCCAAAGACTGTACAGATATATCTTGTCAATGACCTCATTTTATCTAAATCTCCTGCATAATTAGAATCTACATAGCCCATAACTTCTTAGTTCTCCTGACCTTCAAACACCAAATAGACATCGATGGAACCTCTCAAGTACCACATGATCCATTTCACAGCTTCCCAGTGTACCTTTCTAGGGTTGCTTATAAATCTGCTTACTACACTTATTGCATGTGAAAGATCCGGTCTAGTGCACACCATAGCATACATTAGATTGCCAACTGCACTAGAGTAAGCTATAAGAGACATATGCTCCACCTCCTCTTCAATTCTTGGACATTCCTTTGAAGATAATTTGAAATGTACAGCTAATAGAGTGCCAACTAGTTTGGATTGATCCATATTAAAGCGTTGTAGCACTTTCATGATATAGGTTTACTGCGTCAAGCACAATTTGCCACGATACCTCTCCCTATAAATCTCCATTCCAAGAATCTTCCTTGTTGCACCTAAGTTTTTCATCTCAAATTCTTTTCCTAACTGAGTTTTCAATATATTAATTTCAATTTTGTTGCGAGATGCAATTAGCATATCATCTACATACAACAATAGATAAATCCGTGAACCATCTGGAAGCTCCTTAGAGTATATGCAGTTATTATATCAATTTCTATTGTATCTAACACCAATCATAAATGCATCAAACCTTTTGTACCACTGCCTTGGGGATTGCTTCAAGCCATACAGACTTCTTTAATAAGCAAACATGATCTTTCTTATCAGAAGCTATGAACCCCTCTAGTTGACTCATGTAGATCTGCTCTTCTAGCTCATCATGTAAGAATATCGTCTTCACATCAAGTTATTCAAGCTCCAAGTCAAACATACTCATAATAACTAATAAGATTCAAATAGAGCTATACTTCACTACAGGAGATAATAATACTTTATGAAAGACAACACCCTCCTTCTAAGTATAACCCTCTACTACCAGTCTTGCCTTGCACTTAGGAGGTTTAATGCTAAGGATTCCTTCTTTCATTTTGAAAACCCATTTGCAACCAATTACTGTCTTTCCCTTTGGAAATTGTTCCAACTCCTATGTCTGATTTTTCTGAAGAGATTCAATTTCCTCATTATTGCTATTAGCCACTACTTTGACTCTTTATTGTTTATTGCATTGTGATAGGTACATGGTTCATCTCCAACTGTACCATCCACCATAGCCAAGGCACAGGCCATAGGATCTCCATCTGACGAGTCAATTGCATAAGCAATAGAATTTAAATATCTCTATCGTTTTCAAATTTGTTGCCTTTCTCTGCCAATAGCAATATTGTATGGCTCTAACTCTTCACTAGCATTTTTGTTAATCTTCTTGTTCTACTTTAGGTTGAGCAGTCCCTAAAGTATTCGGCTGATTCGCCTCATCTTCTTCTTCCTTTATCTTCCCACAGTCAATCTCCAGCTCCACCTACTTCATAGCACCAAAATCTATTTCTGTCTGATCTACTTTAGATTCCTACTTCTAATTTACCATTGTCGCCTCATCAAAAATGACATTTCTGCCGATAATAATTTTAGGTGAACTTGCCTTTTTTATACACCAAAGTCTATAGCCTTTCACCCTTCATGCATACCTTAGCAATATACAGCTTTTTTCCCTTGCCTTAAGTTTACCATCACTCACATGGACACACGCAGACAACTAAATGTCTTTAAATCATAGTAGAGTACAAGTCGATCGAACCAAATCTCTTGTGGGATCTTTAAATCAATTACATTTGATACAGCTTTATTTACTAGGTATGCAGTTGTTTTGATCGCCTTTGCCCAAAATGATTTGTGAAGTGCAGCATTAATTCCCATACATCTCACACACTCTAGAAGTGTTCTATTCCTCTATTTTGCAACTTCATTTCGTTGCAGCATTTTAGGTATAGTATGGTGCCTTACTATACTAGCATTCTTGTAGAACTTTGCAAATTCTTTGCTGCAAAATTCTCCTCCATTGTCAGTTCTCGTTCTCTTGACTAACCACTCGGTTTGCTTCTCGACCATGGCCAACATCTCATACTTTTGCTTCAAGAAATAAACCCAGACCTTTTTGGAATAATCATCATCAGAGTAAAACAATAACAACCTATACGTAAGGAGCTAACAGGGGCTAGGCCCCAATATCTGAGTGGACATACTCCAAAATCCCCTGTTAATATGTTTAGCAATACCAAACTTCATTCATTTCTGCTTTCCAAAGACATAATTTTCACTGAAGCTAAGTTTCTGGCTCTTTAAACTTTTTAACAGGACTTTGCCAGCAAGTATAGTCATTCCTTTCTCACTTATACGACTAAGCTGCATGTGCCACCATTGTGTAGTAGCATCATCACTTCTTTCAAAGGATAGAATATTAGCAATTCCATTGATTGTGCTTTCAAGCAATAGATAGATCCCACTTTGCAAGTTTTCTTTCATCATCACCATCGAGCCTTTGATTACTTCCAAGAAACCACCGCCTCTAGGGAACTTGTACCCCTGATTGTCTAGGGCACTTAATGAGATTAGGTTCCTACCCAGTTCTCGTGCTTGAAACCTCCATTCAATACCATCATCCAAAATGAATCGCACCTCTCCTTCACTTATAAGCGAAATTATTTTGTTAACTCCCAATTTGACTTTTTCTTCTCGTTTTTTATAAGAAGTGAAAATGCTTCTATTAGGTGTCATGTGAAAAGATGCACCATAATACAGGCTCCACTCATTTCCTGAGTTACTAGTGAATACTATTAAAATGAAACCAACATCACTATCATCAAAACTTGCAACTGCTATATTGGCAAAATTTCCTAATATCTCCTTTCTCTCTGGGCTTTCTTCTAATATGCCTTATCTGGTGATAATGATAGCATGTCACAAATTTGTGTTTTTTGGACTTTGACTTTCTCTTACCCTTTTCTCTTACCCTTTTCTTTTGATCCTCTTTCTTGACTACGCCCTCTCGTCATGAACAACCCATCTGTAAAATTATCAGCACTGGGTCCGGATACTAACTTCTAATGCTCCTTTATCATCAAAACTTCTTTGACATTTTTTACTATGTTGGATCTACTATATAATATGGTATCACAGAAATTATCATAGGATGGAGGTAGTGATGTTAACAAGATCATAGCTTGATCAACATCTTCTACTTTTACTACTGTCGCTCCAACATTAGAGATCATCCAATTGAAGTCATTTATGTGGTGTCGAGTTGGTTTTTCTCCTGGATATTTGAAAGTGTATAGTCGCTTCCTCTATTAAAGTTTGTTTGGCAAAGTCTTTATGGAATTAATATTTTTCTTCTAAAGCTTTCCATAGTGAATTAGCGGTCTTATGTACCATAACCTCTTGCAGCACAATGTCTACTGGGCTCAATAGTATTGTACTACATGCTTTGACCATCTTCTCCTCCTTTTTCTCAACAGATAATGATTCTAGCAATTTGTCCTTGCCTTCCAATGCCATTGCTAGACCTTGCTAATTTAGCAATACTTGCAGCTTCAACTTTCATAAATTGAAGTCGTTGGACTTGTTGAACTTCTTCACTTCAAATTTTGGCACCAACATCTTGGATCCAAAACTAAGTGGCTCGAATATCACTTGTTAGGGATATCAAAGTAGGATACACTCCAAGTGTATTATATAGTTTATGGATATGAGTGAAAATATGCCCAAATATATGTGGAGAGTAAGAAATAAAATAAAGACGTGAATAGTACTTTATAATGATATATACTCATCACTATTCACACCAACAAAATATATCAAAAAAATTATACATCAAATTTTAATGTGGAAAACTCTCCTGAATAATGAGGGAAAAATCACGGGACAAACTTAAATATCCATTATATCTAAAAATAATTACAATATAGTGTTTCCAAGTGAAACGATTTTCTACTACAATTTGTAGTATTATAGAAAGCTAGAAAATATACCAAAATCTCTAATGTATACTCACTCACTACACTCTTAGGATTTTTCACACACTTTCTAAAACTCTTACTATAAGAAGTTAAATTGCTTCTTCCTATTGCTGGAAATGCTTCAGCTTTGGACGATTTTTGAATGGAGTTCCCGGCCTCTATTTTATAGAGCCTTCCTAAAAATTGCATTTAATGTAATTTCACCACCCAACCAAGAATTACTTGCTCGTATGACTTTTGCATATGAAAAGCAAAATTTTCTACCTTTCATTATTGACGTTATGCATTGTAAAAGCAAGCCACCATCTAACAAAAGTTCCATTCTATAACCGTAACACAACTTCAACAAATGATATGATAACTTGGCAGAAAATTAAAACCAAATGTGAACAATAACAGTTAAAGCGAAAAGTGGCTAAGGTAGAAGAAGGAATGTTGATATTCTAAAACAAGAACGAGAGAGGGAAGTGGACAAAGAGAAGTTACTTCCCATCTTCAGTTTGGATGTTTAAATACAATGGTGGATCCAAATATATAGGGCAATGGGGAGCAAGGATAATATAATTGTGTTTTAAGCCCTTAGGAGTAGTCAAGTAATAAGGGGTTTGGATAATTCGCATGAGGTCCTAATCTCAAACCTCATTATTGCCAATGTATTAAAAATATATATAATTGCATTTTATGTTAACAATAAATGAGATTAATCTTATCTTTTAAATTGTAAGGTGTAACAATATGTGTCATCTATTATCGATTAGTTATTATCTCTAGCTACTGTGATAGAGATCCCACTTTAGTTTAGTGTCTAATTAAAGATTCAAAGAAAAATATAAGAAAGACAAAATGAGTAGTAATCTTATTAATCGCTTAAAAGTTTAAAGATAAATATAACCAAAAAAATTAGTTTTATTAATCTATCAAATAAATACAGTAATTTAAATTTGTTTGGTCTTCAATTGTAATTATTTTTGCATAGATGGTACGAATACAGATTCATACAACTTGTGCGAGTGAGTTTGATTGATGGAAATACAAAATAAATAAATAAAAGAAAAAATGAAGTAAATAGAATATTCAAGAGGCCTGTAAGGATCAAGATAAAAACGAGTGAGCCGACTTGAGATTTTGGCATTATAACAGCAAAGAATAGCTTTCGGATTTCTATATTTTTCTTATCTTCATATAAGATTTGGAATAATAGGTGAAATCAATCCATTTATTTAGTTCTACGTTCTACATTCCTTCTGTTTATAATTATATATTATAATCATATATATATATATATATATATATATATATATATATATATATATATATATATATATATAATTAATTAAATAGAATCTAATTTTTTTTTACAACTAACCTCTCTGTTATTTTCCACCCATGATTTCTGTCTTTTATCATTCTTTCATTCAAGTAGCTTGAATTTGTGCATCTTTAGAGCGAAGAACTGCGGAACCAAATAGCATTTTCTTTACATACATTCAGCTTAATAAATTATACCAAGTGATGACAATATTGCAATGTGATATACTTAAAATAACTGAGGTGACGCTTACCTTTTACTATTCTTTTTATAATAACAAAAAGTTTGCTAGTTGATTTCATATACAACACTACTAGAAAAGCATAAATTACCAACAAATTTACTGATGGAAATAATCTATTGGTAATAAAAAATATTAATATTACCCACTATCTTTCTATTCCGTTGATAATATTCCTTATTTTACCAACGGAAAATATTAGTCAATGTTATTTTAAAAATGTCTGTAATCATAGCGCCAAAAATTGTCACTAACCAAAATTTACCAATGTTTTTGTTTATAATTCCCGACGGAATTCCGTCGGTAAAATTATAAAATAAATAAGATTTTTGAATTTTTTCATTTTTGTTATTAAAATCTGAAATTAATATTTATATTTTTCAAATTATTATTTTAATTATAAATAAAGTATAAAAATATACACTGTTCTTTAAAATAAAAGCTATCAATTACAAAAAAGATAGAATAAAATTATCATAGTATAATTCCAAAAACAAGAAAAAAAAAATCCTAAAATCCACGAAAGGACTATCTTTGCACCTCGTTATTTAGAAAGTTGAGAACTATCTTTATCACTCTCAGTTTCAATATTATTGTCAAATTTCTCTTCCTCATCATCATCCCCATCCCTCTTATCAGCCTGGCCTATTGAATATTATCTTTGGAGTTCAATTATATTAACTTCCCCCAAGATGAAATATAGATTACAAGGGATATCAATATCAACAACAATCCTAAAAGAGTTTGGATTATCAGTTTGGTAAGTTTGCTGATTAGATACTTCTTCAAACTCTACTCTACTCTACTCTTTGGTTTGTATTTTATTATCATCCTCAAGTTAGATTTGCATTTTCCAAGGCATGACAGGTAATAAACTTGTCTTACATTTTGGACGATGATGAATAGATAAAAATTTTCATACCTTTTAATATAGTTAATCTCAATTATTTTGTACTTATTATGTTTACATGTTCTTTCTGGGACATGTTGGATTATACCATTCACAAGCAAATAGCACAACCCTTTAACAGGTTCACCAGAGTACTCTAATTCAAGTATTTCATTAACTACTCCATGCTAATCACTTTCTCCATCTCCTGTATCTCCCTTAACACAAACTCTAGTGTTGCCAGTTTTCTTTCCCCTTCACCATTCAACTATATAAAACTTATAACTATTGACACAGTATATTAGCCAACTTGTAGCTCTGATTTTCGAACCCCAAGCCAAATTGTATAAGTGAGGATTTGTTACATCATTTCTCTGATCATGCACATAAATATAAATATTAGAATATTAATAACATAATAACATAAAAATAAAAATATGAACAGCAAAATAGAATTACTTTATCACATACAAATGATTTGAGTTATTTAAAAAATTGTTCAAGAAATTGTTGAAAGTATAATTGCTCAAAATCTGTAAATATTATACAAAATACAAGAGAAAATAGTTTGTCATCATAATTTACTATTACATAGAATTTGAGGAATTATAAAATGAAGAATACAATAAAATAGTTTATTAGTTACCTTTTGAATAACTCCACTTCATCACAATTTAGCAATATATGTCAATATGTAGATTTCTATTCACTCTCAGTCAACCATCGGTTCTTCATTGTCCAACAGCATGACTAGGTTGGTTGAATACTAACAAGATTGGTTCAATTGAGCTTTTACCACCTTTGTCGTTCCGACTAACTTTAGTTCCTCTAAATTTGACATGCAGCTCAAAGTAATAAGAGCAAAAGTTAGATGTCGAAATGTATGCTTGACATATTGATCCCTCTACTTTCACTCTATTTTTTACCATTTTTTTGAATCCTCCTATTTCTCGTTCAAATGGATACATCCATCTATATTGGACAAGTCCACATACCCATGCTTTATAAACCAAGTATACGGGTAGGTGCTCTATGGAATCAAAAAATCCAGGAAGAAAGATCCTCTCTAATTTACAAAGAATAATGAGATTGTTCTTCTCCATCGCTAAATGATCATCAACCTTGAGAGTAGATGAACACAAATATCTAAAGTACTCACTCAACTCAGTTAACAGCCTCCAAATATGATCAAGTAATTCTCTCAATGCAATAGGCAGTAAACACTCCATAAATACATGACATCGTGAATTTTCATGCCAAAAAATTTTCCTTGTGCAATATTCACAAATCTACCTAAGTTTAAGGCATAATTATACGATATTTTTAACTCTTGCACCTATTTACATACATCTTGTTTCTATATAAAAGTCAACATATAACTAGTTTTAAGCTTACACCAGTGACTATCTCTTAAAAGTTGTAAATTCAACTCAAGGCGTTTACAGTACTCCTCTTAATCCATTCTCGCTTTGTCATTGTCTTTAGCTCGATCATTATTCATCATAATATCTATAATATTATAAAATACATTCTTTTCAACATGCATCATATATAAATAATGACAAACTAAGTGATCCTTCCAATAGGGTAGTTCCTAAAATATGCTTTATTTGAACCAGTTGTATTCTACCCCATAGCTAGGTAATGTAACAGATTTTTCAACTTCTATAATTTTTAGAAGTCACCTAATCTTGTCCCAAATTTACTGATTGGTAAGTCTAATAGGAGCCTCCTCACTCTCTATAGTGTTCTTTCTAAATCCATACGTACTACACCTATAAGTATGAACCATATTGAAAAACCTTCTATGACAGTCAAATCAAGAATTCTTTTCACCATACTTTAGAACGAATGCTTTTGTATCCTTTATACATATCGAACATGTCAATTTCCCTTATGTCATCCATCTAGACAACATCCAATAAGCTGGAAAATCATTGATCGTCTATATCAATGCTACCCTTAACCTAAAATTCTACTTAATTGATATATCATAAGTTAAAACACTATCACACCATAACTCATTTAATTCATCAATTAAGAGTTGGAGATAAATATCAATCTTGGCCTTTGGATTATTAGGACTAGGGATTATTTAAGTTAAGAACAAGTAAAGATCTTTCATACACATTTCAAGAGGAAGATTGTAAGAAATGACAGCCACAGGCCAGCTAGAATATACTTTATTACATTAATTGTTAGGAGTAAAACCATCAGCACATAGCCCTAACCTAATATTGCGAGGATCAGACACAAAATTAGGATAAGTTCGATCAAAATGATACCAAGTTCACCATGAGAAGGATGTGTCACTACACGATCACTCTTTCGGCTCTCAAAGTAACACCCCATGTAAGATACTGAACTCATTGATGCATACAACCTTTTAAGTCTATAGATTAAGGGTAGATAGTGTATTCTTTTATGCAGAGCATCCTTATATATCACACTTTCCTTTCTCTTCGTCTTAAACCTAGGCTCTCCACAGAATTTACAATGAGCCAAGACAATATCATCTTTGTAATAGAGCATACATCCATTTAAATAACAATCAAACTTTACTTTATACAACCCAAACTTAGAAATTAATCTTTTGACTTGATAAAAGTCTTTTGGAATAGTTTCTGATTGTAGACTAATCTTACTCATCAACGGAGCCCATTGATCAAAGAAATTTTAGCTTTGGTTTGCCTATGACTTATTACTCAACATTCTTACCACTAAAAACAACTGTAAATGCACACATCCTTCTCATAAAGGCCTATTCACTACCTCTAACATACTATAAAATCTCTAGTCATCCTGATTAGGAAACTCTTCCGAAAATATGGAATACATTCCAAACTCTTCGCCAACAACATCAAAAATCACTTACCTTCTTCGTTATCTACATGGACCCCCCAGTTGAACTACTTCCAACATAACTGACACCAAATTGATTCTTCGATGGTAAGGTCTCCCCTTGTTCAATCCAAACCCAGTAATCAAGCTTAAATCCACTCTTATACAAGTGATATTTAATAGACTCTATCTCTAAACACCTCATACATTTACATTTACGACAATAACACGTAGATGTCCTTTCATGAGTAAATTATTATGTTCGAACATAGGCCATTATGAAGTCTTTAACTCCCTCATAAAATTATGGTTTAATCTCTCCCCAGCTTGGGTGCAATTTATCATACATCCATGGAGCAAATATTTTATATCTTAACAATATCACATATTGACAAAGCAATACAATCACACATCAATAAAAAAAAAATTAGGTAGAGTCTTCCCTTAAATTAGAATCTTCCACAAAATTTAATTTATCCCCTAAACACATTTAATAATTACTTATTTCATTACAATAATTATTTAATTCAAACATTATTCTAAATGTTTAATAAAATTTGGGTAGAGTCTTCCTTTATTTTAAGAGCCTCCACAGAAATTATTTTATCAGTTAAACATAAATAACAAATATATGCAGTCATACAAATTAATTAGTTAATCCTAAAAATTATTCTAGAGTGCATCCCTTACTTCACATCATACAGACATACAATATCACAGTACACAATTCAAACAATGGGAAGGAATTCTAAGTCTTTCTCCAGTCATGCAATCCTATCTTCCTTATTCCATCTTACAACTCTATACTAGAAATTTTAAGTCTCTAATATTTCAAAAAACATAAAGAATAACAAATGGGTCTAATGTACATACTTAAAGCTTCTCAACTCGCTCTAGTCAATCAATGCACCAATCACCAAGTGCTCCAAACGAGATATTTAACAATTAACACAACAAATCAAATCAGTTAATTAACTCAAAAATTAAAAATTTTGAGTAGAGAAATAGAACAGTAGAAAAAGACTAAACAAAAAAATTAAACCGATTAAAATACTCATTAACATACCACGAACACAATGACAGTATTCGGCGATGAAATGGAAGCTCCGGCAGTAAGAAAATGGCCTAAGGTCATAATGGCGAACGAGAGAGAGATAGAGAGACGTTACATGCAGAATGAGAAAGAAGGGAGTCGTTTGTGTTTTCGTGTTCGATCTCAATATTATCGACGGATTTTTCGTCAGTAAAAATGATTCTGGCGGAATTTTATTTTTCAACTACCGATGAAAAATCCGTTGGTAAAAAAAATGGAAAAATAAAAAATAATTAATGCTTATTTTATCTAAATTACCGATGGATTAGCTGATGGTTATGATTTTCCACCATTAAGTGCCAGCATTTATTAACAGTTGGACCAATGGATAAATAAACCATCGATAATACTCGACATCAAAATTTAGCTCTTATTTATCCGTCGGTAAAACCAACGGAATTAATCCATTAGTAAAATCTGTCGGTTCTAAAATAATTTTTAGTAGTGCAGGTCGTTGAAGGAAGATAGTAACAGCTAGCATTAGAGCTTAGGCAAAAGGAAACAAGAAAAGTGTTAAAAAAAGAGAGTCTAAAATGCAGTTAATAAATCAATTAAAGGTGATATTGATAAAATTCAAAATTTAATTAAATAATAAAAATAATTTTAATAAAATTTAAAATATAATTTTTTTACTGGAAAATTTAAAATATAATTAAAAATAAAGTGGATAAGATAATCCCAATAACTATGGATAATACAAAAACATATAAAGAGAGAAACTAAGGGTGCGTTTGATTTGTGAAAATATTTCCTATTTTTATTTTTTTTTTTTTTGAAAAGGATTTTCATTTTCATATTTTCTGAATTTTGGAAATATGTTTGGTTTATAAAAGTAAATTCTGTTTTCAAAAAGTGAAAACAATGGGAATATGTTTGGTTTGTCTGTTTTCAAAATATACTTTCAAAATTAAATTTGAGATAATAAAATTATATTTATTATTAAATAATAAGAATTATATATATTTGATTTTCACATTTTGTTCATCTACTAAAACTTCAACTACAAACTTGTAATGATAAAATATGTTTAGAATATATTTGATTTGTGAGTAAATTATTGTCACACTAAAAAGAGATATAATTGAACAAAATAACTTGTACTATCTATAATTACAGTCTTTATTATACTTTAACTTATTAATCAACTAAAAAATACAAAAAAAAAAAGAAGAAAAAAGTATCACCCTACAACAAAATACAAAAAGTGATAGTCATTAATCATCTATAATAATTATCCCATATTTGAATAGCAATTATCTTTTTAACTTGTATCATTTGAGTTGTTTAAGTAGCATTAATACCAACACTTTTCTAATCTACACTTAAACTTTGTCCAAGATGACAATATGTAAATTTTCTTCATATGATTATGAATAGTAAAAAAGATTGATATGTTTTTGATTTAATTATGTTTTTCATTATATCTTAAATGCAAGATGGCAATATAAAAAATTTCTTCATATGATTGTAAATAGTAAAAAGAAATGATCCAATAATAAGTTTTAATTACTCGTTAGAACAAGTTTCTATACAATTTATTGATTTAAATATTTAATCGAACAACCAAAACTCTAACAGGAGGTACAGCTCAGTGGCAATTTTTCTCGTAGTGTGCACATGGTTGCGTGTTCGATTCTTGAATTGGACAATTTCGAGTTTTTGCTGAAAGCTTTAAATAGGTGGCGTGAAGCATTGGAAAGGTAAAAAATATAAGAGAGGTTTCCACCGGCAGGTTCGAACACGGCACAATGGAGTGGAAAAGACAATATTTGCTTGGATTTACCGTTGTGCCACCGCATTTTTGATTAAAAATATTTCCAATACATGTATATAAAATGTTGAAAACGTACACAAAATCTTGAAAACGTGAAAACGACGTTTTCAAAATCACAAAGATTTCTGAAAATATTTTCATGAAATATTTTCAACAAAATTTAACCAAATATATTTTCATAGCCATTTTTCATTTTCATTGAAAATGAAAACAAGAAATAGGCAAACCAAACAGCCCCTAATTTATTTGGAGTCGAAACTCAAAAGTTCATAATAGCTTCTTCATCTTCTGCGCAATATAATGAGTTGCATTTCTTTCATTCTTTTTTTGGTTTGTTACATATATTCTCCTACTGAAAACAATCATATTTGACTATCATGGAACTTAAATTATACATGAAATATATCATATGCCTTTTACCTTTGCTAACGCACTAGCTTCTGCGTGCTATTAGTATACACCAATTAAGTATTATCTCACTAAATAGAGTCTATCACGGTGCTGCCAAAATTTAAACAAAAATTACTATATTTAATTTGCAAATATGTGAAGCATGTACTTTTTATTGTTTTAAAATCATTTCATTATAAAAAAATAAAAATCATAGTTACACGTAAATTTTAGTAATGAATGTTTCATATCTAGTTATATGACAAAGCTAGAATATAGGTGTGAAGAAAATAAGAAAAGTTCAATTATTATTAAATAACAAAAAGCAAATTTTTATTAAGCTTGTGTAGTAGATTTGAACATTATGTTTTATAATGGTTCTATGTTTAGGGCTATGGTATTATATGCTTCTATTTTTATTAGGCATGCAAAAATTAGATATGATAAAATGGGCTTAATTTGTCAGGTTGGCCCACCAAATTCATCAAAAATGATGGGCTGGGATGATATATTAAATCTGTCAAAAAATTTAAATCTGCCTAAACCACAAGCTTATTAAGCGGGACGAGGTGGGCTGAACCCATAATCTGAGTTGAGTTGAGTTGAGTTGAGTGATTTTAGTCCAGCACGCATGATTTTTGTTATAAATCTTGTGACCCAAGCCCACTAATTAAGGCAACAGACTCAGTCACATGCGCCTCACTAGGGTCCTTGCTAATGTATAAGGTCGTATTTACAAACACAGGCTGGCATCTCACTTCTCCCACTTGCTGTACCGTGTTTCCCACCAACAGCCATACTTATCTATTTCCATTTCATCAGCGCCATTCCAATTCTGATTCATCAAGTGTTCATAAATTATTTGTAAAATGTTCATGTACTCAAAATCAGAAAAACAAAAACTTTATATTCATAAAATATACTATACTTATAATTTATTAAATAATATAAAATAAATATATCTTTATCGCTTTAAGACTAATACTAGCAGAGCCCGTTTAGTTTCCGTCAGAATTAGTTTTTCTTTTTTCTTTTTGTATCAATGAATCTTTACTAGTAGATAAGTAATTAAAACATGAAGTGATGAAAATATATCATCCTAATTAATTTATTGTATTTGTGTTTAAATTAAGTTTGCATATAAATTATGTAATTTAATTATTTTTTAAGTTTATGTGAATATTATTCTATTATATTTAAGTTAATTTTTCATTAGATATATTTTTTAAATTTTTTAAACTTTTTAAGGTGATTTAACTCACTAAAAAAATTAAAATAAATTTATTTATATCTTTTTAATTTTTTAGCTAGTCAATTCACCAATCCGTCATTAAATGAAATGGATTAAGATGTTGAGCCCGTTTTTCTAAAATAACCCGCCCCACCCTGCCCCACTTTTAGTAGGCTTTTGGCGGATCGGAGTAGGTCGGCCCGCTTTGCAAATACTAGCAAGAATAAACTCTAGCAAGTCAAACATAATAGAAAATAGTGGGGAGTACCCACTACCCTTGCCCGAGATGGAACGAACCGTAGACAAAAGCACAATGTTCCTATTAGAACAATTATAGGGGATTCATGTATTCTTTTTTCTTTTTTTCTGAATTATAATTTGGATTGAGAATGTCTAATGCAATTTAAGGTCTAATATGCCTTCAAATTTATGAAGTATTTATAAAAATATTTATAAATGATCTACCAATGAAAGAATTCAAGAGTCAAACTCAAACCATTTTATGCATGAGAGCAAGATTGACGAGGTAATCGCTAACTCCATTATCATTTTTTTCTTTTTTTTTTTATTAATTGGATTCATGTATTCTATTTATATTATTATTAATGGGATTCGTCTACTCAGAACAATAACTTTCAACCTTTCTAGTATCACTTCTTCCTTTCTTTTCTTTTTTTGACAATAAGATTAAGGTTGAGAAGATACTTGTGTTATTTTTAAAAATGACTTTGTTATTTTTGGGAAGAAAGCATGTTATAATGTTTAATGCAATAAAAGTTTGAAAACCCATTCTTCTTCCCTTTTACGTTGACATTTGTAGCAGTATTATGCAGTACGAAATTATTTTTGTAGGAGTATGAAGAAGAGAAATATTTTTTGTACCATTGGAGTAGGTAGATATCTTAGACATCCAGAGATAAAAAGGAGAAAAAAAATTGTAAAAGAAAGTGAAATAAGTGAAATAATTGATGAAGAGAGAAAAAATTGAGAGAGAGTGTTGAGATGTTAGAATTTTGGATATATACAAATAACATAACCCTAAAAAAAATGGCCAAATGACCAATCACAACATCTTTGCGGTGGTAAAGGAGGAGAGAGAAATATTACCACCTACAAAAACCTCAACCGATTTCTATAATGATTTATCATTCGTATGCCGTTTTACGAATAATCATTGATACCATTTATCATTTTCCTTGTCTTTATCACATTCAATAGATCTTTCTCTTCCCTTCCTTAGCTCCTCACCAACACTTGCTAAATGTTCGGTTCAATTTGGTCACAGTGATCGATTTGGCGACGTTTACAATGGTCCAGGCCAGATCCTGGACCACTGATGTGCCAGGATTTTCCCGGTCAATCCACGGTTATTGTTTTTTTGACATTGTGTAAAGACAATTTAACCCTCATCATAAACACTAATTCACAATACTGAGTACGTTTACTAAGCGCATGTGTTGGGAAACATATTTTTCAAAAATCAAATATGTTTGGTAAACTTGTAAAAGTAAATTATAATTTAAAGTTGATAATTTTAAGTTAAAATATAATTTATGGATATGTGTAATTTTTTGAAACTTATAATTATAAATAAAAATTAATTATTTCAGAATTGTTACATTTTTATCAAATTAACTATAAATAATAAATATTATATAATATAAATAATTATTTCATACTCTTTTAAGTAATTTTATTATATAAAAATAATTTTTTTATACAACTCAAATAAAATAAATTATTTTAAAATTATTTTTCAACTTAAAATATCTAAATATAAAATAATTCTTATATAAATAATTATATAAAAAAATAATTATACAAATAAATAAATATTAAAATAATTTTAATTTTTCAACTTTTCTAAACACCCACTAAAAATAAAAACTAGTGCTTTTCAAGTCTGCACAGTATCGGACAGACTGCAATACCCCGTCATGTTTGTCATTCAAGACTATCATGTCAACAAAATTTGAATTTAAAAAAAAAAAAAAAAACCTTCGATGTAGCATTAACTAAACGAAATTATTCACTACATTATTCACAAATTTTATTTTTATGTAGCAAGATGAAACTTTATTACCGATTAATTACTTGCTAATTACCACAACACAGAGCACACTTAGTTACTTATCATTCATAATTATTCATTAACTACTTTCACTTATCCACTAAAACATAGAACACGAGTTATGTAAAATTACAATTTCGTTAAACATCAAAGCATTAACTAATTAGTTTCAACAAAATAAACAAATAAAAATTTAACACACTGATTACGGTCTTTACCATTGTCAAATATGCTGGTATCTATTATTTAAATTTTATTTAAAAAGATTTACCATTTATTATTTCATATAATGTCCATTATGATTTACTGCAAATTTTGCAGCCTTCATATTAATTTTAGGGCTTGGCTATTACCAGATATAATATCCATTGACATGCTCTTTTTATTGCTTTTAATTTAATATTTTTAAATGAGAAGTGATAGGGGACGTATTTTTTACGACGCAGTACGCGACGCATACGAAAAAAATGAGTAAAATGACAAAAATATTTAGATAATGGGTCCTAAATAATCATTGTTATTTTTATTCAATTTTTTTTAGAAAATTACCAGTATTTTTCAACAACATGCTAATAAGTAATGTTATCAATGTTAATAAGTAATGTTATCAATGTTTTGAACATATATATATATATATATATATATATATATATATATATATATATATATATATGTAAAATTACTAGCGTATTGTTGAAAAATACTGATAAGTTTTGGAAAAAAAAAAACTAAATAAAAGTAACAATAATTATGTGGGACCCATTATTCAAACATTTTTGTCGTTTTGCTCAATTTTTCCGTATGCATTGCGTACTGCGTCTTAAAAGATGCGTCCCCAAATATTTTTCTTTCTAAATTATCCTTAATTATAGGTTGTATTTAATTTTTATCTATTGTCACTCTCATACTCTAAATTATATTTGATAATTATACTAATTAATCTTAAATACAAAAATTAACTATTTTTAATTTAACAATTTTAAAATAAAATTAACCTATTAAATCGAGCTCATTTTAAGACCACTTTATTTACAAACTAGATCAAAAAATTTTATAACAGAATCTTTTTTGATACTTTTCCAAATATAATATTTTTATATGGTACTTACTTTTCTGCAACCAACCTCTTGTTAATCTCATAAGCTCTTTTTTATGGAGTTATAATATTATAAAATTTTGATGTATTATTCTTACATAAATATGATATGAAGAAAATGTTACATTTTTTATTTAATCAAACTTTACAAGTTATTTAAATTTTATTTTACTACATTTTTCTTGCTACCCTATAATGGAAAATAGCTAATAGTTGGGACTCATATTCTGCACAAGCTTGGCTAAGGAAGAATTACGAGCGTAAAAATATACGGATTAAAAGATTAGGACATACTTTATTTATTTATAAGTATCCACCATTTATGAAAATATTTTTTCTTCTTTTTTTTTTTCAAAGAAAACAATAAAGTAAGGCCAAGTTGATTATTGGATTTAATTGGGACTTTTTTTGAGTTGTAGGAAGGTAAGAAAAATATATTAGTTGAAGACAAATTTTATGTCATTAATCTTTTGAAAATCAAGTTGACAATATATCTAAGAATCTTTCAAGGATGATACAAGGAGTTTATATATTCTATTGTCTTGCATATATCAAAGATCCTGGGTTAACCTTTGTAGACAGTTTCACAACCTTAACAACACTTAGGGTTGCACAGTTACTCAACTTAGGTCCTCTAATGTTGCAAAATTCTAACTTATGGTTTTTTTTTTTTTTTCCGTGTATATGGGTCCGTAGTATTTTTACAGTGTCTCCATAATGGATTGCCATAAGTACCATAAAAATATCATATTAGAGAAAGTATTAAATAGATTTCTATTATAAAAAAATTTGATCTAGTTTGTAAATAAATTTGGCTTAATATAAGCTTGATTTAATATGTTAATTTATTTTAAAATTATTAAATTGAAACTAGTTAATTTTTGTATTTAATATTAATTAATATAATTTAGAATATACTAGTTGTAACAGACAATAATTTAATATAACTTTTAATTAAGGACAATTTAAAAATATCAAAATATAGGCAATAAAAAGGTGTGATAATAAATATTAGAGTGTGGTAATAGCCACTCTCTAATTCCAATATTATATATTACACTAATCAACTCTTGCATTGACATGTTTATAAATTAACTCAAACACAAAAAATAGTAGACTTATTAGGAGACGTTTTGTAGATAGAATAAATTTTTATTCCTGAGAATAGTATTCCTAGGAATGTTATTTTCGAGAATAATATTCTTGTGCATCATATTTTAAGTGTGTTTGGTATATAAATTGAATTCTCGAGAATATTTGATAAATTTAAAAAAAATCCTTGATGGAGATGGCAAGAGGTGGTTGGCGGCGGCGGGCGGTGATCGATATCCGGTGGCTTTGGGTCATGACAGGGGTATTTTGATCTTTTTATTATGATAAATATTTCGTTTCTTTAGAAATGTTGGATTCCTATAGATGGTAATAATATTTTTAAGGTAATTTTTCTTCCCAAAAATATAATATTTCCAAAAATATTATTTCAAATCTCTTACTAAATATTAAATTATTTATATATATATATGCCCCTAGCAATCGCAATGTAAGGGTTACAACTCATTTAACTTCTCTGGCTTCTTTACACAAAAACAAAACGGTAAAAAAAAAAAAAAAAAAAAAAAAAAGATCGCTAATGGCCGGCTTAACTTGCCAAGCCTATTTCTGCCCTTTTACGTCATTTTAATACTAGCAGGATGACAGCTAGTGTATCCATAGTCGAATAGTCTGCTGTACTATGTGAGATTTACAACAACCAATCTACACCATCTTCCATTTTTATTTAATATCTGCACGGTCTAAAAATTTTGGTGTGCCAGGATTTGGCCTGGACGCCGATTTTGAAAGGGGGGGGGGGGTAAAAAGTTCACATGTATGTGTTATGCTGGCCCATCTGACATTTATCAAAATTCTTCTGCCTACATTGAGAAAGAACATGCTCCTTTCAACTTTTTAACTATTTTCAAACTGTCCTTTCCAAATTCAAGGACTACCCCCTTGGTTTTGTATTCATTATGTCAGTCTAAACGTGTAACATGAAAAATACGGTCATTTTTGTCTTTGTTGCTATGGCCGCCAAAGTTGTCATTATATTATACAAACAAATGTGAAACAATATATTGAAAAGTTTCTTTATTTGACTAAGGTTTTCTACTTTTATGTGAGCTTGCCAAAGAGTAGTTAATGACATAATGTCACATAGCCTACAACTTTTTGGTTCATGGGTGCAAGTGCTGCTTGTATAAAGTGACCGATTGCAAGATGGGAATTAAAATGCAAGCTTTTAGTAATTGCTAGCTGTATGAAGAAAAACTCTTTAATTATTTCATAAACTTTGATATTCTAAACGACCACTTGCCTCTGCAATGCACTTCACATGGTAAAAGCAGTAAAGCCAGATAGGCCTGCTGCTGTTCCATTTTCTGCACCCGGAGCCATAAATGAGCACTCACTTTAATGTAATGTGCACATTTCTCCCTAAAGTTTTTGTTAAAACAAAATGTGCATTAAAACAATTATTGTGAGAATCATACATAATTCCCATACCAATGCCTTGGTCTAATGGCTACACACCTTAAGCGTTCATGCCCTCAAACTTTTGCTAGCATAAGCAAAATGTTAAGTTATATAAAAAGTGAGCAAAATTTTATATGACACTTCAAAAAATATATAAAAATAAGAAGAAGATCCATGCTTGTTTCGGCCTCAGAATTTTTTTCAAAAGAAAAAAATATGAACTAACAAAATTGCACTTTTCCTGTAACATTTTTGCCAATGTCGCCAAGAGGCTGGAGGTATAGTATAGAACCAATTTTCTTAAAGTAGAGATAGTGAAACTTGCGAATAAAAGTATTATAGAAATTAAAATGTTAATAAAAATTAAATAATAATCATATCAATACAAAATCAAGACACTAGCCACATGAAGAAGGTTGACCAAAGGGTAACTGCAATTGAAGCCAAAGCATATGTCCATAGCATGATTACAGAGCATTCGCTTTGACCAGATCCGAACAATTGAGCCATAGTTCCTGCCAAAGGAGAGTAAGGTGGGAACAAGAATAGGTTAGTTATGTGTACTAAGACTAAGGAATTGCAATGTTTGAAATAAAAGAAAGCTGGCTACTTTACAAAGTGCACATTTCTTTGCTACTAAGAAACAATTATAACTACAACCATATAAGGTCATGTATGTGTGGCCTATTTCTATCTTCTTCTACCCAATTGCAGGCTTTGGAAGTTATTTTCACATAACCAAATTACGTGTGAATTTTCACTATTGTTATGCGTCACATGTGTCATGCATGAGCTTCACTTTCGTAATCAAAAGTGAAAATTCGCATATAACTTAGTAATTTGAAAATTTCACATAAGAGGATTTGTTCCTCATTTCCATTAGTAAATTTGCTAATTAGAAAGTAGAGTTATGGTACCTATATTCATAGCTGGCGGAAGTGCATATTGAAGTAGTAGCACGAATTGAAATAAGGGATCTGATTGCACCAAACCCAAGTGTATTGCCCCTTTAACAACTACAACACCCAACAATGGAAGGAAAATATACCGGACTGCAACAATTCCCACAATGGTCCATACTGGAGTATTTGTTCCCCTCAAGCCTGGTCCATTCATCCATGACATTTTTCTTATAATAAATCACCATAGAGGGAAAAAAAAAAAAAAAAAGAACTAGTCTATATAAGAAATTAAACTAGCATTAAAAATAGTTTACCTTTAAGGAGGTTTGCACCCAATATAAGGGTGACAGTTGGGATGGCTGCATCACTGGAAGTAATAAGACAGAAAAATGAAAGTGAGATGTTTTCCTTAGAATTCCAAAGAAATAATGGCAGACAACAGACTAGTTGCAACAGTTAGACAATGACTAGTGAGAGTTAGCCAGAGGGGATGAAAATGATCAGTTTTCGCTGCCAAAACCAATTTATTACTTTCCCTAGATATTCTCCTAATAGGAACAGCACTATGTTATATTAATATGTAAGGAAATAATGCTAATTAAGAAAATGATAAGGCATGAACAGTTCTAGTTAACTTAGTAATAAACAATGAGGTGAGTGCATTAGTTGAGGTTCGCCTCTATTTAAGTGTCACATTTATCCAAAAACTGAAGTACGCTCACAATTGTGTAATGTAACCCTTATAATAACAATACAAAAAGAACAGAGTAGAGTTTTAAATGGCTGTATAAAGAAGAACCCGGTTCCTTCAATTTCAGCCAAAAAAGCAGCAAACTAGGGTCTTTGAACTTTTGGGATGCGCACAAACATGAGAAAGTGACTTTTTCTTTTAGCAACAATATGATGCACATGACTATCATAGGATTAGAACCTGCAACTATGGAGCAGCAAACTTTGAAGATTTCAAATTTGATAGAGAATAGAAAACATTAACTATCATGTCAAAAACCAACATGCAATATAGCAGCTAAAATAAGCGGTGCACACAATTTTTGGCTTTTGATCTTTTGTAACTTTAAAATCATGATAACCAAGTTTTCAGATGCATACCCCAACATGGATGCAGAGTCTTCGACCACACGAAGTGGAGCATCACTTCCAATCAAGAAATTGCGTAATAGGGGGATTACACCAATGATAAAGCCAGTAAGCTGTGATGGAAAATGGGGAAAAAGAAATACCTTTATTTAGAGACTCACAGAACAACTTTTAACATGTTCTATTTGCCATTCCTAACAAATAGTATTAAACTGAAATAAGAGTTGAGACACATGAGAATAAGTACTATGACTATTGCAGTGTGGATCCAACATCCTTCCCAGAAATAAAAAGGGGAAATAATAAAAAATCATAAAGAAAAAGGAAAAATGTCGTGTTGCTAATGCGCCAATACATGAGGCCCTAAGTAATTTTTAGACTTTAGCACAGTATGTCCAAAGGTACAAAACTAAATTATGCTTCCCTGGCTTTCACATTCAAAAGTACCATACTAAAAAATATCACTGGACAAATACTAGTGCAGCCTATATTACTAAATGTGCAAAAAATATAAGTGGATGACAAACAAGGAAAACAACATGATAACAAGTTGTTTACAAAGACATGAAAATGTATCATACTGCTCCAATGGTTGAAGGTGCAAACATGGATTTCAAATTGACACTGCTTGAAATTGTCCTCAGCTGGCGCTTAATTTTATCTGAGATTGGAATCTGGAAGAAAACACCAAAACATTATTGTGACTACATTTCTTGCCATGAGAGAAATGAAAAGAAAGAAATATGGAAGATTATGTGACTTATACTGGACATTTTTTGCTCAGTGATACATGTATAATAGATTGACGATAAGTTAGGCAATTCTCTTGCATATAGAAGAAGATCAGCTTTACAAAAGCAAATAAATTGATATAATAAAAGTAAAGATGCTTCGTGGATTATGTTAAGGATTCTGCATTTCTGTCGATAATTCATTGGGCACAGGCAATAAATTACAATACTTCAATTCAGGATTACTTAAGTTGCATTTTGTTTCCTTTGTTCTTTTAGTACCTCTTATGTTTCCAAAGCTACTTGAAGTGTTAATTCTGCTGTCTATTCAATTTGAACTCATTGTCTGTATTCACTGGCTAAAATAAGAAGGAAAAGAAAAGTGAAACAAAAATTGATTTTCTACCATTCCTGTTTATCTTTATGTGTATTCAATTTGAAAATTATATTGAAGTTTATTGTAATAAGCATTATATATAAGTTGGTACCACCTTGTTGAATTTTCTAAATGCAACTGCTAGTTATACACTGCTTGTAAAGAAAACTATTCTGAAATTACAATCAGTATATAAGATCTTTCAAAAGAGAAGTTTTTAAGCAACCTTCACTTTTTCCTCAGATTCTGTGCTAGGAAGCAGTATGGTATATGCATCATCCAAGGTGTCTTTTGCAGGATTAAGTGCTTCTGAAAAATTGTCTGGATCTGACTCTGATATCTCGCCTGAAGCCTTCAATTTGCTGGGGGAATCGCTTGTATTACCTTCTTTGTGGACTCCACTTGAGGAAATTCGCATTATGTTGTAAACGTAAGACCATAAGAAAACTGCTCCAGTCTAAAGTTCCCCAAATGAACCCCAATCCATAAAATAAAAATAGAATCAATTAGTGCGAAATAACTGTTTTATTTTTTTTCCTTTTCTTGAACAAATGCACACTAGATTGACACTTGCGAATTCAACATTGACATCAAAGGGAACAATGGAGCTGCGTACCGCCATAGAAAGTGTAGCATAAGCCATGCCATATTGATGGCAGAGACCAGGATCTCCAAAAGGACTGCCTTTCTCTTTACATACAGCTGGAACAATGATTACCAGCAAGTTTCCTAAATTTCCTGTTCATATAATCTAAAAGATGAGTTCAACCAAAAGATGCATTAGGCAAGGAATGATGATGCAGTTTGAAGCTTAGACAAAATCATAGAAATAACACATTCCAAACTTAATGCAGGCAGTAAGAGGCAACAAGTGCAAGATGCTTTCTTACTTTTAGGAAAACTTTCATGTGTACAAAAAGCATTTGACTATCACTCAGAAACCAGGAATTGGGCGGCATCAACCTCATGCATACAATAACTCCTATACAGCATTGTTTCCTAGGATACATATTTTGCTGAAGAATCTGAAGAAGGGTTTAGAAAGAAAGCCTATTCTTAGGCTGGGGACAAAACACAAAATAAACAGAAATATGCATGTGATGAGTTTGGTCACAATCTCATGGAAGTTAAATTCATACGTACATATGAACTCTAATTTGATTAAACAGACTAAAGGGTGGCCCAATGCACAAGGCTCCCACCGAGTAGGATTTGAGGAGGGTAGATGTATGTATCCTTACCCCTACAAGCAAAGAGACTATTTCCAGGATTTGAACCCGTGACCATCAAGTCTCAAGACAGCAACCTTACCTATGCGCCGATGCTCACCCTCTGATTATATAAACTATCTAGCAATATTTTCATCTGTGATTACTAAGTTATCTAGCCAAAAAGGGTCTTCAATATGTATTATGTAATGACCATGTACATAAGAACCTAGTGAAAGCATCATAGAAATACAGGTGCGGCTTCCTGCATTCATTTATTTGAGGGGGAGTCTACCTGCAGAACAGCAACCCAATATTAGGCCTTCAATGTGTTTGGGAGGCCTTGTGATTTTAATCAGAATCCATCCTAAGGCTGAGCCTAATATGAATGTAACAAGAATGTTGACTGGCATGAACCACCTAATGACAAGCAAAAATGTAGCAGAAATTTTGAATTAAATTGAAGAAACCAATCCTCTAATTAGAATCTCAAGCACAGTTATATGATTACAAATGAGTACTCACAATAAAACAAAACTCTCAAAAGTAATCGTTTTGGCCAAACTGCTACCCACCAGTGAAGGATTAAACACATAAAATACAAGCTGTCACAGAAAGGTCATTGTTGTCAGCAAACTAAACTTCATAGAAACAAGGGGGGGAAAAAAAGAAAAGAAAAGAGAGAGATAAACTTGATAAAGCAATCGAGGAGTTACATTATTCACTTTCTTCCTTGCATCTTCTCCCAGTATATTTATGTTATCCACAGCTAGAAACAAACCAAGTGCAGTAACCAGCAATACTTTAATGACCGGGAAAGAAGCAACAACAAAAAGCTGTAGAAACCCCATTATCACAAATCTTGCAACAATGTATGCTAATCCTACACACAAAAAGCAAAGAATTGTCGCCAGATATATCTGAAACAAAATCTGAATTACAATGTTCAAATCGAAAATAACGAAACAGAACCCCACAGACATAAACCAAAAAGAAGAAACCGACAGATACCGAAAAAACTGATGAATTTTGTCCCATCCTATTACTATTACATGGCCTTAAATTAAATGTTATGTGTTGGCAGTAAAGAACACATCACTTCATTGAACACCAAAACCACGAGTAGTTCTACTACACAATATATTCATGAAAAAGCACATAAATAAATGTTTGAATAGTGGTTAGCTGGCCAAGTTATAACTAGAACAACTAAAAATAAATTAATGGGTTGGACCGAAATGACATTAACAATTATATTTATGCAGCCTTTTAATAAATTTAGTACTATTACCTTCTTTTCAATTCCTCTAGACAAATGGAGAGACACTGAGCAAAATGTAACCAACCGACTTTGATCTACAGAAGATGGGGGACTTATAAATTATTATTATATTATTATTATTATATACTAATATACTAATAGCAGCCACTATGATATGAACCATTGTTAATTAACCATTAAAAGAGAAAAAAAATAGTAATAAATGTGTGCCATGCTTACTTTGAAGATGCTTCAACGCATGCAATAAAAAGAATCATTACGTACCATGCTGGTTGAATAGTCTTAGATTCCTTACCTATAAAAAGCTTCAGAAACTCCTATTGTTGCCTTGGGATTTATAGTGAAGGCAGAGAGGTACACACGAATGAGGAAGAAACTGGCTATGGTTGCCTGCCATCAGAAGGAACATTACGTATTGTAGCAAAAAGGAGCATATGGGGAAGAAAGGCAAAAGAAAAAGAAAACATATAAAAAGAAAGGGAAAAAAAATATAAAAAAGTGATCCAAATGATGCCAATGGAGAATAAAAAAATATTTAATTTTGATATATAAATTCAATAGAAAAATTGATATAGAAATAAATTTATTTTTATACTCCAATAAAATATGATTATATATCTCATAAAGTGTTTAACTCCTACAATAATTATATCAAAAGTTATATATATAATAAGATTAACTTTTGTACCTTGTTAGTATTAAAATAAAAATTATATTATTTTTAATTATATATTTCTATATATATGATTTTAAAAATGATAAAAATAAAAATTAAATATTTTTATTAATATAATAATATATAATTGAATAATTATAAAAAAAATATATTATACTAATAATATATATATATATATATAATTTTTGTATAAATTATCAAATTTCTGGATCATTAATCCATTTTTTGATACAATCCATTAGCTCTCCGAATCTTATATATTATCATAAATTTGGCTAATTTGATTTACGATTCATTAATTTATTTTTTAAATGAAACCCATCAATTTATTGAATCTTATATTTTACTAAAAATTTGATTAATTCAATTCACCATACCTTATTACCATAATTCAAAAAGGGCTTTAAATCTTTTAACAAAATTTTTCTCTATTATCGGAACTCAAATTCAAAACATCTAATTAAGGCCGAAGTAGCTAGTCATTCGAACCGAATCCAACTTAGTTAATCATTGGTCCATTAATTAAAGGATTTTTTGAGGTTAGCCGAAAGATTAACCTTCGCCTAAGGATGTGCAAAATTGTTGGCAACAGTTGTCGAATTAAAACCGTTCAACACGCATTTGACCTTGGATTTGCATCGTTTAATGATTTGATACTTTGGGGCTGCTATGCAGCCACACCTCGGGACCCAAAAAAACGTGCCACACGTGGCTTACTAGGATAGTGCTACTGTCCCAGTCAAAAAGAAGAAAGAATTAGTGGCGTTAAAATCCAATCAGACCCAATTAAATCCGGTAAATCAATTAAGAAAAATTAAAAATTGATTAAAACTTTAAAAGTTTGAATTGGTTTAGTTTTTATTTTTTAAAAATTACTTGAATCAGATTAAATTTTAGATTTAATTTTCAAGATCCATCTATTTCAATTCAAACCAAATATATATATTTTATAATATAATTTTTTTGTTGTTAAATTTATATTTTTATTTATAATAATTTTAATTTATTGTATAAGCCTTTTATTTATATATTATTCTCACTTAAATAATTAAATAGGTTACTTCTATTTTTATTTATTTCTTTTATTGACTTAAATTACTTTAATTTATTATCTTTTAAAGTTAAAATTTTCTTTTGATCAAAGATTGATCAAATCCAAACTGATAAAAATTGAATCGGATTGGATTAAATTCAAATTTTAAATTAAATTGATTCAATTCAAATTATTATAAATTATATTATTTAAATTAATTTAATTTTTTATTCAAAATTCATCCAAATTACATTATAAATACATCTAGAAAAAATAATATTATTTATTTCACTCTTTGTGACATTTTCTAAATAACTTTATAATATATTTTTTAAATATTAGTTAAAAAAAGAGTTATAACTTTCTTTCAATCAATATTTAAGGGATATTAAACTCCTTTGAGGAAGCCAGATTGTCATCCCTACTTGCTTGGTTAATTGAAACGGGTAAAATTGCTATCCTTATTGCCTGGTTAACTGAGGGAAGGAACCTGCAGGAAAAGGCTAAGAAATGATGAGATGGGGCCCAAAAAAAAAAAAAATAGACAAAGATATGCGGTTCCTTGAACACATATAATATATATTTTTTTTCGATAATTTTGAACCAATATAATATATGAGCACCAAATAAAATGCGTACACGTCAAAGATGATAATGTTCATGTTTGAGGATGAAGCTGAACCGCTATCCTCCCTGAGGAGGAGATTTTTTTTATTTGATTACCGAGCTCAGAACACGCTTTTTTCTTCTCATCTTAATCTGAACGTTTCTCTGTAAAGATGGTGCCACTTTTGTCTTTTGTCACAAAGGTGGCGAAGTTGTCGTTTTATACAAAACAAAATTGAAACCGTATCAAAGCACAACAAATAAAAACAATAATAGTCAAATTAGCCTCCCAGTTAAAATTCTCTCTAGAAAGTAAATAGGAATTTTATCTGAATTACAGTATACTTATATTATTACACCAACATCTCTTGTTGATAAATATAGACGGTATGAATACGAATTCATAGAATTTGCCCAACTAAATCTGATTGGTGGATAACTCTTTAATATCCACTTATTCCACTTTTTACTCCCATGATTTTCGACTTTGACCGCTCTTTGGCTTTTGTAATTAAAATTCGTGCATTTTCGTGTACTTTTTTGTCGTGCCAAATGGCACCTCTCGATTGAAACCGTATCTAATTCTGAACTAATTATGCAATCAAAATTGTTTTCGATAGATAAAAGAATCTCGAAAGTCTCAAAAGAGAGGAGCAAGTCCAATCATACAAAAGAGACAAAATCGAGAGAAAAGGGATTTACATAATCAAAAGAAATCCGTAAGTCTCTTAGTCGTACGAGCAGAGCCCCAAAGTGAAAATAAAACACCTACAGAAATTCCCTTCACAGCTGTGTAATATCCCCACTTCTATATACCATTCGTCTCCTCTTCGTCCACCGTTCCGGCGCTTGCAATCAAATCTATTTAATATGCATAAGAGTAAGGAACTAGGAATACATTTATTCTTAAAACCTTTTTTATATTTTTCTTTTGTTATATATTAAAGTGCACTCTCATAATATAAAATATTAGATGTTAATCTTAATATATCAGCAATATAAAGTGTTTTATTTTGTCAATCAATCATATTTTATTTTTTGTATAAATTTTCAGGTTGTTGTGTATATACAAAAGAAATAATTACTCTCGTGCATATTAAATGGCTTTGATTGGGTGACTACTTCATTTACCCCAAAAAAAAATGTTGTTATGATAAAAACAAATACTTTTAATGATATGATTATATATAATTGTATAAATGTGTAAAAAGAGTTATACAATCCAAAATGTTAATGTAATAATATCTTTAAGCAACTAGAGTCAATCTAATGACAAAGAATTTAGGTAGTTTTCGTAAGATTTTAAGTATAAATTTTATTACTACCAATGTATCAAAAAATATATATAATAACGTCTTTACTAAAAAATAATAATGACATCCATATTGATATAGATGTCATTTAATACCATATCAGGTAGGGTGGTGACTTGGTATCATTTAGAGAACAATCTTACAAAGAAGTTCTTAATTACTTCAACAAATACAATAATCAGGATAAAGTAATTTCTCAAAATATGGTTTCAATTTATTGACTCAGCTCATCTATTTTTGGTAGTTATTTAAGTTGATTTGTTAGGCTTGATTCATTTTAATACACTCATAACTTTACTCTATTGTGATATTGTTATAAAAATTTAAATTCTTTCTTTTGCAACTTTCATTTTTCATAAGATAAATATTAAAAAAAATAACATATTATTAACATTATTTCACATAACTATTTTTTATACTCTAAAATTATGGAAGACATTATTCTCACAATTTCGGGAGATAAAATATTTAAGATTATTCTCTCAATAAATGTATTTTTTGATATTCAAACTAATGTTTTTGTTCTTATAGAGGATAGAACTGCTTATAGAACTATTCTAATTAATTTACACATATGTAAATTTTTGAAACCAAACTTACATTTGGCTTCTATAAAATTTTCCACGTATTTACATGGGTATTGCTGCATATTCTGGCTGTGGAAATCACAAATGAATAGGATGATAATTAATATGAAATGTTTTTATATTAAAAAATTATAATTGAATACAAAAATTGTGGAGCCCGACAAATTATACATTTAGGTCTGACTCTTTAAGATTTTCCGACATATTTTACTTATTTTACACTACTTATCATTATATTACTACAAAAGTTTGAATTTTGATATAATTATTTAAAAAGATGCAATAATTTAATCTTACAAATAATTAGTAAAAATAAGAAGTCCAAAGACTTTGCTATCACTCCATTTTGTTTCAAAATTGAATGATGGACCAGACAAAAATGTTAGTTGGCGATTCATGCACTTATGCATCACATTGACGTATTCTAAATTTCCAATGAATGGTGAGAGTAATCAACTTTTCTTCTACCAAAATCCTATCTAACATTCAACTTGCTGCTTGCTTTGTCATCACGTGCCAATTGCCAATTACACCACAAACAATCTACTAGTCAATCAATTTTTTTTTCTTTTTTCCTACAAGTATTATTTATTAGAGATAATTCTATTTGAGACACAATCGAATATTAATGAGCACTTTTATCAGTTAACATTTGGACTGTGATTTATTATTTTGTGGGAGACCAACTCGTTGCCTAGAGTATATAGGATGAGAATATATCGACCACTTCTTTAAACAAATAATATGGGTTAACCTATTCATCAAGATCCACAAAGCCAACACAATCCACATGGTCTTACTGCATAATACATATAACAACCAAAAAGTATATAACTCCATATAATTAAGGATTCCATAAGTGAGATTTTAACTTTTATCAGTTAACATTTGGTCTGTGACTCATTATTTTGTGGGAGACCAACTCGTTGCACTAGAGTATATAGGATGAGAATATATTGACCACTTTTTTAAACAAATAATATGGGTTAACCTATTCATCATGATCCACAAAGCCAACACAATCCACATGGTCTTACTACATAATACATATAACAACCAAAAAGCATATAACTCCATATAATTAAGGATTCCATAAGTGAAATTTTAACTTTAAGTAAAACACATATAGACACTCTAAATTTAAAACACTCACCATATATATATATATATATATATATAAATATATATATATATATATATATATATATATATATACATACTAACACTCTCCAGATTTTGACCACCAAAGGATTTGATAACATTCCAATTTCCACTCCCTTGATGAAATTCTATCAACTTCAATACTGGTATATCCCCCTCCCCCTTCCCCCCAAAAAAAAACTGAAGAGTATAATTTGAATGCACATATAGTGTAAAAGACTTTTAAATAGTCAATTAATCATATCTTTTTATTTGCATAATCATTTAAGTAATAAATGTGAGATTTAATTATATTTCTGATGTGTCAAAATATAATTAGATGATAATATAAAAAAAATTTATACTATTAATACATCCAAATTAAATTCAAATCTAAAAGTAGGTAAAAATTCTAACAAAAATAGTTTTTGGTACTAAACCAAATTCGTGGAGTTAATTTTCGACATTTTTCTCTCACTTGAATGTTGTCAATTGCCTGATTTTTGTTGTTCTTCAAATCTTATTGGTTGAATTGTTTTCATACATACTTTTCGCACCAATTAGCACCCCCTCATTACCTCAAAAAAAGAAAAAAAAGTTACCACCTCAAATTCTATTTGAAATTAAAGGACAAGTAAGAACTCACAAGGCTCCATCCAATATCTGGCTCCATTGGTCAACGTAAACCAATAAAATTCCTCACCCTCCTGATTAATTTGACTTTCGTAATTCAAACAAGATCTTCGGGCAATTCATGCATGTGACGTCGCAGTTAATGCAATACATGCACGCCAAAATGGGAAACGGGCAAGGGCAAAGCAGAAAGGGCAGCTTGCTGCCCCACTCTTCTGCTCCTTAGGTAAGAAATCACATATAAATATACTAATAATTTTATTTTAATACACTTCCATATACATAACTATTATCTTAAAAATTTTATGAATATAAATATATAATTAGTTAGTAATATAAATTTTTTTATATTAATAATATATTAAAATTAAACTCTAAATAAAAATATAATAATGGCTAAGGAGGGACATACACACTACTGTCCCCCCCTCCCCCCAAAAAAAAATCTCGATATGAATTATTCATTATTACTTGCTCGAGCACTCTTATACAGACTTAAGAAAATCCAGACTCATCTACCAACACATACTTGAGATTTGTTAAAATTGATTAAAAAATTTTGAATAAAAAACTCATTCATCTCGACAATATTTAGCAAGATGAGTTGATAATGCCTCATAAAAAGTGAGTACAAAGAGTTTCTCTACTTTTTGTGATCTTTACTACAGTAGCAACGCCATTCAAATATGATATTAATTGTCATTTAGAGTATCAAGGTTATCTTTTCATAAATGTTTTTTTCACGAGTTTTCAGTTTTTTTACTAGTATCTCAACCATATAACTATTGAAAAAAAAATTTAACTCAAACTTATTTATCACCTAACTTATTACTTATAGATAATGATTCATTTTTCTTCATTTTTTCTCTTTTGAATGGAAGGAAGGATTTATCATTTTAAGAACTAAAACTTCAAATTGATTCTCAAAAAAATTACGAGACATTTATTTAATTTTTAAAAGATTTGTGATATCAATTTAATTCTTAAAAAATTAATTTTTATTTTACATTATTCCAAATATTGGTCTTTATGAAGGAACGTTAATTATATCCGATAATATGACATATGATGTGATGATTTGTATCATGTCATATATTGAGATGAATCTCATATATATTAATATTTAAAAGAGTTATAGGGTATCAATTTAATTTTTAAAAGATTAATTTTCATTTATTTCAATGATACATTAATATTCTACAACTCTTTCAAGGATAATTTAGAGTCCATTTAAGCATATAACTTGTCACATTATCATATAACCCGACATATTATCACATTACATGACACACAAGACACTAGTTAATAATTTCTTCACAAAGTTTATGGCATGGACTAACATAAAATGAAAACTAGTCGTTTGAAAACCAAATAAGACCAAATTGATATCCTCTCTTTCAAGGCCAATTTGAAATTTTACTTTTTTTTTTTTTTTTCGTCGTGAAACTTTACTATTTGAAGAAGCCATTATTGATTAAAGTTGATTGGTCCAACTTTCTTTTTTGGTCCATTGATTGGTCCAACTTGAACCAGACCAGTTTGCATTTTCGCGGCTGGATTAACTTAATGGCCAAGCTTAACCAATTCGATTAGTCGGTCCAGTGTAGTTTGCTCTTATATGCATTCCATAGAAAGATTTTATTTTAGTTTATTTTTTTGGTGATTATCCATAGAAAGATGTTGACTATATATATATATATATATATATATATATATATATATATATATATATATACACACACATATTTTGGACTAACGATAATTGAGCGAGTTATTCCACTGAAAAGAAAGATAAAAATTTAAATCCTGAAAAATTAATTATTAGACCAAATATATATATATATATATGAATAATTCAGTAGTTGTATATTCTATAATTTAAAAGTTAACTGTAATTACTTATGTAAATCATAAATCGACATGTATATATAAATATACATTAGAATATATATCTTAGGTATAATAATTAATTTTTCAGGATTTAAATTTTTATCATTCTTTTCAATGAAATAACTCGCTCAATTATTGTTAGTCCAAAATGTGTGTATATATATATATATATGAATAATTCAGTAGTTGTATATTCTATAATTTAAAAGTTAACTGTAATTACTTATGTAAATCATAAATCGACATGTGGACTATAACGTTGCTTCAATATTTTAGGAATAAATTTCTATGGTGAAAAGATAAGCTAAAATCCAAGTGTCCTTAAGATACAAGATGATGTGGATTTAGACAAACAACAAATAATAAAGAAATAAAATTCATCTTAAATTTAAATTTTAGAATATGCCACTGCTGAATTATCTAATCTGTTTAAGCAGAAAAGAACTACAATAACTTTATTTTCTTAAGAATAAAATTCTTTTACTAAAAGATACCTCGACATCATATTTTGTCGTCATGATACAAGATGATATGGCTTTAGACAAACAACCAATAATTAAGAAATAAGATGATTAATTACAACAACAAGAAACAAAAAATGAAAATAAAATTATGATATAAATCTCATATTGAATGCTCAGTCGAAAAGAGCTAGGACATCTAAAAGAGTAGCAATGTCCAATCCCCATATATGTTGGTTATGTTCTATATTCCAATCTCCTTCCCTTATCCCATGTCTACCTCTCATGCCCCACTCGAGCTTCTTAGGGGCCTCACTAAGAGGGTTTTTCTATCGAGTCTCTAAGATGGGTTTCAGGCCTTTAGGTCAATTTGGCAAGCCTGATAGTATAAAATTTAATACGATAATTGTTGATAGTATAAGATTTGATAAAATTTTAATATTATATAGTATTTGGTATGTCACTATATAATATATTATACTATATAAAATATAATTAGGAAAAGAGATCATAATATATACAATTTTTTAAATATTAAATTAAAATTTTAAAAATTAATATAATTGTTTAAATACTTGTTATTTTTATTACAATTATTTTAGTTATTTTTGTATTATATATAAATATAATGTTATATTGACAATTATTTATTTATATATTTATATATTTTAGTATTTATTAATAGATACAAAAAATAAGAGAGAGAGAGAGGAAGTTTTTATACATCAAAATTTAAACAGGTCTAATATTATATTTCTATACATATAATTAAATTTATATTAAATGTTATTTATTATTATTTACATATTTTAATAATAAACTTTTATTCCAATATTTTTATATTAGTTTGAAAATTTATTTTATAATTATAATTTTTTAAAAAATTTATTTATTATTAAATATTTTTGTTAAATGATATTATTTTTTAAATAGTTTTTATTTTCTATTATTTATTTAATAATTATTTTTAATAAAATATGTTAAAAAATATAAAATAAAAGAGTCTTTATACATCAAAAGCTAATCAAGCCTAATACAGCTTTTTAGACTAGATAATACATAAGAAAAATTTGATAGATAAACTTACATAATATATTAACTGCACCAAACAATGAATAAGATCATAATATATTGTATTACTTTCTCCTATCATATCAAGTACGATATGCCAAACACACCCTAAAAGAATATTATGATAATTAAAAAAAATCTTTTTTGGTTTTTCCTTTTTGTTTGCTGGAAAGGTTAGGAAGTGTTATAAACCATCTCTCTTAAAAACTTAAGCTATTTGGTAGAGGTACATAAATAACTTTTATATTTTAACATATTCCTTCATGCAAGAGCCTCTTTATACTTGACGGGTCTACTTTACACAGTTCCATCTTATCTTATGTTGAAATTTAACTTTTACTTTTAAAAGAATAGGATAAACAAATATTAAACTCTAGATCTCTTGATTATAGAGGCTCAAATAGAAATACATGAATGGTTTTTATATTCTAACAAGAAGCAACTAGAGCGGGCATTATGGAACAATCAAAATACTGTTTAAAATGCTTCGAAACAATTTGATCATATGTAGATATTATGTGAATTTCCCGTTTGATGAGAAAGAAACGTAAGCATTAACTAGCAAAGAAGTCACTCCAGGATCCACATGAAGAACGTGCACCATAGCGTGAGAGCAAACGTAGCAATTGCATATGTCCATAGCATGATAAGTGAACATTCACTCTCAGCAGTCCCAAGCAACTGAACAATTGTCCCTGCAAGATTACCGACAACCATGTAAAAAATCACCCTCTATAAGGTGGAAAAATAAACAATTTATTAAAGAAACAAATCATTTAAGTGAGAGTTAATGATTTAATGGTTAGAGCTTTGGATAGTTTGTCAAAGTAATTTAAGTTTGAACTTATATATACTTAAATATTGAGTTATGAACTATGATTAACACGGCCAAAAACACCTGAGACTTGTACACTTCATGCCAAGTAAAATGCTCCAGAAACTGCCTCCTAGTGTGGTAATAATATATCCATGTGGTTATTCATCCCATGCTTAAATTACAACACAGACTGTAAAGTTGCACCGATTACCAAATGTTAAATACACGCCAGAGGAAAAACTTGAATATTGGAATTAAGCATATAATTATACATCTAGGGACAAAAGAAGTTCTACAAAGAAGCTATGTAACCAAACAAGTAAAGGCATGTCATGCAGAACAAGTCATACACTGCTTCAAGTGAAGTGTGAGAAAGTCATCATACCTACAGTTGTTGCAGGTGGAAGCGCATACTGAAGCATAAGAACAAACTGATATAGATTATATGATCCCACCAATCCCCAGTGATATGCAGCCTTAACAATAAAAATACCCAGGATAGGTGATAGTATGAACCGCACTACCATAATCCCTATAATCAGAAACAAGCTTATTCCTGACTGCTTTAAACCTGGCAAATTTGGAAAACAAATCATCAGTAGAGAAATTTGAACTAACATTTAAGTAAAACTTTTAGGGGTTATTCGATTTTTGTTTTCATTTCCTGTTTTAATTTGTTGTGTTACCTGTTTTCAGAATTTTGGAAAAGAGATAGTAAAAATAGAAAATAAAAACCTGAAACATAATTTTATTATTTTTACTGTTTTTACTATTTCCATCATAAAATCATGATGAAAACACAAGAAATAAAAATAGAAAATGAAGACAAAAATAAAACATGCCCTTAGTTTTTTGAATTTCAGAAGTTAGAATAGTCAACTTTGATATAAAGAAAGAGAAAACAAATTGATAAAATACCATCAAGAAGATTTGCTCCGACTATCAGAGTCATGGACACAATCGTTGCCTCCCTGCAATTCACATAACAACTATAAGAATGATAGTACGACATAACACATTATACACTTGAAAGAATTATTCTTCATAATGCTATCTCATCGCAGTCATAAATGCCCTCAAGTATTAATAAAGAGTTCAAGCCTTTTTATGCCCCTCCCCCCAAAAAATAGTAATATAAATACTCCATGTTAGACGCTTTCATACTAGTAACACATCAGAAACATGGGTTGGAAGTCTATGCATGATGACATCAATCTCAGCTTTAGGATGGGTACTATACTTATTTGCAGCTATTCTTACTGACAGCTATAATATATAGTTTAAATAAAAGCAGTATATAAAATATGATGAGACATTAGCAATATCTCAAAATAAGGAGTACTTTAAAGATGCCCTGCATCACGCAAGAATATAATATAATACAATGCTTTTTAAGTGTTATTCTATGATCAGAAAAGGCAAATCCATGTCTTCCAGGAATATAAAGATCTCATACCCCACCAAAGATGCAGAACTGATAATTACACGAAGGGGAGCACTATCACCAACCATGAGCTTTTGAATCGGAGAGACTGCTCCAATGATAAGTCCTATAATCTGAAGAAGAGAACCAAAAAAGATTAATTTGATGACACGATCCCATATTGCAAGGTTAACAAGTCAGAATTAATTATTATATTGGTCAACAAAATATATTAGTTTGACAAAGATAAAAAGAATTCTTCCCAAGTACCATCGTACTTAAAAACCTTTCCCTGTCCTCCCTTTCCCTCCATCCCAAACATATACCACCAGGGACTGACCAATTGGCAAGAATCAAGTTTGACTTTATCTAATTTTTGCCAGACTAGGGATGACCTGGCTCTTGTTTGGTCACAAATTTTCTTGAAATAAAGCAAAGGGAAGAAGAAGTCCATTGAGATTAGTTCTGAATCTTCAGATGCCAAATTGACGAGACAAAAACAAAATATCAGGCTCATGCAAATTGAGTTGAATAGTAACCAATCTATTATTAAAGGAAGTATATATCAAACAATGGTAACAGTTAACGATTCCAACATGACAAAAATGCAGCTTAAAATGACCATTACTGAGTACCACTGCAAATGTTAATGGTGTAAACACCATCTCCAGCTTGACATATCTCTTACACATCGTAATTGGCCAAGTAATACAATCCAAGATTGACACCTGCAATAGAAAATGGAAAATGGCATTCAATAGTTGACCTGTTTTTTAAATAAAACAAAATCTTGAGCTGTTGGTTAATAGCTTAAAATTTTGGATCAAGTTAAATTTTATTCTATGTGGTATCAAAGTTGACCACCTGTTGTGGAGTTGATTCTTAACAAACCTCTCTCATGATGAAACCTAAGAAGGTCAAGCTAAGATAATTGTAAGAAACATATTGATATGATAAGAATAGCTATACGTTGTAATGGATAAATTCTAAGGTTGCCTAAGGGGAAAAAAAAAAAAAAAAGAAAGGATGAAAAAGAAACAGCTGGAACTCATAAGCATCCCAATATAATCAAAAATAGGCCAGCCTAATGCCTATTAAAGAACGCATGTTGCTTACTGCATTTATTTCCATACTACAGACCAAAAGTCACAGCTGCATTTAAATTTTAAGAAAATATAAATCCAAGACTCAATAATATCCACAAAATCTCCAATGTCCCACTTCATTTCATCCAGGAAAAGGGCAACGCATGATTGAACAATGCAAAAGTGAATTTCATTCATTACAGAAAGGTTTATATACATCTTAGTATGATGCTATTGGCGGCAAAGTCTGAAACTAAACTACTGTATTAACTGATTCCGAGCTGACTAACTATTCCAACTCATCAATAAGTAATTACTTCATTTACAGCTCATCGCATAATTTAATCACATGTTCTATTACCTTCATCATCTCAACACTATAAGAAAAATAATTTTATTGCATAGAATTATTTCCATTTTAAGAGTGCATCATTCTTTCAAAATTAAAAGATCAACTTTCATTTCAGGCATGAAAGTATATCACAAGAGATAATTTCCTTCAATAAAAGTAAACTAATAAATATACTGGTTGATTAAAGCTAGGGGCAGTGACCTTCCGATTTCTGTTACATGTTGACTCATGTTGAACTGAAAGGTTGTCAGAGCTCACGATGTTTGTTGAAGGAAGCAATGATTCTGTGATATTTTCCTGAAATGTTTCTGGGGTACCTCCAGTACTTATTGTGCTGGCTGTGGAGTCACTGGTGTTCATATTTTCAGTGCTCCTATCCACACTTGCCCCCACGATGATATAGAGATATGTCCATACAAAAATTGAAGATACCTGAGATCTCAAAAAGCAGATTAATTATGGCCAGAAGCAACAAGCAATAGACAAATTTAATAGAAATATTTTATACTGAAAGGTTTCAAGAAATACACAAGACATGGATTCCATTGGATTAGATCAGATTGTTTTCATTAACAATACTCTCTAGTTTGGATCAGACTAAAAGGTGTCATTTGACCAAGAGGAGGTATAGTATAACAAGAGGTCCATCATTTCACTAAGAAGAGATCAGTGATTAAGGCATATCACTTGTAATATTGGAAAAATAACTTAAAGCAACACTGGAACTTTGCGGTTAAAAATTTAAACTACAATTTGGCACATAAAAATTAGGAAAAAAGATACTTTAGTCCCTTAAACTATAAGTCATGTGTGTTTTAACCTTACATTTTGAAAAAGTGCAAAACTGCAAATCAACATCTGAACTTATTTTAATATGTATTTTAGTTAAAATAATTCTATTATATCTTTTGAACTTTAGTTTATTTACAAATTGATCTCTGAACTTTCCTAAATATGTAACTCAATACTTTAAACTTTATTGAATGTATGTTATTTCCGTCAACAATTGATGGAAAAGTTAACGAAAGAGTTTATTTACATATTTCGAAAAATTTACGGATCGATTTGCATCATTTTAAAATATTATCATTAAAGTGCATATAGCCTATTATTTAAAAATAAAGTATTGTTATCCCCTTAAAATAAGAAAAATAATAGTACAAACTCAAGTTTATGGTGAACTTGACACATAGTAATATAGCAACCAATAATTTTTATAATATTTATATATTATAATTATAAATTATATTTTGAATAGTTGAAATCTTATCATATATAAAGTTTATGGTGAATCCGAAACTACATTATTGTTACTTTTAAAATAAAGAAGAAATGGAATCATACTCCAGCAGAAACCGATGCGTAAGCCTCCCCATATGTTGAACAAGTGGATGACTCTCCAAATGGGCTATCGCTCTCCTCACAAACCGCCGGGACAATGATAAGAAGCAAATTCCCCAAATTCCCTGCGCACATGAATCCACAAGCACAACCACCCTCAAAAGTAAGAACATGATAGTGGTGTAATTAGAGAACTGCCACTCGACCGGAAACATTGCCCGGCCCTAAACAGTTGGCAGCTTCTATTAAATGACTTGGAAAGTCACTTATGCTATATTAATATGTTATTATTTATGTCTATCCAAAAAAAAAATGTTATTATTTGTAATTTATATTTTTTATATAAATTAAAACACGATTCTGGTAACTACACCTCGATGTGGTTCTTTTACTGTGAATATCTATAGAGCTGTGATTTGTGACTCAGGGTTTGATGAGCAAGATAAACAGTGAACACCCGAATGTGAATGTAAAAAGTCTGTTTTGAAGAGAGGAAAAATAATTAAAAAAAAAAAGTCAAACTTGTCAAGGATAGATGACACAGAGCTTGCTGATGTGCCCTGTCCATTTCGTTCGGGCGCTAGATTTAGGGCATAAATTCTGGCCTATTAGTATTTTTCGTGTAATTAATGTACATTAGTGTCAGAAGAAAGGTAGCAAAACTAAATTATAAAAGAAAAATACCTCAGAGCCAAAATTTTTATGCTTGAATTTATTATACAGAATTAAGTGTTGTAGGTGGCTGATTTTTAGAAAAGGAAGTGGGCAACATCAGTCTATTCTATTTAACAAGCACTGTTTTTTTGTTTCCTTTTTTGTTTTTTGTTTTTTGTTTTTTTTTGCCGGGTGAGCATTCACCATTGTTTTCTATAAAAAGTTTTGATACGTTTCTTGGGCAGCATTACTCATTATAAAATAATTTAAGGTTTGCAATTTTACATTCAAGTTTCAACTTCAACCAAAATTGAGGGCATTTATTTAATGTTTTTGTAAACATTTCTAATATATATATATATATATATACTATCATTTAATTACATACTTTTATTTATAAGATTTTTAAAGTAATAGGTGATTAAATCAAATACTTTTATTGATGTAGTAATATATGAGTAGATGTTTCGATAAAAAAAATTATAATGATAATAGATTAAAATTAAATTCATAATTAAATAAAATTTTCATAAAAAAAGTTAAAATAGAAGACTGTTATAATATTCTTATAAGTTAAAAAATAAATTAAAATATATAATAAAAATATTTTTCTAAGCTTAAACGAAAGCAATTTAATAATATTTTTCTTTCATTTATCTTTCTCTAAATTCCAATTTTGAAACAATCGGTTAGAACACGACCAAAAAAAAGTTTGGTTAGAGAAAAAAAATTAAAATTTAGGGTATGTTTATTTCAATTTTCAAAAAATATAATTATGAAACTTAAATTTTATATACAATTAAAAATTAATTATTATTTTTTTCAAAAGCTATTCTTTTCAACTTCTACAAAAAAAATTAAAAACAAATATTTTTTTTAGAATTTAATTATTTTTTAAAAATTATTCAAATATCTGAAATTTGATTTTTTTAATTAAAAAATATTTTTCTTACCAAAAAAAATCACAAACAAGCACAACTTTTGTAAATAAATTCTCTTCCTCTAATATATTGATTGCCATATAAAAAGGTAGTGGATGGATGGTTGAGGAGACCCACAAAATTCAAAACAATAAATAAATTAATTATAGCAAGAGAAATGCTTACTACAAGAGTAACAAAAAAAATTCCCCAGAGGAAAATAAGAATAAAACACAAACACAAGAAAAATGAAGTAATCAATCGATCACATGATAAAAAACCGATTGGAAGATAAGAAGGAACCAACCAGCAGCGCAACAGCCATTAACAAGGCCGCGAAGGTGAGTAGGTGTTCTGGCGATTTTGTTAAGCATCCAACCGAGCATCGATCCAACCACGAACGTTAGGAAGATATTCACCAGCATAAACCACCTCAACATAACAACACAAACACATACATATATACATAACATAATCAGAACCAAACAGAACATAAAAATAGATCATAATGGTGACTTTGAAGATGAATTGATAATAATGATCTAAGTACTCACATTTCAACCAATCGATCGAACGTGATTGTTTCGGCCAATTCGGCAAGGATGAGCGCAGGCAGGAATATGTAAAACACCAGCTGTAATTCAACGATGAAGCGTATATATGCGAGATTGCGTTAGGGGTTTGAAAATTTGGAAACCCTTGCATGATCATCATAAACGTGAGTTAAGAGAAAATTGAAGGAACTGTTTGGGTGTAACCCCTAACGAATGCACCAAAGTTAGAGCCTCAGAAGGAGGGTTCTGAACTCCAAAAAAAAAAAAAAGGCAACAACAAAGTTTAAATCTATAACTTCATGTATTTTATCCAAGTCTTTCACTGGTAGCCCTCTTCTTGTGACTTCTAATGATAGATCTATAATTATACAAATAGATTAATTTTGAGTGAGCAAAAATAAAATAGATTAATTTTAATATTGAAAAAAATTTTACATTGATATCAAATCCTATGTTATTAAATATATGACTTTTGACACAATAATTTTAAAAGTCAAATACTATACAAATCTCACACACAAGTGTATAATATTGTTGGACAAGAATCCTCTAAAATGAGTTTATGTCTAAAATAAGAAAGTGAGAAGTAGCCACCCTTATATTGTAACATCCCCATAAAATGTAATAGGAAATAATAAAAATAAAATTTTATTATTCACAACCTTGCCCCTAAAATTTTTAGAAAATAACCTTTAGGTCCTTATATTTTATTTATAGTCTTGCCTCTGAACATTTTAGAAAATGACATTTAAGTCCCTATATCAACAGGATTAGTAAAATAAGGTTTTAAACATAGCAAAATCACGTAGCGAAAACGTAGAAACCTAAATCTCGGCCGATTGAGCCACAGAGGTATCCATATGTGAAATGACATGGAATGCCCCTAGACTTATCCATAATTACAAAAATGCCATTAGCCATAAAAAATAGAAAACAGAAAGGCCATCAACTTGCAAAACGATTAATTTACATCTTTAATTGATTAATTTGATTTTAGTGGATAAGTAAAGCTAATTAGAAAAATGAGAGATTAATAAGGAGCTAATTAAGTGTTAATTAGAGATATTAGGATTAGAAATAATTAAAATAGAAACATATAAAACTTCACAAATTTCTTCAAAACCGATTTACTGATTTAAAGGAAATCGGTAAGATTACGGTATTTTAAACTGTCGGAACCGGACCAATGGAATTGCAAGCTTTAAACCCTATTTTTAGTGACTAATAACTCAGCCACCTACCACCCAACAGTGGCGCAACAAAGGCCACACTTCATGGAGAAGCTTGGCTGAATTTCAGCCAAGCATTTTAGACCAACCAAATCCAAGACACGTCACCTAAACACCACTCCTTCCATCAGATTTTTCTCCTTCTCCACTCATATTTTCGAGCTCCTTTTCCAGCAGTCTTCCTCTCCTCTTTTCTTCATCCTCTTCATCTCCTTCCTCCTCTTTCAGCCTCCATCAAACCACTTGCATCCATATCTTCCATTGAAACTCAAGATTAGCTAGTTATTACATCAAAATAAAGGTAGGATTCCAATTCTTATCTTGTTATTCTGATTATGGGTGATTGTTGATGACTCTATTTACTCAATTCTTCATGAGGTAATTGAATGATTATGATGTTATTTGGCTGGTTTGTTGGCTGTTGTTGGTGTTAAATTCATTTAGGAGGTAAGAAAAGGTGAAAGGATGAAGATGTGAGAAACTGGAAACCTAAAATCCCTTGGCAGTCCGTACGACGGAGTGTACGGCTCCGCCTACAGCCGATTAAATTTGATAAAACTATTTTTATATGAAACTAGACATCCAGGACTTTCCATGCATATATCATATAAGGCTTTTGGATTAGTATTGAGAGAGTTATGAATTTTTGAATTTCGACCTAGGTTTTTGGCCCTGACTCTGGGCAGACTGGGTTATTCAGGGTAGAACTCGCCCTATACTACTTGAAAATGAATGAAACTAACTTTTTTAGAAAGTTCACACATAGAAGAATGTTCCATAAAAATTTCAGAACTAGATAAGGTCCCAGTTGCTCCCAGTGATCCAAGAAATTTGCCCTATGTCCAAATTGGGCTAGAATAGGGCAGTTCAGGAAAGTCAGTTGTTGGGGTTTATAACTCGAGCCCTACTAAGTCAAATGGAATGAAACTTTTTGTAAATGAAACTTTGTTCTTTTAGCTTTAATATGAGACCAATTTTGTGTAATTTAAATCAGTTTTCGATTTATAGAGGATTTTTACTTTTAGGTGTCTAATTCTAGCCAGCCACTGGATAGGCCGGGATAAAACATAAATATCTCAAGCTATCGATATCAAAATGAGATGGGACCAAGAGGGTTAGAAACTAGACACATAAGGCTACAACATACTCAAATTTGAAGTCCAAATGAGTTAAATAAAAATTATGACTTGAATTATAAAAACCAGGTTGGTTGAATATGCTGAGGTAGAAATACTGCCTTAATGAATTTGATGTTGATATGAGTTTAATGTTGGAATATAAATGTGATGCTATGTTCTTTGTGATAAATTGATGTACTGGTTGGCTGGCACTATTCACAGGAAAGCGGACACGTTAGATTATCTTTGCCGAAATTTCGGCAGAACTATGTGAGTTATATGAATGCGATAAACATTCATGTGTTATGCTCATAAGACTCATGTATGCAAGGATGATTTAAGCATAATATGAATATATTGAATGTGGGTTCCTTCACCTGAAGGCAGTTACGAGATCCCTCCTAGTGAAGGCAGTTAAATAAGATAAGATATGAATCTCTTCACTTGGAGGCAGTTGCACTTTGAATCCCTCCTTGTGAAGGCAGTTACTCTCTACCTTGGAGGCACGTGGTCAGAAGAGATCCCTCAATTAGAGGCACGTGACCAAAATGAGATCCCTCCAGGACTAGAGGCACGTGAATCCCCTTACGGGTGAGTCGGTGTGACAACGGTCACGAGTCGAACTGACGAGCTCACTCCAAGACCAGGCTACCCAAGGGCAGTAAAGGCTAAAAACTAAAAACTCAAGACTAAAGATTAAAGCATATGCAAGCACCCCGCTTACATAAGGCATGGCATGACCCAGCTAGTGTAAGTACCGAATGAAGGTCCCATATTCTTAAGAAACGTGACGTGGCGATCACACTCTGATGGGGTATGACATGGCGATCATACTCTGGGATGTGGTATGTAAAGATTTTATGATGAAAAGGAAGCAAAAGAAAGAAAAGTAAACTTTATGTATATGCATAAATTTAAGTACAAGTAAAGTTATGTGCAGATGTTATGTCCCCAGTATATTGATGCTATTGTATTTTATTATGTTTCAGTTACTATTCCTAATATAATTCATGAAATTTGTTTCGTATGGGCTCTCCCAAATTGCCAAGTGTATGAGTAAAATGAACTTTGCTTCGGAAAGTATATTTTTGAACTATAAAATTAAACAGTTTGTATAGTATATTCACCTTTTTCATAATAAACCGAAGCAAACTGGAGATGACAACAATGACACAGCATATGTTAGTTTAATGGGTCCTACTGAGAATTTATAATTCTCACCCCTATGTTTATTTCCGTGTTATCTCCAGATAGTTCAGCAGTTTCGAAAAAGGTCCTCCGAGGCGGAGTTGACTAGTAAGATTGAAGGTGGCCGAAGGTTGCTGCCAGACAAGGTCCGATTAAGTGACAGTAACAACTCCTAGGTGAGGTACTATGACTTAAGCATAGTACCATACTCGAGAAGGTGTTACATATATCAATAAAGCATACATTAATCATAACTCATTAAATAATCTAAAGGTGAAAAGTGAATACTTTATCACTGACTCATGTTGAAGACAAGCTTAATATAGAGTTTTTTTCAATACTAAAATAGTATAAAAATGGATTTGATTTTTGGATTTTTGGTGGTAATAAGTTTTTGGCAATTTTTGTATCATCTTGGTTGATGATAAAATAAATTTACAAATCTCTGAAATACAATAGGTTAAGAGTTTTTGTTTAACTAAACAGAAAGTCTTTTTCTTTTTGAAGTGTAAATGCAATTTAAAGATTAAAGTATGAATGACATTTTCTCTTTTGTCTCTTTGTGTTCTTTTCTTGTGTGATTGTTGTTGAGAGGTCAGCAATATTTCTTCTTTGGTGGCAAACCTTCTACTTTCCCCCTTTTCATTTCATATAATAATCTATTTTTTGTATTGTTTTTGTTATCCCTTTTGTGGGAGATTTTCCTTGTATCCTTTATGGGAGCTTTGGTTTCCCTTTTGCAGGTGTTGCTATTTTAATGCTCTTATAAATAATGAAATCATTCAGCTCTATTTTAAAAAGAAGTATAATATATTTTTCAAGCTGCAATACTATCGAATTAGTCTCCAATGTGAAAGATATTTGGACATTAATAGTTTTTGGGCAAGAAGTAGAGTCATAGATCATTGATTAGTCCAGAATGTAGAATGTATTTATTTTTTATTAAATTTAAATTTGATATGTCTTTTTCAATTTGTGAGTGGCTTGTTTATAAATGAAATTTGAAAATTTCTTTCTCTTAAAGAAAATTAGATTAAAGTATGAATGACAATAATTTATTAATGGAAAAAATTAGTTAATGTGATATTTATATTTTCATAAAAAAATAATTTGTTGATTTTTTGTATTTGTGGTTATCTACCTGTATTACATTTTTTATATCCATAAATAGAAAACTAATATTCTTTCAACTACCAGTCAAGATTTAAGTATTTGGTCAATTAAGTTCATGCTGTCGCTTTCGGTTGTTAATGTATGGCCAAATAGAATTTAAAACAACACATCTTTGTGTTCAATCTTACATAAACTTATGTCAGATTAACATAAACAATTCTGAAAATGGCTCTTTAGTAATGTCATCCATAGAATTCAGATCCAAGATTACCCTAAAGCATTTATTAAGGACATATTAATCAATGTCAACCTACGATCCCATATTTAATAGTTATAAATTCACAAGTGATTGTTATAAATTCGACGGAACAAAAAATCATTTGGTAATTTATCCTCACAAACAAACAGCTGAAAGAAAAGAAAAAGGCAGAAAACCACAGTAATATTTCCTTACATCCCATCCAAACTATGCAGTATGCAAAAAGAAATGAACTTTCAAAGGATATTCTTAGCTTAAAAGAGCACGGTCCAAGTCTAATTTCGGAGGTTGGATGCTCTACCATTTCTCTACACGAAAAAATCTTACATGTTCTTAGAATAAGATTTTTTTTGTTTCCATTCATTATTTGATAAATAGCTTTGTGGGTGGTTAAAAGACGATAATGGATGATTAAGAAATTAAATATGACTCACAAAACTAATTTGTCAAATAATGGATGGATACAACAGAACAAGAGAAACATTTTGCTCAAAGAATATATAAAAATTTCTCAACACCTTTATCCCTTTCCTTAAACAGGTGGTGTCAATTAGAAAACACAAGAAAGAAATATGAACTTACATTGTTCAAATAATTCCTTGCAGCAATGTCTCTCAGGAAATTAAAACGCTCGGTGGCAATCAATGACCCAAGGAGAGTGATCAAGAGTGTCTCCAGCACTGGCACCAGTGCCACTAAGAACAGGTCCCAGAATGCCATTGATGAATAATGTAATGTGAGAAGCAACAAGATTGATTTATCTCTACTAAAGAAGCTTTTCTACTGGAGAATACGAACTGGGGTATCGGAACTACGCTAGTATATATACTAATTCATGTGTGCCGCAAAGAAGAATAAAATCAATTTATCAGCTTTTGTACAGGTTGGTGTGAGGTTGAAAGTGTGTTTCTATGCGAAAAGCAAAGGCGTTTTTCGCTTTTTTTGTTTTTTTGTTTTTTTGGGGGGTACCGACACAGGATTGCTCAGAAAGCCTCAGGTTTGTACAGTGGCAGCAACAAATAATGCCAGTGCCTTATGTTGCTGTTGGTTTTTTTTTTTTTTTTTGAAGGTATTTTAATTTTGAACAACTAAAAAATTTTCTCAATAATTATCTTTTTTAAGGATTAAACCCTCATTCTCTTTCCAAAAATGCAACTTAGTTACCACTACGTCCAATTCTTGTTAGTGCCTTATGTCGCTTTCAAGTTGAAATTACACAATTATTTGTTATTTAAACATTATTGGTGGACAAATTATGGGACACCTCTACTTTTCAACATGTACAAATTTTTAATCTATTCTCACTATACTCATATAGTGTCCTTAAATCTCATATTAAAATTTTACATAACTTGTTTATTTTAAATTTTTATTATTAAGTAGATTTTTCATGAGACTTAAGCTATGACTCATTTTTCTGATCAATAATAAAAATTTACACATAATTATATCACATAAAACTTTTATGTAAAAGGATCCATTTCTTTGTAAAAGTATATAAGTAAAAACATCTTTCTTATTGTTAGTACCTATGGAAGTTTAGTTTGCACATGCATTATTACATTATGTGGGTCGGCTCAACTTGTTGAAAGGATTAGAATAGCACTACATGTGCATGGGTTTTGGATTTTTCATTTGATTGGTAGTTGCTTTGGTGCCCTTTTAATTTAGAGGGTACAAAAACCCTTCGTAGTTTGCGGCATTTAAATTGAAACATACGTTCATTTAATACGATGTTATTAATAAATGGTCAAATATTTTCCTAAGCTCCAAGATTTTTTTTTATATATACTTTGATCACAAATGTTCGTTAAATATATTTTTTAATTTTACACATTAATCCCTGAATCAATCTTCAAATACTGCTAGTGATGCATGCATTGGAGCTCAAAGCTGAGACCGTGAGACAAGTTAGATTAATATAAGTTAGATTAATATCTTCTCTTTTTTTTTTCATGTATTTGGCTTTTTCTTTTAACATATAATGGAAAAACCAAATACATACATCACTATTTTTTTTTTAACAATGGAAAAGCCAAACGCATGCTGAAAAAGAAAAAAAAATATTAATATAACGCATCTCAGCTTTGAGTTTGAACGCATATATCACGAGCAATATCTGAAGATAGATTTAGGGATTAATGTGTAAAATTAAAAAGTAAATTTAACTAATATTTGGGAACAAAGTATAAGAAAAAATTAAATATTGGGACTTAAAAAATATTTGACCATTTATTAATGACATGACATTAAATGAACATATATTTCAATTTAAATGGTACCAACTAAAAAGGATTTTTGTACCCTGCAAATAAACAAACACCATAGCAGCCGCCAATATTTAAAGGGTAATCAGTAATTTCATTAAGAAATAAAAAAAGAAGAACGAAAGGTTTTTAAACCTTTGAGCTGACATGCCGCATAAGCAAAATTCATATGTAAAAGTGAAAACGTGAATTATATGTAATTTTGTATAGTAGAACGAAGTTTACATTTCTCAATTGTAGAGAGAAAACATTGGGTCCCTTTTCTTGGCTGGACCATTAGTTATATTTGAAGCTGTTTTAGTGACATTGCCTAACTACTGGTCTTCTTCATCCAACAGTCAACGGATCAGGAGCAAAAATATCCTTTTATGTCAAAAATTACACAACCGAACATCGTATAAAATCAAATTTTTAGAATTATAAGTTTGGAGCTGGGAAGAAAAGAACTGGGCTTCGTTTTAAGAGAAAACAGTTTTTTAAATGAAAGACACTATTATTATTATTATTATTATTATTATTATTATAATTTCTAACTTAACCTATTGACTAAAAGTGAGTCCTAACTTTTCTCCCAACCAATATTTAAATGGTATCCCAAGATATTCCTTGAAAGATACCTCCAAAAATGATATAAATAACACAATTTTTTTTTCCCCATTTCTTTTCTATTTACCTTTCCTATCACCTCTTTTAATGGGTGTATTTATAGATGCCAACAAAAACTATATACAAATATCTTTTTTCTTTTCATATGGACCATTTCCGACCAAAGTGCTTATACTTTTTTTTTTTTCCTCATCAACAAATAAAATTTAAGTTAAGAGGAAAATTTGCTCTAATTTAGGGTTAAGGCACACCTCGAACTCATCAAACGCTTATAGAAATACTCATATATCATCTTCTAATAATAGAAAATCTAAAAATTGAATTCAAATCATAATAATATATGAGTTGGAACCTTGAAGGCCAATTAAATGAACTAATTCTATTAGCACTAGTCTAGTATATTACATGCACTGGTTTAGATGATTTTTTAAAATAATTATAAGATTTTTTGGAAGATGAAAAATAATACTTTTTTTTATGAAAGGATATTTCTAGAAGTACAAAATTCTAATTAAGAAAAGCTATATACTAAATTATCAAGTGAAACCTTTTTTTTTTAAATTTTTTAACATTGATGGCAATGAATTATAAACCTATAATTTCATACAAATTATTCATATCTCCTACCATTAAATCACATCTACTAACTTTTTTTTTTTAATTTTTTATAATGCATCTTTTTTAATTAGTAATATACTTAGTATTTCTTACGACATTGTTAAGCTTGTGTAAGAATTGAAATTACTTGCTAATGAAGTTTGGTGCAATTAGTTAAAAAATAGGCTTGTATCCCATAAGAATGTAGGTAAGTCTATTTTTCTATTATTGATATGAGGATTTTGTTGATAAGTAATATTGTAAGTCTTCTATAAATACTTTCTAATTTTAAAGATCATATCGTAACTTTGATAAATAATCGATATCGAATACACCTAAGCTTATATTATAAAAAGAAGAATTGAAATTGCTTTCTTTTTGGACTCACGTCCGTTGTTTATAAAAAGAAATGAGTTGAAATTACTTTAAAATGAAGAATTTTTTTTGTAAGCAAAAATGAAGACTTTTTGGTCTATTGTAATGAAAACTAAGAAATCAATAAAAACAAAAAAGAAAACTAAGAAGTACGTATTATAAAAATAAATAAATAAATTGATTTCATAAAGAAATTTTTTTTTGGCGGGATAAAGAATTTTTTTTTCCGATTGTTGGTATCAAATTAAAAGAATAATAATTGATTAGCCGGAACAAGTATACAATTAAAAATTACTAAGGATTTTAGAAGTAATCAAAAAATAGAGATGATAACCCTTAGTTAGAAATATGAGATTTATATATTTTAAGTATTAATTATGATCACATATAATATTAAAAGCTATTTTATAGTGTTTTCACTAAAACAAAATTTAAATTAAGGCATATTTTACTATGAACCATCTTAAGAATGGTGCACCATGTATTTTATAAGTTTAGAAAACTTTAATGCTGAATAAGAGAGTGATAGACATATACTTTGAATAGATGGTGTTCTTTTTCAATTTGTGAGACTCATTTATATTTATCTTTATCTTAATATAACATGTTTAAATTCCACGTTTAAAAAAACTAAAACATAACATGATTATATTTGAATCAAACATGAGAGGATTTTAACTCAAAGCAAAAGTTATAATTTGAGAGATAATTGCTCACAAGCAAAAGTTAATTTTTTTTATCTAAACAATTAATATTTAAAGTATAGTAAACTTCAATTAATCTAATTTAAGTTTGATTAATCTATTATAATTTATAAAAGTAAAACTGCCTATTTTTTCTTTTGATTTTCTCGCATCATCTAAACAAAATGTTAGCATTAAATTTTTCCTTTCACCACTCGAACTCAAGATCTCATATAAAATAAATAAACATCAAAACAATTCTCTAAGCAAAAGCCTCGTTTTTCAACATTATTTGATTATAATATTTTGAATCACAGAGTGAGTGGTTTATTGTGCTTTGAGCTTTGCCACAGTGACAGGGATGTCTGGTGTAACGCTGCCCAATGGAACGTCACTGTTCCTGTAAAATCCATCGCTTCAGCTACAAAATCTGAGTTATTATTCTTAAATCTTGTTTAGGGTTTATCGAATTCAACCCTTCTGCTCCTCTGATTTTTAGGATTTTCTCGTGCTAGCCACTGAAAGTGCCTTCATTTTCTGTGCTGGTAATTCTACATTACTTTCTTTCTTTTAATTTCTTTTAATCTAATTTGTTTTACTTTGAATGCCTGCAAATAACACCGAGAAATCCAATTTTTTGGGATTTTAGAATTATAATTCACAATTACAGAGTTTGATTGGGGTTCAGTTTATGAATTAGCAGTGGCTGCTTGCAGTAATTGATGAAAAACTAGGGTTTTATTCTTAGGGAAAAGGAATTTTTTGTTTGTTACTTTCTCCATGTATTTATTTAATATTTATTTATTGTTTTGTTAATTTTGGTGGTGTTTTGGCAAAATATTATTATTATTATTATCTTTTGAAATTTCCGTACTGTTTGTATTCTGTTCCTGTAATGGGTTGGTGTAGGAGGAGGTTGTGTTCTCTCATGTGTGTTTAAATTTTGGAGATGAGTGATTCAAAAGAGAAGGAGGAAGGAGGGCAGAACGCGCCTTTGGCTGTGCGTAAAACCCAGCCGTCGGTTGATGCACAAGTTCAACCTGAAGCTTTGGCAGCTCCTCAGCCTATAGAGGAAAAAACAAATGATGTCGAGCATAGGAAGGTAGAGGCTGAGGCACCCGCAGGGGATAAAACTGGGAAGGTAGAGGTAGAGGCACCCATGGAGGAACAAAATGGGAAGGTAGAGGTAGAGGTAGAGGCCGCCTCTGAGGATAGAAATGGGAAGGTCGAGGTAGAGGCACCTGCGGAGGATAAAAATGGGAAGGTGCAGGTAGAGGCACCCTCTGTGGATAAAAATGAGGAGGCACTGGTAGAGGCACCTATGGTGGATAAAAATGTGAAACCGGAGGCCAATTCAGAGGGCGTTCCAAGACAAGATGTTGAAAATAGTGAAAATAGTACCCTTCACTCGGTCCTTGTAGAGGACAATGCACAGGCTTTGAAAAAAACCAAGTATGAATGTGTGTCGGATGTCAAGAGTGAAGCTGAAGAAGTTCCTCAGAGTGATAAGGTCATTGAGAATGATGCTAGTGTTTGTCAAAACAACGTTGATACTGCTGAAACGGCAGTAGAGCTGAAGCCTGAATCTTGTGAAGCGGCTGATAGTAGAGCTTGCAATGATGGCGACTCCGTGCCCTTGACTCAGAATGAACCTATTACGCCATCTGATAGAAAAGTTGAAATAAAAAATGGATTAGAAATTGAGAATAAGGACAATGAAACACAAGCTGCTGTTGCACCTGCCGATAATGGTAATTCAATCTCAAAGAACTTCTGTTTTTTGGATGCTGACCATTCATATGATGGTAATGAGTCAGGAACAGATGAGGAGCAATCAGCTTTTATGAAGGAGCTTGAAAATTTCTTTAGGGAGAGGAGCATGGAATTCAAACCTCCCAAGTTCTATGGAGAGGGCCTTAATTGCCTTAAGTGAGTTATGCCTTTTCATTTAAGCTTTCTTCTCTTTAAATACGCCGTAAATACACCAAAATCTGAAATATTGTCACTTTGACCTAATACTTAATTTGCTGAATATAAGGTTATGGAGAGCTGTAATCAGATTGGGCGGCTATGACAAGGTGTACATTCTTTTCCTTTTCGCTGAAGTACTAAAGCTAATTTATGTAACCAACTTTGTATGGAACTTCTTTGGAGGTTGTTTCTTGGGGCAAAATAACATCAACTACACTAACTACACTAAGTTTCAAGTTTGTTTATTTCAGAGCAGTTGATTTTATTGTGCCATGACATACACCTAAGTGGCTTATATTTATGAATAGGTAACCACATGTAAATTATGGCGGCAAGTGGGAGAATCTTTCAAACCTCCTAAGTAAGGAACCACTTGGAGTTTCTTGTCTTGATCTTGTTTGTAGCTCTGAAATTGAAAAGTCTCCTCATATGAGCATGTGACAATTCGGTGCCTTACTGTCTCTTTTAGTGTTATTGGATGTTAAATTTGTTATGTATGTTCTATCTGTTTTGCTATGTATGCTATTGTAAAATTATATTCTGTATTGAAAAGGTGTCGACAGAAATCAAAGTGTCTTTCTGAGTGTTCATGGAAAACAAACAGATGGGTGCTTCTGTTGAGCTATGCATGCTTGATTGTTTCCCATGTTTCCCATATTGATTGGAAAGCTTACTGTTGAAGCAGTTTTCATTATTAAGATATGGATTTCTTGTGCTTGTACACAGTTCCTTAATCCTGCTCCCCTGGTCTTCTCCAACTAGTCAACTACATGTTTTTTTCTCACCTTTTCTTTTCCTTTTGGCTTTGAGGGTGGTGGGAGGAAAGCAAACTGTTTGGATAGCATAGGTTATTTATGATGTTTTAATACCGTCTGTTTTCAATTTATGCAGGACATGCACCACGGTTTCGTGGACTTTTCGCGGATTTTATGAGAAGGTGATTCTAGATTAATAAGGTGTACATTGGGCTTTAGCTTTTGGCGTTTCCTTATTGTTCTCTTTTAACGATTTCTTTTGCAAATATTGTTTTCAAGATATCCATGCTTGCTTAATGACCCTCTAAAGCTTATAAGTAGACATTTCTATTTGGGCATCGATATGTACTTTTGATATAGATGATGTGCATTTACCTGAATTTATTTGTGCGTCATACTTTTCCTGAATGGTTTGACACTGACCAGTAAAGCTTTGTTTTTTTAAACCCTGCTTCATTATTGCTGTCTCTGATATGCAATGCCAGGCACTTCTTGATTATGAAAGGCATAAAACACAAAGTGGTGAGCTGAATGTACCTATTGCTTCTCATTCAGAGCCTATGAATATTGAAAATCAGGTAATACTTAATTATATCTATTTAGTGACACGTTTTATATCAATAGTAACTATGGTTGCTGGCGCGTGTCACTTCTGATGTTCTGTAGAATATTGTTCTGAAGTCAAGTAGCATTATTATTTTGCAGTTGCTGCCTTAGCTAACTTAAATTATATGCAGAGTTCCCTCATGTCTCCCTCCAAATATGCTTCATATATGTCTCTGGTCATGTCTATTTATAATCTGTCTGTTGTACTTCTGAAGCAAGGGGAAAAAAAAATTATACTTTTAAGTTCTAAGCATAGGAAATTAATGAATATATGATGGGCTTAAGGCAACATTAACTGTGAGGCAACTTCCATGTGCAGTTGCTCGAATAATATATGAAAATGGTTTAAAATTCTACCTTGTGTCCCAAGTTAGTGAATTTCCTCCTTCAGTTGCAGTAGGCTTTGCAAGTAGAACTATTTCTGTCATTAATACTGTGATAACAATACTTACGTTTGTCTTACAGTCCCTTTTGCCTGACAAGTGCGTCCAGGCTTCAGCATCAGGTAGAGCACGGAGAGATGCTGCAGCAAAAGCTATGCAGGGTTGGCATTCACAGCGACTCCTTGGTAATGGTGAAGTTAGTGATCCTGTTATTAAGGTCTGGTTAACTTTTGATGTTGTGACTTGTGATTCATGTTCTCCCCAATGTTATTTCAGTCTGCATTTTTACTGCTAAATAATTGTTTGATACTCTTGTTTTTCTTAGGATAGGAATTCTTTGTCTATGCAAAAGCGTGAAAAGCAGCTTAAAAGCATCAGTATGGTCCTTTATCCTATTGCTATAATTTTAACTGTGTTATAGGCGCTTAATGATTCTCAGTATTTGATTTTCTCCCCCCTTATTGGCTCAGATTTACTTAAACGTAAGAAACCATCTTACATGGATAACACAGTCAGAGCGGCACGTAGTAAACCATCTAGACCACAGTTAAGACATATGTTACTTCATTTTCTCTCTCTATAACTTGTGTGCATGGTGCTTGTTTACTTATCTATTTGTCTAGTTAACCTGAAATGTGTTGCCAGCCGATACCCTTGATAGAAGTGTTTACTTTGCCATTTTGGTTCGATTGCTGACTTGCCTGCCTGTGTTGATATGTGTGGTTGCCTAGGTTGGACACAACTGTGATTGATATTGGACCTCCTGCTGATTGGGTAAAAATTAATGTGCAAAAAACTGTGAGTTTCTTTATCTTGTTTTCAAATAGAACACAATCCGTGTATGTATTATTTAATTTACTCATCAAACGAACGTTTTTCTGTGCAGAAAGATTGTTTTGAGGTCTATGCTTTAGTTCCTGGCCTTCTACGGGAAGAGGTAATATGCTGAGATATCTTCTGTACTAATCTATAGTTCTGTACTTCTGTTGAAAATTCAGGTCATAATTTTCACCTTTTTTTTCTTCCCTTCTGAGAGCGTTTGGGGAGGATTGCAAATTGTAAGGTAGAATTAGTGGCAGGTTCTGTATCTTAAAGGATGAAGCCACCTGTTTCTAGAATATTCTGCAATGTAGCCTTTCAACTTTGAGCCACAAAGGAACCAAAAAGATAAAAGGGAAAGCTAGTTCTCTGTTTTTGTATGAGTTGCTGGATGCCATGTATGACTCTATGGTAAATTGGCAAGCATACTCACAGTGGCATCCCTTTTACTCATAAATAAAATTTAATTCATTAAATGCAGTCAAAGATGACAATGCCCTTGCATCAATGCTTATCAGCAGATTTTGAGCTGCATGCCAGCACATGGGGTAGAGCACTGGAAATTCTCTACCTGCTGATTGTGTTGTGATAGCCATGTATATTAAAATAATTAATTCTAATGCGCATGTCTACTCCAAAAATTATGATAGTAGAAATTAAAGGGTTTTGGCATAAGGGGATCAGAGTTAACCTCTACGGTAAAGTGCTTTCATTGACCCGTTTTACATTTCCTTTTCTAGGATTTACTGTTTGTAAGCTCTGTTAGTTGAAACTCTGCCTTTCTTCAGCTTTGTTACTTTCGATGCCAAAATTCAAAAGCGTAATTTACCAAACTGCAATGGAATTGAGGATAATCTATATACTCTCCAAAACCAGGTTCGCGTTCAATCAGATCCAGCAGGACGCTTGGTCATAAGTGGTGAGCCTGAGCATCCTGATAATCCCTGGGGTGTGACACCGTTTAAAAAGGTAGGTTTTATTTATCATTCTTTTAACAACTTGTAATGTTTAAAATCTTGATGACTGATTTTGCTTCCAATTTCTTCGTGTGTTGTGAAACAATCATCCTAATCTCCCCCAACCCCTCCCCAAAAATATTACTAGAAACTTAACTGAAGCTGCCACCATTTTTTTTTTCTTTTGTTATACCAAGCTATCAGTAGTCGCTACTGTAAAAGCTTACTTGTGCATTCCCCATATTTATACAATCATCTCGCCACATTATTTGCTTTTCTACCTTCTAATCCTCTAATTAGAGAAATTTAATTAATCCAGGTTGTCAGCTTGCCATCGAGAATTGATCCTCATCAGACATCAGCCGTGGTGACCCTGCATGGACAGTTGTTTCTTCGTGTCCCATTTGAGCAATCAGAATAGAGATGGCCGATGGATTTAGTAGGATAGTTGACCCCAAGCCAAATGATGCCAAGTTCTAGATCAGCGTAGCATGTATACATGATTTTCGCAATCGTTATGATTTGACCATTGTTAATATCAGCTAGCTAGGATTCTCTAATTGCTGAAGATCCCGCCATAAATTTTTCAACTATGGTAGTGAGATTACAGCTGCCACTTTATTTGTTCCATTTGTGCTTGAATCTGCTGGATTTGCTCCACCTGCATCAATTTAATGGAAACTTTATGAGATTACATATTTTATTATATTGCTTTACAGAATGTGAGGAAGCTTCTACACAAACAATGCATCAAAATTAAAGTTTTTTACAGTTATTTAATTATGTATTAACTAATGTCAACAAAAGTTATTTATAGTATTATTATCTCCAAAGTCATGCATAATAGTATATGATGAAGGTTTGATTTGGTATTGTTGTGGTTTTTTAAAAGCTGTTAAGTTTTTTCGACTCTAAAAGTTGCTCTCAAAAAGTCATAGTAGTATCGTTTGGTAAAATAATGTAAAAATTGATCTCAATAAGTAAAAATCACAAAAATAGTGTTTGGTAAAATTGTTCTCAATATCTAAAATAATTATAATATTTGCAAATACTAAAATGAATAATTTTTATTTTTACTGTCATTAAACAAAATAGAGTTATATTAGTCTTTTAAATTTTAGAGAATATAATCTAGTTCCGAAAAGTATCCCATGAGAGCTCCCAAGAGCATCTCCTAGCTCTCAAAAACAAAGAGCAAAAGTACTTCAGCTTTTCGGTTTACCAAACAGAAAATATTGGCTTATATTTTCTATAAGAGTATCTCTTCGGAGAACACTACCAAATTAAATTTAAATAATAGTGTGAAAGTTTTTTAACCGACATTATTAATCTCACTCCCAACCCTAAACTACATATATAAAAAGATCCGTTAAATTTGAGAAGAGTAAAGATCTTCCCTTTTAAGGCTAAGAGAGTGATTGTCACATTCAAGCAAGCATAACACTGCCAAACATCTTGAGCGTATTTAATTATCTACCATAATATTAAGTGAGGACAGGTTGACTATCCTCAAAGGAATATTAATTTTGGTTCCTGAAAGATATATATAACATTAACTTAGTTTTTGAAAGTTGAATAACATTGAATAATTCTCTAAAAGTTAAAAATATAATATCAAGTTAAGCTATTTCGATCTAATGCTCCATGTGGAATGTTACAATGTGCTAATATCGGTGATATGAAATTTAAAATTAAAAAGAGAGAGAGAGAGAGAGAGAGAGAGAGAGAGAGATTGAAGATAGTGAAAAAGAGATCGGATGTTCATCAATCTATTTATCCTATGATTTCTCAATTTCCTTCACTTTTTGGGACTTTTTGTCCCTTCACAATTTGAGAATCAACCCATTGCCGAAGGAAAATATCATATCTTCTATTTATACATGTGCAAAATCTTCTACTCAGTTGTCTTCCATTATAGAAGTACATATAATAATCCTTCTTCCACATTCAAACATAATTGCTTAATTCATCCTTGGGTTTTGGAGCATTGTTAGTCACGAATAACGAGAGAAATTGGCAACTCGTTTTGCAATTCTCATCTTCGCAATTTTCATCTTTGATTTGTGTTTGGCTTGGGGAACAGCGCTTCTTCGATCAGTTGGGGGGCATCTTGTTGGTTTCAGAGACTTAGGGTCGATGAAGTAAGGGTTTTAATTTTGGGATGTTAAAAGTTAGTGTTCTTTTGGGAGAGACAAACACTAACACAAATAGCCCTCCACATGGAATCCTAAGTAGAGATAAAGGCCCAGTTAAGATACACAATGTGCAAAGTATGGCATTTGTGAATGTCTTTATAATTAAGACACATGGAAAAATTAGCATCACGTCACATTTTAACTTTTGGAAGTCTATATAATGTCACATAAATTTTAGATACTAAATTGATATTACATAAATTTTTCAAGGACTAAAATACTCACTGAAAAAATAGAGAAAAAGGGAGAAGAAATAAGCTTGAATGTATATCATCCTCCGCATTTTTTCCGTAGAACCCATGCTACTGGAAATGGCTCCGTTTCGCTTAAATCTGTTACAACTTCAAGGCAGCGACAACAAGTCCAAACTAAGTTTTTCAATACCATATTAATTTAACAGTGAAACATGGTCATCTTAACGTTCTATTTCCAGACAATAGTCACGGTTACCTATTAGATCCAGAAATTGATGTTTTCTTTGCATACACGGATTTGGCTCCCTAGTTCATTATAGCTAACATAATTTGAAGATCAACGAGTAATAATTCAGTTGCCACTAGGACTAGGACTAGGACCGAGTTAAACTAATTGGAAGCTTGCACTAAGTTGGGAAGCTTGATGTTTCTCTAATTCTAAAATATTTCCTATACCACAGAGATGCATCATTCTTTTGATATGGATCGGGAAACTGTACATTTGTTTCAAATCAGTTTCGAATTCCTTTTTAATGTCACAACTGAGAAGCTGTAGTAACCGATTTTGGGGTGTTTTCTTTGGAGAAATTGATGTGACGAAATTTCTAAATCGCATAAACAATAAACAATTATAATTTAATGATCAAAGCGGTATTTCAAAAAATAAAAAAGAAGAAAAACTTGATACAATTTTACAAATCTGATAGCTTTTTGATTCTTTTTTCTCACAAACACCGCCTCAGGCAGTTACCATGGACGCCAAGTCCAACTCTTCATCAGAATCTATCACCTCTTCAAAATCATAATAGGCATTCACCTGCACAACAGAACAAAGATACAATTAACCACTATACAAATAATTTTACTGTTAGAACTGTAGAAGGTATGCAATTTAAACGCAATAACGCATAAGTATAGCACTAATTATACGTTTCCTTAGTATCCTTGAAATGCCTAGAAAATCATTAGACATCTGAGAGAGATTATATATTCCTTGATGATCGTATGAGTAAGATTCTTTTACCTTTGGCCTTGGAGTAACTGCTGCAAATCCATGAAATATAGGATTGTCAAAATTTGGGGGTTCAAGAACAACATAGGCTCCTTTGTTGTTATACCTCTCCTCTGTTGCCTGTAGCAAAAATGTTCTTATGATAAAGAAACTGTGACATGTATTATGAATGGTATTTGCAGTACAATGGACTTCAAACTAAAATACAGCAAGCTGAAGTGCTGACATGTGTTAGCAATGAAAAAGGAAAAAAGAACAATACAAAAAATGTTTAGCAGCCACTTCAAAGACAAACAAACAAACAAACAAAACAAAATGAAACCAAAAAAAAAAATTCCCCAGTCAAAGCCAATGCCCAAATCTATATGCCTCTCTCATGTCTGAATTCATCTGCATTCCAAATCTTAGTCATTTACATTTCATACATCATTCATTACTTCTACAGTTAATTGAAGCAAAAGTACTAAATACCAAACCAAAAGGAAATTGTCATAGCCGATGAGTGATGAAAAACAAGGTTTGTCAATGGCTTAAATTTATCACCCTTTTATCCAATAGGAAGAACAAAGATTATGTGACCAGTTGTGGTCTCTCACCAGCAGTTTTAGTAATCAATTTCTTAATTCCTATGTTTGCCCAATTGGAAGGTTATGTAAGTAAATTCCATAGAAGGAAAAAAGTAATTATGTAAAATAATACATTTTCAAGAATATAATAAGGGGGGTTATTTCCATTAACAAAACAAGGTCACGTACCATTCATCAAACCATCGTCCCATGGCCACGAACATTTTAGTTCTTCCAGAACGCTATTCTTCCAGGTCAAGTTCAACCAATGCCTAAACTACTTGATCAAGCTGCATATTTTTTAATACCTTTCTACAAGACCGTGTTAAAGGAAAACAGCTGTTTGCTCTCTAGAGCAAACCACATACATCCAAACAAGATAAAGCCAAAACAAAACAAAAAGCCATTTCTGTAAATCATCAGACAATATTACTAAATACAAGCAAAGATAGTCTTCAACAAGAATTTAACATACAAAAGCAACTTACCATCTTATATCATAGAATTTTTAAGCTGTTGGCCCTCATTCAACTACTACCTTGAGGACAATGTGAGTAAGGGGCAGAAAGAGGAATTTGGGCTGCAAAGTACTGTAACAACCCTACCTATGGGGCAAGGACTGTGGGAAGAAAGGGGTAATGGGTGAAGAGCAAGGATAAAAGGAAGGGAAGGATCTGAGAGGAGGGAGGCAGACATTGAGCAGAAGGTGGTTCAGAGAGGGGTAGGCCCTTTCCTAAGGCTAGGGGCTCAATCTCTGGTTGAGTCAATTTCAGTTTCTTTTTCTTACTTATTTTTATTTATTTATTTATTTATTATTATTATTATTATTGTTATTATTATTTTGCATTCCAAGAAATTCCAGAATTCATTTCTGGTGTAAGGAGTTAGTCTCCACTTTTCTTATCAGTAAAATCAGTTCCTAACACAACCCAAGAGCCACTTGAGCATAAGTTAAGTGGTTGGGGTGGGAGGAGAAATGTGGATAATAGGTCAGTGTCAGTTATAGATGAATCTAATAATGATTCTTTGATGATCCAAAAGGATGCAAGCCAAGAACATTTTTTATGAAAGCAGATAAAATCAGAGAATTCATCATTTTTTTGTGAACATTTTCAACAAAATTATCAACAGAAATAGTTTTGGTTTGGATTAGCTTATTTAAGGTTCAAAACAACTTATAATTAAAAGGATCTTGAGAGGCATTTTGAAAAACAGGCAATTACTTCTCCCAAAATAATCAAAACCAGACATGGCTATAATGTATGTCAAATTGATCGTGCATATATAGGATGATGCTATTCATATACAGAGCATACTGTTTAAAGTTGTATTAGTTTTTTTTTTTTTTTTTCGCCCTGCCTTAACATAAAATAACTAGTACCAACTTTAAGTCAAACAAGTAGCCAAGGGTACTATAAACAAACCTGAAATTGTGGATAATCTGGAGCACTAAAGAGGGTGATCAGCTTTCCAGACTCCACAATATGATCAATAGTGTAACCTTCAGCCATTCCTTCAAAACCATCCCTCTTTTCCCGAGCATCAGGACCTTCATGTGACCTGATGATCAACTGAAAAAAGAAAATGGCAATCTATACATCAGTGATAATCTAAAATAAAAAGTTGGGGGTGGACATTGACATGAAAACCAAGATAAACAAGAAACTATCATATACACATACAAAGGAGCAACAAGAAAACATAGAATATAATGCAGAACCATGAAGCAAATGTTAGGCAAACACACAAAGCATTCAGCCATTTTGTAGTTTATTTATCAGAATTAAACACTATGAAGTTGATACGTTAACTAAGCCTAGAAAAGTCCAATCTCATTATTAGGGGGTCTAAGTAATTATAGGCATCGTAGATGATGGTGGCAGTGAGTGGCAAGGTGGGTGACAATGGGTATCTAGGGTGTTGGCCAGTTGGATGTTTCTGCCTATGATTTGAGGTTGCCAGCACTGAGAACAGCTCTGAGAAATAATTATTGTTTCTACCTATTGAGAGAAATTTGAGTGTGGGCTGCATACTCGATCTTGTATACCTTGCTTACAATCAATAGAGTAATCAATGTAATATTTGGAGTTAACTACAAGGCAACTTACATCCTAATAAGCAGTAGCTACCTAATCACTAGCTAGTCAACAATCAACATAATTATAGTGGACTAGATATTTTAACATAAATGCCAATTTAGTATTTGAACATCCATAAATTTCCTGCCATGCAACTTTAAATTTAAACAAATTCCTGAAACTATTTCCATACTTTTCCTTTCTATCCAACCCTAAATCTAAATGAATTCCAGGCCAGCATCAAATATACTATGTTAAACTTAGGTTTCAATTAGTATTGAACTTGGCTAGCATACTGAACAGAAGCAGGTTGCCCGACCACCCAAACTCCTGGTTTAACAACAAAGTTATGATTTACTTTTCTGGTTTTACCCCTTTTATCTCCTCTCTTTTCAGAAGTATTTTGAAACAATATGATGAATTAATACCTTGTTTCCCATAGGCATGTCATTCAGAGAATACATCAAAATCACAACAATTAAATTTCTTAGCTCGACTTAGATAATCATGTTAAATCAAGAAAAAATCTGAAGCTGGCAAAGACAATACATGCTCTCATTATATCAATGTACATCAAAATTATCCTTCTCTCATAAATATGTTAATAAAATTCCCATCAATAACTTCCTAGAGAACCAATTAAATGACTTAAATCCAATCCACCAAGACAATTAAACACATCATCATGAAATTAAAAGTAACATGTTTTATCACCTTCAGTTGATACTTCTTCAAAAATTCTTCAGTACAATCAGGACCCCACAACAAGCCAATGCCTCTTTCTTTGTTTGGAGCAAGACCAGGAGTTTTCGATGGATCAGACCACAAAACATCACCAGGGATCAAGTTTGTGCCTTCCCAAGGAGGATCAAGAACTGATCGTCGAGCTTTAGACAACTCTTCCAAGGAACCAAGAGATAAAATTTTGTTATCATGATTAAGTTGAATCTTGCGGTTCTTCTTCCCTTTTAATCTCTTCGACGGCGTCACAGTTACGCTGCGGAAAAGTCCTCCATGAGCCGTGTATACACACCCCGCTATAATGGAAGCCAAAGGAAGACCTTCAAAGCACCCCAAGCATTTCCGGTACACATGCTTACCTTTATCACCATACTTTACCATCACTTCCCTCTCAAAACCATAAACCGACGTACAGTATTTCGATTCATGATTCCCACGTAGTAAAAATACGTTATGAGGCATGAATACCTGATACAAAATAATCAGACCCATAAATAACAAAAATAAAAACCAAAACCCCTCATCCCTCAATGACTGTAAGAGAATAACCCTATTCCAAGCAATCAAATTCTTTCTTAGAAGATTACCCTAGCTTATTCACACTATCTAGACAAATTAGGCTAGTATCAACACAATAGCACAAGCTGTAAAGCAGAGTATATAGTGCATGATTTTGCCCAAAAAAAAAAAAAAACGTTTAAAAAGCTTTTGAACTGTCATAGTACATTAATACCACATAGTGCATCATTTACATCGAGTTAAGCTCCCTTCACATTTGACCTTCTGAAGTGTTAAAAGCACATTAATACCATACACTACAACATACATAAAAAAAAGCTTTTGAACTGAGTCAAGTAAGAATAATAGTTAAACAAAAGGAACAAAACAAAAAAACACCACAAAATCCAATGGCGAAAATTTGAAACTTCATTTACCGGAAAAAAAAAATAATAATAATAAAAGGAAAAACTTTAAACTTCAATTTTGCCAAAAACTTTTTTTCTCCCAACTAATCTAACTCACAAAAACACTTAAAACTACGAAATGATTGTGAAGTTTGAATTTTTATTCATTTCTTATTATTATTATTATTATTTTACCTTCCAAGCTAATAACAGCAAGAAAGTTTCGAGTCCCCAAGCTCCACGATCAACATAATCACCATTGAAGACGAAGATTCGATCATCGGAGGGGTAACCTGCGTCACGGAGCAGGAACAGCAGATCATGCAACTGCCCGTGCACGTCCCCAACCACTACCACGGAGGCCGGCGCCACCGAATCGGAACCGGAATTTGGGCGAAACGGCTCAACGGTAACGCAATTCGGTTCCTTGTGGAGCATCTTCGACGCGACGAGGATGAGCGAGTCGAAGGCCTGAACGGGGAGGACGGAAGGGAACTCGGAGGGAGGGAGGTTCCTCGATGACCAATCGAAGCATTGCATGAGGTTGTGGATCCATTCGATGCTGAGGTTCCCGTCTTGGGGCCACGATATTGGGAGTTCGACTTCCTGCGGCGGGGTTGGGAGCGATAAGGGTGGGGTTTCGGAGGAGGTGGAGGCGCCGCCGTTGCCGGTGGTGTCGTTGGCGGAATCTGGCGGAGGAGGAGGAGAAGGTGGTGAATCAGTATGAAGCGGCATGGTGTAGAGCAACACACAAAGTGCTGGGAGAAGTATACTTGAAACTTGTTGCTGACATATATATATTTCTCTCTCTCTCTCTCTCTCTCTCACATGTTTTTTAAGATATGATTAATGTTTAATTATACAAATTAGCTAATTTTATAATTAAAAGAGTATTCAATTATAAAGTTAGCTAATTTATTTAATATGATTAATTCATTATTCTTTTTTGTAAAATGAATAATGCTTAAAGATATTGTGCCATTATTGTAGGAATAAAAGTATAAATAAATTTTTATATGTTGTTAGTAAAAAATGTTTTATCTTGTTAAATAATTACATATCATTATAACTGTAATTTTTGAGATAATTATTATAAGAGTTAAATATTTTTAATGATGCAATAATATATAATTAGATTATTATGTGTAAAATTTATTTATTTATTTAATGTAATTAATATGTAATACTCATTTTTGTAAAAATGATTAATATTTAATGATATTATATCATTATTATAGAAATACAAAAAAAAAAATTGAATAGTATTGACATTATACAAACACTTTTTTATGAAAATAAATTTTGAATTTTTTATCTAAATTTTTAGTATTTGAAATCTATTAAACTTTAACTAATATAAATCAAGTCGAATTGATCTATTATGAAAAAAATTAATATGTTGATACAAATAAAATTTTTTATATAATCATCTAATCATATATTACTATATTAATTTTAATGTCATACTAATATATAATGTTTTACATCATTAATCAATTACATTTTATTATATGTGAGACTTTTAGGATAATTATGTAAGAAATTTTTACAAAATTGATATATCATAATTTAATTATTTTTAAAATATTTTTGTTTATAACTTTTATTATTGTTAGTATTAGCATTAATAGGGGAAGTTCAATGTTTTAATTTTTAATAAAAATCCCATCATCCTCTTTTTTTGAATCAACTTATGATGTTGGATAATTTTGTAATTATATTTTATTTATATCAATTATTATTTTAATTTTTCTATCAACTATATAATATTCTATTTCCTTTTAATGCAGATTAAATAAAATTATAAAATTACTTGTTATATACATATATCCAAAACAGAAGAGAGTGGATAATTTTATAGTTTTATTTCATCTATATTAATTATTACTTTAATTTTTTTTCTTTATTTATATAATAATTTTTTTAGTATTGATAAAATAAAATTATAAAATTATCCACTACTATTACTTGATTCAAAAAATAGGATGATTGGTCTTTTTTCATTCAAAATAAAATGTAAAACTTCCTACAATGCTCTTATTAATATCATTATTTGTGCCGTAGTTGCAGTTTATTTTATTTGCTAATATACGTAGGCAGTGCTGCTTAGTTGTTAAAGATATCTGTTTCCTTGACTCATGGGATGTCTCCAATGTCTGGTTTTGGGGTTTAAAACTAAACCAAATGTTGGAACCCTAACGACATTATGAGAACCGAATCGATGCTTCCGAATAGGGTAGGATGTTAATGTGTTGGCTTAAGACTGTGTAAGGAGATTAAACCCAAAATAAAATAAATAAATAAATAAAGGGGTTTTGGTCGGTTAAAGTATACCACAATAGTTAAATGTGTATCTTACGCTGGCATGCCCACATTTATAGGCTGATCCAAACACCATGTATTTGAATTTGTTCATGATTAGAAGAAGTTGAAAGCGGAGAAGGGATAATGCTTGTGCAGGGCTGGTAAAGAAGTTCTAATTATATCACTAGCTTAATCTATCCAAACTTAATAATATCATTTAGTTCTAATTATCGAAGCCCCTCTGCTCTCACCTAGAATCAATGACAAATATTTTTTAAGGCTAGTTCTGTAGTGTATTATTTTAAGTATGACGTGTGGTGTCCAATTTTTTTTTTTTTTAAAAAAGACGGTGTATTGTGTTTCTAGACTTAATCAAAATCATTTGTTGGTGTTTAATAATACTGGATGGTGTGGATTAAAATTGTGTTCCCTCTCTCTCATAACAATGCCCTTTCCCTCTCTCATGATGACAACATCTACTCTGTCAACTCCTCCCCAACCCAACTCCACCATCCGCTTCACCTTCACTTCTTGTCCTAGAGAAACAACACTAGCAATCTCTATAACATAGCTATCACTCAACATTGAAACATGAACAAGCACATATGTGAAAGCTCCAAAATCAACAGAGGCACCAAATGGCAAGATTCTATTTTCCGAGTAAAAGTTACACTGGGAATCAAATCTTCATTCTTTATCGTCACTTCATTTCTTCCTTATATTTCCATTTTTTTCTTATATTTTGAACAATCTCATTGATTGATATGTTGATCTTAATCTTGTAAAATATTTTTTTTTATTTTTTATTTTTTGAGCTGAGGGGTTTTAATAAATGACAAAAGAAGAACAGTGCAAATGATGGGTAATGGTTTTTGGTAAATCATAAAAGTTGAAGCTTATTGGCTTCGAAGCTAGTGGACATTCATGTGCTTGTGGACTTCGACTTAAGACATATAATCTTTTATTTTGTAAATCATTCTCTGAAGCGGATGGTGGAGTTTGCAAAGAAGAAGATCAGCAACGGCAGAAGCAGGGGCTTAGGGGAATAGTGGAGTTGGGGGCTTTTTATGAGAGATGATGGAGTTGGGGTTCTTGGCATGCTTTATATTGATTCATGTGTCAATACACAAAAGCATCCTCTCCATTATATTAGGGCAGCTGAATTGTTAGACTAATTTCAAGTTTGCATATCTCTTTAGAAGAATGGAGAAGATGACGTTTGCACCACAGCACCCAGAGGCAGATGTTCCAAATCAAAGGAGCAACATTTAACCACACTTTCAAAATGCTTTTCAACCACATTTACTAAATATAATTAAATGACTCATTTATCAACTTTTTTCATAGTCCCTAGTCACACTTAAATGGTGTATGGTGTATCATACTTAAAGTGATATACCACAATTTTTTAATGGGGCAATCAAAATGATGAAGAATTAAAAGTTCATTAAATTCAATGACAAAAGCTCTGTCAAAGCTACCAAATCTACTAAGCTCTAAAGTTTGGAGCCATTACCAAGGCATGGACTCCATGGCAAAAAAGCATTCGATCCAATAGATCATGAGAATAGGTGTTAAAGTCAAGAGCTTGTACACAATATTTTTCCTCCTTTTTTTTTGGAAGGAAAGAGGGGGTCATACATACTCAGACACTTGGAGGAGGGTTCAGATCCTGAGGATCAAATTTGATACATGGAGTTTCACGAGACGTTACCTGACCATTGAGTCTCAACCTCAATCCCATAATTTCCTCCCCTTTTGTTTGGTCTACACACTCGCCCCAAGGGGGGAGGGCTCTACAGTCTCTGATTGGGGTCAAACACACGACCCTAACCCCCAATATGCCCCTCTTGCAAGGATCCAAACCAATCTACCACATGAACAGATCCACCTCCAAGTGAGATCCAGGCCCATTAGAAGGGGTAATGGAAGGCTCGCCAAGGAACTAGGACTTGCAGACAAAAAAAAAAAAAAGGGTAATGAGTACTTCATTTGGCGGATGACTCACGAAGTCATTCCAACCATAGTAAAAGGCATTGTGACATGAGAGTTTATTATTGGGGAAACATTATTTAATAGAAAAAAAGCTCTAGTACAATTTTGACTAATAGTGTTTGATACATATTAGCGTCTTCTCAACTCTCTCTCTCCCCCTACCATAATTTCTGCCATATAGTTCATTTTATTGATTGCATCTTCTTTAATACTAATTTGCAAGGATATTATTTATACTCATTACTATTGCTCTTTTATTTTTGGGGGGTAGAGTATGAAACAAAACAAAACAAAAACAGAAACAGAAACAAACTAAATCCTCAAATAAAATAGTATTACTCTTATTATTGATACATTGTCAACATTTTGAGTTTAATTTTTAATGAATTATTAGAATAAATTTTTTTTGGATACATTGACAACAATGAGATTAGAACTTAAAATCTCATCTAAATTACCCAAATCTCTTATGACTCTTAAAATAAAAATTTTTGTGCTATCATATAGCTATATGTTATCATATATGTTAGTTTTGAGAATAGAAATTATATTATAATATAGAGCATTATACACCATCTGCCGCAGCCGCATCTTAAGATTCATTTGCTAGAGGACAGCTTATAATCAAGGCACATGAGACTTTTATGAAATCTCAATAGATAACCCCAATTAACGAATTTCATATAAATAATAGTTCTTCTCTCTTCAATTTTTTGCTCCCCATATAGGCAACTATATTTTCAAGAATATACATACAAATATATAAGATAAGATGCATGAGTCCTCGCACGAAAATCATAGCTAGCATTCCCTCGAATGAACCTAACCGCCAGTGACTCAAAATTGGTCCTTGTTGCCAAATACTAGGAATTGGTCTTCACCACACTGCCAAATTCCTCAAAATTTCATAACAAATAATTCATCAGTACTTGTAATGTATAAACTTTATATTATCACTTATTCTAGAATGCATGTTAAATTTATATAAGAGCTTCCGACCAAAGGGTTACTATCCTCACGTCCAGAAATATATTAAAAAAAATAAAAAAACCCAAAGGGTTACTGTCCTAAAGTGATTAATTTGTGCACAAAAGTTGAAGCTTTTGTGTTCTAAGAAATCTTCTAACATCCTAGCTCTTTCCTACTTCTTCCAATCTCTATTCGTACCAAACTCTTCTCCACCTCTTTCCTTTTTTCATGTGAATTACCCAAGCAAGATGATATGTTTTTTTATGGCACTAACCATTTGCTTGGATAATAAAAAAAAATGGGAAAAAAGAAAATATAAAAAAAAATAGAGAAAAGAGAAAATAAAGAGAAAAGTTCATTCTCTCTTCTATTGTTTAGATGAAAAGAAAATAGAGAGAAAGAAAATGAGAAATTTTTTTTTCTCTTACTTGATTAAAGAGAAAAATAAGAAGAAAGAAAATATATTTGTATTAAATTATATTTTTATCTTATATTATATAATATAATATAAATATTTTCTTATATTTTATATATGGATAATAATAATAATTTTACATGAAATCTCTCTCTCTCTCTCTCTCTCTCTCTCTCTCTTTAGTTTTCTCATTTATTGTGGGGAGAAAAAAAATTTTGTAGGTCTCACTATTAATATTTTCTTTCTCTCCTATTTTTTTCTCAAATTCAAACAAAAAAATTTCAAAATTTCCTCATTTTCTTTCTTTCCTACTTTTTTCTCTCTTTTTTCTCTTGAAACAAGTAAGGGATAAGTGAGGAGGTGGAGGATCGTGCCCCACTTTCCCCTCTCCACTTGTATTTATTAATTGGTATTCCTAAGTATCTTTGTTTATAAGTATAGAATCCCTGCATTTTTCCAATGTTTAAGATGATTTATTACAACTCAGAGGAGTAATGGCCATACTTAAAGTGGAAGAAGTCTCTGGTTTCAGATGTCAACGGACTCGAAGGTATATTCTTACACCAAAAATATACACAAAAGGTAAGGTAGGCCTTTCTATACGATCTGGCCCCTTCTACTTTGTTCACTTGATATGCTTCCTACTTCGCCAACTTGCTACTTATGCCATGACATTGGCAATGCATTGGATTTAGAGAAAGAAGAGGAAAAAAGGCACAGCGATTACGAACTCGGCTTCTCAAGAAACGTAAAGTATTGAAGGTGATAAGCATGATGAGCTCATCTAAAACAGACCATTCCACTTCCCTTTGTCATGTACTACAAATTATTTAACCTAATGCTTTTTAGGTTTATAGGGGGGAGATGAAGATATCATCAATTTTGAGGCACTAATTTCGCTACTACCTGTTTAAAAGATAGCACACTCAATAGTTTTTAAAAATTATGTAGTGGATCAAAAAACAAGAAGAAGATATTACTATATGAGATAGAAAAATTGTATATCGAGTATTTGTTACAAAATGGGTTAAAAAGCATGCTGTGGGACAGTTCTTTCAAGAGTGCATGGTAGGACTCAATTCATGTTGCAAGTCGTAATTTTCAACACCAAGACTACAATCTTTTTAAGGGTTTTTTTAACTAGTGTCAAAGACACTTGATTAAGGAATGAATATTGGAAAACTTTTGATTGAAAAATATTTATAAGTTTTTAATGCATTGAATGTATTAAAGAAATTTTGAAGAAATTTCCATTTTTGATTCCTTAAAAGTACTGATTAGAAAAAAAAAATTAATCCCAAATTGTAATTTTATTTTTTCATCATAATTTTCAACATATTATAGTGTCGATAATACCAAAGTAGGCGCCGATCGAATTTTCAATGAGGACTGTGGGACACACTCTCCTTCAAAATGATTAGTGCATCTTATGTCACAAAACTGCAGTAACTAAAGGTATTAATTATCTGAGTGAGCAGCTGTCCTCAAAGTTCGTTAATGTCATTAAAGGCGTGTACAAACCAAGTAAATTTTCAATGGAATACACAGGAAAGTAAGAAACCAACAAAGACCTAATATCCCTAGTGTAAAAGGCTGGCCACTCTACCATAAAAGCCAATTCAGAAGTCAAACTTTGCTACACTAACAAAGCTTAGATAAACCATTATAATATAGGTTTAGCAGCTCAATTTCGGAATTTAACTAATTTGATACTGATTATCACATTCTTGTGCCGCTTTAGTCGCCTACTTTGAAAAACAATTGGGGTCATTTCTACTTTTTTGTTTCCCCTTGGTTCCCCTAAATGGCCCTACCACACCAATCAATTACCCAACACCTTGATGTTTTTAGTCCCTTCCATGATTCAACACACCCCAAATTTTCAAGTTTAATCCCGGTCATATATATCGCACCATTCACACCCTAAAACACCTCTCTTTAAAGTTCCAAAATAGTCCAAACTTCAAACGCCTCTCAAATTCCTAGGCACCTTCCTTGATTCTTCTCTTCACACCATAACCATCATTACCTCACCACCCCCAAAAAGTCACCCTTCAACCTTATACACTTGTTTTTTTTTCTATATAAACTCAGGTTGTTGCCAAGAACAACATTAGCACCATCCCAAGAACATGGGCCATATGAGCTACAAAAGAGTTAGCAGTGGTAGGGTAAGCCATGGAAGGTGTAGAGGATTTAGATTAAACCCCAAACGGCTTTTGGTTCTCAGGCTAAGAAAGAGGTTCACCTTCATACTTTGGCTCTTCCGTAAGTGGAAACTGTCATATGGTGAGGCTCTTCAACTGCTGAAAAGAGTGTTTTGCATAAAAGGTGGCTTCAAAAGAAACAACAGCAACAGCAGCAGGAGAATTTTGGTGAGGGAAGAACAAATCAAGAGCCAAAGTTATGTTAGGTCCAATTCTTTCTATGCAGAAGCCATTGCAGATTGCTTGGAGTTCATCAAACGAACGTCTATATCATCTATGGACCAAATTCAAGACCCAGTTACCCATATTCAAGGTAGAAACACATGAAAGCAATTTTTGGTAGACACCAATATATATATTATTATATATGCAGGTATTAGCTTTTCTTCCTGATTTGTTGGTGTCCTATTAATTTCTTTCTTCTTCTTTTTTTTTTTTTTTTTTATTCCCCCCCCCCCCCCTTACGTTTGCTTGAGAAAATTTTGTGTTTACTCTTGCTGTAGATACTTCAATCCTACGTTTAGCATTGGTAAATTGGTCATTCTCTGTAAACATGTATGAGAAATGTCAAAAGGTTTAACTTGTAAAATAATATGTTCATATTTACTTTGGAAATTTTGTTGAACATTAAAGCGTGTTGATTTTTATTCTTGGGTGCAATGAAGATTCCCAAGTTGGGATTACCACCTAACACAACATTAGTTTTTTGACTAAACTAAACCTAAAGTAAGTCTAAAGGAAAAATCATTGTTGACATTAGAAAGAGGGCACAGTCTACCAAATAATAGTAATAATAAAAGATACAAATTATAGAATGGGTGTAGGGACAATCACATCCTTCAATTTATTTATAATTTGTTTCCATGTTATAATTTACCAAAAATGCTAAATAATTAGTACAACTTTATTATTAAATTTTTTTATCAGGATAATGTAGCATTATTTTTAATTTTTGAACAAATAATTTATTTCCACTCTTTTAACTTAATTAATCACTAATTTTAAATATTGACTATTTTTTACTAAAAATTTTAATAAATAATTAAAAACCCGTAGCATTACTTTATAATTTAGGGCTCATCATATCCAGCCTAACCCTATTAACTTGAGACAATTTTGATTTACATATCACCCTTGATGCTGATTAGGCATCCGCTAATTCGTAGCTTTTCAGCTAATAAATATAGGGACATGTTCGGCTGCTGTGACAAGGCCAGTTTTTGGCTAAATTGGTAAGCAATCTGGCACTACTAATCTTACTAACCCTATAACCCGCCGTCCAAAAATAAAAATAAAAATCAATCAATCAATCTCTTTGAAATCTTAAAACACTTGGATTTGGACCTGGCTTAAGTTAATTATTAATGTGAAGTAACATTTGAACAGAAATTATTCGTTTAATAGCTGTAAATTCAATTAAAAAAAAATACATAATGCTCTTGTATAACTTCACAGGTCGGTTTGATTTTATATATTCACACACTAAGAATTTTAGAAGGTTTTCTATATTGTTCGTTTTTTCAACCAACTTTTATTAAATATTTAATAAAAACATTTAATCAAATAGGCTTTTTTTTTTTTTTTGGGGTATACACATTTAATCAAATAGTTACTCTTTTACTTTTATCAAACTAGTTATTCATTGATATAGTTATAGTTATGCACGTTCATCATTAGTAATTATAAATATTGGTTAATTTTAAGTAAAAAATATTTAGTTTTTCAAATTCTTAATTACTCAGATTACTCAAGCCTTCGTCATATTCATTTTTTTCTGTTTTACCTTTTGTTTCTTGTATTCTTTTAATTTTCAGTCTTTGATCAGGACATTTTTGTAACATTAATGTGAAACTAATCTCTCAATTATTATCGTGATTAAAAAACTTTTTAAAATTATCTGCTCTAAATGTTGGGCCTCAATCACTTCTTTAAATTTTTAACTCACTTTTTTTTATTTTGTTAAAACACATGAAGCTCATCATTTGTCTTTAGAATTTAATTAATTTTGATATAAGTTTTGGTGTAAAAATTTTTACATAATTATCCAATCATATATTTTTTTAGATACATTATCTAATCAAAAGTATTTTGCTCTTATAAATATTATTAGGGGTGATTCTATATGTAAAGGGTTGAGGGCATGTGACCCCACCAACATTTGTAAATTTTATTAGAAATATATAGGTATATGCATATTTTGCTTTTATTATTTTATTAAGTTTAATCTCATATCAAGCTAAAAATTGTGAAAAATTTCTTGTTATGTATATTTATTATCTATATATCTATTATCAGAATTTTATAGATCTGTTATTGATTATTATTTCAAAATTCCCATATATAGTAACATATAATAGTGGAGATCCATTCACTCTAGGAGCAAACTCTACAAAGTTACTCCTTATCATAACTATTCATTCCAATAAAATCTGAAGGTAGTAGCTAATCCCCTAACTTTCCTCACGTTATATTCCTTTTAATCAATTCCCCCCCCCCCTCTCTCTCTCTCGTCCTTTGTTATGCGCCGCATCTTCTCTACCAGCACCCTTGCCACCACCTAACACGAGCATCTTGCTCTCACTACAATCCCCAACTTCTTCCAACACCAAACTCATCTCTCTTGTGCCTGTGCATATGTTAAACGGAATAAAGCTATTAACATAAAGGACTGTTCATACCAGATTACATATAAACAGAATAGAAACCAAATTATACATAAAAATCAGGAAAGGCTCAGACCAGATTACATATCATCATGGCCTCAAACATATTGCTTGTTCATATAGATTCTACAACAAAATGGGTGTTCCTCAAAGCTTCAATTAGCAGCCCAGATCACACCACAGTCATTAGAATTCTCCATTACCCTACACCTTTTGATAGCCTATCCAAATGACACCCTTTATCAAGAAGACTTATAAGTCATCAGTACACAATTGCACATATCTTTCATTTGTCACATATTTATCATGATTACACATATTTGTCACATAAAAGAAAATAGTACAGATAAAAATGTGCAAGAAGATAAGGCATTGAGAAGAGCAAGGAACATATAAAAAGTCATTTTGGCCAATCATTTTACTCTCCTTTCACTCCATCCACAAAGTTTCACTTTTGCTTCTTAGCTACAATTAACAAGAACCGCCTCCACCAAAATCTTAGCACCCCCTATTGAAAATTGAAAATGAAAAAAAGTCCAAATTTTCAAGTCTTTCATCTGTCTCTTCCCGGACCCCTTTGTCTATTCCAATTCCAAAATTCAAACAATTACAAATTCACAAACAATGCATTCATCTACAATATCACACAACACCATACAAATGGCCGCTATCACTGTTTACTTAGTATTGCCTAATTATACCCCTAATAATAGAATGTAAAATTCAAAATTTAGCAAGGATCACAAACTCACTCAGAAAATGGGGTGGCCGCTTGCAGGCGAGGGGGAGGTGTCAGAGTGGTCACTTGCCTACAGGGTGGAGATAAGGGAGTAACTGCTGGCAGTGAGGAGGTTGGAGATGTCACCAAAAAGGGCGTTGGATATGGCGTTGCTATTCTAGTTGGGAAGAGGAACGCAAGGCAAGGGAAAATGTGAGAAAGAAAAGTCATGTGACCACATTAAGTGAGTGACTCATAACTATCAGATTTTATTAGAACCAACAGTTAGGATAGGGAGTAACTTTGTAAAGTTTACTCTTGCAATGAATGAATCCCCTCTCAACATATAATATAATTAGATGGTAATATAAAATTTTTTATATTAATAGTATATCTAAATTAATCTCTTCTTTTTATAACAAAATTACAATTAAAAAAATTGAGGGAGATTAATTTGTATAGTTCCTTTTTTAGGAGTTTTGTTTGTAACTCTAATCCTAGATATTGTATCAGGGTAGCCGATGCATTAGCTACTCATGCAAACAATATTCCTTTACGGACTTGGCTAGATCGTCCTTATGGATTTTTAGCCGAGATGTTGGCATTGGATTCTCCTTTGGTGTAATGAATTTTTCTTTATGTTAAAAAAATAAAAAAAATGTGGAAAAATCTTTATGTGATGTAAACTCGCTCAAAAGTTGAATTGAACGGCTTCTTCACAAAATTTCTTCATGTATAAACTATAAAGTAACCTTTTTTTTTTCTAGACTGTTAAATCGAATTATTCGGGCCTTTGCTATATTTATTCTCTCTTAAACACAATTTGTTTCCTTTTTTTTTTAATTCAAAATGCATTAAGTTCACCTTATCGACAATAATAATCCACATACTGTAATTATCACCGAAAAAAAAAAACCCCATATACTGTACATTAGAGATTTAGAGTAGTTTCTGTCAGCCATCCAATTCTGTGTCATCATAAATGATGATGTGGTGTTTTTCAAAGTAAAGACTGTCCTTTTAAATTATTATTAAATTCAACTTTAAATTATTTGATGTAACATTAAAATTTAGCATTCTTCTAAACTATTTAATTTCAATTGAAAGCATTTGATTTAATATTTTCAAACCATTTAGATTTTAGCGGAAACATGTTCAACCAATTAATAAATGGATTTAGTTTTGATAACTAATAGTGAAAAAAAAACTATATTGTCATTGTTATATAACTAAAAATATTTTACTTTTACAATAACTAGCTAAAAAATTATATATAATATCATACAATCAATGGATAGTGTAAAAAATTTTATATTAATAACATATAAAAACTAAATTCTTAACAAATTTAACAACAAAATTAAGATGACTTAATTAAAAACCTAAAATATTTATAACTTGTAAAAAATTGAGAATATTATAATATATTACATAAGTTATTCATAGTATTTTATAAAGTATATAATACATAATGCATCCAAAAAATAATATTATAGATATCATAAATATTTTTTATAATCAATGTAAGAAACACCACTATAATCACTTTTTTTGGGAACAGACCTCTATCATTAATTTATATTTGGATGGAATATTATTAAATTTCAAAGAATTTAAAATACAAAAAATACAAATACTTCAATTCAATTTTCTTCATTTTAAAATCTTTTATTTGGATAAAATAATTATATTAATTCATTTACAAAATAGTTGATTTGTATAATAAAATTATATTATATTCTCTCTAGGTGACGAACTATGGAAGGCAAACAGCAGGTGTTGAGCGTCGCGTAGGGAGCGACAAGCAGTGGATGACCGGTGGTTGGGCAAACTGCAATTGTCGATTGCTAGGCGACAGACAGAAGGTGATGGGCACCATGGGTGGACGTCTGACAGTGGGAGTTAGGTGCCGAATAGTAAATGCTAGGCAGTGGATAAGGAGTGATGATAAGCTTATAGAAAGGGAGGATCAAGAGACAAAAGTAGAGAAGAGAAGGAATTTTATAATTAATTATAAAAAAAAAGTGAGAATTGGAATTTACTCTTTTTAAAGTTAAGAAAATATCTTATAAAAAAACTTAAAATTTTAAAATTCTTTTGCATTAATATCCAAGTAAAGAATTTGATACTAAATCAATTGAAATTCTTTAAAAAAATATATTACCCTCTAAGAATATTTTATCCAGACACTTAGGAATATTTTTAAGAGTTATTAAAGAGTTGAAATGCTTATAAGAGCTGAAAAAGAACTCAGCTACTTGTGTACAACTCTCAAAGCTCTAGCAAGTTTTTTGACTCATCTAAAATGTACTGGACACTTTAGAGATGTACAATCATAGTGAGTGATAAAAATAAAAAATTAGGAAGAACAATTAAGTAAGATTAATTTAAATATATTATTAATATAAAATATTTTATACAGTCAATTAATTAAATATTATCATTTATGTGATTTTTGAATAAGATATTATAAAAATTAAATATTTTTAATAATATTATATTAAATAATTAGATAATTGTGTAAATTATTTATACTAATAGTATATCAAAATTAATTTTATAATTATTAAATATTTATAATTTCTCATACAAGTGCATATATTATACAAAAATTTTAAATTATTAATTTTTTCATCATATAATTTGTATTTTATTATTTAAAGTACATTGTGCACACCATAGAAAATGCCAAATTCCTTAAACTAATGCTATTCTAAACTTTGCACATAAGGGAAATAATAAAGAATGAGAAGTTTTTTTTTTTTGGTCTAACATACCACTTTCTGAAGTTATTAGACCTTAAGTTATTTAACTCGAGTCACGTTGACTAATTATGAAGGTAAAAACTCTCCTAGCGCTATTAATAATACGAAGTGTTATTTGTACATTATTATATGACACTATACTTAGAGCAATTCTATTTGGCATGAAACCAGTTTTGACGAAAGTGTTATGGAGTCAAGTGGATTAATCATGTTTCTTTATAACCATACACTAGGTGTAAAATTTTTAAATGCAACTTTGAGGAAGAAAGAGAATAACTTCTCAAATCCATTTGTACTACGGCGATGACTTTAATGCACCATACTTGCAAGGTGAACAGTGCACTTTGATCAAAGAATTAATTTTAGCTATTAGTTAATGGACACACTTAACACCTATAATACACCATAATTTTTCTCTCTCTCTCTCTCCCCCCAAATAGCACTCTCGCTGCAAACTCAACTGGACCACTACCTTGCACCATCCCCCCACCCAGTGCCACCCATAGCCACCATGTTGTTGCCATTGGCAGCGCCAAAACACTCACTTGCAGGTTCTTCAGTCTTAACAATCCTTGCCATGAGTTTGGGGTTATTAGGGTTCAGGTAGTGAGGCAAAGATTGGCATTTTGGGGTTTGTTATTGTTGTTGTTGGGTGCAGTTGTAGGTGGAGAGAGAAGATGCTTGCGGTGATGGTACTCCGTGATGGCTTCCTCCGGTGAGAGAAGGAGAGGAGGTGGAGGGAGGCGGCATGTGGGGAACTATGAGTCTAAGCCACAGAAAGAGAGAAGAAGTCTTTTCCTTATGGATGGGGCAAGGGTAGGGGCGGGGAGGGGAGGAAGATGGCAATGATTGTGGTGGTAGGGGCGGTCATGGTGGGGCGATGTGGTGGTCAACTACTGGTAGTGCCACAATAATTCCGAATGAGAAGGACGGGGCGATTGAGATATGGTAGTGGCGAGTGTTGGAAAGGGAAGAGAGAGTTTTACAATGAACAATAAACATTTGGTGTATCCATATACCATCAAATTTGAACCTTTAGATAATAAAGTGCATGACGCACTGAGCCAAGTAAAATGCACCATAGCCTTTGCCATACCATTCACAATTTTGCTTATATATAACATCATTCTCGCATAAGCATACATCACATTTGTTTTAGAAAAATGCTTCATACGCAACCGCTTTTCGCAAAACGACGTAAGCTTAAAATAAGAGAGTTGTCTTGTGTTTTGATAGCAAACCGTTTTTCTCTCAACTCACTCTACCTTTTATCTTGCTTTGTGATTGGTTATGCTTCTCTTCATACTCATTTGATGAAATACAATTCATACTATGTAGATTGTTGTTGATTTTATTTTGATGTGTCTATATTTCAATTCTCATATAAATTTATATTAATATACAATATCTATGCTCGATACACATGTTTCTTAATATTCATGCCACGGGTGAATCTACATAGATGGATTCAGGGGCATATGCCCCCACTAAAAGTATGTTTGTTTCAAATTTTTTTTGGTAAAAAATTATTTTTTATTAAAAAAATTAATTTTTATATATTTAGATAAATTTTTAAAAATAATTAGAATATAAAAAAATATATTTTAAATTTTTTTATAAAAATTAAAAAGAGTAACTTTTAAAAAAAATAATTTTTAATTTTTTTAATTATATATAAAATTTAAATTTTAAAATCACTTTTTTTAAAAATTAAAATAAATACACCTTAAATCTAGATATTTTCTTTAGTAGTATATATATATATATATATATATATATATATATATATTTTGTTCTAATTATTTTATTAAATTTAATCCCATATTAAGGTGAAAATCATGTAAAATTTTTTATTATACTTATTTATTATCTTTGCTCCCCACCTAAATTTTCAAAATTCATCGCTAATACGCGCGCTTTCATGTTAATATAAAATATTTATACCGTGTGTATATTTCACCGGTTTACAACATTTGGTCGACTACCAAGCTAGAAAGAAAGAAGAAAGCAAAAAGCAAAGAACTACGAGGTTTGCAATTGTGAATCGATCCCTCGTTTTGCCGGGACGACAAAACAAAGCACAGATCAAACAACGCCATCACACATTCCGTCCTTTGTTGCCGTAGCTGCTTTTCTCAAGCAACCCAAACTTTCCCAACTCCCTCCCACTATATCCTATTCCTTTCCCTCCAACACACTTCTTCAAATTGGAATTTCCCCAAAACGCGCCGTTTTTGCTTCAAGCTTCTCTTCTCTTTTTCATTACAAAAATCACATTGTTCCCTCTCCAAACTCGCCAACCTTTTCGAGCAGTAGTAGCAGAAAAAATAATAATAATAAAAAAAACCCAAAACGAAACGCGATTCGCGAAAACGCATAAACATGAGATTCTGCCCAAACAAGCTCTTCACCAAAGCCCGCAACCTCATCGGCATCGGACTCGCTTCCTCCACCTCTGCCGCCGCCGTCGCCTTCGCCGCCAACTCCTCCGCTCCCGCCACCGCCGACGCTCCTTCTTCTCCCTCCTTTTCCTCCTCCTCCGCCGTCGACTCTTCGTCCTCTCTCTCCGACGATGCCCAAACCGACGACGACCGGAAAACGACGCTGAGAACGAAGCTTTGCATCATCGGAAGCGGCCCTGCGGCGCACACCGCCGCCATCTATGCCGCGCGCGCGGAGCTCCGGCCGGTGCTCTTCGAAGGCTGGATGGCCAACGGCGTCGCCCCTGGCGGCCAGCTCACAACAACCACCGACGTCGAGAACTTCCCCGGATTCCCCGACGGCGTCGCTGGCGCCGACCTCATGGACCGCTTCCGCCAGCAGTCGCTCCGATTCGGCGCCGACGTGGTCACCGAAACGGTTTCCAAGGTCGACTTCTTGAACCGTCCGCTTAGGGTTTTCACCGATTCCGGAACCACCATTATGGCCGACGCCGTCATCGTCGCCACCGGCGCCGTCGCGAAGCGGCTGTCCTTCGACGGTGCCGGCGACGGCCCCGGCGGGTTCTGGAATCGCGGGATATCGGCGTGCGCCGTCTGCGACGGAGCCGCGCCGATATTCCGGAACCGGCCGCTGGCCGTTATCGGCGGTGGAGATTCCGCCATGGAGGAAGCTAACTTCCTCACCAAGTATGGTTCCAAAGTGTATATAATTCATAGAAGGGATAAATTTAGGGCTTCTAAGATTATGCAGGATAGGGTTTTTCAAAACCCTAAGGTTGAGGTTTTGTGGAATTCAGTGGTGGATGGGGCCTATGGAGATGAGAAAAATGGTGGTAGGGTTCTTGGGGGGATCAAGGTGAAGAATGTGGTGAGTGGTGATGTGTGTGATTTGAAGGTGAATGGGTTGTTCTTTGCAATTGGGCATGAGCCTGCAACAAAGTTCTTGGATGGCCAGCTTGAGCTGGATCATGATGGGTACATTGTGACCAAGCCAGGGACCACAATGACCAGTGTTGGGGGTGTCTTTGCTGCAGGTGATGTCCAGGACAAGAAGTATAGGCAAGCTGTTACGGCAGCTGGAACCGGTAATTCCTTGTGTTTGGGCTTCAGTTTTGGAAATAGAATTGGATTTGTTCTGAGCTGGTTTTTGTGATGATTGTATATTCATGTGATAATATACCTGGTTTTGAAATGTAGTGTGTTTGAAAGCCATGTTTTTTCTGCATGTTCTTTAGTATTTTGAAACAAATTGGATTGTTCTAAACAGGTTTCATTATATTTTAGGTTCTGAGATACACCTGGTGTTTTATGATAATTATAAGTTCATGTGATAACTTGTTTTATAATATAAGGTTTTGAAGCAATGTTTTCTCCGTGTTCTGAATGTATGCGTTCATATACTTTGTTTTTGAAACAAATTGGATTAGTCTGAACTGACCATTTAGGTGTGAGATATAGACTTAATAAATTGACCTTCACCTTATTCATCAACTTTGTGTGATAATAATATTTCTATTAAGCATAGTTTCCATTAGAACTTAAAAATCATGGGGCCTATAAATGAGTTCTTGTTTTTTTAATTATATTTCTTGTCTGCGAGTTAGACCTCGATACAGACAGAGAGAGTCCACTTCCTATCTGAATGAAGGAAAATGTTTTCAAAAAGGTGTCAACTTTTAACAGTTGAAGCTCATATTGGATAAGTTATGGATTTGTATGTTTTGCCGTGAACTCATTTTTTCTTTTTTTTTTTCCTATTTTTATTTATAAAAGAAGAAATTCATTACAAGGAAGATAAGAAAAGCATAAGGAAATTCGAGGTTAAGGGTCCTCCATAATGAAAAAAAGGACATATAAACTGACACGAGGAAAAGATAAAAAAAAAATCCATGAAACTAAACTGCTCTGGATGTTTTGGCATCTTTCCTTCAAGGATTGCTCTTGGAGCATGCATTATTCCATTTTCTGTACATGTTTGTTCCACATTCTGACATATTGCACTAGTGTAGTACCTTACATGTCAGACAGGGTTGTGTGCTCTTCTCCTTTCATTCCCACTCTTCGATCATTTGCTAGTAGAGATAGGTGAGTTTTTCAATTTCTTCAAACCCATCTGCAGATTTAATGCTCACACACATTGCTGAATTTTACTCTTGAAGTGCAGCATATGAATGGAACTGTTGCCTGGCTTTATGAACACAGTTCCTTGTGTGATCAATAGTTCATGTCTGCGATATGTTCTTTTGTGAAAAATGTGACCTAATCATAAAGGTGTAATCAAGCTGAACTTTTCAGGACGGGGGTAGTATTCTTAATAGGAAAAAACTTAGATTAAGTTTCTTACATCCATTCCATCCAATTCTCAAATCAAATAATGACAAATGCACATTTTTCTTGAGAAATATGTATACTTTTAAGTTTTAAATTATTCATTCTAAGAAAAATATCCATATATCATTATTTGATTTGAGAATGGTTGAAATGGATATAAGGAATTTGATACAAGTTTTGTCCTACTTAATATCAATATTTTGGTTATCACAAGTCTGCCTTATGTGATTTTCAAAGCCTAAGTTATTGGATGAGCAAACATATAATAAATGCCAAAACTGTCCCAAATATGTACATGGGCATAATGGGTGCCTTCTTATCTGATATGACTGAATTATGAGAACTCCAGTCCATATTTTGTTCCATTTAAGGCCTTGTCCACCATGTTTAGCTTGTTTCATTAAGCTAGGTGCAGAGTTTCTTCCATGGCATGAGATGAGATCAATTACAAATTAATTTGCTTAAAAGCATACTGAACTTAAGCATTAATAGTTTGTACTTTCAACTGTGTATCAATCTACTTTCCTTGTGCTTTGTAGGTCATAAACTTGCTACTATTATTATTATTATTATTATTTTCCTTTTTGTCTCTCTTTGCTTATATTACTCTGATTTAGTCTTGTTGGTATGGTCTGAAAAGATTCTAAATGTGTGGAACACATTTGGTGAGAGTTGGCTGTAGTATTTGTGACGCATTAAAAATTGTTAATGATGACCTGCCAATGACCTTTGGTTATGATGGAACTTCTAAATCCTTGAGTGCATATTAATGTGCTTATATATTCACATCGGAATCACCACATTGTTTTTGCTTTGCATTTGATTGGTTAAGGTTTGCATTTGAATTTTTTGAACTGGAAGTAATTTAGATCAGGTTAACAAAAAATGATTTCACTGGTTGTGGCTCTCAATGTTTATTGTTTAAGGTATCAACAATAATAAGCATAATGCAATTAGCATAATAAACACCATAGGTAAAGCTTTATTCTTCCAAACGATAATGGAAGTCATATTATTGATGCAGGATGTATGGCAGCATTGGATGCAGAACATTACTTGCAAGGGATTGATTTACAGGAGGATAAGATTAATTGACTATGGTGTGTCACAGATTTCATAAGATGCTTCATTATATTCTTTATGTGTACATTGCTATTCCGCATTTGATTGCAGAGGAAAATAGATTTGCATTATTTTCTCTGATTCGTCTTTTCTTCTCTAAATTCGTGATGAATACAATTGAAGCACTAAATGTTTATGGATGCGTCTCTTCCTAGCTCCCCCACTTATGATTGCAAAAATAGTTCCTTGCATATTGGTTTACTCAGATGCATTAATTAGCACCCACAAAAATTCGGATGCTTTCATGGACTGCTACCACGATCAACTATCAGGTTGGGTTTCCAACTTTTAAATTTCAAGCCCTAACAAGTTAAGGTGACTTTGAGTTTTTGGGGTTTGCTGTGCATCGCAAAAAGTTGAAGATCAATAAGTTTTTGGAGTCTCAACATTTATCTTAATCAGTGGCAATGAAGCTTGACTGTTCCAAGCCGACCGTTCAATTACAAAATTTTATATTATTGTCGAAAAAGAAATAAAAGGTGCCCTTTTCTTGGTCTGAATAAATGGTGTTTTTATAATAGGACGTAAAGATGTCTATTGATTAATGTAGCTGTATTGAAAGTATATCATACTTGACTTAGAATTTAAGGTCTTGTTTAAAAAGAATAAATATTTAATTATTTGAAAGTAGAAAATGTACTCTCGATGATTAACATTAATAGAAATGTTAGATTGTCGTTAACTAAAATGATAGTAAATAGGGATGTTCTTGAGTTAAGTTGGGTGGGTTGGGAGTGTTTTTTTTTTTTGCTCAACTCGCTCATTTAAATGGGAAGTTAAGTTGGATTGAATAGAATAAAATTTTCCTTTTAGTCCGATTTTTTTGTGAAAGTGAGAAGCAATAATAACCAACCAGTGTTTCTGACCTGTGCTTGCACAAGTTACAAAAAAATTTAATTTAATATATATAAATTTTTAAGAATGTTAGATAAAAGTAGTTTAAGTTTTTCTTTAATAAATATCTAATTTTTAAATGTTTATATAATGAGAGTCATATTATGATAATTTTAAAATGAAATTTGTTATGTCATTTTATTATTTTATATTAAACATGATTTATTAAATCAAAATGAAGAGAATATATACAAATTAAAAAATTTTAATTTTAATTTCGAATATATTCTTACAATATTTAAGGGGAATTCGATAAATAAAATAAAAAATTGATGCTTTTCTCACCCTTTATCTTTGATTAAAACTAAAAATATATTCATAATATTTATTCAATAATTCTTATATAGGGATTCAATATAACCTTATTTTCATAATATATATAAAAATTGAATTTTTTTAACCTAACCATAATTTAATTATAATTTATATAAAATTTTTAAACATATGTATAATAATACAAATAATTATATAGATTTCACAATAAAATATACAACTTTATTGAATATTACATAAAACAATTTTATGTGTACAATCAGTTTAAGATGAAATAACTTTAGAAATAAAAAGTATAAATATGAAATTATTGTTGAAAAATAAGTTATATTAAAATAGTGTATAAATTTATTTTATATATCATCTCATTGTTCATAGCATAATTTGTTTAATAAGTTTTTTTTTAATTTTAAAGTGAGAATTGAACAATTGAAAAAAATTAATTCATTTTCCCTCTTCCTCCCCTTTATTAAAAAAAATCATTCCATTATTCTTTCTATCTCTTTAGTCAACTCTTAATTAACAATTTGTTAAATCCCAACTGAATAGAATATATATATTCTTGTAAAAGTTGAATGAAAATAAAAAATTAAAAGAAAAAATCCATATTCTTTCCCACCTTTCACCACATCTTTTAACATCACAATATTTGAAAGCATAAATTTGATCTCTATAACAACTTATTATTGAAAGTATTATATATTTTATAATAATTTATTTATAAATTTTTAGTAAAGATAAAACAATTGAAGAGAAAAATTATTTCATTTTTCTCTCTATCCCTTTTAATTAGCATCATAATAATGATTTATTAAAATCAAAAAATGTACTTTTAATTTTAAGTAAGGTCTGAATTTATTTTTTCCTCAAATTTCTTTAGTCTCATAATAAAACAATTTTAAAGAACAAATTTCACATAAGCATTTTGAATAAAAAATCATTTAATAATAATTTAAAACAAATTAATCTCAAACTTTTGTGACTGATAAACCACATAAGACAAATTGGTAGTGGATCATTTAAAGTGGGTTAGTAGAGAACAAAGTGGGTAAAATTATTTGAGAGATGAGTTAATAGTGTAGAATATTGAGACAGTGGGTAGAAATATAATAATTTCCTATTGGACTTTAAGTGGTAGTGGGTTAACTACTTTTAATTAAAAATAAAAATAAAATCTCAAAATAGGTTTTTTTTTTATATATATATAGTAAGCTTTTGATAGTGCGTTCTAGAAGCTTTTATTCTTGTCTGACACTTGTCAAAAGTTTTCTTGTAATTCCTTGTACTATACATTGCATAATAATTTATTTATAAATTTTTAGTAAGGATAAAACAACTAAAGAGAAAAATTATTCCACTTTTTCTCTCTATTCCCTTTAATTAGCATCATAACAATGATTTATTAAAATCAAGAAATGTACTTTTTGATTTTAAGTAAGGTCAAAACTTATTTTCTCTCAAATTTCTTTATTCTTGTAATAAAGCAATTTTAAAGAACAAATTTCACATAAATATTTTATATAAAAACATCATTTAATAATAATTTAAAACAAATTAATCCCAAATTTTTGTGACTAATAATAAACCATATAAGACAAATTAAGTAGTGGAGTATTTAAAGTGAGTTAGTCTGTTAGTGAAGGATAGATTGATAAAATTATTTGAGAGAGGAATTAATAGTGTAGAATATCAAAATAAAGGGTAGAAATATAATAGTTTCTCGTTAGACCTTCCGTGTTAGTGAGTTAACTATTTTTAATTAAAAATAAAAAATAAAATCTCAAAATAGCTTCTTTTTGAAAGTGTATTATAAAAACTTTTATTCTTTGTTTGACAATTCTCGAAACTTTCCCTATCGTTTCAAAACTTTCCTTGTCAAAGCTTTCACTCCTTGTCAAAGCTTTTATCGAAATTTCAAAATCATGCAACAATTTTTTTCTTATATTGTTTTGATAATTGGCACAAGTTGTGTCACATCAAAGAACATGACCCGATTTAAAATTTCTGCACACGTGGGTGGATGAATTAGGTGTAGCACTTGGACGCAAGAAACTGGAAGAGCCATAGTTGTTGAAGTTGCGAGCCCATGGGTCATTAGTGGTTTTTAGCTCGGAAATTGGTAGTTTCTTCCGAACCAAAAATCAAACATGCACGCTCTTTTACACAAGCATGCAGGGTTATTACATGACTTTGTATGAGAGTATGCTTCAAGAGAGGTGTCGGGGTTGACACTTTGACTTGCTTTCAATAACTTTTCTAGATTAGGCTGGACTCATTAATATTTTGAATAATGCTAAGAAGATACATTCATACCGTTTGCATTGATTAATTATAGTGGATTTTATTTTAACTTTATATATTTATATTTTTATTCTATCATATAAACAAATTTTAATAATTGGATTTCCTTTGGTACCCTTTAATACTTATATGTCTATGAAATTAAGAATTTGCTTCGCGATAATTTTAGTGTTGTTAAACTAGCCTGAGTTGTTATCAATCACTTTTAAGATTTGGATTGGACTCAACAACACTTTTAGGTGTTATCAATTTGAGAATGTGCTTCCAGATCGTTTGAGGCGTCAAACTAGCCAATAAGACTTGCCGTCCATCACTTTTCTAGATTAGATTGGACTCACATTAATGCTTTGAATAATGCTAAGAAGATATATTTATACATACGTCATTATATGTTTATAAAATTTTTATTGATTAATTATAGGTGATTTTATTTAGATTTTTATGTATTTTACATTTTTATTCCATATCATATAAACTGATTTGGAAAGAAGAAGAAGAAGAAGAAGAAAATGTACGAGACGTGTGAGCATTCTCTTTAATACTTTTATGTCTATGAAATTAAGAATTGCTTCGCGATTAATAGAGATAGAGTTGTTAAAACTAGCCTGAGTTGTTGCCAATCACTATTTTGGTTTTAGGTGTGTGTGTGCGCGTGGATATTTAAGGATGTGCTTCCAGATTGTTAGAGGTGTCAAACTAAACCGTAGGACTTCTTATCGTTCACTTGTTTGAGATTGAATTAGACTAATTAATACTTTTAGGCCTATAAAAATGAAAATTAACTAACAAAGTGGTTATAAAAATTATGGATTGGATTGAACTCATTAATGCTTTTAGATGTGTATGTATATATATATATATATATATATTTAGGAAGATTGTCGGAGTTGTCAAACAAGCCGGTAGGACTTACTATCGTTCACTTGTTTGAGATTGAATTAGGCTAATTAATACTTTTAGGTCTATAAAAATGAAAATTAGCTAACAAAGTGGTCATAAAAATTAAAATAGAAATTATTGAATAAAATAAATATATTTAATGTCTTAAAATTGTTAAAAAAATAAAAATTATCCTCTTTAAAAAATTAAAATAATTTAATAAAAATATGTTAAAAGCTTCTTAACTATATTCATTTTTTATGGAATTCTCAACTATGTTTTTGGCAAACCTGTCTAAACACAATTCAGCTTTAAAAAAAAAAAAAAAATTGAATCACGCAGCGTAAGTGTTTCTGTCTATATTTTGGGTAGTTGGTATTCAGGGTATGGTCAATCTCTAAGGTCCCTTGGTAAAGGGTGTAACGTAGACAAGATTGAACGTATCTCTTGTAGCTTAGGAGGAATGTTCGTATAAATGACACTGACATAAAAGGTTGAACGACTAATTATATATGAAACACTTGGTAATCTTACTTATCAATAATGATACTACGTCATTAAGGTAGGCGGCTATATTAAAGCACGTGATTCGGGATAAAAAGTTTCAAATGTATTAGGTCGGTTCATAAGCCCCTCAACTTACAAGCCTGCAAAGTTCGCTTAGTGAACTAGAAGTTAATGATAGTCGAAATTATATTTCTTATATCTTCATGAATACATCAGCTTAGGGATTATGTTATCTTAATCACTACCTGTTTGACATTTATTTTATGAATTGATAGCCATTTTTATGGCGTGGCATGACAGTCCATTGTGGCTGGTGTGATAGTCGTCTGGAATATATTTGGCATGATTGCTCTTCATCCGAGCACACAGGATTGATTATGGTCTAAATAAGTCATAAGCCCATTCGACATGAGCAAAGCAAAGGACTAGTTGGCAACATAAAAAATCAAGTTAACATAATACAAAATAGAATTAGTTATATTAACTGATATAAAAATAAACTAGTCTTTTTATTAAATGTTGTTTGGTTCGATAATTTAAAAATTAGTTTTAACATATGTATTATTCCTCTTTTTCCTTGATTATGTCATTAAAAAATTAATCTAGTGGATAGTGATGATGCACAGTGGAAAACGTTGGTGGCTAGCAATAGCGGGTAGTAGCAGACGGGGTGGAGGGGGACAATGGACGGTGGTAGATAGCGGGGGACGATGTGGCCATCAATGCGTGTTGGCGGTCGGTGGCTGTAGATAGTGGTGGACGGGTCAGGCAGTGGAAAACGGTGGTGTCTAGTGACGATAAACTATGGCAAATGGGGTGGGTGACAGCAGTGGATAGTGGCAGATATTGGTGGACAATGTGGCAAGCGGTGGCGGCTGTCAGTGGCAAGTCAAAGGCGCGATGGCGATGAACGTTGGCGGGCGAGCGGGCGGCAACGACGAACGGTGGCAAACAGTGGTGGATGACGTGGCCATCGGTAGCAATTAGTGGCAGCTAATGATGGTGATCGGTAGTGGAAGGCAGCGGTCGACAGTGGCCCTGGTGGCAATTAGCGGCAAACGGTAGTGGACGACAGTGATGAATGGTGGTGGATGGCGGCAGTGGACAATTGATAAGGTCAATGAAAAAAGAATTAATTAGTGTAAAGTAAGAAGGATAGGAGGGGAAAAAATTAGGATTAAATAAAGTTAATTTAAAATTGATTTTTTTAAGAACTAATTTTAGATTTAAATTGATTCAAATAAAAGTTGTTTTTAAAATATTTAAATAATTATCAAATAACGTTTATTAAAAATTAAGTCTTATTATATCTAATTATCCAACTTTCCTAATTTGCCGAACACCCACCAAGATTTGTATGACTTGAATAAGCTCTTTAACCAAGCAGTTAAAAATTGTATAAAACATGCTTGCAGTTTTCAAAACTGTATAAATCTATAGCATAGCTGTTACCATCTTAAAAATAATATAATCAACAATTAAACAAGAATGAGTTTCAAATGAAAAATTATCCAATTTTCACAAATGAAAGGAATCTTAAATAACAGTTAAACCCTTTTATATCTATGAAGTATAACTTTTATAGAATTTTATTTTAAATAAATATTAGAATTTTTTTATAATTATGAAGTACTAATTAATTATTAATTTCCAAAACTAAATCGAATTATACTTAAATAATAAAAAATAAAGTAATATAGATATTCTACATGACAAAGACATCAGTTGCACTCATTTGGAAAGTAGAACATGCACCCTCCAATCCCACTCATGTGTCAACAAATGTGGCCCTTTCTCGCTTGTGATGTGAAAAGTATTTTGATTTAATTGAATCAAAGATTATGCACAATGTTATAAAAGTTATGTCCTCACCAAGACCAAGTGCCGTCTTAGCTCAGCGGTAGAGCGCGTGGCTTTTAACCACGTGGTCGTGGGTTCGATCCCCACAGACGGCGATAAAAATTTGAATTTTTTTGTATATCTTTGCTTCACTACAAAAATTTAAGTACACAAAAAATAAAGAAAAATCGTAGACAGGAAAATTTTTGCACCTAATAATATGTCATCGATATAGTGTTAACACAAAATGCCAAGGCTTCTCGTGATTTGATGTTAGTCCACGTGTCATTTTCTCCCTTAAATTATACGAATAATGATAGGACGACACGCAAAATCGCAAATCATATCGACGCATATGGAAAAAAACGAGGAAAGTGACAAAAATACTCAATCTCACATGATCATTTTTTATTTTTTGATTAGTTTTTTTAATTCAAAAAATTACTTACCACCGTACGCTGATAAGCTTACTTACTAATGTTTTCAGCAATATACCAGTAATTTTCTTTAAAAAAAATGACAAAAAATTCTTAGTTATCAACGTATTGCTGAAAACACTAATAAATAAGAGTTATTTACTTAATATATTGGTAAACTTTCTGGAAAAAAAAAACAAAAACTCTTATTTATTGGTGTGTTGCTGAAAATGCGGCTAAACAAGTTTTCAGCAATAAGCTGATCATTTTTTAGACAAAAAATAAAAAATTGACAAAAAGAACAATGATTATGTTGAACTAGTCATCTAAACGTTTTATCATTTCCCTCATTTTTTCCATATATATCATAAATTTGCGCATCCCCAAATATTATTCAAATTATATCGCAGCTAGATACTACTACAAAATAAATAGATATTGAAAATGAAATTGCCATTTTTTTTTTGGTTGAAAATGTATTTCCAGCATAAAATGAGTATCGATAGTGCACAGAATTAAGGAAATTATTTTTAATATGGAATAAGTTTTAAGGGTTTAGGGTAGATACTACTACAAAATAAATAGATATTGAAAATGAAATTGCCATTTTTTTTTTGTTGAAAATGTATTCCCAGCATAAAATGAGTATCGATAGTGCACAGAATTAAAGAACTCACAGTTTTAAACATATACCATATTACATATTTTTATGGCTATTTACGAAAATATGGAGATTTTTAGGGGTTAATCAATAGTACTAGCCGATTCTAAAATTTTACTACTAAAAAAATAGATCCGGCCAAAAGTACAGTCTATTTTTTTATTATAAAAAATTGAATTAGCCTCTTAACAAAGGGCAACTTTAAGTTTCGCAAACTATATGATTTGAGAAATTCTAAAAAGATTGACTCATTATATATAAATATCACGCATTCTTTTACAGTTTTAATAATATAACTATTAAAGTATACAATAACAAGAATATTTACACTGATATTCACATTTTTCTTCCCTCTTATTTTTTTGGTAAACTATCTATGTCACTCCCTTCTAGAAATATAAACAATCTATCATCAAACACCAATCGAAGCAGTATATATAATGATATTTTTTTATTATAAAAAATTAGAACCAGCCATAAACAATGACAGTTTCCTATTATAATATACCAACTTGACACATTGGCTTGCTTCTAAAAATTTCCATATTCTTATAAATATATGCAAACTTCCATATTCTGATATTATATGTAATAGACTTGCATATTTAAAAAGCCAGCCACAGAATTACAGAGTATACAAGATATATGAGTTGAAGTAATTTTACTTAGTTTTTTCTTTAAACTCAGAAAAAAATAATGCTAATGCCGCAATTGACTCTCCAAAACCTTTAACCTTCATGTCACCTTACAATATCATACCATCATTGTTAAAGCACGCTGTCATTTTGATTCTTATAAAATAAATACATAAAATATTAATAATTTGGTCTTCAAAAATTAATTGCATCAATTTGATATCACTAATTTGGTAGAGAACAAATTAATGTTTCTAAGTTGAAAACTAATTTGAGAATTTGACCTTAAATTGTATGCAAAATGTCCGTGCACTCGTTTCTCAAATACTATTTGTCAGTATACATAATTGATGCATATATTTCTCTTGTAAAGCACATTCTCATTTTGATTCTTATGAAAAATTTAAATATTCATGTGATCTTCAAAATTTTGTTACATCAATCTGAAGTCACTAATTTGATAAAGAATAAATTAATGTTTCCGAGTGGAAGACTAATTTGAGAATTTGACCTTTAATCATATGCACATTGTCTGTGCACTCTTTTCTCAAACACTATTTGTCGGTATAGATAATTGATACATATATGTCACGTGTAAAACTCAATTAGGCCGATCTCTATCAAGTTATTTTTTTTCTCGTAAATATTAATATCCAAAATATTTGCACAAGCCAACCACTATTGTTGTAATTCGAGAGACGCATAAAAGGGTTGACCAATCAAAGACTATATAATTAACAACTCTACATACCATTTATGTCTCTGTTCTTGCTAAAATTACAAATTAACAAGAAGATGGAGATTACAACATATCAATATACTAGCAAACACTAAAATACCACATCTTTGAGGCAGTAGCTTCAGACTAGAGATCAACAACACACAACACAAATGATTAAACAAATGAAAAAAGAAAAAGAATAAAACTAATGCCAAAGGTGCGGCTACTTCTTGCTTTCCCTCCACCCTCTGATTCAACTCCTTCTGTACAATCTCAAGAAGAGACAAGGCCTCACATGGAGCACATATTCAATAAGCCTGATGCAGTCTTTGTTTCTCTGTTGGGTAGCTAAAGTTACTCTTAGAAAACAAGCCAACCATCACTTTTTATTCACGCCCACCACCACCAATATCCCTTTGAAACTCACTTATATACCATATGTTGTTTTTGTCATTTTTTGCCAGTATTAGAGGCTTTGGTTATTACTCTCCAATACAAGTTTATTCTACTGTTGTTGTCAGGCTAACTCATGAGACAACTTTGGTAACATCCTTGCTAGATCTGTTGTATTTCATGTGGCTCTTAACAAGATGCCCAGCTGCAATTGCAGACATGATTGAGAGCTCGCCAGCAAGGACCGAACCCGCTACTATGGTGGCCAGTAGCCTAGAGTTTGCACCTGGAGTTTCTTTACTAGCACCCTTGACACCAAGTAAATTAAGACAAGCTGACTGAGATGCTAGTTGTGTGCCCCCACCAACAGTACCAACCTGAACCACGAGACCAAATATAGATCGGACACAAAGGAAGTGATCTTCTCATTATACTCAAGCTAGCTATATACATATATCCTTGATCTTGCATGCAATGAAAAAGGAAGGAATTAAAGAAAGAGACAAGAACTCATTCCCCGAGGAATAAGGCTGTCTCTCACACTTTGGCGGAGAAGTGTGTTACGTACAACACTCAGCCAAGAAACAAATGTTTTCATTTATCTAAGAAAAGAAAAATAGAAGGCTGTAAAATTCTGAGGTACAACTACTCTCACATAAATATCAAGATCACTGAATCTTCGATTGTCTTGCAGACAAGGATTTTGATGATATCTTGACCCATTCGAGAGTTGGGTTCATGGGTTCACTTCAGAGACAGGTAAAGGACCAAACCACCAAATCCTCTACTCTAATCACATGCCCCATCAAAATATAACAGCTGATATATGCAAGGCAACCTACTACGACTTGTATCTAATAGAATTATAGAGATGAATATTTCTATTCAAGAATATTAGAAACAATATTCTACCTAAAAGACAACATGATTTAAAACCAGAGAATTAATTGTACCTCAACGGAAGGCATGGTGACTGAGATATGAAGGTCCTTGCCACCGTTCACAGGTTCCATCATGGTGATGCAGTGAGAGCTCTCCACATTCTGAGCAGGATCCTGACCAGTGGCTATGTAGATAGCAGAGACAATATTGCTAGCATGGGCATTGAACCCGCCAAGAGCACCAGCCACCGCTGAGCCAGCAAGGTTTTTAAGCATGTTAAGCTCCACTAAGGCATCCACACTAGTCTTCAACACTTTCTTTACCACCTCTTCCTTAATTATGGCCTCACAGACAACAGACTTGCCGCGACCTTCAATCCAGTTGACAGCAGCAGCTTTCTTGTCTGAACAGAAATTTCCTGGTGCAAGCATCAGGGTATATGACAATTTTAGCAACTAGTTTAACCATGACAAAGAACAGCATAGGTTTGCATGTGAGGGGAGAAAAACCCATAAAGAAGGTCATGTTTACCAGAGATTCCAATAACATCCATGTCAGGGAAGTCGTTCTGAAGGAAATCAAGGACATTTTGGACACCTTTGGAAACCATGTTCATCCCCATGGCATCTCCAGTGCTGCAACGGAATCTAATGTACAAATTCTTGCCAGCAACAGCAGGCTGAATACTTTGTAACCTAGCAAATCTGCTTGACCTGCATATACGCATTAAACATTAATAAACAAAGAACAGGTCCTTTGTTAGTTCCTGCTTGAAATTGTTGAAAAAAATTGCTTAACAGCTCCACATAGGTAATTCCATGGACATCTTACATGCAAAATGAAAAATGTGAGAAACACAGCCAGAATTAAGCAAAAGACGTCATTGAAATCCAAATTTAAAACCAACATGACTTGCACCTAATCTCTCTCTCTCTCTCTCTCTTTCTCAATTTCAACAAAATATTCGTTTCTTTGCACTCCTTCCCTAGTCTTCACCTGACACAGCTGAAACACTCGACGTTTTAAAAACCAACTGAATCATCCGCAGAACCAATTGAATCATAAATCAGCCATGTTTTTATCTTAAACATTTTCCAATTCAACATCAGCTTAAAATTAACCAGTTGAACCAATTGAACAATAAACCAAAGCATTGCCGACACGCCGATTCAATCTCCGGTTAAGTTAATACTAAAAACAGAAAAGAACAAATTTTTGCCGTTATGATCAATAAAACAAAAATTGGACTATTCAGCAAAAATAGAAAGCCTTTAAAAAAACCAATAAAGGTAACTTGAAAAATGAAATGGAAAGACAACAACAACATGAGATGCGAAATTACCTGTTGAAAACGAGAGCTAGAGACTCAAAGTTAAGAGGATCCTCCAAGTAGAATTTTAGCTGCGCCGCCCTCTTGGCGGTGGGGAACCGAACCACCGGCGCCCTTGTCATCCCATCCCTCATCAGCACCGATGTGGCCCCGCCGGAGGCATAGATGGCCTTGCAGCCTCTGTTGGTGCTGGCCACAAGACACCCCTCAGTAGTAGCCATGGGCACAGTGTACTTCCTCCCATCAAGCAACAAGGGCCCTACCACACCAACAGGAATCTGCACATACCCTATCGGCATTTCGCAGCACTGCCCCAATATGGACTCATAATTAAACCCTCCCACCGGCAAACCCTCCAGTGACCTCCCTGTCATCCTCTGCACCGCCTCGTGCCGGATTGCAGCCGCACGGCTGCAGTCCCCAAGCTTCGACTCCAATGAGTACGACGGAATTGAGCCGGAAACCACTGCCTGGATCACCTCCTCATCTTCCGCTGAAACTGCAACATGAAATAAAAGAATAAATTAGAGTAATGCTATACATCCATAATTACTTTACCTTCTATTTTTGATAGGAATGATAATTTTTCTAAACTGAGAATGTGAAGAAAACTAACAACTTACATGCATCCAAATCGGTTTTAAACAAGACCTTCGCCGGTTTCGGCGAAGGAATCACCGCCGCCACCTTGGCCGCGGGATCGACGAGGGCGGCCGGGCACGGCCCCGGCGTCCGGCCATCCTCCTTGGCGATGATCTCTTCGTCCGAGAGATCGTCGTCAGGCGAGGCGCGGGCGGCGGCGATGCCGAAGAAGCGAAGGAGATAAAAGACGGACGCAACGAGCGACACGATTGCGGCGGTTTCAGATGCAGTTACGACGTGAAGCGGCGTCGAGGTTCGGATCTTCTCGCGCCACCGGTGGAGGAGAAAGTACGCGACGGAGAAGAAGAGACCGAAGAAAACCGCGTTGGTTAGGCACAGAGGGAGCATTGGGGATTCTCCGCTGTGCTTCTGGGTTTTCAGCGCTTCGCCGGCGGCGGTAGGTCTCCGGCGAACTTCCATTTTCCGACGAGAAACTGATCTACTTCGAAATGCAGACCGAGAAACCGAAGGAAAATGGAAAGTAAGGAAAAAAAAAACCCAGAAGCAAAGCAGCGAGAATAACGATGAGAGGGTATTTGATTAAAAGGTTGTGTTTGGTTTATGAGAGGAAAAGGAACAAATTGAGAGGCCGGGAGAGAAAAGTGGTGGAAATGGAAATTGTTGTGTTTGGGGTGTGTTTTTTAACGGCTGGAATTGAAAGGAAGTGCGAGAGTTTAGAAGGGTTTTTATAGAACGAGAAACAAACGAGGAAGAGAGAGCGGGGCTGGGCTGGGGTGGGGGGGTGGCGCGCTGTTCGGCATAGTTGCCCACGCGTACAGCGTGCAATCAATTCCTCTTTTGTCGCAACTTCTCTTACGTGCTTGTTTTTCTTCTTTTTTTTTTTTGAAAAAAAAAATTCTGTTTTTGGGATATGGTGATCTGCATCTTCCTCCGTGTCATTTTTTCTTTTCTATGCATAGTAACTCACGCATTATTGGATTACTAGAAAATCTGGACATTACTTGAATACTGACCACAGAAAAACAAAAAAGAGGATTACTTGAATAAATACATTTTCTGTGGGGGATAGGGATAGTAGGAGATTGATTTTAATACATTATCATGAGTATAAATTATTTTATATTATTAATTAATTATAGAGTTTAATTATTATGAATTGATAATCATCCTTTAAATATATGTATATGTAAGATTTTTAAAATAATAGATAATTGAGTCAAATATTTTTATTAATGTGGCAATATATAATTAGATGTTTATGTAAAAAAATTTTATAATAAAATTATATATAAATTAAATCTTTAATTATATTTTATTTTTGAATTTATTTTAAATGCATTGACAGTATAAAATAATTTTATACTATCAGCTAATAGAAATAGTGAAAAGTGCCAACTCACACAAATAATTACCTATTATAATAAGGTATCCATCATGATTTTTCACTTTTTCCTTTTTTTATTGGTTGACGGTGTAAAATAGTTTTACACTATCAGTGTATACCAATTAAACTCTTTATTTTTTTTGTCTTTTAAGAGAGTTAGGTGAAAATCAAATAAATTTAATGATACAATGATATATAATTAGGATTTAATTTGAATATATTGCTGATGTAAAAATTTTTTACACGGACATCCAATCATAAATTGTCACATCAGTAAAACTCTTTGACATAACCACCCATTATTTGAATAGTCATGCAAATAGAAGGTTATGATTGAATAATAATGTAAAAAAATTTTACACTATCAGTGGACCTAAATTAAACTCATATAATTAAATGATTGTATAAAAAAAGAAAAATATTTGGGGGATGCATCTTTTGCGATGCAATATGGGACGTATAGAGAAAAATTGAGCAAAATGACAAAAATATTTGAATAATGGATCACATATAATTATTGTTACTTTTGTTCAGTTTTTTTTCTTTATCCAAAACTTACCAGCATTTTTCAACAATATATTGATATTTTTTTTTTTACAAAATTTACTAACATGTGCATTGTTCACGCTAGTAAGTTTTTTTAAAAAATTTTTTGCAAAACTTACTAGCGTAAATAGTGCACACGCCGAAAAATTTTGTGTAATATACATAAAACTTATCAGCGTGTGCACTGTTCAATATGGTAAGTTCTAAAAAAAATTGAATAAAAGTAGCAATGATTATATTGAACCTATTATGTAAGTATTTTTATCGTTTTTCTTACTTTTCAATATACGTTGTGTATGTGTATACTGTTTGTGCGTCCCGTTATTAGTTCTCTAAAAAAAATGCATCAAAATTAAATCTTAAGGAAAAATATAATGATGTGAAACTATAAGTTTTTTTTTAAAAAAAATATCTAAGCCTATTGTATTTGAAGTTTATTGAACTCAAATTGAGTGAGCTTACTATGAAGGCAAAGTTTTCTAATATTAGATTTTTTTTCAGTTTAAAAGACTCAAATTCGAGGCCTTATTTAAGAGGGATAAGCATCGAATTACTTGAAACAACCAAGTATTGGCAGATGATTTTGTTTTTAAGACAACATGATATTCTTATAAGAAAAATGCTATGCAGTCCGACATTTTATGCTACAATTAAATTGGCTGAATTAGGCGGCATCATAGCAGGTCAAAACTTTATTTTTTTTTTTTTTCACTTATCAGTTCTATATTTCCACTCTACTATTTTAAACACCTGTATATCATTCAAGCACATCTTATTTTCATAGAAATTCTATTTGTATAGTATTTGCTATTTTTATAGTATCAAATTTTCGAATGATGTATGAAATTATTATTTGAATTAGTTATTATATCTCATCTGTATATAAACACTCATAGCAATAATCAAAGTATGTTAGGAATGTCAATGGGGCAGGAGATAGGCCCTATCCCTCGTCTCGTGGATAGAAACTTATCTCTATCCTTGTCCCATATCTGTATGAGTACCCATATTTGATTCCTCTGTGGATATCCATAGGTACCCACTATTCTTCTACATCAATTGTAATCCACAACCAGTGAACCAATTATATTTTATACTTCAACTGCAAGTTGCAACCTATTAACTATAAGTTACAATTGCTTTACATAAATTTAGCTCCAAACTTGGTATAACAAGTGAAAACAAATCAATACGGAGAATTAATAGGAAAAAATTCTAAAAATACACTAACTTTAAATATGTGGGTACCCATGGTGTGGGGATGATGATCTCCACCTCCATCCTGTTTAACAAGCAAATATTTAAAATATCTATCATCATTACCTGTAAGGTAAAATCTTCCTCCCATATCTATTCTATCATAGGTATTACCTCACATAGGCAAGTAAAATTGACATCTCTAAAATTGATTAATCATTCTCTCAAAGTTCATAAATCTCTTATTGTTCTCACTCCCTCCCTTCTTAGTTCTTCTTCTCTTTTGGCTTCAGGTTCTGATACCTTACAATCCCCAAACAATGCAGGACTTAACCATAAGTGTTCCACGTATTCTTAGAGAATTAATTATCAAAACTAATGAGCTAGCTGAAACTGTTTCTAAATATAAAGTGCCAAAAAACACTTTTAAAATTGGTTGAAAACTATAAAATTAAAGAAAAATTGTATCCCATTCAAGAAAGAGAGATATTTTTTTATGAATTGTGATTCATCACAGGATAAAACTTATTATTAACTATTTACAAAAATCCTAGTGGTCAAGGTTGATAAAATACATCAAGTATAGAGCTTGGAGTCATGTGATCTTTGGAGATACTTTATATAAGAAGCTAAATGATGAAAATCTTTCTATTTGTTTAGATGAACCAGAAGTGACAAAATTAAAATCTGAAATTAAAAATTATTGATTCAAATCACAAAATTTATAATAAACAAGTGTATAATTATATCACACTGAAAATGTTACGAATTTTATAAACTTGAGGATGTGATCTTGTTACTTTGTTAGTGTCTTTTTAAACCTTGTGGTAAGGTAACATTAATTATAAATTTCTCATTATTTAATTGCGAACGAAATTCAGAATCGCCAATAAACATTGAACGCGATATAATATTTTGTTTATGGTATTTCAGGAAGTGGAGTTACTCTTTACTATAACTGCGTGCATGTAAATGTAATGCAACGTAATATTACGAGCTTTAGATGATGTTTTGTTCTGACCATGGCTTGCTCACATGATACGTGCCGTGTACGTTTTCTCAGTAATCGTCATTATTATAGAAATAAAAGGACAAGGGAAAGCTTCCAGTTGGAGAACTCACCATGAGGTCAAAATGCATGAAGCTGAACATCCAATCTTCATATTCATATTGTCACTGAGTGTGGGGATTGTGGACTAGTAGATCCTGGTTGGATTAGACATTGCTCAAGCAAAGTTGTAACAACTCGGCAACGACGTCGGAATGAAGGGGCAAGTTGTCTTTTAACCTATTAGGATTATCTCAACTTCATAAGGATTTTATCTCCATATTCATGTCCCAATAAGGGGAAATTTCTAACTGTAATTCCATAAATATGAGGCTATATCAAATCTAATATAAGTTATTCATGTCCACTATTTTTTTTTTTTTTTGGTGCTTGACAGTATTTTTTTTTTGGTGCTTATTCATGTCCACCTTTGAGAATGCAGTATCATTCCCCATTTTTCTTTCTTATTTGAGTGTTTTTGTAGGCACTCACTTAGGTCATTGTTTGCTTTCAAATTAAAGTTTGATTTGGTATTGTTGTAACTTTTTAAAAGCTGTTGAACTCTTTTGACTCCGTAAAAACTACTCTAAAAAATTATAATAGTATTGTTTGATAAAATAATATACAATTTGCTCTCAATAAGTAGAAGTTACAAAGTAATATTTGGTAAAATTATTTCTAATATCTGAAATAACTATAATAATTATAAACACTAAAAAAATAATTTTTATTTTTAATATTATTGAATAAAATAAAATTATATTAATTTTTTAAATTTTGGAAAACAAATATCAACTTTAAAAAATATCTCATAAAAGCTTTTGAGAATACCCTAACTCTTAAAAGGCAACAGTAAAAATATCCCAATTTTTTAATTTATTAAATAAAAAAATTAACTTATGTTTTTTATAAGATGAATTATCTCTTTAAAGAACAATATTAAATTAAGCTTAAGACTCGACTGACAACAGCTCTAAAGAATCGGCCAGGTACACACGCGCACAGGGAATGCCAACTTTCATCTATTTTAGTTTGGTTACAAGTACAACCTTCACTCTTTTAATCGAACTACAATATCCTTTTTATTTTTTCAATCAACTTAAATGATGATGTCCATTTTAGTAAATACATCATTAATTGGAGCTCAAAACTAAAAATGTCTCTGCTAATAACCAATAACATCATAAATGTCATTTGTAACATTTTTTTTAAACTAAAATTACTATAATTTAATTTTCTTGTTCTTCTATTACTACTACTACTAATAATAATAATAATAATCTAAAAAATTGGGCTTCCTATTATTTTAAAAAATAAAACAATACTATATTTCTTAGTATTGTTTTGTCAAAAAATTAACAATATAAATATTTACTCATAAAAGACGTAATAGAGAGCCATTGATGTTTTATTTTTATATATAATAATTTATTAATCTCTCTCTTTAAAAAATAATAATAAAAATTTAATTTTAGAACATTAATTTTTATATTTTAAATATAATATTATTAATTTCTATTTAAAAATAATAATATATTAATTTCGTATTATAAAATTGGCATTTAAAAACGTTGATTTATGAAATTAGCAATTGTTAAAAGAGAGAAATATTTATTTATTTAATCAATAGTTTATTTAATTATTCAAATAGATATTGTCACTTAAGTTAATTAAGAAAAGATAAGAGATATTTTAATCTAAATCAAAGAGTAAATGTTGCTAATCTCTACGCACACAATATTTATAAGGGAGATTTTATTTTGCATTTTATAGCAACTTCAATTATATATAAGATCAATTAGCAATGTAAAGAGATAAGTGTATATTTTTTAAGACAAACATTATTTGTATATTCTTGTTAAACATTTTTAAGGACATCATGTAGGTGGAAATAATAGATGGACTTTTTTTAAAAAAAGATAAATATTTTTTTGTACCATATAAATAAAAGTGTCTCTGATATATAAATGTGCTAGTAACAATCCTCATTATTTAACCAACAGGCCAAAAGGCTCGAAAGAAAATACAATAACTGCAAGACTAACAAATTAAGCAAGTTTTGAAGGGGAAGCATGCATGCATGAGGACAGTATTAGCCTAGAGACCTGTTTAAAAAAGAATTTAATTTAAATACATTAACAGTGTAAAATAGTTTTATATTGTCAATCAGTAGAAATAGTGAAAAATACCAACTCATATAAATAATCACTCATTATAATGAGGGACCTACCATAATTTATCACTTTTCCATATTTCTATTGATTAACAGTGTAAAACTATTTTATGCTATCAATGTGTACCAATTAAACTCTTAAAAAAAAAATTCGGATAAATACTTAGGCTATGATTCGTTAACAATTAACACTCGTATTTGTCTCTCCTTAAATATGATAGATATTCATACCAAAAAAATATATATTATAAATTTGATATTTTTCCCAGTGATAAGAGAGTCGTTTTTATACGACAAGTTAGGTGGGTGAATGCCTCGAAATTCCTTCACTTTACTGGCTACTGCGTATATTTATTATAATTATAATAAGAGATTGTTTGGGTGTATTTTTTTTCTAATTTCTTACATTTTAAAAATATTTAAATGACTTTTTTTAAAAAAATTAATTTATATGTATTAGTAGTGTAAAAAAAATTTAAACAAATATCCTATAACATCCCCTTTGTCATAAAATATTTTTTGTAGCATAATTATGCAACAACTGTTGATTGATCAAATAGTTAAATTATATATATTAATCTTCTCAAGTTAGATTATGAATTATCAATGATAACTTCAAAATATATTGCCCTATTTAAAATAAGATTTATAAAAGTAATAAATAATAATAGCTGAACTTTTTTAGAACTAATAATAATAACAACAATATAATTATAATAACATGGTAATTAAAAAAAGAGAGAGTGAGAGACTCACGTCTATAAGTTGCATTAAGTCTTTGGATGGAAATTTGAAAAATAAAAACAAGGAACTAGTCAATTGAAGACTTGGCATTAGTCTTTGGAGAAAAAGATGCATAGTGATAAATTAGAAACGAAGAAGAAGTGTTGAATTCGCCACCAAATGTACGTGAATGACGGAGGTTATCAATTCAAATATAAATTTTACTGACGGTATGAAGGAAGCTGAAGCTGTTTGTGCACTTAATGCGTACAACTTGAATGAAAAAATAATGATGATAGTAATAAAAGTCAGGTAAAATCATGAAAGGAGTGATGTAAATAAACAGTGCCAAGTTGAAGTAAAAATTTGAAAAGGCATAGATGATAGTTTCTTAGTTTGTGAAAGAATTAAAAAGAAGAAGTGTGCTGCGTGTCGTGAGGGAGTGGCGTATAAAAGGAAAAGGACGTAGAAGAAACAAGCTCAATTTTTATTTATTATCTACATAGGTTGTTGAAATAGATAATAAAAATATTTATGAAGTAAAATTATAATTATATTTACTTATTATAAGTTATATTATTTTATATTATTGCTCATTATTATCTACTATTATAGTTTATTTTATGTTCAAAATTATTTATTAAAATTGTTCAATATCATTCTTGTTGTAATTTATTCTATTTATCATTTCAAATTATTTTATTTTATATTCCTTTATATTATTACTCCTTATCATTTATCATTTCAATATATTTAATTTATCATTCTAAGTCATTTTATTTAATGTTAATTTATATTATCTCTTATTATTATTTCAGTTTTATTTTATTTATCATTTTAAGTTAATTCATTTAATATTTCTTTATATTATTACTTATTATTATTATTATTATTATTATTTTTATACAAACACATTCTTTTGAGTTGTCAATTTTTATAGTAATTTTTCTAGAGGACCAATATTAATAATAAAATATTATATCTAACCACAAGTAAAATTTATTATACATGAACTTGAGTTATCAAATACTTTTACTTGGAATTTTATACCATAATTTATGGACAATATGATGATTCTTGATTTATAAATATTATTATGACCTTCGAAAGGATAGAACTATTATGCGCTAAATTCGCCATGATGACAAAGATAATCTCTGGACTATGATGAAAAAGTATAAAAGAAATTAAATAAAAATAATCTTAAATTCAACCAGTTTAAAAATTAACATTCAAATTTGACAATTCTATATTTTAGAAATTTTTACTGAGATATTATGTTATATTATTTTGACTCTTTTGCATTTTATTTATTTTAAGTTTGAGTTAATTTATCTCTTCTGTATTTTATTAGTTTATTTTATTATTTAATTTATTATGTGATCAATTTATGATATCCAAGTTATTGTTTATTTTATGTTATTTAAGCCTTTTATTTAAGTCATGGCTTAAGTTTATGCATGTATATATTTATTGTGAATCTATGGCAACTAAATAATGTAAAAAGAAGACATTTAAAATTTATCGTAAATTGCCAAGAAGGCAGTGGGATAAGATGTAAGATCCTTTTATGTTATCTGTCTTGATTAGTTTGGCAAAAAAGTCTTGTTTTGTTGTCATAATATTAAGAATAACATCATAAAATGAGAATACCTTAAAGAAAGACCTTCGAATATATGTATGACAAACAGACAAAAAAAAATAAAAATTAAAGTAAAGAGATTATAATTTTATTAATACCTATTGCATTTTAAGTTGCACAACATATTTTCCTCAGCATTTATTACTCATAATATCACGAAGTATTATAATTTACTTATCAGTAATTGATGTAATTATGATACAATAGTTGTGAAAATTTTTATGCTAAGACACAACTAGAATCATCATAGTTTAAATGCTTTAAAATTATTCATTATCTATTGAGAATTTTCAATTTTCACTCTATTTCTGGTAGTTTTAGATTATTCAAGTAATGTCTTAGAAGAAGGCAAACTTCTCCAATTATGAGAAACATATAGGAGTTGTACTTAAATAAATTATAATTTTTTAATTTAGCCTAATATTATTTAGCTTATAGCAAGTAGAACCTTACCAGTACTTATGAACTAAGTGTTATATCTATATATATTAATTTCAAATTTTGAACTTTTTATGTAAAATTGTGCCATTAATTTTATTATGAATGAGTGCAACACATCCAATCGTATATTGTCATATTAACAAAAGTACTTGATTCAATCATTTACTATCTTAAAAATTTTATAAATATAAGAATTTAGTTGAATGATAATATAAAACACTTTTATACTGTTTAAATTTAAAAAAAAAAGTTAAAGCACTAAAAATATAAATTGTGTTTTCTTAGAATTTATATTTTTGAGTTTCTATTTTTCTTAAAAGTTTAAAATTTTTTGGCAACAATATTTTATTAAATATTATATCGAAACATCGACTGAATTTTATTTTGAAAACTTTTAAAAAATTTATATAATTTTTCAATAAAAATTATTCAAAAATAACCCTAAATCAGGAGACTGACAACTGTTTGAGTAACTCTCACATGCCATTTAAGATTTTATTATAATACCTACGTACAGATTGGCTTTCTAATTCATTATTTTTGACTGAATTGCTAAGTTGATTTATTATTTGATGATCATATGATTAAGAAGTATTTCACTGTAATTTTTCCTCATATATTAATTGTTTTATGATAATTTTGTTTAATCCAACACTCGTGAAAAGCAGGGCAAATATTTTATTATATGTCGACACTGCTACTGTTGACCTCATGGGAATCGAGTTGAGAAATACTATTAAAAATTTTTTTTAACACAAACTTGAAGCACGACGCAACATGACTAAAATTGACTAAACAAATATATACGACCCTGCGGCATGGAACCTATTTAATATTGTTAGGTTTTATTAATTCTTGTGTTAAGAGTATATGTTAAAGAATAAAAAAACACAAACTAAAAAATAATAAAAAATATTTAGTATGATTTTGAATTATTTTATAAATATTAAATATTTTTAAACATTTTAAATATTTAATATTTAATATATTTATTATATAAGTTCACGTGTCTAAAATTCTATATTTATATATAGTTTTACAAATCATGTGACAAATATATGTAAAAGTCTTTATATATAATTGAATTTTTATTTGATTGATTCTTTTATTTATTAAAATTTGATTGGATGACAATATTATAATTGTCTAAAATTTATATTAATATATTATGACTAAATAGACTGAAAAATTATATTTATTAAATTTTGGACCTTATATTTAAACATTATTATATTTGAATTATGTGTGAGGTAAATATAATATGTGGAGCTCATCGTTTTAGATCTATGATAAGTTGAACTAAAACAATTACTTATAAAAGATAAAGTTTTCTCTTTTCCCAATTTGTAAGTATATGTTATTTTTAAATACATAAATAATGATGATAAACACATTGGTAAGGATGATGAAAAAGACAAAAAATAATGATTATCATTATCGCGAGTTATATCTCATAATTATATTTATTCCCTCGTCAAATAACAATAAGAGAGAAAGAAAAGGAAGATTATGTTCAAATAATTATGCACACATATTTTTTGTAATTATTAGAGTTGAATAATCATTTTTTTTTTGACGTGTGGATCATCATTATATCATATCAAGATGTTTTTAATGGGTACATATTTTTTCATATTAATGTTCTGTTATCATATATCATAATTTAAAATGTTATCATATAGTATACATTTGTCCTAACTATAAATATGTTTTGCAATTTTAATAATTTGCGTGTGGGGTGTTAGTATTCAATGTTTGATTAACCGATTTATAAAGTCCTTATATTTCAATGTTTTGTAACATAAATTTGTAATCTAACAATTATTACTTTGAGAAAGTTAGTGTGTGTTTGAACTAAAGTTTGTAAATAGGGATTTGCACGAACTTGATTTTGTAAAATTGATTTTGATCAAAAGTGTGTTAGTGTCAACATGATTTATGTTTGGAAACTTGTATATCAAAAATGATTATGACAAAATGAATATTATTTGGATGATGTTAATCAAAATCATTTTTATATGTGTAATTACTAAAAAGGATATAAATATTATATTATATTTTTAGTATTATCATTTTATTTTATTTTTATTTTTAAATATTCAAATAATTATATCAATATTATTATAAATAAAATTATACAAATACTATTTTGAAAATTATAAATAAAATAATATAAATTTTTTTAATATGTTATATAACTGATATGACTTTATAATATCAAATATCAAATATTAATAAACACACACTAAAACTTAAGCGTGTGGACACTGGAATTACCCATGTAAAACAAGAATAAAGTTGGAAATATGTATCTCAATAAATTTGAACGTGAAACTAATTAATGCAGAAGCAACAATGACTTACTTCAAGTTCAACATGTGTTTGAAGCCAAAATCGATTTTAACATAAAACACCCAAACATCATCGCACAACTTTCAACACATTTTTATTCCCTCAAACTTGATTTTGAAGACCTCAAATGCTTCCCTAAACACACTCTTAGTCATAATTTGTGAGTGACTAAGTGTGCATGTGTTTCTTTGTTTTTGTTTTTGATTTTTTTGTTTTGTTACCATTTCACGTATACATGGCTAAGTGAACAAAACTAGTTGGCCCACGAATCCTAACCCAACTTATAAGCACGTGCATTGAGTTTACCAATTTACTTATTAAAATCAAGAGAGATTGTTATTAACAATTTTGTATCATATATTGGTAAATATAAAATCATGGGCATGTTCTATAATACACTTCACAAAGTAAGCTGTGCATGATGCACTTGCTGGTGTAGGGTGCACCGACTTTTTAACTGCATTCAAAAGCTTAAGTAAATGAATTGGCGAATGTGGCTAAATAAATTAGAGAATACGGCTAAATAAACATGAGAATGTTGCTAAATGACCTCCTCCTCATCTCTTTTCTTGTCTTGCCACAAACATGGTCGTTGATATGTGATTCGACGACAATGACTAGCCACTCGTCGATGTACTCCTGGCAATGCTGGCCATGGTGGAGGAGTGCTCCAGTGCTCTTTGGCCATCATTTTTGGGGCTGCAACACTTGGACAGAGGTGGAGGAGTAGTGGTGCTCTCCAATTCTATCAAGTTTACACATTAACGAAATGGGAGAGAGGAAGAGGTTAAGGGGGAGTTTGAGAGAATTTTAAGCTATTTGACATGTACGAGAAACATAAATACACCATTACATCTAACCTTAGATTATAAGATATGTGGTGCACCTTATCAAATATGATGCACTGTAGTCTTCATCACCAAATACACCCTAAGTGATATAGATTTTTGGAGTAACTAAAAAAAGCCGTCATTAATCATATCATATTGTTATTAAAGTGCACATTTAGAATAAAGGAACTCGAAATTGCATTTATTAACATCCTCCAAAGACAATTCCAAGGCTATCCCAGCAACAATTGCATGGCCTCATCTCCATATTTTCCCTCAAATTTTGCTTAGTCTTCATCTCCATGTTCCTCCCCAAGTTTGAGCCACAATGTAGATTGTTGTAACTAAGGCTATTATACTATAACTTCAAATTCATTGGCCATGGTTGCTCAGGAATTTTAGGTTGAATACTTGTTTCTAAATTCAAAGTATCCTCTATTTGCAATGCTAAGCTAACTGATATGTGTTTAGATTAACTTATTTTAGACTCAAAACAATTTATAATAAAAAAGTTCTTAAAATTGCTTTTGAAAAGAGAAAAGTAATTATATCGCAAAAAAGAATTTCCCAAGCATGCCTTTAACCATTTGCTTAACTTCAAGGATTGGCACATGGAGAAATTTTCAAAGTCATCATATCTGCAACTTCTTTTCGAGAATCCTAGCTCCATTGCCTACACATGGAAGATTGAGATAAATCCATGGCCATGTGATGTCACGAGTAATGAAGGCAATGAGGGAGATGATTTGGGACAAAATGGGAATAGGTAGGACAATTTATCTCTTAACTACTAAAATCTAAATCGAATTGATTAAGAGCGTGCTTGTTTCCATGCTAAGGAGATTCATAATGTGGTTTGAGCATCTAAACTCAATTTTAGAAATTTATTTTGATGTTTGACAAATTTTACGTAATTTCTTTTTCACCATGAATTTTACTTAAACTTTGATTTGAGAAGAGGCAACTATTTTTTCCTTTAGAAAATATTTTTGATATGAATATGAATCCATATCGTAGCTTTCCCATGTTTTCAGTGAGGCGAGTGCTGCTATGCACTAGATTAAATATGATACATAGTACACCTTGTAATCAAGTGGTCTGGATTGATGGTGTAACTCCACACCAACTCACATGTTATACACCCTAGTAGTTTTCAATTCACACACACTCTCTCTTCCCCTTCCACCTACCTCACCTTTCGTGTTGCTACTGCCGATCTCACGCATTCTCCTTTGTAGATGCGTTGGGGCTCTCCTACTTCACATCACTATTATGTTGGACCTCGATTACTTGCAACATGGACTCTGTTAGCTCATTTCTTTGTCGCTAACACCACTAGTTTCTCAGGTTTGGTTGGTGGTGGTTTTTGATGACAACGAGGAGTGTTTCATTATTTCCTCCGAAGATGGCTACAGCTAGCAAAGTGACCGTTGTGGTAGTCACAGCCTTAGTGTTGACATCAATCAGTCTAAGAATTGTAGCAGCTTCTGCGGTCATTGTTTGGATGCCAAGGGAGCTTCTAACTTCGACAATTTGTCATTGCGCCCTATCGCCCCTGGCGCTGGTGGAAACTTCAATTTTTCGGTGCAAGTTGTGCTTTTGGTCATCAGTGGAAAGGAGTAATGGTTTAGGATCACAAGCTAGACAAAAAAAGACCTCAATGTTTTTTTAGGCAATGAATGAAGTGGTATTTTAGAAAAATCCTTGCAGGCATATGACCTTGTAAGTATTGTGTTTTGGAACCATCTTGAGGCCATGTCTAGACCGCCTTTAGAAGTATATATGGTGCCCCCATGGGATACTAAACTATGATAGGGGGCCTTCATGGGGCACCCAGTAAGCAAGAAACACCCTCATGGGTGCCTAGGAGGAGGAAAGGAGCCCTCATGAGGTGTCTAGCTATCAAGGAGCGCCCTTATGAGGACTTAGGAGGAAGGAGTGGCGCCCTCCAAGGGGGCTTCTGTGAGAAGGAAAGGAGCCCTCCAAGGAGGCTCCTGCGAGAAGGTGGAGCACCTTCCATAGAGGCTCTTGCAAGAAAGAGAAGAGTTCTCTAAAGGTCCCCCGAGGGAGGATGAGGCGCCCTTTACAAGATATCAGAGACGAGAGTTTCCAGAGGCGCTAGAGAGGCTTGAGGTGATAGGAAAGCCAAAGGGGCCAGAAGAGTTAGAGGCGTCAAGAGAGTTAGAGGAGTTCAAAGGGCGAGAGGCACCAGGGGAGCTAAAGGAGTTAGAGATGCTAGAAAAGCCAAGGAAGCCTAAGGGGCTAGAGACATCAGAGAAGCTAAAAAGGTCAGAGGGGCCAAATGAGCCAGGGGAGCCCGAAGGGCCAGAGACACTAGAGTAGCCAAAGCAGCTAGATAAGCCAGGGGGCCAGAGGGCCTAGAGGTACCAGAGAAGCTAGCAAAGTGGACTAGGCTCAACTTTAAAGGCCCATGGACCAATAACTAAATAGCATTCAAAATGCAAACACCTTAGCCTTAACTAGCTAAAATAGGAAAAGATAACTATATCCCTTAGTATTGTTTATAAATAGGAGGTGATACTACTTAGGTCACAAGTGGTAAATTGACTCTTGATTTTAGAGAGAAACTATAGAGAAATTAGAAAGAGAAAATACTATTGTAATAAAAAAAGAGCATTATTCAATAAAAAGAGGAATTTTAAATATCATTCTTGTCACTTTTTTATTATTGTATTGTTTGATCTTGGTTGATTTGTTTTCCTTGTCTCCTTGGTATTTATAAGACCTGACCTCTTCAGCACATTGCAATTGTTAGAGAATATGAGTAACTAAATGTTTCATTTACTAGTGGAATTTTCTTGTATAAGCTATGACCATAGAATATATGATCTTTTTTATTCTATATTTGTTTAATTTTCTTCATGTATGCCACCATCAAGGGGGTGGTCCTCTGCATTGGTGATGATGGGCGGCTAAGCGGTAGCAATGGTTGTGTTGGGTGGCTTAGAGGCAATGGTGGTGTATGGTGGTGTGTGGGCTAGTGATGGGAACAATGGAGGAAAGAAGAAGGAGCAATGGTGGTAAGGGAAAAATGGAGACAAAAAAATTAAAGTGTATCACATATTTTTAGCTACACCCATATACCCTTAGATCTTACCCTTAGATTAACAAAATGCTTCACACTCCCAAACTTTGAAGATGCATAGCAGAAAACACCTTTCGGTGAAGGGATTTTCATTTTTTTAGTATAGAAATGTCTAATTGCAATAAAATCTTATGACACCATGTAATATTTGTCAATTTTTGTAATAAATTATTTTGTGCTGTTTAGCACTCCTCTTCTAGTTTTCACTTGATTAAAACTCTGTTGGAATAATTTTAATGTTTTTAACCTTTTATCTAATTTTAGTAACTCTTGGTATCTTTTTTGGTTGAATTTGTCTAATTATCATTGTGAATAATATTATATAATTTATTATTTAATATATAAAAAAGTTTTATTAAATTAAAAATAATAATGAAAAAATACGCATATTTTATATTTAAATACTAATTTATGAGATTAATTTTTATAAAATATTTATATAAATGAATTTTACACTGATATCCAATCATATACTGTCACATAAATAAAAGTGGTTGACTCTCACATCCACTATCTCAGAAGAAAACTATTTTTACTTATATAATATATGATTGGATGTTAAAATAAATTTTTTTATATTAATAGTAGATAAAAATTAATCTCACATATATATATATATATATAATGCTCGAGTATTTACAACCTAATCTACTAGAGCTAGGGGTGCTCGCGGTTTGATTTGATTCAATTTTCGGGAAAAACTCCAACCAAACCAAATAAATCAATTCTTACATACTCTCATCCACTCAATTTTGATCACGCTGGCTAACCAAACCAAATCAAATCGAGATTTATTGGTTCGATTTGGTTTGGTTTTTATTTTTGAAAGAACACATCCAGAACTTAAAATAAAACCTCTTTTATGTAGCCAATGGATTTAATAACTCATATTATGCAATCAAATCTACATATTTCCAACATATTAATCATCATTAAACTAAAAAATAGCTCCTAAAACAAATAAAATATATTCATAAAATCAAACAAATTAGTTCTTAAATTCAAGTATCATGAGAAACAACCTGCTGCATTTCAAATAAAACGAAATACAAACTGAGAAGGTTATATATGTATGTTTAAACAATTTTATTATTATGCCATGCCAAATATGAGAAGGTTAAATATCCAAATATCTCAAGTATCAAGTGACATACCACATGTCCCCTAAAATACTTGAAAATCCAAGTACTTTAAAATCATTTGAATCTTAAACCATCAACAAAATAAGAAAGGCATTCATAGAAAAATACAAGATTGAAACAGAGAGGAACCAAGTGCTGCAAGCTCAAAAAAATTGAAGAACTCAGTTTTTGCTTACAGCCTCGGATTGAAAAAAAGTTAAAGCTCGAGGAAGCATGAAGATGAAGTTCTCATCATCGATGAAGTGATGACGAGTTGCAATGGCGTGACCAAAGAAGAAGCATGAGAATGAGACTTGACAGGGAAAGAAATGCGATGGATGCAGTGTTGGAGCGCGAGCACTGCGATGTTAGGTTTTGTCGCAGTGGCGCGAGAGATGATAATGAGAGTGTCTCTAGGGTTAGGATTGGGTTACTAGGTTTGGGCCTTCGGCTTTTTGTATATATTATGAAGTATAAAAGTATCACAGGTAGCATATTATATACACTTTAGATTGGTTTGGTTTTGAATTCGCCAACCGAAAATGAAACCAAATTAGTCCATTTTTTATTCAGTCTATTTTTTTTTATATTTTTTCAACCAATTTTCATTCAGCTTTCAGTTATTTGTGTCAATTTTATATTTGCATTAATTTAGTTTTGAACATTCCTAACCCAACCCAACTTAATAATAATTTTTTGGTTTGAGTCGGGTTAGTTTGGATACTTTCCAAACACCTATCTCTTAATCAAGCTGGGCATCGACTATACCAACAATACCAGAAACTCAGCCCAACCACCTAATACACCATTTATCTTTTCGTTTTTTTTTTTTTTTCTCACAAAACCCAAAGGCCGAAAGCCATCCAAATCCATGACCTGAAAAATACTTATATGATTTGAAATAATTATACAATTATATTTTTTAACCAATTATATAAATATATTTTATATAAAATTTAGTCGAAAACATAACCATATACGACTCCGTGACCATACAAACATTTCTCTCCACGGCCCACCCATCGGAAAAAAAGCCGCGAATCACATTCACTCTCCCCTCGCCAATTTCTCTTCTTCCGTTGAGCCTCTCTGCCTCCCCGTTTCAACGCCATAGCCACCGCCCACTACCACTGCGTGCGCCCGATCGCCACCACCGATCGCAACCTTCATCTATTTCTACCTTCTCCAGTCCTTCTTCTTCATCTATTAGGTTCTTCACTCCTTCCTCCATCTTCCTTCTTGCGCCAAGAGGGAGGCCGCCGCCCCGCCGAAAGGCTGCGGAATCCGCCTAGTCGGTGCTTCGCTCGAGCTCGTTTGCCATTCCAGGTTTGCGTCCCCCCTCTTAAAAAACAAATTTTTGTGTTCGAGTTGGTTGTGCTGGAATTTACAATTGAAAATTCAGGAAAAATCTTGATTTTCTTTTTTTGCAATTAATGATGTGCATTGCGGATTGAGATTTGAAGTAATTTAGTTAGTGATAATTGTATGTGGTTACTTACATGATGCTGGGATATAGCTTCGATTATTTTTCAGCTTCTTAAATTCTTTATCTGTTGATTCTACTGACCTAGTTGAGTCCGGGATCTTTAGGTACAATCTAAGTCTAGCTATGTTGGTTTAGAATTTCAAATTTAGAACAAAGTTATGATTTTTTTTAATTATTTTTAATAGTTAATGTGTACATATTGGATTGAGCTATGTTAATTATCTACTGGAATTTAGAATATGAAATGAAGGAAAAAAAGTTTTGATTTTTTTTTCTTTATTTACAATCAATGGGTAGGGTACATTGTGGGTTGCGCTGCGGTAGAACCTCGCCATCCTTTTTTTTTTATCCTTTCCATATCATAATGATAGACTGATGTTTAATAGAAGGTGGTGGTGCCTTTGTCAAGTCAAATGCATGTAGCTGATATAATTGTGCTTACTCATGATTTTCTTGGCTTAGCATTTCTATTTGGGAATATAATTTTGAAGCTATATTTATTCTATGACTAACACCTTTTGTCTTGGGCTATTTGTCTTGTTCATTGAGCATATTACCTGACTCTTATTGGCAATAAGATTTTTCTCCATTAAATTAGAATTTGATGAGTTAAGATACAATGTATAACAAGATACATGAGAAGAAGGCAAAGTGTTTAGGTTAGGTCCAGATTTTGAATGCGGAAAAGTTTTGGTTAACTAAATACTTTCTTTAAGTTGGGAATGATTGGTGGTCATGAACCAGTAATTCTCTGGTTTAATTTACTACCTTGTTTCTTATATGAATTTGGGCTGTTTGAGTTGATTTGGCTAGCCTATATGCATCAAGTCACATGTTGGACCTCATTTTCATACGTGTTTTGAGCAAAACTCATTATCATTCATCAACATGACAAGATAATTACTTAATTTGGTTCACATTTGCATCGGTATGTTTCAGTAAACCTCATTATCTTGATGGCTTTGTGTTATAATTATTTTACTATCCACTTTTTATGATTTTATTATAATTATTATTATAATCTGCTTGTGGAAGCTCCATTACTTTGCTTACAAGCTCCTGATAGAGGATCCAATCAATAATCAAAGGTGTTGAATTACACAGTGTTTCAGTGTTTTGACAATGCAGTGTTAGGATTGTAATTTCTAATTTGTAAATATGGATTTTCTTTGATGATAATATAGAGTTTCTTGTTCATATGCTAAAGCCACTTTTTTGCCCTTTTTTTCCTGGATAACTTGCTAAAGCAACTTTTTATGCTGTACAGAAGTAACTAATAGTTGCCATATATTTTTCAGGAATCAGAAGTAGAAGAACTTGTTTCTCCCTTTGGCGTTGAGGCTCTGTTTGTCAAGGTGAAAAATACTTTCTTTTTCGGTTGTAACCTTTAGCATTTGGTTCAGACTCAATGTTCTATCTCAGTAGAATTGAGCACACATTGCCCTTGCCTCCTCCTTCTCTTACCCTTCCCATTCGAGAAGCTATGCATAAGGAGCTTGAGAAGCTTTTCTTGGATAAGGTTTTCTGTTGCTACCATTTTCAATTTCCTTTTTGACCCTTATTTGTGTCCATTATTTGATAATTCACTAGGCTTGATTTTTGGTTTCTGCAATCATGTCAGGTTATTGCAAACTTGGGCCTTTGCATATCTGTCTATGATATAAAATCCATTGAGGGTGGGTTTATTTACCCTGGTGATGGTGCTCCAACCTATACGGTATGAACTCATGGGTTGGTTTTAAACTTTTTGTCTTACCATTTTACTTAAAGTTCTACGTGATGGCAGTATGAAGTTGAATGCAGGCTTTTACGTTTAATGAATTATTTTTTCTGCTCTTAACTGAATAATTTTACTTTGTTTGTTTAAGACTCGATACTTAGATTTTGATATCTGGGCACAAAAATTTTGATATGGCATTTTGTTATACTGAATTATTTTGAGCATCTTTGAAGCCTTAAAAAATGTTGTGCTTTGTTAGCTGCCTTCTTTTACATATTTCTCATGTATAAACCAAGCTTTTTTGATGGCAGAAGTATGAACTGTGTATATGATTATCTGTGTCAATGCAATAACTGAGTTCTGATATTTCTGGCAGGTGGTGTTCAATTTGATTATGTTTCGTCCATTTGTGGGGGAGATTATTACTGCAAAACTTCTTTCATCTAATGCTGATGGCTTACGCTGTATGTCTTAGATTTTCAGCTGCTTCCTTGATTGTAATTTTCACTTGACATAATTAACTTAGTTCAATGCTTCTTTGTTTTTTATTTTTATTTTTTGGTCACAATGAGTTTGGTGTGAAGGGGAGTTGTTTAAGATCGTTTTTGTAGTACAAGATAGTTACTTGAAAGTTGTCTTAGGGATACTTTTGCTGACAAATATGATAAAGTTCAATATTAACTCATCTTCTTGGCACAATACATTAAGTTTTCTTTCATGCTGTTATTCGGTTAGGCATCTAGTCTTCATTGTGTATTTTCTGGTGAGAGGAAGCTTCAGTGTCTTGCTACTTCAGCAAAATAAAATTTGTGATTACTACTCTGCCTTGATGTCTTTGCTTGTCCTTTTTCTTCCATGCTTATTTTCCATGAGCAAAAATAAGAGTCGATGTAATTTAATTGAAGCTCAAATCATGTCAATGCAATGTAAGGCAAGAGTGAATGACCTTCCACATTGAATTGCCATCAGAGCTAATTTCTTTGTTTTCATTTCTATATTGTGACACTGACAGCAGCCAATTATTTGCATTATATAACAACCCATCCAATGTTTGCATCCTGTGAAAGATTAACTGATTGTCAGATGTTGCTATGTTTAAAGATAGTCCATGCTTAGTAATGCTGAATCTGTGGTTGGCAGTATCCCTTGGATTCTTTGATGACATTTATATTCCTCTACATCACCTACCCAACCCGAACCACTTTGTGGCTGAACCAACAAATAGGTGTTGTTACCTCTACCTAATTTTACTTTTAAGATGACCTTTGAGCTTTAATATAACAGCATATCTGCTTACTATCTTTTGTTTTTTTTAATACTATATTGCATCCTTTCATATACATTTTTACCACCATACTTATATACTGTTTTGATAATTACAGCACAAAAGGCATATGGTTTTGGGATTTCAATGACCAGTCATACCCTATTGATGATAGCGATGTGGTTAGCCTTCTTCGCCTTTCATGTTAACTGTATGCTTGGATAACAAAGAATATGCTAAATTTTGGTTACCAATGTGGCAGATCAAGTTCCGTGTTCAAAGTGTGAGTTACCCTTCGATTCCTGTTGAACAACCGAAAGAATCAAAGCCATTTGCCCCTATGGTGGTTACTGTAAGTATTTTTGTATTCACTATTCTTTGCCTCTACATTCTTCATTAGCTTGGTTCATATACATTTCTCTGAATACTTTAATATACATGAGATACATGGCTTCTGAATTGTGCACAATGAAAGTATTTGTGTTCTTTAGAGTAATGGTATACCCCCAAAAAAAAAAAAAAATGGAGAAAGGTGATGTGTAATTATTTTGAAATTGGATGCTAGAGGCTTTATACCCTTTTTTTTTAAAATGATACTTGTTCCCGTCTTTTAGCGAGGGCATTATGTTCGCTTGGAGTTATATGTGGCCTAGTGGAGGATCAAACCTTGTGACATCAATGTTATACCCGTGTCTTCAAGACTTATTTTCACCTTGTTTCCCTTATTATCCCTTTGTTTCTATCTCTTCCCTTCCCTTTTCCTTATTTTTGTGCCATATTCTTTGCAGTTGTCCTAATACTTTTTACTCTGCATTACATATCTCTTGATTATGGATCAGAATTGAATTAATTGCAACAAAAACAAAACGGATGCCCTTAAGATTCAACTAAAGAAACCAATTTTGAACTACTTGGCAATGGCATATTCACAAAGTCTGTGAAGAAGATAGGTTAACATCCTAGCAAAAATGCATTATCCAAATAAAATGGTGGTTGTTAGCATTGCACATTTTTGGAGGAGTGACTTATCATGGCATCTATTTTGTAGGGATCATTAGATCATGATGGTCTGGGCCCTGTTTCTTGGTGGTTTGTGACAGAAGAGGTTGAGGAGGAGGAGGAGTAAAGATGAGTTCAAACGATACTTTAGGCCTTTATCGAGCCTCAAATTTATTGCCAAGTTTTGTTCACTCTTCATGATTAGGCTAGAAGAAACACGTAGGTGGAAGGACATCAGAAATTGGTTGTTGCTCATGTCCCTGGAGATCTCACTAAGGATACTTCTAGCATGATTGCAACTCAACATCACTGAATATGCTCATCTGTTCAATTCCTTTGGTTTGTAAATTATTTAATGGAGTAGTTTTTTGCCATTTATTTTTCTCCTCAATAACTTTAACAGGAAGAGGAAAAAGTGTTTATACGTATCCTTAATACATGAATAAAAACTAGTTCTCTTTGGTGTCAATATATATATTGTCATATATTTATTAATTATTACTCATTGATTAATTTTATGGGCTTCAAAAAGTTGTTGTGTAACTTATTAAGTAAAGAAGGATGTGACTGTGTAAAGCCAACATTAAAATGAGAAATGCCAGTGTACTTTTTCTTAATGAGAAGGGTGTTGGTGCAAGTGTTAGCTTTAGGAGAGTCAATATAATTATCTTTTAACATGGTTTGCATTGTCAATATTTTCTACAGACTAGCAAGTTTCAAATCACCAGATGTCTGCGTTTAGGTTGAAGGAATGATTGAAAGCATTTATAATCTTTGGACAACAATGTTTCTAAAAAAAAAGTAGGACACATTCTTCTTGTAAATCTCATTTAAATTTTTTTTTTTGGTATTTCATTCTTTCCGAGGATTAAAATTTGATATTTTTATGAAAGAGGATTTTAAATATCATTAATATATTCTCATTTAATTTATAAAATAATATAAATTATCATCTATTATTTTATAAAAATCTTCACTCTCCCACAAATAGCATTGTCAATTGTGTCCCATGCAAAAAAAAAAAAAAAAAAAATTTGTCTATTGGGTGTGGTATGTCCGTATTAGCAACAAGTTTGATATAAATTAGCATACGAAAAATTCCAAATCTAGTTTGAATGAAATACTAAATTACTCATTAAAATAAGAATTCAATTTTAATATATCGCCAACATTTTTTACATAATTATTTAATTATATATTATTATATTATCAAAAATATTTAATTTTTATAATTATTATTTTAAGAAGCACACTTATGATAACCTATGAATGGATGATATTAATAGTGTAAAACTCTTTGTATGAACAATGTATCAAAACTATTTTTCTTGGTTGTTCAAAACTAATATTTTTTATTTTTTGGTCATTCAAAACTATTAAGGAAATGAATTTTATGCGCTGACAATGTAAAATTATTTTACGTTATCAATCAATAGAATTATATAAAAAAATGTTAAATTATAATAGATAGTTATAGAAATTAAACTTATAAGAGAATAGAAAAAAAAAAGAATTGATTTGGGTAATGCGTTGGGCCTACCCGAAAAGAAACCCAACACCAATAAACAACATTGTAGGGAAGCCCATCCACCAACGAAGCAACAGTGAAGGCATCATATTCATATGGGCCAATTCTCTCACTAGGGAGCTTGAAACCAACCAATTGAGATGGTAAAGTGCGTTGACCCAGCCCTCCCGGTCAAAAGCCTGCCAAAAACGGGGCAAGGTGAGATGGGCCGCTTTAGAGAAATAGCTTGAATGTGGTGGCTTGCCTTATTTATGGGCGGGTTGCCCGCCAAAAATGTTTAAAAAAATTGATAGCCACTAAGATCTATCATATTTCTAGCTGTAGCCACTTCTAATTCTCATCAAACAAGAGCCAACGATTTTTCCTAAAATCTATTGGCAAGTGCAAGATCATTACTTAGAAAAGCAACATACTCGCACACATAAACTAACAGAAAGACTAGCACATGAGATGCCCACTTCAACCACCGTCTTCCTATCGCTGTCGCTGTTGTAACCATTAGCGACCTTTTTGAAAGGGAGGCACTACAAGGTGGGCGATGGGAGCAGGGTACAAGCTCTCGCACAGATCTGCCGTTGCTGTGATGTTCATTGTTTGCACATGCCGTTTTGCTGCTACTGTTGGTCATTCGCTCATGTCGATCATTGGAAAGAGATGGGGAACGCCGTCGTTGCTTGCTATGAGAGTGTGAGAGAGATGAGAGAAAGAAAGAGAGCCGTTGGATGTGTTGTTTGGGGAACGAAAAGATGAAAAGAAAAGAACCCTACTGTTTGTAGTGGGCTACCGAGCTCGGTCCAACAAAAAAAATCCCATGTATAAGTTGAAATAAAATAGGCCGCTCTAGCCCACAGGCTCAACCCACCTTAGCTCACGAATTAGGCAGGTTGAATAATTCTGATGGCTAATTTATCAACCCAATTCGCTATGTTTGGCAGGTGAACCGGACGAGTTGAGCCCGTTTTCCTGTGTATGCCAACCATTTCCTCTTATTTTTTTAATTTTTCATTTGTGGAATAGCCCGAAAGTTAAATAAATAAATAAACAAAAATAGCGCAAGTGCTGAATTGTTGAACAGCTCTGAGCTGCTGCTGTCGTTGTTTATTCTTCCTCCTCCTCCGTTCTTCCCAACTCCAAGTAGTTAGTTACTCTTCTATTCAATAATTCCGATCCGATCTGTGTTATTCGCAGAAATGGAAGAATACCCAGAAGAGTTGCGTACTCCGCCAGTGACGCTGGCATCGATGGTGGGTTGCCCCGAGCTCCACCCTCTCATCTCAACTCACCTTCTCTCCCAGCAGCCTCCCATCAACACCCTCGCCCTTCCTCACTTGTCCAAAATCTATCTGTTTGAGAAGAAGAGGAAGGACCTTGATGCAGCCGTGCCGGCGCCGCCGCCCGCCGTGGTGGGCGGGATCTTGAAGCGGGACTGGCTGATGAAGCACAGGACGAAGGTGCCGTCCGTGGTGGGCGCGCTTTTCCCGGCTGAGCACGTGTTTGGGGACCCCGCTCAGTGGCTCAACGTCTGCTCCGATCTCGATTCCATCAAGTAAGTTCCGTTTTTTTTTTGGGGGGGGGGGGGGGAGTGTTCTACTAAGGGCGTGTTTGGATTACGGTGGAGGGAGGGAGGGGTGATTCTGCATTTTTAAGTGACTTTTCTTTTTTTGGAGAATTTTCCAGAATGAGAGGAATATAATGAGCATGCTTTGTATCTTGAGGAAGCAGCTCTTTTTGGAGGGAGTGAATAATTGTTGGGATGTTTGGAGTAGAACAAGGATTAAGGCATGTTTGGGAATGATTAGTTTTAAGAATATAATCGTTGTTTTTTTTTTCCCTTTCAAATGTGGTAAGTTTTTGATTATACGCTGTCTCGATCACTTGTAGTTATAAGCTGATATGAAGACTTCTGATTGTAAGATACTTTAAGGTCAAAATAAGCTAATCCAAATACATACTTAGCCTGACATTTTAAATGAGCCAAACTTGTCGGGATACCTTATGATCTCAATGAAATTAAAATTAGTATCCTTTATACATTTTTTAAATATGAATTGTGTAATTTTCTTAGCTGGGAGATCCTCCATCCAAACATGTCCTAAGACTTGAAGGTTTTGAGTTGGTTTTGCATGTGGGGTTTTGGTTTGCTTTTGTTTTTGTTCATGGATTTATTTATTTTTGTGAAATGGGTTTGTGTTTGTTGTTGGTTTGTTTGTGTGCAGGGCTGTGATTCGTGGGAGGAACATCAAGTTAGCTGTTGTAGTTGTCCAGACTAATGCACATGGTTAGCTCGCTAGTTGTTCTGTCTTGTTCACATTACTTCATGGTGCATTGCATTTGGAAACTATATGAGAAGATTGAATTTAGATTGGCGAGTTTTGCTATGATTTGGATTGGACTTGATATGCAAATAAGCACATTTGCTTTTGTCATTTGGTTTCTGTTTCTGTTCATTTGGTAGGCAGAGGCTAGGGGAAAGGACATTTTTGTTCTTTTAATGCCATTTACTAATGGAGGGTGTGGTAATATGTTTGAGGTGCTTGATTGCAGATGAGATCAGTGAGGATAGAATGATTGCCTTACGGAAGCGAGCAGAAGTAGATGCTAAATATGTAATTATGCTAAACCCAAATGACAATTCAGAACTCAAACAGTCTCTTGACAGGTATGCTCTATTTTTCAAAATCTTGTATCAAATTTTCTCTATAAACAACAGCATTATCATTATGCATTATTCTCCTTTTTCTGGGTGCAGGCTGGCAAATGCATTTTCTGAATTAGCCAATACATATTACAGAGAAGAAGGAAGAAGGGTTAAACAGCGGATAGAAAAGAAGAATGTTAGCTCGGTTGAGTTGATTGTTCGCTACTGCTTCAAAGTAGGAATTCATTTCTTTCTTGTTTATTTTTAGCGACTGCACTACTAATATGCCAATCAACTGAGGTTCTGTTGAGTCGATACTCTTTCTAATGTTTATCTAGTCTAAATTTCTGCATATGTGCATCAACTTACTTATAATTTGATCTAAAATCCTCATGCTTGTATTATACTTTTTCTTATGATATATGTATGTATGTGTTTGTAATCATTTTTTAGAAGTAGTAAAGAAAGGAATTATGTTGATCATGCTATTTTTACTTTCTTATGCCGTTTATTGTACTCATGAATTTGTGCAAGTTTGCATTCTTTATAGTTTTATCAAAATAGAAAGTGTGCATTATTTATCTAGATGCTATGAATTGCTAGGTTGCTGTATATGCAGAATTCCGAAGTGACTGGCCTGAAGCGTTGAAATTTTATGAGGAGGCCTATCATACACTGCGAGAGGTGCGTTTTGATGTTACTAATCTGCATGTTTTCTTTATCTAATTTTGTTTTCATCATTGAGACATCCCTAGAGCGCAAGTGCTATTACTGGTGTTATATCCCCTGCCCCCCTTGTCTTCTATTGATTGGTCGGTTCAACTAATGAAAGAAAACTTATCATCTGCCTGATATTTTATGCTTAGAAGTCAGAGCCTTGTAAGGAACTTTTCTCCTTATCCTCCAATAGCATCTGTAGCATCTGATTTCATACATTATGTTTACTAGAAGCAATTCTACTTGAATATGCCTTGTGTTGTCTCGCCTATTATTTCGATGATGATTAAAGTTGCATGTGTTCAACTTGAGTTTGGTTGTGTGGTTTTTACATCCATTTCCAGAAAACTAAATTTTTTCGCATGCATTTTTTCTGTTTATGTTTCATCATACAGATTGTTGGGGTGACAACAAGGTTACCAGCAGTACAACGCTTAGTTGAGATAAAATCTATTGCCGAACAGTTGCATTTCAAGATATCAACCTTATTACTGCATAGTGGGAAGGTCACAGAAGCAGTGATGTGGTTCCGCCAGCACAAGAATGCATATAGAAGGCTTGTTGGTGCACCAGAAGCAACATTTCTTCACTGGGAGTGGATGAGTAGGCAGTATTTGGTATTTGGCGAATTGTTGGAGACAAGTTCAAAAACCACTCAAGGCTTTTCCCCTGTTAATCTAGGCTCTTCATCCAAACCTCTGTCCGAGTGGGAATTTTATCCAGCCTATTATTATCAAGTGAGCATCCCTGTTTTACTAGCTAACTTGTGCTATACTGCTCACATGTTGAGAAAAGGAAATGACTGCACCGCATTTGTTATTGCTTTCATAACATAGCTGATACATATAGATATTTCAATTTTAGTTTGGAACTTTCTTTATAATAAAAGATCCACATGTAACATCCATGCATGATGGCAGTTTTGGAATACTGATACTAATTAATTCTAGTGATGGTTTGGTGATGGTTAGTTCTATAACAGTTTTCAAAATGGAAAGTGTGTGGCCTTTTATTTCAAAGGAATCTAGAAGTGGGCAATATATACCTTGATGACATCTTTTTACTGTTTTGTTTCATTGTCATTGCTTTATTAATAGAGTCCAGTTAAAGTTCAAATTAATACGTTGGTTAAGATTAATAAACTTATTGAATGAAAGGCAATTGTTATCTTCTTGACAATATTTTGCTAGAATGATAGTCCTTGTGTGGTTAATTAACAGTTTGGAATTCCTCTCTTCAAAAGTCAAGGGCTTGTTCATATCAGAATGGGGAAACTAAAAAGTAGAGGCATAGGCATATAGCTAATGTAACAAGTTTATGATTTTGTAGAGGAAATATACGCATCTAGTTTTCCTTTACCTAATATGTAAATATCCGTTTGATTAGATTATATGCTGTACTTCATATGCATTTAGGAACAACAAATACAACAATTCTTATCCCACTGGGAAGTGTTGATTACATGAATCAAATCGCGTCATTATGCTTTATCAAAATCCAAAATTTCAGAATATCCATTTAGATCAAGATAAAACTTAGGTAAAGTTCTTTAGGTGCTTGTGGTGTTGTTTTCCAATGAAAACATAACATGTGTACCTTTTGTACAAATAAGAGGACAAGGTGGTTAAATGTTATGTTGGAGAGCAGCACTACAATCTCCTAACAACCTGTACCTATGTTTTGTCCTTTGGATCAACGTATTTTATGATGGTTTCTCCTAGAGTCTTACTCTGTCTCTTTCAATAAACTTCACTGGGTAATCCTGATTCATCTCTGTGAAACAGTCAGCAGCTCACTACTTAAGCGAGAAGAGGTCAGCACTGGAACTTGCAATCTCAATGTCAGAAAATGAGATTGATAATGGTGCTGATTCTGTAGTTCCTTCAGCGTATGTTGGTCAGTTTGCTCGGTTATTTGAGGAAGGAGATAATGTTGATATGCTACCGTAAGTCTTAATTGAGCGGTAAATAAGTTCATGTTTTGATAGGTATCATCCTTTGAATATTCGTTTTTCATTTGGATTTGCAGTCTAACTGATGAAGAGTACACCCGCTATGCTGTTGTGGAAGGAAGAAGGTTCCGAGATTCACTTGAAATTATTGCTCTCCTTAAAAAAGCTTATGAGTCCTTTAGTAGTATTAAAATTCAGAGGATGAGCTCTTTTTGTGGTTTCCAGATGGGCAAAGAATATTTTGCTGAAGGTGATATTGGTAATGCAAAACAGATTTTTGATACTATTGCAGGCCTATACAGAAAAGAGGGGTGGGTAACTTTGTTATGGGATGTCTTGGGATTCTTGCGAGAGTGCTCGCGAAAAAGTGGTAGTGTTAAAGATTTTGTGGAGTATTCCCTTGAAATGGCTGCACTGCCAATATCATCTGATGCTGGTGTTCAGAGAGACACTGGTCCAGCTGGTCCTGCAAATCTAATCCAAAGAGAATTTGTACACAAAGAGGTTTTTGACCTTGTCAGTGAAGGTTCAGGGACGGTAACAAATGAACACCCTAGTAATCTCAAGATCAATGGAGATGAATCACTTCAGCTTGAGGTTGATCTTGTCAGTCCTCTTAGGTTGGTGATGCTTGCCTCGGTTGCTTTCCATGAACAGACAATCAAGCCTGGTGCATCAACCTTGATTACAGTATCACTTCTTTCCCGGTTACCCCTTACTGTTGAGATTGATCAATTAGAAATACAGTTCAACCAATCTAGTTGTAATTTCTTCATTGCAAATGCACAAAAACCTCAATCAGTAGAAGTTAGTGGTATTCAACAGCACCGAGTGGAGGCAGCGCCTTCTCTTTCAGTTGAACCAAACAAATGGCTGAGGTTGACCTATGACATCAAATCTGGTAATACATACTCCTGAAAAACTTCATTTTCCTAATTAGCTGTCAAGATCTTTCTTGATGCCCCTTGAAGTTTTTGCAATCAAGTAATCTGAGTATGGTACATTTCAAACATTCTATAGTATCTGACATTTCCTAGTATTCTTGTGATCCTTCATTTCTGTTGTTTATGCTTCTTGTTGCTATAATGTGACTGGTTAACCAACTTCCATTTAGTTGTATAAGTGACAATGGGATGACTGTTTATATATGAATCATGTTAATGCTGCGATATTTCTTCCAAAATTGGTATGGATCTATCGGACTCCTCCCTCAACAAGATTTGCCCATTATCTTGGTTCAAAAGTAGATTTATGTGTAACTTATTTAGTGTCCATCTTGATGCATACATGACTATCACAATCAGAATAATTGCTTTCACTCTAGCCATTTTTTGTTGATTGTGATTTGAGACTCTTTTGTGGTTTTGCAGATCAAAGTGGAAAACTTGAATGCTTGTCTGTTATTGCAAAAATTGGACCACACTTTGCTATCTGCTGCAGAGCTGAAAGCCCTGCTTCACTGGATAGTTTACCTCTTTGGACATTGGAGGATTGTATACAAACTGTTCCAATAAAAGACCCAACTCTGGTGTTCTCTAGTCAGAAGTCTACCCAAGTTGAAGAACCAGACCCGCAAGTAGATCTGCATCTTGGTGCCTCTGGCCCAGCATTAGTAGGAGAGATTTTCTTGGTACCTGTTACAGTGGTTTCCAAAGGCCATGATGTGTGCTTAGGTGAGTTGAAGATCAATCTCGTGGATGTGAGGGGAGGTGGGTTGTTTAGTCCGAGGGACAATGAACCATATGCCATGGATAGTCATCATGTTCAGCTGCTTGGTATTTCTGGACCAGAAGGGGAAGATGATTCTCAGTTAGATTCTGACAATATAAAGAAAATACAGCAATCATTTGGATTAATTTCTGTTCCCTTTCTTAAAAACGGAGACTCTTGGTTGTGCAAATTAGAAATCAAGTGGCACCGACCTAAACCTATCATGCTTTATGTATCTTTGGGTTATACTCCTAACAGTGATAAATCAAATCCACAGATCGTCCATGTCCACAAGAACTTGAAAATTGAAGGGCACAATGCTATTCTCCTTAACCATCATTATTTGATGCCATTCAGATGGGACCCATTGTTACTCTCAGGGAGCAAGCAAGCCTCAGAGTCTGATCAGTTTCAATCACTGCCCTTAAACCAAAAAACTGTGCTCATTGTTAGTGCAAAGAACTGTACTGAGTTGCCATTAAGGTTGAGGTCCATTTCCATTGAAGTAGATGATGATGTCGAAAGGACGTGCTCTATTCAACATGGAAATGAGGAGCTTTCAAACCCTGCCCTTCTTGTTCCTGGTGAAGAGTTCAAGAAGGTATTCTCAGTCAGTTCCAATATGAACATTTCAAAGCTCATACTAGGAACTGTGTGTTTGAGATGGAGGAGGGACATGGGCATTGAAGAGCAATCTGCTTCCGCCGTATCATTGCCTTGGGTTGAGACTAAACAAAAGCTGCCGGATATGAATGTCGAGTTACCCCCATTGATTGTGAGTTTGGAATGCCCTCCTTATGCCATCCTGGGAGATCCCTTCACATACTATATTAGAATTTTGAACCAGACGCAATTATTGCAAGAAGTCAAATACTCACTGGCAGATGCACAAAGTTTTGTGTTATCTGGGTATCATAATGACACTATACATGTTCTTCCAAAATCTGAGCACATTCTCAGTTACAAACTTGTTCCCCTTGCCTCAGGCATGCAACAGTTACCTAGATTTTCCATGACCTCAGTGAGATACTCAGCAGCATATCAGCCTTCAAGTTCTTCAAATTCTGTTTTTGTTTTCCCTTCCAAGCCTCATTTCAAGACTGCAGCCTCAACCAACTTTAGGGTGGAGTCTGTTGCTAATGAATAGATCTTGTACATCATTAATTTCTTTTTCTTCAATTTTATGTTAATTTTCATTCGATTGTGTCCATTCCCTCCCGGGGGTGGAAGGAAACTACTTACGTTACATGGAAAAGCTGCATACATGGTCTTTTTTGGATCTTTCGTACTAGTTTATTATTGATTGTTATTATAACACTTCAAGATTAAGTTCTCCAATAGCTATAAGTTAACACTAAAGCAATTATTTTAGACTGCATATCATTCTAACTAGTTTTGCGTTGAATGAGTTTGTTGTTGGATTTTTTCTAGAGAACTAATGCACATATTTACTCATTTACTTCTTAGCTTCGCTCCTTTAAATGTGATGAGCAGTTATGACATTCGAATGAGCAATTTCCCCCAATATACTGATGGAGCTTAAAATCCCTCTCCATCCAAATGATTTACACTGCTGTGTATTACTCACTCAATGATAATATTTCATTATCTTCCCAAAGACTTGAAATATGAACTTGGCTATAGGTTCCATTTCTCGGGCTTGGAAACATTTTCAAGTGTGAGAACACCAAGGCCACCCAATCGTGTTCAAATGACTTTAAATTGATTTAAGGTAAGTTTAGGTCGAGGAACTTAATGAATGAATAAAATGATTCGCAAGGTTAATTTTAGGAGTTCATGGATGCTTAAAAAGATTACATGCCTAAGAATATGCACTTAGGTTTAATACATTGTCATGTAAATTTTTTTTTACACCATTGATATTCATATACTACTATATCATTAAAAATATTTGACTCTCATAAATAGTCATATAATTTGTTATTTATATATTTAATTATTGTAGACAATATAATAATTTAAGCCATTAAGATTGGATTAGTAGTGAGGTGCTTAAATAGTTTGTATAAGACCATAATTTTAATTCTCAGTACCATTAATATATAATAATTTTTTTGATGGCTTATGATACCTGAAAAGTTTGAATCTATTGACTTTTTTTGTTAATAGAGAATCTATTGACTTATTTAAAGGCATTTATACAAAACAAATCTTTTAGTAAGTTTTAAAGTTAATGAGAATTAACCCACAAATGGTTGGTTTAGATAATAAGCAACCTTGATCCTTTAAGAATAGGACAAAAATTTGAATCCTAAAAAGACAATTCTTGTAAGAGACTACATAATCTTTATGCTCCCATAATTGAATAAGGATTAATCTTAGGGGTTGTTCAAATGTGCCGAACCTATAAGGATATATTTTGGTAAAAAAAAAAAAAAAAGTTAATGAGAATTATCATTTTACATAAAGTATAAGTCAAGCCAAATGTAAAATCACTATGTCAAATAATAGGGGATCATAAAGCCATAATTTTGTAAAATAGGCCTGGCATTTTCGGATCTAAACCCACTAATGTTAGGGATAAAATTCTGCACAGTTACGGTGAGTTTGGTGTGGAAATAAAAATGGAGATGAAAACTTTAGGAGTTAGATTTTTATGTAATTTTATTCGTATTAGTTGAATTATTTTTCCTTATTTTTCCTCCTATACCCAACTGATCCTTAGAATTCACTTTTACTAGACTAACTTTCTTTTTAGCAAGATGTAATAATGTAAGTATAATAAACACATGCTAATGCACAAAAGTTAATTTAAATTGATATATATTTACAAAGAAATAAAACTAATTAAAAGAGTCAATAGAAAATAGTAATAAACCCAAATGAAAAAGAAAGTAGTAATAAATCAGTGAAATAGTCTAATCATTATGTTAATGATGGTCTAATTACAAACTGCCAGAAAATGTTGATAGACACAAAACTAATAAGTAAGTTGAAATCGATAATATGCATAAAATTTGACAGGAAAGTAGTCTACGTAGTGGTTATTCTCACCGTTTTAAATTTATAGTCCTAGCAGAGCCAAACAGTAATTTTTTTTTTTTTTTTTGGCTTCTAAGGGTATCCCCTTCCATATTATTGGAAAAGAAAACTAATATTTTTCATTTATAGTTAGGCTTGCTATCTCAATTAGTATTTTCTTCAAAAATTGAACCAAAATCCTCTATAAAGTCATACTGTGCTTCTACTACTATGTCTACATATTTCTTGGTAACCAACTAGTAAATTTAAAATCGATAATATGCATAAAATTTTACAGGAAAAAAAGTTTAAATAGACAAAAGATGAAATTAATCATTTTACACATGGTACAAATATCCAAACACAAAAGTTGAATTCATTTGAGAAAATAAATAACTTCATGGTTTTAATAATAAAATCCAAATAAACTTACATAATGCATAACACTTAATTGCAGCTGGTTTCTAATGGTCAATTATTTTAGTATTAAAATTTCCTGAGCAATTAAAAATTAATTAATTATTTATCAAAAAAATGCATGAAAACGTTCTCCAAAAATTAACTTCAATAGCTTTTATAATACATGAAAATAAACTCACATTAATGCACTAATATGAATAGCGACTAATTCCTATTTAATAATGAATTTAATTTAAATGCACTGACAGTGTAAAATATTTTTAAACTGTCAACCAATATAAATAGTAGAAAATACCAATTCATACCAATAATCAACCATAATAGTGAGAGACCCACCATAATTTCTTAATTTTTAAGGATTTCTATTAGTTGATAGTGTAAAATTATTTTACACTGTCAGTGCATACCAATTAAACTCTTTAATAATATGCACAACTTAGACAAGTCTAAAAAAGAAATATAAATAAATCAATATTACGTTTTATGCACTAATGTTGATTGCAATCATTTTTATTTTCAAATATGTAAGAACATTTAGAAAAAAAATCAATAAAAATAGTAATAAAATAATATTTAATACTATAGGTATTTATTACAATTTTTAAGGAAAACGTCTCCATAGAGATAACTACTAAATGAGTTGAACTGACATGTTATTTTATAGTTCATGAAAAATCCATATTAAAAAAACTTACAAGAGAAGTCTCAAAATTATAAATGAAAGACTTATTAATAATCTTTTTCAATATGTATAATATCCAAACCAAAATTATTTGAGAAAATAATAAAATCATATTGATGTAATATAATTAATTTCAATGAATTATTATTTTTCAAATATGAAAAATCAACAAATATGTTCAATAGAAAATAGTAATAGGAATATTTATATATTTTTATAATGAGTCCTTGTAATTATTAATAGAAAAAAATTAAATATTTATTGTTTGTTTCCAAAGATATATAATAAATATTTTCAACTTTCCATTTGATACTTTCTATATTTAATATTTTAAAAAAAATTTAAGAGGAGCTATTAAAAACATACACAATTATTCTAATATAGATCAATGCTAATATAATTATGAGTAAACATCCCCGAATTACTAAACATGGAAAATATTAAATTTTTTGCAAGTGCATTTATTATTTTGAAAACACAAAAAGCATTAATTATTTTCCGTTTTTTAAAACTTGAAGTCTTGAACCAATTATGAGAAATTAAAATGTATTAAATATAGTGATTTTTTAGTGGTGTCAACCAATTGTGTTCCAGATACCAACTTCTCTTGCATAGATTCCATTCATACATTTGATAATTATTATTCTTTTGGTTATGTAGTTTAATATATTACCTTAACAAAAACTTTAAATATATATTAATTTAATTAATTGAATTTTTTAACTATGTCAGAAATGATTACTTTTCAATAAGTTTATACAAGAAAATGTGTCAGCCCACTGTTTCATTTTATTTCATTTTTATCTTTTAAATTGTATCACTTTCCTAGTTATTTCTATGACAATTTTATCCCAACAAATTTTTTTTTCCATTATTTTTCTAAGCATACTGGACAGTATTAGTGTAGCGCACACAGCTTCTAGTCAAATTCCAAGATAGCTTTTGCATTGATCATTTTCATGATAAAAACAAGAGCAGAATATCTAAAACTGAGTTCACGCCTAAAATCAACTCATTCCTTTCTTTCATGAATTAATTTAAAATTTTGGGCAGTATTATAATTTAGTTTTACTCACATTTACTGCTCTCCCTTACCCAATTAATATCCATTTTCCACTGTTTATCTCAATATGAATTCTATTCTCTAGATCTATATATATTCAAAGTGTTGATCTAAGTTTAATGTACGTAAAGAATGGTCTGGTCTTGGGCACTGGCAAGCAAATCTTGTCCATATACATGCATGCCACCTCAAGAGATAGAAATTGATTAACAATCCCATGTAACTCACTTATTGTTTTCCATAAAATCCGATATGCCAAAGTAATAACGTACCAAAAACCCGCGAGCTAAGTCATACATACGGGGGTATACAAAAAATAATATATTATCATAATAAATAATAATAATACTAATAAATTTCATGATGAGTTTCATGATATATAAAGAAGACAAAGTGTGCAGACTTCTGCTCTCACAATTCTCAAAACACTCTCTTAAGAGATCACAAAGCCATCGCGAAATCCATCATCAAATTCAGACACAAAATGGACAACGATTCACCTCCTCAATCAAGCACTCAGCAGCAGAATCAAGGCGACAACAACAATTTTGATGCCCCTCTTTCACCATCAACTTTCAATGTTCCCCCTGTTGATCAAGGTGATGATCTTCCTCCATTTTTCTCTCCTCTACCATCAATTGCTGAAACCTTTTGCTGCAACACATGCTCCATTTCACTTGAAGATGAACTCAACCCTCCTTACCAATACCAATACCTAGGTTGGCATGGTATTGAGAGTGATGACTTATTCAGTACATGGTTTCAACCCTCTCCTTTTGCTCCAATTGAATCTATTGAGGACACTTCTTCCATTGTCCTCCCAACACTCCTGCCGCAGCCACCACCGCCGTCTCCGGTTGTTTCCGGTGTCGGCGGCAAACCAAGTGAGCCACATTCAGTTCCCATAATTGTCGATCAACTTGATGACAACAATGAGGCCAAAGAAGCCCCACCTTCTTCTCTACCCCCCATTGGCATAGAATCTGTGTCTACAACAATGATTTTGCCTAACTCTCAAGGTGCTCCTGCCATGGAAGAACCTAATTCTGCCGCCATGGTTGTTGCATCTTCTTGTACTACTCCTGCCATGGCTGAATCTAGCATTAAGGCCATGGTTGTTGCACCTTTTCTTCCCCCTCCTACCATGACAGAATCTAGTACTGAGGCCATGGTCGTTACACCTTCTCTTCCTCATCCTGGCATGGTTGAATCTAGTGCTGAGGCCATGGTTGTTGCACTTGCACCTTCACCCCCTCGGCCTGCCATGGCTGAATTTAGTGTTGAGGCCACGGTTGTTGCACCTTTTTGTTCTCCTTCTTCCGTAGTTGAACCTAGCTCTAAAACCATGGTTGTTTCACTTTCTTTTTCTTCTCCTACCATAGTTGAACCTGGTGCTGAGGCCAGGGTTATTGCACATTCTTCTCCTCTTCCTGCAATGGTTGAACCTAATTCTGAGGCAATGGTTGTTGAACTTTCTTCTTCTGCCCTTGCCATGGCTGAATTTAGTGCCGAGGCCATTGTTGTTGTACCGTCTTCTCCTTCTCCTTCCATGGAAGATTCTAGTGCTGAGGCCATGGTTGTAGCACTTTCTTCTCTTGCTCCTGCATCTGCTGAACCTAGTTCTGGGGCCATGGTTATTGCACCTAATTCTTTTACTCCACCTTCCTTGGCTGATTCTAGTTTTGAGGCCATGGTTGCACGTTCTTCTCCTGCTTCTGTCTCTGTTGATCCTAGTTCTGAGGTCATGGTTGTTGAACTTTCTTCTTCTCCTCCTACTATTGTTGAATCTAGTGTTGAGGCCATGGTTGTTGCATCTTCTTCTACTCCTCCCATTGGGGAAGCTGCAAACACCAGTGCAGTTATGTATGTGGAATCATCAAAGTCCAACAAGCGGAAGAGTCAGCGTGTGGATTCTAGTGTAGATGAGGATGGTGCTCATGAGTCATGTGATGTTGGTTTCAGACAAGGGGTGCCAACAGTTTCTGAAATGGAATTGCTGGAAAGATTTCTGCGTCTAGGTATAATTTTTTTGATGTTTTGATTGAATCAATATGTCTTCTTTTATGAATTTGATTTAATAACTTTAGAAAGCATAAATTCAATAGTAGTTGCAGGGAATGAAAGATGAAATAGTAGATAGACAATTGTTAAATGCTCTCTGGTCAAGGGGAAAAGTAGTATTCCATGATATTCATCATGTCTCAATACATCAGTTATTATATTAAAATATAATAAAAGTTTAAGATAGAAATAATTTACGAATATGATATGTTCATATAAGTACAGAACACCAATTTTTTCTTTCTCCTGAAACATCTAAAAATTTCTTTAGTAGATAACTCATACTATATTATTTGAATTACTAATATCAAATCTTAATGGATAACTCATTCTCACATGCTTCTCTCTTATGATGTGCTCATGGATAAGGGAAAAGAGATAAAACTATTGAAAAATTCTCAAGTATACTCATATTAAGAAAAAAAAAAAAGTTTTGTATAATTTATAACTCTTAATGTAATAATAAAAAAGAGGGACAATGATAACCCATATAAAATTAAGTGTTGAATTATGAAATGATTCAGAGCAACACTTTTTTTTTTTAATACTATAAAAACACCTAAAAATTTTATGCTATTATTTTAATTATTCTCTAATGGTAAGGACTAGGTCTTGTAAATAACACTGACAACAATATAGGATTAATTTGTATGAACATTCAATACACGCATACGCATTGGCTTTACGTTAAAAACTTTCTAGCTCAACTTTATTCCATCATGCATCTAAGAATAGAAGCATAATAACCTTTGTTTAGAGATATGATCCTTTTTTCCTTTTGCAGGGACGAAACGGGATAGTCTTCGGCCATTGATTATCAGAGTGAACGGAGAGCAGGTGCCTACTACTTTTCTTGTTTTTCTTTATTCCTATCTTAACCCTATGTTTGCATTTTTCCTTCTTTTACTATTGTCATTTGCTATTAGAAACTGCATTATCAACTTCTACAAGTTTTTAATTGCTCAACTAACTAAATCCCTTAAAGACCAAGATTATTACCGATACATTTGACAATAGTTATTAGGGACATACATATCCAAAACAAATAAGTGTGATACATTCAACCAAGATTATGCATGACAGCAGCACCATCTCTTTTACCATTTGATCAAATATCCGCAAACAAATATGGTTTACGAATTTCAATAACTAGTTAGAAAATTTCACTTTGCGTTAATAATGATAAGGGCTTTTCATTTTGGGTGACAATTTGGTTGTTTGGTACCACTTCCCTAAAGCAATAAGATGTGAGATAGGATCTCACTTTTTTTGTCAAAATTGCATAGTTTTCTGATATGAAACTATAAGGGCTGGGGAAGGGAGATGTTTGTTGAAGCCACTAACTTTACTCACCCTTATCTCAAGCTTTCAAGGTTTCTATCATGAAGCTTTGGTGCCATAGTTTGACTCTGGAATAACTTAAAACAAAATGTGCAAAATAGAACAAACATGGGACTTGTAAATACTTCTTACAGTAATTAATATGGTTTTTTCAATGAAACTATTACTTGTTTAAATGATCTTTAAGCTCTTCCTTTTAGATGCATGCAAATCTCATCAATGATATTGCCTTTGTCCCAGGACGTGATGACAGTAATAACATCAATAGCTGAAGAAAAAGGATCTAATCTATTGATCTTGGGAACAGTGGGTACGTTATCCACGGTTCAGCTTCTGCAGGAAGGAAAACCTACAACATATGAGGTTTATCTCTTTTGCATTTATTTTCTTTAACTTTTTTTTTTTTTCCATTTTCTTAACCATTATTAGCTTTCTATATTACCTCTTTGTCCAAATCTCCTATTTTTCTTTTATTTTGGGTATCATAGGAACTTCGGTGGCATTACTTTTCCCTTTGATATTTCCTTAAATATATAGTTTTCATTGTCTCTATCATAAGGTTTTACTTTATACGTACACAAGAAGAGCTTTACAGGGCTTTTGATATTGAAACAGTAGGGAAATCAGGCGCATCAATAACCAATTTTGGAATCATGTTAACTAATTTCAAGTCCAATGCCGCCAGCAAGACAAAGTAGAAACAAAATTAAAGCATTATTAGGGTCTGAATCCTGAGTTCATGTGTTTGACCGTAACAAACAAGTGTGCTTCTTACTAAAATTGAAAGGTTCATTTATAATTTGAACTTGCTGAAAATCTCAGAAATGAAAAGAAAATATTGTAAATTGTGTTGTTCAAACTTATGCACTAGGTAAGATGAGAATTAATTAGTGGTTCTAATTAGATTTGTTTACCTAGTCTATAATAAATGAAAATGATTCAACAATTGATGAGTGTTTTCACATAAAAAAATAATAATAATTGATAAGTGTCCATTAGGGCTTTTCAACAATTGCCATTCACAAGAGGGGGAAGGTAGATAATTCAATAAGCGGAGAGGGGCTTTCCTTATTTGGTTCACCATCACATGAGAACTATTTGCATTACCACACTTCATTTATGTCTTTTTATTTCAAATCTCAATCTCCAATGAGTGTGAGTGTATTCACGATTTCAATTTGTATATTCTAGAGATTAACCTGATCAGTTCAAGATTTTGTGAAGCTAAACTTTAATATATAATTTGGTATGGTTATTAATTAATGTTTTACAATGAAAAAAAATGATCATCTCAATCACCTCTGCAATCATGCCAGATTCGATTTAATGGCTGACATACAATTTTAATGTGCAGGGAGATTTTATTATTATCTCACTGTCTGGTATTATTCTTCTTCCAAAAGATGGTGACACCCAAAGTACGAGTCAATTATCTGTTTCAGTTGTTGGAGCTGACGGTAATGTTTTTGGAGGACCTGTTCATGGAAGATTAATTGCTGCATCTCCTATACAGGTTTTTACATCTAAATCTTTTCCGTTTATGATTCATGACATAATGAACTAAGCCTAACTTCGTGGTTGTGATTTTATTCTTAAATATAATTCTTGCATCTAAGTGCTGGTGATCATAAAAAACCTTCTTTTTTTTTTTCCTGTTAATGTGTAAGACTCAATTACCTAACCTAACCTAACCACTTTTTGCAGCATTTTAATTAAGAGTAAAAGGTGAAGTTATATGATTCGAAAGCTTTAAGTAGTATATGCATACATCCCTTAATTATTTCATGAGCTGCTTGACAACTCTTCAAGATCATTTGGTACTTCATCCATCTTCACTTTTATAAATACAAAGCATTCTAATATAATGTTGATGGCTGATGGAATGTTAGTTGAAAATTAAACTTGTATGCATATTACTTAAATTCTCTAATATCAATACCGTCAAATGAAGAAATTAAATTGGTACCTTTTTTTGTCCCCAGACCCTTTCTGCAACTTGCCTTGAATGCTAGAGGTGACAGTAGAATTGATATTATGATATATTACAAATTAACAAAGTAGGGCGGAGGGGCCACTACTTAATAGTGAATTTTATGAAAAGAATAATATATATTTTGTAGTTTTTAATTACTGTTATTTACAAGTTTAAATATTATTCAAAATATATAAAAGAAAATAAAAATTTCACAATCAAAACTCAATATACACATATATACACAATACATTGTCTATTATAGTATCTAAGGATCCACTTAAGTAAAGGGTTTATAAAAGTCAACCTCAAATATTCAAATTGTATTTGTAATGTTCAAATACTAGTCAATTTTATTTGCAAGATTATTGAAACCATGACTAAATTACTGTAATTGATTTTTTTTTTTTATGATATGTATATAAAAAAAAAATTAGAAGGGACCGAGTAAAAAAAATAAAAATAAAAATTTTTACTAAAAATTAAAATCTGTTTTTTTGGGGGGCTTGCCACCCCTTTGTATACAAGAGGCTCCGCCCCTGCAACAAAGGGATCATTTATTGTTATTATTGTTAATTGTTGCTGGTATGAGAGCTAACAAGATGAGAAATGTTTTTTCGGTAAGATATTATTGTGCACCTTCTTAGTCTATCAGGTGAGTTTGGTCATCAGAAACGAATAAAATAAAAATTTCTAAAGGAAAAAGTTGTCAAGCGTTCTTTCAGATGCAAATTATATAATATCTCACGTCAATGTGTAATTGAGATGTTCAAATAACACATCTTTCATATTAAATAGAGTTAATTGGTTTGTGTCATCGAAACTTTGCAGATGGTTGGTTTAACTTTGGCTCGAAAAGGCCACAAGCTAAGAGGCTTGAAGGCAAAACTAAATATTCCAAATCTCCAGATGGTGACCAGATCCATGAAAAATGGAGGAAAGGCTCCGGCCAAAGGGAAAAAGCCTGAATCAGAAGAAGCAAACAGGAGGGAGCATGGCGTCCTAAAGGAGCTCAATGAAAATATAACAAAGTGCGATGAGACAAAAGTTGATAAAAAGTTGGCTGAATATATGGATGCAGAGCTGCAACTAGCTCCAGATGCATCTGGTGATGTGCCAATGGTTGATATGATCCATGGCCAGGTGAAGTAGGTGGGGGGCATGGAACAATAAGGAGAAAAATAGGGTTTATAAACTTTAGTCCTTGAAGCATGATAGAGATATGGTAGACAATCAAAATGAAGTGTGTAACTTTATCTAGGGATAATTTGCAGTTTATTTGCTTACGGTTTGGCTTGAAAAAGCTTTGTCCCTCTATGATTTTAATTTACAGAAATGTTTTCTTAACATCATTCTTGTTGATCTTTTCAGATATCCTTAAGCACTGCCTTAGTAAGAAATAGGAAAAATAAAAGAGTTTTATTATTTGAATCCATTTTTAAGATGACGGTGTGAAATTCAACGGTGCGAAACCTAGTTTAAATAATTTACATAACAAAAAAACTTTTAATTCTTTTGAAAGTCCAAATTCGATGTTCTCTTTTAAATAGAAAAAAAAAACTCTCCTCAAAGTTTGAAAGAAGAATGATAAGAATAATAACTTGAGTTCTAGTTCAGTAGTTATTAAATTCAAATAACACTCCAATTTAATTTATCCATTATTATATACCGACTTTGTGAGTTTTCCATCTATTTTATAACGGAAGACACTTTCTAGAACTATTAAAAGCCCTTCTTGCCTTTCTTAAACAAAGAACAAAAATACAAAATCATTTACCATATTCCAAAGATTTCCATAACTGAACGATCAATGATGCTACTAAAAAGTCCATAACTGAACGATCGGTCATACTACTAAAAAGTAAGGCAACGTTTCCTTTGTTCTATACCTTTTTGTCCTCTCATGTTCTTGTTCACTTAAAGAGAGGTACTAACTTCAAGGATATATATAGTTGCAGGCAGCATCCGCAATGCACCAAATTAAAGTTGGTGCATAATACACTTTGTGATCTGATGATAAAGATCATAAGATGTACCAATACACCAAACATAATAGAATGTATGATAAACAGTTCTCTTCCACCTCCCCAACTCTGCTCTCTCTCTCTCTCTTTGCTGCTGATTGAAGCTCGCAAGCATCTTAGAGTCTGCCACGCACGACGGAGTTGGGACATCACGAAGTCATCCTTTAATCTCGGAGAAGAACTCAAATGTTGGGCTAGGTGATGGAGAACATTGAGTGGCTGGCCACGGCAAAGGACTTGTCCACCGCCACTGCCATCGCAAGACTACGTTCGACCGGCAGCAATGACAATTCTGATGTCCAGTGGGTCTCAGTCGCAGTCAGTGCCACTACCTTCCTTCTTGTCGAGGGCCGTCACCATAGGAGCCACTGAATGTGCGCGGCCTCTATGGAAGGGATGAAGTCCAAGGGGAGCTGGAAGCGGTGCGGAGGTGTGGTGGATGAAATCGATCTTGGTAGATATGGGCGGAGGGGTGGTGTGGAAGCGACCGGCGGAGGGCTAGAAGACAGTCGACGAGAGGATGTCAGAGAAGGAGGATTAAGGGGAGAGATGAGAGTTGTGCCGGCTTGGCGTTGGATGAGGTCGAAGCCATGGCTCTCAATCTCATCAACAACGGCGTGGATGAGGTCGACGCCGGCTTGGTGTCGGAGTTGGTGTGAAAGCAGCTGGAAAAGGAAGGTAGGCAAGGCTGCTGTTCGAAGGTGGTAGCTGCCGTTCAAAGGTGGTGGAGAGGAGATGATGGTGCACCGGTAGATCTCAAGAGAAAGTACTATGGTAGAAACTGGTGCATAATACATCACTGGAGTAGAGAGCATAGCAAAAGGCGCCATAGTTGCATTGCTGTTTGTGTAGGCAAGGTTTTGAGGGTAGGTAAACTAGAGAAGCTAACATGTAGTGAAAGAGCTTAGGTCCCTTTAGGAGATTGTATAGTTAAAGACAAGCCTGAGATGGTCAAGATGGTAGGTGCCTTGACTCTTTAATTAGAAGTCTCGGATTTAAGTTTTGGGATTAGAAAAAATATTCATTGGGAGATTACTACCCCTATCAAGGACCTTAGTCAAGTCGAACTGGATTAGTCAAATTCCTGCTAATAGTCAAATTCCTGCTAATAGGACCTGGATACTTCTATCAAGCCTGAGGTGATCTATATAATTTATAGGCTTTGAAGGTTTATTGTTGAAGAAGAGAAAATTGTAAAAAGGAGATCTCTATATCTTTAGCATACTTGATAAAAGAGTAGAATTGCTGTGCAATTAATTATTTCTCAGTGCTAAATTTATACTATAAAATTCATAATTGTAATTATATGTATGCATTATTTGCTTAGGATCCATATGATTTTCTTTCAACGTTGAAAAGCTAGGATGGAGTATGAAGTAAATAAAGCTGTTTAGGCATGTTACACACTGTTAATAAAGTAAAACTCTTGCATATTAAAGTATGTAAATGTTTGAAACAATTATTTTAAGATCAAAAGTGCAAGCTCTAAGTGCCCTAATAATAATGAGAGAGAGAGAGAGAGAGAGAGAAATTTAAATTCAATTGAAATCACATGTGAGGAATTCCATGCTCTGATGATAATACTATGGTGAAAATTGAACTATTTTATATAGAAACTGTTAAATTGTTGTGATACATGACTAGTTTTAATAAAGTTATAACAACAACAATAATAATAATATTTTAATGTGAATATATCTATTTACAATTATTTAAATAGTATTATTTGGTAAGTTTTTAAGGTTTTATTTGAGAGATTTTTTTTTAAAAGGTTTTATTTGCCATGTTTCAACTTTATTAATTTAGTATTATTACAACAACTAAAATTTATTGTGAATTTCAATAGTATCATGAATTTACTTTTACTTTTAATTACAATTGAATTAAGAAAATTTATTAAATAAAATAAAGATGTATAACTATATATAGAAAAAAAATTTAAAAGTGAATTTATTTCTAAATAGTGCGTCTTTAAACATTTAGTAAATTCTATAAGATCTAATAATTTAATGATAAATATAAAGCAAATTCACTTTTAAAAAACTAATGCTACCAAATGGGACATAAATTGACTTGACATTAAACTTGATAAATACAAGACTTTGCTGGTTCAATGAATATAACCTAATGCGACAAATCTTTTCAAATTGATGTTAGCCTAATCTTTCAACCAACGAAATTAATTTACGTTATCAACTTTCTGCTCATGTTTCGCTATAATTTAAATTCAATTCTGTTATTAATAGATTCTTCTGTAAACATTCAGTATGTCCTAATCCTACATTCGAACCAGCCTCCTCTTCATCCATAATTCTAAATTTTAAAAGTACCAAAGAAAAAGACGAAGTAAGGAGGTATTTTGTGTGAATTCTTCGATGAATTGTAGACCCTAGAAACTCACGTGCGCATGGCCTCTGGTAGCCTACAATAACCAACACACTCGAATCAACTAGAGTCATTATTATTAATTTGCTCGTACGTGTATAGATGCCAATTGTACCTTTTTATTTGTGGTTTTTGACAAAGGTTAACACATGACAGATAACCCTCAGTTCATGCTGAGTGATGTTAAGGAATGGGTCACGCATAGTTAGAGTCTTCCCTTTATATGGATGGGATGTTAATAGCTGATACTACAGAACAGGAGACCATCAAACGTGTTTAGGGAAGTAAATTGCTGTTCTGTGCTGATTGATATGCTCGCGCATTTGGGAGTTGAGCAGAATGACAACTTGTTTTGTGAGAGATACGAGGCCAGATTTGGGGCCTTTGCTCCTTGGTGATGCTATGGATGTTGATCTTTATTCGTTAGTTTTTTGTAATTTTTTTTCCAATGTCCCAAAAAACTAAACATCGTTTTCGACGGGACCCAAAAAAAAGAGAATGGCTTGGATCAATGTAGTCATTATAAATTCCTATGATAGCGACACATAGCCAAAGTCAAAAACTATTAAAAAAATTCATAATATTTGTCATTTATTATATTAGTATCATATAATTTATTGTACTTAGAATTGTATAAAGGATATAATTAAAAACTTTATAATAAATTTTTTATAAAAATATGAGAATTATTGGTCAATTGAACTATAAAATTTTATCTCAAATAATAGATATTATGACCCAAAAAAATAAATATTCTGAATTGAAAGGAATATATTTTAATAAGATAAAGAATCAAGTTTATGTCTATACTCAGTACGTGCACCTCTACAATTAAGAAATATAAATTACGACTACGAAAGAATATAAAGTAATCTATCAAAATTAAATTCTAGAGATCAAAGAACCTTGGCTATGATAAATTTCATCTACCAAGTCGCATGACGAGATAACCACAGGTCGGATTACTACTCTCAAGGATTTAGCATATAACTTTCTCACTCTCCCATGCTTTTAATCGAATATTCAACACCAATCATTTTCGCTGAGTCCAATGCACGCACAAACAAGCACTATAAAAAGCTACAACTAAATAAATATTGGTTTCAAATTTCTTGTCGTCAGTATAAATTACAATTACAATTACAAGAGAGCGGCGAGGAACAGAATCTTAAAATTGTTGGCTACTCCTACTCACTTTCCTGAACAGGCAGTATCAAGTGAAGACAAATAAAAAACTAAGCTAAATATACCAAACTTACAATTGCCCCAAATATCAGGGCAAAACACACTGCCAACGCTCGATTTTTCCTTTTCTTCTCAAAGAACACCAACCTGTTGATGAGTTCCTAATTCTACCACCCCAGAACATAGCAAAATTCACATGATTCCTATCATATGAAAGGGATTATTTATTATAAAGACTCTGGACTAGTAGATGGTCTGAGTTTTGCGGGCATCCTCATAGATTGTTGTTCTAACTGTCTCTGAGAACCACATTTCAAAGATTTGTTCTTAGGCGTGATAGACATTCTGTTCAAGTCCGGGTCGAAATCAAGACCTACTTCAACGCTCACCATCATGTCATCTTCAATCATATCCTTTGCATTCATGTCAACAAAATCATCGTCTGATACATCGCTGCCACTATCGCTGACTTCGTCATCATCATCGCAATCATACATAGTTTTCACCTTTGACCAGCGGACAAAGTGTGGCCTTATGTAGCTGTAGACAGTAACATAGAAAGTTAGAATGGAGAGCAAAAGCAAGATCCAATAAATAATTCAACAAGGGGAAATGTTTGGTCAAATCAGACAAAGTTTTACAAATCCGACATTACTAACCTCTCACTTTTCTTCAATAAACAAGGATCAAATGGGAAGAACATGTCAAGTCTATCCATTCCACCAAAAGCCCTGGAAAGATCAGTCTCCAGCATATCATCGAAAACAAATGATTCTGAGGTCATGAAAAGCTGAGCAGCCTTTGCCTGTCTAAGGAATTCCACTACTACCGTAGGCAAACAAACCTGTTGGAAAAGTTTATATTGAAGCTTTGTTTTAGAAAAGATACACAATGTTGCAACTTGCACGAGAAAAATTTAAACAAACACACTTCGCCCCTTGTGTGTCCATGACTATAGTCTATCACTTTATCCACAAAATTCTACAATTTAACATGCTATGTAATCTACAAACCATGACAGCTTTCTAGAAAGTTCATTACCTTCAAAGGACTCAATTTGTGTTTCAAGATTGGCTCTATGGGCATATTGAGAAGTTGCATTTTGAGCCTTGGAACATCCATCAATGATCTCATTCGAAAACACAGCACATACATGATGGCCTGTTCACCAAAAAAAATTATGAACAACAAAATTCAAATAGTTTCCCCCCACAAAATAATATTAATAATAATGAGCATCAAGGTGCGACAACTTTGCAGCTATTGGAAATACTGAAGGTGTTCCCACAGGGTTAAAAAGGTAGCCAAACCAATTGCTTACATTATCAACCAATAAACAGATAATATAACCACACCCCCTCCCCCCCCCCCCCCCAAAAAAAAAAAACAAAAAAAAAAAAGAAGCCAATATAAATCAAATGACACAGCAGGCGACAGGGAGAGACAAAAGGAAGTCAAAAGCACATATTAAACCACACATTAACAGGAAATTTGCAGGTGGTTGCATTCCCCTGTCCAATGAATGACAAAGGCATCACATTTACAGTCCCCCTCACACACCATATACAAGAATAAATGGTCAAATGCTAATGGACATACCTGGCAACCAGAATAGAAAACTTGATGTGCACGTGGGTTCATATCAAAATCAAGTAACTTGCAATAGTTAAAACACCAATCTACCAATCTGAAACCTCATTAAAAGATAATCGCATCAGCTTATATCAATTCACATATTATAAAGTAAAATTAAAAAAAAAAATAATTTGGTCATGCCAGGGAACTAGGTATGTTTCCAAACCTTTGCAAGATGCTAGCAACCAATGCAGCTGAAAGAAACTTAGCACGGGACAAATAACTAGCAAGATAAGCAACAGCACTCATCCTGCAATAAATGAAGACAACTACCAATGTCATAAGTTAAATCTAGACAATGCTCAGCATCATATGCACCATATTACAGCTTCCACAGAAATGTAATTTTGAAAAAGCACAATAAAGAATTTGATAAAAAAGAGGATCAGAGTCAATTTTATAATTAAATTACAAGTTCAGCTGCTAAGCCCCCCACCATTTTGAGACAGCAGAAACATTGTTATTAGGAGTTAATCATGTCAGCTGCTACATTAAGCAAGCATACGTTTATTTATAGTCAAGTTAAAAATTACATCAAACGAAAGTATGTATCAAGGCACTTAAATCAAATATGACAAACTTCACAACGAAAAGGAAGAAAAGGGGCATACATAAGCCCCATTCAGCTCAATACAATAGTTCATCAATTGGTCTTGTTGGCCAGGTGAATTCATTTTTCAACCAAAATGCAAAATCAAAGTTACCTAGTAATAGGGGGATTAAGATTGCTAACAAACATCTCTGCAAGAACCATGGCAAATTTCACACCGCAATCTTCAGGATCAAGTGCACATGCATAGAACACTACAAACTGCAATGAAATAAAGGCAGTGACAATGTATTTCACAAAAAGTACCAACTAGAAATAGTTAAAAGGAGAAAAGAGTACCTGGGTAAATTTTGACTTGTATGCATTCAATACTGTTCTTTGAAATGATTTCAGTAGAACGTTGAATACCTAATCAAAGAATTTAATGAACAAATAAAAATTAAGTATGCTCCGAGGTCATACATAGATCAAACATATGCAATGTCTGGGTCGGCACTTGTATATAAAGGCAGAAATACCTCAGCCAAACGGCCACTGCTTTGACAGGATTCAAGATGCAACAGAGTCAGCTCAATTAAGCTATCTAATTTATCAACAACTGTGTTTCCCTGTAAACTTTTCCTATTTAACAATTCTGCAGCAGGCTGTAAAAAATGAAGATAAAAAAAAAACAAAAAAACCATGAGATGGCACTTTAGTCATGGGAAACACAATACACGTGGAAGACAAAAATAAAAAACACATGCTTCTATTAGAAAAACATTGATATGTATGGACGATTAATTAATGTTCCCCACTAAACTTGAATTGCATAATGCATAAAAGTCGAAAATATATCGCTTAGAGATAAGCCAACAGCCCAATAGAAAATAATTACATCCATCTTCAAGAGTCTTGCAACTAATTTATATAAAAAAGTTTTAAAAAATTTAAATACTTGCAAAATGAAGGTGCACATCTACTAAGAAAGCAGTGTGCTTGCGGCAAAGTCCCACACCAATCCACCTCTTGAAAGGAGCTTTATCCTTGCTTTTAGGATAATGAACCTTTAAAGCAGAGGGGGCTATTTATATAGAAAAGCTCAAATGATTACTGTTGATGAGAAAATCTAAGAACTGGACTCTCTCTGGTCCAGTGTGCTAGCGAAATGCTCTTCTATTTGGTATAAAAAATCTGAACTGTTTAACATTAGTGACCCCTCCCACGGCAAGTTTACTCCCCAGAGCTTTTCCTTCTTGAGTTCATTAACATGCAATGTCAATGTAGTTTAAGGCAACATAAGATGCACACAAAAGTCTGAGGCGACGGAAGAGGTAAGTCTGAGTCTGCACTGCTTTCTTCGTCCCTTTTGAACACAATCAATGATTCTAATTGTTTTCTTAATTCCAAGTTCTATTATTGAAATATTTCAGCAACTTCTCAGTTAGTTTATTTAGATTTACTACTATCGTTGGATTTGACAGAGAAAACCAGATGTGCTCTCCTTTTGGAGTACTTTCTTCCCTTTTGCTTTATATTATAGTTATATTCATTCTTGCCATACTAAGTTTAACATGACACTCGTTCATTCCATTTGATTTTTCATTGCATATGCTACCATAACAGACACTTTCAGCTACAAATGTTAACATGACACATGGACATTCCAGCCATTGTAATTGTTTTTCCCTTGCAAACTACTAATTTACTCCTCAAATATAAACGGATGAGAATTACTAGTCATTGCCAATTGGTAGGCTCGCTGCCAAAGCAAACTATCACTTAAAGCATGTTTTGTTTTTACTATGAAGAAGTCAATTTATATGGCAAACAAATGCAGAACAGTCAAATGTTTACAGCTTCTTTAACAATACCAACACCTTTCTTCAGGGAGGCAGGCAGTTTTGGTGCCCCTTGCCTCAAGAAACTAGTGCTACAACCCCCTTGTGCTTTAAGGGTTGCATTTTGCCAATGACTACTTGGTGCAATACTTAATCTTGGGCAACTAATTCATAAAAACAAACAGGGTTAACAGGCAAAGAAAACCACCCACCACAATTAGACATGGACACGAGACACCAAATTGCCAACTCAACTCAACCAGCAAATTCAGTTAGAGTTCAGTTGAATTGAACTGGTTCTACAACAGGACAATGTATAATACAGGCTATTGACAAATAATGTCCCCACTCCCCAATAAGAAAAGCAAAAAAGTTACTAGTGTAAAGATTCACAACAAATGGAAAGCAGAACAAATCGACAAAGATATCAGACATCTATGAAATATCACATCGACCAAAACAAATTTAAGTCTTCAATATTGACAGCTTAAACCCTTGCAATTAAGACATGAACACGACATATCTAGAATGGTTGCATAAATAATTATCATGGCAAGCCCACTTCCAGCTTGGCATATCACGTGTAGAGAGTTAAGTACCTGAATTCAACGTATGAAGTTTTGCCACTTCACAAAGCCACTTAACCTCACCCACAGCCCGATCAAGCCAAGCCTGAGTACCACTCAGCTTGGCATGTTAGCCTGAAACAGGCAAACACCAGAATAAGGCCCTTCATATTTTGATAGGGCAAATGGCTGCTTCCGCAGCCTTATAAACTTACATAAATGCAAGCTCTGACAAAATTACACCATCCATACACCAACCTATGTCAGATTGACCCCAACTACATTTCAGCTAAACTCCAATCTGCCTACTTCCCATGTCCATCCATCTTCAGTCTCTTTGCTAAGAGAATGCTAACAGATGTAATAAAGAAGAGAAGAGTCGAGGCGTGATTGGGTGTCAGATCATCAAATAGGGCAATGGTTGAACTAATCAAACAATAAGTGGCCCATTAAATTCACAGGCAGATTATAGTTCATGTTCTATGAAATGACATATAAAACCAGTTAAAAAGAGGCAAAAGACATGATGAATTATCAAACTTTAGACTGCAAAGTTGGCCACAGACTAAAACATTCACAGCTTCACATATAATCGACCGCTGGCTTCTCTAGCAAGCACCTTTTCAGCTGTAGGCATTGGCATCTGATTGAAGATACAGTCATCTCAATCCAATAGTTTGATGTCTTATCAACAAAATTTCAAACCATAATAAGGTCTTTTCTGCTTCTCTCCAAATAGCAATGGATTTGTGATTGTGAGAAATATTAAGTGAGGACAGGCAGTCAAGGTTCTACAACTAATAGAAGTTGTGATAGTAAGTTAGTAACTGCGAATTTTTCTGAGATCAGGATCAATGAGTAGGGTTTGTATTTTAATATGCAAATTAATCTCAACACAGATGAGTTACATTTACCTTGTTTGATCTTGTTCCCATTCTGTCTCAACCATTTGTACCCCAACCACCCAATCCTTGGGAAGTTTCTTGCAACTCATCCTCAAATTAAGAATTTGACGATTATGGTATTACGAGGCCATAATAATAACCTCATTCAAGCTATAACATTTTCATTTCACAAAACAACACGTCAGAGGTGGAACATAAATTAACATATCTTCACTTGACAATACACAGAATGTATAAATGAATCTAATTCAGACAAGGCATGTCAAACCAAGCACAAGAATCGGAGATTTTTTTTCTCCCTCAAGCAAAACTTCAAATCAAACTGACTAAATTTTTTGAGCTGAGCAAGCAGACTCAGCTAAGATGGACTTAAATAACCTCTATTATCAACTAAGAGGAGCATCTTCTTAATTTCCAAAATACCATATCAAGATAGGACAGCAACATGAACTCCAGAAAAAACTATATAGACCATACCATATTATAATTTTTCTCATCCTCGTCTGCAAATTCATCACCTTCTAACTCCATTTCAAAAATGCCTCTGGCATCTTCCTGCAAGATGCCATCCCATCCAATTTCCACCTGCAACAAGATAAAAAAGAATTAATTTAATGGCCAAATGCCACAACTTTTCTTTGACCAAAACTTCAAGGGATAACCAACTTACGTCCAACTCTATCAACCTATCCACAAGTGCAGGCAGCATTGTAACACCAAGAATTTCCCCAATTGCACCACTCTCCAGCCTTAACATGTTCTCCACATACATTACAATCTCCTACCAGCAACATAAAAAGCAAGTCAACTTTGATGAAGAAGACTACAGTTAAAGAAATAGCTTCTCTTTGTTACATAAGTTGACAGAGCTACACAAAATAGGAATTTTCCTCAAATCGATATATTAGTTAGTTTCTTCTATTGTTTTGGCATCAAAATACATACTAACAAAATAAATAAATGATTACTAGGCATCATCGAGGAAAGAATTCAAGGATAAGGAAATAAAGTCTAAACAGATCCCACATAATTCATGCTGCAAAAGTAAATAATGCCCCCACAATGAAATCCTGATGAAGTTAGTCATATAACAGCTAAAAAAATGAAAATGCTGCTCAAATGCTGAATTCAAAATTGGCGAGCAAAGCTATGATGCAAATGGACATCAAGCTAATTGACATGCCATCACATGAAATACAACGGATTCTCTAAATGGAGTAGTATCTAGCAAAAGGCAGTTGCCTAAACTCTTTGACAGGAAGTGCAGCTTGAACTCACAGGTTCCTTACTAAAGGCACTTGGCATCCTCTGGACGACTATCGGAGACAGTCGCAAGGGGGCAAGGGGCACCAAATCAGCTATTGCTTTAAAAGCAGCATGCACCCGGGACAGAACTTTATTCTTCCTTTCGACTCCATTCTCCTGTTTCAAACCATCCATGAGGTAATATGGTGGCACAAAGTTTTTCACGAGGATCTCCAAACACCAATCGATAAATTTCCCATTCGAAGCAGCCTGCCAAAAAAACCATAAACAGAGCGCAAATTTTATAAAACTTTACAAATGTCTCCATAATTACAAAGATCAAAGCGCCAATGCAGAAAAACCACGTACCAAGGATATGATCAGTTCAAGCAGTGCATCCATAACATCAGTTCCATAATTCCACAGGCTCATTCTCGAAACCTGGCCAATAAAATTTTATCAGGAACAATCATATCCAATTTTGACGCATCGAGCACACAAAGTACCAACTACCAAGTAAAATAAACACATGTGACAATTAAAAAAAAAAACTTACGGCGAAAAGAAGAGCTTCGTGATGAACAGAATCTATATACGACACTGTTCCAGAGAGTGCCTTTAAAGTTGTCTGTAACCATATAATAATTATAACAAAGCGTATTCAGCACCATGTCCAAACAAAATAAAAAAACGTAACATAATTTGATTAATGTCACTTATTTTTATGTGCTCTAAGTTATTAACTTACCACAAGCAAAGCAACCTCATCAGGATTAAGATACTTCTTCGGGTGCAAATAACCAACAAGCTCATCGTAATTCTCTCTATCACCCTGAACCACCGAAGAATCCACCATTTTAATTATCACAATAAAATAGAAACAAAAATAAATTAAAAAAATTGTGGAAGATTCTAGAACGATTTTTGTGTTTTTACCAAAGTGACTGCAGCAAGTGCGTCTCTAACGTGACGAATTAACTGCAAGTCAGTGAATTCAGCGTTGTTCTCCATCTCAGGAAACTCTTGCTTCTCACTTACCAAAGCCCTTCCCATTAAGCACAACCCAAACAGAACCTAACAATACAAAAAAAGTGCACAAAGCAAAAACAAAACGACACGTGGCATAAGCGTTTTGCGGTCCTAACGAAACGAGTTATTATGAGGTAAACGCAGAAGGCTTTGTTGTCGCTTACAGAGCGATGATGAAAGTGGAGAGGAAGGAGGGAGCTGCGAAGGCACTGATGCCAAAGTGAAAGTTGGGGAAGTGCTGCTACCAAAACGACGGCGTAGTGAAGAAGCAAGCGCGTCGGGGTGTCGGCGCGTGGAGGTGGGGAGAGTGCTGCTGCTACCTCTTCTTGAAGGGAAGGGGAACGGCGGCTACGAAGAGGCAACAGCAATGAGGGTTTTGAGGAAGGAGCTATGCATCCTTTATATAGGTATGTTCTCTTTTCTCCCCCAATTTTTTTAATTTTTTTTTTTTTTTCGGTCAGCAGTTTTTTTTACTTTATTTAATAAAACTTGACACTGTGTTTTTTTTTTTTTTGGTCAAACACTTTATTATTATGGTCTTGATAAGATTGGCTTTGTGTTGGGCTCATTTCGGCCTTGCATGAGTAGTTTGCCCATTGCAAGTAATGAGAAAACTTGAATTAAAAAAGGAGAGAGTGGCCCAAAAGAGAGAGAGAGAGAGAGAGAGAGAGAAACTGATACCTAGTATTTAGCGTAATATTAAATAGTATTCAGTTTTAAACTATCTTAAAAATTACTTTAGAGGTTTTATAATTGTTGAGAGTAGATAAGGTGATAAGATAGGGAGAGGAAAATATGAGATTAGGTAAAACCAACTTAAAATTAATTTTTAAAAAATTAGTTTTAGCCTAAAATTAATTTAGATAAAAATAAATTTCAAAAAAAAATTGTCAGTTACCAAACAATTTTTATTTATTACCTGCCCCATTATAATTAGATATTTGATTTTTAAGAGCATAGGAGATTTTTGTACTTAACCCATAATTAAAGAAGGATGTCTTTAATTTTAGTCTACACTAATCTAGGTGCGAAGAGGGCCCATCTTTGGAACACGAAAAAGGCCAACACAGTCTGAACTGGGACTTGTTTGGGCTAATGGTCTTTCTTTTGACTAAGGCCGGCCCATGTGGCCTACGTTAGTCCAGCTAGATGCATAAGTTAGCTTCCCGTTTGTCTTGTTAGTGTTTTGTTTGGGCTTTCAGCCCCTTATTGCATTAAAAATCAGAATGTGGCATAAAAATCTGGCTCAGTATTATTTATTATCTGAAGCTGAAGGACGTACCACTAAGCTACATAAAGTTATAATCTTACTGACCACAAAAGAAAAAAATTATAATCTTAGGTTTATCTCTTGTTTACCGACCATTTTGTTGTAAACTGGCTATTGCCTTGGATTATTAATTCAATAAAATTTTGTTGGGAAAAAAAAAAATGCTGAAGGATGTAGGAAGAGGCATGAAGAGAAAAGGATGGATGAGGATGGTTATGCATTATTACTGTAGAGTGCGTACGTGTAGAAAAAGATGTGTGGGAAGGCAACGTGTGCATGGGCTTTGCCTGAAAACGGTGCAGGGGTTGAGGGGACAGGTAATGGCACAGCACGTGAGGCTGAGTGCGATGGAATTGATATGAATCAGATAGATAAGATAACAACAATACACAGCAAACCCTTCCCTTTGCTCCTTTTTTCTATCTGCTTGTGCTGGGGGTTGCTGTTGAGTTAGCCACAAAAGCAAAACGGTCACGGCTTTCTATCTCTGCTTGTGTTGGTGTTGCATAAAGCTTTTTTGTGGCTAAATTATGGTTAAACTTGTGTCTGCAACTTTAGAATTTTGTATAAATCATAATTTGAATTTTTTAAATAGAAAACTAAGCATGTTAGTACTATAATATGGCAGTTGTAATGGCTATAGCCAGGTGGGCATGGTTGGCCTGGTGAACCCCCACATGTGTCTCCATAATTTACAGTTACATAAATTATATTTATAACCAATAATAGAATAATATTTTAGATAAGAATATAAATTAATAATATGTCTTATTTTAAAAATTATTATATTATTGACTATAAGGACATTCACGTGATGTTTAATGAGTATCTAGAATTTTTTCCTCCAATCCCCATCTCCTCTCCCCTCCTCTTTGTATTACCTGTTCCAGCACCACCATTTGCGCACAACCGCCAGCCGCTAAAATCTGATCACTTGTTCATTTGCTTTGTGGCTTTGGCTTTATCCTATTAGTTTCAATTAATAATAGCAAAAATACTTATTAAAATGGGTACTCATGAAAATTATCTGAAATGGGGATGGGGACAGGGATTAGGATAGATTTGGTCCCCACGAAGACGGGGATGTCCTCATTTAGCTAATTGAGGCAGGAGAGGGGATGAGATCCCCACCTGATGAAGACCTGCGAAATTCCCGCTTAAATATGAAATTATATATATATATATATATATATATTTAATTATTATAAGACACGTGTTTTATAATAATTAAATATATGATTTTACTACTTATGTTTCTCTTTGATTTACATACTTATTAGTAAATTTATTAATTGAGTTTGAAATTTACATATTTGAGTCTATAATTTGAATATTTATAATTTGTGATTTGAATAATTTTATTGTCTTGAAATGAATTTGTAATTATATATTTTATTTTAATTTAAATTGTATTGTATTGTATTAGATAATAATATGAATTATGAATATTTTATTAAACTTAAAAGTAATTTTTTTATATTTTTTTCTTTTTTATATTTTTTTTTATAGAAACTCGCAGATATCTACGGGGATTCGAATCCTCGTGGAGAGTGGGGAACAAGAACCCGCAATCAAGATGAGGACAGGGATGGGACGTAAAATTCTAAACGAGAATCCCTCTCCCCCATGAATACCCATTGCCATCCCTAATTTTAATCCTTAATAAATTTTAAAATCTGAAACGTCTTTAATACTGAGTGTAAATCATCAAATTCATCCCCTTAAAAAAATAGTGCAGAAATTATTTCTTGAAAAATCTACTCTCAACATAAATTTTAAAAAGTAAAAAGATCAGTTAGATGAGCGTTTTGAGTTTAATTGACATATACTAACAGTGTAAAATAGTTTTATATTGTCAACCAATAAAAATAGGGAAAAGTGAGAAATCATGGTAGGTCCCTCATTATAATGGATAGTTATTTAGATGAGTTGACACTTTCTATTATTTTTATTGGCTGACAGTATAAAACTATTTTATACTGTCAGTGTATTTAAATTAAATTATAGCATTTTTAGAGATTAATGTATATAGTAATTAAAAGTTCAAAAATTATATTACGAGTTTTTATATTTCAAGGACTAATATATCTAGCAATATTTTTTTAGGACAAATTTGAAGGTCTGCTCTTATATTAATGTAATGATGTAATGATTACTTTGATTTTGGTATGAGTAATGAGCAATAGTTGCTCCTTTTTGTTTCTTGACATTTTACCAAAAGTAGCTCATGGGACACAACAAAAAAGGCAAGAGGAAAACGAGTGCAGGACCGAGTAGTTGATGCAGTATGCAACTGTGCTATGATAACTGGATAACTGGTACCGGTCCCAACTCCTATATCAATAGCACCCTATTTATTTGAATTTCCTATGCAACTCACTGTATAATATTCTCCTTAGCCTCCTTTATTTTCCTCTTGTTTTCGAGGTTTCTTCTTCTCTTCATTCTCCACAATTTCCGCACACACGCACAGTCACACACACCTTTTCTAATTACTATCATTTTTTTAAAAAAAATTATTATTATATCTTTTCAGGACTCTCTTTTTTCTTCGCTGGTGGGTGGTGGCGTGCGAAGTGTTAACGTTAACGGCTTTTACTTTTCCTTCCCATGTCTTCCTCCTGATGGCTTCTTTCTAGAAACGCGAGTAATAAAAAATCCGGTTCCCATTCACAAGCAACAACTTCCAAACGCGCTTTGTTTGATCCCAACTCAATGACATAAAATAAAACCGTTCTCAAAAATTAGAACCAAACAAAAGAAAAAAAGGAAGAGAAAAAATGGATGAGATAGTGGAAGAGATTATGAGAATTCACAGATCCTTACCGGCGAGGCCGGGGATCGACGAAGTGGAAGCTGCAGAAGCACTTATTTCGAACGTGGAAAGGGAAGACCAAGCGAGGCTCGAAGCCATAGCGAAGCAAAAGAAAGGTCCAAACGTGCCGGAAGAGCTTTTCATGGTTCTGCAAGAGATGCAGAAGAACGTGGCTCACTTGCAGAGCAAGGAACAGAAGAGGGAAGCGCTTAAACTCCTCAATCTTGAGAACGCGCACCGCGTGTCCGACGATTTGATCCAGAGAGCCTCCAACTGCGTCTCTTCGAATCCAAGCTCGAATTCGCGTTCTTGCAAGCCAAACAAGGTTTATGATGAAGCTACTTCAACTTCAGCGTCCATTTCAACTTCAACTTCAACTTCGGCTTCAAGTTCTTCTGTGAGAGTGTTGAAGCAAGAACCTGCGAAGGGTTCGGAATTGTTGTTCACGAGAGATGACAGTTATGTGAGTAAGGCCAAGTCCACTTTCTACCCTGACGGTTTTGGAATTCGACCCGCTATTGTGGATTCTTCGCTAAAACCAATAACCACTTTAGGTACTATAAAAAAGCTTTTATTCAATACTAGCTATCATGTTTTCAAATTTCAGTTGCGTTTCAATTATTGTGATTGCGGAAGATGGCAGGGATATGCAGTTGATACGGTCGCAATTGTTGTTGGGAACTAAAAACTATGCAGTTACTTTTCTTTGGCCTTTTTTGGTCTGAAAGTGAATTAATGAGCTCTAAGTGTTTGAGTTTAGTGTAATTTTAATTGAGTATCTAATTAGTAGTTAGTATGAAGGGAACTACAGTTTGTTTGTTATGATGGAACTTTTTCTTTTTTCATTTTTTTTTTCTTTTTAGGAGAAGATGATGGTGGTGGTGGTGGTGGTGATAAGTTGAGTTTGATAAAACTGGCCAGGTTAATTGAAGTTTCTGCGAAGAAAGGTACCCGTGATCTCAAGCTGCAGAACAAGTTGAGAGACCAAGTTGTTTGGCTGCCAGATTCAATAGGGAAGTTGTCAAGTTTGGTCACTCTGGATTTGTCCGACAATCGGATTGCAGCACTGCCTTCCACCATCGGAGGCCTTTCATCATTGACCAGGTTGGATTTGAATTCAAATAGGATCGCGGAGCTCCCGGATTCTGTTGGAGATCTCCTTAGTCTGGTGTATCTGAATCTAGGGGGAAACCAGTTGTCATCCCTGCCTGCTTCGTTTGGCAGATTGGCAGGCCTTGAGGAGCTTGATTTGAGCTCAAATCAGCTTTCTGTGCTTCCTGACTCTATTGGGTCACTTGTTAGTTTAAAGATTTTGAATGTGGAGACAAATGATCTAGAAGAAATTCCTCATTCGATCGGTCGTTGTTCTTCCCTTAGGGAGCTTTGTGCTGATTATAATCGGCTTAAAGCCCTGCCAGAAGCTGTAGGAAAGATTCAGGGCCTTGAGGTTTTGTCTGTAAGGTACAACAACATTAAGCAACTTCCTACAACAATGTCTTCTCTAACAAACCTGAAGGAACTTAATGTTAGTTTCAATGAGCTTGAGTCAGTGCCTGAGAGCTTGTGCTTCGCAACGTCACTTGTCAAGTTGAACATAGGAAACAATTTTGCTGACATGCGATCCTTACCAAGATCCATTGGGAACCTCGAATTGCTTGAGGAATTGGATATCAGCAATAATCAGATACGTGTCCTCCCTGACTCATTTAGGATGCTCAATCTATTGCGCGTCCTAAGAGTGGAAGAGAATCCTCTTGAAGTCCCACCAAGAGATGTAGCTGAAAAGGGAGCACAGGTATTTTTTCCTTTTCTTTATCTAGTTCTTCTGATATTAGTAAAGACCTTTCTGTTTTTTGAATCTCAAAATTCATGTCTTGGTGCATCACAGGCTGTTGTCAAGTACATGGCTGAGCTTGTGGAGAAGAGGGGTGTCAAATTACAGCCACTTAAGCAGAAAAAGAGCTGGACTCATATCTGCTTCTTTTCGAAGTCTAACAAAAGAAAGCGTGGCGGGATTGATTTTGTGAGAACCTGATTCATTCGATTAAACTATTGCTGGTAAGCAACGGATTCCATGAGTAAATTGAGTTGTTTTCTGGTCAATACTTGTACTGTGAAATTTTAGTTGAGTATTTGATTATGAAATAGGCCAAGGTTTGCTCATTGTTCGCCAATAATTGCTATTGCCTTATTCACAACTCGTGACATGGTTGGAACTGGATTTCTCTAGAGAGAAGTGTAGCAAAGAGGGAATGCATGCTCTAATTGTTACTGTTAGAGTAGTTTGGAAAAGCTACCATGTCATGCTTGTTGGTTGCTGATCTTCTGTTTCTTTGACAGGGATATGCATTTGTTTATAAAAAAGGGACAAAGATATGTCTTTCAGAATGTAGTCAGCAATACTAGAGAATGAATTGGCAACCTTGGAATTTGCTAACTCCGAGGCACAAATTGTAGATTTCCTGCTCTATATTTTTCTGATTTTTAATTTGTACAATAATTTTTCGATTTTATGTCATTTGTGTTTATGTTGTCTTGAAAGTGTAAAGAAGTGTACATCCAACCAGGAAAAAAAAAAAAGGATATGGGTAGTGGTGAAGAACCGGAGATGATTGTTACGCACTATGTAAGTTCACCTCCACTCCATTTTTAAAAGAGACTAAAGTTATCCTTTCTGCTACTTTTATAGAATTCCATATAATACACCTCCTCATTTAATTTTTTACTGTTGGTAATGCAGTTTATTTGTTTATTTATTTATTTGCTTAGATGTAGCTAATGCAGTCTAATATTATTGAAATTTACCTTCGTGGAACTTTTACAGGTATGAACTGAAAAACGAGCGAATACATTGCCTTTCTCCATAATTATAATTATCTTCATTTCTTCATGACTTGACTTATTATCAGCCTCTACGTTCATTATTCAAGTAGGCAGTAAGAGGGTTATTTTAAAATTATGTAAAGGCCATATTTGGGTTTGTACCCGTTTTCTATAATAATGTGGAAAGTAGATTTTTTTGTACTCAACAAATCCCTAAAATATACTCGACATGAAATCAACCCTTCGTTTATAGGCGACATTGAATAGACTGATTCTTCATTTATAATTTAAGGACAAATATGAAGACATGGTTTCAGAACACTAGATTGAATATTAAATATATTAGAAAGAACCTTTCAAGGAGATTAGTTAAGGCCAAAAAAATCATAGATCCATGTCAATGTATTTATATAGAATTAGTTGAGCAAAAGCAAATCACCCAAAAAAAAAAAAAAAATTGAGCAAAAGCTAGCTGTAGTAGCATGGTGCCTACTACCTATGCCTTTTCGTTCCTTTCGTACTAATATTGCACTCGTTGGCTTCTGCAAAAGAAATGCACGTCTCTTGCTGCATTTTTTTTCCCCTGTCTATTGCTACCCAAGCTTTAGACAAGGTCTACCTAGCACCAGGGTAGAAGATAGCTTAGCACTTTAAGTATTTTGGCGTTTTGCAAGCTTCATCATCCTCTGCTCATTAAGTCCTCTATGCCGGGAAAAAAGAAAAGAAAAAATAGCCAATGGTTTGAAAGTTGGTCACATCGTTGTGTCATTATCAATATTTTTTTAATACGAGATTAATTTTGTTTGAATTATGATTAGGTTTGTCTAAGAGTTTATATATATATATATATATATATATATATATATATATATATATATCAATTTGGTTCAAGCCACAACATTTTTTTTTCACTTGGTTTAGATTGCCAACAAAAAATACCATTTTTCACGACAATTTTAACAATGGGTTATTGCTGAAAACAAACATTCACTTAAACAATAACATCAACTTCTCAATTCTCTGAAGCTACAATGAAGAAAGTATCTCAAACATTCAAGAAAGTTATGTTTAGATATTTTGTGGTCAGTGAAATAGAAAGGAAACTAATAGAATAGTATGGATCATAATAAAATAAATAAAATAATTATTGCATTCCATCATTTGGATATCAAATAATAGAATTGTGAAAGCCATGAAGAATGATCTAGTGATAAGAGGTGTGATGCCTTAGAATGTGTGTAATTATATGAGTTTTATCTCCTTGGAGTTGTGGATATTTGATTAATCTTATGAGTGGTTATTCATGAGAATTTGATGATGATAGAAGTGAAAATATGTTTAAAGGCATGATTTGAGACTTAGAATGCATGTTGGAAGGTGGAAAAAAAAAAAGATTGTTTTAAATACAGGGATCCAGCGCTTAGGCCCCAGATTTCCACCACCTAGGCACTAGCATGGCAGAATCAAGGAGTGTTTTCGTGCTTCCGAGCGCCTAGGCGCCAAGATCCACTGCCCAGGCACTAAGATCCACCGCCCCAAGCGCCAGTAGTGCTAAAAACAATTGAGTTTCAGGCTCCCAAGCGCCCAAGCACCAGTATTGGTTGCCCAGGCGCTCGCTGCGCGATATTTTTGATCAACTTCGATTATCTCTCTCCCATTTTTCACTCACACTCACTCTCTTAACTTCCTCTCTCTAAAAGAAACCTTTCTACCTTGATTTCCCTCATATACTTCACTAATCCATCATTTTCTCTTATGATTTCCCTCACAAATTCACCACTTTTGACTTCTCCCTCATCGATATTCTCATCATCTTCTTCCTTGGACCTTTCTCTATTCTCTTGTAGTGAGAGAAAATGGAGAGTAGAAGTGACCCATCACTTCTCTCTTGTTCAAATCATTCTTCCAAGGTTTTGAGGTAAACTCTTAGTACTTTCTACCTCCTTCTAGCTATATATTGTTTATCTAGCCCATAGAATTAGATTTGAGTTATTGTGATGAATAGTTAAGTTTTCAATTGGGGATTTTTTTTTTTGAATTGTGGTTGGATTGAAGTTATATTTAGTTCTAGAAGTTTAATTATGTTAGTTTGATGTATTTTGTAGTTTCTAACTCTTTTTCGGAGTCTCCAGTTGGCCCGGGGGCACATCACACTTGAATTCTTGCCTTGAAGCCTTGAGCTTTGCTAGTGAGTGAATAATATGTTTGTAAATAATTTCTAAGTGATATTATGCTTGGATATATAAATATGTATATATTCATATTGCTAGTTTTTCCAGAATAATTGTTAAACTGATTTACCTCTAAGAATTGGAAGTATTTATTTATATATTTGCACTTGAAGTTCTTATTTCATTAGTTATACAATTACTTTAGATTTGATATAATGCATGATGAGCATGAGACAAGGCAACCTAGCTATGTTATTAAGTTCATATACTATCAATGGAAAATTTGTTGAAAAAGTTGAATAAGATAGACAAAAGATGTGTTAATTATCAATTAGAGAATGTTCATTTGGAAAGAAAGAGAAACACCCTAGGGACGGCGACACGTAACGTCCAGAGGTGATTAATAAAGAAACCATACTGGAGATAGTGATGCGTAACGCCCAGATGTAAAAAGAATTAATTATAGATTCTAAACAAGAATCGTTCTTTAAGACATGTTATGTTGTACTTTATACATTTATATATTTTGAGCATAGTTGAATTTAAAGGCTTGTCTCATATCTTCTATGAACATATTATTTCCTCATTGAGTTTCATAACTCACTCCGTAGTTCCTCATCTATTTCAGATTTAGCTGTAGAGACTGCTTCTGCTCCACCTACTCAATAAAGCTTCTACCTATTCCATTTTGGTGAGCCCACTTGAAGGATCATAACTACTTTTGATTACCTTTTGTATGGCCAATAATGGCTTATTTTTAGTATATGCTCCTTGAAACACAGGCAGGGTTCTTGTCGTGTTGTCAGTTTGTTTCTTTTGCCTAGAATTAGGAAAACAAATGTGTATATATGTAATTTGCTAAATTCTTTTTGGCCAATGACTTTGGATACTCCTTGTATATGCAAAGGTTCTAAACCTTATATATGTATGAATCCATTTTGAATTTTGTTGGGTTGCCTGGAAAGAAGTTTTTGCAGGTTTAAATTGTTGGAAATGTCCTAATTTTATGGGAGATTCTGTCAGTTTTATGTAAAAACTGTTGGGTGAAGACTTGCTAGGAAGGAAGATTCCTTATGCGTCGATCACGACCTAGGAACGGTCGTGACAAAAGGTTTGGGTAGTATATATAAGATCTTAAGTTCAAACTTTATTGCTATCAATATATTAAAAAAATAGAATTGTGAGAAATTTACATCCCATTATTTACAAATACAATGAAAAATGATAAAATTATAAGATTTTAAAATTATATACCATCAATTTCATTTAATTGGATTTCACCCAAATTAAAGGCGAAGAAAATAAAAATATTAAATAAAATAAAATAGAATAAACTTCGTCTAATATCATTCAATTTATTAAATTTTAAAATATCTAAACAATGAAACTAAATACTATTTCATTCAACTTAATCCTGTCCCATTGCTTTCCATGACACAGCGAAGAAGCCGTAGGAGTGACGGCGGCCGCCGCCAACTCCAATGTCTATTTTCAACGACAGAATTGTCAAACACAAGTGGGGTAGACAACCAGATTCAGTTCATGAATTCATGGATTCATGACTAGATTAAATGTCAAGGCTTAAAAAATTCCATGTGACTTCGTGGCAAGATTAGACTCACCAAATGGTTTTATCAAACGTGTATAACACTATAATTGCCGTAATGACTACAGGTTATAATCCCAGGATCGTACATTGTTGCTAGTACAGCTTTTCTACACAACCGTACCATGACTCCAAAGAGTCTATCGAGGTTATCATACAAACAGTCAAGGTTTTGACTAAGAGTGCAAATAGATTGAGTCAACCGAAGAATCGACCAATCTAAATTGAAACCAATTAAATTGATTCGAATTTGTTTAAATTATTAGGTCAATTAAATATGATCCAATTAGAAATGATTAATATTTGATTTAATTATTGAATTTGAGATTTTATAACTCGATATCCAACTCGATTTGAATCCTAAATTTTAAATTCTAAATCCCCTATATTCTTTGTTTTTTCCTTTAACAAAATGACACATTAACATAGCACTTTTTCTTTCTTATTATTTCAATCACTAACCCTTTCATAAATTTAAAATTTGTATTTGTGGCTTTATGAACGTGACTTGAGTTATTTTATTTGATGTGTAAACTTAGATATGGATGATTTGTGTCTCTTTAATTGTATTAAAGGATATTAAAATTAGACATTATTATATTAATGACTTTTGATGGTAATGAATTAGAATGACAATTATTTGATATTTATATTTTTTTAATTGTGTTAATGATAATACTAGAATGATTTAGTTTTTAGATATTAGAATAGAGTTTGAAATTTTCTTATATGAAAATTTTGATATTTTATGATTGATTTTTATTATTTTTTTTGGTGGAAATTGGAAAAAAAATAAATGGGTAATCCAATCTCTTGAATCAAATCAACCCAAATTTGATTGATTCAATTTAGTTAAAAAAATTTATAAATTTGAACCAAACCAAACCAAACCAACTCAATTAAAATTTGATTGGTTTGCATTTATTTTTTCTTTAAATTCGATTCAAATCAACCTATTTACACCCTTACTTTTGAGGAAGCCTATATTTTGGTCCCTTATTAATGTATTCATTTTAAATTTCGTCCATTTTTATAATTTAGTTTCTTAATCAAAATATATATCGATTTGATTCTTTTTGCAATAAAAATCTACCTTAAATTCAGTCCTAAGTTAACGCAAATTTTGATCAATAAGTAACTAAATTGTAAAAATTCATATTCGAGGGACCGATCATTAAAAATAAACACATTAGTGAAGAAAAAAAAGCAAGGATATATTGCCGACTGGTTTAGTTGAGAGGTGCCTAGATTGTCACCGGTGTGTTTCATTTTCAAGTGATTATAGTTTGATGGAGATAACACAGAAACTTTCAGCGATCAACTTTATGACAAATATATAATCTAATATGTTGATCTAAAAAGTTTATGAGTTTAATTATTATATACTGTCACTATATAAAAATTTTGTACTATTAGTCAACTAATTATTTGGGTTTATAAGATTTTTAAGATAGCGGATAATTGAATCAAATACTTTTTACTAATATAATAATATATGATTGAATATCTATATAAATTTTTTTTAATATTAACAATGCATATAAATTAAATCTAAAGTTTATTGTGGCAATGAAGTTTTTTTAAGAATAATGTATGTTATTGGTATTAATCTTAATTAATTAAAAATATTATTTTCATTAAAATTCATTATTTTAATTTAAACCTAGAATCTTTACTTTAATAATAAAACTCTCAACACTTTATTATAGAAAAACAAACAAATGAAGTTGTGATGCTTAATGAAAGATAATGGCTTGAGGAAATTTAAATAAGCAAGGTGACACAATTATAGTATATCAATTTTATTTATTTTTTGTCATTACTTAATTATCGATATTCGATAACAAATAATGGGTTGGCTTTTCTTCTTTACAAAAGGGTGAGGCCAAGTTTTTTTTTTTTTTTTCCAATAATTCATAAGGCTCAACCAACAGACAAAGGGTGCCAAACATACATCAGCATGAGTTCAAGAATACAACTTGACACATAAGCAAAGGCCGCACCTTGACAAGGTACTACATCAAGAGCACTTGAAGGTAATCGGCATCTACAAGACACACCAAAGAGACGCCACAAATACACTTCTAACTTTAAGACTCCAATCTCCAAACACAGACACGCATCTGCAGAAACACCAGCAATCATCTAACATAGCCGAGGTTTAAAATAGAATATCTACAAAGAAAATGTATCTCACACATTTTATAGCAATTATGTATTTATAGATTTAATTTGCATGTACTGACGGTATAAAATTATTTTACATTATTATTCAATCATATTCTCCCATTTACATGACTTTTGAAATAGTATAAATGAGGATCATATATAGTTACTTATGTGATAACATATAATTATATGATAATATAAAAAAAATTTACACTATCAATATATACAAATTAAATTATTTATTTATTTATTTATTTATTTTTATTCGCATGAATATCTCATTATTTTTATGAGATTGTTGTGCAATGTTATCTTTGTAGCGAAAGAGGAAGGCTGGACATAACTTTTGAGCCACAATCATTCTGCATTTCCTGTACAGGGAGGATTAGATTCTTTTTTAGGTAACTGTCAATTCTGTCTGTATCGACATTAATATTGTATTCCGTTTTCAATTGAAACATGGGGCATTATTAATTTTAATTATAATGGGTATGGTATAAGAGTGGAGCACATAGTTCTTCAACCTTTTAACAGTTATTTAATCATTGATCATTGCAATTACTTTAATCAAAGGATTTAACATAAAGTATATAATACAGAGGTTGAGAAACATCGAAAAAGATTTCTAAGAATTACTATTAAATTAAAAAGGATCTCAATATAAATAATTTTCTCGGAAATTTAATTTTGAACAATAGTATTATTTTGATTCATATAATTTTTTTCTTCTCCTTTTTTTACTAGATTCATTTGGTTAATTTCACCTATTAAAAAAATGCTTTTTGTTTATATCGAAGATTATTTTTTTTAAAGAAAAAAGAAACAATTTACCTCGTGATTCAATCCCACCCCACGTTGCAATGAATCACAATTTATGCACATTCCGCTGGCAGAACCAAAGTCAATCTTTGAAAAGAAACAAGATAAAAGAATCTATTACAAGAGAGTCCAGATATGAATGATACTTATGTGGGAAGTTATGTTTAATATTGAAATTCTGCAAAAGATTTGTTTTTTTAACAAGTCTAATTGAAAATATTCAAATCTAAAATCTTGTGGGTTACGTTAGTTAGGTTAAAGTCAATCCAAAAAAAAAATAAAATGATTAGTTAGTTTGAACATCATCAATAGGCCTGCTTGTGTCTTAATCAAATTCTATAAGTGTATCCAAATCACTGTAGTTTTTTTTATGGTCATAGATTATTTTGCACATTACGCTAATTTAACACTTTTTCTTTGAATGATTTAGGTTGATTTTTTTTTTTTTTTGGGACATGGATTTAGGTTGATGGTTGTTGTATGTGTATGTTTTTCTATTTTTTTTTATGGATAATGGTTTACATGCCACAATTTAGAAAATTTTTCTTGAGTATTTTTTTAAGTATCAAGACATCTTGAAAAAATTAAGAAAGAATATTTTTTTTTATCTAAACCACCAATATTTAAAATCTATTGAATTTCAATTATTTTAGTTTGAATAATTACAACTTTATTTAAAAAGAACATGTGTCAAATTGAACTAATTAAGTGTTGATAAATTAAGACAAAATATGAGGTATTTGGCTAGATTTAACTTTTTTATTAAAAAAAATAGTGTGTTTTTTATGCAACTGTATTTAATCAAAGACTACCATGTTGACAAATTCAAAATCACTAAATGGTGGTAGGCAACAGCATGCTACTATAAATAACTTGCAATCACATGCAGTCAGCAGATACAAAAGGTGAAATTCACCCCTAGCTAGTTGGCCAACAAGGTTTCAATAAAAAAGTCAAGTTTCTAAATATGTACTTAAAGTATATAATATTATCACTTTGGCATGTCTTTTCCTTTGCAAAGTCTAAGGTTTTGTTCGTTTGAAAGGAAATTGGAAGGGAAGGAAATAGAAAGGAAATACAACAATTTCCATTATTTGATTGAGGAAGGAAATACCAAGAAAAAAGTTAAATAATGTCAAAAATTTGGTGGAACCTATGTGGGACCCACCAAAATTGTTTCCCTCCCAAACTAGGCAAGAAATGGATGGAGAGAGACCGGATTTTTTGGGATTCCAATATTGCCCATGTTTGAAGATGATATTTGTAATCGATTACAACTCTTGTTATGCGGTATTGATAGGCAGACGAAGGTAGAGAAAGAGATAGAAAGGGGGTTTGTTGCATCCATCGGTTATAAATAATATATAATATATAATATTATATGATATAGTAATCTTTTATAATTGAAATACCTTTTATATCAATATAAGGGTAAAATTATTATTTGATAATATTATTTTTTTCTCTTTTACTTTTTCATACAAATAAATAAAGGAAAATAATTCTTCTTTTATTTCTTTTTTTTTTTTCATTTTTCTTTCATTCAAACATACCTATGGAAAATATAAATCCACTCTAGTTTTTTTCACTCAGCTTCTTTCCTCTCAACTTCCTTCCTTCCATTTTCCTTCCTCTATCCAAACAAAGCCTAAAGGATGCATTATATATAAAATGTAGGAAATCAAATGATAATAGGACTAGGTTGAGGTTTGATAATTTCAAACATATCAAACAACATAACATAAAAAACTCTACTTGACAGTGTAAATCCTAAAATTGATAAACCCAGAAACTCAATTCTGTTAAAGCATTGTACATCTTTGCAAACTTCTCATCAGAATCAATATCAACCAGTAGATAGCACAAATCTTTCCAGTTTTTCAGTTTGGTAACAACTAGCATATTCTAATGATCTATCTTACCAAGTTATCTATAATGTTGGGATCATCACTATTGCCAAACTGGAGCTTCAACCAGTCAAGAACAATCAGAGGATCTTAAAGACAAAGATCATTTTCCCTAAATTGAAACTTCTCCCTTCATTTTTTTCATGGCAATCAATAAATAATGTTTGGTTCTTCTTTAAGCAAAACCTTATGCAAAACACATCCATGAGCTCAAGTCATGAACAAAAGAAATATTAAAGCATGTAATATAGCAACTACAAATATAGATATAAATTGCATGAGTGAGAATATGATTCATCGTAGAATAATTCAACCATTTCTTGTGGTAACAACTACAAGTGTTGGCATTTGATGTCCATCAAAGTGATGAGATTTTAAGAGCTTAAAGGGATCCAAAACCCTTTTAAAATTACTTTTGATGGGTGTTTTTGATGCTTCTTTGATTGTTGTTATATTATTGATTTGGAACTGAACCTTGGTTATGTGTATTTTGGGTTAGGTCATACAGAGTGTATGTAGTGATTGCATAATTTCATTTGTTCCTTGTGCTTATTTTTGAACTGTGATGTTGAGAAGTTTTTTTTTTTTAGAGCACATATGATACACAATTCTTGTTAAGTGTCATAATTGTTCTTTTACTTACTTTTGCTTGAGGACAAGCAACATCTTAGGTTTTGGGGTGTGATGTCTATCAAAGTGATGAGATTTTAAGAGCTTAAAATGATCCAGCACCCTTTTAAAATTACCTTTGATGAGTGTTTTTGATGCTTCTTTGATTGTTGTTATGTTATTGCATTTTTCTCAGCATATTTGTGGATATTTGAGCACCCAGACGCAAAACTTTTACCGTCCATGCGCTGATTATACTGATTTTATTTTGCTGTCAGGTGGTCTGGTGCCTAGGCGCCCAAAACCCAATGCCTAGGTGCCCGCAGTGTGCTGTCAAATGCTGATACGATTTAATTAGAGAAAGGACGGGACTTTTGGATATCTAGGATAAGGAACTCAAAGAAAAATAGGGGGAGGAGGCCAAGGGATAACTAGAGGAGGAGAGATTAAGGAATGGTCACTCCAAATCTTGGGTTTTTACAGCTTCTTCTCCTATTTTCTTCTTTATTTTCTTTTATGGCATAAGTCACTAGACTCTATAGCTAGTGTTAGGATGCAATTTGATGTGGTTGGCTTGTTTATGAATTTCTTGTGCCTTGATGTTGGTTTCTATGGATTAAGAGTTTATCCTTTGTTTTTATTGCAATTTGTGAATGGGTTTTTCATGAATTGATTTAGGGTTCATATATGAATTGGGAAATTTGTGTATGTTTTTGCTCTAGGGGATAAACTTCATAATTCTCAAGGTTTAGGAATTTATCTTGAAATTATGTGGATTTTGGATTGGTTTGATTGCTTAATCCCTCTTTTTACTAAAGCATGATTAAGGAATTGATATGTTTTATGTGAGAGGAGGAGAATTGGTTTCACCAAGGAATTGGGAATCAATTATTTATAATCTATCCTTTAATCTATAGTTTTCCAACTCAAGTATACGGGTATTTAATTAACTTATAGAAAAATCAGACAAATCCAATCCCTAGCTTCTTTTGAACATTGGCTAATTTTGTTTCAAGTTTTTATTTTCTCTTACTTTTAGTTGCTACTATTCTTGTTTTAAGTTTTAATTTTAGGACTTCCTTTAATCCACAAATTCGTGCTAATCTAAATAGAAGTTGATTTAGCGAACTATTGTTTGATAACATCAATCCTCGTGGGACGATACTCACTCACTGTGTTTACTACTTGAATGATTCAGTGCACTTGCCGAGTAGTTATCAGCATCACAGGATTAGACTTATTCAAGCTCTATATCGTGAATATGTGATTATCTTTGAACTGGAATCAACATCTGTAATAAAAATTTTGTGAACAATTTTTTTATGTATAAGTCAGACCAAGTTTCAAACTCATCGAGTTGTACATATTTTTTTAACCCCAAAAAATCACCATTAGTATCACTTGTGTATCTTTCTCCTTTTTTCCTCTCTTTTGAGTTACTAATGATACTTAAAAGAAGAAGAAACTATGTAATACGGTGAGTGTTAACTTGGTCCCCGCCACTTTGGGAGTTATGTTAGTTCTCAATTGAAAATTGTTAAAAAGACTTGACAAACTTATTGCCAAAAAGGTGTCTTGGCATTTTATTTGCAAAGATGGACTTCTCCCTTTTGCTATGTTCATAGTACCCATCCTCCTCCTTGTGGAACTCCTTCACCGTAGTAGCCACCGTTTACACCACACGAGCCAGCTACTGCTGCTGTTGCTTCTTGTTCTCTTCCTTGTCAACAATCACAATTTGGAAATCCTTCACCTCTACTGTCTTGTTTTCTCCTATGTTGTTGTTGGTTTGTGATTGTTGATGATGTTGTTGTGGCTGTAGGAGGCTCAGGAAGTTGGATGCTGGCTCCTGTAGCTGTTTTGAGCCCTTGGGTTCCATGAACAGGACACAAGATAAGAGGGATATGGGGAAAGAAAATTCAAAATAAAAATAAAAGTTTCATTGGTTTTCACCCAAGCTTTCGTTTAAGGCAAATTAAAGCTTCATCTCCCACCCACCCAGAAAAAGCTTCATCTTCGTTTTTATGTCTCAACTACTTCATTCTCTTTCTTTGTCTTGGTCTTCTTCTCTTCTTCATAGGTGCTTACCTCATTTACCAATTAATAAGTTTATTTTTCCCACTCCTCTATTTTTGTTTTTTTTTCCTCCAATTTTTTAATTACAATGATGATGATGATGATGTTGGTGCTGCCCATTTGGATTTTGTGGCTTTTCTTTCCTAAAGGTTTGAAATTTGGGCTAATGGGTGGTTTTTGTGATCTGGATATTGCTTCGTTTCATAGAGAGGACCACTCACAAACTCTTATGGCTACTTTGGGAACGTCGCCGATGTAGCCATGGCCCCCCTCCGGTCAAGAAACATTGAAGGATTTATCTACAAATATTCTAACTACATATATTTTAAATTAATTCTTGAGTTACGAAACATAGGTTAAATAATAGCTTTTCGATTTAAAATAAAATAGATCCAACGGTGGTGAGTACATATAATGAATCAATTTTTAAAGAGGACTAACATCACTCCCAAAGTTGTAAGGACCAAGTTATAACTCACCATGTTATACACTACTCCTATAAAATACCGCATCAAGGTACGTAGGGAGTAATGCACTTGTAGTCCACCTAAAACTTTGATGGTGCCATAGAAGAACCATTGCAAAGTGTTATTAATGATATTTAAATGAAGAAGAAGAAACTATGTAACGTAGTACAAGTGTGATTCACAATAAATTTAAGTACTTGTAGGATTACAAACATATTAAAGAAGTTATCAACATAATAAAAGAAAATTACCCAAAAATTGAGCCAAGAATTAACTCTTGCAGATCTATCATGTGCTTTTCTTAATAGTAATTATAGGATTTTAAAACCCACATAAATCAAGTTACAAATACGCTTCATAAAAAATTCAAGTACACATTAAGGTACCAACTTATTAAGGAAGTTACCAACAAATGAATTAATTTACTAACTCTTGTATGTCGATCATGTACTTTTTTTTTTTTCAAATGTTGGTGCAAACAGTAATTATAGGCTTCTATAAAACACATAAATAGGGCTATATTTGCGATTAATGAAAAATTCAAATGCCTATTAGATTACCAGCATACTAAAAAAGTTACCAATATAATAAAAAAGAAAAAGGTACAGCAAATTTAGCTAGGTTATAAACTTTTGCAAATCAATCATATATTTTTTTTTTCAAATCTTTGTACCAAATAGTAATTATAGACGTTTAGAAAACACAAACAAGAATACAAGTGCGATTACTAAAAAATTCAAGGACCTGCTAAGTTGCCAATATACTAAGGAAGTTATCAACATAATAAAAGGAAATTACCAACAAATTGAGCCAAATAGTAGTTATAAGTATTTGTAAAACACATAAATAAAGCTGCAAGGGTGATTCATAAAAACATTAATTACCAGTTAAGTTACCGACATAATAAAAAGAAAGTTACCAACAAATTATATGAAGTTACTATCTCTTACAAATCGATTATGTGTGTCTTTTTTTCAATTATTGGTACCAAATAAAAATTATAAGCTTTTAAAAAACACACAAATTAGAGTGCTAGTGTTATTCATAAAAAATTCTTAGTACCATCTGTATTACCAACTTATTATGAAAGTTACCAATATAATAAAAAGAAATTACCAACAAATTGAGTTTAGTTACTAATTCTTGCAAGTCTATCATATGCGTCATTTATCTTGGTATCAAATAGTAATTATATGCTTTATTAAAACACATAAATAAGATTACAAGCGTAATTCATAAAAATTTCAAGTAAATGCTTGTTGATGAAAATATTGATGAAGTTACTAGCATGATGAAAAAAAAGATACCAACAAATTAAGCTAAGTTAGTAAAACTTGTAGACCAATCAGAATTTTCTTTTTTTCAAATATTTGTAACAAATAGTAATTATAAACTTTTATAAAACACACAAATAAAGGTTACAAGTGCTATTTATAAAAAAATTCAAGTAAAAATTACGAACATAACAAAAAAATAAAAATACTAATAAATTGAGCTAAGTTACTAACTCATATAGATCAATCTTTTTTTTTTCAATTATTGGTGTTAAATAGTAATTATAGGCTTTTATAAAATATACAAACAAGAATACAAGTGCGATTTATAAAAAATTTAAGTACCTGCAGAGTTACCAATATATTAAAAAAATTACCAATATAATAAAATGAAGTTACAAACAAATTGTGCCAAGTTACTAATTGTTGTAGTCTTGCATATCCATCATGTGTTTTTTTTTTCTTTTTTCAAATCTTGGTCACATATAATATTTATAGGCTTTTATAAAACCTGTAAATAAGGCTACAAGTGCAATTTTATTAAAAAACTCAAGTATGTGCTGTGCTATCAACTTACTTAGGAAGTTACCAATATTATGAAAGTAAGTTACTAAATAATTGAGTTAAGTTACTAACTCTTACATGTCAATTATATGTTTTTTTTTTTTTTTTGCAGTTGTTGTGCACATAGTAATTATAAACTTTTATAAAAACACATTAATAAGATTACTTGTGCTATTAATAAAAAATTCAAGTATCTGCTAACTTACTAACATATTAACAAAAGTTACCAACTAATTTAGCTATGTTACTAACTTTTACAAATCAATTATGTGTTTTTTTTTTTTTTCCAAATGTTGGTACTAAATAGTAATTATAGGCGTTTAGAAAACAAATAAGCAAGGATACAAGTGTGATTCATAAAAAATTCAAGTACTTGCTAAGTTATCAATACACTAAGGAAGATACCAACATAATACAATAAAGTTACCAATAAATTGAGCCAAGTTACTAATTGTTACAAATCTATCATGTATTTTTTTCCCCAAATCTTGGTGCAAATAGTATTTATAGGGCTTTTATAAAATACATAAATAAGGCTACAAATGCGATTCATAAAAAATTCAAGTACCTACTTAGTTACTAATATACTAAGAAAGTTACCAACATAATAAAAGGAACTTATCAGTAATTTGAGTGAAGCTAATAACAGTTTCACATCGATCATGTGTGTCTTTCTTTTTTCAATTATTGGTGCCAAATAGTAATTATAAGCTTTCAAGAAACACACAAATAAGAGTACTAGTGCTATTCATAAAAAATTTAAGTACCCATTGTATTACCAACTTATTATGGAAGTTACCAACTTCTAAAAAGGTTACCAACAAATTGAGTTTAGTTATTAACTCTTGCAAGTCGATTATATTTGTCTTTTATCTTTGTGCCAAATAGTAATTATAAGCTTTATTAAAACACATAAATTAGGCTACAAGTGCAATTCATAAAATATTCAAGTATCTATTGGTTTACTAATATATTAATGAAGTTATTGACATGATAAAAAAAGATACCAACAAATTGAGCTAAGTTACTAACACTTGCAGATCAATCATGTTTGTCTTTTCTTTTTCTTTTCAAATATTTATGGCAAATAGTAATTATAGACTTTTATAAAATACATAAATGATGCTACAAGTGCTATTTATGAAAAAACTAAGTACCTACTGGGTTACCAAGATATTAAGAAAGTTACTCACAAATCTACTTCTACTAATATAATATTTCAGAAATATTACTTGGAAACTACTACTAAGTGTCAGCTTCAGGTGCTCTTGATTGTCTACAAACTTCAAAAAATTTCTATTTCAGGAAAGTACACAAATTTAATTCAAATAAAATATTTAAAATTTGAATAAGCTAATCACTTCAATTTCGTTTATATTATACCACTATAATGATGGTTAACATGTATAATTAATGTGAAAAATTTAAATTGGCCAATCAATGATGGTCCACAATCCTTGATATGTGAGCAATTAAGACCATATTTTAAAAGCTTATTGGATAAGCTTTATTAAGACTGTTCATTAAAAATGAAAAGGCCTTATTTTTAATTAAGAAAATAATAAGCCATTAAAAACTTATTGTAGAAGTTTTTGGGATTTGGGAATGGCTAGAAATAGAAGGGAAATTAAAAAAATTAGAAGGAACATATGAAAGAGATATCAATGTTAAAAGCAATTGTCAAAAAGCAAAATTTCATCTAAATTTCCCAATTATCCCAAAAATCTAATGTAGAAATGACTCTGAATTAACTTTTAAGAAACCAATTTAACTGTATGTATGAATATTGTTGAGAAAACATTATTTGACATAATATAAAGATACATTTACCTATGGTATAAATTCACATGACATTTGATTTTGATTAATTTGATATTCAAACCCCAACATTTAATAACTTAATATTATAATAATTACAACATTAATAGTATCGCAGTTACAAATAAGGGGAAGGAAACTCTCAATGTTTGGGCTTTGATTTAAGTTGACCTTCGTTGCGTCAATAATCAATGCAGATATTGAAAGAGCTCTGAAAGCAAGAAAGCAAACAAAATAAAAAGAACAAAGAAACGTCTCTTTACTTAGAGCAAGCAGAGAATTTGGAGCCAACATTTATATTCATATATAGAGTCAAGCAGGTATCCACACAAAAATCTAAAAGAAATGTTATTTATACATTTAAAAGTTGACATCATATAAACATAATAGAAAAAGAAAGATACAACTGTTACATTTTTATTTTAGTCTTTTAACATTGGTTACCATAAAATATTTTGTATCTTCTTTTTTATGTCATGTCTATGGGATGTCCATTCTTAAATGTCCAAATAGCATATCCCTAAACCTAATGGAGGAGAACCTACCAAGATTTAATTGCAAATGATAGTTGGCTTTTGGAAAGGAAGTAAAGGAGATGGGTTGCCTAGCTAGTGAAGGGAAAAAGGGAGAGGTCATGGAAACTAATTACTACTTTAATTTATAAGATGAAGGTTTTTTTTTTCGGTCATGAGATTATATTGAAAACCACTTCTTTTTTTAGAATTTAACAATTATATTTCTTTTCAAAAAAAAAAGTTTGAATTGCGCTTTTCTTCTCTCTCTCTCTTTTTTAAATACCTTCCACCTTTGAGAAAAACATTAGCATTCATATGCACCTAAAACTTGTTGAAGTGTGTTTTTAAGAAAAGGCAATCCAAGAACATACTTTAGCAAACATTTTTTAATGCAATGTGAAGTAAAAGATAATTAGGAAAACAAAACTACATTCATTCTTTCATATAGGCAACAATTAAATTTGATATTTTGACTGTAACTATCAAAATTTTAGAGTTTCGGACACCAAAAATTAGTAAAATTTCATTCATCCATTTAAGATTTCATAGTAATGGCAACTCATTTTTTTAAAAGAAATATTCTAACTATTTATAATATTTTTTGACAACTTAACTACCTTAGCACCTATGGTTGAAGTTGTTGACTACCCATTAAATTTCATGATTTCGACAAGCGGTGAATTATAAGTTATTAAATTGGTTTGGCGAGCGGTAAATCTCACTTTTGTGAGACTTTTATGACCTAAACATTCGTGTAACTATCATTTCTATAATTAATGAGATACTACAGCAAATATTAACGCACTAATTGAAAAGCTTTGCAATTCAATTCACTCAAGAAATTAAATTCAATTCCTTAGTTTGGTATCAATTTATAGTATAGAATTAAAATCTCAAAGGAATTCAATTTCTTTAAAAGGGCTAAAAGTAAATCTAATAAAAAATGGTCTGATTTACCATTCTTAACCTAATAGATTTGATAGTAAGAGTAAAATATCTATGATATCTCTAACCCTATTTATATTTTTTTTCTTTCTTTTTCTCCTTAATTTCAACATTTTCTCTCCTATTAACCTATTAATACTTTTTTTTTTCTGGGTGTTACTATTTTTTTTTCCAAAAATTCATTTTTTTGGGTGTTGTTGTTTTTTATGTGCTTTTTTTTTTTTCTTTATCTTCTTCCCTGTTTTTGGATGGGTTTTGATTTGTTGAGACATAGGATTCATACTTGAAGAAACTTCAAGAAACTAAATCTTTGATTTGATTTCTTTTGTGGAGTGCTTTAGTTTTATTAATCAAGGGCATATTTGATTTGGTTTTAATTATATTATGTTATCTAATGAATAATAAAGTTTGTTATTAAAATATGATGTTTTATTAATAAAGGTTAAAATAGTAAAAAATAAAGAATTCATTTTATTTTTATATATATTCCAAATAATATAAATAAATTTAATTCCATAATTTGTTGATTTATTCTAAACATAAGAATTCAATTACCAATAAAATTGAATTCAATTACTAATAGAATTGAATTAAATTTCATTTCTTTTTATCATTCCAAATAAGCTGTAAATGAGACGCATCAAGTTCATCGTGAGAGATTTTCAAGATATCACATTCTTTTTACCTAAGCATATACTTCTTAACCAACAAATGTGCTAGCGTAGTGATAGAGACACATTATTATCCTATAAAAGACCTCAATTCAATATGCTTCTTGGCCTAATAACACTTAACCATGTAGTGCAAACCAGATTTCACCAAATGATATATGCATACACATGGTGTGATTTGATTAGAGAAATACACAAAAATCAAATGCGAAAGAACAGGAAGCAATGGCATTTTAATAAAAATAAATATACAAGCATCATTGCTTGTGAATGTTTACAAGTATCTCAAACCACTTCTATCTTCCAAATCCTAGAGCCTTGATTCTTGATGAAGTAGACAAAAGTGGTTTATGGGGGCAGATCACCTCAATTTCTTATAATCATGAAATCAGTAATGAGGTGGTGTCTAAAGGGTTGTGGTGGAAGGTTGGAAGACGTAACTCAACCCTTTTTTGGGAGCACAAATGGATAGGTAATATGATTCTAAGAGAGGCCTTCTCCAGGTTGTTTTCAATATCAAACCAACAAAGGACTCTAATTATTGACATGGGATATTGAGATGGAAATATATGGAGATGGGCTTTTAGTTGAAGATGTGACTTTGTTCAATGGGAAACAGAGATACATGATTGCTTTGTAAATATTTTACAACAAAGTGTTCTATGTTTGTGCTATGGAATCAGTGGATCACCTTCTTTTTGGATGCATGCTGTCTTGGAATGTTTAGGCAGATTGTCTCCTATGGTGGGATTTGCAATGAAGTTGTCCCAAGGAGTCTATTGATTTCTTCAATGCTTGGTGTGGTGCCCCCTTGTTTGTTGCTAAGAAGAAGATGTGAATTATGCCTTTTTTATGTGGTTGTTTGAACCCTATGGAACTTAAGAAACAAGTTGATGTTCGAAAATATGAAGCCCGATTTGGAACTTGAGAATAGACAGATCAATGTTAGATGGCCCTATACTATTGGCTTAAATCATAGATGGCTAATAAACATGAAATGATTGAGAGTCTATCATCCAATCCTTCTTCATTAAGAAAATGACGTTGGCTTAATAGGGCGAGTTGCTGATATATCCCTTTTTTTTATGATCTTCATGGCTTTTCTTTGGTAGAGGATGAATATCAGTGGTGGTCTGCTGCTTTTATATATTCTCTGTCTAGTTGCTTCGGTCCTCATCCTTGTTTTGTGCGCTGTTTGTTTTGCTGGTCTTTGTTTATTTAGTTTCTTTGATAGCTTGTTGAGCATATGTTGGCTTATTTTCTATTTTGTTTTTGAGAAATTGGTTTTGCTGTAGCAATATGTTTGGCTTGCTGTTTTGTTCCTGCAACTCTATGTCCTTCTGTTGTATGCTCAAACCTTTTGTTTGCTCGCAATCTTTGGGGTCGAGCTTTTGGTCAATCTATCCAAAAAAAAAAAAAAAAAAAAAAAAGAGCAGGAATTCAGTTTCGTACTATCAATCATTATCCTAAACATTTATATACGCAACTTGAATAGTTGTGAAACAATTGAAATTAAAGTTTTGTTAAATATTTATACTATAAAATATTTACTTTAATTCACTAAATTATGCCAGTCCCTTAAATACTAAATTTAAATATTTTTTAAAATTTTTTATATATTGAAAGTCTAGTTTTTATTGTTCAGTAGTTTATAGATTAGAGTTTTGCTAACAAGAGAATATTCATTAGAAAAAAAAAAAAAAACCCTTTATTTTAAGGATCTTACTAACAAGTGTCCTAAGTGGTACATCGACTTAAAAAATTTAATTTACCCTATTTAAATGTTTTTGATTTCTTAGAATATATATCATATTTGAGTTCTCAACGCCGCAACTATTTTACTTAATTTTCATTTAATATATTTTACATTTGTTTCATTAACCAATAAACTAAGAGCACTTACTATTGATTTCTTTGTTTTCATTATTTAACTTAAAGTCACTATGACTGGATTAGTGGTGAAAAATTTGAGTAATTTGTATAAGATCACATGTTCAAATATAACAAAATAGTAACATATTAGGAAAATTTTGGTAATGGGGTAAAAAAAATACATAAGTATAATAGAAAGTTTCACATAATTTTTTTTATCTTAGTATGGAATTAAATACAGTAAAATACTAAGGACAAAATAATAGGGACAAAATTATTGAAAAAAATTAATAGAGACAAAATATGTATATAACTATATACTACTAATAAAATTATCAAATTTTGTGGGGGCACATGTGGACCATTTTATACGTCGATCCGTCAATGAAACACTTTTTTTGTTTAAAAAAAAAAAGGAAGAAAAAGAGAAAGAAATCAGAGAAGGATATGAGTTAAGCAATAAATTTTTTGTTTTCCCTTATTTTCACTTGGACGTGCTGAAATTGAAAAACTTATAATGTTATGATTTATGAACATAACTAAAGGATTTTTCTTTTTCTTTTTTAGTGGAAAACCACATAAATTTTCTTCATTTTCATCTTTTCATTACACAAAAATCCCAAACACTTTTATAACCTTCCATTTCCCTCGCATGATATGACCAAAATACCTTGAAAATCACCTTGTGAGATACAACTTTAGCTTAGTAACGTCTTTGGTCGATGCTTCCAGTACCCCTCTTCCCTTTTGGATTTTTCTACAACTTTAGCTCGGTAACATCTTTGGTCACTTGACAATAAAACTACTGAGCTAGATCCTTGCTGGACATTGACAAAATCCACCAAAAATCATCTTCGACATGTTTTTTATGACTCCAATATCCATAAATTATATTTGTCATGGAGTACAAGAATCCTAGTTGGATGCTGCAACCAATCTTTAAACGATTGGGGTTCTGATAGGAACACTAATTAAGGATAGGGATTTCTTTGACTAGTCTACCGCTATTATATAGAGAAAAGTGCTAGCCAATAAGAATATTAGTTAGAATATGGTGTGCCAAAATGATGTGTTAAAATTGTTATAAGATAGAAAAATGAAAATAAGAAAATCATGAGTGGGAGAAAAATATAAGGTATCTACTCCACTAATATATTACTTAAATCGAGTAATTAGAGCTGGGCAAAATCTTTCTTGTTGCGAAAATTGTTTTTTTTTTTTTTCCTATCAATAATACTATACCAATCCAATGAGACCATGTAACGCTTTGTACGGAACATGAATTTATGCCTTCATTACTCATTATGTTAAAGTTATAATATTATTTAATCAAATTTAAATAAAATCCACACATTTTGATAGTAATTAGAGTCCATATAAAATTTTTGACACACATATGGTCATTTCCACCAGCTACTATATAATTAGAGGCTTCTTTGCATGGCCGTTCACACTTCCTGATGCGATAGTCTTCATGGATTATTCTCCCTGATTTTGTTGCACATTGGTGATGCGTTTCTGGAATTAGAATTTTCTAGCCACCCAATAACATGGATATAATAAATGGGGTGATGTGTGTAATATTCAATAGCATTTACATCATTTGTTGGCTTCTCCGATATGAGATCAATTCGGAGGAACGCCTTGAACGAAGATCTGGCCACAGATCCATTCTCTCAAATATTGATGCTTAGAGACGAACGTAGTAAGACACTGAATATTAACCATTTTAATTATAATTTGACTGTTACAAAGGGTTCAATAGTCCAATTAATGAGGTCGCATAAGAAATAGACTGTTTGAATTTTTGTTTTGTGACTTCAAAATTATGGTTTGGATAAAAGCAAAGAAAAGAAATTTTTACCTTAACTATTGTTCAAAGGTTTACAAACGAAAAACTAAACATATTAAAAAATGCTCATAATATAAATCGATGGTTGCTTAATGAAAATTTATTAAATGGAAACATTTGAAAACAGTAATTGCAAATATCCGTTAACATATAATAGTTTTTTGCTGCATGAAATTAAGGAAGACACACTTGCATACCAACACCTACATAACCTCGGTAACATAAACAAACGTCAACACCGCAACCAAATTATTAAAAAAAAAAAAAAGAGTTACAAAGGAAAAGCCACAAAATGGTGCTACTATCAGTGCTAGCTAGCTAGCTAGCGAAGACATATTTGTCCATGCATACATGAAACAAAATATGAGTATCACACTGGCATCTATGATCTACCCAAACGCAGCTCCAAATCAATTTCTCCATAGTTTCCACTAGCAATCATGGAAGTTCCTGCACCAATTGTCTGCATCTGTAACCCATAATAAGCATAGTTGGTGGTGGTGCTGGTGGCTTCACCAAATGGTCGAAGTTGAACCTGAAAGAAATTATTAGGCCCTTTTTCTGGGAAAAGCATGAGGGTTTTCTTGATTGGCTCATTATCAACAGTGACCAAAGGCATGTTGTATGAGGCAGATGCACCCATGAGGTTCATGCTGTTCCCTGAAGCCATGAAACTAGCAGTAGAGTAGGCTGAGTTCCTTCTTCTGAAGCTGTACAAGTGTGTGGATGGAAGGTGCCTGAAGAAGCTATTAGCATAGCTCTGAACTTGCTGTGGTGTCTTGTTGCTCAGAAAGTGCCTAGCTATTTTGGTCCAGCGCCCTCTCCCATACTTGATTAGCCCCATCAGAAATAACCTATGGTCAAAATGTAGTGCATACCATAAATTTAATGTCTTAGCAAAAGGAAAGAGTAATAGTAAATTTAAGAAAAATAATAATAATAATAATAATCATAATAATAATAATAGTAACACCAATTAAAGGGATCGACAAGCAAATGCAAGTATAATTGTAGGAGCAATGCTACACAATTAGAAAAATATATTCATAATCTTTGATAGTAATTATTGTAATAATTGAATGAGGTAAAGTGATATAACTCATTTATTCATTTGAGAGTCAATAATTATACCATATTATTATGACAGCTAATTAAATTCTGACAAAATATTTGACTTTCTATTCTTTTTCTAATTGTATAATCAAAATGAGAGAATCAATGTGGATATAAATTTAATTAGATTAAGGTCGAAAGACACAGACTCATGCTCTCTAGGAGTCCAATCCCTGAGCCTAGTTCCATGAGCAAACAGGAATGCAGTTGCTTCAGGCACTGGCTCAAATAGTGTAGCTACTTGATTACCATGCATGTTGGGTTGCAAGGTAGTAGCAGCCTGAGAGGGATCATAGATATGCATTGAAGCTGGCCACACACTAGCTTGTTGATGGCTGGTATAAGGCAAATTAGGATTTGTGTTAGGCCATAAGGGCATAGCAAGGTTCCCAAATTGAACTTGTTCTGCTGAATTAGCAGCAGCAAAATTGAGGATTCTTGGTCCCTCAGATGATCTGGATGGTGGTGGAGGGGAGCCTGTGAGATCAATGATTTCAGGAGGCATTGTTGAACAAAGGGAATGGACAGAGAGAAAGAGAGACAGAATGAGGTATGGAGAGAGAGAGAGAGAGAGAGAGAGAGAGTGTGTGCAACTAGCTAGCGGTGGAAGTGCATATATTAAGGATATGTTACTGAAACTGTACTTTGGACTGAGTATTGAGAGTTGAAACTGCTTCCGTCTTGAATTATAGAACTTGAAGGCTACACTAATTTCCCAAAATGTCCATGAAAAATCTTACCGCTTAGATCTTTTTCACGAAGGGAAATATTTTTTCAATATGATATGTATAAACATAATATAAGAGATAGTATATTTATGTAAGTATGTGTGCATATCAAAATATACATATATCAAAATAAGATAATATATATTTACATGAAAGAATATAATATTTTAGTATCCTAGCATAATGTCCAAATAAATAATAAAACTCTTTCACAACGTACTTTAGCATCCTTAAAAATTTAGACACTTCCTATCATCTAACCTGAAAATTATGTCATTACATCTATTCGTGTATATACTAAACCTTTGGGGATTTTGAAGTAATATTCCCTTTTTCTAGTTCTTTCTAAATTTAATCCAGATAACTAAATAATGACATGATATTTAAGAATTGGTTCAAGTAGTAAACAAGTAAAAATTCAGCATTTAAAATCCCTCAATAATGTCAATGAGTCAAGTCCATAAGAAAACACATATGAAGAGAGACTGTTTCAGCAATGCCTTCTTTCTTTGTTTGAATAAACTATAATAATATTTTTTTTTTTTGGTAGTATACATTTAAAAAAGTAGTTAATTTCTTTTGTTTACCATTTCTTTCGTCATTGGCAAAAGAAACAAAAGAAACAAAAGAAAACAGTAAGCATAGTTTTAGAGTTTTATTGTGAGAGTCCTATATTATCACAAAAACTAATGAAATTAAGAGGGCAAAATTGTAACTAGAGTTGCTGGCTCATAAGCTAAAATTATAAAGATAAAATAAAGATGGGAAGTGATAGAGAAGAAAAGCTGAGAAGTGAACTAAGATAAAGACATCATTAAACAAACATCGAAACAAAACAAGTGGAGAATGAGAAAGTAACGATCCTTTTGCATCTCACGTGTATACCGCCGAAAAACACTGCATGCATTTTCACACAAACCAACATTTTACGTTCTTGTATTCTTCCGTAACCTCTGCCTCATTTTTCTAAAGATGACGTATGTTATTTTAAAAGTGGGGTGTTTGGGAGTTTAATATTGTATATGCAAATTGAGTTCGCACGTACGGGTGGGGTGTTTCTTTATTTCATTAACTCTAATAAATTTAGTTCGAATATATTAAGTTGATTTATTATGGAATAACATTTTTTAATATTAAATTTTTTCATTCATAAAACTTGAATATAAATCATTATCTTAAGAAAAAAAATAAATATCTAACCGCTTGAAACAATAAAATGTTAATAAGGCGTGGAGTGTTTTGTTGTCACTAGCAAAGAGTGAAACTGGCAAAATTCTTAAATGTTCCCTCATTCATTCACTCATTCATTTGAATGATGCTATCTCCATGCATCGGTTACTCTAATGGATACCGTATCCACACGAGCAGCTCAAGGATCGCCCCTAGTTTTCTTGTATCCTCTCATTTCTTTTGTTGGTGGCATAAACCAACTCTGGTCTTGAAAGCTTAGGCTATATATATATATGTGTGTGTGTGTGTGTGTGTGTGTATGTGTGAACGTATAATTTATATTAAAATTTAGATAAAATGGATAATTGATGGGTATCATATTTTTGATTTTTTGGGTGTTAACCTATCTTTTATTTTTTTTTTAAATTATTAATTATGTTTCAAATCACTTATTGATGTAGTTCTTTATCACACTTATGGTAGTCACACTAGCTCAGAGATGTAATTCTGAGTTACTAACTTGAGATATCATATAAAATGTTGATGAGTACGAAATGGATCCATATGATGAAAAAGTATGTGTCATTATGTTATGGGTGGTTTTCATGCATCTCTTTATAACTCTCTACTATTGTTTGTCATTTTTTTTTGGATATATATTTTGTACTTTATATCCAGATACATTAATTTAAAAAAATAACAAGTTATTTAAATTGATAAATAAATTGAAATGGATGGAATACTATTAAGCATTGCTCATAATTGTTATGTCATAGTTACATCATTTTTAGGTTATTATTGTTAGTGAATGCATGATAGTCATTATTCATCATGTTATGATTTATTAACAGAATCATAATTAAAAATCAAAGAGTAAATAACTTTTTTAGTCCTAATATCTTAAAATTAAAATTAATTTAGTCCTAAAATTTTTTTGACATCAAATTAGTTCAAACACTTTGAAATTGACATCAATTTGGTCTTGAAAAAGATTTTAACATCAATTTAGTCTTAATATTTTAAATTTTGATATTAATTTAGTTCTAACAAATTTTTCATAAAATAAAATCTTTTATCAAATCATCATTATAGAATGAAATTAATGTCAAAATTTAAAATATTATAATTAAATTGATATAAAAAATTATTTTAAGACTAAATTAATGTCAATTTTAAAATGCTAGGATTAAAAAAGATATTTACTCAAAATTAAATTAGTAGATGATTTAAAATATAAATTTAAAAATAAAAAAAATAAAGAATCAAGCTGAAAAATTTTAAACATACATGTCTGTTTTTCTTGAAGTTTAAATTTTAATTAGAACATCGAGGGTGACAAAAATCAAACTCTTGAGAACTTGATAACAGAGGCTTTTTGACATGTCATAAATTGATAGATCTCCCAAAAGTTTAAGAAATTAGGAGAAGTAATATGAATGCTCGTATATCTGATAGTTGGACATTCAAAACTATATATTATTATACTGTAACATAATATTTTGATATAAGAATAAATTTAAAGTAGTATCTAAGTTTATTACACTCAAATATTATGGATGGGATAAATTTTTCATCTGTCTTGGCTATGATTTTATTGAATCGTCTTCTTATGAAATTAATTAGGTCTTTCTCTTCTCTCTAATTAAGTCATTGTAGAGTGGAGAAGGGAGATAGTCTGTGAATATATATGTTCATGATCTTAATCTTGATAGGCCTTCAAAAAGGGTTGTTACAAGATTACGTTAAACACTAATGATTGTCTAATAAATTAATCTAATAAGGTATAGTAATGCAAGTTATATAGGATCGAAAAAACTTATGGCCTATTCTGTTCTCAACCTGCTCTAATGTCCAAAATACACACTATAAATTATTAACATCCAACAATAGGAGATACACTACCATATATTTAGTTTTTAACTATATTTTCTTAAGTTACAACATTTGAAAAATGTTACTTATAAAAACATGAAAAAATGCTGGTAAAACAACTCTTTAATAATATTGTTATTAGTATTATCTTTAGATTATTTAATAACTAAGTGGAAGAGTGTTAGCTTCTTATTTGCTCAATGTTTGATTCATAACACCTACATCTGATATATATATATATATATATATATATATATATATATATATATATATATATATATATATATATATATATATATATATATATATATATATATATATATATATATATATAAACCGTCAACGAAATGCGTGGCCTTTGTTCCAGAAGAAATATTGCCCAACTTATGGTGACGTCGGTCGACATTGTCATCGCCTAAGCACAGTTGCCCTTGATAACATCGTTGACATAAATGCAAGGAGATGGTCACTTGAGCGTGAGAAATTTTTTGATGCTCGTGGAGCATTGTATGGACTGTACTCATAATTAATAATAAAATGATATTTTAGATAATAATATAAATTAGTGACATATCTTATCTTAAATTGTCATTCTATTATTGACTATAAATACATTTATGTGATGCTAATTTCACCTCGAACATTGGCACCGCTTCATCAATAGAGATTCACATACATAAGCTACCAACATGGCAAAGACACAATAGTCGCAGAGGTGGAGAATAACTAGGATATTGCAATAAAAAATAGAGTATAATTAATACGTAAATGTAGTTGATGGCAATAAAAATAAATTATATTATAACTTGAATCGAGTTTTATTGTAGTATTAGGAATCTAAATTTAGAAATTATTAGATTAAGAGGTTTTTATTTTTTTAATTTAATTTTGATAAACTGTAATAAAAAAATAAAAGATAATATTTGATGTAAAATATTTTACGTTAATAGTATATTAAATTAAGCTCTGTTTTTATGACAATAGTGTCACACAGAAGATCTCATCCCTTACAATAAATTTTATTTATAAAATAATATTCAAAGAAAATATGGTGTAATGAATGTCAGCCGTTGAGATGCACCACATCCAGTTTATGTTTATAGGCAAAAGATCTAATTTTATACTATCTCCTTTAGAATTAAACTTTAGGTAAAATTTTGTTTACGTCGTTTATATTTTACAGTAATTTTAATTCAATTCCAATTTTTTTTTTTTAATTTACATCCTTAATGTTTTAAAAATATTTTAATATTATCCTTTTGGCATTCAAAGTATAAATAAAAAAAACTGGTATGAATGCCAGGTTATAATATTAATAAAAGTGTGTTAATTACTTATCTGAATGAGATAATATTATTTATTATTATTTTTTCACATATTTTTGTAGGATATAAAAATTTTCCTTTTTAATTTAAATCCTCCTTACGCTTAATTAATTTTTTTTTCTATTAAAACCTATACTCAAAGCTTATTTTTGTAAAATTGAAGGCAAACAATATATATTAATGGTGTTTAAATATACTAATATCGAAATCTAACTTTAATATCAATTTTTTTGTTTATAATTCGGATATTATCTATCGAAAATAGCAAGATTGAAACGTTTTGAAAACGTTAAAAACGTAAATAGAATAAAAAAAACTTTTAAGATTAAAATGAAATTACTATAAAATGTGAGGACGTAAATGAGGCTTTACTCTTAAATCTATTAATTCATGTTATGAAAGGAAAAAAGAAAAAAAAAACATAAAATAAGTAGTGATGAGTCTTATTACATAACAACATATTTATATTTTTCTCTCCCATACATAATTCTGTTATATTAGGGTGTAACATGAGATGATCCTAATCTTTCACAAAATACTTACACAATTATGTTTTTTTTTTTCGGATAATACACAATTATGTATTATTATCCATGAATTATTACAAGAATTAGAAAAAGAATGGAGGTATGATGGATCGTGGCAAGCCATGTCTTGCTCCTATCATAGTGATAATATTCAACACCCTTTTATGTTCTAAAATAGTAAAATTTGATCGTGGCGCATTCTCACTCACAGAAAATTGCAAGGATTTCGTTTTCAATAACTAGTTATGAACACTTAAGCTTCATGCTTCCAAGAAATCTGGGTTGGCATCATTCATTAATTTGACCTTCAATTAACTGAACGAAATCCCACTTTAACAACTTCATTCCCAGACCATAGATATCGCTAGTTAGAACATAAAAAGTTTGTGACACATTAATTGTAGCCATACGCAAATGAAGCAAACTAACTAACATGTGCGCACTTTAGATTGTGCTCAAAGCTTGGTATTGATACACAGTGTGGTAGAACTCTTCAATCTAGAGTTTGCACTATGCAAATATAGATCTGGAAAAGAGTTCAAGGATTTTATTTGAGTAAATACAAGTGATCGATATTGCAAATTAAATTTATTTTTTTGGCTACATTCTTAGCCAAGGAAAACAATGAGGGAGGTTATAGTTGTTGCAGTTGCTGCTACACTTGGGAATCTGCTGATTGGATGGGATAGTTCAACCATTGCAGGTGTGTAAATATTGATTTTTTTAACTTCCTTCTTTGTTTTCTAATTATATTGCCTATTGTCATTACTAAGATAGACATGTCTAATTGCTTATACATCTGAATATCTTCAGATCATACATTCATATACTATAATATTTTCATTTATTTTCCCAAATGTTTTCCTTTCTTATACTATATTTATTTCTGGATTCTAATTTCTATGAATGACACAAATATTCCAATTCCCAAACATTTAGCATGTAGCAACTAGGAACCCACCAGTTTGGTGATGCTAATGGCCATGATATCAACAACAACAATAGCTAAGTATTGTCTCATTAGGTGGGGTTTGCTACGTGGATCAGTCATAGGATCCAAGTCGTGTGATTAAGGTAGTAAAGTGTTTTGGCTGTTAGTTGTAAATATAAAAAAAAATACTGCTAAAGGTTAAGGAAAAATTTTGTCCCACAGCCATAAGACCGGAAACATTGTACGGAATTGAATGTTGGACGGTAAAATTAAACCAACAAGAAAATAAGCTAAATATTACATAAATGAGGATGTTATAATATAATGATAATAAATGTAGATATAAGAGAAATGCTACATAACCAGCTTGTTTGCTGAAAACTGTTGTTAGAATTTGTGAAAATTTAAGAAAGGTGATTGAATAAGTCAAAAAAGCGAAGATCACTCATCTATTCAAAGATTAAAAATAATGCCACAACTTTCTGCCAAAAAAATTGTTGTTCTTTGTCTTTTCCTAGATCTCACTACTAAAACTGAACGAACATGTTTGTACATCTATCCCTGCAGGGGGCATGAGCTACATCAAACAAGAATTCAACTTGGAAGCTGATCCTACACTTGAGGGGCTAATTGTGTCCACCTCCTTTCTTACTGGCACTGTTGTGACAGTGCTCTCTGGGACAGTCTCTGACATGCTTGGAAGGCGTCCTATGCTGATAACATCCTCAGTCATGTTTTTCTTCAGCGGTTTGGTGATGTTGTGGGCTCCAAATGTTCTTGCTGTTCTGTTTTCAAGGCTATTGGATGGTGTTGCCATTGCACTTGCCATGACTCTTACACCACTCTACATATCTGAGATAGCACCACCTGATATAAGAGGCCTACTCAACACTCTCCCACAGTTCTCATGTTCTGGGGGAATGTTTGTGGCTTACATTTGGGTCTTCTCCATGTCCTTGATGGAATCTCCAAGTTGGAGAGCCATGCTTGGTGTTGTTTCCATTCCTTCTGTTGCTTATTTTCTCCTGGCTGTGTTTTACCTTCCCGAATCTCCTCCTTGGTTGGTAAGCAAAGGTAGGATTCCTGAGGCTAAGAAAGTCCTGCAGAGAATTCGTGGCGTTGAGGATGTTTCAGGTGATGCCAAACTAGCTTCCATTGTTTGTTTTTACGATATTTCGTCATCATTTTATTTGCTTGAGAATATGCAATATGAATAGAGAGATTCTTGTATAGGGGCAAATTTGAAGACAAAGTTCCTTTATAGCGAGCTTATTGCTAGTTTTACTGTGAACGCACCTAGTTATGAAGTGTTAAATTTGAGGGAAAAAAAAACTCCTTTAAAGTGAACTTGTCTCTAAAATGAGAAATTGAGGGATATCTATCCTTAAATAATTTGGTGGGTTATGATTACAATACACTTTATTGATTTAAGGGTTGATGTCCTCTCCCTCTCTCACTTTAGGAACAAACTCATTTTAGAGGAGTCCCCCCCAAAAAACAACCCCAAAAAAAAAAAAAATTAACACTTTCATATTTAAGCACACTTACCATAAAACTTGGTTTTGTTGGCTTTGTCCTGGATACACTCACTTACTTCTAAGTCCCACCAACTTTAATGTGAACATGTCTATATATAAGATTTTAGATTTGTATCTACATTAGATTTTTTTTTTTTTTTTTTTTATATACGGATATATACTCGATTGGAATTTGCTTTTATGATTTATAGGGGAACTGGCTTTGTTGGCTGAGGGTACGAGCCCCGGGGGTGAAGCTACCACCATAGAAGAATACATAGTAACCCCAGCAAGTGAACAGATTTCAATCCAGGAAGCAGGGAGGGATTTTATAAAGCTATATGGACCCAATCAAGGGCTTTCAATGGTTGCTCAACCAGTTAATGGACAAGGTAGCATGATATCCCGCAGCATATTAACCTTGTCCCGGCAAGGAAGCCTTGTTGCTCAAGTTGCTGCTAGTCTTAAGGACCCTATTGTCAATCTCTTTGGTAGCATGCATGAGGGTAGCCACCCTGAGCTTGGAACAGGTTCAAGGCTAATTGGGGACCCTGATCAAAGCCCCTTTGGTACCAATGACAATTTGCATGCTCCACTACTCTCAAGGCAAGGTAGTAGTGTTGTGGAGAAGAACAGGTTTTATGGCATTAGGAACAATAGCATGAGAGGAAGTAACACCAATTTGGTTAATGCTGGAGAAATGCCGAAGGTAGGAAGTAACGCCAATTTGGTCAATGCTGGAGAAATGCCTAAGGTAACAAACATCGGTGGGGGTTGGCAATTGGCTTATAAAACAGTAGAAGGGAAAAAGGAAGGAGGGCTCCAAAGGGTGTATCTGCATGCAGACCCTAATGTAGGGTCTCACCATGGTTCATTTGTTGGAACTACTTCTGGTTATGACTTGCATTCAGAGGGTGGTGAATCTTTTCAAGCTTCTGCACTTGTGAGCCAGTCAGTTCTCAGTGTTAAGGATAACACAATCAAACCAGAAGTTGTTGCCAAGCGTACAGGTTGGGGAAGTTTGTTAGAACCAGGAGTCAGGCGTGCATTAGTTGTTGGAGTTGGACTTCAATTTCTTCAGCAGGTACACCTAGTTGAGCTAGCATCATAATAACTAACTATTTTCTAGTTCTTGGCCATGCATGTAATGTGTACATAATATCTGTTTCTAAACATTTCAAACTTAGTTGCAGCAAAAAGGCTATATTGTCAAGAAAATTTAAACATGCGTTTTTTTTTTTTTTTTTTTTTTTTTGCTTGCTGTATTAAATTACAAACTATCTTCTTTTCTCAGATTCTGAAAAGATAATTTTATGTTACAGGCTGCTGGCATAAATGGATTTCTATACTATGCTCCCCAAATTCTTCAGCAAGCAGGAGTTGGGGCTCTTCTTTCAAACTTGAACATTAGTTCAACATCGGCTTCTTTACTCGTGAATGTCATTATAACATTTTCTATGCTCCCTTGTATTGCTATTTCCATGAGACTCATGGATATTGCAGGCAGGAGGTATGTTTAAGGTTTAAACTATGATGCAGCTTCAAATTTCTTTTTAGTCTAGTTGTATCCATCCCATGTAAGCAGTGCTTATTAGCCGTTTTACAAGGTTAAAACTTATACAAGGTTTACTTATTTCTATGGCCATGATTGGTTCAGTCCTCTTACAATGTAGATGTTGTCCCCTTAGTGCAACTTTTGCTATTTAAGTGCTCCTCTCTATGATAAAGTCCTATTAAAGAGGTCTCTAAAGTTAAAAAAATAAAAGTGTATACATTTTTAAGTTAATAAAGTATAAGGTAATCATTAATTTATTATAGAGATTTGCTAACCAATGTCCTTAGGACACTGGTTAAGTTCTCTACAATAATAAGTTTTCAAGTTTTTAATGTATTGACAATTTAAGTTTTTTATTTCTTTCATGAAAATTTTTCAATTTTGAAACCTTATTATGTTATCTACGGATACACCTTATTTTTACTTTAGAGACAAACTTATTTTGGCATTTTTTTGCCCCTTTTTCCTTTCAATAATATATAAATTCTTATTCATTGGAGGTTATCTCGTAAAACAAAAATTGAATCAAATATTTGCAAAAAGACTTTGTTATTTGAACGCAGTTATTAGACATAATTTCGATTTTGTATTAGACATTGCAAAACATGCAACAATTCATGACAATGACACATTGTATATTTGTATGGCAGGTCGCTATTGCTATATACAATCCCCATTTTGATAGTGTCTCTCATGGTACTAGTACTTCGGCACTTATTCCACATGAGTTCTGTCCTCAATGCAGCTATCACTGCTATATCTGTTATAGTCTATGAGAGCATTTTCTGCATGGGTCTTGGTGTGATTCCCAACATCGTATGCTCAGAAATCTTCCCAACAAGTGTTCGTGGAATATGCATATCCATATGTTCACTTACATTTTGGATTAGCACCTTGGTTGTCACATCCTCATTCCCCTTCTTGCTCCATCTCCTAGGTCTTACTTGGGTCTTTACATTATTTGTAGTTGGGTGCATCATTACATGGTTATTTGTTTACATGAAAGTTCCTGAAACAAAGGGCATGCCTTTGGAAGTGATTATTGAGTTCTTTGCTATTGGTGCAAAGCCTGGAGCTGATCCTGCTACCGTGGGAAGCTAAAGCTGAATGATCATAATCGTACTCATAGCGTTATCATCACAAGAAGGAGTAGAAGCAACAGTAGCATTTATCATTGATAAATTTTGAATCTAAGTTGGTATCCCTCCTATTGAGAGTTTTGTAAGTTTTTCATCGGTGGAATATGGAAGATTGAAACTACTTGCTGTCTGCATACGTAATTGGGCAAGTTTCTGCTTTTGTCCTTTGAATAGAAAAAGATTACAATAATAATAATAATAAATTTAGACTCGATGTATACTTGTCCAAGTAGCCATATATTTTATGATTGTTAGTTCTAAAAAGCTGATCACCACAATGGTTATATTTTCAATAAATACATCAGGGCGTGTGGCCTCTAATTTATGTCAATCCAAGAATTAAAGAAAAAAAATATATAATTTCACATTATTTTGTTACATATGGAAATTTTTATGTGCAATTCAAATTATCCTGAACATTGGTACTACAACACTACCTGAAGAGCCTATATTCTTTCTTTTTCTTCCCTTTTTTCATTTTTTATTTTTTTTAATGCGAACCTGAAGAGCCTATATTCTAAAGGCCGTAAGGCTGTCAAACTTTATAATTTGGGCAAACTTTTAGAGTCGCAATTAAACTCGATCATGTACTTGGAGTTTACATGTTTTGAATATAGTTTTAAAACATACCATGACTATACGCATATATTAGATTAAGAACTGTGTTTCATTTTAATTTTAAACTAACTTTATATATTATATCATACCCGTATCGTAATTTTATATCTTTGTATCCATATAATATCATATTTATGTTTGTAGTATCCATACTAGATACCTCTCCACCCCCGTCCATGCATGGTCATCCTCATACCCAATCACCGATGCCAAGGCAAGCAGCCCTTTGCCTTCAAAATCCTGGGTCAGTTTATGCTGAACCCTGTATTAAGGGTCCATCCATGGTCATTCCTATTTTAACTGTTGTATTGAATAAACGATTAATCTATGACTAAGAATTTTTTTAATCAAATAGTAAAGAATATGGTGACCATGCCAGCATAAACTGATCCCAAAATCCCACGCACGAGAACGTTGGCCCTTCATTTGACTGCCTCACTAGATTCTAGAGAGTCCTATCCCTTCATTTTTTTTTTTTTTGGAGCATTAATAGGAGCTTAAGATAACTAAAGTGATCTCCAACTTCAGTGATCACAAAACTTCACATGGTCCCGTCTTGTCCTCCAACTACGGTCCACTTGGAATTTATGTATAACAGGATATAACACAATTCACCTCTTTTACCATACTGTCAGAGGAACTACCATTGCTTTTATCATAAGCAATTCATGGCCATCACAAAGTATATAAAACGCATCAAGATCTGTCAGAGGAACTTCCATTGCTTCGTCCAGCGTCCCCATCATTAGGACGTCTAGCCTGAAAAGCACGTGTAAGCTGAAAAGGGAAAGGGCAAAAAAAAACATATTAGCTACCACATACATGCTATAGTACTACATACAATAAAAACAAATTTGTTTTTCTATTGTCTACATAGTTCTAGATACTCACATAATACCCCTTAAGAATACTAGAATAGAAAATTTTTGTAATCCAAACTAGTCCTTTATATTATGCAAATTCCAAGTGAACGGAAACTTACTTTCATTCAATGGTTAACATCAATAAATCAACAAGAATGAATGAAGCAAATCAAAATATAAATGGCAATTTCCTGAAGCACATACGATGTAAAAATTCACTAATCAGGTAGATTTCTACAGCAAACAACAAGAACAAAGCTTTTTCTCATAGGTTTGATCAGCTATACAGATTAAGTGACGTCAATGCATCCTATCACAGATCATGTCCACAAACAAGTCATTTAAATGTAAGTCATTCTTTTTCTTAGTTTCCTTCTATCTCTATCTATTATGCTACCCTCTATTTGATATACTATTCTTAATGAGGCTAATCAGGTTGATTTCTAGAGTAGTCTAAAGTTGGCTCAAGAAACCTAACACAGTTGGTGTAAAGCATAACATAGTGGCAGATTATCCTAACAAGAAAACTCAGATACTAGACAAGCTCCACAGGGATGGGGGGTAAGAGTCTCAAAAGTTGGAGCTACAACATCAAGTTACAAAATCCAGTGATGTTGAATTCATTTCGATTCTCAACTTTCAGTTTTTTTTAAGCTTTTGGTCATGTTAATATGCCACAACATAAAGAAAATAATTAAACCCATTACAGAAAGCACATACATATAGAGGTGTGGGAGGTGAGTGAATGACAATTTTTATTTCCCAACAATAACAAAATCTTCAACTACATTACAGAAAAGAAGTTATGCCACTACATTTTATCAATGCCTGTCACCGAACCCCAAAAGTTCATATGGACTCCAAATTGTAATGATAAAATCTGGTATTAACAACGGAAAACTAAAGATAGTCCAGAAGACAAGTCCCAGTTAGAGTGATAAACTAGTGGGAGCAGATACGTGTTTGTGTCAAAACAAAAATAATCAGAAGCAGGATGCTATTTCTGCCCAATGGCCTAAGCCACCCCACACTCCCCAAACCCCAAACAACCAAATACCCTCCCCAAACAAGAAAAACACCCCCAAGAAAAACAAAAAACACCACCCTCTGCACTGTCCATATGGACATTCCCACATCCCCCGATTCCCCCTGCTGCCGCCAGGCATCCATTCTGTTAAGACTGCAGAATGAAATTCTCCACTGTTTTAGCAGTTCATTCCCATTTGTGCCCATTAATCTTCCCCTTCTTCCTTCATAAACTTTCAGTGTCCCTCCCCTTGCAGCCCAACCCCTCCTAGCTTCCTTGCTCTTCCCTGGTATACAAGGGTTAGGGGCCCATCATGTAATAATTTCAACAAATTAGCATAGGAATTCAAGAAACTAGATCCTCTGGAGAAGTTCTAATGGCAGTTTTCAATAACACTTCTTAACAACAAAACTGGTTCAGCAAATCATTGTATCAAATTTCAAACTATTCTGACCCAATTTTATAAATTCTATCAAGTGTGCCAGTTTTGACAAATCTTTGTCTCGCATTGATCCAATTGCAATTTTATTGTCTATAGCTTGAATGATTAGGCAAGTTAATTACGTATGTGATTCTTCAAATGTATGTAGATCATAGAGACTAATAGCTTTAGAGGAGCATCAACAATGTTGCTCACAGAACTCAAGAATAGCAACATAAAGATCTTAGATTAGGATGATTAACAATTCAAATTTTGTTTATTATAGTTTGATTGATCAGGCAATCAATTACATATGTGATTCTTCTAATATATGTAAATCATAGAGACTATTACTAATAGCTTTAAATAAGTATCAGCAATGTTGCCCACAGAACTCGAGAATAACAGTATAAAGATCTTAGCGAGGAGGAGGATTACCAATGGAGTAAGGATCGTAGCAAGCTCTGGAGTCATGTGTGGGGTAGCAACATGTTGGAGAACTAAAGTTGCAGCATCCTGAAATTCAAGCCTACTCTTACTCTCTCTTTCCAATCGTGCTCGTAGGTCTACAATTTCTTGTTGCATCTGAGCAAAAGAGGCACTGTTTAAGCAAGAGCTAGGGCCCCCCTCTCCATGTTGCATTTGCCCTTGCATTCCAAATACTTGTGATTGGCAGGGTCCTAAACCCAAGCCTCTGACTCTACCGGAACGCTCATTTCCTAATGCTTGGCCAAGGGAATCATTTGGTGCAACTGCTTGTGAACAGCACCCTTCACTCTCAACGTGAATAATTTTCTCCTATTGTCAACGCTCAGGCATTAGTGTAGAGCAAGAGACTAATTAATAAAAATAAAACAAACCCAACTCAAAAATGGAAATGAAAAGTGAAAAAAAAAAAAAAAGCACTGCACATTGCTCGACAGGTTAAAGTTACACTGTAATCCCCACACCCTGTAAAAAATGCTAAAGCTTAATATAGAAGCACACAAACCCAACACCATGGATTGGCTCATCTCTCACTCTCCAGATATATAACAGAAAGCTGATGCTATGACCGCCAAATCCTGTATGCTAAAACTCAATATTTAAAGCCCTTAATTAATCAAAAACAGATTAACTCAACTACATACTCTCTAATAAAAATAAATAAATAAAAAAAGACAAAAGAAAATTAAACCAAACATAACAAAGACTATAGTGCTTTCAAAATTTTTTTTTTTTTTTTTGGGGATAAAAGAATAATTATATTGAGATGAAGATAGAAATTTACAAGAAAATAAGAGGACAAGAGATCCTCTATACAAGAAAGAGAGCTTTCAAAATTATAATTTTTCTTTTACACACAAGATCCAATTTCTTCACTTAGAAGGGAGAGGAATCAACAGTTAGAGCCAAATTACAAACATAGAAACCAGAATACCCCCCACCTGCCCTAAACTCAATGCAACTGCAGTCAAATTTTTCCTCAGTATTGTCACTTTTCAACATGTAACTTCACTCAGCATATGGTTTGGAAACTCTACTTGAGTCATGAGCAATACTAAAGAGTGTGGAAACATATCATAGTTTTTTTTTTTTTAAAACAAAAAAAGAAAAACTATATGGCCTAGTAAAAATGATCATACCAATTAATAAGTTCTGCAAGAAATCTTACACAAATAGCTTGGACTGCATTATTTGCATATGATCCATCAGCTTTAGCATGTATGGCAACAAAAACTTTCCCCCTACTAACAGGCTCTCCATTCTGAACTTCCTACACATTTTCAAAATATTCATTATAACTAATGAATAATAAAACAACAGAAAAACAAATGTTGACCAGTTACACAATCACCATCTCATATCGTTTCCTTGCTAAGCTCTTAGATCCTCCACGATGCACAACTAATAGTTTCTCTCGACTTTCTGCATTTCGTTTGCACATTTTCTGCAATGTACACCAAAAAAAAAAAAAAGTAATCAATGTGAAATAATTGTATTGTATAAATAATATAATTGATTTACTTACCACAGTGTTTGGATCTAAACGATACTCAATAAATTGAATCCATTGATCTTGATTTATCTCTGGAGGATGATTAGCATAGTTCTCTTCTCTACTAAGTTTCGAATCATAATATTTATGAAAAACATCAGATCGATTCTCCTTCCACTTTTCCCCAATCCGTTTTATGATGATCTTCTTCACTAGATCATCATCTACAATGAACTTTTCCTACAATGCACAATAAAATATCAATGAAATAGTTGCAGCTTTTATGAAGTTTAAAACAAGAAACATTGGAGAAAATTCTCATTCAAAGTCAGTTTTACCTTTATCTTACTATTATAAATCTCCTCCTTATAATTATTAGGAACTTTTGACCAAGACTTGTAACAAATAGGAAGAGCAGCAAAATTGGCTCCCAATTGTCCAAGAGCTTGTCCTAAGAGGCCACCTGCCTCACCAACTGGTTGTTTACAATCATTAAGTGGCAACACCACTTTGCTGCCACTAGGAAGCTCCCAAAGATCCTTCAATTTCAAATGTGCAACTTTTGTAACTCCTGAAGCATCTGTCAGTTATATTTGTTAGGACATCAAATTAGAAAAGAACACATGATATACACACAAAGTACCTTTTACATCAACGGTCCAATATTTGGTGCTTTGGCGGCTCCGAGGCTGAGTTTGGGTGGTAGGTGGAGCTTGTGAAGGAGTTTCCGGGGATGGTGTGGCATCAATCGACGCTGATGAGGCCTGAGTAAATGGTGGAGCATCAAACGATGGTGATGGGGATTGAGAAGATGATGGAGCATCAATTGATGGTGGTGAGGCTTGTGAAGGAGCTTCCGCTTTTTGGCGACGCCTTTGCCGAGTTTCAATGGCTGGTGGGGCTTGTGAAGGAGCTTTCGTGGTTTTTGCTAGTGAGGCTTGAGTAGATGGTGGTGCATCAGTTGATGGTGGTGGGGCCTGAAAAGATGATGGAGCATCAATAAACGGTGCTGGGGCCTGAGTAGATGGCCAAGCATCAGTTGATGGTGGTGGGGCTTGTGAAGGAGCTTTTGTGCGTTGGCGGCGTCGAGGCCAAGTTTGGGCAACTGGTAGGGCTTGTGAAGGAGTTTCCACGGATAGTGTGGCATCAATCAATATTAATGAGGCTTGAGTAGATGATGGAGCATCAATCAATGGTAGTGGGGCCTGAGCAACTAGTGGAGCATTAGTCGATGGTGATGGGGCCTGAGCAACTAGTGGAGCATTAGTCGATGGTGATGGGGCCTGATCAGCTGGTGGAGCATCAATCAGTGGTGGTGGGGCTTGAGCAGATGGTTTATCTCCACTTTTTCTACTTGCACCACCAAAACGTGAAACCCTTGGCATACTACAACTTTGGACAAAAATTAATCATGTAGTTTTATTATAATTGCTTATGAGAATGAGAAAACAAGTACCAATCTAGTTATGCTAGTATATAACATAAATAGAACAACTGAAAGCAAAAGCTTTTGTTCTTAAGTAGAGTACAACAACAACAACAACAACAACAACAACTAAGCCCTGTACCATTAGGTTGGGTTAGCTATATGGATTAATCGATGCCATAGTGACTTGTTGTAAACCATGTCTATAGACAACAACCAAGCCTTGTACAACTAGTTTTTCTTATTCTTCCTCTATCTTTACCCATTGGACTATCCTCCATCTAATCTATTTTCCTTACTAGGCTTTGTATAGCTCTTCTCCATACATAGCCAAATCCCTTAAGGGTGCGTTTGTAAGTTGAGATTTTGGAGGGAAAAAGAGGGAAGAGAAGGGTTAGAAGAGTAAAATGGACTCCTAGTTACTCTTTAAACCCTTCCCTTCCTTCCTTTCCCCTCCAAAATCTCAATTCACAAACACACTCTAAAGTGGAATTCTACCATCTTATCCACAAAAGGTGCTACCCCTACTTTGTCTTTAATGCATTCATTCTTAATCCTATTTCGCCGAATATATTCACTCATACAATACAACATTCAACACTTACCACAAATCATTCCAATCAATCTCCATAAAAATAACGATAATAGATTAACAAAATACATATTAAAAAGATAAACTTGAGCAGCAAGAACGAGGAAAACCCAAAATCTCCAAAAAGCTTATCTAAAGATTCAATAAAAGTAACTAGCACTTCCTTTTTTGTACTAATAATAAGTATCAATGAAAAACCTAATGAAGAGTTAGGTCTAGACACAGGGAAAGAGGTTCTCACCAACAAGAACTTGTAGGTTCACAATTTATTTTTAATTGCTGACAAGAGTTAAGAAAATGCAGAGAGCTTCTTATGGGAACACAAGAAACATTCATCAAATCATTTGACAGGCAGTGAAATGCAATCCAATAATATCGATACAGAGGTACCCAGAATTCACCAAGAGGAACTAAATCAAACTAAAATCTCTACAAGATATAAATGACCCTTAGCCAAAAACTTAATGTTAAAAGCGCAAATAAAGGTGAACTCCCTTACCATTCACTTTTTTGGAAGGGATAAAAACAAATTTACTGAGGGAGCATGAACATTTTTTTTTTCTCCCAGAAGCAGGAAAGATGTTTGTCAAGGAAATGACCAAACCATCACAAAAATTGATTATCAAATCATCTCAAAATCCTAAATAAATGCTATTCTCAATCTAGTCAGCGGCGTATTCAATTTAATAAGTATCTTGAGCTTTATTTTTCATCACTGTGTTCATAGATCTTAACACTGCATGTACTAACACCATGTATTTCTACATATACACAATATTGCACGCTCTCCACTTGATCAAGAGCAAAATCCACAAGTAATTTTAGCATCTTTACCCGAAAGTAAATATAACATTATTAATATGAATATATATTTATTTTTATATCTAGGAACCCTAAATCCACATTCAAAACGTAAAGAAAGAAAAACAACAAAACCTACGAAAAGGAACGGAACCTCACAGTGTAGAGCTACGATGAAGGAACAAGCAAAGCACGGAGATCCTGGCGTAGCGTAACGTCCGCTGAAGAGCTACGAGCTCTGCAAAGATGAAGAACTCCACAGTGTGCAGCTTCAGTGCTCAGCTTTCACTTACCAACACTTTTACGTTTTCGTGTTGTTAAATTGAAAATGTGTTGTTGTAATTTACCACTTTTTCAGCGGAGAGTTTGCAAATTGAGAACTGATAGGGGATGCAAAAATAGTAGACACATGTACGCTGCATATCAAAAAGTGAAGAAAGCGATAAAAATATTTAAGTGATAAGTTTTATATAATTATTATTATTTTTATTCAATTTTTTTAATTCAAAAACTTATCTGAATGTACCATAAAATTTATTAATGTGTGCATTATTTTATGTTGGTAAATTTTATATAAAAAAATTTTGCTAATGTGACTAGTATATTCATTGGTAAATTTTATTACCAGAATATGTGCTGTTTACACTAATAAATTTTATAAAAAAAAAATTACAACAACAACTTACTAACTTGCTTTGCAAAAAAAAAAAATTACCAATATGAATAATGCATATATTGGTAAATTTTGTGTATATTACACAAAATTTATCAGTATATGCATTGTTCATATTAGTAGGTTTTGTAAAAAAAAAAAAATTTACCAATATTTTTTGTAGTATGAACAGTGGAAACGTTGATAAGTTTTGTGTACTATATACAAAACTTACCAAACTTACCAAATTTTATACTATTTATGCGGGTAAGTTTCTAAATGAAAAAAAATTGAATAAAAGTAGTAATATTTATATGGATTCATTATCCAAATATTTTTGTCATTTTCCTCTTCTTTCTCGTATGCATCACAAAAAGTGCATCCCCCAAATATTTTTCTTCCAGATTCCAGACAAGGAAAGCCTCATTCTGGTATTAAGAGTCCATTTGGATAAATTTATAAAAAAAATAATTTTTTCTCTAATATTTTTTAGAACTTTAATTTTTTAAAAAAGTTATTTTATATTTAGATAAACTATCTGAAAAGTATTTTTAATTATTAAAAATATTTACAAGTTTATTTGGATATAAAAGAACAAAAATACTTTTTTATAGCTAAATTACAAAAAAAAAAGACATTAAAAAAAGCAAAGAGAACAAATATTTAAAAAAAGATAAGAAAGAAAAAATATATACTATATTTTTTTAATAAAAATAAAAGATATTTTTAAAAGATAATTTTATTAAAAATTACTTTTACTTTTACTTTTTTTAGAAGTCGGGTATTCCTAAATTTTAAAAAAAATTATAAATTGACCTTTTTTAATTAAAATATTATTTTTAAAAATTATATTCAAATACTTGTAAAAATTTATAAAAATACTTTTTAAAAAATATTTTTTTTTTTGAAAAAGCCAATCCAATTACTTTTTTTTTAAAAAAAAAAAAGCAAAGTTGATTTTCCGAACAAAAGATTACATATTTATTTAAACAATTGAAAAATAAGTGAATTAATATTAACTTATTGCTTTTCCATATCTTATTAATTGGGAGTAGCTTTTTTTTTTTTTTTGCCTTTTTCATAAAGTAAGAAGAATTTTTATAAATATAAACATTTAAAAATATACTTTCATATTTACATATGATTTTTTTATTCGCTAAGTTGTTTGCATAAGGTTTTTAACATTGAAAGAGGGCAATTTAGCATCATGAAACAAAATGAAACTAGTGATACGAAATAGTTTTTTTTCTTTTCTTTTTATTGTATTTATTCTTTTCTTTTCTTCTTTGTTATACCAAACAAAATTTTAGAGCATCTTTGACATGTTATATTAAGAATGATACGATAAATTGATACAATATATTGTAGTTTTTCTTTTATGTGACAATATATTATAGTTTTATTAGTTATTTAACTAATGTTTATTCATTAAAACTTCTTTATATATTAAAAATGATGGATAACTTTATTAAGTATAAAGAAGTATGAGTCTAATAAGATCACTTTCACTTTTTGATATTTTCATATTTTATTAAAAAAATTAAGTTAAATAAACAAAATTAATAAAATTAATTATTTTAATAAAAAATTACAATAATTAATTATTTTATGATAAATAATATTTGATATACATTTAACTATTTAAGATAATATAAAATATGTAAGTAGTTAATAAATAATTACAAAATATAAATAAATAATAAATATTTAAATAATTTTAATTAATAAATAATATTTTAATTATAATAATTTGTTCAATTTAAATTTAGGTAAGTAATAAATATTATTATTTTATGATAATTTTATTTTTTATTTTACATATTATTAAAGAATTACAAATAAAAATATTAAAATATATAAGATAAAAAGTATCATTTATTTATTATTAAACAATTAATAAAATCTTTTATTTGATTACGATTTATTTGTTTGCTAAATTCTTCGTCATGATTAAAATTACTTGACACACTGAGATAATATTATATTATTTAACACAGGACTTCATACAATATCATACTGAACACGCAGTATAATATTAAAACTTCAATAAATCTCATACAATAAAACCTTATACTATCAGATTCTATAAATAACCAAAATTTTAGTGTTTGTAATTACATGGGGTGAAGCTGCCACCATAGAAGAATACATAGCAACCCCAGCCAATGACCTGAATGCAAATCAAGAAGCCGGGCAGGATTCTATGAAAATTATAGACAACTGGTTTATGATTGTAAACAAACAAACTGGTCTCATAAGTAGGAAACGTCCTTTCTTCACTCATAAAAAATGATTAAAAAAATTATTTAATATCATCATAATCCTTCTAACTATCCACTTCTACTCAAAAGCTAGAAGCTGTACATTCCTTTAATATTACAATGACTCTTCTTTCATAGTTACTGTATATTTGATACAACAATGCATCAAGGACTTCAACTCTTTCAAAGTAAATCTTCAATATTGTTGGTCATATGATGAGAGACTGAGAGTGCATAATACTGCTGTTTTCATGTTTTTATTTTCCTCTTATTCTAAACTTAGCTTTAGCAAAAAGCATATATATCATCAGCGAAATTAAACATACATATTTTTCTGCAGTTGTATTATATTACAAACTAGCTTCTTTTCACAGATTCTAAGAATATAATTTTTGTTGCAAGCTGCCGGCATAACAGAATATCATACAATTCACTCCACATGGTCCCATCCGGTCCTTCAACTACAATCTACTTGGAATTTATGTATAACAGGATATAACACGATTCACCTCTTTATATATGGGGCAATTCATGACCATCACAAAACATATACAATGCATCAAGATCAACCAGAAGAACTTCCATTCCTTGGCCCAACATCCCCATCATTAGCACGTGTAGCTTGAAAAGCACGTGTAAGCTGAAAAATGAAATTATGTGAGAAAATAGAAAAGAAAAAAAGAAAGCTATAAGCCACCACATACATGCTATAGTACTACATCAAATGAAAACAAATTTGTCTTTCTATTGTTTGCATAGTTTTATATACTCACACATAATACCCCTAAGAATACTAGAATAGAAAATTTTTGTAATCCAAACTAGTCCTCTATATTATGCACATTCCAGGTGAACAGAAACTTAGCCTCCCTCAATGTTTAACATCAATAAATCAACAAAAATGAATGAAAAAGCAAATTAAAATATAGATGGCAATTTGCTGAAGCACATACCATGTAAGAATTCACTAATAGTTAGATTTCTACAACAAACAACAACAACAAAGCCTTTTTCATTAGGTGAGCTCAGTTGTGTAGATCAAATGATGTCATTGCATGCTATCATAAATCATGTCTATAAAAAAGCCATTTAAATCGAAGTCATTCCTTTTCTTAGTTTCCTTCTATCTCTATCTGTTATGCTACTCTATTTAATTTACTATTGTTAATGACGCTGATCAGGTTGATTTCTAAAGTAGTCAAAAAAGTTAGTTCAAGAAACATAACACAGTTGGAGCAACGTAGACATATAATGAAGCATAACATATTGGCAGATTAACCTTACAAGAAAACTTAGATGCTAGACAAGTTCCATAGAGATGGAGGGCAGGAGTCTCACAAGTTGGAGCTATAACATTAAGTTACAAAATCCAGTGCAATGGAAAAATATGCCTAGTCCAGAGGGCAAGTCCCAGTTACAGTGATAAACTAGTGGAAGCAGATACATGTTTAGCGTGAAAACAAAAATAATCAGAGAAGCAGGATGCTATTTCTGCCCAATGGGCTAAGCCACCCCGGCTCCCCAAACAACCAAATACCCTCTTCACCATCCCTTACTCATTCCCACATCCCCTGATTCTCTCTGCCGCTGCCAGGCATCCACTCTGTCAGGCTGCGTAACCAGATTGTCCACTGTTTTTCCCAGTTCATTCCCATTTAGGGGCCCCATCATAGAACAATTTCAACAAATTAGCATAGGCATTCCAGAAACTACATCCTCTGGAGAAGTTCTAATGGCAGTTTTCAACAACACTTCTTGACAAAAGAACTGGTTCAGCAAATCATTGTATCTAATTTCAAACTGTTCTGATCCAATATGATAAATTCCATGAAGTGTGCCAGTTTTGACAATTCTTTGTCTTGCATTGATCCAATTGCAATTTTTTTGTATATAGCTTGAATGATCAGGCAAGTCAATTGAATATGTGATTCTTATAATATATGTAGATCATAGAGACTAATAGCTTCAAAGGAGCATCAGCAATGTAGCTCACAGAACTCAAGAGTATCAATATAAAGATCTTAGGAGGATTAAAAATGCAAATTTTGTGGATTATAGTTTGATTGATTAGGCAAATAAATTACATATGTGATTCTTGTAATATATCTAGATCATAGAGAATATAGAGAATATTAATAACAGCTTTAAAGGAGCATCAGCAATGTTGCTCACAGAACTCAAGAATTATGATATAAAGATCTTAGTGACAAGGAGGATCACCATTGGAGTAAGGATTGCTGCAAGCTCTGCAGTCATGCATGGGGCGGCAACATGTTGGAGGATTAGAGACACAGCATTCTGAAATTCATGCCTACTCTTAGTCTCTCTTTCCAATTGTGCCCGTAGATCTACAATTTCCTGCTGCATCTGAGCAAACGAGGCATCATGCATTTGTGTTTGGGTTCCAAATACTTGGGATTTGCAGGGTCCTAAACCCAAACCTCTAACTCTACCTGGAGGCTCCTTTCCAAACACCTGACCAAGCGAATCATTTGGTGCAATTGCTTGTGAACAGCTCCCTTCACTCTCAACATGGATAATTTTCTCCTATTGTCAACATTCACGCATTAGTGTTTGATATCTAGCAAAGCAAGAGATTAATTAATAAAAAATGAAACCAACCCCAACAAAAAATGGAAATGAAAAGTGGAAACAAAAACTGCACATTGTTCAACATGTTAAAATTACACCATAATCCCCACAATGTGTAAAATGTGTTAAAGCTTAATACAGAAGCACACAAATCCAACACCATGCTTTTACTGCCAAATACCGTATGCTAAAACTCAATATATTTATAGCTTCTTATTAATCAAAAACAGTATTGACTAAACTACAGTCTCTAATCAAAATAAATAAATTAATAGCAAAACAAAAGAAAAATAAACAAAGACTACTCAGGAGTGCTTTCTAAATGATTATTTTTCCCTTATACACAAGTTTCAATTTCTCCAACTAGACGGGAGAGGAATCAACAGTTAGAGCCACATTACAAACATAGAAACAAGAATACGCCCGTCACCCATGAACTTAACAACTCAACTGCTATCAAATTTGTCCTCTATACTGTCACTTTTCCGCATAGATTTCAATGGTTTAAATGTAGATATGATGTATGTCAGGACACTAAGTATTGTCTGAACCATGTAGCCAACCCCACCTAGTGAGACGAAGCTTAGTTGTTGTTGTTATTGTATTGTCACTTTTCAACATGTAAAATTACTTGGCATTCATTTTGGAAACTCTGCCTGAGTCATTACCAATAGAGTGTGAAAACATCTCATAATTTAAAAATAAAAACTATATCTCCTATAGAAGAAGATAATACCAGTTTATAAGTTCTGCCAGAAATCTTACACAAATAGTTTGGGTTGCATTATTTGCATATGATCCATCAGCATTAGCATGTGTGGCAACAAAAACTTTCCCCCTGCCAACAGGCTGTCCGCTCTCAACTTCCTACACATTTTCAATATACTCATTATAACAAATGAAAATTAAAACAAAAAAATAAATGGTGACTAGTTACACTATCACCATCTCATATCGTTTCCTTGCTAACGTCTTAGATCCTCCACGATGCACAAGTAACAAATTCTCTCGACTCTGTGCATTTCGTTTGCACATTTTCTACCCAAAAAAAAAAAAAACACAATGAGATCCATGTGAAATAATTGCATTGTATGAATCATATAATTGATTTACTTACCTCAGTGTTTGGATCCAAACGATAGTCAATAAACTGAATCCATTGATCTCGATTTATATTTGGAGGATGATTAACATAGTTCTCGTCTCTACTGAGTTTTGAATCATAATATCTATGAAAAACTACAGACCGATTATCCTTCCACTTTTCCCCAATCCGTTTTATGATCATCTTCTTCACTGAAGCATCATTTATAATAAACTTTTCCTTCAAATGCACAGAAAAAGATCAATGAAATAGTTGCATGTCTCACGAAGTTTAAACAAGAAACCTTGGAGAAAATTCTCATTCAAAGGCAGTTTTACCTTTATCTTGCTATTATAAATCTCCTCTTTATAATTGTTAGGAACTTTTGACCAAGACTTGTAACAAATTGGAAGAGCAGAAAAATTGGCTCCCAATTGTCCAAGAGCTTGTCCTAAGAGGCCAGCTGCCTCACCAACCGGTTGTTTACAATCATTAAGTGGCAACACCACTTTGGTGCTAGTAGGAAGCTCCCAAAGATCCTTCAACTTCAAATGTGCTACTTTTGTAACTCCTGAAATATCTGTGAGTGATATTTGTTAGAACATCAAATTAGAAAAAGAATACATGGTATGCACTTAAATTACCTCTCACATCAACTGTCCAATATCTAATGCTTTGGCGGCTCCGAGGCTGAGTGGTGACTGTTGGAGCTTGTGAAGGAGTTTCTGTGGATGGTGAGGCCTGGGTAGATGGTGGAACATTAGTAGATGGTGGAGAGACCTTAGAAGATGATGGGGCTTGAGCAGATGGCAGAGGATCAGTTGACAGTGATGGAGATTTTGACAGTGATGGAGATTGTGAAGGAGCTTCCGTGTATTGACAGCACCGACCCCGTGTTCGGGTGGCTGGTGGGGCTTGTAGAGGAGCTTCTGTGGATGGTATGGTATCAATCAATGCTGATGAGGCTAAAGAAGATGATGAAGCATCAATTGATGGTGGTAGGGCTTGAGTAGATGGTGGAGAATCAATCAATGGTGGTGGTGCTTGTGTAGATGGTTTATTTCCACCTTTTCTATTTGCACCACCAAAGCGTGCAACTCTAGGCATACTGCAAGGTTGGATAGAAATTAATTATGAAGTTTTGTCACAATAGCTTATGAGAATGAGAAAATAACTACTAGTCCAATTGCGTTGTTATAGCATAAACAGTACAACTACGAAGCAAATACTTTTCATTCTTAAGTAGAGAACAACAACAATAATAACCAAGTGTTGTACAACTACATAGGATTGGCTGTATGAATCAGTTGACGTGATAGTGTTCTTTCATAAACCAAGTCTACATACAATTAATTAAAATCGAAATCTCTTTTAATGGTTTTCCCTATAAATTTTCTTGGTCTCCCTCTATTTCTAGCTATGGAGCTACTTTCATATAATCTACTCTCCTTATTGGGACTTGTACAAGTCTTTTACACACATGACTAAATCACATAAGGCAAGATTCTACCATCTTATCCATAATAAGTACTACCCCCACTTTCTCTCTAATGCATTCATTCTTAATCCTATCTTGTCTAATATATTCACTTATCTAATGCAACATCCAACACTTATAACAAATTATTCCAATCCATCTCCATAAAAATACAGACAATAAATTAACAAAATATATATTTAGAAAAATAACCTTCAGCAGGAATAAAGAAAACCCAGAATCTCCAAAAAGCCTCAATAAAAGTAACTAGCACTACTTTTTTGTACTAATAAGAAATACCAATGAAAAACCTGATGAAGAGTTAGGTCTAGAGACAGGTAAAGAGGTTCTTGCTAACAAGAACTTGCTGGTTCACAATTTTTTTTATTTTTTTAGTTGCTGACAAGAGTTTAAAAAAAAAAATTACAGAGAGCACCTTATGGAAAGACAAGAAACATTCATTGAATCATACAACAGGCAAGGAAAGGTAATTCAATAATATTGATACAGTGGTAACCAGAATTCACCAAGAGGAACTAAATCAAACTAAAAGTTCTACAAGATATAACGCCCCTTAGCCAAAAACTTGATGTTAAAAGCACAAATAACAGTTCACTCCCTTACAGAGTTACCATTCACATTTTAGAAGGGGAAAACAAATTAACTGAGGGGAGAATGATGCATGAATATATTTTCTGGAAGCATGAAATATGTTTGTCAGGAAATGACCAGACGGTCACAACTAATAATGATGATCAAATCATCTCAAAATCCTAAATAAATGCTATTCTCATTTCAGCTGCTACTTGTCATCCTAAATACATGCAAATCATCACAGCATTTGCACGAATTAACTACATATTCTTTGATTGATAAATTTCAGTAATTGGTTTTCGTACAAGCTCTTCAAAGGAGTGCAATGTAATTTCCAGTTGTCTCCTAATTTGAAATGTACAGATAGCACAGTTATTAAAAATTATATAGACCCCCTTGAAAAACTACACACATTCCTCTTCTTGAGATACTTTGTTCTATAGCCAGTGGCGAATTCAATTTGACAAGTAGCTTGAGCTTCATTCATCATTGTTTTCCTATATCTTAGCACTTGCATGCACTAACACTATGTAGTTGCACATACACACAATATTGCATAATATATCCAAGTCTACCTTAAATGAGGCTTCAAATGCTTCATCAAACTCACGTGCTTAAGACAGAGAACATAGATTGAATATCGCGGAGCACAAATTCAACAAATTAAAGAATGAAATTCCAGAATCAAAACCTAGGAAAAGAAAAGAACGGAATCTCACAGGGTAGAGCACTAGAGCTTCAATGGAGGAACAACCACAGCACGGGGATACTAGCGTAGTGTCCACTCAAGAGATCGGTGAAGAGTTACAAGCTCTGCGAAGATGAACTCCACAGTGTCCGAGTGCGAAGTTCGAAGCATTCACTTACCGACACTTTGGGTTCCGCGTGGTTAAAGTGTGTTATTGTAATTTACCCCTTTTTCTGTGGTGAATTTGCAAATCCCAAAGAAAGAAAGCTTCCCTCTGCTATTTAATGCTGTGTGTCATAATTATGGGTTTTTAATTTAATGCTGTGTGTCATAATTATGGGTTTTTAATTTTAAACAAAGTAAAGAACTTGCGAGTCTTTCTGGTTTCAAAGAAGTAGTGAGGTAGCAACCGAAAAAAAAAAACAGAAGTAGCGAGGTTTGTGAAGCTTGGCTCGCGTCATGGACTATTTGTGATGAATCTCGCATTTCCCGGATAAGGTAATTTAAGTATTGAAATACATATTTTTTATGTGAAAGACAAATAAGTGATTTTTTTTAAGATTTAATTATATATTATCATATAATAAAAATGTTTGATTTAATTATTAATTATTTTAAAAATTTTATGAATATAAATATTTAATTAAAGGATAAAATAAATTATTTTTATAATGTTAAGGCTAGTAGTTAAACTCTTTTACTTTTCCTTACACTGGATCTTATCATATGTCATATATCGTGCATTTGAGTGTAAATCTTACTCTACTTGACGAGTTCACTTTCAACTTATCATTATTGCGGCCTGCATGCCCATTGCAGAAGCACGTGCACCACCAGCAGCATAGCAAAACCCGAGAAGACGACGACGAGCGAGTGCAACAACAATTCAATTAGGGTGACGAAGAAAGAAAAAGAGAAACCAATTTTTAGGGTTTTGGGGGGAAGAAAAGGCCAAATCGAAATTCGGAGCTCAAAATGGATGCTACTACCGAATCGGCAAAGGATCCGATTCCTCTGGAGAACCGACCCGGCATCGTCATGGTCGGATCCTCCAACGTCGGCAAACGCACCCTCTTATCCCGTAACTTTTTCTTTCTCTTTCGCTCATTTTTTTTTTTATCAATTTTATATTTTGAGTAATTGAAACATTAAGCCTGGTTGCTCTTATTCTAAGCTCTAATTTTAGGGTCTTGATTGTTATGTCTGATATACATATAATTGTTTTGAAGTAACGTTTTGAGCATAATTCGTGCTTAGTAAATCATTTTTATTTTACTTTTAAGGGCTATGATCGAACCTAGATGCTGGAGTATAGTGTATGAGTTTAATTGGCATGCAATTGCACAAGAGTTTTAACATTAATATGATGTGTTGCGGTTTCATTTAGAGATTAATTTACTCTCAATATAAATATAAAGTGTATTACACTGTAATCTAATTATATCGTAATAAATGTGTGGCTGTTAGGTATGAATTCGGAGATTCAAATATTTTTTATGATGTGTGATAGTATATCAAAATTAATATTTTTTTCATTTAATCAGTTTGACAATACATCATTGGAATGCTATGGCCATTCTACAATTATGTCTTATTTTTATTTTTATATATTTTTACATGTGGGAAATTTGATTTGGTATAATTTGTTGATGTTGAGTCTAGGATTGCTCTCTGTTGATAGCGAAGAAGCTTTTGATTCGGCTTCCGAAGCAAATGTTCATGGGTATGTTGACTGAATCATTTTGTTCTAGCTGGTTGCTCAGCATCATTTTAAATTTCATCGGTGTGTATTTGATCATGGATTGAACAGGTGGACTATCAACACTAAGTACTACACTGCTGATGTTTCTGTATGGATGGCTCATCTTCATGATGATTTTCCTGTTCGGAACCTGCCTGTGTTTCGACAAATGGCAGCTTTGGTGATGGTTTTTGACATGAATAACGTTAGTTCCTTCACTTGGCTCTTCCATAATTTGTTCCGTGGTTAATGATTTAATCCTTGGCAAAATTTTTACATTTACTTTTATTAATTTAGTGCTTTTTTTTTTTTTTGGCATTAAGAAATCTCAAGCCATGGTTTGAAGAATGCAAACTGAGTTTCAACTCATTTTAACATGTTTGACAAATGTTGAATTACATTTTAACATCATTTTTAGCATCAATCCATGGTTTGAGCAGAAGCTAGAAAAAGTTGCTTTTCCATTGGAACAAAGCATGGTTTGCAAACTATAAACCAAATACATCCTCAATATTCATGTGAACTGTTCTTAGCTACTTTCTTGTCCACATGCCTTAACTCTGCAAGCATTTTCTTATTATGTGCAGCCATCTTCCCTCACTGCACTTCAAGAGTGGGTATCTCGCACTGATATTGGAGACTTTGAGATATTATTATGTATTGGAAACAAAGTGGACCTGGTACCAGGTCATCCAGTTCATGCTGAATACAGAAGACGGTTGCTCAAACTTGAAGACTCTGCTGTTGATCCTTATTCGGAGCTCTCTGAGTATGGAATATCTGAATCTGAAGGAACTAGTTTATTGGGGAACGAAGAACCGTCATGGGATATCAGAAGGTCCTGCTTGGAGTGGTGCACTGAGCACAATATCGAATTCATTGAGGCTTGTGCTTCTAACACTGATTTTGACAAATGTAAAACTTCCCTTCCTGTTGCTGTTCTAAACTTGTAATGAGCTGACCAACACAACAAATTGAACTTGACTCTGAATTTTGCTTTGGCAAATGCTGAGTATACATTATTAATGAGAGAGGGTCGGGGCTTAGGTTAATGGGTTATTTGATCATTGTGGGAACACCGTCATAACCAAAATTTTTCTGCTGAACAAAATTAAAATAGAATGATGTGTGCTGGAAAAATATTCAAATACATATATTGCATTACTAAGATTAAGAACTGTTGTTTACAGGCTTGTCCATAGATGGTGATTTACAAGGAGTTGAACGTCTCTATGGTGCTCTTTCTGCTCATATGTGGCCTGGAATGGTATTGAAATCTGGTGATAGGATAAGTCAACCATCATTTCCTAAGAAAGAAGGTCTTTTTCTTCCCTTATTTTTTTTCTTTAAGCATGCTGCATGCCACTTTCGTTAGTGTCGAATAAATGCCAGGCAGTGCAGTGCAAGCACTAACTTTGGTTTATCTGTTTTTCAGAGTTATCTTCAGAAGAATCTGATTATGAACAGGAGTATGAAGTTTTGTCAGCTGGTTCAGCTGATCCCTGGGATGAAACTGAGCAAGGATGGGTTTCTGCAAGTTCCTTAGATGCAGGGGGATCAGTTCCTCAAAACAATCCCAACACAGATTATGAATACAAGAATGGAATTAAATCTGATAAAGAGTTGCTGCCCACAACTTCAAGCACTGGGTTTCGAGGTGAGGGTGATGGGGAAGTGTCACGCAATATCATGCAGTCTGAAGAAGATGAGAAGGAAGATGAGGGTAAATTTCTTGACTTAGATGATTTGGAACAGTTGATGTCCGAGATTGGTAACATGCGTGCAGGCCTAAGATTGATGCCTGATTTTCAAAGAAGAGAAATGGCTGCAAAGCTTGCTATGAAAATGGCTTCAATATTTGGTGGAGAGAGTGATGAAGAGGAAATTTAGTTGATATAAGATGTTAGTTTTAAGGGATTCAGTTCGACTTTAAGGGCACATCATTGAATGTCATTCGTGGTACTTTAATTTGAGCATCACTTGGAAGATGAGCAACTTCTCAATCCTCTTGCACAAGGATTGGGGTTTCCTTCATGCTACAAGCTTGGTAGCTGCTGAACATGATTAAAGATCATGATGATGTGTAGGCATGTTCATGGTACTTAACATGGTTGTAGTTTTGTGAAAAACTATGGTGGGCTGTAACGTGGGCACATGCTGCAACAGTGTGAGCAGAATTGATTGAGAAGTACTCACAAGTCAAAATGTTTTACCTACAAGGACCAAAAAAAATGACAAATAATCACACAGGATGATTGGTTTTCTCAAGGATAGATGAGTTTGCTTACGTGTCTTTCTTTATGACTCTTCCTTTTTCTTACCCTTTTTTTTGTGCTTAATAAAATGTATATCTTCTAGCAAGTTCTACGCTTTTCAAGATAACAGAACCCCAGTTACAGGGTGGAAGTAATAAGGGAAGTTACTATCGTTTCATGTGCTGTGTGTGCGTTTCTTAATTTGCTAACAAAGTCTTACCTGTAAATAGTGGTAGGTGTGATAGAACAGTTGCTATTATTAATTTAGTTAACATTCAAGTTGGATGCTTACAAAGGATAATGACCATAAGGTAGCAAAAAATTTGACCAATTTAGGGAGTCACAAGGGAAAAAGGTAGGATAGCATGCAAATGAACAAGTTGCCTACGGAGTTGTCATCTTCTTATAAGTCAGGTGCTAAAGAAAAGGTACGGGAAAAGTAGGGAAAAGAAGTAGGCAAAGTGGCGATTGATTGATGAGTCCCCAACTCAACTTGGTTAAAAAAAAGTGAAAACAAACAATATAATGGAGCGGCTTGGATGGCAACTAAAGTTTGGTCCAGCGGTAAATGGAATAATTTACTATAATATGGCAAATTATGATTTAAATTTCACTAAGAAGAGTTATTTATATTTAAATAATACATATTATTTGGATATAATTATCTTTAATAGAAGGATATATAAAGAACCTTAAAAAAGGGCATAGTTTATTATAATATGATAAATCATGATTTAAATTTCAGTAAGAGGAGTTATCTATATTTAAATGATGCATATTATTTGGATATAATTATCTCTGGTAGTAGGATACAAACGAAGAACATTAAAAAAGGGCAGCTTGGAGATGTAATTAAACCGAGAGAAATGGATGTAATATATTGCGCAATCATGGTGCTCTCTAATGGTGTATCCGTAGAATCTGGGGGAAATATCGGCTATTGCTTTTTCGAGTCTCAACTTTCAACTTTGGTGGCGAGTTGTTTACACTAAAGCTAGACATGAGAGGGGAATAGAAGATAACCTACGAAAATGGTGGGTGGGACCTCACAACACATATTCTAATGAAAAAAAAGTGCAGGAAGATGCCATTAACTATCACTTTTTCTATGGGCATCAACGGTGTGGAACTCTCATATAGACCTCCCATTAAGAAAGATTTCCAGTATATGGTAATGGGAATTAGGATAGATGCAGAAGAGGACCATCACCATACAGCCAAAAGGCATCTCTGCCTTTATTGTTATTTTAATTATTATTATTATTTTTAATAACTCCATAAAATAAAACATTTGCACTACCTTTATGTTCCCTCTTTTGTCTTATCTTCCCTTTAATCTTTATTTTATTTTGTTTCGGCCCCATCTTTTTGGGTATGTCTTTTTGCTAAGGAGATTTTGTTAAATGAAGATGTCCAAAAGGATCCACATCGAGTGGAAATCAAGCTTCTTGTAGCAGGTTGATTGCTAGTGGTCTACTAGTGATGGTTAGCACTGAGCACTAATATTCAGTTAAGATTCCCTTTTACTAAAAATCATTAGTACGATTCTCATTATATGACCGAATACTGATACCCATACCATGAGTACTTGCTTGGTAATTGGCACAAACTACAAATTGCTTGGTAATAGTTTCCTTTCCCTTGTCCTTCGTAATAGTTAGTACTTACTATCCAACAAAAAGAGAATACAAAAAAGCTAAAATTAGTTTTTTTTTTTTTTTTTTTTTTGGCTGTAGAACAAAACAAAAAGGAGAACACAGGAAGTTTGAGTGCCACTGCGCTGGTTGTTTGGACTATTGCAGAGTGATGCTGGTATGGTTGGTAGGGTAACATGCATCCCATGGTTTCCATCTCTTGCTTATCCAACTTTCCAGCTAGTTGATCACGCATTCAGTTAGATGTCATTGCTTTAATGTCTACTATAAGTACGACATAACTTGTCTTTAGCCATAACATAATGCTTGATTAAAAAAAAAAATCCATTTTCAGTGCTAAAATCATTCTTTGTTGTCCTTTTTTCTTAACTTCTTCTGTACTTCTAAAATTAATTTAAGAGCTGCATAATCAAAATTTTAAATTGATAAAAAATTGATAGGTTCATACTTTCAAGTAGAATTCTCCCCCATAATTCACTGCTATTACAACAGGAATTTAAAAAAATAAAAAAAAAAACAACAACAACAACTTTTTTACACCATTATAATTTCTACCAAAAAATTTAGTTGCAAATCTGACACATCCAGCATGAAACGGGATCAAGATCCTCGTGGTATTTTACAACTATAAAGATCTTGTCCCTTAAAAAAAGATTGTTGCATGGTAAAATAATATGACTAAGATAGTTAAATAAATATAGACAGTTAGATTATAAACTTCACCTCCTTTGCAGTTCGAAATCAGTTCAAAAAATAAAAATAAAAAAAACTATACAAAAAACAAAGAGGGTAATACACAAGAACTGTTAATAGGAGAGGGTGCTAACAACTGAAAAATCGCCCAAATTCCAATCTCTTCAGATCAACTTATAGGGCCAAAACAAAAAATTAAAAAAGGATCAAAATTATATATTAAAAAAAAAAAAAAAAAAACTCTACAAATACATACAACCACACCATGGTTTTAAAGCGTGGTCGGCAACTTCAATTGCGCCGCAATATTCTTGTTGCGGTGCAACTATGATTGCATTAACTGTATTTTCTCATAATTTTCAGCAATTGCAATAATACAATGCAACCATAACTGAAACCGTAATTGCAGCGGCAAACATCAAAATTTTAAGGCAAGAAATCACTGTTAGCACTGCGGCCATTACTACCACCAGCATTGCCGCCGTTGACGGACTTCGACTCCGTTTCACCGGCACCCGCCACCACGGCGCCGCCGCCGGGAATCGCCGGGAACTGGCCGCACTTCTGGCACCTTGCAACGGCGAGGAGGGCGCGGCAGGAGGGGCAGGAGGAGTGTGATCCCAGCCACGTGTCGATGCATCCAACGTGGAAGCCGTGGCCGCACTGCGGCAGCACACGGACCTCATCGCCGGCGGCGAACTCCGCCAGGCAGATCGCGCATTCCGACGAGGCCATCCACTTGCTCCGGTCGCCGGCACCGGCACCGGAGCCGTCGCTGGCGACATAGGTGAATTTTGGGAGCGAGTTGAGGACCTTCTTCTTGAGGCCGCGGTTGGCGAGGGCCTGGCGCGGCGAGGTTCCAGAGGCGCCGGTGGTGGGGCCGCGGCGGAGCCAAGCGCAGCGTGCGACGGCGATGAGGCCGACGACACAGATGAGGGCGCAGAGCAGCGCCGCAAGGATAACCACGAAGTCGGACTCGACGGAGACAGCCTCCGCCGGCGGCACGGCGGCATTAACGGTGGCGGAGGTGCCGTTGTTGGCGGTGGTGGATTGGAGGATTCTTAGCGTGCGAGTCATGTTTAATGTAAGAAACTAGAAAGTGTTAGATGGTGTTTTTTTTTTTTTTTTCGGGTACAATTGATGATTTTTTTTTTAGAGAGAGAAAGAGGTGTGTTTGGGTTGTGGTTTTGAAAGGGTGAATGATTGTGGTAGGTACTTATAGTTGAGGCAAGGTTCACGTTAGGTAATTTTTGGATTTAAAGAATTAGCTAATTTTAAGTTAGAATAACGGTTAAGTAATTTTTTTTTCCAAAATAATAATTATAAAATTTAAATATCTACTAAAATTTGTGTGGAATTAATAACGTTTAATTAATTTAAGTAATTAAATACTTATTTTTTATTAATAAAATCTTGAATTTAATTCTTATAAATAAAAAAATTCAACTAAAAAATTTTATTATTTAATAAATTAACCTAACTCAAATCAGATTGATAATAATTCAATAGTATTCTACATACTGATATTTTAAATTAAAAGGATTAAAAAAAAAAATTTGTGTGGAGCTATGGTTCACTTTGAAAGAGACTATTTGCATCTCTGTGTTTGAGGATAAGAGTCAAGGAGAGAGGAGAAGACTTGACTCAAATAGACTTGAGAGGGCGAGAGAGAGAGAGAGAGATTGAAGGAAAAGTTTGAAATGGTTCGCTTCACTCACTGTCACCGTGTCTGGTAGGTGCAAAAGAGTGTGGGGAGCTACTTATGAGGGCAAGTGGTAGGGGGAAAGGACACAAATTAGCACATTTTTACTATTCTTGCTAGCTACGCTATTCACATATATTAACGTATAAGATATATATATATATATATATATATATATATATATATATATATGTTAATTATTACAGATTATTACATGATTAAAAATTAATTGGCATTGATGTGTTGTTTAATTTGCATTTTTTGTTATAATATTATAATATTCCGAAATATTTTATTTTAATTAACTAAAGAATAGGTGTATATGTACCAAAAAATAAAATAATAGTTATATATATTGAATAATTTTTTTTAGAAATTGTAAATATAAATAAAATATTTTTAAAATAAAAAAATAAAATGTAACCAATAGCAGTTAAATGAGACACATTTATTTAATAGTATAGGTACACCAATTATTATATCATAATAATAATAATAATAATAATAATAATAATAATCAATTAAAATATTTAATATATCATCACTAATGTATAGTAATTACTAATTATTGAACAGCGTTCAAAATTTAGTATGGAAATATTTTCTTTTCAAGATTAATATAAGCTGAACTGCTGAAGCCTTGCGCCCTCTTATGCATTTCCCTGACCTTGACTCCTAATTATTAAAGACTAAATTGCTTATCATTTTGACACCGCAAATTGAAAAAATACTTTTGTTTATTTGCATTGACTTGGCTAGTTTTATTTTCTTTATTCTTTAGTATTTTTTTTTTTCAAGTAGTATATGTCTTCTTTAACAAAAAGAAAAATAATTAGTAGTCAAGGAACATTTTAGTGGGTGCTCGAGAATACTAGAAAGCATACATAGGATTGTTGTTGGGAGAGTAGAATGACTAGTTTTTCTTTATTAAAAAATGGTGTTAAGGGATAAAACGAGTACAACAAGAAAACGGTAGGTTTATGATTAATATGGAGGAAGAATAACATATCATACGAGTATAAATTCCTAAGACTTTTATCTTTTTCTTTTAATATGTTGAATACAATAATTGAGTACAATATATAGCAATAGTACTAAATTATATACAAGTGCATCGTTCAAAGCCAAGACATTATGCATTTCAAACCCACACTTCATTGATTCGAATGTGAATCTAAACTTCGGCTATAATTTTAAATTTTCTCATTGAAAAGGGATAGAGGCAAGAAACGATATTCAACATCGAGCCAATTGTGCCACTAATTTTCAAGTTTCGTGTTTGCTGCAGTATCTTACCAGCCTAGATTATGTAATCAACTTTTCAAGCGTATTCAAAGTTCAAACCTAAGCTTATCTTTGTTGATAATTTAAAATATACCCAAGAATAGCAAGTGGCCCTTTTCCTGTTTCTCGAAAGAAAACAAAAGTAATTGAATGCTATTGTGAATTTTCACTTGGAACGATTCATATGGATAATGCATTGCATATTGTACTTACAAAGGAAAAGCTATCTTTCTCATATTAATTATGTGTTTAGGTTAAGGTTAGCATTGTCCATTTATTGAGATTTCAGTGTTTATTTATTGGGACAGATATGATGCTGAAACATAAGCTAATATAATGAAATAGTGGTTTTTCTTTTAGAGAATGATGTGGATTTTTAATTCAGCAGCTTGATAGTGTTGTTGTTATTCTTTATGAAAAGCTTATGTAACCCTCACTTTAAACTGCAGTTTCTTCTATCAGCCACTACATGTCACATCTTTAGCTAAATTCGATCTTCCATCCAGAGTCTTCTTTTCCCTGCTTCTTGTGCGAAAAAAAGGCAAAACAAAACCATTGATGATGGTGGGAATTAATTGATAAGGCCAATCTTAGCGCAATGTTAGTAGTTAGGATTCTGTTCGTAGAAACAATCTCTCTATTTATTCATGAAGATAAAATTTCATATATTTAATTCTTACTAGCTTCGTACACTGATAGCTGGAAAACGATCACTTTCATTTGTTAAAGAAGATAAAATTTCGTGTGTGTGTGTGTTCCTAAACTTATAGTTGAACTTAATTTCTCATGAAAGTAACCAATAAAATACCCAATATATAAAGTTCTCTACGTTTATAAACTATATATATATATATATATATATATAACTTATGGTCATCTCATGACGCACCATAAAATAAAGAAACTAGTGTGCAGCGAAAAGAGAGAAATTAATCGTGGGAAAAGAGAGGATTGATGCAACCAAAGAGTGCATATTTTTCAAAGTAAGAGTATCTTTATACTAGCTTTCGGGTCAACTTTTATAAATTCTTTGGTATGATTTTAAGGGTGCTGCCTCAGCCTAATAATGAAGCAGTCAAGGCAGAAGAAACAAGCCTCCTTAAAGACTAAGTGAAAATCTGGTTCATAGAACACGTGCTTTGAAGAAAATTAGTGATAACAGAGATTTATTTTTGTAATAGGTCGAATTGGCTTGAACTAAATTATTCAACATCTAATAACTTTTAAATATAGGAGGTTTTGATTAAAAAAATTATTAAAAATGAGTTTAGTATGAAAGTAAAAATAAAGGATAAAATTTGAATGATTAGATTTATATAAAATTTTATTCATAAATCTAATCCATTAGTTTCTATTTCATTCTCTCATACTGAATTGACCCTAAGTGATGGATAATAGAGTGCCTCTTGTGAAAGCTTTAGGCCTTTCCCACTTTGATGAGTGAGCCACTGAGCCTCATTCAGCATGTTTGAAAACTTTATAGGCTTTTTCCCACTTTGATGTGGAAGCCGCACTGAGCCTCATTCAACATGTGCTATTGTCTGGCACAGTAGGGTCCCAATTCCTTTTCGGTTCTCAACAATTGTAATGTTCCAACCTCCAAATCAATGAGTGATAGAGATTAAAGCCAAACCTGACCCTCCTTTCTTCTCCATCTAGTAAGCATTAGAAAGTAATACTAGCGGAAAGGTGTCCCTTCTGGATTCTTTGTGCACAGCATGTGTCCCTTCTAGCCAAATGGCACCAAAAAACCAGGTCTATTGTGCTCATTTATTATAGATAGCTTCCTTGTTGTTCATATACTAGTGTGCATTTATATTTCCTTTCTTTAAGTCCTTTGTTCGTTTGTGTTATTCATCAAATTGCAAACTAAATTTTAGGAAAGGCTATAGGCAGTTTTGGAAGAACAAATATACCAAATTTGCATACCAACACAACACTAGTATGTATCCTTGTCAGCTTAGACAAAAGAAGGCAAAACCTGTGACATGTTAAGATATGTATTATCATTATTTAAGGAGGCTCTGCCAAGTGGCAGATATTCTAAAAGGAACAAGGTCCAGTCCCAAGAAAGATCGAGGGGCTGTTTTAACAATTCACCGTTTTATGAAACTCTCCTCGTCAGGTGAACTGCTTGTCCTTCAAGGATGGATAAAAGTTGATACCATGGTCAAACTCAGACAATAAAAAAGATGCATCTAACTTGTGAAAGTTTACTCGGTTGAATTTATATTTGTACGTAAGTTTTATATACACTACTTTAATGCTTCGAGAATCATGTATCAATGATGAGGGACAGTTAGCTACAGATGAATTTGTCTATAAGAAACCATGGAAAATCATGTATTAATATTAAAGATTTAGTTATCTTACTAAAAAGCTTTAGCCATATATTACCTGTGTTCCACTTTACCTGTCACATTAAAGAAAAATTCTCGATCTATTTTATCTGTCTTAGTTCTTATAAATCAATAAAATATTTATTATTAATTTTTTAATTTTACACTTTACACAATTCTAAATACACCATTAATCGAGAAACATATGTGTAAGATTAATGGGATGAATCAATTAGATATTAAAAATTAAATAAAGACATTTTAGTAAGCATGTTTCCTAGTTATATATAAGTCTTGATTCTAAATTTCTTAATTCTTTTACATTTGCCTAAAATAACAGATAAAGTGAACTGAAGGTAATAATAAACAAGAAAAGAAAAGCTAATAGCCACTATATATTTCTCTTGTTATCAGTACAAGTATTCTCTTGCTATAGAAGATCTGGAAAGTTAAACTGAGCTACGTTGAAGAAACTTTAACCAAGGTTAAGATATATTATTTTTATTATGATCCATTCATATTGCAACAAATTAGAGTTTAATTATTTTGAATAAAAACTCAATCTTGAGCCAACAAGTGCTTGTTAAAATGTATTTAGTTTTAGAGATTTATTAACAAGAAGTTTTAGAGAATGAATTTTAAGAGAATTGATGTTTAAAAAAATTAATATGAAATAATTGATTAGGTTTTGCAATGTTATCTCAAAACTAATTTTAAAAATAATCAATACTGTTCAGTTAGAAGAAAGTAAAATTGCTTACTAAAGAAATGTATGAAAGTCACTGTAGATGTATATTAAAAAAATCATTCGTGTTTTATTGAGCAATAATGAAATGACAAATCTATATTTTATTAAGTAGCTAGTTACTAGTAATTCCAATTTAAAGCGAAGTTAGAGTTGAGACAATTGAGTCCATACATCCAAACAGTCATTTAATTAACATAGCTACAGGAATCGATTCTATACTGCGAGAATCGGTTTTGAATTGCTCAAATTGTAAACCCAAAACACCCTGTTTCAATGCAACAATGAAATTTCCTAAGGCACTCATCCTATTGGAATTAGAGCAACATATATTAAGTTTAAATTTTGGTTGAAAAGCATTTATGATAAGTGAGATTTTAAAGAATAAATGTTATATATGTACTACATGAGAAGAAAGAACATCATAAACTTACGATCAATGATACAGAACATAAGCAATTCAAGTGTTATTCTGCAATCCAGATTAGATGAGTCTCGCTACGAATAGAAACATCTTGAATGTTGTTGTCTTCAAATGTCTTACGGAATGATCACATGACCCTGCCTATTTTCAGCTACAAAAATTGCATCACGTAGCTGAACTGCTTAACAGTGATTTTTCATAGTTTTGTTAGGTAATCAAGGACCTAAAGCGTAAGCACGTTAAGTTCACAGAATAACAAGGGTTATATTGTATAGACATAAAACTACATATATGAAATTATATATTCCTTTTTTATTTTACATTGTATTCAATTAAAAATTTGTTCATAAATTTTTTGTTTAATTTAATCACTCAGCATACTTTTGTTTTTCTTTGTATTACCTAAATTTTTTTATGTGTTATTATCAAAAGTACTCGGCAAGATTGCAAATGCATCCTAGGTGGCTTGAGCACCAAAAGTTACCTACGTGTTGTAGTGTTGGTTTTTTTCCACTTGAAAAGGATTAGTCCAACTTAAGCATTCGCAACGTCATAATCTTCAGATATAAATATCTCATGTCACCTCATGCCCAAAAACAAATATCTCATGTCATCTATCCAAAAAAGAATAAAAAAATATCTCATGTCAATTTACATTTTATATTTCAACATTAGCCTGAGTGATATTTTCATAAAAAGTATCCCTCCACGTTTTCCCCCTTTTACGCTTTCACCAATAGCTGAACAACGTACATAATGAGAGGCCACAAGGTTGATTGCACAAACGCAGAAGATATCCAAGGGATTATTACAAGAGCATTACATAACAATCTATGATATTTATATATTATTATGGATATTGATCTTTGAGAAGCAAAAGAGGATTTGGCCTGCTAAATGGCGACAAATAAAAATCTAATGCTACTTTTTTATGCCCAAAGGGGAAAAAAAATATAGGACTATATTATATGAGTTTATGATACACATTGGCGTGTAAGTGACTGTATATTACTGTATTTTTATTGACCAAAAGGTTCATATAATTGGGATTTACTGATACCCTTACACATGATGCATCACATACAATAATATATATACCCACATTTTCTAGACATTATTGAGATATTGGGAAATCACATATTAATAACTATAAATTTCAATTGCATTATTAGTTAATTTATTTAAAGAAAAATATAGTATGGAGAACTGTGTTAGCAATTGATTATTTTTGTTATCTTAATAGTAAATTTAGCAAAATAATTTTACATCAATTATTAGTTATCTTGCTATATCTACTACATTCATCAATTATCTTGACATATCTATCACATTCATTAATGTCCAGAAAACTTGGTAAAAAAAACATTTTCTGATAAATAATACATAGTATATCCAACAATCCCCTCCTCTTCTGCTTGCTCCATATGGGCCCTTTACTCAAGCATGGATCAAAGCCAACAAGGCCATAAGCTCGGTTTGGAGCAAGGGTAAGGTTTCCAATGCCGGCAAGTGTTACACATACGAGAATATACAAAACTGACTATAGTTTTAAACATTACCAATATCTATAAAGCTCTAGAAAAATTGTCAACCAACATAAAATGGTTGAATGTAGTAACCTCTTACGCCATTTGGTGATTCTCTCCCTTGGATCACGCTTGACAAATGTGAAGCCATCCTTAATTGTTGGTCTCTCCCCCACTGGGGTGTTCATTTCCTTTTGCTGCTTCTTGCTCACCATGATCCACCCTCACTATCAAGGTTGATGTTGGTGACATGGGAGTCAATTCAGTATCAGATTGGTAATCAACATCATGGTTCTCATAGGCTGGCATGGTGCGTGCCGAGTGACCGGTGGTTTTGAAACGGTGTAGCATGGGTCCAGAAGAGTGCATCGTTGAACCGACAGTGCTTCCATCGATGCTTCGCACACTAGACTTCCCTAGTTTCACTCCCTGCTTCTTTTTCACAGCCATGTGCCATTTCTTTAACGCCTTGGATGTTTGTTCATCAAATATTGATTTTTTCATTCTTGAGCCCATCTGCAAGTGTTCACCATTGTTAGAGAACATATATTAGTTGATATAGTATTTGCGCCTATACTACTCTTATACTATGGTTTATTCTTTATAATAAATAGAGAAACAAGATAACCAAGCTGGTTAAGTTAGTTATTCCTTTCACCTAAATTTCTCTAACCATGATACTAATCCTTTAGTGTACCATGAAAAATCTAAATAACTTGCAAGTATCAAGAATGGAAAATAAGGATAACAACATGAAAATCAAGTTTTAATAGGATATCATCAGAATGGTTTGATAAGAATAGCTTATAAAAAATAAGGAGGATTTATCTTGCATGTATCCCAATTTTGGAACTTAAGTGATTTTTTTTCTTGAAAATATTCCCATCCACCCCTGTATCTCATTCTTTTTGGACAAACAATATACATATACTTTATCGATCTCAGTTAAGTTCGTTCCTACCAAAAAAGGTTTCAATGACAGCAATTCTTGTAGGAGAGCATGCCTGATCAAATAATATAAAATCAGGAAACAAAAACATGTAATACCTGAGTTACAAGAGCATGTAATGGAAGGGTGATGTAGCTGCAGAGGCATAGCACTCCAATCCTTCAAGTCACACAAGAATTCATCAGATTGGTTTATGGTATTGCCAGATGCTTCAACCATACTAATTCCGGATGCATCAATACAACTCCCCTCTTTTTTATTGTTTTCAAATACAGAGATTCTCTCAACCAACTACATATTCTTATAAAGGCGCCAGGCAGTTTGCAGTATGGAATGCATATTTTGGCATGCCCATTTTACTGCAAAAGAAAATTTCTAGGTCTAACACTTACCCTAAAGCAACTTTCACTATTGCAAGCTTGTAGTCAGCATGGAAACAGTTTATCAGACCAAAAGAATACTGCAAACAAAGCAAGAATCAGGTATTATTCAGCCATTTACCGTAATGTCAATAAACATTATTCAAGATTAAGGTGTAAACGAGGGTATACCCATATCCACAAGAAATATGTTATTTGGAACGCATTCTGCAAGCAGAATAAAATTAGTTAGTTAGTAACTAGTAGTTTAAAAAATCACCAATACAAACAGTAACCTAGGCAATTTGATAACATTTGTTTAATAGCAAATCCATCAAAATATCTTAGCTTATATGCAGTGAATTAAAAACTTGGAAACTCAAATGACCAGGAAAATTATTTGTTCTTGAGTTGTATACCAAAAGAACAAAATTTGCATGTTTATACAAAAGATTTTTCAATGTAACATATGTTATCTTCCGCATCCTGGAAGAAATATTAATGTTATACCGTTAGCAATGTTTATTTTTCTCAAGGTAAGACATTTGCAACTTTAAATCTTAATAGTTATAAATGGTTTGTCTGTTCAATGTGTAAAATATTTGTTCTAGATTATACTAAAAGGAAATCCGTTAAATACCTGGAACAAAGCAAAGTGGATAAGATGAAGAACTAACTGAGGCCGACCAAACCAAAAATATTGGTCTGAGCCTTGAACAAGTGGAATCCCCTGGACAACTGCATGTTTTTCTGTGAGTTCAATAGCCATCTTTGCCAATATGGCTTGAAGTTTTGTTCCAACAGCCAAAATTATCTGCAACCAATTAAATAGTTTATAATTGTATATCTCAACTAATCTACAATTATGCATACTTTTTATAGAGAACAATATACTTACAACAACAGGAATTAAGGATGCCCAAATCATCGCATGCCATCCTGGAAATTCATAAAATTAACCATCATTCGTTAATTGAATTATCAAATGCAATAACTGTAGATTCCATAGGACTGCACTAAGAAAATAGTTTCTCACCATTAACATTTAGTAGCAGGAAAATAACAAATGACGCCCAAAGGACAGGACTGTCAACAACATAGTTCAGTGTGAGTACACATTTCAAGTGAGTTATAATAGGAAAAGCCATAGATAATATAATGCTACAAACACCTTTGTAGGAGAACGTTACCTAACTCCCACTACTACCTTGAAGTCATCCTCCAAGGATCTTTTGATATACTTTTGGAAGTTAAATTTACTGCCAGGAGCCAGATGGACCTGCACATAATGCACTGTCAAAAAAGGAAGGCGAATCCAACATTGAAAGAACATATCTTATGAAGGACTCACAGCAATAAACCCATTGCGCAAAGCCAAGTAGTCAGCCTTACCCACAGACCTATAAAATTGTCTAAAGAAGCAACCCTGAAATTGGCAAAATAGAAGAGATGTTATAACATCACTTTCAAAAGAGCACGAGAAACTGAAGTTATAAAACAACAGGCATTAAATTCATAATACAAAATTTTAAAATTTAGCATCAGGGGACCAATTCGCTATTCTACATCACTACCCAATTCATTTGAGCTACAACTCAAATAATGCCACAAAAGTACTACCATTATTTTTCTTTTAACAAATTGCACATGTTAATGATGGTCCAATAAAAACCACAGGTACTCATGCCTCTATCTTTTTGATAAAATCAAATCCTCGACCTCAAAAACAAAAAACAGAAAAAAAAGGCAAAAATATAGCAAATTAGTAAAATAGGTCTTACTATATAGAAGAAGATTGAAATTCTTGTCCAAAAAGTGGCATGGGCTCTCACAAATGATGTTTCATGAGTTAGCCGGAATCTTGAAGGATCTACACACAGGTAACCAATATAGGCATGAGATTGCATGTAGCATCATTTCAAAGTAAAATTAATAAACTTATTTGTCAGGCAGATGAACTAGTCATTTTTAGGGTTTAGGCTGAAGAAGAAAAACACTTGTATACATCATTGGACATCATACCATTAGCAAACTCATACCCATGAGATGAAGTCTCATCCTCCCATGCCTTCCATCCACGTATCTGCAAAAAAGAAATTTTCAATCATCCTACTACACTAAGTAAAGTAACAACTGTTGATTATCGAGAAACACAAAAAGGACATGTTAATGCTCTAGAATTTCATTGAAAGACCAACATATAGTCACATACTTACAATCCTAACAGTAATGACATCCTGGGAGCTAATGCTATTGTGTTTACATTCCCTATCCTTGACCATTTTTCTAGCAAGTGGCCAACCTCCACCCTTAAATCCTCACATTTGGGTTAATTACCCTGGTCATCTTAATATAATTTCTTTACCATCTAACTACTATATCTTTGATAGACTGAGTCCTCATTAGGCATAGAGCCATAGAGCATTTTATGTCTTCAGCTTCTCCATGGTGAAATTAGTGTACTTAATTTGGTCTTGGCTTAATTAAGGTTATTATTATGTTGTCTGATATTTTTCAACCTAACTACAATTCCATCCACTATGTTCTAATTCCCTCTTACGCTAGCACTAGCACCCATGGGATAAGGACAGAGATTTGATCGAACATACCTAAAAGTTTAAACTAAATCTACAGATTCCACCCACCCTCTGAAAAAAACAACCAAAAAAAAAAAAAACCCAAAACACAAAAGCCGCTTTTCTCTCTTAGAAGAAATAACATAATTATTAAAACAGCAAATACAAGAAGTTACAACCATTAAATGAGACTCATAATTTAAGGCTTAATTATTTCCTTGAGGCTAGGTACTTAACTGAATATAACTGGATTTAGTTTCATTAGCTGTGTTCAAATCATTATCTAAAGACATAACCTAGTGATCATACATATATAAATCCTCCTAACATCATGCTTCCAAAGCACAAAGAAGTCATAATTTAAGCATCAACTCAGTATCCTTAAAATGCACAGGTATCGTAAAATTACTGAAGTATTAAACAAAAAAGAGAGATGCAGACCTTCAGTCTCCCAAGAAGCATTGTAACAGCACTGTAAACCACATGAAGGACTGCCAAGAAAAAAATGAGGATGTGTAATTGATGCAATCCATCGACAGATATAAGTGGCTCATATCCCTGCAATTAACAATTAGATAAGTAACTATTGATACAGGAGAAAAATATTGAAAATACCATCAGAAAGTAAAAAAATTAAAAGCAACCTTTGATATTGTACCTTGATGAAAATAGGATAAATCAATTGCTAATATGACAACAAAGAAGAGATGGAAATTATAGAGGATTTTCATTCAAATCTAACAAAAAATGGGAGTATAACATTGATAATTAATGCGAAATATATATATATATATATATATATATTTCTTTTTCATACAGCAAAAATAAATTGATTGCTCTTGAAAAGCAAAGAAGATGTTTGATTTGTTTGCTTTTTTCACTTTCAACTAAGCGTCTTTATTAATAATTAGAAAAATGCCACCTGTTTACTGTTTTCAAACTTTTGCAAAGGCACTAATTTGTTTTCACCATTTCCTACACAAATTTTTGAAAACAGGAATAGCATGAAAGTAAGGAGTCACTTTTATAATGATTAATGAAAACATATCAACTGAAAACCAAAACAAAAAACAAGTTAAAACACCCCATAAAAGACAAGCAATTGTTTTCACTATGCCAATCTACGCATAAAAATGGTGCTTTGAGATAGACAAATCTCAAGTATGTCAGACAATGTGCCATGACTACAGATAATTTTGTTTCCTTATTCAAAGATAAACTTGCAAAAGGTTCGGAAAAATCATCATAATCAAATAAATGTAAGTTTAGCTGTAAGAAAAACTCTTAAGGCCCTCTTAACAAAACATGGAATTGTTCTTGGAAATGAACAAGTTAAGTTTCATTTATAAAATAAAAATTAAGCATGGAATTATAGTTACCTCCTTGCATTGGTAAGTGGTGTCTTCTGATAAAAATCTGCCTTCATAAGAGAGAAGTTTCCTATGATGTTCCTTCTCACTACTTGATGCATTATTAGTACCTCTATATGCACATGGCAACAATTTGTCTGCAACATTAGACGGAATACATATTCTAACAATGTAACTCTGGCCGAAAGTCAAAAGCAGTGAAATGAAGCCTAAAACCATCAGCTCTGCATAAATTTAGAGAATAGAAAAACACATGAGACATAACTATTTATTCACCATAAATCTGAAAAAAAAAAAAATCAAGAAGAGTCAAACTGCTGATAAGCATCATAAGTTCATAGCTACTAACTGCTTGGCAAAATTCTTACCAGCTTTGACCTTTTCCAGAGCTTCAAGCAGAGCCTTCTTTTGCCTTTCACTTAGCCACTGAGAACATTTTATCAGGTAAGTACACAAGCAAATCACAAGAAGCACTCATCAATCTATCGAGTTTTCAAAAGCCTAAACCTAGCAAACAACCCGCAAATATGCTTACAAGATTTGAAATATTTTGACAGATTTTGAAAAAAAAAAAAAAAATTACACTCAGTAAACAACCTATTAATCTTGGTGACAAAGTCTCACATTTTTACGCAAAAGCCAAAAGCTCGGTACAAAACATAAAGAAATAGGCTCTAAAAGGAGACGACCAGAAAAAAATTGCTACTAAAGTGCGATCAACGAATAGAAAATTTTGCTAGCCAAAAATTAAAAAAATAAAATAAAATTGTAAAAGCAGAACAGACGATGCACATTATGTGTCTGGATTAACTTATTTTAAGTTCAAAATTGCTCATAGTGATGAGACATTTATTCTTAAAAAAATGATTATTTCTCTGAAATAATCTATTGCCATACATGCTCTAAATCATAGCAAAATGATAGAACTCTCCAAGTGGAAGGATAAATGCCAAAAGAAACACACAATTTCAATGAGACCAAATTAAACTAAATGGAAAAAATTCTGACAGAAAAATTCTAACTATATAGTATTTTTCAAACAAAAAAAAAATCAATTGGTGACATACCGTTCCAACTTTGTGAAGACTCTTCTCAAGAGTAATGGATATCAAGATGAAGACAGTGCAGACACAAGCCACAGCCCATGTTGGGGTCTCATCAAGCTTCTTGGAATTGTCACTCTCCTCACTTGAAGCCATAGCCAAAACACGTCCATTGCAGAGCCAATAAACCACACAAAAACACAGCTTTTTGTACTTTGATACACACATGGATAAGAAACAGCACCAACCACTCACAAAGGAACACTCAGAAAAAAATAAAAAAAAAAAATTGCAAGAACTGAGAAATGGGGTTGTCAGAAAGAGGTTGCAAGGTTGAGAAATTATCTGGTCTGTTTTGGAAAAAGAAAAGGAATGAGAGCTTCTTCTTATTATTATGTGGTGATGTGGGTTGGCTTTCAGGGTTGGAAGAAGCAATGTTCAGAAAGAAGCGCGTGCCATTAACTGGTAGGTGGATCTTCAGGCAGAGAGAGAGAGAGAAGTTCTGGCTTCTGGTTGTGCTCAGGTAGTGCCTGGCCTTAAAAGCAGTTCCAAAGATTGCAGCACGATTTTTTCAAAACAAGAAAAGAAAAGACAATTGATTCTCCTAGTTTTTATTCTGTCTTTAAGTCATGGTTATGACATCATTATACTATAATAATGTAATGTTTTTTATAATCGAATTCAACTAATTTGAAAACTCATTCAAAATCGAACTTTAGGATATTATAATATAAGGTAAGAAAACGAGTAATGTACCAAAAAAAAGAACAAATATATATATATATGAGTAATAATAATAATAATAATAATAATAATATCAGTTTAATATTTTTTATTAATATCAATACTATTATTATTAACCGCGTAGACAAATGTTAACTTGGATTGCGGAAGTAATTAAGGAAGGTTCTACAAGCTTTTGTTCACATAGGAAACTCCTAAGTACTGATTCATAAAGTTGTCAGCCTGTAGTCCTACGTGATCACTCTGTCAGAGGAGTTAGATTTGCATCCTTTTGTTTTTCTATTTGTCAACTTCATTTTTTGTCCGAATCTGTGCCGAGATTTTGGTTTAACACGGATTTTAGGTCAGTTTTATTTTTATAGGAGCCGTAATGTTACTTAAACAGTTTCTGAATACGTTTTATTAATAGAATTATATTAATTATTTATGAAACTTAATTTTAGGATATTTTTAAAATTTTCCGTACGTTATTTAATTTTTTTTGGGTAGATCGTACATTATTTAATTTGATATGATATGTTTTTTAATAAGTTTGGTTAATTTGATATATATATATATAGTGTGTGTGTGTAAACTTTTCATATTAACAATACATCAAATCTAAAATCTTACCTATAAATGGGTGTATATTTGATTTTTTATTTTCAGTTAGTATATCTTTATTCAAATCAGGAAATAAAGTAATTATGAGATGATCTTTTTACAATTACAATAAAAGTATATCGATTAAAAATGCAAAAAAAATTAACTAAACGCCTTTAAATTTTACACACCCATCTTTATAACATTCTAAATTGACTCATCTTTAACTTTTCATATCAATTTTTTTTTGTTTAATAAATCAAAAAGCTCATGTACTCTCAAGAGTTCTTATGAATATTTTTTAGAATTAGTTTGTACTCTTTAAAATTTAAAAAATGAATATAATTTTATTCTTTTTAATAATATTAAAAATAAAAATTATTCTTTTTAATATTTATATCTATTATTATTCTTTTAAATTTTAAAAATGACTATATCAAATACTACTTTTATACCTTATAGTTATTTATAGCAATTTTTATATCATTTTATCAAATAAAACTATTATAATTTTTTTAGAACAATTTTTTAAAAAATCTAAAGAATCTAATAAATCCTAAAAAATTACCACAATACCATATCAAACCTTATTTTCTTTGGATAATAATTTAATAAACTTTAAAAAAGTAGTAAAAGTCTGTTTGTTTCAATCTTTCACGGGGGAAAAAAGACCTTAACCCTTCTTATGTTTATTGTGTTCAGTACTTACCACCGAAAAATATTTGTGCTCAATAAGTGCTGTCTCATTATGTGCGTATCGCAACAACTCATATCACTCTAGAAATTTTGCCCTCAATTTCATGCGCAAAGGGAACATCAATCTTTGTTAATGATTGACCATTTGGCCTTGATTCCCGGTTACCTTGCCTTTCCATTTAAACTGTGCAATTGGACCCGCCTTTGATTGATATATCGTGACATGACATAGAGCATAGTACAATTGTGGAGTATTAATCTATTTCCTCCGACACCCAATGTTTGCAAAATTCCGTGAGCTCATTCTCGTAAATACGTAGAATTACTTAAATTTCATATAATGGGGGGTATATTTTTAGATAAAATAGAAAAACCAATAATTGCCTTTTGTACTTAACAAGAGCTAACCAACGGAAATTGTATCGATTATCGAAGTACTCATGATAATTACGTGAATAGTAACATGCGGTAGAGTTTAATTTAGTTGTATTATTATCAATTTTATTTTGTTTTTACATTTATCATTTAGTTGTGCATTAATAAAAATTAAGTTTAAATATTTTTTAACCCTTGAAAATATAATACCTTTCGATTTTGATTTCTAAAAAGAATTGAGTTCAACTCCTTAATATTTAAAAATAAGCATAAGTTAACCCTGTCGTATTAAAGTTTTTAAATTTTATTTATGCTATTTTTCATAAAAAAAATAAAGGATTTAAACTAAATAAAATTATTTTGAAAGATCAAAATAAAAAATATTATATTTTAAAAAAATAAAAAATATATATTTAAGTCTAAAAATTATTCAATAATGTGGCTAAACATAATTTGATGATTATGATAATCAGAAAAGTGTTAAACTAACAGAAGACAAAGATAAAATCGTATGTTACAGATATGGAGCGAGTCTGTTTAAGGGTAAAAAATACTTTTTATGCTATAGATTTTTTTAAAAAATTTCAATTTACTCTCTTTAGTTCATAGAAGTAGTCAAACACTTTTTTATTTTAAAAGTTGATCCCGGACCGCAGCTGAAGTGTGGTATACTTTGTTGAGAAAAAATATATGATCGAAAGAGACTTGTATATATTTATTATTTAATGCACTGGAAAAGTCAGTTGCTTGTTGTATCTATACCCGTTTTGTATAGATAAATCAATATAAAACCAAGGGTTAATTAGCATATTAATGAGGTGTGGATTTTGTTGATTATATTTAAGTTTAAAGTAAGTGTTTTAATTAAACACCGGTCAATAAACGTAATTTATAATAAATAATTCATTTGCATGCACCAAGTGTAGGAGTAATGCATTCTTAAAATTGTTTAAGAAATAACAGATTTAATTCACTTAAAAATCTATGTTTATATCAAGAATGAAATTAGTACAGTGATAGAGACACATTACAACTTTAAAGAAAATTTTACTTTGATTTCTAAAAAATACTTTTGTTAAGAAGAAATTATATTTAAAAAGAATTAATCTCATTCTAAGAATAATCTTTGAGAAAAAAAAAAAGTGTGTTTATGTCGTTTTCGTGAAAATGAAATTAATAGAATATTCTTCGCCAAACCTACAAAAAAAAAAAAGCACGATTCAACTATAATTTGCAATGCGTTTATTGTATCTGTTTGCAAGCCAAGACACCGCCAATGAGTAAAAATGAAGAAAATAACCCAAAATAAAATAAATTTTGTGGATGTCTCTTTCTCTTTTCTTTTTTTTGGCACACAAGTCTTTTCTCTTTTCATTTTTGAATTGAATTCGGGACTAATTAAAGCTCGGGACACTTTTGGTCCTGATTCAATGCTTTCACGGAAGAGATTTCTCTCGTGTTAAAATTGCCCATGAGTATATTATGTATACATCTCAATCATTAATTAAATTACTTTAAATAGTAAAAAATAAAAAAAATTAATAATCAAGATATACATAGTAAAAAATAAAAAAAATAATAATCAAGATATACACATAATAAAATCATAAATAATTTCAACTTGAAAAGATTGTTTCCCATACTATCAGTCTTTCACATAGCCCTACATGAGATTGATTATTCAACAAGGATGTTACGTATCCCTGAAACACATGCACAATGAGTTGGCAAGTGTGAATGAAAAGCTAGAGCTTTTATGCTTTTTTACTATGTTTCTACACAACTATTACTACTATACACTTATACACATTAATTTATTTTAATACAGTTTTCATCGCTAAATTATAACTAGCCCTAGTTCTAACACACTAATAATTTTATCATATCTTGAGAGTTGGTGTGAAGAGACGTGACTTCTGAAAAAAAAAAAAAAAAGATATGCATCAATTATTTTTATTTTCACAATTTTCATCCAGCTGTTGGCAGTTTCTCACTTCATGGTCATTTTCAACCAAACACCTGACAAGAGTTTTTGGTTGAAAAGAACAATGGGGAAGGACAAAAAACGCGGTGCCTCAGAGATAGCCATCACGGCATCACCGACTGGTAGGCCAAAGTGTGAAGTGTGGGTCAACATCCTTGCAGCATTCCCGTTAATACGACAATTAAATGATCATCATAAATATGCCAGAAAATTACATATTATCTTTTTAACTATAAATTATATATATTTTAATTTTTAAATTTTAAAAATATATAAATTAATCTTTTAAATTTTTTAAGTATATAAATTAATTTTTTATTAATTATCAATAAAAATATTATATATTTAATAAAATTTAAAATATCATATTACATATTTAAAATAATTTAGAAAATTAATTTACACAAAATTTAAAATTCAAAAAATATAATATATTTATTTTAATTAAAATATATATTTATAAAAATTTAAAAAGTCAATTTATATATTTTTAAAATTTATGGGTTAAAATATATATAATTTATAATTTAAAATAGTAAAATGTAATTTTCCATAAATGTGCATACGTTCTGTTCTGTTCTGTTCACTGCCCTTTTTTTTTTTTTCCCATTTTTAGCGTGAGGATGTTCACTTCCTCGCTGGTAGCAGTGTCTAACATTAGTTCATAATAAAATTAATGGTGTAACTTTACATAGAAAATTTTAAGTTAGGCATTTATATTCATAGATATAACACAGAATTTAAGAGTAAGAATAAAATTCTGCTCATCATAAGTTAAATACTTTTAAGCTAGATAATGAAAACTACAATTTATTTAATAACAATTCTATTTGTTTCGGGGTTGGAAATGTCCATTTTCCTTTAGAACGTTATTTGATTAATCTGAAATTAACAAAAATAAAGAGAAAATTGAAAATTCTCAATAGATAATGACAAGTTCTAAAACATTTGAATTATGATAGTTTTAGTCGTATCTTAACACGAAAATTCTCACGGCTACTGTATCATATTCACGTCAATTACTTACAAGTAAATTATAATACTTCATGATATTAAGAGTAATAAATGCTAAGGAAAATATGCTACGCAACTTAAAATGCAACATATATTAATAATATTATAATTTCTTTGCTTTAACTTTCATTTTCCTTTATCTACTTATCTCACACATATTCAAATGCCTTCTTTTCGGGAAATTCCCATTCTCTGGTTTTACTTTTAACATCATGATGATAAAGTAAGATCTTTACGCCATACTAACCAGGGCAGGTGATACAAAGGATCTTATATCTTATCCCATTATCTTCTTGGTGATTAGCAGCAAATCTTAGATTTCTTTTTTTTTTTTTAAATTCCTTACTTGCTATTATATATAAATTCATAATAAATATAAAAATGTATAAACTTAAGCCATCAATATAACTTGCATAAAAGGCTTAAATAACATAAAATAAACAATAACTTGAATATAATAAATTTATCACGTAATAAATTAAATAATAATACATAAAATTAAGTAATAAAATAAATTGAATAAAATATCAAAAATATAAATTAACTTATAAACTTAAAATAAATGAAATGCATAATACTCAAAATAATGTAACATAATATCTCAATAAAATTTCTAAAATTATAGAATTGTCAAATTTAAGTGTTAATTTATAAAATGACCGAATCTATGATCACTTTTAGTTAACTCCTTGTAAGCTTTCTTATATGGTCCATGTGTCTATTATTGTCATCATGACACATTTAGCGCATATCAATTATGTCTTTGCAAGGGTTATAGTAATGTTCATAAGTTAAGAGTCATCATATTAGCCATAAGTCATGGTATAAAATTCCAAGTAAAGGTATAAATAATTTAATTGTTCGAGTTTATGTATAATAAATTTTACTTATGGTTAAATATAATATTTTACTATTAATATTGGTTCCCTAGAAAAATTATCATAAAAATTGATAACTCAAAATAATATAACAATATAATACTAATAATAATAATAATAATAATAATAATAATAATAATAGGAACATTAAATAAATTAATTTGATAAGATCAATAAAATAAATAGGACTGATAATAAGCAATAATATAAATTACATTAGTAGAAATAATTTGGGACAATAAATAGAATATATGATAATAATAAATAATAAAGAGCAATAATATAAAGGAATAATAAATAAAATACTTTGGAATGATAAATAAATTACAACAAGAGTAATACTAAACAACTTTAATAAATAAAGTAATTTAAAATATAAAATAAACTATGATAGTAAATAATAATAAATAATAATATAAAATAACATAATTTATAATAAATAAATATATTCATAATTTTACCTTATAAATAATTTTATCATCTACCTCTAATTATTATAGACAATCAACAATAGTATACATATGCCGAATTTCCTTCCCCTCTCATTTACTATCCTCGCTTCTTTTTCCTCGTCTCGCTCTCTTTCTTTCTTTTTTTCCTTCTCTTGCTCCAAACGGTAAATTCTCTCTTTCTTTCTCTTTGTTGCTTCTCTTTCTCTTTGGTCTTGACAGTGGGCCAATTGCCCCCTTATTTATAGAATTCGAAGCTTACCAAAATGTCATCTGTGATGTTTAGCAATTTATTACCACATGCATAAAGTCCTTGCCCATACTTTCTGCTACTTGAGCTCTTTTTTTTTTTTTAATCTTTCTTCTACATTTATTGTTATGAAATTTTTTTCTTCACCTAATCTCGTTGACCTGAATTCTTCTTTTTTTTTTAATTATTTTATAATTATAATTATATTATCATTTGTAATTATTATTATTTTACCACTTCTAATATTAATTTTTATATTATTTTATTATTTTATTTATTACTATTATTATTTTCTTTAATAAATAGAATAATTTATTTTGAAATTATTATTACTACTTATAATCTTACTTTAAATATTAGTGTCTCTGTTTTAATTATCTGATCAATTAATTATTCTCAAAATTAACTCAAACATATCAATTAAAATATTTTGACTGAGTAGATTAATCAAATTACTTTACACTAAATATTTTATAAAAAAAGGATGTTACAAAGTAGAGTTACCTTGGTGTTGTATATAGTGCATGCTACTACACCTTGTTAGTCCAGGCGCATTATAGAACCTAGTAATTTAATGTATAGATTTACAGTATATTGATATATCAATTACTCATGGTATATTGTAATATTCTTTTCAATTTTAGTCAAATTTCAAAAATATAATTAAATATATTTTAAAAATGGCCAAAATCTATTGACATAACCTTAGAATTAAATAAATTTTTTTGATGAATTTTAAATATTTTTTCATGGTGCCTACTATTTATTCTAGAATTTAAGGAATTTTTATGATTATCTAGAATTGTTGAAAATATCTTCAAAAATTTATGTTTAATTTCATAATTATGCAAATAAAATTTAGCTACTTTTAAAATATATTTAATCATTTTTTTTAAAGTTTGATTAAAATAAAAAATTAATATAGTGAGTTATAGATGATTAACATATCAATACATTATTAAATCTATACTATCCGATGACAAGGTGCATAATGCATCTTGACCAACAAAGCGCATGTGATGTAAGGAACATATGATGTGAAAAAATATGTTTTTATATTAGGGAATTATAAAATTTATACTTCTCAACCTTTTTTTTTTCTTGCACTTGTTTGTTTTTAATAAATAAATGCTGAATTTCTCATATATTAGACATTCTCCAATTAGTGAATATACATAAATACAAAAAAAAAAAATCAAATCCTAATAAATATATTGCATTTCCCAAAAATTTACATACAATTTCCTAGTATATAATGAAGTCAGGAAAAAAAATTAAGAGCTGTAGATACTTCAAACACATTTGTAAATACCATAAATGTCTTCCTATCAAAATTTGTTTGACCAACTTCTTATGAGTTCAAAAGAGTTGGTGCATTAACCAACTAGAATTGGTCTAGCGATATAAGTTAATCCTCTACAATGTAATGAATGCCATAGTTCAAATCCCAATTAAAACAAATGTCTATATTTAGTATCTGATTTTATCTCGACATAACAATCTTCCGCCGAAGAATAGCTATTAAAAAAACAAAAAAAAAAAAAAGAGTTGGTGCATTATTTTCGTTTTAAGTCCAGAACTTTTACGTGAGGAAGGACATCAACCTTCGGTGGATATGCGCTTTCAACGAGGACTTTTCCAACGGCCCAATTCTGTTAAAGAATCCGCTAATCAATAACAATCGTTTACGACCCCAAAAAAAACAAAAGTAGGCATATCTTTTTTTCCCATAACTGTAAACAGAGTGTTTTTTGGTCAAAAAGATAATGAGCTTTGTATAGAGATTTTTATTAATATTAATACAACGAGGATGTTCATATAAGGCATATTTTGTAGCAAAAAATATATATAAGGGCATATTTTTATAATAAAAATTTCCTCCGTCAAATAAAGATTTGATCGACTAAGATTTTACCAATTTCCAATTCCGTCAAATTATACAGTAGTATGTTTGGATTTTCATGCACAAATCTCTAAACGTTGGGTTTTTATATGTTTATAAATAAAAATTTAAACATGCACTAGAAAAATGAAATTAACTAAGGCGTCTTGAAGTTGATTATTGGCCTTTTCTTTTGTGGCGAGGTCACATGGACGGTGCTATTTATTCCTTACTTTGCTGTCTCATCTCATGTTACGGCCACAAAAGAAAAAAAAGGATTTGGATGAATATCGAGATCTTTCGTCAATTTTTTTTTTTTTTTTGGTCTTCCTTTGTGTTTCCTTATTTATATTTTGATAACTATAACATTATGCACTATTATTCATGATTCTTTTTTAAATCAATCTTTTAAGATTATTCATAATATTAGACATAACCAAACATTATTAAGGGGACAAGAAAGGGACACCAAAATCCGACTAAAGAATTTTGTTCGCGAATATTGACGCAAATTATACACATTAAATTTTGATTACCATTATTATACTCATAAATAATGACTTAATTATTAATTAATAATGTAAATCAATTAGCTAATGAATTTGTTAACTATTCAAAAATATGTTATAGTTCATTAGCCAATAATCGAGACAATTATTTACTTATATATAAGACATCATTACCTGGTGAAAAACAATCGTACTAAGATTTTAGTGTTCAATAATTTAGTTTGAGTTGGATTGGTCTATTATAAAAGGTAAAAACTTTTTTAGTATTAATTATTTTTCATTTACAAAATTTGAATTTAAGACGTTATTTAAGATAATCAAGTGTCAAATCATTTGAACCAATTATATTCTAAAAGTTGAACTCAAGACTCCTTGAATGACATTGCAAATTTTAACCACACTTTTGACATTGCAAATTTTGGATAGTGGGTTAAGCAACCCCATTACATTCTCTAGGGATTGATTGAGTTTTAAACTTCTTAAACCTAAGGCCTGATTCCATGAATCAGACTCCCATTCTGTGAAGATCCATTGAGCTACTATTAAATTAAATTGCTCAAATACTACCTTAGCATCCCTCTCAAGTGAAAAAAAAATTCTTTTATTCTGATATAGTCACTAGTGTCACATTAATTTTCAAAGAAAGCAGCAAATAATTAAGGAAACAAGGCATCACATTAAAAAAAAAAAATTTAAGGAAACAAGGTAGACTTATAAAACTAATGCGATAACTGATAAACGGTAAATAAATACTAATAGAAGAATTTTATCAAAAAAAAAAATCATAATAGAAGAAATTTCTGACTCCAAAAGTAACTGAATTTCTCTCTCTCCATATATAGGAAACAAGAATATACGTGTAAACTTGGTCGGTTGGTACATGAGGCAAGGCGCAAATAATGAGTTTCTAACTACTAATTGTAACGACTTAAATGAACCCACGAATCGTAGAAGACTCTTCTCCTTGCTCCCTTGTTCTCTCTCGGCTCAAACTCATTGGCTCTGACTTTTCTTCATAGAAGTTTTCAGTAGCTTAGCCTCTGAATCACAGGTTTCGTACATCACTCTCCATTCAACATATATGCATGCATTATATGTATCTTCTCTCTCATTCATTATTCTCGTCATATTATATCTTCTTCAATTAACCACTCTTAACGATAGATTATAATCATATCTTGCATTTAAAAAGATCTTAATTAGTAATCTTTCATCAATGGTTAATTTCTCATTAAAGATATAATTGGTTCTGTGTCACTCGTTTGTTTGTGTATGTGTGTGTGTGTGTTTTCCGTTTTTACCCTATCATAATATGATAAGATTTCTTTTTCGTTTACCAGGAAGAAAACTGGAGTTCGTTTTCCCAGAAAAATGATTATTGTTTAGGAAGCAATCCTTGGTAAAATATATACATGCTTTTGTTTACCCTTTTTTTTTCCCTGTCTAAACCATCAATGTACCAAATAACCGAGTTCCAACTAATCTGACTTTAGACAATCAGCCCTATTGTACGAATAAAATTTTCTTAATATTAGTTTTTTCTTTTTTCTTTTTTGGTTTGATTCATAAGATTTGAACCACTTGGTTCTATCAGCTTAAGTTTTAAGTTTGTGATAAGCTTATTTATGCATTATTTGCCATTTCCCTTTCCTTCTAAGCTAGGCTATTAGCAATTTCATAAACAAGTACAACTGAGATCAAACCAAATTCAAGGCTCTTTCTAAATATTAAAGCAATAATACTTAAACATAAAACTTACTCATGCATTGTCTAGAATGTCTACCAAAGCAAACACGTACCCACGAATTACTAACACCTTTGCTGGCGTGAATGACTGGAGTCACACTAATGTTATTTGTTACTCAATTGATTATTTTAAGGCATATAAGAGGATTACTTATTATATTATTTGAATTTTCTCCTTTTTAATATATATATATATATATATATATATATATATATATATATATATATATATATATATATATATATATATATATATATAAGTAATTTAGCTAGCGAGTTGTTGCTTTTAGTTTGTTAATTACTCCAGTCGTTAATTACTCTTAATAATATCAATAGAGATCATAAGTGGTTATTACATCTCTTATATGTAAGACTAATTTTTGTTTAAGATATTAAAGTTGCTTCTCTTATAAGTGCTTTTTAGCTGATTCAAATATTATAAAATTCCTTTAATTATTGATTTTTCAAATTTACTTATCACTTGAGTCACTATATATGAATATCAATGCTTGTCATTTGAGACAATTTGAATTTGAATTTGTTGAAAAAAAAAGGTGAAATTAATTGAATTCATAGATACAATTATTAAAGTTTTTTCTCGACAAATATAAAACTTAAACTGCATAAGGTCGCCAACATTGTTAGTATATTTTACGAAAACCAGAGCCTTGTGTTTTAAACAGTACTTTGACTTTACTATTGAAACGAATTTATTTAAAAACAATTCATAAATTTTCAAATGACAGAATTTATAAAATCATTAAATGTTATACATAAAATATTTATAAATAATTTTTTTTTCACTTCAAAAGACTTCAAACACAATAAATTTTTAACTGTTTCTAGAGTAAGGGATTTTGGATTTAACTCTTTTAAATTGTGCAATGTACTTTAGAGAATATATATATATATATATATATATATATATATATATATATATAAAACAACAAATATGTGCAATATCTGTAATATTGATTTCTTCATTGAGATCATGTATTTTATCCTTTAAAATACACCATGCAATTTAGAAAAGCAAATTTCAGCTGAGAGTTTTTATTTTATGACATTGACTGTGTACTATATATCCGGAGATCGATCAAGAAATCAATGAGTGAGAAGACTATAAAAGTTAATATAGATTTTGGTCTACTAAAAATATACTTAATTAACAACACTTGGTCTTTTTTTATATGCCACCTTAAATTGGTACCTAACTGGCAATAAATGTCGCCAATTTCATAGGATAATGATTGTTTTCCGTAGTTAGTTATTGGCTGCTGCCCCCGGCTACTTTATTATGACTTTGTATTGGTTATGTTTTCTAAAGCTATTATCTCATTTTCATCCTGTGGAATAGACCTGAAAGAAAGTGTGCAACTGTAATATTGAGCAACAAACAGAAGGAGTTCAGCACATAAAAGAAGCAAATAAACATGGGTTTTTGGGAACTATTGGAGGTGGCATCTGCTCCGGTTATTCAAGTCCTACTTATAAGTGCATTGGGAGCTTTTCTGGCATCTGACAAATGTGGTAATCTTCTGAAAGAAGACGTTCGAAAATCCTTGAACAAGGTAAGAGATGCAAGCCGAATTAAATGTCAATGGGTTTGAATTAATGAATATTCATTTGTTCAATGCTCCCCCATCCTTTGTTTCCTTAGAGAAACAAACTCTGAATTATTCTATTGTAAAGTTTATTTTTTTTTTTCCTTTTTTGCTTTTTCTTTACATTTTGTTTGCCCCTTTTAATTTGCAGATTGTCTTCATTGCATTCACTCCTTCACTTATATTTGCAAGTTTCGCCAAGAGTGTTTCTCTTGACGATATGATATCATGGTATACGTTGATTAGTTTTCCACTCTTATAAATTTTAGATTATTTGTATATAAGAAATAGGCATAATATTTAAAAAATGAGAGAGGAAGTCCATCACTTTTATTTCTTCTTCTCTTTATATGTATGTGTGTATATTGTGTTTATATTTGATGCACAAATAACATTATTTTATATATGAGGAATTATGTATAAATAATTTAGTTACATTAATAATGAATTTACTTGCGGGAAAATTATAAGAAATTAAGTATTAATAACTATTGATTTTAATTATCTTCCAAGTGAATTTGGCTAAAGAATTTTGTATCTATTACTAATTAACTTACTATGTGCACCACATTTACTAGAAACGTAACTAAAATATTTAATTATTTATATATCGATCACCAAATACCGAAAATGATGTCTAACATATGGGGTCAAAAAACATTTTTGACGTATTATAACACAAACTATTATTGATTTTGTTATGTTAGTCACTAGTACAATTATTTGTCCACAAGTATTAGATATATAATTTGAAAACTAGAGTCATATATTAATAATTAAGAATTTCAGTTATATTACTGTTGAATCTATCTATGGAAAATAATGAATAATCATGTCTTAATAGTTAGGAGTTTTAGTTATCTTATATACTGGTGAATCTAGTAAAAAATTTTCATATTTATTATTGGTTATCTTATCATATTTACAACATCTTTTGGTAAGATAATTGAAATTTCCATATATGATTCTCTATTCTCTCCAATGATGTCTAGAAAATTTAGATTAAAAAACATTTTCGTCTTAGTCACTGGTTACTACTCACTACTAGTCAGAATGAAATCAGTTATTTATCATTTTTTGAATGGAAGCAAAAGAAGTAAGACAGAAAGGGTGACAATTTTTTGGACACAAAAGGATATTATTATGGTGATTGTTCTTCGTGCTAATCATGTCTTTGTATACTCATCAATGCAGGTGGTTTATGCCCGTTAACATTGGATTTACGTTCATAATTGGAGGGTTCCTCGGATGGATAATTGTAAAATTACTAAAGCCAAACTTGAAAGTGGAAGGCCTTATTCTTGCTTCTTGTTCAACAGGTAGCATAGCATCAAAGTTATGGTATGCTTGGTTAGAGTAAAAATTGGAAGGAATGGAGAGGCAGAAGCTGGGAAAATTGACAATGTACTTAGACATGGATATGCATGCTCTAAGTGATACATTTGTAAATTTTGTTTAATTTCTGTTCTCGTTCAACCTTTCCATTTTCACCGTTCCCAAACACACTCTTAAATTTTCTCGCAAGCACTTCATCTAAAAGCCTTTCATTTATGTGTTCCCCAAAAAAATTTTAAACATAATAAATAATTAAAAAGCCTCTTATTTCATGGGTGCTTCTTTGTTCAGGAAATATGGGTAACCTTCCTGTTGTAATTATCCCTGCTATCTGTTATCAGAAAGGAGGCCCTTTTGGTGAACGTGATGATTGCCGCATTAGAGCACTCTCTTATGCTTCCTTCTCTTTGGCGGTAATTAATCCATTCTACACCTATACTACTTACTATATATAAGAAGAGAAAAGATTAATAGTTTGAAATTCTACCATTGGAATATTTTTACGAAAGATAGCTATTTTTGGATTGTAACTTCAAACTCATCTTGATTAGTTATAAAAACAAGTGATTAGTGAGTGATTCTTTCCCAGCATTTCGTGCTAGAATTTAAGGACCAGTAAGCATGGCTCCTTTATGAAATACTAATCAGAATTTTGTTGCTAGAATGTTTGAATAATTTGACAATATTTAACTTTTTGAATAGATTATCCAACTATATTTCTTAAATCTTAGTAAATTCTGACATTAATTTGATCATGTAACGTTAATTACTCACATGTTTAGTTGTTTGTAGGTTGGTGGCATATTCATTTGGACCTTTACTTACCAAATAGTACGAAATAGATCCATGAGATATAAGGCATGGGAAGCTGCTGAGATCTTAAAGATTCCCAACAATGAACATGATGCTAGTATACAAACAAGCCTTCTCAAAGGGAATGACAAGGAAAACACTATGAGAGACACTGAGAACCAAATTGTAAGACTCAATGCAGTATATTAAGGCTATGTTTGTGTTGGCAGAAAATGAGAGGATGCAAATATTGGAATGAAAATAACTTACTAGAACAAAAATGTGAGCATATTGAAAGGAAGTGGTTTTATACCCTTCACCAAGCAATAACGAGTTAACATCAAAATCAAACAAGTATAGTCTATATCAAAAATCCTCAAAAGCTTTCTGCATTATAAACTGAATCTGAATCTGCAGATTGTAGAACAAGTTCCGCAATCGTTTTGGCATACATTGATGGATACTCTGAGCCATTTTTTTTCAGAGCTAATGTCACCCCCAACAATTGCTACGGTGAGTTCTTCTCTTTCTTTTTGTGAAGTTTGTTTCTTGGTTTTGTTCACTCTACCTCTGATTAATTTGACATTTTTCTAGTCATAGATGCTTCAATTTCATTTGAGTCCTCAAATTTGTCCATGAACTTGTAACCAATTATGATCATAATAGTCCCTGATATTTTTAAACTATTATTTTAGTTTATGATATTGTAATCCGTCAATCAAGCAAATCAGTTTCTAATGTTAACATACCATAGATTAATTTGACTAATTTGAATACATATTAGACAGTAATTTAATTTATGAGAATACAAAATCAAAGATTAAAAAGGTCTATTAGTTTTATAGTGGAGGTGGGTCATACGTAAGTCTGATCGAAATAGACATAAAGTTACCTTATAAAATGTGTATTAGGAACCCGCTTTTCCATTTTTCGGTGGAAAGAATGTTAACTAAACAGACTGTCATTTGGCTAAAATAAAATATCAAAGACTAAAATAATAAATTTTAAACGTTAGGAATCATTTTGATTGATGCTTATAATTTCATGAATAATTTGAGATTTTACTCCATTTGATTTTGATTGTGAAAGTAACTTAAATGATCCTGAGATATTTTACCCCTTTCCATGTTCAGTTTCTGGGTTTCATCTTTGGTGGGGTTAAATGGCTAAGGAGCCTAATAATTGGAAACGATCCTCCACTGCGAGTGATCCAAGACACCATTCAATTACTAGGGTTTGTGCCTTTTCTCATAAAACCAATTATTTCTCAAACGTCCATTGCTTTTCGAAGCACACAGTTTATCTCAGACTGAACTTGATCTTCGCAGGGATGGGACAATTCCTTGCATCACCATTTTGCTTGGCGGCAACCTCACTCAAGGTATAGACAAATTAACTTCCATAGATTTACCCTTCAACATATTTTAAACAAGAAAAACACTCCAGACAAATTAACTTTCATAGATTTACTCTTCATCATATTTTAAACAAGAAAATACTCAACAACCACAATTTTGTTGTTAGAAATTATGTGACATTATTTTTAACTTTTAGATAGATGAATGATTTTCACTCCTTTGACTTATTCAACTATTCTCTTTGAATCTTGACAAATTTTAACAACAAATTTAGCATTTAATTTTGGCTCTATAGCATTACATTTTATAGAATGTGGAAAGACAAAATTGAATTTGTTTTTTCTGATGTTTTGGAATTGCAGGCATGCAATCATCATGTATCCAACCATTGACCCTGATTAATGTCATCATAGCTCGGCTTGTCTTACTACCTGCTATTGGACTTTTTGTTGTAAAAGCGGCTGCAAATTTTGGCTTCCTCCCATTGGACCCTTTGTTTCAGTATGTGCTGGTGATGCAGTATGCGATGCCACCTGCAATGAATATTAGTAAGTCATTCTACATATATATATATATATATATATATATATATATATATATATATTAAGTCCTGGTTCTTTCAATGATATTATAATACAAGGAAATTTTTTTGATAATATATTTTAAACAACACTTTAGATGTATAAATAATTGATAATTTCTAATTACATTTTTGGCGAATATGATGGATAATAATCAATGAGAAATCCTTTTCCTAGATTTACCGATAAGATAACTTAAATCACCAATTGCTAACATATGGTTTTCTATACTTTCTCACATGTAAATATATTAATCAGTAATGTAACTGGAATTCCCATGTCACTTATTTATACATGATTCATTGAAATGGGAGTCCACAAAAGTTATGTTCAGGTAACACTACTGTATAATATATAGTTACCATGAATTATGCAGGTACCATGGCTCAGCTGTTTGACGTAGGCACTGAGGAGTGCTCAGTTATCCTCCTATGGACATATGGCGCTGCAACTATAGCACTCACACTTTGGTCAACATACCTCATGTCGATATTATCTTAAGATGGCTTTATATCTCCTGATTGATCAGCTATCAGTAAGTCATGTTCTCTATATAGTATCATGAATAAATGGTTGTGCAACTGGGATAATTTTGCAGCAGATTCCTTTCATCTCTTTGGTTTCAGCGCTAGCCGAAAATGAAGGATTTGACTTCTGAGTGAAATTTATACATTACTTGCTCTATAGTCAACCATATCATGCAAAGAAGTTGGAAGGTTGGGTAAAGGACCAGATGGGTTTCATGGCCCTACAAAAGTTACGTGGATTTGGATATAGGAGAGGGCACCCTTGGTTTGAGGCTATTACTTTGATTTCATCTTCTTATTTTTCTCTTTTCAAAAAAGAAAAATCCATTTCTTTGTTGTTTCTAGTGGTATATTTGTTGTCAAGTTATATAATGTAAGATCTACATCTATTGGATATAATGTAAGATATCCGTCCGTATATGATAACACTAGAGGAAAGCATTTTCTATGTTTCATTTTTTGTTCCTCCACTCAAAAGTTATTGTATGTAAAATTATGATAATTTTTAAAAAATTGATTTAAGAAAACATATGGGCGATATATGTAAATATATAGATATTAGCTAATTTGAGTGGAGAGGGGAAAAAAAAAAAAACAAAGAGAGAAAAGGAAAGAAGACATTTGTCCCCCGTTAGAGGCAAGGCAATAATTTCAGAGGTTGATACCTCAACAAAAATGAGACATCTCTCAGTAAACTAAATTAACAGAAAGCATTTTGTGATGGAAAATTCTTAATTAAATTTGTATAATCAAGTTCTCTTATTTTGTTTCCAATTGATAATATAACTGATTCATTTAATCCTTCTTGACAAATTATTGATCCTAATTAAGATTTTATTAATTATAGTTTTATTAAACTTCTTTCTTATTTCAATTAAATCTTTATTTTTTTAAATTTTTAATAAATATTATTTTTTATTGATAAAATTATTTTGATACAATTCTTTAATTTTTGTAAATGGATAATTTAAATTAAAGATGGTGTATTTATTATTTATTTCCATATTAATTTAAAAATATTTGAATTGAAAATATCATGGTAATAAAAAATTAATTAATTTCTTAATTGAAAAAGTTTAATACATTTTTTCTGCATGTATCATTGAGAGAAAAATTGAAAGGTGTTGAACGTTAATTAATCTCTTAATTAATTAAAAAAAATACATAAATTTTATTTAATGCATTTTTGTGAGGAAATTAAAATTAAAAACTTTATATTTTCTTTGAGAGAATATTATTTTATTACTATAATATATATGATGTGATGACATATCTTTTAAAATAATGAAAAGGAACTATATTAAAAGATCATTAATGACATTTGCTATGTGTCTAAATTGTTGCATCTTTTTTTGATACATAAATTGTTACTTCTTTTGTTTACGAAATGGTTATTATTAAAGTTAGTATGAGTACACGTCTCTACCACGTAGGATTTGATTTTGTGATTGATTCTTAGGTACAGGTCGCCGGAATCAAAATTCCATGCACTATAGTAAAGAAATTTTCCTATGAGTTACAATAACTGCAAAACTTTATTTTGTGCCATATTAAAAAAAAAAAAACTTTATTTTGTGAAAACGAGTTAATCATACATAATTTTTTCAAGAAGCATGAACTGTTTTTTTGTTTGTTTCAGAGCTTAATACAGCTGTTAATTCATCTATTGTATATAATCCATACCTTATGCTAGTTTAGTGTGCATAGGCAACGACGCCGCAGTTGGATTGTTAAACCTAAGAATGACTCCTAATGAGAGAGCCAGTGAAATCATATATATATATCGAGGTCCTTTCTTTTATGTCAACCATCTGTATGTTGTGGCTTGTCCATAGTGATATATCAGCCTATTGATATTTGATGGACAAAATTACTGGGAAGAATCTAAGCTGAGGCGTTTACTAGAGCATCTAATTCCCTTAATCATAGTTCCACGATCCATTTGGACACATTCAGGTATGCTTCACTTATTTAATTAATTGCTTAGATTTGATAGTCGAAACACCTATTATTCATATAATTTATATTGAATTTCACTTTGTAGTGGTGAGTGTATTTTAGAGAATGAAATGTATAGATCTGTCGTAGAGTTTATACATAGAGGATAAACTATGGTATATGCATGATCTATCGTAGATGTACTTGTATTAAAATTTACACTGTTGATTTTTTTTAATTAACAATTATTCTTTAAAGCAGAAAAGCTTAATGTTACGAAATAGTTTTCGTAACTTTTGGTACCAGTATCTTAGTGGGTGCGTTGTTTTGTTGTAGGATTCTCTCTGTCTCCTTTGTCTCACCATGTTTTCTCGTTAATTACACAAGCGAGCATTTGCCAAAGGAAAAATGCTCAATAGCCCAAACATTCGCCCGAAGTTGAAGTGCCCGACTAATGTGGCATCGCATGTTATAGTTCCCCGTGTTATGTTTCCCTCTCAATGTTGGTTAGAGATGTGTATCGGACAAACGATTTCTGGCAACTAAGTCGGGTTGGCTAGCGGTATTCTTTGCCAAATTGAATTCGTAGCGATCGTATATATTTGTTTTTGTACCACTTAGCTTGGCCCTTTTTTTAAATTGTATCTCACATTTTTTAAAAAGAGAATCCATTTTTCTTATATTTAGAGGTATCAAAATAAGTCAAATTTAACGAATTAACTTAAATAACTCGATTAGATGAACAAGTTATGAGACCTATAAAATTAAAGTAAATAGTTGTGACTTGACTTAACTCAATTTAACTTGGCTTGATCCAATGTACACAAATTCAAAAATATCAAAATTGATTATTAAATTCGTTAAGTTTCTCTTTTTAAAGCTCATCCAAATGTCATTTTAAAACAAACATTTATTTGCTTTGACTTGTAATTAATTTTAAATCTTTTCATACAAATTAGTTAATTTTTTAATACAAATTAATGAAATAAATTATTAAAGATAATAGGGTCAATCTCGGCGAATATTTCAATGGCTCTCACTATACTTTGCTAGCATAAGCCAAACTGCATTTGGCTCGACCCGTAGTTGACAACTTACTTACACCACTCCTTCCGCTACCTATATTATTAAGTGAGTCTAGCAGCAATGCATTACCACCATATATGTACATAAACAATGTATATATAGGAGTTAAAATGTGTTTGAGTTTTGGGGATGAAGACTGAGAATGGGATCTCATAAGCTTATGAGACGTAATGACATGATTTTCAGAGAAGGCGTCACTGGTGTTACCATAGCACGCTTGCTGTGTTGCTGATCGTAATAATGGCCCATAGCTTTTACGATGATGATGGAAAGAACTCAAAGAAGAATGTTTTAATGGCTTTGGGACCTTTTTTTGTGTGAGTTCCTATGGTCTTTAGAAGGGGTGAGAGGACTGATATTTTTATGGGGGTAGCTATTGGTGTGTCCAGCATGGCAGCAAAAGATGCACTACTTTAGAAAGGGTATAGAGAGAAGATAGAGAAGGGGCATGGAGTAGTGTGTTGTACGCTTCAAAGGTTAAGTATGTATGTGGATGTGGTGGTGGTGTGGTGCCATAATACAAGTCTCATTATTATTTGAACTTGAAATGAGAATATGAAAATAGAATAATTGAAGAAAGAAAAAATAATAAAAAAATTGAATTATCACTTTGTATATAATAAAGAGAAATGATAGTTTGATACAAGTTTCTTAATATATACGTAATATTTATAATATTTTTAAATTTATTGACTTACATAATTTATTGTATGTATCTTATCATTCACTTTGATCTATTTTTTTTTTTCTATGGTACCATTATATGTGTCTAAAGTTTTTATATCCAAATTCTTTATAATAAATCATGGTGCACTTATAGTAATATTTAACAAATGAGTGAAAAATACATCTCTCTACTAATATGTTACATTTGGTACATTTTATGTCAAAATAGTGTGCTATCACATTAGCTTGCCCCATGGATACACGGATATGTATACTAATATGTTTGTGCTACGCTACTACACGCATGAAATTATCAAAGTGCTTAAAGGCAGTTATAAGTTGTATTACTTCATGGTTGCTCCTAATCGTTAACCTGTGTTTAGACATATGGGTTTAGTATAATATTCATTTTAGTGACCATTTTATTTATCACCGTTGCTTTAGTTATGCTTTTCCATGGACAATATTATGTCACAAAACAAAGTATTGATTTTAAATTTGTAGTACTGTTCGTTATCACTTTTTCCTACTCTTTTTTTTTTTTTTTTTTCCTTAAAGATATTTTAACTATTGTTCATTCTATTGCATAGAACTGAAAGATGGGGTTTTGGAAACTATTGGAGGTGGCATCTGCGCCAGTTATTCAAGTGCTACTTATAAGTGCATTAGGAGCTTTTATGGCAACTGGCCATGGTAATAATCTTCTTTCAGCAGACTTTCGGAAATCCTTGAATAAGGTAAGAGATTTGAGTGTCAAATAATCAAATGCAATGAACATTTGTTACAATGACACAAACTTTGCATTATCCTAATCCAGACAATAAGGTTTTTTTTCTCTTGTTTACCCATTTTGCAGGTTGTGTTCATTGCATTCACTCCTGCACTTATATTTACCAGTATTGCCAACAATGTTTCTCTTGAAGAAATGATATTATGGTAGGCAAAGATTAGTTTTTCACTCTTGGATACTTTGTTGCATGCTTTTGTATCATTCTTTCTACAAAAGCTCAACTTTGGACCAAAGCAGTATGAACATAACTAACACGATTTCATTAGTCCATTAGTTGAGTTAGCTGCTTTGTTAGGTATAAATAAGTCTAAACCGTTATTATAACTCATTAGTGAATTGTAATATTTGGTAAACATTATTTCAATTCGAGTTTTATCTCTTTGACTCAAAGCAAGGAGAATTACAGGTCTAAAACTAACGCCACATATGTAGCAGATTGATTATTAAAGTAAGCTACATGTCTAAAATACAAAAGGCACAGCTTGTTACAATGGTTGAGTTGTCAACCCAACTTAGCTTTCTATAGTTTTTGACAAGGAAGTTGAAGACCGAGTTTCAGTTAAAGCTTATGAAAAATAAAAATGCTATGTATCTACATCAGTTTTAGATATGTGTGTTTTTATGCAGGTGGTTTATGCCTATTAACATTGGACTTACCTTCTTAATTGGAGGGATTCTTGGCTGGATACTTGTAAAATTACTAAAGCCTAACTTGAAAGTGCAAGGTCTTATTGTTGCTGCTTGTTCTACAGGTACCATAGCATCAAAGTTAAGTCATTTTTGGCAAGAGGAAAAATTGGAAGGAATGGATGCATGCCTTTGATATATTACAAAATTCTTATATATATATATATATATATATATATATATATATATATATATATATGTATGTATGTATGTGTATTTCTATCCTTATCCGCTCCTTCCATAATTCTGTACTCGCACTAAGCACATTCTTAAACTTCTCATAAGCCCATTATCTAAAATTCTCTCATTTCATGGAGTACTTGTTTGTTCAGGAAATATGGGTAACCTTCCTATTGTAATCATCCCTGCTATCTGTGATGAGAAAGGAAGCCCTTTTGGTGCAGCTGATGATTGTTGCGTTAGAGCACTCTCTTATTCTTCTTTTTCTTTGGCGGTAGGAGCAATAATATAAAGTCAGAAAAATATTATCAAAATTTTTGACAAAAATTATGGTGGTTATTAGATAAAATGAAGTGATATAATCCAATTATTCATTCAAATAAATATGACACATTATTCTGACAACTAAATTCTGGCAAAATTTCTGACTTTCTAACATTTTTCATTGTATAAATTATTTGTTTGACCTTGCACCATATCCATGGGTAGTTATTTCATTTCATCCTTTTGTTTTCCTGTTGATTATAGGTTGGTGGCATCTTTATCTGGACCTATACTTTCCAGATGATACGAAATAGTTCCTTAAGATACAAGGCACATATGGCTGCTGAGAACCTTAAGGTTCCCAAAAGAGACCTTCATGCCAATGCAGAAACTCGCCTTCTCATGGGAACAGACAATGAAAACACAGTGATAGTAATGCCACCCTTAAACTATACTGTAGACACTCAAAATCAAATTTTAAGACTTCATGCACAGTAGATTATGTCTAATACATTAGGAGGAAAATCACTTCACACTTACTAGTTGCAACAAAAACATGGGAATAATGAAAGTGGAAAAATTTTGGCTATTCTTGTAATGTGAAAGAGTTGATAGTGATTTTCTATCCTTTACCAAGTAACAATAAGTGAGCATTGCATCCCATTCTATATTTACTCACTCCTAGTTTTCTAGATACCTGATTTTCTTGCACAAACTCAAGCAAGTATAGCCTATGTGAAGCATGCTTAAGCTTAACTACTTGTTGGTTGGTTTATTAAATGGATCCAAACTTGCAGATTGTTGACCAAAGTTCATCCAATGTACCAAAGAAGGCAGAAGAATCGTTTTGGCATAGAATGAAAGAAACTCTGAGCCAAATTCTGGCAGAAGTAATGTCACCCCCAACAATTGCTACATTGAGTTACTTTCTTTCCTTTCCACTATGTTTCTTATTGTTAATAAGTTTGTTACTTGATTCTTCAGTGCAATTAGACATTTACCCACACATTGTTGGTTCCATTTGACTGTGAAAAGCAACTCAATGATATCGAGAAATTTTACAACGTTCCATGGTCAGATTCTGGGTTTTCTCTTTGGTGGGGTTACCTGGCTAAGGAACCTAATAGTGGGAGACAATGCACCATTGTGTGCGATTGAAGACTCTATTCAATTACTAGGGTATGTGCCTTTGCTCATAAAACCAATTTGCTCTATAGTGTCTAAGTAACCACAGAATTGTTTAACTGAACTTGTTCTTTGCAGGAATGGAACAATTTCTTGCATTACCATTTTGCTTGGTGGCAATCTCACTCAAGGTATAGATAACTAAACTATTTAGATATTGGAAAACATTTTTTGATACGAAAATTTTTTCATTTGATTTTGATGGGTAGTGACAATATAGGTTAGCTTCTTTTCAATATTCTCTCTCTTGTCATGAGTTTCGCCAATAAACCAATTTTATTGTCTGCAGCTGCGTTGGTACTAATTCGTAAGTATACTATTCATTCGTATTGAATAGCATTATTTTTAAATATTCAACAATATTACATAGCTAAAATATTTGCCAGAATGATGATGTGCCAGAATGACTTATCAAAATTTTAAGATGGTAGATTGGAAATACAAAAAATCAAGAGTAGAAAAGAATTATAAGGTGTCCACCCAACTAACATGCCACTTCAGTTGGCCAGTTAGATTTTGGCACAAAAATTCTGACTGAAGCATTTTCCTAAGATATACTACTCTTTAAGATATTTAGTAATTTGGTATAACAAGAAATTAGCTTTTCTAACTTGCTTGAAATTGCAGGCATGGGATCATCAAGTGTCAAACCATTGACCCTCATTTCCATCATCATAGTTCGGTTTATCTTACTACCTGCTATAGGATTGTTTGTTGTTAAAGCAGCTACAAATTTTGGCTTCTTCCCAGTGGACCCTTTATATCAATATGTGCTAGTGATGCAGTATGCCATGCCACCTGCCATGAACATTAGTAAGTGATATTCCATGTGTACTTTCAAGTACTGGTTCCTTAGCCTTAGTTACCTTGTTGCTGATATATATAATCCAATGATATTATGCAGGTACCATGGCTCAGCTATTTGATAGAGGTCCTGAAGAGTCCTCAGTTATCCTGTTATGGACATATGGGGCTGCAGTTATAGCACTCACGGCATGGTCAACATTCCTCTTGTGGGCATTATCTTAAGATGCCATCAGCTCATTATTTGCAATCAGCAAACTATAAACAGATTCACAAATAATAGCCTTGTAATTGAGAAAATTATAGAGTAGATACCTTTGATCTGTTTCACTGCCAGCTTGTTATGAAGGAAGAAAAATGGTACACTAAGGAGTTATTATTATTATTATTATTAGTAAAGTTTTGGTATTGCTTGCTCTCAAAATCAAATATGGACGATGGAGCCGTAATCTCAAGAACGGTTGAGGGCATTCATTCGATTTCTCCATTCCATTTTCATTTTACAGAACAAGTATAATTCTTTGCTGTTTATTATAGTAATATTATAGTATTTCTTGGCAAGTTATGTGATCGTGCTCTTCTGTATATGTCTTAGCAGTCCCCATAAGTAGCAATACTTGAAAATTTTTGTTTAATCGTAGGCAAGCAGCTAAAGATATGTCAACCATTCGAGTCTATCAATAATTTTCAAGTTCTGTAATTAATGATAAACAAAAAAATCGGTTCATTATGAGAAATTGGCTGACCCTCAATTGTAAGAGAAAATAAGAAAGCAGGCACTGCCAAATTTATTAAACAAGATTACACAAACTTTAGATGTTCGAATGTCGAACTCCGTTGTATTTTTCAACTGGGATATCGACTGCAAAAAACAAAGAAAGCGGAGACAAAAAAAGCACTCATGTTTCCAATTTTTTTCTCTTTTGAATCTGTTTTTTCCCCAAAAAAAAAAAAATTCTAGACTTTTTTATTTAATTCTTTCGGCGCACTCCAGATGCTTCGTGCAAGTCTTTAGCGTAGTACATCTAGAAATTACCTTGTATTATATGATGTTTCAACTATTTAAATTGATTGATCTAATGACAATAAGAATAATCTACACTAACAATAAAATATATACAAAAGTACTTATGAAATACTAAAAGAATTTTAAATTAATGGTTAATTGGTTCGATCAATTAAAGTGACAAGCATATTTGGTTTCGTGTTTGGAATCCAAATACCATGTAAGGAATTGACTGATTTAAACTACGGTCGAATTGTGCAATGTGATCTGATTGTCAATTCAATAAGGAAATTGAACCATAACAACTAGATCAATGGGATCAATTATAACATTGCATAGTCGACTATATGATTAAAATTTTTATAAATCTATCAAAGGAATCAAAGATGAACATTTATCAACCTCCAGAGCATGATTGTGTACCTATCAATCAGCAGTTTAGGTTGAATATTTCTACAATTCTTCGCAAAGGAAATTTTGCTCAGTAATCTTGTAAATGAAAAAAATAGAAACAGCAACTTGAGCAAGCGGATCATATACGATTCAACACCAGGTCCCTGCAGATAATTCTCAAAATATGCATATGAATATATTATTCGTGCACATTTGAAAGCTGCATGCACATACAACCATGTAACATAGCACGCATTCTGGGTAATTAAATGCAGCTGATAAAAAATGAACTGGGCAATTCTTTATAACTAACAAACTCTGGAATCTCTTGAATAGTTACATGTTTCCTACAAATTATTACAGCTCTGAAATTCTATCTCACACACAAGATGGCACTGCTTAGTCAACGTGTATCATTTTTTAACCCAGCTGTTACGCACAAAAATTTCACATCCCCCCTTCCTAGCTAAAAGTATGTAGATGTAAAAAGGATCAACATTTACCTTATCCACCATAAATCCTGCGTTCCATCCATCTAGCATAAACCTTCTCATGCCAACTCATCAACCTATGCATTGTTCCTTCCAACAAAACTTTCTTGTGCCAGCCAATTCCAATATCAGAAACCTTGACAAGTGCTGAGATGTGGATGGTAATCTAAATAAGAGCTATATTTCCCAATATGCCTCTCTTTGCTTTGTTGATCTGTGCTCACAAACGTCTATATGAGAGTAAGTTGAAGTTTTGGTCGGTTAGGCTGTGGCTCCACAACCTCCATATGAATTTTGACTGTCTGCAAAACGCTGTATGAAAGGCTACCATCCATCTTTTTAATCTTCTGCTGTTGCTCATCTACATACCATTCTCCGGCACCCTTTTCACCTTTTGGTGTCAAATATACAGGTCCTTCTATGCCATATCTGTGGGGAAAAAAGGTTAGATACAAGCTATAAATGACAAACTCATTAAAAGTATAACAACATCAAATAGCTGCTTTAGTGCTTAACGTAACTGAAACAACCGTCTTACTATTTGTTTTCCTTATTAATCTTTTCATGGATTATATGACAAAGCAAAAGAAAAAGAAAGAAGGAAAAGAGAAGTAAGAAAGCTTACTTGGGAACAAACACAAAGAATCCATTAGATCTTATTTTCACTATCCTACCCTCCGTATCTGTTGGCCTGCAGAGCAAAGACAAACTCCAGAATAAGCTGCAAATAGATAACAACAGTAGCATGGAGAGAAAGCTATGTCACATACCTCTTCCGGAAATAGATTAGAGTATGGAGCTCTACAGAGGCCCGCCCAGCCATTTGGGCATTCCTGTGCCGATAATTTAAATCTACACCACCCATTGGTAAAAAACATCATCAAGATTTAATATGTATGTCACAACAAAAGAACAAGACCCATAGTAAATTTACTATTAGATTTGTGATGATTATAGTTATCCAAGATAAAAAGTGCGTTTATTTCAACTTTTTTGAAACAAAAAGTGATTTTTTGACTGGAAAAAAAATCACTTTTTATGGAAGTTATTCATTTCAGCTTCTACTCAAAAGTTAAAAACAATCTGTTTTTAATTTTTGAGTAAAAACTGAAATGAGTAGCTTATCTGAAAAGTGATTTTTTTCTTTTAGTAGTTAAAAAATTACTTTTTGTCAAAAAAAAAAAAAAAAATTGAAACAAATGCATCCTTAACTTCCATTACAGTGCTGACAAGATTAAAGAATAAACATAAGATAATCAAATTCTAGTAAGACAATGAAAGAGATTTCATACTGTCTGCAATACTAGTGAGCTGCAGCTTGTCTTGAAATATAGTAGGTAAATTGGATATTCCCAAAGAAGCAGCAAGTAACCTGTGCACAATGACATCTGCAAGGAAAATTGTTCAATCTCATATTGTGTGCACATAAGAGATACCAACACTTGGTTGGTCTAAGTGATTCAATATTTGTTCCCCTTATGCAAGGTCTTGATTTCAAATCTTATGAACCAAAAAAAAAAAAAAGCTAGTGTCGAGGGAGCTTTATCCCCATAGTTAGCTAACCCGACTCGAGCCAAATTAGTTGGCATCCAATAGACTTCGGATATTAGTGGTTTGGAGGGGGAAAAATTATAAGAGATACCTACCAGCATATCTTCTTATAGGTGATGTGAAATGGGTATATAAAGGAGCTGCAAGCCCATAATGATGATATTCTGGAGGGCTAAGGTCCCCACTACAGAAATAAACTGCCTACAAAACCAAACAACTTATTAATTTTCTTTGGTAAATTCTAAATCTGGGTTTTCATGCAAACTCAATTTACCTGAGTCATGCATCTAGTTGCCAGAATGCGGATTAACTTATTGAAGTATGGATCATCACCCTGAAAAAAAAAAAAAAAATCGTTTAACGAAGAGAAAGCATTTGATACCAAATAAGACTCTCATCAAAAATCAAATGCTTGAGCTAGCAAATAAAAAGTAAACCATATGTTGTAGCCAAGACGAATAAGGCTAATAATTATCTATAAATCATACATTTGTCAATGGAAAACAATTAAAAAACATTTACCACAGCATGGTCAAGAGAATCAGCCAATGCTTTTGATGACGAGACATCCAAGTGCAGGCCAACTGCAGCAGCAGTACGCAGCAAGGGTTCAAGCATCTCTCTAGTTGGCGTTGGATGGCGCCTGCACAAGAACCAACAAATAATTACAAGAATAGCAATTACATTGTCTTGCCACATGTAAAGCCATTTAATACTTTAATCCATGGTCTCACATGCTTGGGAAAGAGATGATTCTCAATATCACATTTCATTTAGTAGAGGAATATACCCAAAAACATATGGTCCATTACACCTGATAAGAACATCCAATTTAATTTTGCAAATATCCAATTCTATCGTCCACTCCACTAGTAGGTAATGTTTAGAATTCCGAAGATAACAAATCAGTACAGTTATTGACACAAAATGAAAATGTCTTATTTGATTTGTGATAATTTGGGGATTTCATTTGATCTTAGGATGAGCTATCTCTATTTTAATTTTAATATTTGATCAGGATTAGATTTAGTTTTAGTATTTGATTTGGATTTCACTTAAGGTCAACTGTACCGGTTATAAATATCCCTTGGGCATTTTATGTTCGTATCTTATGTTGATTGCCGAATTTTCAATCGAAAACTAGTATTAATTTTCTGATCTATTCCTGGCTTTCTTGTGTGCTACATCAGTTATGTTTTGTGAGGTTCATTCTATTTTCACCTGCTATCTAACCAAAACTCTTTTACTGAAAAAATCATGTGCACTAGCTCATGCAACCAGATTTTTTTTTTTTTTTTGATAGAAAAAGAAATTTTATTAGAAGAGAAGCGAATGTACAGAAGAGGATGAGTCATCCTCACTCAGATATAAAAGGTATGGCTAAGACCTGACTGGATGAACCTGTAGTAAAACATGCCAGTCCCTTTGAATATCAACTAAAGGAACACCCCTAAACAAACTATGAGTTGAGCCCCAAAGGGAAGCCAAAAAGGTAATCTTATCCAAAATAAAATCAATAGATGAAAAGGAATAATTAAAATCCCTAAAATTCCTTTCCAACCAAATACATCATAGCACAGCAAAGACTGAGTTCTGCCATAAAATCTTAGCTTTTTTGTGCAAACTAGAAATTACTTAATGTACCAAATGTGTATTATTAATTTGATTTACAATCCTCCCCTCTCAAATTCTTATAGTTGACATGGAAGAAACAGAAAAAAAAAGACATGCAGAGTAATAGGAGCAAGGTAAAAGAACAAAGGCAAGCCCTTCCATATCAAACTAAATGTCAAAAAGTCAGATCAGAAAACAACCTTAATAGTGAGCATAGAGGAAAACTTTTAAGAATTTGTTGTGCAATGGAAACATTAGCAGCAAGCATAAACTCCTCCACCATTTGGTTGGCTTCCCGGATCTGGTACATACCTACAAATAACAAAGCTTACTCTATTAATATCAGCTAAACCAACAAATGTGTACGAACAGCAAACAAAAACCAAATTATCTTAAATTTCTATCGATCTTCCAGCATCCCAAAAAGTTTAAGTAATTAAGCTCATTTAGGACTTCAGTGTCAATCTAAAATAAGGCTAACATATTCATGGACAGATCTTTTAATTAAGGCTTAAATGAAGTCAAACTGCTAGTGAAAGCTTCCATTAATGGGTTTGTCTAAATGATATAGAGGTCTGAGACCCAAAGGACATATTAGTTCTCACGCATCTGGAAAACCTGACAGAATCAATAGATGACAGGTCCACTCCTTCTGAATGAGTAATCAAATGGCACCAGAAGAACTTCTTATCCAATACGAATAATACACAATTGCCCACCTTCCACAACCCCAAAAAGAAATAGTAAAAGACAATAAGCGGCAACAATACAATACCAATATCAAGGGGGTCATGAGTCTCTGTGTCAATTTGAAATTTGACTTCAGCAGATGCAAGAGTCAAAGCTCCTCTCTCAATACGCCTTAATCTCATTTTCTGATAGTAAGAAAATCAATAATTTTCAGAAAAATTTCATAAGAGAGCATGCAAATACAACCATACTTATAGGTTACTAGTAAAACAGAAAACCTGCATAAATAAATCCATACCTTAGCCAAACTATTCATATTTCTCAAGTCTATAGTTAGTGGATCCATCAATCGACTGTAGAAAGAGAAAACAAAATACAATAACCAAACTATGTCATGAACCTGAACTTGCATTATACAATAACAGACTAAAAGCAAATAGGGGAACAGAAGGAACGGTCATGATAGCAGTAGCACATGGAAAATTGAAAAGAATGCATAGATCAATGATCAGTTACTCTTGCTAATCAGGAAATGGATTCTCATGTGAACATGAACTTGAGCCCAGCCATGTAGCACAGGCATTTTTTCCTTTCAAAAACACTTCCCCGACTCAACCCTATTTCATTTTGTAAGAATCACTCAAAGTCATACAGTTATTTCATAACCAATTATAGCAGGCACATACTCAGCAATAACAATCCCAGCAGAGAAACATTTGCTATCTAATTTTTTCTTCAGCCCTAACTTATAGTGATAAATTAAAGTGTAACACCGAGGTCTCGAAACAAAGGAAAGGAAAAGAAGAAAAGGTTAAGGGCCTTTTGGTCTTTTTGTTGTAAGTTAAAAAAAAAAAAAAGGAAAGAAAGGGGATAAATGAAAGGTGGGAATGAAACCACCGTAGCATCCTTTCCTTTCTTTTCTTTCTCTGCAATTCGGACCAAAGCTCACTTCCGTTCTATGTTCTTCATTTTTTTTTTTCTTCTTTCTTTTTCTTCCTTTTATTCCTATGATCAAAGCTCTCTTTCTTTTATTTTATCACAAAAGTTTGCTATCCACTAGCTCTTGAAGCTTGAGGTGAGTTTCTAATCTCAAATTTTTTTTCTTATGGGTAAATTTTAGATGTTATCTTAAAGTTAGGGAGTAGTAATAAAATAGTAGGTGAGTAACATTTCGCGATTTTGCTTAATAATAAGCATGTTAATTATTAGACTATCTCCAAACAAATTATCTAAGCTTGTCAAAATATTTGTGTTGATCAGATCCTCCTGATACGGTGCCAGTTACTCCTTCCGGAGCTGTTGGGGAGCAGCTCGGTTGATCCCTCTTTGTTGTGAGTGGTTATTTACTTAGTAGCAATAGTTTTAAATCTATTTTTATACGAGAAACTAACCTGTTAAAGCTAATAATTTGAATCTATGCTAATAATTGATTTGGATAGTCATTTCAGTCGATTGATTTCTCTTTCTAAAATAATAATTAAGTTTCTTTGGATACTAATAGCTGATTTAATATTTTGGGTATCCTTTTAGTTATTATTTCAATGTCACCTGTTATTACTCTCTTATTTTATGGTTTATTTATAATGAATTATAAAAGTTTATTTCTTGCAAGAATTGGATTTTATAGAAGTTGACTTATTGAATTTAAGTGTTTTATTTTAAAATAAATTTATGTTGAGAAAACCATGATGGATTCTAAGTTAGAACGCCATTTACTGCTAGCGAAGAGATATAGCGGTACCGTTCGCCGTTAGCGAAGAGATATAACGGCCTATATACACATAGTATTTTAGATGAGACAGTACCAGACGAGGCAAGGCCCCGACTTAAGATAAGCTCATATTTATGATCAGATGGGTTGAGACCACTCCCCATAAAAATTTAGTTCTTCTTGAGTAACCCTCATGGAGTAATTGGTTTGATGAAATATTTAATTCTATGTTGGCAAAGTCTATTTATAAAGTTGATTAAGGCAATATATTGATAATTATTAAGTTTCTATTAATGAGATTTAATTTAAACGAAGGATGTTGATAAGATTCTATTTATGGAAATATAGAATTGACAAACTATTGCCTCAATCAATTTCTTTGGTGAATGTATGATTATTCAGTTGTTTTCAGTTATTTTAAAAGCTTGTCCGTGATTTAGTTTCTCCTTCTTGTCCACTTTGTTTATATACCCTCACTGAGTTCATATGACTCACCTTATTTCCTTTCCTTCTCTTCAAATTTACAGGGTGCTGAGTAGCAAGTTTTTGGGATTAGCTAGTCGACCTAGGATATTCCTTTTGGTAGGCCTTTGCTATGGAAGAGGCTTCTATTTTGTTGATTCCAGTATTTTGCAGTTATAGGACATAGGATCAATTATTTTTGGGTTATGGATATAGTCATAATGTGTATATTACTCTTTTAGTATAGCTGATCTTTTGATTCCTATGATTGTTACTCTGGAAATATTCTGGCTGTGATTTTTGGTTGTTATATTTGATATAAAATAGGTCTATGTAATTTTTGGATTGTTCAGTTTTCAGGGAGACTCTGCCGAATTTTTGGCAGCCCCGTTACTTAAATTGTTAAATTATATGGATAGAATTTAGTTATTAGGCTTGCCAGGTTAAGTGAAATAAGATGACCTGTGCACTGGTCACTGCATACGTTTGAGGCGTGACATAAAGACATGTCAATCCATATCCACCACAACAGATCGAAGAAGAAAGAAATGCATACCTATCATCCATCCTCGCTTGTGCTTCAACATAAGACAATGCTGCAGAAGATTTAATGACGCTTTTTGTGTATCTGCTGGAAATAATGTCTGCTTCAGGTGTCATTTCCTGAACATATGCAAATAGTTTAAGTGCAATTCTGCTATGACAATAAATTATACTCTGATATAAATTGCTTCAGTTGACATCCTTCTTTTTGAACATTTAAACAATAACTGTTGAAAGTTCGTTGATGAGCCTGACATCAGTCAAAGGGACAGTAAAGTGGAAACAATGAAGTCACAAAGATGAATGATCATTGTAGAAGTAAAATGGCAAGTGCTAAATGCTTTTAGCAAAAAGGATTCAATGATTTTGGAGATTGTGCATTAAATATTTAGAAGATGATGCAAATGCATGTACAAAATATATAAATTGCAATAAGTTTAATCATGGTCATAGATCAAAATAAGATCACACATACCCATATGACAGAGAATGCAAGCCTTTCCACATCAGATCGAAGAGAACAAATGTCTGCCAGATGAAAGTTTTATCAGTATCAGGCAGAAAAATTGCTATAACCGCAGCAACCTAATTTTTTTTACAGCATACAATACCCAACCGTTTAAAAGGTCAAATCATATTACCCTCTGTGAGAGGTTTCGGAAGCATGTCTATCCGCCGCTCAACTAGGTAGACAGATGTGCCCCTTTGTGAAGCCTCATCATCAAGTGGGGTACCAGGATGCACAAAATTTGTCACATCAGCAATATCTGATAAAAACTTGCTAAAGATGAACTACATAGATAGATTAAATAGATAAACAAGAAAAGATGAGGGAAATAAAGAAGAAGGAAGAGGGAAGAAAAACTAATGAAGCTGTTTACAAGGTTAGAGCAACACCATAGAGGATGGATAGTTAAGTATCATTCAGACGTTAGATATGCAAGCTCTTAGGCATTATCTTATAACTTCTTATTTCAGTTAACACACGGAGATTTTATCCCGAAAAGAAAATCCTTACTAATAACACTCAAATGTTCTAAAATTTGGACCAGCAAAGCAGTATCATACTTCATACACCAATATACAATTCAAGCGCACTAAAAAAGCATTCGTTTTACCATATTTTGAAGGGATACTAAAAACAAAATAACCAAGCAAATATGGCTGCTAATTAAAATTGTCAGTAAGGGCATCAAAATGTATGGCAAGCTCAAATATGTGTGCACATAAATGATGAAATCATAATATGCATCATTTATAGTAATCAACAAATGCAAATTTGAGTACACACAGCCTTTTTGTTAACTTATTGGTGGATGCATCATCAGTAAAAACGTCCTCAGACAAAGGATACGAACTCCAACTTCAAAGTTTCCATTTGGAAGAGCTAAACAGTGGAGAGCATCATCAATATCCTTGCAACCTGCATGCAAGAAGCAGCATAAATACAATATCCTTATAACATGTTCTCTTCTAAATCATATTAAAACAGCTACTTTTAAATGGTTATTAATCAAATAAAGTGAAACCACCAATGAAAGAAGTTGGTAAATACAATAATAATGTTCTTTAAAAATTGAAATATATAACTCGTGGAGAGGGAAAAAACTTAACAGAGCCGAAAAAGCATTGTTTCAACATGTGTCCTTCGTCAGTATGCAGTAGACATATAAGCAATAAGTTCCATCGTGTTTGTGAATGACAAGTTGATCCATCCACGATCAAAACAATTCTCAAAGGAAATGGCAGCAGTTATGATATTATTGGTTTATTGACTATTTGTCTATTAAAATACAAGTTAGTGCAGAACCATTTCCATTTTTCTCCTGCTCACATCTTACTGGTCTTTCCCACCTCTTGCTTCCTATAACAGCTTTCATGATTTCATCTTACTCACTTATTTCATGTAAATTTCCTTGGTATCCTTCCCTACCAACTACTTATAATAAAAGCTTATATTTCATGTTTCATGTAAATAAATAAACTATCATTTCTGGTTTTTTTTTTTTTTAATTGGGTGGAATAAAGTTTAGGAGGAGGAGGGATAGATAGCCTGTTTAAGGTCAAAACATCTCACAATCGTCAACAAGAGCTTAAGTTGAAGTATTTAAAGGGTGCATCAATTTTAGGGCATGCTGAAATTATAAATTATAAATTCTAATATTATCATCACAATTTTTTTTTTTTTCAATTTGAAGTCCATCAGATTGTTATACCAATTTAGTGCTTAGGATAAGTTTCTATTAATAGGTAATCCCTTCCATTCCCAATTTTCTGGGTATAGAAACTGTAATGATTAAAATTAGTTAATATGATCTTTGAAAGATAAAATATGTAACAGTAAATAGTATAATTTTCAATAACAGATGATGCAGGAATATTTCACTCTTTGCAGGGTAACAAAGGGGGAAGTAAATAAACCCATACCTGGAGGGTCTACACTGAAGACACAAAGATGACGCAAATCCTGCCTGATTGGATTGGACAAATCTTCAGAAGAGACTGACCATGGCAATGGTGGCAAACATGCTAGCACTTGTGAAGAGAATGGCCTTGAATTTATATCATTTTCTATCAAAACCACCTATATAATATAAAAAGAAAAGAGATTTCATATCAATAATATGGTTTATTTGGTTAAAAAACCCAACAAAAGGCCTAACAAATAGTTGCATATAGGTTGCATTCACATGTATGAAAAAGTGTTCGCAAGTACTATTCATACACTTGGAAGTATTCAATTATGCACGGATATGAGTATGGGTATCGAACACAACACCAGCACAACACACGGATATGACATTTCCTAAAAATTAGAATAAAGGTACAGCACAATATAACATAACAACTTAACAAGTACACCTATATAATGTCATAAAGCATCAAAAGGAACGTATAAAGCAATCATAACCCATAAAAAATTAATAATAATAATAATAAATAGGGCCCATTCCATAATTAAAGGAAAAGTGAAGAAATTTTTCTTATTTTCAGCATTAGTCATTGTAGAGTTGTAGAGATGTAGACACAATAAAAGCTAACATTTATCAAATTCTTGTGGAATGAAACCTAAACTGGCACAAAAAGTTTCAAGAATAAAAAAATAAAAAATTAGGGATGCTGATAGTCTAACGGTGTCTGCAGAGTATCCAATACAGTAAAATCATACACAAGCACAGCAAACATTTTGAAGTACTTATGCTACCTCGCATGTATTGAAGGGCTTTCAATTCTGTTTCCTTTCTTACTTAGTTAAGTCATCAGCGAAAAGCAAACAAGTGAAGTAATCCAAAGAGACCATAGGCATGTAGCCAGGTGCTTGATGGTTTGCTCAAGTGAGTAACGATTATATTAGTTTTAAACAACTCCTAGGTTTAAAATTTCACATGCTTATCAAGTCAGAAGACAATGAGATGAAAAAGAGGAAAAAAAACCACCGCCTATAAAATATTATACGCATCAGCTCCATAAAAAGCACTATTGCATTTAAGCATAAAGTGCCACACAATCATTGTCTTCCCAATCTCCATACAAAGAGAAACACAAGCATGCAAATCCAATATTCCATACCTCACTTTCAGTATCTCTATCTCCTATCTCTCCTATAGTTCGTACATAATGGCCTGATGGATATCGAGATTGACGATCCCAAGAATCAACAGCCACAATAATCCTCTTGTCCAGAAGATTCTCAAGCTGGCGGGTTTGTATTCGAATCTTGGGAATTCTGCGATCTTTGGAGACAAACAAGGCATGGGCAACACCACCACTCCCTGCAGGCATAGGCATTGGCTCTAAAGATCCACAATACCTGCAAAGACAATGTAAATTTATCAATCATGAAACAAAGGAACATCTACATTTAGAAATGAAATACACAGACCATATTAATCAATTAACATTTTAACAAACAAAAAAAAAAAACTGATCAGTTAATAAGATTTGTTTTTTTTTTTTTTTTTTGATAAAAGAAGGATATTATTAAGAAGAGAACAACCAATGAGTTAATAAGATTAAAAATTTAAGAACAAATATAATTAATATGAAGGGCGTGGCAAATTGTGACAATCTGCATGCATCTTCATACTCAAAGACATGCAATATTTTCTTTTTCATTGTACTTTTTGTTTTTCACCTCATATGACATCACCAAAAGCATGCACAACTATGAAGGAACATTTTCCTTTCCCCCATTTCTCTGATAATATTTGTGCAACTCTTCCATTCACAAGTCCTTCCAAATGCATCCTCAAATGAAAGAATCTTCTCAAACAAATAAAAAGAACAACTATGAAATGTTCACAAAGTAAACATATAAAATGTTGGTCTTTCTCTGCATTTTAACATTTGTCGAACCAAATAGGCTTGTGTAAGACTAACGTGGATTTGGAACAAAGGGAAATTTAGTTTGATGTGCTACAAAATAGTAAAATGAACACATTTTATTCACATAGAGTGTAATTGGCATTAGAAAACACGAGTTTTGACTGTCAAAAGCGAGAGTCCAATTAAATGAAAATTCCATTACCTTATTCTTCATTCCTACTTTAGTAAGTTTATTTATTATATTATTGTAACGTACATTTTACTTGTTTAGCATATGTATATTAAGTACAGATCAATCTCTCCAATTTTCTGATACTTCTCACTAATTCATACAAAGAATGATACAAGACAGTGACAATAGCAGAATCTCAATTAATTAGTGGAGATAAAAGTGATATTAGTTTCTAATCAATTGAATGCCAATTTCTCATCTGACACGGAAATGCTCCTACTACTAGTAGTAGTAGTAACAACAACTATAATAATAATAATAATAATAATAATAATAGTGATAAAAAACTTACGAATGCCAGTTTCTCTTTATAATGCCAACAATACGACCAGAAGGGCGACTGGATGCAGTACTTATTTCTCCAGTAGAACCTTGCTGGGGAATGGTTCTAGGTGCATCATCAGCACTATTTGGAGCCAGATGAACATTATCATCCTCATCCTCGTCCTCTGCAAGCAAATAATATTATCCAATGGGATATTTAAACAGAAAAGCATGCTCACAGACATGCAGATATGCAAAATGGACTGACATATTTCAAGCTCAAGAAGTATGTCCAAATTAAAGGCAGTATGGAAGAGAACAAAAACAAACTATATATTTCCATTATTAGCCAGCTTATATTAAGGGAACTTCAATGCTTATTTACATAGAGTGTATGTATCTCTCCATGATTAAAAATGTGAATATGCAGAGGTAATGAAAATCTATTTTATTTGATGTCATTGTTTGTATTTTCTTTGCTTGTGTTTTATGCTTTGTCTAAGGACGACATCTAAACCTCTCTTTCCTTTGTATTTCTTCTTTCCTCCAAATGAAGTTTCTTCTTTCATCCACAAAATGGTAATAATAACAATACAAGTATATGAGCAACATTACTGACCAACGCTTGCAGCTGACCATAATGATAAAGTTGACTCAAATAATAGGATTAAGAAAAATTAAGTATTTAACATAACTTTGCAACGAATAAATTAAGTTGTAAGTCTGCCTTAAGGTGGAGTACAAGTGCATAAAGCCCCTAACAATAACATACCTTCACAGGCAATGGATAGAGACTTCTCTTCTTGCCACTGGTCCTGAGGCAAAAGTTCAACTGCCACGATATCACCATCAAAAGCTCGGTTCATGTTTGTGCGCCCATAAATAATTATTTCATCACCAATGCTCTCACTCCCAACATATGCTTCGAATGGATTGTAACGGTTTACACGAAGTTTCCCTTGATGATATATTTGACGATGCAGTCCAGAAGTAATTTCTGACATCGGCTTATGCTGAAAATTCACAGAATTTAATAATCCATCATGTTAATGTAACCAAACCTGCGGACACAAATTACTATATAGAAATTAAATTAACTCCGTACCTCTGTATAGATGACTTTCCTCTTGGATGGTCTGAGATCTTCAACCTCTTCCATATCTACATCTTCGGATGCAGGCCGCACAAGCAGGTCAAGTAAATCTGGCTGGTCCAAAGACTTGACATATGACTCAACTGAAATCAAAATCCATATTGATTAATAAGCTTTTAGGACCAATCAATTCAACAAAACTGTTTGTTTTGATATTCCTCACAGATGCAGATGAAGTTCATTGTTTAACTGAGCTATTTAACATACACAGTTCACAGCTCACTTGCCAAAAAAAGATAATTCAACTACCTGTTTCTGCATGAATGCCCTCTTCACTAGCCTTCCTTTTGTTCTCTTTATCGTTAGTTATAAGCAAAACCTTTACTGCACCACCGAGATGATTCTGATACCACTGAGTAGCCACTCGGATAGCTGCATTAGCACTATTTGAAGTTACAACTTCGAAAGGACTTTCTCGTATAGGCAATTCATGAAAACAAAAAATCTAACTGAAGCGAAAAGCACATCATAAATAATGAATAAAAATTAAAGCTCATCTGAAAAGCAAACCTCTATCATTCCTATCATTTTTGGTTTCCCCACTCATTTCCTTAACATAGGTATCCCTGTCAACAAAGAGAAACAAAATATCAAATATTGGTAGCCAACATGCTATCATCCCAAAGGAGAAAATATTAGCCGCATAGCATGAAACAGATTCACGAGGAAAATATACTACTACTCTACTAGCCACTAACAAAAAATGACCGCCCACTGACTGGGACGAAGTCTTCATGCCAAGCCCCCTTCCCAAGGTCTCTTGTGAGGTGACGTCTTTCATTTGTACAGCATCATCTACTAATAGAATTTGGTCAATTTACTACAAATGACTTTTTTGCAGGTCTGCAGATCACAGAAGCTAATGCTTGTGTTATGTGATTTTCAGATTTTGACATTTTGTAACCGGTAACAATCTATTTTCACACTATCCACCTGCAAAATAGATCAAGCAACCTCGCTGCATCCTGCGTTCTTAGTTTGTGTCGTTCTACTTTGTAATATAGACTCTCTCGTTATTTACTCATTATCCTCCTCCAAGTTGTACTTCACCCATTTTCTCTCCAACAAAACTTCTTTCTCTACTTAAAAAAAAAAAAATTAAAAAAATAAAATAAAACAAAATAAAAAGTCTGTGCTGACATAACAAATTTTTTTTTCGATCAAACTTCATTCCTGGAGATATATGTTTTTTTTTTTTTTTTGGCACTGTGGAGATATGTGTTGTTATTTGTTACTGTAATATAATTTCATCATAACTTCAAAGAACTACAGAGTAATTCATAAAAAAGAGTCTAGAAACTAAAAAGAATTAAGTTACCTGTGGTATTCATTGGAGAACACAAAGAACTTCCTCATGGAATTGCTGCAGATAGCTCTAATTCGGTTGTAAACAGCCATGTTCTTGTTCTTAACCTCTTCCAGCACAATGGAGAGCACCACCACATCGTCAATCGCCGGATTCTCGAGCAAATCAATCTGTCATCATATTTCCAAATTCAATTTCCTTATTAAACCAAAAAATAAGTAACGAACAATTTCGAAATCAAAATGAAGAGGACCTGGTTGAGAACGACATTGGTGTCGAGGACGAGGATGGTGGAAGCGGAGGGACTCAAACGTGCGGCGGAGGAGTCGCAGACGGTGCAAAACGGCGCGCCGCAATAAATGTCGTCTCGGAGGTAGTGCTCCCTCACTTGCTGGGAGAAGCAGAAGAAGGAAGAGAAAGTAGGGTTAGAGTTAGGGTTAGGGTTAGAGAGAGAGAAAGAGAGAGTTAGTTAGTTAGTTACCTTCATGACTTTGCCAGCTTTGGTTTTCTTGACGAAGGACTTGTTGTGAAGCATCTTGGTGACGGTGACGGTGACGGTGATGGTGATTCAATAGTGAACAGTGATTCAATAGGAAGAGGAGCTGATGAGGTGTTTCAGAGATTGGTTGTTCGGCGACGGAGTGAAGAGTTTGAGGGAAGCAGATCAGCGCTGCCTCGACTAGAAGAAGTGAACCTACTTGCCGTGCGTGTATGTTTCAAGTCTTTAGTGTCGGGGGAAAAGTTGAGACTGAGACATCGGGTTTTAATTTTTTTTTTTCTAAAAAACATTTTTCGTATTTTTATTATAGGCAACAAAATAAATAACAATAATTGATTCGTCTCTAACATATTTTTTATTTTTAAATTTATTCTTTAAATTATAAATATTTTAAATTTATTCTCTAATTTTTAAAAATTAAACATGTTTATTCTTTATATAAACTATATTAGTTATATTAACAAAAAAAAAATCCTATCCAATATTTGGATTAGCAAAAATAATATACATAATATTTTATATAATAAGTTATATTTTTAAATATAACTATAAATAATAATTTTCAAAGAGGTTATAAAAAAAATGATAAATGTGTTTGATTTTTAAAAGTTAAAAGATAAATTTAAAATATTTATTATTTAAAAAATAAATTTAAAATATTTATTAATTAAAGATAAATTTAAAAAAATAAATTAAGAGATAAATAAACTATTTTTACTTTTATTATGAGAGTAATAAATATTTTTTAAAAAAACTTATTAAGTTATTACTGTGTACTAATGATATATTAAATGAATCAATCAATAATTAAATTAGATTAACACATTATCTTTTAGAAAATAATTGTGTACATTAATGAAGATAATATATAAGATGTATTTAATTTTATACATATATCTTATTATGTATTATTATAAAAATTAATTTACATGCACAAATATTGTAAAATAATTTTACATTATCATTCAAAAAAATACAAGAAAGTATTAAATCATGCTAGGTAATTACTCATTATAATGAAAAAATTACCATAATTTAATACTATTATGTATTTTTATTAGCTAATAGTGTAAAATTATTTTATACTATTAATGCATATAAATTAAATTAATTATTATATCAATAAAAATAACTAATTTTTATACTCGTTACTTTAAAAATTTCACATATATAAATTTCTACTAGAAAATCTAAAATCTTCTTTGAAACCTCTACGAAATGAGTTGTATTAGATGCATTCTTGGTAATAGAATAGGGGTTTGGCGAACTGGTAGACATCTCCAAAAAAATTTCACATATATTTCAAAAAATATATATATAAAATTAATAGTATAACAAAATTAAATTCATATAAAATTAATATAACAAAACTTTGTTAACAACATTTATGATGAACATTTTGTCTTTCCCATTAGTTTTTCTTTATTTAATTAACATTTTTGTGGTTGTTTGAGAAATTTCTTAAAAAACAAGCTAAATATTTGTTATGAAAGGTAAATACCTACATTAAAAATAGTTTATTGTAAGTGTTAATTTATTGTAAAGGAAAAACTCAGTTTATCATAAAAATTAGTTTATAACAAGTAAAATTATTATTATTGTTAAGGATTAGTTCATTTTAAGTGATTTGATATTTATTTTTCTTTAAATAAGATTATGAATTTGAATATTATGGATTTAACAAAAAACTAAAATTAAGATAATTTTAACTTATAATCTTTAGTATCATTAGTGGTTTAAATTAATCTACCATAGGTTTAATATATTTAGATCTTATTATTTCTAATATACCAAAATTGATTGAATGTAGCCTCAAGGATTAAATCATTGTTTTTTTAAAATGTTAGAGACAAAAGTGAATGTTGAGGTGTTATTCGTGACAATAACGATGGGTGTCTTATATATCAATTAAAAGAAAGATCATAAGTGAATAATAAAAATATTATACAAATATTTTGTCAATTTAAATAATTTGATATTTATTTAATATTTTAAATTTAATTCATATGAATAAAAGAAAAATTATTTTAATCTAAATTACTAATATTTAAAATTTATTAAATTTCCTTTGATTCAAGCTAAATCAACTTACAATTAGATAAAATTCTCTCAGCACAATATATTTTATTGGTAAGTCTGGAATTCGAAATCTTATTCAAGACGAACCCAACTCGAACCAAGTCCGCAAAAAAAAAAAAGAAAAGAAAATCAGAGCGCTGGTGATTAAAAAAATAATAAAAGTGTTTTAAGAACACGAAATTGCAAAGTGGCGTCTGGCAATTGAGAAAGCGAGCTTAGGAGAAAGTCCAACATGGGGGATTATTGTGAGAGTCGGGGATCCTAACAACGTTGCAGGATCCGGAAGAACAAGCTTGGAATCTTCCATTCTTCTCCTCCTCCTCCTCCTCCTTCTTCTTCTATCTCTCAGTTCCTTCTCAACAAAAACAAACAAACAAGCAAAACCTCTTCTTCTTCTTCTTCTTCTTCTGAAGCTGTAGCCCCTTTCTTTCTTTCTCTTCCATTCCCTCATGAAACCTCTTCATCATCAACTCCTTCTTATTCTCTCCGTTCTCTGTGCTGTCGTGTTGCAATTCTTCGTGTCCCTCTTCGGCTTCAACGGCCACATCGCTGATGCGCCAGCACAACCCATCTCACAAACCCCTCAACCTCTCTCTCTTATCAGACACTATCGTCGACCTCAGCAACAACACCTCAAGGCTCTTCCTCGACCCTCTTCTCGATCGCTTCTATCTATTTCACCGTGAGTTCCCACCCCCAACTAATTTTTCATTCGCATGTTTACTTCTTTTTGTCATCTGGGTATATGCTATGTGTGTGAAATTTAACCCGTGATTGGTGATTATGCTAGATGACACTTTCTGCTTGGTGTGTGATACTTTGATTCGATCATAAACTGGTTTATGGGGTTATTTGAATAGATAAGTAGATGCTAATTACACTGCTTTTAAATGGGGAGCTTAGTGTGTGTTTGGAATAAAGTGCTTTTGTTTCAGCTCTTTTTTTCCTTTTTTTGGACAGAAATTGATTTTTCAGCTACTAGAGAAAAAAAAAAAAAAAAAGAACTGACTTTTCGCATAAGCTGCTCATTTCAGCTTTTATTTACAAGCTAAAAATAGCTTTTTTTCAACTTTTTTGACTAGAAGCTAAAATGAGTAGTTTCTAGAGAAGTGATTTTTTGGGCTAATAAAATCACCTTTCTTCTCAAAATAAGTTGAACCAAACACACCCTTAGCTTTTTAAGGTTCAAAACAACTTGAAATCTTAAGCTCCTGAGCTAGCTTTAGGAAAGGAAAAAAAAGGTTATTTCTCAATATTAATCAGTTACTAAACATGCCTTAAGTGTGTGATTTGTTAAGGAACAAAAATTCCTAGTTATAAGGTTGCTTGAACTACTTCATAGTGCTGTAATTATGGCTTTGTAATCATTTTACTTTCTACTGGTGAGTGGCATTCTAACTGTATTGTTGTTTATTTTTTGGGGATTTTAATTGGACAGTAAGCCGACTACAGCACTGGTAGCCACCCTAGATGGGACTATGTATTTGGTGGACAGACAGGAGAGTGGATCCATGAGGGTCATATGGTCATTCTCAACGGGATCGCCAATCTACCGATCATATGAAGCTCCTATCAACAAGGATAACGATAAACAAAATGCGTCTGCGGCACGAATTAGCGGGTTTGTGGAATGTGGTGATGATTGGGCATTGTACATGCATGACAAGCACTTTGGTAAAATGGTATTTGGTTTAGTGCATTGTGATTGTTGTATCAGTGCTTTTCTAAAGTGAAGGTGTTTAATTTGTTGCTGGTTTATGATGCATATCCGGAATTTGACTGTTGCTTGGAATTTACCCTAATTTTTTTTTCTAGTCTCTGACTCATTAATTGTTATGGCAAATTATGTTTCCGAAGTTTTGTTTATCTAAGTGCTGTTTTTTTTTTTTTTTAAATGAATACTGTACTCGTCCCTTGAATAGTTGATCATGTCTGCAGAGAATCTCGGAATCAATTGCAGAATATGTAGCTCGTATGCCTACCTTTTCAGATGATGGAGCGGTTACACTTGGATCCAAAAGAAGCACTTTGTTTGAAGTTGATGCTAAAACTGGAAGGATCATTCAAACCCATGCCATGTCTGATTTTGATAACGCTGCTTCACCTTGGAATGATGACAAGAAGAGTGTTACAAATATCCTTAGCACAAAGAAGAAAGATCTTGCTAATCCTTCGAAGCTTAATTCACCGGAGTTGCTGCTCAAGATATTTAGGACAGATTATTCTCTACAATCTGTTGGTCCCAGCTCGGGAATAGTTTTGTGGACTATGACAGTAGCTGAATTTGAGGCTGTATTATTATGCCAACATACTTCATTTGATGCTGAGGATGAGTATGCTTCTGACAGTGGCCACAGTTTTGCAATGCCATACCCATGCCAAGAGATACAAAAAGTCTTCCGCTTGCAAAAGAATTTTCTGCTAGAACCTTCAATCACTGAAAGTTTACCTGGTGCTGATCAGGAAAAGGATATGCTTTCAATGCCTACATCAGATCTGATGCTTCCTTTGCAGCCTCATGTTGACAGATTTTTGAATGCTCATGATGGTAACATGATGCTTCCTGAGCCTATGCCAAATTCTTTGCCTTCTCTACAACCAAAAAATGACAATGCAGATATGCCCCCTCAACCTCCCATAGAGATCACTATACCTGGGGATGTTTATCTGAACAAGACAAATGAATGGTCAACACCATTACGTTTTATATTGCTTATGGTTTTGGGCTTTGCACTCTATGCTCTAGTGGTTAAAACTAAAGATACATCGAAAGACCAAAACCAGTCTGAATCAAAAATTTCACCTGTTAAGAGAAAGAAAACACGTAAGTCGGGAAAGAACAATGACACAGTTGACAAAAGGGAAAAGCATCTGCCCTCCAAAGATGAGCATGTGCTGACACAAAAGGATATTGATATGGAAGCAGGAACATGGCTGCCCTTTAATCAAGTTGATCAAGGTGTTGATGGACGCAGGATTGGTAAACTATTTGTGTCAAATACAGAAATTGCTAAGGGAAGCAATGGTACCATTGTGTTCGAGGGAATATATGAAGGTCGGGCAGTTGCTGTCAAACGTCTTGTTAAGGCTCATCATGATGTAGCCTGTAAAGAAATCCAAAATCTCATTGTGTCTGACCATCATCCAAACATTGTCCGATGGCATGGGGTGGAATATGATCAAGATTTTGTTTACCTTGCTTTGGAACGATGTGCATCCAACTTAGATGATTTGATTCAAATTTATTCAGATATATCAGAAGGCCCTGTGTTTAGGAAGAACCAAGCTTTCAGATGTTTGATTAAGGCCCAGATTGAGACAGGGAAGGATAATGTGCAAGATCTTTGGAAAGCAAATGGCTATCCATCACCTCTATTACTGAAATTGATGAGGTTTGTATTATACCTTCTTGATTGGATGATATATTAGTAGGCATATCACGGAATTACTATTTTTCACATTTCTTTCTCATCCAACTGAAAAAAAAAATTTCAAAAAAAAAAATAATGTAGTGAAAGGTACCGCCAAATGGAGTCCTGAAAAATTCTTAGGTGAAGTACGCATTATATGGATGGTTGATTGAACTCTACCAGATTTTGCAGACAAGTTAGGTGCTTGATGCTTGGAGTGCTGTAGTGCTCATTAGAACTGGGGCAGCATCTCCTGAGAATTAGCATGAACTTAATGTTTTTAACATTTTAATGTTTACACAATGATGCATTGGGGAGCAGTTATTAAGCATAGTTTATTTTATATCTTTTTATTAACAAACTTTCATTTTTTTTTTTTTATTGCAACACAGGGATGTTGTTTCTGGGGTTGTTCATTTGCATGAACTAGGAATAATCCATCGAGATCTTAAACCCCAAAATGTTTTGATAATCAGGGAAAGATCCTTGTGTGCAAAGCTTTCTGATATGGGCATTAGCAAACATCTTCCTGAAGATATGTCTTCTTTGGGCCATAATGCTACTGGTGGGTACTCCTTAGAAAAATAATGAATTTGTTTGTGTTTCCTGACATTTGCCATGTGAATAGCCAATTATGTCTAGCATGAGATGAGTCTATCCACAGATCATTGTGGTGATAGTTAGAATATTTCTGAATATCTCTAGAGTATTTTAGAATGTCTTAGCGCACTTGCAACTTATCTTAGAAAATCATTAGTGTAATCAATTAGTAATCTAATTAAGGAAGCAATCTTAGGAGTTGTTTCCTAACTTGTTTCCTTATTATTTTTTTTTTTTTTCCCCTTTGGTCTGAACTGGTTTCCTTATTTAATTAGAGGCAATAGTCTTATTGTATTAATGGGCTTGGGCTTGTACTAGTAGTAGTATGCTAATACTTAACCTAGTTATTAGTATAGATATACCCATTGGGTTAGTATTTTGTATCACATCATTACACAACATATCATTCCAATCTCATATTATTCAAAGACTTATTTCTCTCCTTTCCTCCTTCCCTGCATCTGTATCTATAATTCTCGTTCATTCACCTTTTACTCTTTCAGCCAGGGCAATCCGCTTTAGTCTAATTGTACATTTTAATATAATGGATTCAACAAGTTAATTATTCTTACACTAAGGTTTAATGCCTTAATTGCAGGGGGTGGCAGTTCAGGTTGGCAAGCACCAGAACAACTTGTTCAAGGACGCCAAACACGGGCTGTAGATTTATTTAGCTTAGGTTGTGTCCTCTTTTTTTGCATGACTAGGGGAAGACATCCATTTGGGGATCGTTTTGAGCGTGATGTCAATATTGTGAAAAACCAAAAGGATCTTTTCTTAGTGGAGTTCATTCCTGAAGCTGAAGATCTTATTTCTTGTTTATTAAACCCTGACCCTGACCTAAGGTACATCATTCTTATTCAACGGAACCCACTCGTATGTTATGATTTGGCGGTAAAGTTTTCTTTGGATTTGATATGGCTATATCATCTAAACGCTCCTCTGTTCCCCTCGTGCTTCTTGCTTGACTTAGTATTAGTTTAATTGATAAAAACTGACAAATATGAAATATTTGATTCCATAAATTATAATAAGAGTGGACCAATATTAAATATTTGATTGCAAAAATTATAATAAGAGGAATTGTCTAAAAGCTCCCTATAATATGAGGGACATATTTGTTGTCAAAGACAAACTCTCCTAAAAGCTTAAATGGTGTTATATCTCTAGCAGTTTTATTTGTGATTATCTAGTTACAAGATAGCAATTTCATTTAAGAAATCATTTCCTTTATTGTCAGGCCAAAGGCGATTGAAGTGTTACACCATCCGTTGTTCTGGAGTTCCGAGATGAGACTTTCATTTTTACGCGACACCAGTGACAGGGTGGAACTGGAAGACAGAGGGTCTAATTCTGCTCTTTTGAAGGCATTAGAAAGCATTGCTACAATGGCCTTGGGTGCAAAATGGGATGAAAAGATGGAACCAGCCTTCATTAATAACATTGGTCATTACCGGCGATATAAGTTTGACAGTGTTCGAGACTTGTTGCGGGTTATGAGAAACAAGCTAAATCATTATAGAGAATTGCCTCAAGAAATCCAGGTTCTTTCTTGGACTAGCATTTACTAGATAAATGCATTATCTTCATTTTAGAATTTGGTTGTGTTTGCTTGGCAACATGGTGGATTAGGGTGGGTTTTGGCCCAATCGCACTCCACCTCACACCCCTCATCCCTAATTAATGCCCATAAAACTCTTTTCTCCACTTTTTCCCTCAGTCATGAAATGGCCCAACTATTGTGTTTTATTTATGAGGCCTTATGATGCTTTCATTTTTTTTTAATTATTTTTTATGAGATGATATATTAAACTTATTACATGTATATTAATTATGTCATATCTTAGCTCACCGGGATCCTAATTCTTGCATCCCCAAATCAGACCAGTGTTGTATCCAACACCCCTATGCATTTCTGTGCAATATAGTTGGCAATTCTTGGGATTGAAAACCCATACCCGCCGTATGTAAAATATTTAAAACATGCACTCTCTTTGAATAATATATGTATAGTTGTTCTTTGTTTTGATGTGATTGATTAATTTGATTGAGTTTTCAACTTCTATAATACAATTTACTGAAATTGTGTGTCCCGGAGATGATACTTTTTTGCTGGTGATGGCCTTTCTTATGGAATGTCAACATGCATCTTTGTTAACATATGGTATAATCTTTTTATAGCATAGACATGGGATTCCAAACAGTTAAAGAATGCTAATCACTCATCAAGTTAGACATCTTTACTTCTCAGGATATGAAAACTTTCTTCATCAAGATATATGTAATGACTTAGATTTTTCTATGTACTGGCTTTTCAGGAACTTATAGGACCTGTTCCGGAAGGCTTCAATGAATACTTTGCAAGCCGATTCCCAAGACTGTTGATTGAAGTATATAAATTTATACGCAAATATTGTAAGGAGGAAGAATGCTTTCGGAGGTATTTTAAAAACGTTGATTAGTGTCTTCACCTTGTTCTTGTTGGCTTGAGAATATTTCAAAAGGGAGAGACTGGTTGCAGCATGGAGCAGTTCATGTTGTTATATTATAACATGTAATATAATGTATTTATGTTGCCAATGATTAATCTAATCCAAAGTCACGTCTTCATAATTTTTACTTCTTATCACTCTTCACTAATAATGCCTACGTTCGTCCTTGATATAGGCTCACGTTATCATGAACTGTTGATTCAACATTTGTATCTAGTGCTCAGAGAATTCAACATTTTAACTAAATATATCCTAATTTACTCTGCAAGGCTAGGGTAAGACACCTAAAAGTTCATTTTGATCTGCTTTTACCCTCTATTTAAATATGACGATAAAGTATAAGTAAACCAAAATATTTAAATGGTTAAAAGGATTGTATCGTAATACCATTAGAGTAACATCTAAGGTTATCTATTATTAGCTTTTTTGCTACTATTCAATCGGGGGAAGTAAATAATTAGTCTAACGCATTTTAAGCAAAAACGAAATGATTATGACATCCATCTGATTGATATTTCATCTGACTTCGATTTGAATTCTGTATTCTACAAAAACCATGAGCTCGAGCAAAAATGGCCAAGCCCCTGTCTTCTAATCTTACATTACAATCATATATATATATATACTGAAAAAGGAGCCAGCGGCTGCAACAGCGAATGAAGAGTCGTGGTGAAGCACTAGCATGTTTGGTGTTTTGGCAAAAAGTACTTCGTTTTCACTCAAGCCATGATTTTGGGGTTTCAAACTGAATACTAAACATGCCAGTAGTTGGTTGGCATAAGAAGCTATCAAATCATGGGGTGCAAATAGGCAACAAGTTAGTCAGATTTCATTAGTACACTCAATTCTGTGTGATGGATGATCCAACCTCACTTGTCCTTCTGTATGACATTGATATCCTCTCTATTTTCCTTCTCTTCCAACGGCTCTTAACTAGCTCTTCTTTTTCATCTACAAATGTAAGGAAAGTCCTCAGAGCGAAGACCCTCTGCTTTGACCAGAAGACTTAACTTCCTCAGTGCAGTGCTTGTTGTACTGCCTCATGGTCTGAATAAGATATACAAAGAGAGCAAGCAAACATGCCAAACCACAGACTAGATAAAGACCCCAAAAGCTTTTTAGTTTGAGTCTGTCCACTTCAAGCTTTGCACCTTGTGATAGGCAAGCACTGCTCAAAAGCCATTTGTCATGGATCCTCTGCAAATCACCATTCTCTGCCAACTCCAAAATGGCAGTTGACAGGTCAACAGCTAACGGCGAGTCGCGTGGAAAAGCCTGGCAAAAAATGATGGACGAATCGACAAGAAATATTGAAATGCTACCATCAGTTCATAATAAGGAAACCAACAATTAAGCATGGTATATATCAATCTTGAACTCCATTGCAAACAAAACATGTTATGTTAATTAGAAAATGCAGGGAGGGTAATGTCATCACAGCACAGCTTCTTTTCCTTTTGTAATAACAAGTTGAGCTCATTTTAGTATTTAATCGGCCGAAGAATATGCTCTGGCAAAAAATAATAAAGTAAAAGATACTGAAAATTAGGAGCAGCAATGATGATACTAACATAGCTAGAATATTACGTAGATAGTTGTTTTGAACTTGGTGTCTAAGCAGTTTGCGTCCGAAGACAAAAACCAAAAATGGAGCCTATTTAATATTTGGACTAGGGACCATTTGTACGTCATGATTTGACATTAAAGTTTCTTTGGGATGCTCCAAGTGTTTCTTGCTTGTCTGAGTATTAGTTTAATGGATTACATGAAGTGGTCTTTCTTTTGGAGAAAAAAAAAAACAAAAGGAAGAGAAAAAGATGCGTGGTTCCAAATTAAATTTGCAAGGTTCACGTGGTTAAAAGAAAAGTAGGATCACTAGTACGGAGATACTTATAAATCCCCAGCCATTTCTGGCGAACTCTTGACCAGCAATACTAAAATCGCAGCGGCTTGAAAGGAACAGCTCTACGTATGCACGTTCATCAGCGTACGCGGCCACACCACCCTTTTGGGGACCTTTTTCCAGTGCTTTGGCAGATTCTTACAAAACCAGTAAAAACTAACATACCATCTCCGGTGTTTGTTGTTGTCATCTTATTTGTAGGTACCTTGTCTAATGAATGAACTAATTTTATTGTCATATGCCTTTATGGTCAGAAATATTCGGCATTCGTAGTGTGGCATTATAGCATGTAGCCGTTTGTGTCACTTGATTTTGCTGTTGTCGCTAACTTGTGAGGAAATGCATTAGCACATTGTGAAAGAGTATACTGCGGTATTCCATTATTAACAGGAAGCCTGTGCATGGAGTGACTGCCAAACGCATATTTGGTCCTGAATATGGTGCAAATAAATCCCAGATCATGGTTAACACTGGCATACAATCGTGCACAATTGGAAGGCATTTTGCTAGTTAATTAATAAAAGTATCTCTCAAGTCAAGGGATAATATATATCACAAATAAAAGTTCAACCTAACCCTACCGGAAGTTGCCGCAATTTGCCCCTTCTAATCCGCAAAATTTTGACGACTGGATCCCAAACGAGACGCACTATGTGTCAATTATTCCACGAACATGTCACAGAAAATCAATTCATTTCCGCTGGCTTGTCAATTATTTCGCAAAATATAATATAATTACCCTTGCAGGTTCCAACCAAGTGAGCTTCTGCTTGCTTGAAAGATTACTTTTAAAATTTTATTTTCTTTTGTTGAACACTTCCACGCGGTCGAGAGAAACTGGGGCTTCTTGAAAGCCTCTCCGGTTTAAAAAATGTTTGGCTTTTTCTCAAAAGTCACAATCGTTCTTAACTTCTTAACTCTGCAAGGTGTTTCGACCCAACTTCAAACAACAGAAGACGCGTTTAAGGCTGGTTTATATATTTCCTGCGCACTGAAAATCTCTTCACCTCAACTACTTACCATCTTAATTGTTTCCTTTCAGCGTAAGAGCTTGTGACCTTCCGTGTTTTGAAAATGGAGTACAGGAGCATCCAAAGCAGCTCCTCATCTAGCACGACTTGGAAATATGACGTGTTTTTGAGCTTTAGAGGTGAGGACACTGGCAACAATTTCACGGGTCATCTATTTGCTGCTTTGCGTGGAAAAGGCATAGTTGCCTTCAAAGAAGACACGAGTCTCGAGCAAGGAGAGCACATATCAACTGGGATACTGCAAGCAATTGAAGGATCTCGTGTTTTCATCGTGATCTTCTCAAGGAACTATGCTGCCTCATCATGGTGCTTGGATGAACTGGTAAAGATTGTTGATTGCATGAACATGGAGGTACCAGGAGGGCAAATTCTTCTTCCGGTTTATTATGATGTCGATCAATCTGAGGTACGACGTCAGGTTGGGAATTTTGGGGAAGCCTTCGCTAAACATGAAAAAAGATTCAAACAAGATTTAGAAAGGGTGCAAAGTTGGAGGAAAGCTCTAGTACATGTGGCCAATCTCCCTGGTTGGGATATACAGAATAAGTAAGTAATCCTCTCCAAATTTGACATTGGTGTTTGTGCAATAAGTTATTGACACTTGCTAAGTTGTTTAAGCACAGTTTAATATTTTTTCCATGAACAATTTTAGTTATTACAAAATCACCGATTTACATTCTCTGGCTTTTTTTCATGATTAGTTATTTAACGTTCACGGCTCCAAACTAAGAATACGGGTAGAGTGGATGATCTTTCAAGAAGAAACACAGCGATTAGACGGACCATACATACATGTTTATTGAACATATACAGTTTTTAACAATTAATAAGCTTCACATCTGTCTTGTCTTAGTATTATCTATGTAATTTTGTTTTGGGATATCTTATGTAAGAAAGTTGACTTTGTGTTCTTGTTTTTCTTTGATTTCTAGGCCACAATATACAGAGATCGAAAAAATTGTTGAGAGAGTTATAAACATATTAGGTTACAAATTATCGAGTTTGGATGGTCCAGTTGATAGGGAAGGAGGAACAAGGCTGCACTTTAGTCAAGTTGATCAAGGTGTTGATGGACGCAGGATTGGTAAAATATTTGTGTCAAATAAAGAAATTGCTAAGGGAAGCAATGGTACAATTGTATTCGAGGGAAGATATGAAGGTAGGGCAGTTGCTGTCAAACGTCTTGTTAAGGCTCATCATGAGGTAGCCCACAGAGAAATCGAAATTCTCATTGAGTCTGATCGTCATCCAAACATTGTCCGATGGCATGCGGTGGAATATGATCGAGATTTTGTTTACCTTGCTTTGGAGCGATGTACATGCAGCTTAGATGATTTGATTCAAATTTATTCAGATATACCAGAAGACCCTGTGCTTAGGAAGAACCCAGCTTTATGTTTGATTAAGGCCCAGATTGAGACAGGGAGGGATAATATGCAAGATCTTTGGAAAGAAAATGACTATCCATCACCTCTATTACTGAAATTGATGAGGTTTGTATTATGCCTTCTCGATTTGAGGATATATTAGTAGGCATAAACACGAAATTACAATTTTAACATTTCTTTCTCATCCAACCGAAAATAATAATAATAGTAATAATAATAATAATAATTTAGTGAAAGCTATCGCCAAAATGGAGTCTTGAAAAATTCTTAGGTGAAGTACGCATTATATGGATGGTTAATTGAACTCTACCAGATTTTGCAAAAAAGTTAGGTGCTTGATGCTTGGAGTGCTATATTGCTCATTACAACTGGGGCAGCATCTCCTGAGAACTAGCATGAACTTAATGTTTTTAACATTTAATGTTTAGACAATGAAGCATTGGGGAACAGTTATCAAGTGTAGTTTATTTTATAGCTTTTTATTAACAAACTTTGTTTTTTTTTTTTCCAACACAGGGATGTTGTTTCTGGGGTTGTTCACTTGGACTAGGAATAATCCATCGAGATCTTAAACCCCAAAATGTTTTGATAATCAAGGAAAGATCCTTGTGTGCAGGGCTTGCTGACATGGGCATTAGCAAACATCTTCCTGAAGGCATGTCTTCTTTGGGCCATAATGCTACTTGTGAGTACTCCTTAGAAAAAAATAATGAATTTGTTTGTGTTTCCTGACATTTGCCATGTAAATAGCCAATTATGTCTAGCATGAGATGAGTCTATCCACAAATCATTGTGGTGATATTTAGAATATTTCTGAATATCTCTAGAGTATTTTAGAATGTCTTAACGTATTTGCAACTTATCTTAGAAAATCATTCGTGTAATCAATTAGCAATCTAATTTAATTTTATTATGGGATTAAAATATTCCTCAAGAGTTGTTTCCTAACTTGTTTCCATATTAATTTTTTCTTTGGTCCAAACTGGTTTCTTTATTTAATTAGGGGCAATAGTCTTATACTAGTAGTATTACACTAATACTTTGACCTAATTATATATCAGTATAGATATACCACTGGGTTAGTATTTTGTATCATATCATTACACACCATATCATTCCAATCTCATATTATTCCAAATCTTATTTCTCTCCTTTCCTCCTTCCCTGCATCTATATCTATAATTCTCGTTCATTCACCTTTTACTCTTCCTGCCAAGGCAATCCACTTTAGTCTAATTGTACATTTTAATATAATGGATTCAGCTAGTTAATTATTCTTACACTAGGGTTTAACTCCTTAATTGCAGGGAGTGGCACTTCAGGTTGGCAAGCACGAGAACGACTTCTTCAAGGACGCCAAACACGGGCTGTAGATTTATTTAGCTTAGGTTGTGTCCTCTTTTTTTGCATGACTAGGGGAAGACATCCATTTGGGGATCGTTTTGAGCGTGATGGCAATATTGTGAAAAACCAAAAGGATCTTTCCTTAGTGGAGTTCATTCCTGAAGCTGAAGATCTTATTTCTTGTTTATTAAACCCTGACCCTGATCGAAGGTACATCATTCTTATTCAATGGAACCCACTCGTATGTTATGATTTGGCAGTAAAGTTTTCTTTGGATTTGATATGGCTATATCATCTAAACTCTGCTCTCTTCCCCTAGTGCTTCTTGCTTGACTGAATATTAGTTTAATTGATAAAAATTTACAAATATGAAATATTTGATTCCATAAATTATAATAAGAGGGGACAAGTGTCAAATATTTGATTGCAAAAATTATAATAAGAGGGATTGTCTAAAAGCTTCCTGTAATATGAGGGATGTATTTGTTGTCAAAGACAAACTCTCCTAAAAGCTTAAATGGCGTTATATCTCTAGGGTTTTATTTGTGATCATCTGATTACAAGATAGGAATTTCATTTAAGAAATCATTTCCTTTATTGTCAGGCCAAAGGCGATTGAAGTATTACACCATCCTTTGTTTTGGAGTTCCGAGATGAGACTTTCATTTTTACGCGACACCAGTGACAGGGTGAAACCGGAAGAGTCCAATTCTGATCTTCTGAACGCATTAGAAAGCATTGCTACAATGGCCTTCGGTGCAAAATGGGATGAAAAGATGGAACCAGCCTTCATTAATAACCTTGGTCGGGGATATAAGTTTGACAGTGTTCGCGACTTGTTGCGGGTTATAAGAAACAAGCTAAATCATTATAATGAATTGCCTCCAGAAATCCAGGTTCTTTCTTGGACTAGCATTTCCTAGATAAATATTATCTTCATTTTAGAATTTGGCCGTGTTCGCTTGGCAACATGGCGGATTAGGATGGGTTTTTGCCCAATCGCACTCAACCCCACACCCGTCATCCCTAATTAATGCCCATAAAACTCTTTTCTCCACTTTTTCCCTCAGTCATGAAGTGGTCCAACTATTGTGTTTTATTTATGAGTCCTTATGATGCTTTCATTTTTTTTAATTATTTTTTATGAGATGATATATTAAAGTTATTACATGTATATTATGTCATATCTTAGCTTACCGGGATCCTAATTCTTGTATCCCCAAATCAGACCAGTGTTGTGTCCAACACCCATATGCATTTGTGCAGTATAGTTGACGATTCTTGGGGATGAAAAACCCATACCCACCGTATGTAAAATATTGAAAACATGCACTCTTTGAATAATATATGTATAGCTGTTCTTTATTTTGATGTGCTTGACTAATTTGATTGATTATTCAACTTCTATAATACAATTTACTGAAATTGTGCGTGTCCCGGAGATGATACGTTTTTTTGCTTGTGATGGCCTTTCTTATGGAATATCAACACGTATCTTTGTTAACATATGGTATAATCTTTTCATAGCATAGACATGGGATTCCAAATAGTTAATGCTAATAACTCATGTATAAGTTGGACATCTTTTACTTTTCAGGATGTGAAAACTTTCTTCATCAAGATATTAGACTTAGATTTTTCTATCTATTGGCTTTTCAGGAACTTATAGGACCTGTTCCGGAAGGCTACAATGAATACTTTGCAAGCCGATTCCCAAGACTCTTGATTGAAGTATATAAAGTTATATGCAAATATTGTAAGGAGGAAGAATTCTTCCAGAGGTATTTTAAAAACGTTGATTAGTGTCTTCGCCTTGTTCTGGGTGGCTTGAGAGTATATGAAAAGGGAGAGACGGGTTGCAGCAGAGTTATTCTGCAATTGAATTCCCAAATTTGAATTGAAACTCAAATCAAATGTGGATTGATGTTTTGTTCGCAAACTACGACCATCAAATTTTGGTTGTTGTGTTGTAAGAAAAAAAGATAATCACCGAAGAAGAATCAATCTTTTTTTATTGAGTGTGGTTGTTCATTTTTATGACCTTATGATATGAATTCTATTTTAGCATACAAATCCCTACTCTACTGTAGCAGTTCATGTTATTTTATAATATGCAATATAATGTGTGTATGTTGCCAGTGATTAATCTAATCCAAAGTTTCGTCTTCATAATTTTTACTTCTTATCACTCTTCACTAATAATGCGTACGATCATGCCTGATACAGGCTCATGCTATCATGAACTGTTGATTCAACATTTGTATCTAGTGCTCAGAGAATTCAACATTTTAACTAAATATGGCTAGGGTAAGACAACTAAAAGTTCATTTTGATCTGCCTTTACCCTCTATTCAAATAAGACGATAAAATAAAAATTAAGTATACCAAAATGTTTAAATGGTTAAAAAGATTGTATTGTAATACCATTAGAGTAACAACTATGGTTATCTATTATTAGCTTTTTTGTTACTGTTCAAGAGGTGGACGTCAACAAGTAGTCCAACGCATTTTAAGAAAAAAACGAAATGATTATGACATCCATCTGATTGATTTTTCATCTGACTTCGAGTTCAATTATGTATTCTACATAAACCATAGGCTGAAGCAAAAATGGTCAAGCCCCTTTCTTCTAGTCTTGCATTACAAGCATATACAAATTCATATATTCCACAAATATTCACATGCTGAAAATGGAACCAGCAGTTGCAGCAGGGAATGAAGAATCATGGTGAAGCACTAGCATGTTTGGTGTTTTGGCAAAAACTACCCTCTTGTTGTTTTTACTCAAACCATGATTTTGGGGTTCCAAACAGAATACAAAACATGCTAGTAGTTGGTTGGCATAAGAAGCTATCAAATTATGGGGTGCAAATAGGCAACAAGTTTAGTCAGATCTCATTAGTACACTCAATTCTGTGTGAAGATGACTCAGAATATCCATTATTGGATATGATGGATGATCCAACCTCACTTGTGCTTTTGTATGACATTGATATCCTCTCCATTTTCCTTCTCTTCCAACGGCTCTTAACTATCTCTTCTTTTTCATCTACAAATGTAAGGAAAGTCCTCAGGCGCGAAGACCCTCTGCTTTGACCAGAAGACTTAACTTCCTCAGTGCAGTGCTTGTGGTACTGCCTCATGGTCTGAATAAGATATACAAAGAGAGCAAGCAAACATGCCAAACCACAGACTAGATAAAGACCCCAAAAGCTTTTTAGTTTGAGTCTGTCCACTTCAAGCTTTGCACCTTGTGATAGGCAAGCACTGCTCAAAAGCCATTTGTCATGGATCCTCTGCAAATCACCATTCTCTGCCAACTCCAAAATGGCAGTTGACAGGTCAACTGCCAATGGTGAGTCTCGTGGAAAGGCCTGACAAAAAATGAAGGACAAGTCGACATGAAGTATCGAAATGCTACCATCAGTTGATAACTTTAAAAGGGAACTGACAACTAAGCATGGTATATATCAATCTTGAACTCAACTTCTTGTTAATTAAAAAAATGCATGGAACGTAATGCCATCAGAGCACAACTTCTTTTCCTTTTGTAATAAGTTGAGCTCATTTCACCAGTTAATAGGCTAAACAATATGCTTTGGTGAAAAATAGTCAAGTAAAAGCTTCATGATTTTTCCTCCTAACCGTCTATTCCTTGCTTTTTTTTGTTTTCGTTTTGGGGGGGGGGGGGGGGGGAGGGGTAAAATTATGGGGGTATCAATTTTTCATGTTTACTTAGAGGCTTCTAAAATTATATCACAGACCAAAATATGTTCTGTGAAAGTCTTGAGTTGGCTTAGAAAAGCTTTTGTGTGTAATGTGTATTCATAGATGGCAGCAAGAAATAAGAATCAGAAAAGGTTAAAAAAAAAAAAAAAAGGAAATTAGGAGCAGCAATGAAGATACTAATGTAGCTATAGAATATTATGTACGATATTTGTTTTGAACGTGGCGGCCAAGCAGTTTCTCTTGGAATACAAAAACAGACTACTTAATATTTGGAGTAGGGACCATTTGTACTTTATGATTTGACATTAAAGTTTCCTTTGGATTCTCCAAGTGCTTCCTGCTTGTCTGAGTATTAGTTTAATGGATCACATGAAGTAGTCTTTCTTTTGGAGAAAAAGAAAAAAAAACGGAAGAGAAAGAGATGTGTGGTTCCAATTTAAATTAGCAAGGTTCACGTGTTAAAAGAAAAGTAGGACCACTAGTAAGGAGATACTTACAAATCCCCAACCATTTCTGGTGAACTCTTGACCAACAATACTAAAATCGCAGCGGCTTGAAAGGAACAGCTCTATGTATGCACGTTCATCAACATATGCAGCAACACCACCCTTTTGGGGACCTTTTTCCAGTGCTCTGGCAGATTCTTCTGGTGTTGTTAGAGGAACAAGTCTTGATTCATTGATGCCGATTTCCTCGATTAAAAAATCTCGAGCAAAAGAACCCTGCAAGAAGCCAATAGGCTCTTTGCTATTGATTAAACTTTCAATGCCTTTAACTGGTGAAGCCAGTTGTTGCACTGTGAGGATTGAAGTCAAACTTGCCGTATAACTCGAGTTAATTATCAGAACTACAAATAACCATATAAGCAGCACAAATCGACCAAGTGTGCTCACTGTATTTTCCCCTACAAAGTAATAAAAAAGAGTAAGTTAACACAGTAGCTACCAGTTAAACAATAGTTGTCATGGAAGACTAAGAACCGGCACTTACTATGAGCAAAAAACATAGTTGAAAAACTAAACCTGCCAAATACAACACAATTAGAAGTTACAAACATATCCAGAGCTATAAGTAAATCTAGTTGCAAAACTGTAACATTGATATGAGTATTGCATTCATCAATTATGTGCCCGTTTGTTTTACTGTTGGAGAGATGCAAAAGTACTTTTGATGGAAATAAGAGAAACATTAGTTCCTACAAATGGCCTTGAGAAGATAAACTTCTCCATTTCCATTTGACGAAAGGTAAAGCAAACAAACTCGTACATAGGTTGGGTTCCAAAAATGTTTAATAAGTGAACACTGAGAGAAGGGGGGAGAGAGAGAGAGACAGAGACTAGATTTCCTTACCATAAAATTGTTACTACTTGTTGTTTGGGAGGTCCCCTAAAATCATCATTCAGCCTATGCTCTAAAATCCAAACAACAGCTCCAACTACTAGGAAGAAGATAGCTGTGACAATCCACATCATTGGAGTAAATGGCATCAAAAATGCCCAGGCATTGGAGTCTGTCTTCTTAACCGATGCTACTACCACTAGACCGGACTCAATAAATGGCTGAGTAAAATCCACCATCTTTGTTCTTTCTGTAGTAATTGTAATGTCACCTACAGCAGCATCAAAGACCTGCATAGTAAGAAGAAAACTGGTATCAGAAGAGTAACATAGAACATCCAAACTCCACAAAAATGATTGGAATGATACTTACACCTGCAGTGATCAAACGGACAAGCTCAGTGTTACTAGGATTGCTGTGACCATCCCCATATGGAATAAATTTATAGGGGACAGCATAGGGCAACAAGTTTACAGCAGAAAGAAATACATCAATGCAGAATCCCTTGAACATATCAGCACCTTTTACTTGTGTGACAAATTCACGGTAGCTAACCCTTTTCGGCACTCCAATTTTTAACATCCTTCCATTGTTCGGAAAAACCCAACCACGAGGTTTCTGGGCTGTATCTCCTGGCCAAATCACACTGAGTAGCTTTTGACTTGAACTGGAATGATTAGCTGGTTTTGAATGAAGTTCTTCTGGATGAACAACTGATAGTCCAGAGTGATTAGACCAATAACCAATCCTCCGAGTCCCTGTTCCAACCACATTGATGATTTCATATGCTGGATTAACAAGGTTTCCATCAGATGTATACTTGAATGGACCTGTTACACCAGTCATGTTAACCCCATAAATACTTTTACGCAACAGATGTCCTTCATTGAATATTTTCACAGCATCAAGATGCATGGTGTCGCCATGTATTCCAGATAACTTTGAGTCAGATGAAAATGTAATTTGGTTCCCTTGTTTGAAAAATGCATCCAGTGCACGAGCAAGCACATAAACAGTATCATATGCAAAGATAGCATAAGTACTCAGTCCAAGGGAACCATTAGTCAAGTTTTTCCACCTAGAAACAAACCATCTTTTGAGCTTTGAATCTGGTACATACATACGTAGCGTAATAACTCCTTGAATGTCATCTATTACACCTGAAGAGAGGGGAGAATTTATGTCTAGCCCAGTAGACAGAAAATTAGTGGCTATCCAGACATACCCATTTTCCATCATACCAAGAGACTTTGCCACACTTAGCACCTTTGGTCCCCAAGCAGTACTTGTGTGAAGGACTATAATCCGCGATTCTGCCAGAGCCACCTGAACAAGCACATCAGTAATCTCCTCCCTAATTGCCTCAGGACGCATAGCTGCTTTAAATGAGATCTTGCAACGTCTCTCAGCAAGCTTATCCCCTAATGCACCGATTCCATTCCTCCCATGGTCGTCATCACCATAGACAGCAATAACCTCTCTCCACCCATAGTAGTTAACAAGGTCTGCTATTGCAGTCATTTGAAAAATATCACTAAAAGCAGTTCTGATAAAGAATGGGAATTGAAGTGAAGAAAGGGTGGGGTCGGTGGCTGAAAATGACAGCAGGGGAACTTGGAGCTCGTTCGCAATATGAGATATGACATGAGCTGTTGTAGAGGTCTGCGGACCAACTATGGCCACAGTGTGTGTTGCCATGAGCTGCAAGGCTGTTACACATTGATAAGTTATTTAAAATGAATTATAATCTCCAAGAGTAGAAAGTAACTTTGTACAACTGAAAAAGATGATTTTGTAAGTTTTAACACACAAAAGAAAGGGGGAATATCATGAAGGGCCTACCTTCAGCAATGCTCAAAAAACCCTTATATTTGGAATCTTCCTGCAATGAGACCTTCAGCTTAGTTTTACCAAGAATAGATGGATCGGAATTTACATCTTCAACAGCGGCTTTTACAGCAATTTTCACAATTTTGCCAACACTGGTATTGAAAGAGTAGAGAAGGCCAATATTTACAACATCAGGTACTGTTGTATTGTACATGCCAGCCCCAGTTGAACAGAAACCACTGGAGAGAACCATCAACACCACAACCCAAACTCTAATCATGGTTGGAGTTGCCTGATTGAAATGCCAATAATGATCACCCTGCTCAACAAACAAGTAAAGAGTCATCCTCAAAAGTCAAAACAAAATAAACATTAAAAAAAAAAAAAAATACTATGAAAGTTTGAAGTTAAACACTCATCCCATAACCAGTGACTTTCGTAATATTAATTAAATTGCAGCTCTCAATCATGAACTTGTTTGGTAAGTAACAGAAGCCCTCTAAACTAATTTCCAGGCCCAGAAATTCAAAACAACAGCAACAACAAAAACAATTAAGCCTTGTCATATTAGGTGAGATCGGCTACAAGTATCAGATGATACTATAGTGTTCTATCATAGATCATGTTTACATTCAAACCAGTAAAATCAAAATTTCTTTTTAATACTTTCACTTATAGTTTTTCTAATTCTCTCTTTATCTCTACGTATTGGACTACCTTCCATCTTATCTACTCTTCTTAGTGGGCTTCCACAAGTCTTCCCCACACATGCACACACACATGCCCAGAAATCAAAACAAAAAAGGAAGTATATATACAAGCACAAGATGGAGGGAGGAACATAGAGACAAAAATCCAGGGATTATATAGCTCACAAGCTCAGGCATAAAAATGACACGACAACAGTCACAAAGCACATCTCAAACAGACAAGAAAGATGGGAAAGAAAAAAGCACTAAAGTGCCTCTCATCAAAGCAAAAAAGCATCAGATTGTAAAGGGGAAATAACAGCATGTGAAGGAAGAAGGCTTTATTCAAAAAAAGATAAATGTACCTGAAGTTTGGTTCACAAGAGAGGAGCTGACATCTATGTTTAGCTGCAAAATGGTGCAGAAAATCTTATGTCTGGTTTAGTTTGAGAATAAAAATATCAACTTTACATATACCCCACAAAAAAATTTCAACTTTTACCTGAGAGCATGAGCTTCACTTGAAGAGGGAAGCAAAATCAGAAGCAGTTTAAGGCCATTAGGAATTTGCAAAATCTGGGACTGAGGAAAAGTAGAAGAAATTCAGAAAAAAAAAAAAAAGGAATAGATCTTAAAAGAAAATGACAATGGTGGTGTTGCTGAGGAATAATTGATGCTACCTAGCTGGAGGTATTGTAGCTTCTTTCCCTTTTGCTTTTTTATTATAAGGACAAAAACTCAAAAGTGAACCTTAGCATATCAATAACTTTATGATTGTGATGAAGGGTTTCATGTAGGAGAATATATCCACATACATTCAATTTGAAGATAATTGCTGTCACTGTACACAACAATGCAAGCACCAGTTCCAGTTGATGTGAAGTTTGTGAACCTCTGGTCTTAGGGGGTTCTGCCCTTCACCCACTATAGCTCTTATTACATGGGACAATAACAGCATACACACTGAGAGAGACAAGTTGTGATGACATGGATGCCAACTAGTGCGAAGAGTAATCTTATTTTAATATTAGAAGTGGACATTAACTAAAATAAATATCATAGACAAAAGTAAATATAAAGTATTTAAAGTAATGAGTGGGGTTAAAATTTTTTATATAATATCCATAATATCCATTTTCATACTCACTTTCAATGTAAAAATAACATTACTTTTAGACTTTTAGTGTAATTTAATGGACAAAATATTTAACTGAAAAAAAAAAAGACATTCTCATTTCTCATTATACTATGACAGTGAAATACTCGCCGGCACGAATATTAGTATACCTAACATGTCTCAAAATTTAGACTTTTATAAAAATTAAAAAGTTTAAATTTTATTAGTTTTAGAAAAATATAAGTAAATTTAATTAATTTTTTTCATTTTATTAATATATTTTCTCATTTCAGTTAGTAGAGATATTTAAAGGCAATATAAAATTGAAAAAAGAAAAAGTTAAAAGTTTTTTATTTTTAAAAATAATAGATAAGATAAGATAAATTATTTTTCTCTAAAACGATAATATTTTAAATCAGAGTGAATATTATCATTATAAAATTACGGGGTGAATGGTAATCACATGACCTTTAATTTGATAGGCTAACACTAACTACGTCTCACTTTTTTTTTTAATTAAAAATTACGTCTCACTTTTCTCTTATCTAAAAATTATATTTTTTATTTATTATCTTATGCACCACTCTTCCTCTTTTTGAAAGAAATTTTACATACATTCTCTACTTGATATAGAGACAATATGTTGACACAAAAAAAAAAAAAAGACAATATATAAAGCCTGATTATAAATAACAAACTAACGTAGGTGTAATTTTTATTTACTCGAGCAAGAAATATGACGATTTGATAATTACTAACCTCATATAAAGATAGTGCAATTATCCGTTAAATTTATTTAACGATGGCCATGCAAAAGAGAGAGCACACTGGTGATTGCAATGCCCAACTTCTCCTTGATCAAGTTAAGCTTAAAAATATCCCACCTAAATTTAAAATGTGGAAACATTTCTATTAAACAAGTAGTCGAATATTTAATGCAAATTTCCTTAAAATTTTGAATTGTTATTTTTATATGTAATTTTGATATTGACGTACAGTTTGTGTACAATATTATTAAATTATGTTTTGATATGTTATTAATTAAAAGAGTGCAATTAAAATTATAACTTTTAATATTGTTAAAAATAATTAGATAATTATAAAATTAAAATATCTAATATCTATAACAAATCAGAATCAAATGAAATCTCAAACATATCTATCGACACCACGGAATGTTTTGAAATGAAGACAAAAAACTGAAATGAAATGAAAACTTTGAAAACATGTGAAGGCAGTAATTGACACATTCTCCCGCATGAATAAAAAAGCTAATGTCTAGTGGCCATCCTCTAATGGATTCGGTGCGGAGCCTCACTCCATCAAATTGGAAAGTGACTCTTTTTCGCCAAATATTCTTTATGTATACACAAACACACACATAAAATAAAGATTAATTTTGATATATGACTAATATAAGATATTTTATATTTTATATTATTAATTAATAATATTAAATATTTTATAAATTTTAAAGTGATTATATTAAAAATTAAATATTTTTATTGATATATTTAACATAATTAAATGATTGTATAATTTTTTATTAATTATGTGTTAAAATTTAAAATTTTATATATATTATTTTATATTTATTTATATTCATAATAAAATAAATAAAATTTAAAAATAAATAAATATATTTTATATAAACTTAGTGAAACTCAATTTTACTGTAAGATTTAATATATATATATATATATATATATATTATTAATATAAAAAAATTATATTAAGATATTTAATTATATATTATTATATTAAATAATTAATTAATAATATAAAATATTTTATGTTAATAATATATCAAAATTAATCTTTTTATTTGTATCTAAATACGATACATTTGAAATATATTAATACAGTGGTCTCTCCTTTTTCGTACCACATAATTGTGGAAAAGCAAACATAACAGAGGTTTGGTTTAAATAAAATCATGTCCCACTTTGCTTAAAGGTTAAGTTAGTCCACTTGTGGGATATATATATATATATGCTCGCCCACTGATAAGCTAAATCCAGGGGGTTATTTATCATTTTTATTAAAATTAATGTTTTACCAGTTTACAATTATTATTTTCAATGTGTTAATTTTTATAATAAAATTTGTAGTTGAAAATTTTAAGTAACTAAGCTAAGCTTATGCTTCTTATAAAGTTTTTTTGGTATATCAGTAACAATAAGTTTTAAATCTCTAACTTTATATATATTATCCAGGCTTTTTATCATTAGACTATTTTTAATGGTTTGCTTCTTGGGAAGCTTTATAATCCCAATTACATGATAATGATCCTGTTCATGTTTGAGGACTTGTTATTTCAATCAATAATATATATATATATTTTTTTGTTCTTTGAATATGTAATTTTTGTTATTTTCCTATTTTTATTACCTTTTTGAAATTCATAATGATTTCATTATTTTCTTTCCCCAAAAAATTAATATATGTATTTGGTGTAGCGTCATTAATTTATTTTTAAGATAATCTTACTAATGTAAAATAAAATATTTCTTTTGTTTAGATATGATAATTAAAGACTTCTTAAATTGGTGATTAATATCTTTTACTCTATCTGTCTATTTTTAAGTGTCATTTAAGATTTTTGCACAAAAATTTAAAAATTATTAAATTGGTGCAAATGTAAAAAGATATGATTTATTTAGGCTGAATTATTCTTTTTCTTTTATTTACTCAGTATTTTTACAACTCTTAAATTTCATTTTTTTATTGTATTAAAGAAAATAAGAGCAAATTCAAAAGAAAAACTAAATTTTCTTAAAATTATTAAATGACAGATAATGTTAAGCAAATTTTTTTTAAAAAAATAAATACTTAAAAATAGATGGAAAGAGTATTCTGGTAAGAGTAATTCACAATTTGGCCTAAGTTTATTTACGCTACGGCGAATAAATCCAATTATGAGTACAAGAAGTTTCCTTCAAATTTCACGACTAGAAGTAACATCTTTTATCATTTTTACCTTTTGAATCATTGTTATATAATTTGACCCGGAACTTTATCTTGTCAAAAGGGTCTGTAACAAACTTTCAACACCTAAACCATTTCTTTTTCACTTGTTTTATCTTTCTTCATTTTCCTCCAATGATTGCTATCTTTTGTGTGCTATGCGAAACAAAACATCTCTGTATGGATTATTTTTCATTTTAAGATATGATATAGTTACGTAAGTAAAATCATCATTTAGTAAGTTGCTCCGACCTACGAGACTCGAAAGTCATGCTCATGTTGCACGTTTTAAACATTCACAGTGTAAACTAGTAGTTTAATTTGAAGCTGGGAACTTCATGTATGAATGGGGTTGGTTTGGTTATGTGCGCATACATACATAATTGGTCAAAAGTTTTTAATTTAATTGATGACCAATTATTTAGATACCATGCGTTAACATGAAAAAAAATATATTTCTTATTAAAAAAAGTATTATTTTAAAAAATTGAATTTTTAAATATTTAATATATTAAATACTGTGAAAATCTTTATTCTTTTTTTGCAATGCATTTGTTTTGGGAAAAAAAATTAATTTTAATGAAAGAAAAACAGTCAAATGAACTTAAAAGGAGTTAAATAGGCTTATTGTATATTCCAGATTACACGGTTACTCGGAACTTAGTTTCATCTAAAGAATGATATATAGTGAACTTTCTAGTTAATGAGATAGCTCTCATTTCCTCAACCCTTTGAGAACGTGTAAAAATGTTTCAAAACTGAAATTGCAGGGTAATCACTCAAAGAAGTATAGCCGGAAAGGCAAAGTAACTAAAATTGACTATGTTATATCCTTAGATGTCCGTATGTTAACCCTGTAGCCATGACCAAAATGTCTTCTTTTTGGTAGCTCGATACAGTTTGCAATAGCATGTTTATTTTGTGACTTTGTAGAAAAACAGTTTTAGTCGTCTACCTAGAATTACTTTACCCTGAAATAGCATATTGTTTCTATTTAACGAGGACATAACTTTAATGATAATTGTTGCAGCGGAGTTTAATTGGCTACGTTTTATTCACATGATTAGGGATGTCAAAAAAATCTGCCCCCACGAATACCCACGAGTAATGCCCGCAATGGAGTGGATATGAGGGAAAGATTTTGCCCCCGCAGGTAATGGGGATGGGAATTTTAAATACCCACATACTAAATGAGGCGGGGGTGGGGATCATTATCCCCATACCTGCAGATATTCGATATAAAATTACTATTTTACCCTTAAATTATTAACTTAATTAAGCTAATATTGTTGTTATTTAAATTACTTGGACTAATGTTTAAATTTAGAAGTTGAATTTATTTGTACTTATTATATGTTAGATTAATAGTTGGATTACTATTATGCATTTATTTTTATTTTAATTTGTTGAAATTTAGAATTAAAATTAGATTATTGTGCTTATTTTGTATTTATTTTATGTGTTTATTTTTATTTTAACTATATTATGTTGTTAGAATTCGAATTATAGAATTAGATTAGTATTTGTACTTATTTTAAATATTTCATGATATTAAAATTTTTATATTTAATTTAAATTTTTTATATTCTAACTAATATCCGTAAATATTTACGCATACCCATAAACCCATAAAAAATTTAAAAATGAATACCCATATAAATATGGGGCAAGAAATAAGAGCGGGCATTCATCTACAGAGCGGACAGAGAGCTATCCCCCACCCTCGCCCCCACCCCCGCGCCCCATTTACATCCCTACATGATGCAGTTGGATCTATTTATGTTATTGTCCTTCTTAGTACCCTCTTGACCATTTAGTGAACCCTAGGACCACATGTAGTTTGTGTTGACCTACTACCTAGGCTCCTTTAACTCTGAGACCCTCAAATTATTTTGTGTACGTATAAAAATATGTTATGCATGTGGATGGCAGTTGGCCTAAAGTTATGATGATGCATGGCAAGTATGAGACAAGTGGCATATGTGAATGCACAAATATTTGTGTATGTATATGACTGACAGTGTTCCTTGTACGAATAGTGAACTTTGAGAAAGTGTTAAGGATAAATCAAATAATAGACCGACACAACTGGTAAGGTAAACGAATAGTATGGTCCTTCCAATGAGGTTTCCGAAGTAATTATCAAAGAAACTACGATCTATGGTTGAGTCAGTTTACAAAGAAATTAAGTCTAAAGTTTGATAGATGCTCATGGCTAGGTGCCCACTTTAATTTTAATAAGTCTCTTTTGCTATGCCCTAAATTTGCTGAGCTTGAGGAAGAAATAACGAATTATAGTTTAATTATTTTAAAATCCCTCACTTTCACGAGTCTTAGGATCCAAGGAATTTAATCAATCCAGAAATATATCGTGGATAAGCAAAAAATAAAAATAAAAATGGTACAAATAGTTAATGGAATTATATAATGGCTACTTCTTTTTTTTTTTTTTTTTTACCAAAGATATAATGGCTACTTCTTGCTTAGTCTAGAGTTTGGACCTACATTCAGTTTTACCTAAAGTTGATGATCTTATTGGCTAGCTTAGTAAGATAATAAAAAAAACTATATACTAAATCCTATAAGCTAGGTTCTGACACAGATCATTTATAACTCCAAATTGTACCGTTATAAAACTTCACACAACATTTACATAATATTCAAACATTTTGGGCTTATTACAAACATATTTGTTATTACTATTATATATCCATCATTAAATTACAACGGTTCCTTTATTAAGAACATGCTTTAATTACTAGTTATATCCTTTAGCAATGGCATCATTTTTTTAATATGGACACTAAACACTAGAGCGGTCCAATGTTCCGTCTTCATGCACAACCCTTCTACAAGCGAGCTTTTCCTTTTGCCTTTTCTTCTTTGACTTGCATTCTTCTTTTTCATTGAGAAAGGAAAGGAAGGATCTAAGACAAGAGGGTGATGATGAGCCTTCAAGGTCACTACTATTGGAGTGCCTCCTAAAACGGTAGGCCATTCTAATAAAATAGCAAAGGAGAGCAATGAAGCATGCTATGCCAATAAGAAGGAACAGATATGCCTTGCTTTGAACCTTCTGAGCTGCAAGCACTTCTTGTTAGCCATTTGTCATTGATCCTCTGCAAGTCACCATTTTCTGACAGCTTTACGATAGCAGTTGACACGTCAATTGCTAAGGGAGAGTCCCTTGGAAAGCCCTGTTACATTCAAATATATAAATTGTTACATGGGTATTTAAATAGAATCATGATACTCTCGTTCGATTTACTACCATGAAAGTATGATGCTATGAGAGAAAAAAAACATAAAAATAAAATTGGTAAATTATATAAATAATGATAAGTCTTGTTATAATAAAAATTGTATTTTGATTATTTAAATACGCTCGCTTGATTTTAAGAAAAGGTAAGCTAAATGATAGAAAAAGAGGCCTATATATATTAAATAAATAAGCCTGACTCATGTTATGCATTCAAGAAAAAGCAATAATATATGAACAAATTTTTCCTATGCATATGCCAGCCATGTAAGAAGAAAAGCAGGCAATATCAATCAAATACGATGGGGTACAAGTGTGGTGGAGGTAAAAATTTCTCACCTTTCCTGTGTGTCGAAGGTTTACGTAAGAAAAATGAGTCAACATATCTTTTCTCTTTAAGAAACAAACTTAAGTCAGTTGAAAACAAAATCTGGTCTAACTTGGTCTGTTTTCATCATATATAAGATGAGAATAAAAATTTTAAGCTGGACCAAGTTGTTGTGAATTATAGACCGTCAAAACATTTTGAGTGTGTGGGAAGTGGGGATTCACATGCCTCTATGGGTTTGGTGTGTGGGTTCTAACAGGAAGACAGCTCCCTGAATGACTTTTGATGTTGGGAGACATGTACGGGCCCAGGGCCCAAAAAGAAGAAAAGCTCATGAAGTTGTTCCTGATTGACTTTACTGTGGTCCATGTTGGATTATCTCTACATTATTAGACTTTCTTCTTAAAGTCTTCCAAGTACTATAACAGAGGCTGCTGTATGATGTATAAGAAAGTACATGGTACAGATTTTTCACTTGCCATGAACTCTGTGCCTAATCTACTTTCCATTCCATGTGGCAAGTGAAATTAATGAGTCCTCTTCTCTATATACATTAAACTTTGTTTTGAAGACTTAAGGGAAAGATTAAGAGAATGTTCTCGTATTTATCAACAGTACTTGTTCCGTCTTAGTCCGAGAGAGTAATATCACGGATTATTAGTTTTAGACAGAACAGAAATTCTTATATAGATATAAATTTATTATTTTATATTTAGGTGCCCTCAATCCTTGACGCAATCTCAGAGTAACTGATTCTAAGTGGCACCCTAATTCTCTAGTGTTTTCCATTGCTGGCAAAGATCCAAACACGAGGTTTTTCAGTTGTTTGACCAGGCCATATATATATAGTCCCTCACTTGACTTGGAATTATTAGGAGCTTCCCCAGTGTGTAGGCCATAGGAATCTGACCAATAACCAATCCTCCTAGTTCCAGCACCAATCACATTAATGACTTCATATGATGGATTCAACAAGTTTCCATCAAAAGCAAACATCATTTGGCCTGTTAAACCAGTTCTATCGACCTCTATAATTTTTTGAAGCAATGTGCTACCATTAATAAAGACCCCCATGGTATTAAGATTGAGGGTGTCACCCCTTAACATGTTTAGACTTGAATCATTAGAAAATGACAAAGTTCCCCCACTACTAAAAAATGCATCAAGTGCAGAAGCAAGAACCCCAACTGTGCCATAAGCATATAGACCAAAGATGTCCAACCCAAAATGACTTCACTAAGATCCTTTTGATGGGTCAGGTTGGTCCACCTAGACATAAAGCTTCTCTTGATTTCTGAATTTGGTGTATACATCCTCAAGGTGATAACGCCTTGGATGTCATTCATGGCTGAAGTTGTGAACAATGAAGGGTGTGAATCTAGTGCTGTAGAAAGCCAATCAGTGGCTATCCACACATAACTAGTTGACATCCTACCAAGTGATTGAGCAACATTAAGTACTTTTAGGCCTAAATCAGGTATTATATGGAAGACTATCACCCTAGATTCCATCAAAGCTATCTTAAGTAGTGCACTGTTTATTTCTTCCTTGTTAATATTAATATCAGGCCGAAAGGGTGCTTTATATGATATCTTACAACGTTTCTCTGCTAGCTTATCCCCTAATGTAGCTACCCTATTTCTTCCATGATCATCATCGATGAAAATTGCTATCACATCTCTCCATTGAAAGTAGTCAACAAGATTTGCCGCTGCGGACAACTGATACAGATCACTCTATGTTGTCCTAACAAAATATGGGAACTGAAGTGAAGTAAGTGTAGGGTCTGTTGCAGCAAATGATAGAAGAGGTACTTGCATCTCATTTGCTCTATGTGAAATCACATGAGCCATTACTGAGTACTGTGGACCAATTATGGCCACAGTGTCTTTCTCCATCAATAGTATGCTGTAATAAAAAAATTCAACATGGTTTGTTAGCGAGTGAGGAACATGTTCATGAGGGAAAACATGCAGAACTACAAAAGAAACAGTGAAAACAATCTATCTATTATAATATATTAAAGTTAAGACGCAAGTTTTGACATAATACGATAATGACACATTAGATATTTTATAACGGTACTAGATCAATTTATAGATGAAGGTGTCAGTTTCTAATATAACTATTTTTCTCTTACGAATACATAAAGGTACACCAACACTTTAATATCTTTTTTTTTTCATCTTTCCTATTAACTTCTTTATTTCTCTTCTCCCACCTCACTATCTTTTCCGTGTTTGTCCAGTTTATATCATAAAACACTTTTAAAATAAAAGGATGCCCACTCCCAATCTCACATCCCATACTTAGACTCCCAAAGTTAACATCTCTTTTTTATATTAGCATAATATTTTATATCATATTTTAATTTAAACTAAATTTATTATCTTAAACTCAATTTTATAATTTTTTTTGGTAGATTCAATTTTATACACATAGTGTAACTTTTTTTTCAGAATTTTTTAATAATTTTAAAGTCATATTATATTATAAACTTGAAGGGAAAAAGCTCAATTTTATAATATGATATGACTACACAATTATTAAAAAATTTTGAAAAATCAGTTACACTATGTGTATCACATATGATGTAGACTTTTACAATTGTATATAAATATAGGTTGACAAAATGAAAATGAATATTACTTAATTAATTTCTCACTCTTTATCTATCTTATATTTTACAAAGAATTAGTTCACACAAAGGTTATTTTTTATTGTATTAAGAATTACAAAATTTATATTAATTTAAATTATATTATTTTATTTCTTAATATTATACTCAACTACAAAAATACCTTAATTTATGTACATTAAACTTTATTTAAAATCTTTACTCTATTATAAATACTTTTAAATAATTAATTATATGGATCTAATTTCTTGCTCTAAATTATTTAAATTTTTTTAGGCTGTTCATAAAGCTTAAACTTAGTTAGCTCATTTTCTTAAGAAAGTAATTACTTTTAATTAAACATAAATAATTTAAAAGTTACAGTAATTACATTTTAAAAAAAATAATATTTTTATTAACTAATGATTTGAAATAAAGAAAAATCATAATTTGAAAGAAGGATCCCAAAATTACATTATTACAAAGACTTTTGTCCTAAAAAATAGCCCAACTACTCTTAAAACAAATCAAACATGTAACAAGCCTTCAAATATAATAGACATATTTGTTATTCCAAAATTACATAATTAAAGAATGACACATTTCATATATTTATATGCTCTTAGTACATTTCAAATGGCCATAAACGGATGTATATCTTTGTTTTTACTATATTATAATACTTTCATTTTATTACAAATAAATGACATTTTCATCTTATTTCATTTTTAATTATTCTTATAATATTTAATAATTCTTATAGTTTTTCTGTCCCACATGTTGTGTGGGTCTCATTTTAATAAAATATTATTTTCAGTACTTTCTTTACAAAATCTTAAAAACAAGAAACAATATGAAAATAAGGTTGCATTTTTGTAATTAATATTGAGAACTAAAAATGAAAAGATAAAAGGTTTTCTAAAACCAAACATGCCTTAATGGTTTTGACAAGAATTTACAGTCAATGATTCCTAGAAATCCATTGGAGAATTTTGTGTCCTGCATTGAGATATTAAGCTTAGTGCCATTGAGAATGGTTGCATTGGAATTTATATCATCCACTGCTGCTTGTATGGCAACCTTAGCCACTCTTCCAATTGTTGAGTTGAAAGATAAAATTGCCCCAATGTTAACGGTGCATGGTCTTGTGGAAATGATTCCTTCTTGAGGAAAGCCATTGCAGAAGAGCACAAGGGCAAGAAGCCAAACTTTCCTCATGTTGTATTTGTACTGAAAGCATAATAGGTCAATGTAAATGGAAAAAGAAAATTAAAGAAAAGATAGGATAATTGGTATTTCCTTAATTCATACTACTCTTAGAAATAAATATTTGCACCTTATCAACGCACTTTTTCTTAAACCAAAGTGGAGGGAGCCAAAAGCTTTGAGTGAAATTGAAGAACTCAAATGTAACTCCTTGCGCTTTCACTGAAACAGCTAGCGGACTTTTATGTAAGACATGCTTAATGTTTAAGCTTATATGCCCAAATGAAGCATTGCATGATCCTTTTATTGCAAGTGGTTCATGAATGTTTGTTGTTTTCAAAAAACTTTGTTAATCTTTTAAAAGTAGTGTTATATTCTAATTTTTTTTTTAATTGTGTAATCAAATAAGTCTAGGGAAAAGAAGCGTATTCATCAATATTTAAATACATGCACAAAGTTTATTAGAAATATAAAAAATTATAAATTGTTTTCGTTTTTAGTATTATATTTATATGTGAATTTTTGTAAAATTGTGTCAATATAATAAATTTATTATTATTTAATTATCATTGTGCATTATTAAGTATAAATTTTTGAGTTTGCGATACAAAATGTTAGACAATAAAATGCTAATGAGAGCATAAAACAAATGCTACAGAAGAGTATTGCGCTAGATAAGTGAATATATATATATATATATATATATATATATATATATATATTAAGAAAAAAGATAGAAAAATTTTTATAAAGTCATCAAATAATGTATTATTATATTAGTGAAGTGTTTAATTTTTATAATTATTATTTAAAAATTACACATATAATAATATATTATATTATATAATATATAATTTAAAAAATATAAAACTCTTTATATTAATAATACATAAATTAATCTCAAGTGTGTAAAGTAAGCTACTCCTTTGTGTGCCGAAAAAGTAAACCACTCCTTTTGAAATTGCTAAACTTAATAGTTGAAGTTGAAAGCCACTAACTGCTGGCTTTTAACATTTTACCTTAATCACTGCTATTTTGTTTGAAGAAATGTTTTTTTTGTACCATTGAGGTAGGTAGACACCTTAGATATCTAGAGATAAAAAGGAGAAAAAATTGTAAAAGAAAATGAAAAGAATAAAATAATTGACGAAAAGAGAAAAAATTGAGAGAGGTGCTATACTATTGAGATTTTGGATATGTACAAATAACATAATCTTTTTTATTTGTAACCGACAATGCCCACTAATGAAGTGCTAACATGACAACATTTCATGTTGAGGGTGATGGAAAATGCAACTTATGTGTCCATGCCACATTGAATCTTTTAAATTACTTTTTACGCTCTTATATATATGGAATTCGAATATTATAGGTGAATTTAAATATACACACCTTATGTTTATATTATAAATTTAATTGGTATATCCTAAAAGTGTAAAATGATTTTACATTATTAATCAATAGAAATATTGAAAAGTAAAAAATTATGGTGGGCTTTCATTATAATGGATGGTTATTTGTATGAGTTGACACTTTCTACTATTTTTATTGGCTGATAATATAAAATTATTTTATACTGTTAATATATTTAAATTAAATTCTCATATTATTCTAGTTTTCATATTTATATATTTATACTCTAATTTTAACATATAAATAATATAGAAGGCACATCTCTTTTAAAGATGTATATTTAACATTTTTAATTCTAAAAATATTCTGTGCAAATTGGATTAGGTTGATTTTAAGCAAGAAATTTTTAAGTATTTTTAAAATAAGAGAAAAAATTTAATTTATTTTATTTGTTATTTGATACTTTGACTGTTTTATTGAAAAATAAATAAAATAGAAAAAATCAATTATCTACAAAGTTTTAAGATGTCGAATAAATATGAAGTATGAAAATTTTTCTCTTATTTCGAAACACCTAAAAATTTTTCAATTATAATGAAAGGTGTTTTTTATTTAGTAAACCAAAAAGGGCAGGGAATTATTGTGATGTTGGCCTGCCTTTACTGTTTTTTATCTATACTTTTTTTTGCACTTTTTCCAAAGAGATGTGCCCAGTCCATATAATAATCTCTCATCTACAAAACTTTCCATAAAGCCAGCTTCGATGAAAAGACGTCATTACATTTTCTTCTAAATTACGTTTTTATAAAGTATTACTACTACATGTAAATTAAGTCTTTTATTGGCCTTTTTATTACATTATAAAATCATGTCTTGTCATTTTTTTGAGAAATTAATTGTGATATATTCTTAGTATAAAAAATTATTGATATAGTACTACATTAGATGAATATATATAAAAAAGTTATACTAATAAAATATTAAAATTAATTTTTTAGATTAATTTTAATATATTATTAATATTAAGAGTTTTACATTAATATTTAAGCATATAGTATATTGTGGTTTTTGAAGTAATAGTTATAAAAATAAATTTTTTTATTAATATAATAATATATAATTAAATAATTACAAAAAAAATTATGCCTACAACATACCAAAATTAAATTCTTGAAATTGGGCAACACATCTAAAATAATAGAAGCAACATTGTGCTAATATGATAATTAAAAGGGATATGGCTATTTACTGATTTCAATTTAATTAATTTGCTTTACTTTTTAGTCATTTAAATGATTTCATTAATTTAGTTAATATAAGGATATGAGATAAGTCTATTTCGTTTTTTAAATAATTATTTCTAGCTTAGAGACCGTTTCTCACCTTTTTAAAAAAAAATTTAGTTTTTTTACCTGAATTATCTTTTAAAAAAATATGTCAGGAGAAAATTTCCCAGTCGGCTTTGTTGGAATATGTTCTCATTTAGGTTCTAGTCTGATCAAATGGTCACATTGACTATTCCAAACTCTTTGATGACTTTAGAATTATAGCTCTTGATAATGCAAGTAATAATACAATAATATGAATCTATAAAAGTGTTTATGATTTCTGAAAAGACATTGAATTTTTTTAAGAATTTATTTCAAATATATTAACAGTGTAAAATAATTTCATATTGTTAGCTAATAAAAATAATAAAAAATATTGACTTATATAAATAATTACCAATTATAATAAGAGACTTATCATAGTTTTTTACTTTCTAATATTTCTATTGATTCACAATATAAAACTGTTTTATACTATCAATAAATATTAATTAAACTCTTCTTTCAAATAATTAACGGGCAATTGGTTCAACTAAATGAACATTTTTTTTTTGGGTAATTTGGAAAAGATAGCAAGAATTTTATTCAATAAATAAAAGGTGCATGTTATGGTGGATTTTGTGGATTTTTATATATTTACTAGCATCATGAGTAAAGTTATCAGCATTTTGGATAAAATTACTAATGTTTTGTATAGCTACCAACATTGATAAATTTGCCTAAAATACTGGTAACATTATCTAAAATACTGGTAAATCAATAAAATATACTATTAAAATTTACCCAAAATATTAGTAATTTTGTCTAAAATGCTGATAAATTTATTCAAAATATTACTAAATTTATCTAAAATGCTAATAATTTTATTCAATATGCTAATAAATACATAAAAATTCACAAAACCCACTATTTTGCAAGAACAAAAGAGAATTGGCCTAAATAAAAACAAGACTAAGTCCTAAAGTACATACCTAGGGAGCCCTAAAGGTGCCTTAGACACCAACAACCATAAAAAGGTGGAAAGATATCAAATGGAAGTCAAAAAAGAAGATCCCTTAAATTGAGTCTTTGCAAGGATGTGCGAGTACAACTTCTTTGCCACGACTTTACAACAAAAACTTTGTAGTTTCTCCCTAATCCTAGAAAGGACATTTGTGAAACATGAATTGGGATCTATCGATGACCAGTTTACCAATAAAAGATTGATTGTCAAGTTCGGAATAATCTACCAAATCTGCTTTATTCAGCAAAACTTTCTCATTGGCATTAGAATCATCCAAGTGCTCTAAAAAAAGAAAAAGGAAACGTGCTGTGAAACTAGTAGCAATTTAGAAATAAGCGATTGGGCTGTGAAATATGTAGGAGCAGCCGTTGTTGGGTATGTTGAGGATGTTGCGGCTAGCCATGCATGGGGCGTTGCAGTGATGGAGGCTAAGTTTGGTTGGCTAAGAGAGGTGAGAGAACAAGGGGAAGGGGAAGGGAAAGATGAATTATAATCTGCTGCAAGAGTTGAAAGTAAATTTGTACAGCTGGAAAAAGATGATTTTGTAGGTTTTAACACGCAAAAGAAAGGGGGAATATCATGAAGGGCCTACCTTCAGCAATGCTCAAAAAACCTTTGTATTTGGAATCTTCTTGTGATGAGACCTTCAGCTTAGTTTTACCAAGAATAGATGGATCCCAAGAAAGTACATCTTAAAGCGAGGCTTTTACAGCAATTTTCACAATTATGCCAACACTAGTATTGAAAGACTAGAGAACCCCAATATTTACAGCTTCAGGTACTGTCCTATTATCCATGCCAACCCCATTTGAACAGAAACCGCTGGAGAGAACCATCAACACCACGACGGCACAACCCAAACTCTAATCATGGTCGGCGTTGCCTGATTGAAATGCCAGTAATGATCACCCTGCTCAACAAACAAGTAAAGAATCATCCTCAAAACAAAATAAACAGAAATGAAAAACTACTAAGAAAGTCTGAAGTTAAATACTAATCCTAGAACCGGTGACTTTTATAATATTAAGCATAAATTGCAGCTCTCAATCACGATCTTGTTTGGTAAGTAACAGAAGCCCTCTAAACTAATTTCCAGGCCCGGAAACTCAAAACAATAGCAATAATGACTAAGCCTTATCATATCAGGTAGGGTCGGCTACGGGCATCATACGATGTCATTGTGTCCTATCATAAATTATGTTTATATTCAAACCGTTAAAATAATTTTTTTTTTTAATACTTTCACTTATAGTTTTTCTAATTTTCTCTTTAGCTCTATCTAATGGACTATCTTCCATTTTGTCTACTCTTTTTGGCGGGGCTTCACAAGTCTTCCCCACACATGCGCACACACATTCCCAGAAATCAAAACAAAAATGGAAATATATATACAAGCACAAGAATGAGGGAGGAACATAGAGACAAAAATCCAGGGCGTATATAGCTCAAAAACTCAAGCATAAAAATGACATGACAACAGTCACAAAGCACATCTCAAACACACAAGAAAGATGGGAAAGAATAAGCACTAAAGTGCCTCTCATCAAAGCAAAAAAGCATCAGAGTGTAAAGGGGGAATAACAGCATGTGAAGGAAGAAGGCTTTATTCAAAACGATAAATGTACCTGAAGTTTGGTTCACAAGACAGGAGCTGACATCTATGTTTAGCTGCAAAATGGTGCAGAAAATCTTATATTAGGTTCACTTTGAGAATAAAAATACCAACTTTACATATACCCAAAAAAAAATTTTCAACTTTTACTGAGAGCATGAACTTCACTTGAAGAGGGAAGCAAAGCAAAATCAGAAGCAGTTTTAAGGCCATTAGGAATTTGTAAAACGTGGGAATGAAGAAAAGTAGAAGAAATTCAGAAAAAGGGATAGATCTTAAAAGAAAATGGTAATGGTGCTGTTGCTGAGGAATAATTGATGCTATCTAGCTGGAGATACTGTAGCTTCTTTCCCTTCTGCATTTTTATTACGAGGACAAAAACTCAAAAGTGAACCTTCGCATATCAATAACTTTATGATTGTGATGAAGGGTTTCATGTAGGAGAATATATCCACATACATTCACTTTGAAGATAATTGCTGTCACTGTACACAACAATGCAAGCACTAGTTCCAGTTTGATGTGAAGTTTGTGAACCTCTGGTCTTAGGGGGTTCTGCCCCTCACCCACTATAGCACTGTGTTACATGGGACAATAACAACAACATACACACTGAGAGACAAGTTGTGATCACATGGATGGCAACTAGTGCAAAGAGTAATCTTATTTTGATATTAGAAGTAGCCATTAAGTAAAATAAATATCATAGACAAAAATAGAAATATAATATTTAAAGTAATGAGTGAGGTTAAGACTTTTTATAATATCTATAATGTCCATTTTCATATCCACTTTCAATATAAAAATAACATCACTTTTAGTCTTTCAGTGTAATTTAATGGACAAAATATTTTACTTAAAAAATAAAAGAGACATTCTTATTTCTCGTCATACTATGATAGTGATATACTCACCGGCACGAATTTTAGTATGCCTAACATGTTTCAAAATATTAATTGTTTTAGACTTCTATAAAAAAAAATAAAAAGTTTAAATTTTATTAGTTTTCGAAAAATATAAGTAAATTTAATTATTTTTCTAATTTTATTAATATATTTTCTCATTTCAATTAACAGAGATCATTAAAGACAATATAAAATGAAAAAAGAAAAAGTTAAAAGTTTTTTACTTTTCAAAATAATGGATAAGATAAGATAAATTACTTTTCTCTAAAACGATAATATTTTAAATCGGAGTGAATATTATCATTATAAAATTACGGGGTGAATGGTAATCACATGACCTTTAATTTGATAGGCTAACACTAATTACGTCTGACTTTTCTCTTATTTAAAAATTATATTTTTTTATCTATTATCTTATGCACCACTCTTCCTCTTTTTGAAAGAAATTTCACATACACATTCTCTACTTGATATAGAGACAATATGTTGACACAAAAAAAAAAAAAAGAAAAAAAAAAGATAATATATAAAGCCCGATTATAAATAACAAACTAATGTAGGCACGTGTAATTTTTATTCATTCGAGCAAGAAATATGACAATGTGATAATTGCTAATCTCATATAAAGATTCAATTTTCCGTTAAATTTATTTAACGATGGCCATGCAGAGCACAGTAGTGGTTAAAATGCCCAAGTTCCCCTTGATCAAGTTAAGCTTAAAAATATTCCACCAAAATTTAAAATGTTAAAACATTTTTATTAAACAAGCGGTTGAATATTTAATGCAAATTTCCTTAAAATTTTGAATTATTATTTTTACATGTAATTTTGATATTGCCGTAAAGTTTGTGTACAATAATATTAAATTATGTTTTGATATATTATTAATTAAATGAGTGCAATTAAAATTATAAATTTTAATATTCTTAAAAATAATTAAATAATTATAAAATTAAAATATCTAATATTTATAACAAATTAGAATCAAATGAAATCTCAAACATATCTATCGACGCCGCGGAATGTTTTGAAATGAAGACAAAAAAATGAAATGAAAGCATTAAAAACATGGGAAGGCAGTAATTGGGCACATTCTCCAGCATGAATAAAAGCTAATGTCAATAATATTAAATATTTTATAAATTTTAGAGTAATTATGCGTTAAAATTTAAATTTTTTTATATATATTATTTTATATTTATGTACATTCATAATAAAATTAATAAAATTTACAAATAAATATATTTTATATAAAATTAGTGAAACTCAATTTTACTATAAGATTTAATTTTAAGATATTGTTAATGTTAAAAAAAATTATTGAGATATTCAATTATATATTATTATATTATTAAAAATATTTTACTCTAATAATGATTATTTAAAAAATTATACATATGATACTATATGATTAATTGACAGTGTAAAACACTTTATATTGATAATATATCAAAGTTAATATTTTTATTATACGTGTATCTAAATACAATATATTTGAAATATATTAATACAGTAATCTCTCCTTTTTCACCACATATAATTGTGGAAAACCAAACATAACAGAGGTTTGGTTTAAATAAAATCATGTCGCACTTTGCTTAAAGATTAAGTTAGTCCACTTGTGGGCGGGAGGAAACAACAGTTGCCAGGAAAATTCTACTTGTCCACTAAATTTAATTTACAATCATGCAGCAAAAACACACACACATTCCATGCTCGCTCACTTATAAGCCAATCCCATGGGGTTCTTTATCATTTTTATTAAAATTAATGTTTTACCAGTTTATAAGTATTATTTTCAATGTGTTAATTTTAATAATTTTTACAATAAAATTTGTAGTTGAAAATTTTAAGTAGCTCAACTTATGCTTCTTATACAGTCCCAATACACATGATAATGATCCTCTTCATGTTTGAGGAGTTGTTATTTCAATAAATAATATGTACTTTTTATTTTTTGTTCTTTGAATATGTAATTTTTGTTATTCTTCTATTTTTATTGCCTTTTTGAAATTCATGATTTCATTATTTTCCTTATCCAAAAAATTATTATATGTATTTGGTATGATCCATCCCTCCCAAAAGCATGATATATTAGATAAAAGTACATGAATGGTTATATATATTAAGATGTTCCTTTATATAAGAGCCTTTTTTTGGATTTAAAGGGTAGATAATGTACAAACCCATTTTACCTCATGCTAAAATTTAACATTTATTTTGAAGAATTGAGACAAATAAAAATCGAACTCTAAACCTCTTGGTCATAAAGATCCTGATATTATATCATGAATTATCTCTCCCAAAAGCTTAAGTTATTGGTAAAGATGTCAAACGGGCCGACTCGGCCTATCTAGGCCCAACCCATTTAAGCCCATGAAATAAACAGGTTAAACGAGTCAATCCGTTTAACCTGCGAATCATATTTTACTAGTTCGTCTCATTTAAGACCAGTTTGCACGCTTAAATGAATAACTTTTCAAGTTTTAAAAAATTAATTTTAATTAAAAAATAAAAATATTCTAAATTTAACTATTAAATTATATTTTTATGTCCTAAATTTATATCTCTTTCTCTAAAAAAGTATAAAAAAAGAAATGCAGATAAACAGGCCGATCTGTTTGCCTGCATGAGTTGGCCCATTTAACCCACAGGTAATGATTCGGGTTGAAAGTAGGATAGTTTAAACGAATTATTATTTTTTAAATCCAACCCACTTATTTTTAGTGGATAAACGGGTTTGGCCCGATGGATTTGACCTATTTTAAAGGCCCTAGTTTTTGGGTAGAAAAACATTAATAATTTTATGTCTTAATACCATTTAGTGTGGCATCATTAATTTATTGTTATTGTTTAAGACAATCTTACTAATGTTAGATACTATAACTAAAGACTTCTTAAATTGGTGATTAATATCTTTTACTCTATCTGCCTATTTTTAAGTGTCATTTAAGATTTTAGTACACAAATTTAAAAAAAAAATATTGAATTGTTACAAATGTAAAAAAATAATTTATGTAGACTGAATTATTCTTTTTTCTTTTATTTACTCACTATTTTTCTCTCCCTTAAATTTTACTTTTTTTTATTATTAATGAAAATAAGAGTAAACTAAAAAAATAATATTTTATTAAAATTATTAAATGACAGATAGTGTTAAGCAAATATTTTTTTTTAAAAAAATAAACACTTAAAAATAGCTGGAAAGAGCATTCTGGTAGGAGTAATTGACTATTTGGCCTAAGCTTATTGACGCTACGGCCAATAAATCCAATTATGAGAATAAGAAGTTTCCTTCATATTTCAAAACTAGGAGTAACATCTTTTTATCATTTTTACCTTTTGAATCATTGTCATATATAATTTGACTCGGAACTTGATCTTGTCAAAAAGGGTCTGTAACAAACTTTCAACACCTAAACCATTTCTTTTCACTTGTTTTCTCTTTCTTCATTTTCCTCCAATGATTTTTATGTTTGGCGTAATATGCGAAACAAAACATCTCTATATGGATTATTTTTCTTTTCATAATATGATAAAGTTACGTGAGTAAAATCATCATTTAATAAGTTGCTACGACCTACGAGACTCGAAAGTCATACTCATGTCGCACGTTTTAAACATTCACAGTGTAAACTAGTGGTTTAATTTGAAGCTGGGAACTTCATGTGTGAATCGGGTTCGGTTATGTGCGCATATGTACATAATTGGTCACAATTTTTTAATTTAATTGACCAATTATATATATATTAAAAAAACGTAGTATATAAAAAATAAAATAAAATTTTTAAATATTTAATATAGAAAAGCTTTATTTTTTTGTAATACTTTTGTTAAAGGAAAACAGTCAAATGAACTTAAAAGGAGTTAAATAGGCTTATTGAATATTCCAGATTACATGGTTGCTCGGAACTTAGTTTCATCTAAAGAATGATGTATAGGGAGCGTTCTAGTTAATGAGATAGCTCTCATTTTCTCAACCCTTTGAGCACGTGTAAAAATGTTTCAAAACTGAAATTGCAGAGTAATCACTCAAAGAAGTATAGCCGTAAAGGCAAAGTAACTAAAATTGACTATGTTATATCCTTAGATGTCCGTATGTTAACCCTGTCGCCATGACCAAAATTTCTTCTTTCTGGTAGCTCGATACAGTTTGCAATAGCATGTTTATTTTGTGATTTTGTAGAAAAACTGTTGTAGTCGTCCACCTAGAATTATTTTACCCTGAAATAGCAGTGTTTCTATTTAACGTGGACAGAACTTTGCTGATAATTGCTGCAGCGGAGTTTAATTGGCTACGTTTTATTCACATGATGCAGTTGGATCTATTTATGTTATTGTCCTTGTTAGTACTCTCTTGACCATTTAGTGTACCCTAGGACCGCATGTAGTTTGTGTTGACCTACTAGGCTCCTTTAACCAGGCCACGTACGTAGGATGATGTAGTTTCTGAGAACCTCAATTTATTTTGTGTACGTATAAAAATATGTTATGCATGTGGATGGCAGTTGGCCTAAAGTTATGATGATGCATGGCAAGTATGAGACACATGGCATATGTGAATGCACAAATATTTGTGTATGTATATGAATGACAGTGTTCCTTGTACGAATAGCGAACTTTGATTTAGTGTTAGTGGATAAATCAAATAATAGAACGACATAACTGGTAAGGTAAACGAATAGTATGGTCCTTCCAATGAGGTTTCCGAAGTAATTATTAAAGAAACTGGGATCTATGGTTGAGTCAGTTTAAAAAGAAATTAAATCTGAAGTTTGATAGATGCTCATGGCTAGGTGCCCACTTTAATTTTAATAAGTCTCTTTTGCTCTGCCCTAAATTTGCTGAGCTTGAGGAAGAAATAACGAATTATAGTTTAATTATTTTAAAATCCCTCACTCTTTCACGAGTTTTAGGATCCAAGGAATTTAATCAATCCAGAAATATATCGTGGATAAGCAAAAAAAAAAAAAAAAGTACAAATAGTTAATGGAATTATATAATGGCTACTTCTTGCTTAGTCTAAGGTCTGCATTCAGTGTTAACCTAAAGTTGATGGTCTTGTCGGCTAGCTTAGTAAGATAATAAAAAAACTATATACTAATTCCTATGAGCTAGGTTCTGACACAGATCCTTTATAACAACTCCAAATTGTACAACTATAAATTTCACACAACATTTACACAATATTTAAACATGTTGTGCTTATCACAAACATATTTGGTATTACTATTATGTATCCATCATTAAATTACAACGGTTCCTTTATTAAGAACATGCTTTAATTACTAGTTATATCCTTTAGCAATGGCATCATTTTTAAATGTGGACACTAAACACTAGAGCCTTCCAATGTTCCATCTTCATGCACAACCCTTCTACAAGAGCACTTTTCCTTTTGCCTTTTCTTCTTTGACCTGCATTCTTCTTTTTCATTGAGAAAGGAAAGGAATGATCTGAGACGGGAGGGTGATGATGAGCTTTCAAGGTTACTGCTATTGGAGTGCCTCCTAAAACGGTAGGCCATTCTAATAAAATAGCAAAGGAGAGCAATGAAGCATGCTATGCCAATAAGAAGGAACAGACCCCAAAAGCTCTTTAGCTCAAGCCTATCTATGCCTTGCTTTGAACCTTCTGAGCTGCAAGCACTTCTTGTTAGCCATTTGTCATGGATCCTCTGCAAGTCACCATTCTCTGAGAGCTTTAAGATAGCAGTTGACATGTCAATTGCTAAGGGAGAGTCCCTTGGAAAGCCCTGTTACATTCAAATATATACATTGTTAAATGGGTATTTGAATAGAATCATGATACTCTCGTTCGATTTACTAACATGAAAGCATCATGCTATGAGAGGAAAAAAAAAAAAACATAAAAATAAAATTGGTAAATTATATAAATAATGATAAGTCTTGTTATAATAAAATTTGCATCCTGATTATTTAAATAGGCTCGCTAGATTTTAAAAAAGGGTAGGCTAAATGACGAAAAAAGGGGGCCTATATTAAATAAATAAATCTGACTTATGTCATGCATTCAAGAAAAAACAATGACATACGAACAAATTTTTCCGATGCATATACCCGACATATGAGAAGAAAAGCAGGCAATCAATCAAAGATGGTGGGGGTAAAAATTTCTCACCTTTCTCTGTGTGTGTTGAAGCTATGCGTCAGAAAAACGAGTCAACATGTCTTTTCTCTTTAAGAAACAAACTTAAGCCAGTTTAAAACAAAATCTAGTCTAACTTGGTCTCTTTTCACCCCTCTATAAGATGAGAATAGAAATTTTAAGGTGGACAAAGTTGTTGTGAATTGCGGACTAATATTATGAGTATGTGGGAAGTGGGAACCCATGGGTTTGGTGTGTGGGATTCACATGGGTTCTATGGGTTTGGTGTGTGGGTTCCAACAGGAAGACAGCTCCCTGATTGACTTTTGATTTTGGGAGACATGTATGGGCCCAAGGCCCAAAAACAAGAAAAGTTTAAGAAGTTGTTGCTGATTGACTTGACCCTGGTCCGTAGTGGACTATCTCCACATTATTAGACTTTCTTGTGAAATCCTCCTAAGGAAAAGCACTATAAGAGGGGCTGCGGAATAACGTGTAAGAAAGTACACGGTTCAGATTTTTCGCTTGGCATAGACTGTGCCTACTCTACTTTCAATTCCATGTGACAAGTGAAATTAACGAGTCCTCTTCTCTATATACATTAAACTTTGTTTTGACGACTTAAGAGAGAGATTAAGAGAACGATGTTCTCATCTTTCTTTATTAACAGTGTTTGTTCCGTCTTAATCCAAGAGAGTAATATCACGGATTCTTAATTTTAGACAGAAGAGCAATTCTTATATGGATAATAAATTTAACACTTTACATTTAGAAACACTCATAATAAAATTGATTCCGTTAATTTTATTCAAAATATACTTATTTATTTGTGACTCTGGTCAACTTTATTATAAATATACCTAAATATAAGAGGTTAAATTTAGATTTATAGAATAACTTATATATCTATCTTTAATACTGTTTTGAACAAAGAATTTTTGGTAAATGTAAAGTTGAGTTTCACGTAAAGGAAATTGAGTTAGGAACTTACAAAGCCCCATCCCATCTTGGTGAACTCTTGACCAACAATGCCAAACTCACATCTGGTTGCTAGGAAGAGCTCCATGTATGCACGTTCATCTATTATTGCAGCAACACCACCATTGGCTGGTCCATCCTTCAAGGCCTTTTCATATTCTGATGGGGAGTCAAAAGGAACAAGCCTTGATCTGTGTATGTTGAGCTCCTCAGCCAGATAATTTTCAGCGAATGAACCTCTTAGGAAACCAATGCGATCATTGCTTGTCACTAAGCTTTCAATCCCCTTAACTGGGGAAGAGAGCTGTTCCACTGTGAGGATGGAAGTCAGGCTTGCAATATAGCTAGAGTTGAGTATTAAAACCACAAAGAGCCATATAATTAGGACTAAGCGACCAAGGGTGCTGACAGTTTTCTCTCCTGCAAAAGAAAAGGGTTTATGGATATTGTTAGATAGAATGAAATTTGTGTTGGGATAAGTGATTAGGGTAGCCTAAAAATCAGGGAGATATAAGTTAATTAGCTAAGTAAGAAATCACAAAAATGGGTTGGACAGCATATTTTAAGCTAAAATTTTAAGGTAATAAGTCTATAGATCTTTCAAAATATATACTTTTCATTTAGTCCAAATTTAATCAATATGAGACTTATTAGTCACATTTAAAATTTCAATAATTTGTATATCATTTTCTATCAACAAATACAAAATCTATCTCACATAAATATACACTACACTTTTAGTTTGAATTTATATGTCACCATATTTACATTTATATACTATGTCTATGCTATATCCCAATAATCATAGTTTAAATAATATTTCCCTGTTAGATATAAGTCTATAACACCATTCCTTAACCTAAATGTTATAACAACTTTTAAGTTTCTTGGATGACTAGATATTAATAGGGTATTAAAGCATTTATGAAAAAGTGGTCAAGAATTGTTCTTGCAGTCCATTCCATTTTATAATTAAATACAAATTCATCACAAGGTAAATTGAATATATGCAATATTTTTCCACAGTTAAAGGTGCATAAGGGCCTTGTGTGGAAGAATGTGATTGATGTAAAGTCATTCATGAGCTTCCACTAGCTAAAGGAAAGTTTCAACCACTTACTATGTGCAAAAAATAAAGTTGAAAAGCTAAACCTGCACAGAAAACGATTCGTATATTAGCAATTAGTGAAGTAGTAAGTGATAATATAATGCACCAATATCAAAAATGTGATGAACCAATCAAGCTGCTTAATTAAGACAACTTTTGAATTGTTTGAGTACTTAATTACCATATAATGGTGACAAACTGTCTCCTAGGACGGCCTCTAAAGTCATCATTGATGCGGCGCTCTAGAATCCACACAACAGCGCCAACAACTAAGAAAAACATTCCTGTGACAAACCACATCATTGGAGTAAATGGTGTGAGGAAGGCCCATGCACTTGATTTCAACTTCCTAATAGGTGCCACAACAACTAGCCCTGACTCAATATATGGCTGAGTGAAATCCACTATCTTAGTTCTGTTTGTAGTAATGGTAATATCTCCAACCACAGCATCAAAGACCTACATATAGATAAGTAATTTTAGTCCAGAGAAATTAAAACAAAGCAAAGAAAGCCTAAATAAAAATGAGGATATATAGATATCATGAAAACTTAAAAAATACTGGCAATTACTCACACCAATTGTAATCTTGTGGAGAAGTTCTGAGTTTAATGGGTTGGTTTTACCATCACCAAATGGAACAAACTTGTATGGAACTGGATAAGGCAACACGGTCAATGCAGCAATAAACACATCAATGCAATAACCACCAAACATCTCGGTGCCCTCAATCCTTGACACAAACTCACGGTAACTAATTCTAAGTGGTACCCCAATTCTCAAGTGTTTTCCATTGCTGGCAAAGACCCAGCCACGAGGTGTTTGAGTTGTTTGACCAGGCCATATGACACCATATAGTCCTTCACTTGAATTGGCATGATTAGGAGCTTCCCCAGTATGGAGGCCAATGGAATCTGACCAATAACCAATCCTCCTAGTTCCAGTTCCAATCACATTAATGACTTCATATGATGGATTCAACAAGTTTCCATCAGAAGCAAACATCATTTGGCCTGTTAAACCAGTTCTATTGACCTCTATAATTTTTTGAAGCAATGTGCTACCATTAATAAAGACCCCCATGGTATCAAGATGAAGGGTGTCACCCCTTAACATGTTTAGACTTGAATCATTAGAAAATGACAAAGTTCCCCCACTGCTAAAAAATGCATCAAGTGCAGAAGCAAGAACCCAAACTGTGTCATAAGCATATAGACCAAAGATGTTCAACCCAAAAGGACCTTCATTATGATCCTTTTGATGGGTCAGGTTGCTCCACCTAGACATAAAGTTTCTCTTGATTTCTGAATTTGGTGTATACATCCTCAAGGTGATAACACCTTGGATGTCATTCATGGCTGAAGTTGTGAACAATGAAGGGCGTGAATCTAGTACTGTAGAGAGCCAATCAGTGGCTATCCACACATAGCCACTTGACATCATGCCAAGTGATTGAGCAACATTAAGCACTTTTAGGCCTAAATCAGGTATTATATGGAGGACTATCACCCTAGATTCCATCAAAGCTATCTTAAGTAATGCACTGTTTATTTCTTCCTGGTTAATATTAATATCAGGCCTAAAAGGTGCTTTATATGATATCTTACAACGTTTCTCTGCTAGTTTGTCCCCTAATGCAGCTACCCCATTTCTTCCATGATCATCATCAATGAAAATTGCTATCACATCTCTCCATTGGAAGTGGTCAACAATATCTGCCACTGCAGACATTTGATACAGATCACTCTTTGTTGTCCTAACAAAATATGGGAACTGAAGTGAAGTAAGTGTAGGGTCTGTTGCTGCATATGATAGAAGAGGTACTTGCATCTCATTTGCAATATGTGAAATCACATGAGCCATGACTGAGTACTGTGGACCAATTATAGCCACAGTGTCTTTCTCCATCAATAGTAATGCTGTAATAAAAAAGTCAACATGGCTTGTTAGCGAGTGAGGAACATGTTCGTGAGGGAAAACATGCAGAATTACAAAAGAAACAGTGAAAATAATAAAATATTATTTTCGGTACTTTCTTTACAAAATCTTAAAAACAAAAAACAATACAAAAATAAGGTTGCATTTTTGTAATTAATATTGAGAACTAGAAATGAAAACATAAAACGTTTTCTAACACCAAACAGGCCTTAATGGTTGTGACAAGAACTTACAGTCAATGATTCCTAGAAATCCACTTGAGAATTTTGTGTCCTGCATTGAGATATTAAGCTTAGTGCCATTGAGAATGGTTGCATTGGAATTTATATCATCCACTGCTGCTTGTATGGCAACCTTAGCCACTCTTCCAATTGTCGAGTTGAAAGATAAAATTGCCCCAATGTTAACGGTGCTTGGTCTTGTGGAAACATTACTGCTGATTCCTTCTGAAGGAAAGCCATTGTAGAAGATCACAAGGACAAGAAGCCAAACTTTGCTCATGTTGTATTTGTACTGCAAGCATAACAAGTCAATGTAAATGGAAAAAGAAAATTAAAGAAAAGATAGGATAATTAGTATTTCCATAACTCATACTACTCTTGGAAATAAATATTTGCACCTCATCAACGCACTTTTTTCTTAAGCCAAAGTGGAGGGAGCCAAAAGCTTTGAGTGAAATGGAAGAACTCAAATGTAACTCCTTACACTTCCACTGAAACAGCTAGCGGACTTTAATGTAAGACATGCTTGTAATGTTTGAGCTTATATGCCCAAATGAAGCATTGCGTGATCCTTTTTATAGCAAGTTGGTCATGAGCGTTTGTTGCTTTCAAAACACTCTTTTAATCTTTAAAAAGAGTAGTGTTATATTCTATTTCTTTTTCTTTTTTTTTTATTGTGTTATCAAATAAGGGAAAAGTAGAGTACTCAATATTTAAATACATGCACAAAGTTTATTAGAAATATAAAACATTATAAATTGTTTTCATTTTTAGTATTATATTTATATGTGAATTTATTTAAAATTTTGTCAATATTATAAATTTATAATTATGTAATTATCATTGTGCATTATTAAGTATAAATTTCTGAGTTTGTGATACAAAATGTTAGACGATAAAATGCTAATGAGAGCATAAAATAAATGTTACAGAACTAAAAGTATTGCGCTAGATTAATGAATTAATAAGAAAATATATAAGACTCAGAAAAAAGATTAAAGAAATTATGAAGTCACCAAATAATGTATTATTATATCGGTGAAGTATTTAATTTTTATAATTATTACTTAAAAGTTACACATATAATAATATGTAATTAAAAAAATATAAAAGCTTTTATATTAATAATATATAAATTAATTTTTAATATGCCAATATATGTTTAGTTGGAGTAGTAGAAAACTTCAACCCCTTAACTATAGGTTTTGAATTTGAATTTAAGAAATGGAATAATCAATGTTAGAGAGACTACCTCTTTAATGTGTCATTTAGTTTCTTGAGCCAGACATAGTTGGTGGATCAAAGTTCATTGGATACTAGTGATCCCCCAAAAAAAAAAAAAAAAATCTCCAATCTTAAAGTAAACCACACCTTTATGTATCAGAAAAGTAAACCACTCCTTTATGTATCAGGAAAGTAAACCACTCCTTTTGAAATTGCTAGACTTAATAGTTAAACGTCACTAACCCTTGGCTTTTAACATTTTATCCGAATTCTAGAAAAGTTATCGCGTGCTTGTGTGTCCACGTCATTATCTTAATCTTATGGCTCCTGAATGAGTACGAGCACCACGGAAAATATTTAGATATTTTTAGAATAATAAAAGAAATTTTGTTCTATATTAATGCACATTTATCTTCTAGGCCATCGTTTTCTTTTACGTTTTTTATATTTTTAATATAGGGTTTAATTTCTATATATTTATAGTATAAAATATTTTTATACTATCATCCAATCATATATTATTATATAAATAAATATGTATGATCTTCACTTCTATTATTCTAAAATTATGTAAATAGGAGAATATAATTAAATGATAATATAAAATAATATAAAATAATTTTATATTATCAATATATATAAATTAAATTTTTTAATATAATAATTAATATGTCAAATAATAAATAAAATTTAATTTATATCTACTGATTTATCAAATAATAATTAATATATTTATTTATATATTAATATATAATTACATAACAGTATTAAAAAAAAAACTTCATTTATGGCAAAATAAAATCTTATTTTATAATATTCTGAGAGGACCTACTAATTTCCCCGGTTATCACTGCTATTTTGTTTGTGACCGACAGTGCCCACTATTGAAATGCTAACATGACAACAATTCATGCTGAGTGTGATGGAAATTGCAACTTACTCGTCCACACCATATTGAATCTTTTAAATTACTTTTAGCGTCATTGTTGATGAATTTAAATATACATACTCTTATACTTATATTATTTTATATTTTATATTTTTGTTATTTATTGTAACCAATTTATCTTAATTTTTATATGTTTATACACTAATTTTAACATATAAATAAATAATATAGAAGACACATATCTTTTAAAGATGTATATTTAATATTTTTAATTCTAAAAATGATTTTATGCATGTTGGACTAGGTTGATTTTAAGGAAGAAGATTTTAAGTATTTTTAAAATAATAGAAAAATTTTACTTTATTTAATATATTATTTGATACTTTAACTATTTTATTAATAAATAAATAAAATAGAAAAATCAATTATCTACAAAGCTTTAAGATATCGAATAAAAAGGAAGCATGAAAATTTTTCTCTTAATTTGAAACACCAAAAAAGTTTTCAATTCTAATTAAACGTGTTTTCTATTTATCAAACCGAAAAGGGCAGGGAATTATTGCGATCTTGACCTACATTTGTCGTTTTTCATCCATACTTTTTTTGCACATTTTCCAAAGAAGAGTAGAAGTCCCTAAAATAATCTCCATTTATAAAATACTTCCCATAAAGTGAGTGTAGGCAATTAGAGTGGATTCTTTTAATTGAAAATTTTATGTGATAGAATTATATGTGAATTTTTATTATTGATTAAATATTTTTATGAATCTCATACTTGATCCCATATTTTTTATTAATGATAAAAATTAACATATAATCTTGTTATATGAAATTTTTAATTGAGAGAATTTATTCCCGTATAGATAAAAAGATGTTATTATAAAGTATGGACAAGGCTTCTATGTACCTTGCTTGGCAAGATGTACAGCGCACCTTGATATCTAATAGTACATATTTGAGTATATATCTATAGACCAATTATTAATGATATATTATAGTGGAGGTTAAACTCTCTTCCCACCCTAAGAAGCACCCCCAACCTCTCCGCCGATGAGTTTGTGCTCTCCACCCCAATGATGCAAGTGTCACCACCAATGTAGCAGAGAAACTTGTCATGCAAGCAGTGGATAATGTGACCGCCATGGCTGCACATTAGGCAAAGCTTTGATGATGACGTCGGTCGAAAGGGCTCGTTCCATGAGTCCATGTTGTAGGACCTTGGGGACGAGTCGACAGAGTCAGGATTGTTTAGGTGGGGTGATGGTGATGGCAGTGGTTGAGGGTTTTGGTGGTGGAGCCATCGAGGACAGCGACTCCCATCCCTCCTCCTCCATTGTTGCTGCCGATTTCCTCACACCACCTACACTATTAAGGCGACTTGGGGCAAACACATGTCGCAGGCTCCATGTTGTGCTCACTAAGGAATTGGGAGAGGAAGAGAGCATGGAGCTCACGGCGGAAGAGGAAGTGGGGGTGCAAAGCAGTGAAGTGGGGAAGAAGATAGTGAGAATTTTAGAATGAACATGGTGTGGCTGCTATATCCATATACCACCACATCTCCACCTCTAGATTTATAAGGTGCTTCATGCACCAATTTAAATGAGGTGCTTTGGAGCCTTCACCTATAAAGTATTACTACTACATATAAATTATGTATTTTTTTTTTTTTTAACATTTACGATAATGAGATTTGGACTTAAGATCTTATGTAAATTATCTAAATCCCTTATCATTAGATTACTCCTACTAACTTGTTATAAATTAAGTTTTTATTGGCCTTTTTATTACATAATAAAACCATGTCTGGTTTTTTTTTTTGAGAAATTAATTTTGATATATCATTAATATAAAAAATTATTGATATAGTAATAAATAATTAGATAAATATATAAATAAATTTTATACTAATAAAATCTTAAAATTAATTTTTTTGGATCAATTTTAATTTACTATTAGTATAAAATATTTTTATATTATTATCTAATCATATAGCATTATAATGTGGCTCTTGAAGTAATAAGTATAAAAATAAAAAAAATTTATTAATATAACAATATATGATTGAATAATTACGGAAAATAAAAGTTGTATCTACAATACACCAAAATTAAATTCTTAAAATTGAGCAACACATCTAAAATAATAGGAGTAACATTGTGCTAATATGATAATAAAAAAGGATATGGCTATTTATTGATTTCAATTTAATTAATTTGTTTTATTTTTAGTCATTTAAATGATTTTATTAATTTAGTTAATATAAGAAGGATATGAAATAAGTCTATTTCATTAAATAAAAATGCATACATAAATTAAATGATGTCACTAAGCTATACTAGAATTTAATTTTCATACACACACACACACACACACACACACACATATATATATATATATATACATGAAATTTAAAGTTGGTTTTTAAATAATTATTTCTAGCCAGAGACCTTTTTTCACTTTTTTTAGTTTAATTATCTTTTAAAAAAATTGATAAATTATGTCAGGAGAAAATTTTCCCCTTGGCTTCGTTGGAATATGTTCTTTCTTAGGTTCTAGCTGATCAAATGGTCACATTGACTATTCTAATCTCTTTGATGACTTTAAAATTATAACTCTTGATATTGCAATTAATAATATAATAATATGAATTAATATATAAAAATGTTTATGATTTGTGAAAAAACATTGAATTTTTTTTAAATAATTAATGGCCAATTGGTTCAACTAGATGAGCAAACCTTTTTTTTTTTAATAGTTTGTAAAAGATAGCAAGAATTTTATTCAATAAATAGAAACAAAACTAAGTCCTAAAGTACATATCTACGGAGCCCTAAAGGTGGCTTGGACACCAACAACCATAAAAAGATGGAAAGATATCAAATGGAAGTCAGAAAAGAAGATCATAAATTGAGTCTTTGCAAGGATGTGCGGGTACACCTTCTTTGCCACGACTTTACAATAAAAACTTTGCGGTTTCTCCCTAATCCTAAAAAGGACATTTGTGAAACATGAATTGGGGTCTATCAATGACCAGTTTACCAATGAAAGAATGATTGTCAAATTCGGAATAATCTACCGAATCTACTTCATTGAGCAAAACTTTCTCGTTGGCATTAGAATCATCCAAGTGCTCTAAAAAAGGAAAAAAAAAAACGTGTTGTGAAACTAGTAGCAATTTAGAAATAAGTGATTGGGCTATGAAATATGTAGGAGCAGCCGGTGTTGGGTATGCTGAGGATGTTGTGGCTAGCCATGCATGGGGCAGCAAACGTCGCACAATGGAGGTCATTGCATAGGTAGCAATGGAAATGGGGAATGATGGTGTTGCAGGGATGGAGCAATGGAGGCCAAGTTTGGTTGGCTAAGAGGGGTGAGAGAACAAGGGGAAGGGGAAGATGATGATGATGATGATGATGCAAGGAAGGGAAGGAAATGGGAATGTTATCATTTGTGAAATTGAGCCATAATTAATTAAGGGAGCATTTGATAGGGGATTTATAAAAATCATTCTCAGGAAAGATTACAAGGGAATCTTACATTTCTATATTTGGTACAAGATTTGAAAAATATTCCCAGGAATATTAAATCCCCGAGATTGATTTTTGCCCTACATTCCTTTCAAAATATTCCCATATATCATACATAGGATTGTAAAATTCTTATGGAAAGGGAATATTTTCTACATGAGAAGACCAAATTATCCCTATTGCCACCCATCATCGGTCACCATCCACCGCCATCAGCCATCAAGGGTATTTTTGAAAAATATACAAATTATTTCTAAAAATTCAATTTACCTATCAAATACTCTACAAAACACATGGTTGAGAATGCTATTTCCGAATATAGCATTCCCAAGAATAAGATTCTTTGAAATGAAAAATTAATTACCAAATATCTTTGATTTAGGGTTATATCTGCTTCGAGTTGGATTTTAACATCATTCTTTAGAATTCTATAAAATTCTTGGCAACACTTACTTTTTCTTTTTCTTTTTTTTTTTTTGTGTGCGGGTGGGGGGGACTACATTTTTAAATGCGGCAAAAAGATGAATTTTGAGTAAATAAATTTTTAGAGTAATGCTAAGTGAATATATTTTTATGAGATATTGTACTTATTTATATCTCATCCACCATTAAATAGGGTGAGAGTTAGTACAGTATCTCATAAAAAATATGTTCATTTATCATTACTCAAATTTTTAAGTGCCTTCTTAGATGAGAGCCACTTATACAGAATTTACCAAGCGTGGGTTTCTATTTTACAATGATCATGCCATTGAAAGTGAAGAGACAACTTGATGAAAATATCTTAGACCATTGTAGCATAATGTTCGAAGATATATTCGAATCTTATTTTTTATATTTATATTTTCCTTGCTGTGTTATTTTGCATCGTTATTCTCACATAAACCACTAATCAAACAGTTTCTTAAGAATGGTCAAAAGTATAGTTCATTAACTTGAATACTTGACGGAACCTAACTAAGATCCTTTGCTATACCTGACTAAATACTTTATCGAGAAGCATACCTAGGCGCGGATTCTCAATCCAAATGCCTGAACCTCTTTATTCGGTATAGTTAGCTCAATTAGATCTTTATAGAGAAAGACAATGAGGGTTGGTGCAGTTGGTGAGAAGTGGTTTCATATCCTACAAAAATATAAATTTTTTTTAAATACTCTTTGAATCCTAGAGCTTTACATTAACTATAGGGAAATAATAGTGAAATATTTTGATGAGGTGTCTTATTTTGGTGAGGTTTCTTGTTGAAACTTCCTTTTGCTTTGGTAGGAGCCTTTGATTTGTCTTTTTCTTTTGTTTCTGGTATTATACTGTTTTGCCACGCTCTTGTCGAGTGTTGAGTCTCCTTCCAACTATCGAAAAAAAAAATTATAGTGAAATAATCTACGCTTATCCTATCTAAACTTTCATTCATTAAAAAAAAAAAAAATCTTTACAGAGCAATAAATGTATAGTGGTCATTATGATATAGTAATAGTTCCACTACTAAGTGGGAGATCCAAAGTTCGAAGATAACGTATAAAAAAAAAAAAAAGAAAAAGAAAATAGTGTCAATAATCTAATACTGACTGTCTGACTCTCATTTATTTATTGTTCGGTGAACACCTTATATTGGATTTATGCAAAGAGCTTTTACTAATATACAGAAAATTATGTACATAAATCACGCTGTTAATCTTTGAAAAAACAAATAAGAAAAATTATATCAAATCATCATTTTCATTACCAAACAATAGGTAGAGATTGCATTTGCAAAATTAAAGCTAATTGAAAATATTGGAATTTTTTAACATTTAAAAAAAATACATAAATTAAGATAGTAATTCTTTTTCTGGTCAAATTGACTCAGTTTTGGCAACGGCCATTGACTTGTTGTACGCAAGTCAATTAAGCTATCCTCCAATAAAGCTACCGCAAATAATAATAATAATAATAATAATAATAATAATAAATTAGTGTTACACGTTTTGTCCTTTTCACTTTAATCTATATGGTTGCTTGGAAGCAGGGAATACTAAAGGCGGAGGAACTATGCTTTGGTTTGCCATGTATTGTAGGGAACGAGAAATTCTTTCAAGTGTTTTTAAATTAAGAAAAGGTTTTACTTTATTTTATTTATGATTTCATACTTCAATGATTTTATTAAAGTAAAAAAATAGTTTTGAAAGTGTCAAATTATGAATAAAAATAAAACAATATATTTTTCTTAATACAAAAACACAAAAGAATTACCTAAAAATTTCTCGTAGAGAAATTGAGTCAAAAACACATAAGAATTGGCCGTTGGGACTTTGCAGAGCTCCTCGTACTTTCACAAATGCTTCTCTATCCAATAATCCAATAGCACAGCATTAATAATTCCATTAGAAAATGGAATTCTAAGAAATTTTTTATTTGTCCCTTCGGAGGACTACAAGTATGAACAAGTTGTCACAACTTTCAAATGTATGAAGCCAAAGAGAAAGGAAGCAGATCGTGTAATTTAACCAATCAATAATGGTGCTTTTGGTGATTGGCTGCAATGCAACTAGTAATTAACATATATATTTGAAGGACTGAAAGTAAAATTTCATTGCAGTTATTCTACCAATTTAATGATGCTGTCTTTCCAAAAGCACTTCATAAATCCTCCAGCAACATCTATGAAGTGCTTTCCAATAGGGAATAATTTCTAAATGTGATTATCGACAAATATCACATGTGATTAGGTGCAAGATATTTTTGTAAATTCTTAAATAAAATTTATAGCTTAGTGCTTAGGCAACATGCCTAAATGGCTACTATAATTAGTGCTTAATGCATCATTATTGGATGTATTATGTAATTAATGTATGGATAACCTTGGCTGATCTTAGTTCGTCCAATTAATTAATATGATACTTTTTTCTGAGTGTCTGACATACGGTCGCCCACTTATTCTACAGTAGTTTAATGGAGGAGAAGAACTTTCAAGGGCTCAATTTTTCTTGAGCATAAGATACGTATAGATTGAAATTGGCACATCTAATTATTAATCAACAATGAAATTAATAAAATTAATTATAAAACCGTTTCCACTAATAAGTGCTCTATCTTTGCATAAACTCATCTTATCTAACATGAATTTAAAGGTGGTGCTGCTTCTATCTTTACATAATACAATAAGTGTGGTGCCAATTTTAATAAGAGTTAAAATGTTTCAACTAGTAAAGTATTTGTGATAGCAGTACTAGGATAATACAAAATTAGATGGGGTGATATGCGTGGCTTTTTTAGTTTTAAATAAAAAGTGAAGAGTGTTAAGTTCCATATTACTTGGAGATAGGTTAGTCTTTGTAAGAGTTTGGACAATTCTCTTCTTATATATTAGTGTTTTAAGTTAAGTTAGACCCACTCAATTCTAAGATGATATTAAAGTTTTTATCTTGTATTTCATATTGAGCCATTTATAAATATCCAATCTTATAAATTTTATGCTCCAAATATCCAATTTTAAAAGTAAGAGAGTTGTGTTAAATTTTATATTACTTAAAGATATGACAATAACAACTTTTATAAAAATTTGGACAATTCTTTCCCAAGGCTATATCCCCAAACGATATAAGTTTTTGTATCGAGGTAGGTCTTTAAAAAGGGTGTTTTTTTTAGTACCTATGAATAATATGGAGAAAAAAATATGAATATTGTGGGATGTAGAGATAAGGTTTTTTTTATTTTTAATATAGTGGATGAGTGTGATATATACAATAATATGGATTTATAGGTCAAAATACATGGATATTGGACTAAAAAATCGTCAGTGACGATTTTTACTTTTTCAAAAAATACTAATAACGATTTTTGCTTTTTTTCTGGTACGATGCACGAAAATACATAATTTATTTTTTGATTTTTTAAAAACCGCCAATGACGGTTTTTACTTTTTAAAAAAGTGGTTGCATTCTGAAAAATTGTCAATAACAATTTTTCTTAAATTTTTATATTTTTATAATTTACTCCAAAATCACATATTTTGGTATAAATTAATTTTAAATACCATATAAAAAAAAAAAAAGACCCTAGAGATAAAGCACGAGAATCTCGATCTTTTTAGAACAATTCACTCCATCCACATTATCAACGCAAAAGGAGACGACTCCGGTACCTGTTAGTTTGTAAGATGTATAGTACATTGTGTAAAGCTACGGGCTAGTAGAGGTAAAATAGACTGTAGCCGGTAAATAAAAATGGTGAGGAAAAAAAATAAAATATTGCTATGGGAAAAAGATTGGTCCTTTTCTTTACTGAAAGAGTGATGTGATTTGTGGTGTAACACCTTTTGAACTCCTGTCCTCACTGTGGAGACTGTATCCTGTCGGTGTTTATCTCTCTCTCTCTCTCTCTCTCTCTCTCTCAAGGGAAAATTATTAAAATGACGAGAGGCATCTATGGCATGTGCTAGGAACCAGCTACTGCTAAGGTTCTGCTCATTTTCCTCCGCCGCGGTGTGCCTCCTTTTCTTCCGTGGGTTGCTGCTTTACTCCGTCGTGGCAGCAGATGCCTTAGTTTGCTAATAATATTGCCAGTTAAGAAGACAGATGCCTTAATTAGTTTGCCTCCCTTACTTATTAACAAATAAATTAATCTCTTTCTCTTACCCAACATAAAAAACAAAGCAGTATCTTTCCAAAGTATTTTGATGATTGAAAAAAGGAACAGATAGAATGTAGTGTTCGGTGAATCTCAAGCTATACCCGTCGTGGACGTGATTACTCTCTTAGTTCTTTGTATTAATTAATGAAAAATTTATTCCGTACATATTGATCTCCCTGCTCTATCACATGCTAGATAATGTTAGGAACACAGCATATGAACTCCAGCGCGCAGTTGCCTTAGTTTGGTAGAGGGAATGAACATTTTCTCCGGGACCCATGAGGCAGGAAGAGAGGATAGCAACAGAGAAAGAAAAATCAGGTTGCATCTAATGCAAAAATAAAGCTGCCGGCGGCGCATGGTTCAGGTGACGTCGCGTGTGGTGTCGGTGGTGAGCTTCGTGCCGGCAGATGAGGGGACATGGTTTGTGATAGCAATGGAAGGCAGGAGAACAGTCTGGATTGGGGTGGGTGGGTGAGAATGATGATTGAGAGTGAGAAAATAAGAAAATAAGGCAACCGTAGATGAAAGAAGACGCTAAATTAACGGCTACGATTTATAACTTTTTACACAATGTATTAAACAACTTACAAACTAACAGGTACCGGAGCCGCCTCCTCAACAAAATTCTATGTAGCAATGAGTTTTTGACGCATTGTCCCCAGGATACAATGGCCCGGCTTTTGTCTCCTAACTTCTGCACAAAGGTGAAGACATGAGTCTCTCCACCCGTAACCTTTCTCTATCCAGGTGTATGATTAGTGTGTATTTTTACTTCTTTTTCTAGATGCCCGTCGTGCCTTACAGACTGTTTGGTTTGGGAGGAAATAAGAGGATAGAACTAGGAAGGAAAGAAAACAAACTGAAAAGGTGATTTTCACTCTGTTTGGATAGCAAAGAAAACAGGGAGAGAAGAGAAAATATACGTGGGACCCACTCCGAAAATTTTCTCGTCCCATATGCGCAGAAAACGGAAAGTGAAGGTGCTATATGCATCAAATTACTTTTATAACCTCAACAAAAGATTAAAATATTTAAATAATAATAAACTTACTGTAACTACAATAAATCTGCTTTTACTTAAATAATTAATTTTAAAATAAATTTTATAATGTAAATGTTAATAAATTAAATTATTTTTTAATATTATTATAAGGTGAGTTGTTTATTTAATTTATAAGAAGTATTTAAAAATTAAATTAAAATAAAAGGGTTGTTTTTTATTGTAATAAGGATATATATGTCATTTTAATATAACTCTTATTTTCTTACTCTTCAATTTCTCTTTATCCAAACACATAAAAATAAAACATACTTTTCTCTTCATTTTCTTTCTTTCTATTTTCTTTCTTTCCATTTTCTTTCTTCTCATTTTCTCTTCTCATCCAAACAAACCATTAGTGTTGCTGCAGGTATGGATGAAGAGATAAACAAGATTCAAATTGTCGCATAATTTGTACCCAAAAAAAAAAAAAAAAGATTTATCACATAATTAACTTGTAGTAAATAAGAAACCACATAAATATGAAATTATATGAAATAAATATATAACTATTAGTAATAATTTTAACTTTATGATTTGTGTTGTATAACTCCCATATAATCGATCATGATTATAGATTTAATTTTTATTAAAATATCTAGCAAATGGTTGTGCACATGGTGTTGGTTTGGGAAAGGTTAAATAAGCCTAAGCTAATAAAGTAAGAATAAAATTTCACAATTCTATGGTATCTTAATATAAACTACCAAAAAGCATTGAATGCAGTAATGAGTTATACATTTAACAAGATGACTAAAGTTCAAATCTTAAAGAAAATAAGTATCAAGAAAATCTCTTAGCTAGTTGCGACATTTTGTGAGAGTTTAATATCACATAATTGTTGTTGAGATACCATAAAAATAAAAATAATAAATTATTTTAATATAGATAGATTGATATTCACCTCCAAAGCTTATAAATAGGAGAATTATGCCCCTTTTTTACGAGTTCTTGAAGTAATTATAAACCCATCAACTATACAGTCTAAATAAAAATACGCTTGCAAATGTGTAGGGGACTTAAGTTGCACTAAATGAGTCAACAAATGGAGCCAAAGCCAATGAGGGGTTGACTCATTTAGCCCGTTTTTCATTCATGCATTACTATAATTTAGGTTTAATGATCCATAAATAATTTTAAAAGTGTTCGGTGCATGAAATTAAACTATAATAACTTGGAATTGAAATAAGATTCAAAGTAAAGGTAAATGGTGTAACTTAAGAAAAATGGTAATTAAAGAATTGATATACATAAGACGGAGGGGCATATCAAATAAGGGGAATGATTTTTCATAATACTGAGAGAAGCCAATTTTGGTCATATAACCATATAGATATAAATGGTCAAAGTTAAAAATTATTTAAAAATTATATAATTATTTAAAAATATTACATAATTTTATATTTTAATTATGACCCTTCATACAAATTCTAATAGTCAAGATTTGTTCATCTAACTTTTACAATTAACTACTCTTTTCACTTCATCTTTTCCCTTAGTTGGAGAGAATGTGTCAAGTAAGATAAGTGATTTATTATAAGAGTAAGATAAATAAATCTTAGCAATATTATACACAACCATTGAAAAGTTGTAAAGAAAAGTTGTAAACTAACTTAAAAAAAAAAAAAAAAAACACAACAGTTGAAAGTATAGATGATATTAATGTGATGGTTTGAACCCTTTTCTCGATGCGACATGAAGCCCTATTTGGAGAAAAAGGAGCTGCAAAAATTGCTGCTTAATTTAGCATTTCAACATCCCTTAATGAACGTCTTTTCATTTTAAGGAGCTTGATCTTCAATTTTATTTTTATTTTTATTTTTTTTTGTAACATGAATCATGATCTTCAATTCATTCAATGCTTTTGCTGAATCTTGGTTCAAAAGTCATTAGAACAATAATCTAGTATAATTCTTATAAATTTAATCTCAAATTATGCAACGTATTACAACTTAAAAGATTGAGCAATAAGATTATGTGAAAATGATGATGATGAAGTTATCATAAATGAATCTTTAAAAGCGATTTATTAGCACTTGAGATAGAAACAATTTGTTTTTTTTTAATTACCACTACAAAAAAGAATTATTTTTACTATCTCACATAATTTTCTTTTGCATCCGCGTTAATGAGATGACGATAAAACCTTTAATGAATTTAACAAACTATTCAGGAACATTGCATCGTGTACTCTATCGACGTACTACATATTGTCTCGAAAGATGTTAAAAGTTACGAACAATAGAACCTGAGGCTAGTGACAAGCTTGAGGATTGCTCGTCGTTGGAAAAAAGAAATGGATAGGATCACCGTTTTAATTTTCTGTTTTTATAGTGGCCATTAATGGAGCCCTCCTTTATTTATCAAATCATTTAATTAATTTACTGAGGTTCCCACCTCACTTTAATTTGAGGCATTCCTATTTTCACATGCATGTATTTACTCTTAAGGACGTTTAGTACGCAAGATATTTTTACATTTTCGAGAATATAACCATGAGAATGTTAGATTCTCTTGTTTTGTATGTGCTTTAAACAAAAATTTTCAGATAAATTATGTCCTCAGCAATGGAAATTGACTCATTTTTTACGAAGTATTCAATTTGCACGGACTATTAAAACAGTAATAATTTCTTTTGTGCTCTAGTATATTACTCCAATAAATAGAGTTTAAGTTCATAACATACAACATATACATAATTATACATATAATTCATACAAATACTAAAACGTTTTGGACTTCCCTTAAGGGATACTCACTAGCGGTCACTAAATTACAGGTGTTCCTAGATTTTAGCACATGCTATACTATGGTTACTAGTTTGCCTTAGACATCGTTTTCACCATGGACAACTAACACTTGGGCATCAGAAAAGTTTCTAAGCTGTTTAGGACAGCACCACCTCAAGTTCCACCAATGCAGAATTTCAGATCAGATTCTCCATATGAGAAAAATAGGGGTGCATTTGTTTTTTTTTTTTTTTTAACAAAAAGTTATTTTTTAACTACTAAAAAAAATCACCTTTTACATAAGTTTTTTATTTCAACTTTTAGTTAAAAGCAAAAAATAGATTTTTTTTTTTTTGTTAACGTTTAAGTAGAAGTTAAAATAAATACCTTTTACAAAAGTGATTTTTTTAGTTCTGACAAAATAAGTTGAACCAAACTCACTCTAAATATTCAAAGTAGTTTCGATTTCCTTCATGCAGAAAGGGCACCTAGCTCCAATGTCCCAACATCTTCATGAGCCACCCTATTGCTAGCCCCTTTCTCCTTACGTCTTCTCTTATTCTTGTTTTTGTCTTCCTCTTCTCTTTCATTGACAAAGGAAAGGAATGATCTAAGACGAGAAGAGGTTGAAGACCCTTCAGGGTTACTACTATTGGAGTGCCTCCTAAAACGGTAGGCCATTCTAATAACATGGCAAAGGAGAGCAATGAAGCATGCTATGCCAATAAGAAGGAAGAGACCCCAAAAGCTTTTAATCTCAAGCCGGTCTATGCCTTGCTTTGCACCTTCTGAGCTGCAAGCACTTCTTGTGAGCCATTTGTCATGGATCCTCTGGAGGTCACCATTCTCTGACAGTTTTAAGACTGCGGTTGACATGTCAATTGCTAGGGGAGAGTCCCTTGGGAAGGCCTACAACATTAAAACATGTTCAAGCTAAGTTGTTGTGTCAACATAAGTAGTTGCATCAAATCATGATCAGAGATCTGATGAGTTCACTAATGCTCTTATGTTTATACGTCGCGTGATCATATGAAATCATCCAATCCTGATGAATATATTATTGCTATGTAATTTTCATTGGTTATAATTATAGACTTGAGTTCTGTATTTCTATGCTATTTGCAAGTTTTTCTCTTTGATTATTAATTAATCAATATCTATTGAAGTTAAAAAAAATAGAAATTTTAGGGAGGACCTGGTCCACTAAATGTTGCAGTATGTGGGACTCACAAGGTGTAGGTTCCTCAATCCGCTGATAAGGAATATACTGACTTGAATGTGGTCCGTGGTGGATTAGATTTATATTAAAGTTTCTTGTCAAACTCTTTTTAGTATTACGAGAGAGAGAGAGAAAGAGAAGGGGGGGGGGGGGAGGGGTTGGAATTTATGGTTTATTAGAAAATATAATTTACTACATATAATTTAAAACTTTATAGAAAGGGTTGTAATAATTTTCAAACAATATATGCAAAATATCCTTGTTAATTTTTGTCCCCTATTGACTGAAATTATATGAATTCAATAGAGACCAGTTATATTATTTGAAAACTATAGAAACCATATTACTTACTTTGAAAATTGTAAGGATCTTTTTAAAGAATTTTGAACTATATAGGGTTTAAATTATTTTTTCAAGCAAAATTATAACAACCAAATGAGTAATTTAACCTCGGTTAATTTGTGTTTAATCCCCCTTTATGATGATTGAAATGAATCTCATTCGCTATCTACATCAAATTGTGCTTTTTAAGTAGAGAGAGGGAATGGGGTCTAAGAACAGAAGTGTATAAAGAAGTATGCATTTCTCTTTATTTATAGTACTGAGTTCATTTAAAATGAATACTTTTAGCTAGATTTCTTCAAGCGCCTATGTTTAATACTTTTGAACAATTAATGAATGAATTTAATCTTGATATATTAATAGTGTAAAAGATTTTTACATAATTAATCAATTATATTATTTTATTTGTATGACAATTCAAGTAGTGGATATAAGACTTAATCATATTTGTTGGCATAGTAAAATATGATTGGATGTCAATGCATCCAAATTAAATTTTTAATGAATTTGGTATATGCTATGTTGAGTTTCATAGAAAAGAAATAGGTTAGAGCACTTACAAAGCCCCAACCCATCTTGGTGAACTCTTGACCAACAATACCAAATTCACATCTGCTTGCTAGGAATAGCTCCATGTATGCACGTTCATCTATTATTGCAGCAACACCACCATTAGCAGGTCCATCCTTCAAGGCCTTTTCATATTCTGATGCGGAGTTGAGAGGAACAAGCCTAGATCTGTGTATGTTGAGCTCATCTGTTAGATAATTTTCAGCAAATGAACCTCTCAAGTAACCAATGCGCTCATTGCTTGTTGCTAAGCTTTCAATTCCCTTAATTGGGGAAGAGAGTTGTTCCACGGTAAGGATGGAAGTTAGGCTTGCAATATAGCTTGAGTTGAGTATCAAAACCACAAAGAGCCATATGATTAGCACCAAGCGACCAAGAGTACTGATAGTTTTCTCTCCTGCAAAGAAGTGGGGATGTTAGGATATAAAACTCTTTATGAGTTTATACCTATCAGCTTAAGGTTTTAGGATGATTAGTTCTTGCTAAGGTATCTAAGCATTTATGACCAACTGTTCAGGATTCATGAAGACCATCAATGCAATCCTAGCTCATATTTAAAGTGTTTCATATTTGAACATTCTACGGACACTAAAACACAACACATTTTTATGTAAATATATAATATATTATTTTATCTTAGTACATGTATATTTTAATACTCATCTACACTCATATAAGTATACTATATTTCATATTATGTTATGCATATCATATTCAAAAGCATTTCCCATCTTTAAATGGGAAATAATTTTTCATTATACATCATTTTTGGATATCTTCTTAGTACCCTATGAATTAGATAAGTAATAGATATAATAAAAATTTTTGAAAATAAAAAGTATGAGTGTTATTAAATATGTATTCTACATAATGTCAATGATTGGTATCTAATAAGTATGTCCAAATAAGATACCTCTCTTCAAATAGATATTTAACCCAAATTAAAATGAATTTGAGCATTTCCATGGCTAAAAAGGCTGTTGCATGAGTAGAAGACATGCACAAGTAAAATTATTTGAGAAATTTCATCTAACAGCTTTAACTTTTAGAGTGTACGGTTCTTTATACTATTTAAAACTGAGTTTAATTTGCGTTCTGGAAATTAGGAGAGCAGCAAAAACTACCCGCTAAATAAAAGTTTTAACCACTTACTATGTGCAAAAAACAGGGTTGAGAAGCTGAACCTGCATAGAGAAATAACTCTGGAGTTAACAATTGTTGAAGTTTGTATTTTGTCATACAATAAAAGAATCAAAGTGATTAGACAAGGCGCTTGTTTTTATTTGTTTTAACACTTAGTTACCATATAATGGTGACAAATTGCCTTCTAGCTGGGCCTCTAAAGTCATCATTTAAGCGACGTTCTAAAATCCACACAACAGCTCCAACAGCTAAGAAAAACATTCCTGTCACAAACCACATCATTGGAGTAAATGGTCTTAGGAAAGCCCAAGCATTAGATTTCATCTTCCTGATAGATGCTACAACAACTAGCCCAGATTCAATATATGGCTGTGTAAAATCCACAATCTTAGTTCGGTTTGTAGTAATAGTAATGTCCCCCACGACAGCATCAAAGTCCTACATATATAAGAAGGATTTTCAATACAAGAAGTTAGAATAAAGAAAGCTAATAGAATACAGAATAATATTATTTATATATTAAAAGTAGACATTTTTAATAGACACCATAAAAAGAAAAAGACATAAGTATATGGTGATAGTAAGTAGAGCTAAAACTTTATCTCTGTTTCTTTCTATAATATCAACTAAAGATATCTATTTTTTATACACAAAAAATATTTTTTATAATGAACCATCGTATTATTTGTACATTAAAAGTAAATACCTTTGATAGACATAATACGAAGAAAAGGACATGAATATTTGGTTATGGTATAAGTGAAGTTAAGACTTTGTCTTTTTTTCTTTCTATAGTATCGATAAAAAATATCTACATTTAATATATAAATAATATTCTTTAGAACGAATAAAGATAAGACATTATAACTTAAATACTTGTAATACTCACACCAGCTGTGACTTTCTGGAGAAGTACTGAATTTAATGGGTTGGTTCTACCATCACCAAATGGAATAAACTTGTACGGAACTGGATAAGGCAACAAGTCCAGTGCAGCAGTGAACACATCTATGCAATAACCACTAAACATTTCAGTGCCCTCATTTCTTGACACAAGCTCATGGTAACTAATTCTAAGTGGCACCCCAATTCTCAAGTGCCTCCCATTGCTGGCAAAAACCCAACCACGAGGTGTTTGAGTTGTTTGACCAGGCCATATAACACCATATAGCCCTTCACTTGAATTGGCATGATTAGGAGCTTCCCCAGTGTGAAGGCCAGAAGAATTAGACCAAAAACCAATCCTCCTAATTCCAGTACCAATCACATTAATGATTTCATAGGATGGATGCATCAAGTTTCCATCTGAAGCAAACATCATTTGGCCTGTTAAACCAGTTCTATTGACTTCTAAAATCTTTTGAAGCAACATGCTACCATTCACAAAGACCCCCATAGTATCAAGATGAAGGGCGTCCCCTCTTAAAGTGTTTAGACTTGAATCATTTGAAAATGACAAGGTTCCCCCATTACTAAACAATGCATCAAGTGCAGAAGCTAGGATCCAAACAGTGTCATAAGCATATAGAGCAAAGGTGTTCAACCCAAAAGGACCCTCATTAGGATCCTTTTGATGTGTCAGATTGCTCCACCTAGACATAAAGTTTCTCTTGATTTCTAATTCTGGTGTATACATGCGCAAGGTGATAACACCTTGCATGTCATTCACAGCTGAACTTGTGGACAAGGATGGATCTGAATCTAGCACTGTGGAAAGCCAATCAGTGGCTATCCACACATAACCACTTCCCATCATGCCAAGCGACTGAGCCACCTTAAGTACTTTTAGACCTAAATCAGGTATTATATGGAGGACTATTACCCTAGATTCCATCAAAGCTATCTTAACTAATGCACTGTTTATTTCTTCCCGGCTAATATTATTATCAGGCCTAAAGGGTGCTTTATATGAAATTTTACCACGCTTCTCAGCTAGCTTATCCCCTAATGCAGCTACCCCATTTCTTCCATGATCATCATCAATGAAAATTGCTATCACATCTCTCCATTGGAAGTGATCAACAATATCTGCCACAGCAGACATTTGATATTGATCACTCTGTGTAGTCCTAACAAAATATGGGAACTGAAGTGAAGTCAGTGTAGGGTCTGTTGCTGCAAATGATAGTAGAGGCACTTGCATCTCATTTGCAATATGTGAGATCACATGGGCCATTACAGAGTACTGGGGACCAATTATGGCCACAGTGTCTTTCTCCATCAATAGTAATGCTGTGAAAACAAAATCAACATGGCCTATTAGTGAGTAAGGAAAACATGGGCATGTTTGGTTTTCCATTTCCTATTTTCAAGATTTTGTGAAAGAAAATTAAAAACAGTGAAAATAATAAAATTTTGTTTCTTATTTTTATTTTCTATTTTTACTATTTTTTTCACAAAATCCTGAAAATAAGAAACACATGGAATGAAACAGAAACCAAACACGTCCTATATGTTTTTGAAGGAAAATGTGCAAAAAGTGTCAAGTGGGAAAATCATGTGTGCTTGACAAGGACTTACAATCAACGATTCCTAGAAAACCAGTGGAGAATTTTGTGTCCTGCATTGAGATATTAAGCTTGGTTCCATTGAGGATGGTTGCATCAGAATTAATGTCATTCACTGCTGCTTCTATGGCAATTTTGGCCACCCTTCCAATTGTTGAATTGAAAGATAAAATTGCCCCAATGTTAACAGTACTTGGTAGTTTTGTAGTAACATTGCTGATTCCATTTGAAAGGAATCCATTGTACAAGATCACAAGGACAAGAAGCCAAACGTTGCGCATGTTTTATTGTGCTGCAAATATATAACAAAGAAAAGAGTCATTGTAACATGTCATATTGTAAATTATAAAATAAAATGAAAGAAAACAAAATATTAAAAAAAATAGGGTGCTGATCCATGTATGTACTTTCATAAGTACTTGTGGAAATGAACAATTAGACTTTGTTGACGTACTTTTCTTTAAGAAAGGAAAAAGAAAAATATGGGGGATGCTTAAAGCTTTGAGTGGAATTGAAGAACACAAAGGCGTTCCCTTTGGACTTTCACTGAAACAACTAGTTGTCTTTTATGTATGGCATGCTTGTGCTGCTTGAGATTGTCTGCCCCAAGGCATAGCACGGAATCCTTTTATAGCAAGTGGATAATGATGTGCTGAGTGCTTTTAAAACTCCTTTTTTTTTTTTCGAAAAAAAAACTATCCAATGCAAGTCCTTTTAAATTTGAAGAGTAATGTTAAAATTCACCGAAATGAAAGAGATATGATACAATTTTAATGTAATAATTAAGAATTTAAATTATAAATAATACTTGGTTTTTTGCATGAAGCACCAATATCCGAAAGTTCACTAAATTCTGACAAATTTGGTTCAAATTGGGTTGCGTACTATAGGGGTAATATTTTTCAAGTATTTATTTTTTCTATTCACAAAACTTGAACACAAGATTTTGTTTAAAGAGAGTAAGTGCCAAATCACTTGAACCAACTAAATATTGGTTAAATTATAAGTAATATATAGACACTTATTTCTTCCTCTAATAGCATTTAACAAAAAATTGTGAATAAATTACTGGATTTCCGTGCACAGATCCTATATAGTTTTTTTAAATTTGTCTGTAATTCATTCTCATATCCTATGAATGATGAGGAAAAGAAACATTAAAGTATTCAGTGTGGCATGCACGCGCAAGTTGCAATTTCCATCATCCTCAACAAGAATTGGTGTATTCACACTTCACTAGTGGGCACAGTTTGTCACTACACTAACAAAGAAGCAGTGGCGCAACTATTGGTGAATGGTGATTGACGTTGGCAAAGTAAATAATAAGAGTGAGTGGTGACTGCATCCTGATAGATATACTTTTAGTTTAGTTCATCTGATTATATTGTCATTTTGTTAATATTTGTAAGTTATCAAAAACCACAGTAATGAGAATAAATAAAATTTTTAAAGTAAACTATATTTTTTATAAAACTAATAAATTATATCATAGTCATTGTTGATTAAATTAATAATTTAAAAATAAATGTACTTTTACTTTAAAGATAGAGAATTATAAGAGATTTTTTTATAACAAAAATGCTTTATCAATTGTAATTGTGGCTCTAAATGTAATGTCCAATAAACCAATCAAGTAATGTACTTGTGGGTCATTAAAAATGAGAAAAATACTAAACATATAATTTTGGGAAAATTGTATTTTATCTCTTGAATTATAGATCATGTGTACTTTAACTTTTAAACTTAATAATGTGCAAATCGACCCCTAAATTTTCGGGAATGTGTATTTTAGCTAGAATAAGTGTATTATATCCTCTAAATTTTGGATTATGTGCAAATCGGTTCCCTAAATATTCATAAATATGTAATTTGATATCTTAAATTTTTTTGAATATGTGATATTCTTATTAACAATTAATAAAAAAAATTAGCAGTAAAATCAATTTACATATTTAGAAAAACTCAAGAAGTCGAGTTATATATTTTTAAAATTTAGGAATTAAAATATATATGACCTATATTTAGAAGGTAAAATATAATTTTTCTTATAATTTTTTAAAGTATAAGCATATAAAAATTTATATACATTATATTATTATTAAATGAAAAAAATAAATAATGAAAAAAATAAATAATGTAAAATAATATAATTATAAATTCATATGAATAAAAATAAATCATTGACTTGTCATCAATTGTGGTATGCTGAGGAAACTTGCCGCCTGATGTAAAATGGTGCTCAGCCGCAAAGATAGCACGAACGGGTACCTTTTTTGGCTTTTCTTTTTTATCTTGTAAATGCGACAAAAATGATGAGGAATATTCCGAGTGCCAACTTACATAAGAACCGCATACTTTTCCCATGATACCGTGTGTGCATGTTTGGGAAGTTGAAAGATGAAAAGTGTATTTATTTAAGAGTTTTTAGATAAAAAATTATTTTTTAATTAAAAAATTAATTTTATATATTTAAATAATTTTTAAAAATTAATTAGAATATTAAAAAAATAGTTTTTGTTAGTTATATATAAAATTTAAAATTTAAAATTATTCTTTTAAAAATATTAAATAATCATACTCTAAATTTATTTTAATAATTACTTATTTGTATAATTGTTTTTTATATGATCGATTATTAGCGTGTTTAGTTTTGCTTTTGCAGAATTGATTTTAGATAGAATTAATTTTATTGGAATTGATTTGGTTATAATTGATTTTGAGATAAAGTGATTTATATTTAGTAGTATCTTTAAAAGTGACTCTGATTTAAAGTAAAAAATTTTCACTTCTATCAGAGTCAATTCTTGATCAAAATCAATTCTAGAGATAAGAATTGATTTTGATCAAGAATTGATTCTGGAAGTATGTAACTAATAGCATATTTGGTTCTATTTTTATATAATTGATTTTAGATAGAATTAATTTTGATTAGAATTGATTTTAAGGTAAAGTGATTTTATATTTGGTAGTTATTTTAAAAGTGATTTTGATAGAAAGTAAAAATTTTTCATTTCTCCAGAATCAATTTTAGAGGCAAGAATTGATTCTGATAATGAATAATTAAAAAAACATAAAAATCCCATACAATCAATTTTAGGCCTCCAAAATCGATTTTGACCTGACCCACAGGGTTTCCAAACACACAATGAATGTCATCAAAAATTGGTCAGAATCGATTTTAGAAAACCAAAATCGATTGTAATTCGTGCAAATGAGTTTCCAAACACACGATATATGAGAATGAATTTATATTTGGATACTTATGCTAAATAACGATTTTAAGAATGATCTATTTTATTTAGATTGTTTGAAAATAATTGCTTTTATAAGATAAATTACTAAAATAGATATGAAATAATTTAATTATGTTAGATAATATTAATGTCCTATTTTGTTAACATATAAATAATATGTAATATTTTATATTGATCTTAAAAAAAATATTTTGCCTTTATATTTTTTCAAAAAAATGAAGATAGATTTTTTTTTATAAATGATCATACATAATTAATTTTTTTAAATTAGACGCTGAAGCCACATAATAGTATACAGCAAATCATAATAATTCGTTTCCTTAAAATGTTGATTCATCAAGTTCATAAAAATGTTTTCCAAATTTCTATTAAATTTAAACTCTTAACAATACATAGGATTTCTAAATATATTTTGGCTTTTATAAAAACTTAAATCGTTTAGCATAAAAAATAAAAGAGCAGGTAGCTATCTTTTCTAAAAAGCATGAAACACAAAAACCACTTTTTCTAGGCTATAAGAAGTTTTACAGCAGCAGCAGCAACAGTGAAATGAAATAAGAAAGAAGAGGCATACCAGCGCCTGTTGATGGGCTCCAATGGGAAAGAGGTGCTGCAGTACTGTCGTTCATTGAGATGTCGGAGAAAGGTTTGAATTTGTGAGGAGAAAAGACGGTTAGTAAAGAGAGTTTGGTGAAAATTTTGATGGGAGTTGAATGAAAATTGATAACGGTTGGTGTGGGTTGGTTGGGAAATTTGTGAGGCTGAGTACGGTAGAAACTGATTATAATCACATAATGCTAAAAAATAAGCTGAAGCTTTTTTTTTTTTTCATAACAATTTAAATTTTGTGAAACTGATTATAATCCATTTTGGAAAAATGATCCAAACAACATGTTTATTTTGAAAACATTTTTGTTTAGGGAAAACCTTTTTTTTTTTTTTTTTTTGCTGTTTCCCAAACGTGTCCGTGTGCAGACTTCTATGTTTTGGTTTAGAATAGTGACACCTTGAAAGTGTATGAAAAGTAATTAATTATTTTCTATTAGGTCTATTATGTATATAATTAATCTACGAAGATATGAATCTTATGTTTGTTTTTTATTTCTTTTTTATTTTTTGTAGTTCTCCTTTCCATCATGGATTTATTGTTCACACATAAAGCTTTAATATCTACTAGGACTCATGTATTAGTTTATGAACGAGAAGAGGCCATACAACCCTAATTAAGATTTTATAATTACTTCTCGTAAACAAGAGGATTTAGGCTTAATTTGATAGTATTTTTTGAAGGGGTACTTTGATTTATAAGAAGTATAAATCAAATTTTTTTTTATTGGTAAACCAAAAAATTGAGGTACTTTTGTTCTTGACTTTTGAGAGCTAGAAGGTACTTTTGAGAGCCCTCATAAGATACTTTTTGGAGTTGCCTTGTGTTATCTAAAATTTAGAATACTAATATAATTTTAAATTTAAATAAAAATCCAATTTTATTATTTTACTAATTAAGAGTTCTAATTTCCAATTTTACTCTCTAAAGATAGAAATTATTCTCATTAATATTTATCCATTATGGTCATTTTAGATTTTAAGAGTAACTTTACTAAATACTATTTTTATAACTTTTATTTATTGAGAATAATTTTATATTATTTTACTAAATGGTACTATTATGACTTTTTAAGAATTAAGAGAATTTAACAATTCTAAAAAAATCGCTACAATATCAAACCAAACCTTAATAACTTACACTAATTTAATTAGTTGAAGCAATTTTAACATTAGAAGTTCAAAGACAATCAAGAGAATAATATTGTTAAAGATCTTATAACTTAACAACGTTTAACCTATAAAAGAAATTCTTATTAAAAGGTTGAATACAATGATAATCCTATACTTGGGAATTATGTGGTATTTTAATATATTATTATTTTGATAACAAAGATTTAGGTTGGGAGTACATATATGTAAACCTATAATATTGAATAAATATAATTGACAACATGGGAATCAAGTAAAGGATAAATTACAAACTACCTCTTTCAACTGTAGAGTAATTTTCCCAAACTATCTTAGAGTGTGTTTTGATAGAATATTCTTATACAGTAATATATATTTTTTGAGAGGATTTAAATTAATTTAATATAATTTTTTTTTTTGTTTGGATACTACTATGAAGAAATTTTAAAATTTCAAGCACTTCCACTACGTATTTTCTTAACTTCAAAATAGCATATTTCAATTTTCAGCTTAGAAGGAATTATGAAATTTCCTTTCTTCTTTACTATTATCTCTTTTTCTCAAGCTTATTATCACTCACCGTCCAACACCAAACGCTTGCTGTCCATCACCCGCTATCCGTCGCTCGGCGCTCATCACCTGCTGTCCGCAGCTCAATGCCTACCGTCCGTCGCCTAGCGCCATCATCTGTCATCTGTCATCCGTCACTTGGCGCCTGCTATCTGCACTCAAGGCCTGTCGTTTGCCACCCACTTTCTTCCCTTCGTTATCCAAAAAGAATGCAATATACTTTCAATATTCAAACAAAATATTTTGTAAATAAAGTAATTTAATCACCTTCTCTAAATAAAAAATTTTAAAAATATGTGGAGTTGAATTGAAGTATCTAAATTTATTTTGTATTATAAATTCTTTGAAATTTAATAATACTTCATCCAAACATACTATTAGAGTTTTAATTTTGTTAATTTACATGCTTAAACTTTAAACACTTAACAATTTACTATTTTTAAAGATTATAATTCAATTTTCATAGAGTTTTACTTCAAAATGCTATGAAGAATTTGTCTGGGACATATAAAGCAAATACATTAATGACATAATAAGTTTTAGACTGAATATGTTTTCGTAACAAAAGAAAGTTTGTTTTTGTAATACACTGGTTTAAGCTTGACTTGCTGCTTATCATAAGTACTTTTTTCTTCTTAACTTAGGCTGTTTGTGATATATAAAAACTTGTGTTTGTCTCTGTTCTGAAGGTCTATTTAAAAGCTAATTTTGAAGGTGTGTTTGGATTAACTTGTTTAGATCAGCAGTTTATAATTAAAATATTCTTCAGAGAAGTTTTGAAAAAGAACGATAATTTTTCTGAAAAATGCTATTACAAAACATACACTAAATTGGTCAAGAAATTTAACTAGACCTTTTTATATATTAAACAACGCGTTAGTTCAGATACTCTTTTTTAAAGACTCACACCTTAGCTTAGTTAAATAAGCATTTTACAAAGCCTAAAAAGCGAAGCCAAAATAGTTTATAAATGGGATAAGTCATATGCTTTTTAATGAGCCACATGACGTATATTTCCACTCATACTTGACCTTAATTATGTGAGAAATAATTAATAAAAAATAAATTGTCAAATACTTAAAATTCAAAACAACTAACATACTATATAAAATATAAACTTTAAGGGATTATTTCTCAATGTCTTCAATTAAGGCCGGTAAATTACAATTTTAACCTTAATTATAACTTACAATAAATTACATAAATTAATATAATTGTTTGTTTTCATTATATTGACTTTTTCCATTTGCAAGATGAAGTTGACTTCCTGTAAACACGTCAATAAAGCGATCCACTAGTCATTCAAATGCAAACAAAGAAGTCAAGTTAGTGTTACACGTTTTAACTTTCATCTATACACTTGTGTAGTTGCTCAGAAGCTATGAATATTATATTCTTGAGTAATGAAGAGGAAACTCAGTGTTTATTATAATTTGTGTTGCAGAACCGGTAGAAATGGAACTTTGATTGGAGGAGAAAGAGGATGGAAATTGAGAGCCACTCGTGTTTTCACAAATCCATTCAAATCCAATGGGCAACAACAAATTATGAAAATTCTAAGAAATATTGTATTCCTTTAGTTGGAAGATAAGTATGATCAAGGAGACACTCTTAGGTGCTTCTGGCACCTTCTACACAAGCATCACTCTTAATTGGTGCCGTACTACTATTGTGATATAATAAAGATAAAAAATTTTCAAGCTAGTTTATTCATAACGTAAGAAAGTAAGAAATATTTACTCTTAAATTGAGAAGACATTCTTAGGTGCTTCTGACACCTTCTTCATAAGCAACTACTCTTAATTGGTGCTGTACTACTGTTGAGATATAATAAAGATAAAATTTCTTAAGTGAATTCATTCATAATGTAAGAAAGTAAGAAATATTTACTCTTAAATGAATGAGACATTAGGTGCTTATGGCACCTTGTGCACAAGAACCACTTTTGATTAGTGTCATACAATTGTTGCGATATAATAAAGTTTTTAAAAGTAATTTGTTTATAATGTGATAAGTAAGGAAATATTTGCTCATATATCAATAAAATGCATCATAATCATAATTTATTAAATAATCTAAGGGTAAATATTTCATCATTTTCTAACTTTAGAGACAAACTCATTTAAAAAAAAAAAAAATTCTCATCAATGATGCTATATGGCTCGAAGTCATTTTGTACAAAGAAGTAACAAATACATGTGGAGAAATTTTATTGTATAAAAAACACTAGTCAAGTGCCAAAAAAGGGGGAATGTGACAAAAAAAGGGGAGAAAGTTGGTTATAAGCCTAATCGTGTAATAGTGACGAAAAATAATTCGTGCCATTAATCATTATTGTTTTCTCATATAAAAATGGAGATATCGAATTAAGTAATTATTCCCTAATATCTTACCAACTAAATGATGCGATCATTGGGAGAAACAAATCATAAATCTTCCATTAACATCTATAGCTTCCAATCAAGAATACTTTATAATTAATACCGTAAAAAGAAAAAGATGCTTTATAATTGTGCATAGTTGGCAAGTTCCATATTAGTCCATCACGAGTTAAAATCAATCATGCATGTTTTGTAATTTGGTGCAAAAAAATTGGGAATCATTAAATAAAATTTCTAGCTTAGATTGACCTTAGTGCTTGGGCGACGCGTAAATCTCAACCATCTTAGTGCTTGAAGCATTCACTATTAAACATTATCTACTGTTTGGTACTGACTTGTACCAAACTTAACATTTCCTAGTGGTATGATGCTTCGTGTGTCTGACATAATGACAACCTTTTTACTCCATAGTAGTTTTATGGATAAGTAGAAATCTGAAGAGGTTAAAAAACCATGTAGATTGAAATTCACAAATTCATTTATTAGTCGAACAATTAAACTAGCAAAATCAATTGTGAAGAATTTACTTAATCTCTACTCCCAAAAATTGTGTGAACAATTCTTAAGATAAAAAATTACCAAAATCAATTCCATTCATAAGAGTTCTATCTCCACTTAAACTTATTTTTAATTTAAAGATTTTGTTGCGTACTCATGAATAGACTAGTATTCCTCCATTTTAGAATATTTGTCCAATTTAAATATTTTAGGATTTTAGAATATTTGTCTATTTCGAATATTAAGATAATATTTTTTTCAATTATATCCTTAATTTAATTGTCATCCATTGTGATTGTAATTAAAGTTAAAGAATGTACTAGACCAATCCACTATCATTTATGTAAAGAGAATAATTGTGGTATTAATTATATTAATAAAATTATATTTTTTTAGATAGGGATAATTTCATCCATATATACAATTTTGTATCACTACTATAGATAATTTTTTCCTTAATCTGTGTATGTTTTTATTTTAGACAGATATTCTGAAATAGAGGGAGTAGTATAATATTTGACTATCGTTAATTTGTATCGTCCTAAATTTGGAATTGAGAAACCGGTCAATTTGATAGTGTTATATAGTAGAAATTTTTAGGGTGAACTGAATTTTTAACATACTAATTTGTCTAGCCAATAAACTTTCTTTTGTAATTTATAAAATTAAGAAGATTCTCCTCTAATTTAACATGATTGTTGGCAATGCTTCCACCATCCTTTTAAGATTCGGATAGTAAGGAAAAATAAAGGTTAGCGTGTCACCTATCACATAAGTGAAGAAAGAGTAATATTATTTGTATATGAAGAGTGAATATCACTACAAAAGAAAAAAAATGGAAGACACAAAGTATTTTATAAATAAATAAGATCAAATTTTATGTCTCCCTTCATATATTTATATTTTATGTTCATTTTTAATATACAAATAATCTAAAAAGATCTAGAAGGGTATCAAAAGCCCAAGCACTAAAGTTGAGCTTTCCTATTGGATCTGTAATAAGATATATCTCAATGAGAATGAATCCTCTCAATTTAATTTTTTATTTAACAAGATCAAGTATGATTTCTCACCATTAATTTAAAAGTGAGAGTCAAACAAAACATATGATATATAATGGTGAGAGATCATCCACATCTCAATATATGGCTGCGTGAAATATACCATCTTAGTCCCGCCAGTACGAGTTAATTATGACTGAAATACCACTCACCATAGATTTAAAAGGGAGTAACCACTTACCACTAACCAAAAGAATGAGTATAAGGTATATGTAGAGCATTCGAATGCATAAAAGAAAAAAAAATAATTGTGTATTTTTCACTTACACAAGTTTGTGACCATATTGTGGAAGTAATAATGGCAGTAAGGTTATGATTATGATGTTCATCAGAATTTTAAATGAATTTGTGGCGGTTCCTTTTGTCTCTTTATACATAGGTCTATCTCAAATATTCTTTTGTGTTATTCTCGGTATCTAGTCTAAGATCATTAAAGCAATTTTTTTTTTTTTGGTCTTAAGATCAGTAAAGCTCCAATATTATGGCATTTGGGCTTTGTGGATTCAGCTTTAGAGAGAGTGCTTTTCAGATTGCATGGGTGTCGACATTTGGACTTAGCATTTTGGCAATTGTCAAAAAATTACTAGTTCCAACCTCAAGGTCTTAGCCCATGACCCTTGGCTTACATGGCATTTTGCTTCCTCTAATCCCTAATCATCGGTGGCCGAGGCCTTGGCACAGTGGTTGATCTGCTGCCTCAAAAAATAGCCACATTCGGGAGCATTGTGAACACTGTTCGAGTCCCCAGATTAGAGACCCCCTGCTCCCTCCGTCCCTCTCAGGTGTGTGAGTATGATCGCCAATAGACACAAATCTTAATGGAAGTCGATATAATTTTTAAAATTTGAGGTATATCAAGTGTAATTATGCAAAACTTTAAATAAGATTAGTGTAATTTCTTCTTAATTTTAAGATAAATTATAATTACCTCCCTATAGTTTTTAATATAACACATGATACCTCTTAATTTTATTGATATCGGCTAACAAAATGTGATACAATATATGCATGAGAGATATAGACAGTAGAGGAAGAGAATCAAATGAAACAATTCATGACATCAAGATATTCAAAGGACTTTCACCACCACCACAACACAAGGCCCTCGGGCCAACTAGCTACCCAAATCGCACCTGTAGTGATACAAAAGCAATCAATACACATGTCACTCCGTTGATCTCCCTTTGCAACCACAAACATTGATCACCACAAAACCTAGTACTACTTATACATTGTGTATATATGTATATTATCTACTACTTCTCTCTTCATCAAGGTCTTTCCTTTTCAGCACTTATTCATCACCTTTAAATCCATAATGTTGCATAGTTTGGAACTTGACATGCACCAAAGTCACCAACATATAATTATTTCCCAGAAAAGTCCAATTTGAGAGAAAGGCAGCACTTTTTTATTTTTATTCTCTTTCTTGGATGCAAAAGAACCTATTGTTCTTGTGATTGGTCTCTTGGGTTGGCCTCAATTGTGGTTCTTTGTTAGATCAAGTGCATACCATTACCATGTCAGGATGCTTGTTTTATGATGTATGATCATCAAAGGTGACTAACATATGGGTTGTCTATGGACAATGGCTGTTGTTTAAAAAAAATAAAAAATAAAGAATTCCTTTAGGAAAAATTTCTTAAGTCCAGGTAATTAAGGGACAAAATTTGAGCTCTTTTTTGTTCAAGGTGATTGGATGATTTGTGTTATAGGAAAAGGGATGGCTCTAGGGAGTGGTTTCAAGTCTTAAATAGCTACATTATTGAATGGTGGTGGTAGAGGCAGTTGCGTTAAGGGCAATCACATGTCTCCCACGGAGGATCAAAATGGTGAAAGAGGTTTGAATCACAGTATTGGGAAACCTCCAAGAGATCATTCAATTATTAGCCATTGCAGCAGTAACTTGTGGTTGGCTAAGTCAGTTAGTATAATGAAATGTCATGTTATTTTTGAGTCAAGAATCATGCAAATCATTTAATTTGGATTCTATTGAAAATTATGTATGCAAAGCCTTTAACAAATGGGAGACATGAATTTTTATCATTATGTTAAGGATGAACTTTGGCTGACAGGCTGTTTATTTGAGGCAAATTAATGGTGGGAATTAATTTCTGGGTTTGTGTGTCATGTACATTACATGAATTGTGGTTGTAAATTTACAGCTTGTATGAAATTAATCTTTTGCAATCCCCAACTTCAATTTCGTTTTCCTCAAAACTGTCTACCGATCGAGAGAGATATATCATAACATATTACAATACTAAGTAGTTATGGGTTAAAATAAAACATGATAGACGTTTTGTTAAGATAAGCTTAAGCACCATGATACATTTTTATAATTGTAACACTGAACTATATGCTCCTCTACCCTTGCCTACTGGCTACATATTTCATTTCTTCCAGAATACATGTATCAATATAAAGTATTGACTTATAGCTAACCTATGTTTTTTTTTTTTTTCTTTTTTTTCTAATTTAATGTCTTAATTGGAAATGAGCTACGTATGAGTTCTACCCATCAGTAAGACCATATATAGTACTGTTTGTAAATTATATATTTGATACAAGCATATAGGTTCTAACATTTGCGTTACTAATGCAAATTTTGATAGAAACGTTGGGCCTAATAAATTGTTATATTACCGAGAAGGCAGGAATGCTATGGAGTCTACATCTAAATGCAAAATGTCAATAAAGTTTCAAGTGATTTCTACAGAAAATTTTCTTGATTAGATGATAACCGAAGTTTATGCCTTATGATAACTTTCCTTGGAAACGTGTACCATGCCAATCTACCATTATACTTCTTAGAAGCTTATGTTTATATGTTCATATCCTAGTTTCTACCAATTTGTTTCCAAAAATAAAATTTGTGAAAGCACGGAAAGAGACATGCATGTTGTTTGAATAGGAAGACACTCGGTCTTCTTTGTTCAGGTTGTGATTATGCTTTTTTAACACATATATATTTTCATTTTGAGTAAATTCTCAAATTAATCCCTAAAAGAGTTGTGGCACATCAATTTGGTCTTCTAAAAATTTATGATATCAATTTAATTCTTGAAAAGGTTCAAAAATATCAATTTGATCATCAAAAAATTGTGATATTAATTTAGTTTTCAAAAGATTAAAATTTATTTCAATTTAATTCAAGAAATTAGAAAAAAATTGGACTAATTTAAAATAAGTTTTAATTTTTTAATAATTAAATTGATATTATAAATCTTTTGATAACCAAACTGATATTACAAATCTTTTGAAGACTAAATAGATATTCAACAACTCTTTTGAAAACTAATTTAGGGTTTTATTTATTTTCATTTTTTTATTGATAATAATTTTGGGAATTTTCTTAGGAATTAGATATTGGGATTATAGACTTCAAACCGACATCACAAGAAAAATCAAAGTTTTCACCTATATTTCGATCTGGGAGTTGTTCTGAGAAAGGACCAAAGCAATACGTGGAGGATGAGTTCATTTGTGTTGATATGCTTCACGAATTTGAAGGTCCAAGAGTTGACCTCCCTTCTCCAGCAGCATCTTATGGGGTACATATCTTGGCTTTTTACCTAATAGAAAATTTTAATAAAGTAAAATGATTTCAAAGATTTCTTCTTGGCCACATAAGTAATTATCTGATAACTAATTTATATCACATGGCCTTAGAAGATTTTGTATTGGTTGATTTTCTAGCTATTTGCATGCACTTTAGAAACTCATGGAGGATTTGCATTGTTAATACCTATAGGTATTTGATGGACATGTGGTGGTATTGACCCAGCATCATTTACCAAAAAATATATACTTAAGCTTATAATTGAAGGCCCTCAATATTTCCCGTCCAACATTAAGAAAGCTATTAAGAGTGCCTTTGCGAAAGCTGACCATGCATTTGCAGGTGCCAGTTCTCTTGATAGTTCTTCAGGCACCACAGCACTAATTGCCCTTATATTGGGAAGGTAAGTAACATAATCCTATTAATAAGTATAGTTACGCATTGTTGCTACTTCCGTGTGAATTTTCACGTATACCAATTATGGTAAATAATACCACTGTTGGTAATAAGTATGCTTCATTTGTCACGTGCATTCTTAATAGATTGAGCTAGAAATTTGTCAGAATTTAATTAAGAGAATGATGTATCATGAATAAAGAGTCCTACCACTTTATTTCTTCCAGCAACCATGATAGTTTCTGTCAAAAATTCTGGCTATATTATATGTAGCATTATTATTCTTGATATTGTGATTTTGTAGGGACATGATAATTGCAATGTAGGGGATTCTCGTGCTGTATTGGGAAAACGAGGTAGAGCTATTGAACTTTCCAAAGACCAAAGGCCAAATAGCACTTCTGAAAGATTAAGAATTGAGAAAGTGGGTGGTGTCATCTATGATGGATACCTCAATGGACAACTATCAGTGGCACGTGCTCTAGAAGATTGGCACATCAAAGGTTGCAAAGTTTCTAAGAGCCCCTTAAGCTCAGAGCCTGAGCTAGAAGAGGTTGTTTTGACAGAAGAAGATGAGTTCTTGATAATGGGGTGTGATGGATTATGGGATGTTATGAGTAGCCAATGTGCCGTTACAATGGTGAGGAAGGAGCTGATGCAACATAATGATCCTATGGCATCTGCAAGAGCACTTGTTAGTGAAGCACTCCAACGCAATGCATGTGATAATCTTACAGTTGTGGTGATTTGTTTGTCCAATGATCCACCTCCTAAAATTGAAATTTCTAAGTCACATAAGAGGAGGAGTATTTCAGCTGAAGGCATTGATCTTCTCAAGGGTTTGATGAATGGTACATGAACAAAACTTTAGTGATTTGTTTAGAATTGAGAGTTTGAATAATGCTACACAAGTAAAAGAATATTGTCAGATTTCTTAACAGGAATCATAGTGATTGTTGAATAAAACAAAATAGTATGATCCACTTATTCATTTAAAAATTAAAAAATATGCCACATCATTCTGTCAATTAAATTTTGATAAAGATTCCGAGTCTTTAGCATTTTTATTGAGAGCTTATACAATGGGTGGGCTCCAACTCATTGCTACTATTGCTGCCTTTAAAGATTGTTGTTTGCTTAAATGCTGGCCTAATGCGACATAGCTTGTAACAACTTGGATTTGGAAGCATTAATTAGATTAAGAGCCTTATTCACTTGTACAGTTGTACTATATATGGTTGACCTATATTGCAACATCCTTTAGATATACTGTACTTTAGCTATATATATGGTTCAAGCGAGAAGGTCCTAGTTGTTAACAAGTCCTTTGCAGCCAGCTTCACCATTTCGTGTGGCAATAAGTGACACAAGTAGACAAGTAAACAATGGTGATTTTCCACTATCTGAGAGGAAAACTACAAAGGAAATATTTTGTACTTTTGAAATAAATTTGTCATTTACATGTTTTATGAGGCATTGTCAATTTGTGAGGAGCCATCACCTTGTCTTTTGTTTGTGCCTCCGAACCTATTTTCACTTGAGGTTCGAGAAGAGTAGTGCTACTTGTTACCAACCATTTTTCATGAACTGGGTATGAAATTTGCTCATACATCACAAAAAAGGGGCCAAAATGAAAATTAAAGGTGAGTAGAAGTGAAAATTTCAATCTAAAGAAAGTTAGCCAGTAGGAGCGATTGTCTGTTTCATGTTTGTACCAAATACCAAAAATGAAGAAATGTCATATATATATTTCTTTACCTAAATTAAGACAAGTCTTTCTCTCAATCCAAACTTTTATATCACCAAATATATATATATATATATATATATATATATATATATATATATATATATATATATATATATTGAAACAAATATGTTATTAAAATCGTCTATTCTATAATTGTTAATGTAATTCATTTCTTTCCAATGGTCATGCTTCGTGAATAAAAACTGCCCTTCTCCAGTCCTTAAAACTGTTCCTTTGCCATTAAAAATATGTTAGCAGGCAAAAACTTTTTTTTTTCTTCGGGTTTCTTGCTTTTATGTTATATATATAAGGGTTTTTCTGTAATTTATTAAATTAAAGGGTCATAATTTATTTGATAATTATATCAATATAAAAATAATCCCGAAAAGATACATTTTTTTATCGACTTTAATATAACATATTGATTCCAATGGTACTAGATATTTATTCCGAAGATTCATTTGGACTCTTAGGTCTTACGGCAATGCAAGTTAATACTAATCATTATCATTTCCTCTCCACATAATGCAAGTTGATCCTAAATATCTAATTCTACATGTCTTCCATTTTCCACCTGAATAAAGCTGAACACGCAATTTGTACCCAAAAAAAGAGAAAAAAAAAAAAAGCTGAACCCGCAATTATAACAAAAAGTAAAGTAATAATATTACACTCCTGGACCAAATTATCAGAATTTTTGTAACAAAAAAAAAAGAAGTAATTATTGAATAAAATAAAATGACATGAACCACTTGATAATTCAAGAATTAATATATATCACATTGTTTTAATAAATAAATTTAGATAAAAATTCTGATATATAGTTATTAATTCTCAATAAGAAAAACAAAAAATAAGTCGCCACCAAATCCGAATGCTCAATTTTCACCTTTCTTTAACTTCAATGCTTTACTACTATAATAGCATTTGTCCCCTTTGAGAAAATAAAGTTACTATTTTAGCATTTGCCAAATTTTCATCACAATTCACATAATCTCTTCTCCTCCACCCACACATCCTTCTCCTATGAATGTTTCAGCTTCTTCTGCACATTAACAGCACCATCAACCTCACCTCATAAACAAAACCATTTTCAGAAGAAGCATAACAACAACAACAACAACAACAAAAAAGAACATTAACAACCTTAACACTTTGATCATTTGATCCCATTATTCCAATGGGGCTTCAGAAGAAGAAGCATAATCATGCAAACTCCCTAGCACCACATGAAGGTACCCCTCTCTTGGGGAGCTCTCCACCACTGTCTTCCCAATTCAAGACCTTTGCAAACATCTTCATATCCATCGTTGGTGCTGGTGTCCTGGGCCTGCCTTACAGCTTCAAGAGAACGGGTTGGGTCATGGGGTTGATCATGCTCTTTGTTGTTGCATTCTTCACAAACTACTGCATGATGCTTCTTGTCCAAACACGCCGCAAGCTTGAATCTGCCATAGTGGGGTGCTCCTCCAAAATCAACTCTTTTGGTGACGTGGGGTATGCCATATGGGGACCCTTTGGAAAATTCTCTGTTGATGCCATGATTGTGCTTTATCAATCTGGTTTCTGTGTTAGCTACCTTATTTTTATATCAACTACTTTGGCTTATCTTGCTGGTGGTGGTGACTCAGGTTCTGTATCACTTCTAGGTTTGACACCAAAGGAGTTGTTCCTTTGGGGTTGTTTCCCTTTTCAGCTTGGGTTGAATGCAATTCCAACACTGACCCATTTGGCTCCTTTGAGCATATTTGCTGATGTTGTTGATATTGCAGCCAAGAGTGTTGTGATGGTGGAGGAAGTGCTTGTGTTCTTGGAGAATAGGCCTGCTTTGAAGGCTTTTGGTGGGTTCTCTGTGTTGTTCTATGGTCTTGGTGTGGCTGTGTATGCATTTGAAGGAATAGGGATGGTTTTGCCACTAGAATCTGAGGCTAAGGATAAGGAGAAGTTTGGTGGTGTTTTGGGTTTGACTATGATGATCATTTCTTTGTTGTATGGAGCATTTGGTGCTCTTGGTTACTTTGCTTTTGGTGAGGAGACACAAGGGATTATAACTACCAATTTGGGACAAGGGCTAATTAGTACTTTGGTGCAGTTTGGTCTTTGCATAAACCTGTTCTTCACTTTTCCATTGATGATGAATCCTGTTTATGAGGTTATTGAGAGAAGGTTCTGTGACTCTAGCTACTGCTTGTGGATTAGGTGGTTGATGGTGTTGGGGGTGAGCTTTGTGGCAATTTTGGTGCCGAATTTTGCAGATTTTTTGTCATTGGTGGGAAGTAGTGTTTGTGTTATTCTTAGCTTTGTATTCCCTTCTATGTTTCACTATGTTGTGTTCAAGGAGGAGTTGGGTTGGAAGTGTATGGTTTGGGATGGGGCAATTATGTTTTTTGGGTTTCTTATTGCAGTTAGAGGAACCTGGTCTTCCCTAATGGAGATTCTTGCCCCCGTGGCCTAGATAAAATTGAGGTTTTTTTGTTTTAATAACAAAATATGTAATTTTTTTTTTGGTATGAAATGAAGTAATATGACTCCGTTATTTATCCAAGAGTTAATAAGCATATTGCATTATTACATTCTAACAACTAGATTCTAAAAAATTTCTGACTCTAGCGTTCTTTTTGTGGGGCAATCAATGTTTTCGGCCTCAAGAATTGCTCTTCCATGATGGATATGCTTGCCCTTGAGGCCTCGTTGGGCAGGGATCTTCGTTACTTTGGCTTGTGGATTTGATTTGATGGTATTCTAAATTGTTATGTTTGTTGAAAACTGGGGATTGATGATGATCCACGATAAACCAACCTATTCTTTCTTTTGTTATATGATTGTAACTCTTCATAGTATTGAAGATAAATAAGTGTATAAAGAAAAGGATACAAGATCTGCCTTACCTGTTAAGGATTGAGAAATGTTCCATTTGGTTACTACATTTGCTTGGATTTTTCTTTGCTCTTCCACTCTATATCACACTGTGTGTGCATTTGGGATGCACTTGCAGATAGGGGACCCTCAAGTAATTACTTGCCCATAATGTCAATACCTTTTTTCTCCCGTTTGACATGATTATATTTAAGGGCTACTTGGCTGCTATCCTTTTTCCTCAAGGAAAAATTCAATGAATTGAATCATGGTTCATATAAGTAGCAAGCAACGCGGTGTGACACATGAATATACCCTCAAATTTTTGGCAAATAAGTTAGGTAGAATGTAGGGATTGATTAAGATAGTAAGCAATTTTGACTTTGTAAGAGGAGGACATAAACTTTAAGTCTTAAAGAGATAACTCTTGTGAGAAGCCTGCATAACACTTGTATTACTATAATCAAACAAAGATTAATTTAATGTGCAGTTTAAATAAGCCAAACATTTAAGAATATTTTGAAGTCTTACCAAAATATATTTTTCATTTTTGCTTTCTCGTTTCAATCATGACCTACTATCACATTATTAAAAATTCAATAGCTATTATCATGGATGAAAACAATAATGTTGAAATGAATGGTAGGCAAGGAATATTTCATTATTGGCTTTAAAGAAACAATTCATTGAACGCCTGAAAGGGGAAGTATCTTAGCATTCAAGTTGCTCTAAGGACCCATGAGACTAGATCAACTGCAAAGATTCTTTGCCTTTTATTGTTCACCTTAACCCTAATCGAGTAGATGTTACTTCTGTGAAATTCGATTTTTCACTAGGGAAATTATCCATTTCTTTTTTTTGTTTTTTTAAGTGTAATCAGAGGCAATAATAAATTGCCAAACACAAATTTTTGAAATGTTAAATGGAAATGACATGATTTTTTTGTCTATTTAAAAATCAATAAATATGCTATGTGGTTTTGACAAAAAAAAAAATTATAGGTAAAATTCTGACTTTTATATATATATATTCTTAATTTATCAATTGTCATCAGGTAGACTGGACATTATGTTTTGTTGACAATTTGGGTGTTCTAAGTGTCCGCTCAGATAATAACTAAGTCTTATCCTATTATATAGTATTGGCTATCATAAATTATCATGTTTACAAAAATAGATCAGCACCAATGCCACAAAATTATATGCTATTAAATTTATAACTTATAAAAATAGTTATAAAAGTCAAACATTTTTTTATATTATCAATATGTAATTGGATAAATATTTCAAAAAAATTATGTTAATAATATACTAAAATTAAATTTCTCTTTTTGTTAGTAGCCTAAAGTTTACGTTGATAAAAAAATTTATTCTAATTTAAAGTTAGAACATACTTCCAAACTTATAAATTGTTTACTATATTTATAGATCTCCACTAATAAAAAAATTTAAAAATGATATTCGATCTATGTGCGGAAGCTGACCAAAAAATATCCTATCCCCTCCTGGTAGCTCAAAATTTTTGTTTTTAAACTTTTGATTAATTAGCTCGAAATTAAATCATATAAAACATGTAATAGCCACACGTATTCGTGAAATCATTACAAGAAGAACATGAGAAATAAAAGGGCAAAAAAAACAAAGAAAAGAAAAAAATAGAACATAGAGAAAAAGGTGGAGGATTGTTAGAGAGGGAGTCTACTCTGTGATTTGAAGAGGCCAGACCACAAGAAATAGAACCCAAGTCCCCACACCCTTGTTCGCTCCCTCCTCCCCGAACCTCCGAAACAAAAGCTTCAAATTCTGGTCACCTTCCCTAACAATCATCCATTTCCTCACAATCAAACAATTTCTAATTTCCAAATTGCAAAGGAGGAAAAAATAAGGATTGTTAAAATAAGTTTATTAAAAAAAAAAAACGAAAAACGGAATACTTTTTTGGGGTGGCTAAAAAAAAAAAAACAAACAAACAAAACAAAAGACACAAAAGGAAATCACTTTCCAAACTTTGAAGCAAAAGGGTGAAGCTTTTTTGGTGAATGTGTGGAAATAGATCATCAGAAAGGGGTGGGTGGGGTTGATCAGTGATGTCGACATCGTGTTCTCCTTCTTCTTCATCATCATCAGGGTCGGAGGAAGAGGATGAGGGGTTCGAGTCTTACCGGAAAGGAGGGTACCACGCCGTCAGAATCGGCGATCAGTTCGCCGGCGGCAGGTACATAGCGCAGAGGAAGCTCGGTTGGGGTCAGTTTTCCACAGTGTGGCTTGCTCATGATACTAACACCCAGGTATTTGTCTGCTTTAAATGTGGGGAAGGCTACAAGGTTCCCCTTTAGTTTGAGATGACTTCTGTTTATAAGGCGAGAAAGTGATTATGTATATATCTTCAGGTTATGTAGTAAGTTATGATTGTGATGTATTTTATTGATAAAAAGATGGATAATCCTTTCTTTACCATTTTCAAAATAAACTTACTTCAGAAGAATGTCCATTCAGTAATATATATGCTTAATTTTATATATATGTCATGCTTGTGGGGTGTGTTTTACGTTTATGTGTCTAAGAGTATCATTTCATCAAATGGATCGAATTTAAGATCTATTTGAAATGTTGATTGATATAGTATCTGGGCAGCAGTACAAGCTTATAAATGTTTTTGAACATGTGTGATGTGTCAGTGTCACAAATACATACAAACCTTGCATGTTGGGGTATGGCAAAGTCGGTGGATGATCATTTACATAGATTTGTCTGTATGCAGAGGAGCACTAATTTTGTTTATTGTGCTTCTCTTTAGCGGTAACACTTTGGTGTCTTTGTCCTTTTTTGTTCTAACGAGCACTCGGCGTTTTTTGCGGCAGCTGAAAATAGGGTACCTGAGTCTTTTTTTTTTTTTTTAAATTATAAATTTTCATGTCTTCAAATCAACTCAACACAGCGCCTGAGCATTTTTAATGGAAATTTGTAATATCAGCTGTTAGCAGGTTGACAATATCTCTTCTTATCTCCCATGTACAAATATTTTTAGATACACCTTTCGTGCACGTTACAATTTGCAACTTCACTTAATAACCTTCGAAATTTATACGTATAACTATTCTCATCTTATATGCGTGTGATTTAAATTTTTTTTTTTATATTACCCTCACTTAATTAAAAGTAGGATTATTTACGCTAAATAGATTAAAAAATAGAAAATATAACCTTGTCATTTTCCTTTTATTCAATTTTATTTTTTTAAGCTAAAGTTTTTTAATAAATAAAAGCCGATAATCATATTGATTATCATATATGAATCACTTTAGTAAAAATAAATTCTATTAACATTTCTTAAAATAGAAGAATATTAGTGCATTGACATATATTTTCGATTTCTAAGCTTTTTTTTTAATTAAAATTTCGTTCATTATTTCTATGCATGAATTTTTTGGGGGGAAAAAAATTGTTATGTATGAATGAAATGCCTAAAATTATTCTCTAAGAAGTAAAGTAAAAATATAACATAAGATTTATTTATTTATATAATTTATAAATTAATAAACATATAATTATAAACTAATACATAAACAAAAATGGTATAAATAATATTAAACGTATAAAGTATATCTAACTAAAAACAAAGAAGTTTCAATTACACACGTTTTAGTTTCATTTAATAAAAAAAAAAAACTATTTATATGATTTACAAATTATGTAGACAAAGTTGAATTAAAATATAGTAAAACTTATTGCTAATGAATCCACGATTAATAGAAATAGAGAGAGAGACTGTGAGAGGATAATTTAATCAAATGTATTTATTGATGGTTTCTCTATTATCGTCAGGCACATTCTGAGTACTAGGTCCAAGTATGATCCTATCTTCACCCAATTTGTTGATGTATCTATGTTTAATTCAAAATCTTACTTGCATATGCATATGTTCTTTTGTGATTTTCAGTCCTATGTTGCTCTCAAGATCCAGAAAAGCGCGGCCCAGTTTGTTCAGGCTGCCCTTCATGAGATTGATATCCTTTCATCCATTGCTGATGGCACCCCTTCACATTCAAAGTTTGTTGCTCAATTGATTGACCACTTTAAGCACACTGGTCCTAATGGCCAGCACCTTTGCATGGTCCTTGAGTTTCTTGGTGATAGCTTGCTTCGTCTAATCAGACACGCCCGATACAAAGGCATTCCACTGGATAAAGTTAGGGAGATTTGCAGATGCATTTTGATTGGTTTGGATTATTTGCATAGAGAACATGGCATTATCCACACAGACCTTAAACCTGAAAATGTTCTTCTGGTTTCCACCATTGATCCTGCCAAAGACCCTCTTAGATCAGGAATGACTCCAATTCTAGAGAGGCCTGAGGGAAGCATGAATGGTGGGGTTACAAGCCTTACTGAGAAAAGGCTAAAAAGGAGAGCAAGGAGAGCGGTAGCTAAGATATCCGGACGACAAGATTCGGTGGGAGGAATAGGTGAAGCTCCAAAGTCTGATAGAAATACTGATGGGATTGATGTTAGGTGCAAGATAGTTGATTTTGGGAATGCTTGTTGGGCTGATAAGCAGTTTGCAGAAGAGATTCAGACAAGGCAGTATAGAGCTCCTGAAGTTATATTGCAGGCTGGCTATTCCTTCTCTGTTGACATGTGGTCCTTTGCTTGTATTGCTTTTGAGCTTGCCACTGGTGATATGTTGTTTACTCCCAGGGTTGGACAAGGTTTTAGTGAGGATGAGGTACGATGGTTTTGCTTGAACACTGTTGTGATTTAGATTATGTTCCTTTATCTTATGCGTGGTAGAATATATGATAATTGTTTGAGCGTGGACTGATGGCCTCTTATTTCCTTTCATTACTCTGAAGAAGCACTAAGTTGTATTATATGATGTAATAGTTTGGGTAATCAATTCTTGAAAGTTCATTAGAGATCATATCCTCATATGTTCATATGAAAAGAAAAAGCTTATGGAAGAATTTAAAAATGTTTTTAGATTGTGTCAAACTAGTGGAACCTTGTGGTAAGACTTTGTCTAAGATGACATAATAGGTGTTATTAGATAATATTTATCTTAAATCCTATGTTTCATACTGTCAATCAGTGATTTATAGTAATCTTGAAATAGTTGTAAATAAGCAAGCTATCGAATTTTAGTTTCCTTCATTAACTCTTGTATTCTTTGATGATCAAGCATGTTGAAAGAAAATTATCGAGATTTAGATGTTTGCATCATGAGGTTCATTGTGTTTCTCTTTGATTTAGATGTAGTTTCATTGCACCATAAGTACTTTATATTTAGACCTGCTCATGCTGAAATTATTCTTTGATTTGTTCAGCCAAAAATTCGAAAAGAATTGTTAGTTGGTTCTTCCCTTAACTTTTTAAGGATACATCAGTTATGATTGCTTCAAACTTTTGAACCCAAGTCTAAGAGCCCCATAGTGTATGTTGAACTGTTGAAATGTATTGATAAAGCTGTGCATTGTGTTGGTTTCAGGATCACCTTGCCTTGATGATGGAACTCCTAGGAAAGATGCCCCGGAAGGTAGTACTCTCTCACACTCTCTGCATGTTTTTTAGATGAGTAATATTACATAGCCAGAAAAATATGCTGAATTTTTTATAGAAATCATAGTGATTATTGAATGAAATGAAGTGGTATGATCCACTTATTCATCCAAAGGTTAATAATTATGCCACATCATTTTGGCAGCTAAATTCTGACAAAGTTTATGGTTCTCTAGCATTTTTTCTTTTTAGATAGCTATTTTTGCATATCTAATACTGCTTGTGGGCTGCAGGTTGCTACTTCTGGAGCAAAATCCAAGGATTTCTTTGACAGACATGGGGATCTGAAAAGGATCAGAAGGCTAAAATTTTGGCCACTCAACAAATTGTTCATTGACAGATACAAATTTTCAGAGAATGATGCTCATGAGTTCCCAGAGTTTCTTTTGCCACTTCTTGATTTTTCACCAGAGAAAAGGCCAACTGCACAGCAGTGCCTGCAAAACCCTTGGCTCAAGGGGGACTGTACTCCAAATGAAATGATAAATGAAACTAGTTTGGAGAAGATGGATGTTGGAACGAGAAACCTTCAAGGTGGGAAAGTGAAGGGGAGAAAAGTGTTAATTTGACATATATAATTCACCCTTAAAGTCACATCTTTAGGCCCCCATTCCTTCCACATGGATGACTATTGATCGTGATTTATTTTTTGGTTAATCAATTGTAATAAGATTTATTTATTTTTTTATTGGCTTCACTAAAAAAATATGTAAATTTGTAAAGAATTTTGCTCATCCAGAGAAAAAGAAATGCGTGTATATTATCCTTATGATTTTAAGTGATGATGGCATTCTAATTCACCCAAAGCAAGTCCTGTATTTTTTGTCCACAGTGAAGTTGAGAAATGATTGTATATGCTAGTGAATGTGTCCACTGTTTCCGGGGCTTTTTTACGTATTTAAAATAAAAAAAAAATATTTACTGATATCTCCTATTTCAACCTTTTTTTACATAATGTCCTGATTGTGAGATAGTGGTGTATTCGATCAAAGCTGGATCGAATTTGTAACTGCTCAAATTTTTCTGAAACACAAAAAATTCGATCTAGAGTGGGTAGAATTCAACACTATTTAGAATTCAACACTATTCGTATGAATAGTATTAAATTTTACTCAACCTAGATTGAATTCAATATTATTCGGATCTAGGTTGGGTAGAATTTAACAGTATAATAGTGTATTATTAAAATCTTATGAGATAATTGATTCAATCAAATAAGTTAAGAGGAATTTTAATATATGTATTATTTACTTTTTCATTCTATTTAAGAATTTAATTTAAATACATCGATAGTGTAAAATAATTTTATACTGTCAGCAAATAAAAATAGTAAAAAGTACCAACTCATACAAATAACTATTCATTATAATAAGGGATCCACCATGATTTCTTATTTTTTCCTATTTCTATTGGTTGCTAGTGTAAAACTATGTTTACATTGTTAATGCATACTAGTTAAATTCTTTATTTAATATTCATACTTTTTAAACGCATAATTTTAGTTATATACTTTATTATCATTTTAAACTTTATGTATATTTTTTAAATATTATAATTAAGTGTTAAATACTAAATAATATAAATATATAAGAATTCCTTGTAAATTACTTAATTAAATTAAATGATATCATATTATTGAAACATCTAATAAATTAGGTTTTGAATTATTTTGATTAGTTTAAGATAATCTCTTTATAAATTATTTGATTTTAAGGTTAAATCAGTTACTCTTGCCACGTCCAAGTCGTTTAATTAGTAACTTAAGCCAAAAGCACCTACTGTTAAACTAAGCATCAAAATGGAAGCACAACTTATAATATATGATTAATCTGGTGGAGACAACAATTCAGCTTTTTTTATGCATTTAAAATAAAAAAAGTGTTGGATCGAATTCTGTTGGATCAAACTCAACTTATAATAGTGTTGGATCGAATTCAACACTATTTACTCAAATAGTGTTGAATTCGATCTAGGTCAGGTAAAATTTAATATTATTCACTTAAATAGTGTTAAATTTTATCTATCCTTAATCAAATTCTTTGTGTTTCGGAAAAATTTGAACAGTTATAGATTCGATCCAGCCTCGATCGAATTCACCACTATTTCATAAATAGGACAATCTAATAAAAAAGTTGAAATAAGGAATATCCGTAAATATTATATTTTTTTATTTTAAATACATAAAAAAACCCTATTGGTGGGTAAATCACTTATTCTTTTACCTTTTTTTTTTATCAACACATGCACACACCTCCATAGAGAGAAAGAGGGGGAGGGTTCATATACTACAAATCAATCACTGATCCTTTTGCCTTTTTAATTAGAGAATGTTTGCATTTTATTTCCGACATCCAACAACCATGTTACATTTCTCATGATATTGAAGACACAAGAACTATTGGGTTGTATTACTTGAATTTTTAAAGCAATGACTTACTGTACACTTGGATAGGATTTTATAAACTTAATTTCAGATGAATTTTGATTTTACAAACTTGTTCTTACAGTAGACGAGTAAAGATTACTTAGTTACACTTTTGCCTCTCGCATTCTCTTCCGCAACTTAGTTCATAAAGTTGTAAAAACATGTCTAGAGAAGTTTAGATTTTGCACATATTTTATAAGGAGTTGATTAATTTCTTTTAATTAATTTAAAGAATAAAATATTAACTTTTTCAATTTTGAAATTTTAAATGCTTTTTTATTTTTCAAATAGTTTTATTTTATTTTAACCCTTTAATTAGTGCTTTTCTTAACCAATGCCTATTGTCTAATTGAGCAAGTATGTTTGGTTATTTCTCTCAACTTTCCAATGTGACTATTGCAATCACTATATTAATTATTTATTTAAAGATTTAAAGAAAAATAAAATTATAAATATATCTTATTAAACATGCAAAAGACTTGAGAGAGAGAGAGAGAATAAATTTCATGTCCTAAGCTGATACATCAAAATTCCTATAATTTTATATACGATCCTCCGATAAAATAGATGTGTAAGAAACAAAAGCTAGATAGAGAATATATGTTTTGTGTACCCAATGCTTAACTACAATCTCCATAAAATTACGCATGAATTGGATGTACTTAAAAAATCAAAAATAAAAATAAAAAATTGTGAGTATCATACTTCATACATAAGTTATATGATAGACATGATCCATGGATTCTCACACTTGCAACTCAAGAAGACTAAATTCATTGAGGGGGTACGGCTCCAATGGACTGTTGTTTAGAATGAATTTCAGAATTTATTTATTTTAATGAAGTAACAAATATGCTTCATTATAACTATTGATTATAACCTCCTAGAATAGAAAGGAAAAACACCTTTTTAAACTAAATTTAATTTTAAAGTGAAAAAATAAGAGTGCATCCACATTAAATAAAGTATATCATAATCTTTAACTCATAAAATAATCTAAAAGTAAATAACTTACCTTTAATAGAAGTTTTTTTCCCCTTAAATGCAGCAGTTAACGTTTGATCAAAGTAAAATTAATGCATAACCAACTAAAACAACGATGGCCTCTCTCCCCATTGATTCTCTTTATTAATGATAAAATTGACATATAATCAAATTATATAAAAACGAGTAGTGATAACAAATAGTGCAATGCATGCTAAAAAGTGAAGAAAATGACAAAAATATTTAGATAATGAATCTCATATAATCATTGTTACTTTTATTTAATTTCCTTTTTTTTCCAGAAACTTACCAGCATTGCACTATTTACACTGATAAGTTTTGTTAAAAAAAATAAAATTTACCAATGTAAACAGTGCAAGCGCTGGTAAATTTTGTAAAAAAAAAAATATATACCAACGCTTACACTATTTATGCTGGTAAATTTCTAAAAAGAAAAAATTAAATAAAAATAACAACAATCATATAAAATCTATCATCTAAACATTTTTTTTGTTTTTGTCACTTTTTTCGTATGCGTCACATATAAATCACATTGTTTGTACGTTCACCAAACATTATTCTATAAAAATTTCACATTAGAGAATTAAATTGTGTACAATATCTTAGTCAAGCGTCCAATCCTCCCTGCTAATCGGAATGCAAAAACTTGATCATTTGTTGCCAACAGTTAAACTATTTCTGTAAAAAATAATTGTTATAACAAAAATTCATTACTTACCTATTTAATGCTAGGAAATTAATTGTTTTGTTGAAAGCAGCAAATTTTAAACACTGCCAGCATTCATAGTCACCTGGAAATAAGGAAAACTAAACAGCATAGCCAAAAAGTATAAACAAAAGACCAAAAGATTTTCTCTTATTATTCTCAGCACAATGAAAAACTGTTCAAATCATTGCATAATTTGCATCGTCCTATCTAAACTCAAGCTTTCCAGTCACTTGAAGTAGCACAACTTCAAACAGAAAGAAGTAATGCAAGCAACTGAAAAACTAAATTTACATTTAATCAGTGCAGTTCCATTACAAAACCGAAAGACGAACAAAGATATAAATGCCATATTGAAAAATAAAATAAAAGCATCATGGTTCCTACCTCAGCTATCAACACCTATCACTATGGCACACAGTCATCCCAATGTAATATACGAATTTTATGACTGCACAACTTTATTTTGTTTGATACAAGCCGGTGCCTTGAACTCCTGGCATTTCCACAATGATGCAGCCTCAATTGGTATCATTCTTTCAGTAGAGGGCTCCACTGTAAATAAAGGTATATCAACAGGATGAGTTTCTGTGTTCATTTCATTCAATGAAGAACTTCTGGCTCTTGTTTCTTCCTTTGGCTGTGCCCTATCTTTGGAGGTGCAAATGCTTAAGGGCAACTTTTTTAGCTTCACCCTTCCTCTCTTCTTACCTATGGGAGATAAGTCCTCAGAGTTTTGCTCCTTTGCCTGGCTTGACTCGGCTTCGCCATTTTCTATCTCTATTCGGGTAGACCTATCATATTTGGACCCCTTCTTATCTTTCTTACTCGAGGATACCTCTTGAATAGATCCTTCGGAATCAATCTTGCCCGCGATCGCATGTCCGTTGTTCAAAGATAAGCAATCTTGTCCAAATGCCATACCAGCATCAGAGCCCTCAGTTATTTCAAGACTTGAAGAGCTTTTAGGCTTCTTGCGTTTACTTCCTTTTGAGTCTGAATTCGGAGAGTTCTTCGAGATTCTAGGAGAACTGTTCATGGCTCGATGCAACTTACGAGCTAGTTCTTCATCTGTCCTACAATGTTCAATTGGTTGGTATTTTTTGTACAACAGCTGAACTGGGAGATGCTTCTTTAACCTGTTCTTTTTCATATTCCTTTCCTTACTCACAACCTCTTCAGAGAAAGATGCAACCGAATCTAAAGCAGTCTTGGCCACAGCAACTGCCTTTGCTGCTATTGCAGCTTTCTCTTCAGCTGCAGCTCGAGCAGCTGCTGCAGCCTTGGTTGCAGCAATTGCTGCTGTTTTTGACGCCTCTACAACCTCCTCAGGTGTAACGTTAGGGTTATTAGAATGACAACTCAACAAATGTTTAAGTCGGGCTTCGAACTCACTGGGAAAGGAGGAGGAGGAAGGGGAAGCAACATCAGTAACACAAGAAGCAGCAACTGGAGATGGCCAAGCCGTAACATCACCATCCGGACTCTGTTTTTTCAAACCAGCAAGAAGGCGTTTCCGAGGAGGCAAAAGAACATCACCATCCAACTGATTGACATCACACATGTTCTCCATGCTCCCCCAGTAAAAATTCAATTTAATGCTCAGAAAATATGGAATAAATCTTCACACGAATGCAATCGTCACAAAATTGACAATCACATCTTCGGGACAACGACCAAACTTTTCCCGATCTATCTCACAAACCCAATTCCACATCCCTGATGAAATCAAGATTTTAACAATCTTACAAGATCCTTAACAAACCCTAACATAAAACTTAGACCAATTCAAACACTATCCAAGGTGATGCCATGTTCTGTTGTTGTCAAGAACTCTCAATACGAAGAAATTTGACTCACATGACATCATATTCTTCCATTCCACCACTCTGATTCCTAACCAGAAAAAAAGAAAAACAACAAAATCAAACTCAAAACTAAATCTATAACACAAAGAATATCATTCATCACAATTAGTTTCAAAAGACAACAACATAAAACGCTAACTCGCAAACTTCATCCAACCCCTCTATTCCTAACAACCGAAAAACCAATCAAGGATGCATAATTCAGCAACATAATCAAAAGATCAAAGGGCAGAACATAACATCACTTCAATTCTATCTACCCATGCAGCACAAGACAACTTTTTATCTTTTTGTATTTTTTGAACACCCCAATTCCCAAAACTGTTTGAATCAATCCACAAAGCAATGAATCAAGAGCAACAAGCATCCCAACACAGCCTAAATCTGGATTCAGCAGAATCATGCAAAAATCAATGAGAACTTTCAAACAACAAATTCAGGAACAAACACAAAACAAAGAAAGGATCAAAAGAGTGTTTTGGACCATTGAGAATGAATGAGGTCCTTAAGTACCTGATCCTGTTGAGGAAGCTAGAGGGTAGAGAGAGAAAGAAGGGTAAGGGAAGATCCAGGATTAGGGTTTTCAGAGAGAGAAAGAACAAGAAGAGGTGATGGTAATGCTACAGCAGAAAATCCAGGGCACGTTAGAAAACCCAAAGATCCTTAATTTTTATATTCTTTTATAGTTATATTTATATTTTTTTATGAGAAAAATGTGTGAAAGTGAGAGGAAAAATGAAAGAATTTCAATTGGCTGTGACTGTAGAACGCTAAACACGCAAAACCCACAAACACAACAATTAACTGCTCTTCTCTTCTTCTTTTCAAGTAACCTCGTATTTCTTTTTCATTTTTTTTTTAGTACTTTAGTTGTCAAACTAATGTCAATGACAACGTTTTTGTTCCCTCCGTTTGCATTACCCTAATTTCATTTTGGTGTGTTGGGTACATTTGGGGTCCAGAGTAAAAATGGTATAGATGAATTTTGTGTGAAAAAAAGAATAGTGCTCAATAGTATAAGAAAAATGCTATCCATCAAAAAAAAAAAAAAAAAGCTATTATGCTGCAAGATATCATCGACATGAATTGCGTGTTATAATAACTAAAGTTGACACAAATTACGTATTATGGTAAGTAAAATTGACACGAATTATGCATTATGATAAGTAAAATTGACATGTCACACTTTTTTTTTATATTTTTATTCATTCTTAATTTTCTTGTTTTCCTATTTTATTATCACCTTAACATATCATTTTAGCACACATTTTAGTATGAACACATTTGTGAAACCATTTTTCACTTTTTAATTACCTTTGTATGGTTATGCCAATGCTTGTAAAACCATTTTATCTTTGTATGATCATGTGCGGTTTATCTTTCATCCTTACAAGTGCTACAAGGAGTATGATACTCATGAAACATTTTGAGTGTCATTATAATAAGGATCCATGTTTAATTTTCTAGGAAATGTAGCGTATGGTGAGAACGCAAAATTCACACTCTCTCCTGCTTTTTGTATCGAGAGTGGTTGTTGTTTTATTGAGAAATCATGTGTTAATATATGAGTAATTTTGTTTTGAGAAGGTAAAACTTCTCTCTCTCTCTTTTTATTTTTTAAGATATTTATATTATTAGATACTGTCATGACTAAAAGATTCTTCTAATAATTATCTTATCTAAAATTTAAATATTAATTCTCTCTCTAATGGTGAAGCTCGCTCACCATTGCATCCAAATTTTATTAATAGTGAAACTTTTCTCTTTATCTCTTTGTTTAAGTGCAATTATTTTTTTCCACTTAAATAAACTGAATTGTCTAAAAATTAAAACATGGTTTCCTAGTAAATAAAGTGAGAACAGAGAAAAAATAGAGAGAGAGAAAGAGAGAGAATTTTACATTCCCACTAAATACACTCAATTTCCTAAAATTTTACATATGCTCCCCAATATTTATCATGAAATGTGAAACATATTTAGGAGTATCACATACTTCCAACTATATTTATGAGTATGGTAGACTTCTCTTGATCATGCTAACACTTTTTGCTTAAAAATAATTTGTGCTAAATGACATTAGGGATGAAAAAAATTATCAAAGATATTTCCATCAATTTTTGTAACATCAAATTTAACATTTTTTTTAGTGAGTTTAGCACCACATTTCAAGTTGAAGTGAATATATTTTATATGATTTCTGTTATGGATTTATCTTTAACTTATGGGTAATATAAAGAATTTTATATTAGCATTAAATGATGTATTTGTTATATTATTTAATGAATATCTCATCTAATATGATGGTACTATAATCAAATTCATTAAATTAATTATCAACATAAAATTGAATAAGCATGTTGGATTTACCACCTTAAAACTAAGGTTTTATTAGGGAAATTGTTAAATATTTTAAAATATTTTTTTAAACTTTTAAAAAAAATAATATAAGTTTTTAAAAGAAGCAAATATTAAATATTTTTTAAATTCTTAAGATTACTTTTCAATAAAACTAAACTCATTTTATATAATCGTATTTAAATTTTCAACTTCATTTTAGGGATAAACTAAATTAACACTAAAAAATATAAGTTTTTAAAACAAGTTACATGAAAAGTGAATTTGGATTCTTTCCTTCTAAGAACTTATCGATGAGAAAATATATAGTAAAAAAACACATTTCGTCTTCAATTTCATATGGGACTGATGTTATTATTTATTTTCTTTACAACTTTCTTATATAATTTTTTAGATAATAAAATAGGAAAGCACTATTTCTCTTTCTTTTTTCTTAAAAATAAAAATGTAGGCAAAAGATGTGAAAAGAAAAAGTAATGTAAAGAAAAAAAAATAGAGATATATGAAATTGATACCTAGTGAAACTCGAAAAACACCAATTCTTTTTTTTTTTTTCCAGTTTTGTTTATCACTTGCTTAACATTAAATTTTAAAAAAGTCTTTAATTATGTTTGTACTTTTACCTTACTTTTTAGCATAAATATATCTACTAAATTATAAATTTTTTAAAAATATTTCACAAAAAATTATAAAAATAAACAAATAAAACGTGTCAGACTTAAACTTTATATTTTTAAATAAATCAAGTTCAAATTTTATATTTAGCTCAATTGAATGAATGGACCAAGTTTAGACATCTTTTTTTTTTTTTTTTTTATGAAAAAGTCAAATTTAACCTCCAAGTATCAATTGATTTCGATCACTAGGATGGTAGTTAGAATGATAAGATGGATATCCAAACTTCTCAACGGATCTGATTTAGCTCCTGACCTCGAATTGTAATAAGCAAAGCAATACAAATATGTTATTAACAGTTATGCCTATCTATTAACGAGACTGTTATCCAATTAAACTTTTATTTATTCTTCATTTGAAAGTCAGATGGAATCACCTGTAGAGTTTGCACAGATGTAAATGCGAGACTTCTGAAGAGTTAAGCTCATTCTTAAAACGCATTATGTCATCTTTTGGAAATAAAAATGTTTTTTTAACCCACTCTTTAGCTATCGATACGGAAAACATTTATATGTGAAAATTTTACATAACTTAATTATGTATAAATTTTTAAAAATAATTAGAGATGTGAGGATTGAACAAAAGCACATGAGACATTTTGATCAATAATGATATTAAAATTTTTACATAAGGCAATTCATTTCTCGAGACAGTATAATTTATAACATAAAGTACATTACTCCATGACCTTATTGTTCTCATACTTTATCATTCTTATCGACCTAATTTTTCTCCCTAGTTAACATTTGATTTTCGACATTGATATTTCATATCCAAGCACCGGAGCCAGCAGCTACTTAATTTTAGCTACCTGCGTTACTATAAAGATAATACAAATATAATGCGATGTAGTGAAAATAACAAGCATAACACGATGCAAAGGATTAAATAAATTATAAATTATATAACCAATCGATTTTCTATATAGAAAAAATAAACAAATAATGCATACCATACCACTCATAGACACTATGTACTCTTTGTATCCCAAACACTCACCTATATATATATACACGCAGTCTTACATTTTGGTCACTGTAGTAGAGTAACCATATCATGTATATGCCTTGCTCCAATGTGAAGAATATAATATCTTGACAATGGTCATGCAAAAATGGCAACTTCACACTAAACATAAAAGCATATCCTTTGTGAATTCTTCAACCAAATCATCAGTGATTAGGCATGCCATCTCCCTTTCAAATATATTGATCTGATCATTTATTAGTCCATACCGTGAGATGGATCCAAGATCTCTTGCCACCAAACTATCAAGTGAATAAGATGTGTTAGATGGAGGATATAAAGAAACATGGATAATGTCCCATACTAGCTTCAGTAGTTCCTTCCCCCATGGTGGAGGCTGCATGGAGGAATTGTTTAATTTCCTTCTGAATCTAGACAATGTCAAAGGTGGTCCAAGAACAATGGAAAGTGCCCCATTTAACAAATCAAGTAAAACCTTGTGCTCTAACTTGTTCTCATTCTGATCCTTTGCAGATCTTTCACTCTCCTTGACCAAACATTTCTTGTGAGATTTTTCCACTTCTTCAAAAACTGAGTTGCCTATAGGCTTTGTAAATGTGTCCCCTCTTGATAAGTATTTATCCCATGAACCAAAGTACAGACCAGAAGCAGCAAGCACATCTCTGACGTAAGATTCTGCCGGATCCTCTAATCGAACTAGTTCATACTCAACCGAGTCCTGTTTCGTTAAGACTCAAGTTGGATTAGGTGCCTACTTAGCTCTACCAATTCAACAAGAGAACTATCATTGACAATATAAAATCTAAACAAGCAATTAGAATTTTGAAGACTCTAAGAACCAAAAAGGTATAGCAATTAGATTTCAGATGTTGCAATCAAAAATAAAAAGAATACAAGGAATAATATGAGATTTCTAAAATCAAATCAAATCAGAGGTTGATCCCTTAGAATGTCTATAATAGACCTTTTTTTTTTCTGCCAAATTAGTAAACAATATGTACGTCAAAAATGGTTAATGAAAGAAAATGTAGTTGTAACTATTAACTTAGAACCGGATTTTCATAACACAGTTGCTATGGCAGAAATTGTGTAGCCCTTGAAGCAAGTTATCTAAGATAAAATTGAAATGAATTTTACATGAAATTCAACTTCTGATCTTGCATGCAGGGTCACTATCCATTTGGAGAAAAGACTAAGGCTGTATATTGATACAACTTCATATGCATATTGAATAATATAACCATGTTAAGACAACATTGACTTCCTTTATATGAACTGTCTATGATCATTGCACCATGGATGCAAGTTAGAATTGTCTCTCACCATTCAAACCAGAGTTGATTTCTCCATAAACCTGGGGCATTGCATTATCATCCACTGAAGAGACACCAGGAGTTGATATCGGACTTAAATATTCAGTCTGCCTCCAAAGTTCTTCCTGAGCACTGCTGCACACAGATGCAGGACTAGGAGGTACCTCAGTGGAGTTCTCCTAAAGACCATATATGACAGAAAATCTGGAGATTAGATAACATCATGACAAACTTATGCAATATAATGAAAACAAAGGACATTGTGTGGAGAATGCTGAAAATGTATATAACAAACTTACATGCCTGTCACCATATTTCATGAGAACAGTTGGTCCACTTCTGATGTCTTTCACCATGAAACCATGTTCATTGCCATGTAGTTCAACCATTGAATGAATCCTCTTCGCAAACAGCTTCCCCCTTAGACCAAACCTATGTTTAAAATTGGAAACTTTTTCTTTAATATTAAATCTATCTTTCTTCTGCTTTTTAACATCAACAGGCATTGTTTCAACAGCTTCAAGCTTCTTCCGAATATGAGCACCAGTTAAAATGTCATGGTCCTCTAGAAGAAGCTTCCCAAATGATGTTCCTGATACAGGAGCAGACAAGGATCTTACAAGGTTCCTAGGGGACAACTTTTCATCATCCAAAATTTGACAGTGGCTCATATCAGTTGCACACTTCATAGTATCCTCTTCTTGCTTTAGTCCAACTCCATGATTGTCGAGGACACATGACCTTGAGTTCCTACAAGTCACTCACTTCAGGAATGCCAAAATGCACTTCTCTTTTCACAACATTTCTTAACCTCTCTGACAAGAATCGCCTTGTTTCTCTGTTGATAAATTCAGGTGAACTTGGTCCATTGAACTCAATTTCACTTTTGTAAGATCTTGTTGACTCTGAGCGGAATATATTTGCTTCGACATCCCTAGTCACACTTTCTCTGAACTCATTTGATATATGACAAGCTATTTCTTTTAGGATTGGATTGTTTTTCATTGTAGGAAGCCTCAATTCCTCTTCCTCCAACCACAGAACCCTTTTTGACAATTTTCCCTTGCAGTTCACATATCAACCACTTTCTCACCTCCTCAAGAAAATCTTCTATACTAGTTCTCCTTTGTAAAGTTCCTGATGAATTGATCCAATTCTCTTCATGGTTGCAATCACAAATCCTATCAGGACCAGGCTTCAAGATTGTTATCTGAGTGGGAGAAGGAGATGTATCAAATCTTCTTCTAGATTTCTTCATTAAAGAGTCCTCAAAGTCTCTACTTAGTGTTCTTCTCCTTGAAGGAAAAGATCCTTTTTCGCTTAGCTGGGATTGACTCCATCATATCACCATTAGGAAGCTTTGTTTTAAATTAGTGGCTATCAAGCTCTATAGATGTTTCTGCTGCCTCTCTCTGTGAACTTGCATTATGTGGCACCATTTCCTTGCTCAGGTTCTCTTGAGCATTCACTCTTTGAGAAACTCTTCTGATTTTAACAACCTTCGAACACTCCTTAAACCTTTCTGCTTGATATGCTTCAAATTCTCTCTTGAATTTCTGGAGTTCCTCTTCCTGAGGATGTCGCCGTGGCGTTGATTTTCCAAAATTTTCTTGCCATCCATCATCAACAATGTCTTGATAAAATGATTCAAATTCCATCTGGCTAGAAGAATTGAAGTTGGAGGAACCTCAACCAACTGAACCCCTTCCATTCATTCCCTTCTTTGAAATCTTATTCTCCATACTTTCACTTATGCTTTGATCTGATAGAACAACAGATTTAGTGCCTAATGGCATCATGTCTAACCCCATCAACCTTGCCACAAGGCTTGGTGCATCATTTCGGGTGCCTAATTGTTTGGATAACTCCTCATTGATCAGTTGTGTCACTGAAGTCACATTTGAATAACTATTATTCTTTGACCACTCATTTTCTACTTGACTAGAGTACTGAAAATTCAACTTAGAGTATATTCCATGTAAGGGAGCGGTAAGAGAAACATGTTATCACGAGTCATACAATGAATGAACCATTAATTTCATTGCTGTATTGGGAATGGAAAGTGCAATCTTATGACCTTACAATCCCATTTATAAGTGAAAACTAAAAAATAGGAGAAAAATGATACAACAACCGGAATTACAAATGCAGTTTTAAACAGAATCAAGCCATGGACAAGCCCTATACATCTACTTTCACCAAAACTTTGAAGGGCCATTCCTAAAGGGAACATATTGGACCAAATTGCAAAAGCCAGTCACAAAGAACACTGGAAGAAAGAAAGGAACCGTGGTAGTTTCTTGAGACCCTTGACATGTTAAGGGGAACTTACTAGTAATTCTCCTTCTGGATAGTGGATTTGAGATGTCTCTACTTGCAGCTCCAGGCTAGTTCGAGGAGTTTGCATGCCTACTTGACAGATAATGCAAAAACAAATCAGCAATAACATGCCAAAATCAATCCAGCAGAAGAGGGATAAAATGGAATGTTCAATATATCATGACTATTGACTTGAGAAGGGGGCAAGCTCATTTTCAGCAAGATATCTTCAAAATTGTAACAAACTAATCAGCACAGTTATACAGACCGTTTCACCTCATTGACTGACACAATCAATTACCTTTTAATCATTAAATAATACAAAAATTTGACAAGCAAACCACTTGAAGCTTTTCACTTTGTAGAAGGAATCATAAGAAATCAATGCACAAATGCACAATTGAGCTTTTTAATAAGTTATTCTTCCTCTGTAGAATGCATTAAAGCTTCTCTTCGATGTATAAAACAACACTTACCTTCATTATATCTCTTATGGGCATGAACTTTCTTGGCCATCCTCCCCTGATTGAATTCAAAAATGTGAAATAAGCCTCTCATACAGACAAAGGGTCTAGCAAAAGACTCCTATGTCACAAATTTCAGCCTTCAGTCTCACCTATTAAAATTTCAGAGATTTTTCCTTTCCTTTTGCATGATATGAACTAGCATACTCCCTTTTCACCCTGCATTGCCTCAAATTACTCAGGTATCAGTTAAAAGGCTGTTTATAACAGAATATCTGAACATCTTAAAATTAAATGAGATACGGTAAGTATGTAAGTCGATTCAAATCACATTAGAACTTGGAAGCAAATTACTTTTACATAAAAGAAACCAACGTTCACATGGAAAACAGTATGGTAAGATCAGTAATGATACCCTGATGTATAATGGTAGACTGGTAAACGTATTCAAAATTCTATAAAAGAATCAACCTACTAGTTGCTTCACATTAAAGTAGCCTCTGTGTAAGTTTTGTATGCTATAATCATCCATATATAAAGGCTACACTTTTGCATTTTGAACGATATGATATCATAAATGGACGATCAACCTACCTAGCGAACTTAAGGCCTACTAGTCTAATAGTTAGTATTGTATTCTATGTAGAAAAAACAAGCATAAATCCAATCTATAAAACACTTTAATTTAATATGGGGAGGAAAGCATGCAGACCAATACCTTCCTAGTTTTAGGACAGGTTCCTAAAAAATTGTAGGAAAGCAAGAAGCACCAAAACCTATCACCCTCAAAATCTTGGCCCCAGTCAGAGCTTACTCTAAACAAGTATCTTACTTGAAGATTGGTTCATCTATGCTTCAGAGCCATAAACATCGTACACAACAAATAAGTCATTCATGCAACACTTCAATGCACAGTTTAGAAAAGAGTGAAAAACATAAGTGTATGTGATATCAACATACCAATTTGAACAACCAGAACTGAAACAAGGTATCAACCAACTGAATCCTCAGCTATGTATCAATGCAAGCATTTAAAAAAGAAGAAGATGGGTGTGCTTGAAAAGCATCAAAGCTTGCAACTTGATAGAAAAACTGAAATGGGGTGGCAGCACAAGACTGAAAATTCACATATAAATGAAGAGGGCGTGTGTGTGTGACATACAAGGTGGAAAATTGTATATAGAGAAAAAGAGACTCAAATATTAAAACTTTATTGAAAAAGAAAAAAGAATGATGATAATGAGTTAATGACAAAGGAAAAAAGCTATGATGTTGTCAGTGTACCGAGGGGGAACAAGTCCTCTAAGTTCATTGCTGGAAATGAATGAATGAAAGCGAAAGCGAAGGTTCTCCTAACTTCTTGTTATTATTTGCTAATCATTCTCTTCTATTTGTTTGATAAATTTTCAGCCTGACATCTTTAATTAATTTATAGACAAATAGCTCACGATGCACTATTAATTAGCGTGTGGTAGAAACTCAGAAGTCTGTGTTACTTTGTTTATATATTTTTCTTGTGAATTTTGTGATTTCCATGTGAATGAGATGTTTTCACCAAATCATGAAAGTGAATTATTCGAATTTTACAGATAACTACATTTATACATTCTTCGAATTTGTATATGTAAAATTGTAGGTAATAGCTCAACAATGCCTATAACACAGGATGGTTTCTTATGATTATGATCCACGTTCAAAATCAAATAGTAGTTACTCGAGAGGTTTGTCCTTTGTTATTGTTTTTGTTGGTGAATACAAGCATAAGTTTGTAATCTAAATAAGCAGGAAATCTAAATGAACAAAATAATCACATAAAGAGAAAAGACTGCTTCATAAAAGTTGAAGTCAAAAGAATTACAGGTGTTAATAATGAAAGAAAATAATAATGATAAACTATATAATTATTATGGAATAAAAATTGGCATCATATGATTGGATTTTCAGATCACGAAACCAACAGCCAAGAGGCCTGTGTGGTTTTGCAATTTTATGCGCACGAGGCCTCCATTTGGCGCCAGATATCATAGCACTTTGGAATTTTGGATTTATTTGTCTTGTACTCTTCTTAGCTCTCCTTCCTCACTTACATTCACAAAATCACAGATCACAAATTTAGTTGTTCCGATTTCAATCTGAGGGGGGTGAGATTCGGTAGTAGAGAGCTAGTTAGGAGAAGGAATAAGGCAGCTCTTTAGTGAGAGAGGAGTGTTTATAGTCACTAGACAAAAAGTGAACCTTTCTTTTGCACTATTCTAAGAGGTATTTTATAGTATGGGTGCTATCAATATGGGCAAGTGTCAAGGGATGAATAGAGAGGTTTAAATGAAAAAGTCTCGACAAAATTGAGGATAGGGGTGTTTTTTCCGTGTATGTAACTAGGAGAAGAAAAAAAAGGGAGCTCTCTTCTATGAGGGGAGTGTTTATAGTCATTAGATAAAGAGTGAACTTGCCTTGGCGATTATTCTATGAAATATTTTATAGCATGGATACAATTATTGTGAAGTAAGTGTCAAGGCATAGATAAGAATTTAAATGAGAAAATTATGTCAATATTAAGGATTGGAGAATTTTTTTCATTTGTTTAATAAAGTGGGCCCGGCATAGATAAATGGAGTATTCAAACAAATCATTAGTCACTCTCTCTTCGTTCCTTGATTTCCCATTTTTATTTCTTGAAAATTTAACAACATATGAGCTTATTTGTTCAAACTGGAAAGGCTGTTTTACCTTAACAGATAAAGTGAGTTATTTCCCCTTTCTAAGTTCTTGATCAATGTGCAGTGTGAGCCTTTTTCTTGGCTTCATTTTCATTACAAGACTCGTATGACATAAGAAATTTTTTTTGGTAAATATACATGAATAAACATTAAAGTACGCATACATTGAAATGACATATGATGTCCCTTTTTTTTCAAAAAACAAAAAAATATGATGTCTAAACGACGTAACTCGAATGCCATATCACACCTTTGTTGTATTTCAAGACTTTTATGCTGCTTTTAAGAGAATGGCTACCATTTTTTTGGGTCAACTAAGAGAATGGCTACTTGATTCAGTTGATTGTGATAATAATCCTCTCGGATAAATTTTTTTTATTTTTATTTTACTCTCATAATCTTTTTTTTTTCATTTCACTTTTTTTTGTCTTTTTTTTGGGTCAATGACGTTTTTTTTGGGTCAACACTTTCAATTTAACGCTTTTAATGCTTTGGACAACCAAAGGAATTTATTTTAATTTTACGTTGAAACAACAGTATGGCCTTCTTTGTTGTTATTATTGGGCTTTTGGGTCGTTCAAGAACGAGGCCAACTTGTGCTACATTTTCAGTTTCAACCACTATTGTTCTTCAGACCCAGAAAAAGAAAAAAACAAAGCCCATTACTATTCTTATCATAATTCAATTTTCATGTATCTTCTTGACGAGAAAGAAAAACTAAAAACTCATGATCGACTATTTCGATATTTCCGACATCTTCGGGCTCGATTAAACGAGCTCTTATCCGAGTTCACCTTTGTTCTTGGGATTGCTCAAGTAATTTGGCCGATTCTCAGGATTAACTCCATCGCCACCAATGTTGTCCGAAATGACTATGATCTTACATGGTCTAGTAACCGCTAAGTTCTATTTTAATTTCACTTTTTAAACAAGATTTGTGTAACTGGTATGTGACTATAGCTTCGTTGAGCTAACCATTCAAACACTTTTATGATGAGTTCAGACTTCATAACATTTTCGTGTCAGATCAGATATGGCTCTTATGACCTTTATGTGCAGTTCATATGGACATGTAATAATTTTCTGTATGAAAGAAGGAAGGTAAAAATCATAATACATTTATTTTCTTTTGGACTTCTTACTTTAAAGTTTGAGAATAAAAAAATAGTAACAGCCTGTGAGCCTTTTATCATAAGACTGTCATGCAACGCAAATTTGATAGAAAGATGTTAATTCTACAATTACTATTATCTAAAATTTTATGTTTATCTCTTTTCAAAATGTCCATAAAATATTTAATTTTTAATTTACAAATAAGATATCTCAACTTGATAAGATGGCTTAATGTCCATTAATTGTTTTCACGAAAGACATGTTATGTGGATATGAAACTTGATGTAGCAAGTTCTTCAATAAGAGTTTTTTATCTTTTGTCCTGATATACTATTATAGCATTATTATTCGTAATTTTCTGAATAATTATTCTACTAATAAAGTGATTGATACGTCACATGAAATTAAAAGAATCAATTGAAAGATAATATAAAAGTTCCCAAAAATTAAAGGGGGTGGGGGTTGGCGAAAGAAAATGCAATTGGAAGAAGCAAAGTCCTTTCGGTGGTGCCACGTATATGTCAATAATAGTGTGGGGTCCATGCATGGGTCGGGTCCCACACCGCGATCCACAGTTGACACGTGTAGCATCTAACTTGTTCGAGGAAAACGGTAATGTGCAAAAGTGTGCAGGCGAAGTGAAGTGAGTGAGATTTTACGGTCAAACATTCAATCTCTTGGACGAATCTTATCAACTATAAGTTTTTGAGACTGAATTTTTATACTAACTACGGAATATAACTTTATACCGTTACTTAATAAAAATTTAGGAATTATGTTGAGTAGTTAATATAATAAGTAATTATTTATTATAATTAGATATATTTTTAAATTTTTATATTATAAAGTTATTTTGTATTATAAAAATTAAATTTTAATTTTTTTAATTAATTTTACTGTACCTTTAATCCTTCATAAGTTTAAATTATTATCTTTTAAAATAATTTAATTTTAACATATTATTAATATAAAAATATTTTATACAAACACTTATTCATATATTAGGATGTTTAATAAAATATTTTACTTTTATATTTATTATTTTAAAATTTTTTTATTTAATAATATATAATTAGATGATAATATAAAATTTTAAAACTTAATAATATATTAAAATTAAAATTTTTTTAATTATATATTATTAAATCACCAAAAATATTTATTTTTATAATTATTACTTCAAATATTATATATTATTAATAATAAAATAAAAAAATTTCACACTACAAAAAATAATAAAATTAATCTCAAAGGAAAAAGTTTTTTTATTTTTTTGTTGGTTAAAATACATTGTTTAGCCGGTATCTCTCTTTCTGTCTTCCGTGATCATATTTTTCAGAAAAAAAAAAAATTTATATATATCAAAATATTTGTACCTCAACATTTTTTTTCAATTTTTTCTCTTTCTATCAATCATTTCATTTATTTCATTTATTTTTATAATTTTTTCTCTTTTCTATTTTTAGGTATCCAAATTATCTACTTATTCCAGTGATACAAAAAATATTTCTCAACAAAAAAAAAAAATCCAAATCTGTCACATCATTGTCACAACCCTCTGGTTTTGTTCTTTATTTTTTTTCTTATAAAAACCACTTAGTTGTCTCTTGCCTCCATCCATCCATCCATCAGATGCACAAAGAAACCGCAATCAACCGCACAATACTTTATTACTTTCTCTTGTCTCGGACATCCACATAGATATATATATATATATATATATATATATATATATATATATATATATATATATATATAGATATATATATATATATATATATATATCAGTTCAGTTCAGTTATCACAATGCAAACCTGAAACCACATTCCCAGCTTTCTCTATCTCTCTCTTCTCTTCTCTTCTCTTCTCTTCTCTTCTTTGCTTTCAGCAACTGAAGATCTCTGAGTGTGAGTCTCTTTCAGTCTCAGATCCTCCAACACAACAATGTTTGTGAAGAAGCTCGTTGAGAAAGCTTCCTTAAAGAAGGTTAGACAATTAACACTAACCCCATTTTACGTTATTGCTTTCTTCTTCTTCTTCTTAATTTGCTAGTTCCATGTAATCATCATCATCATCATCATTCATCTCGTCTTCACTTTCTTCATCACTTAATATTACTTTGCTTCATTGCTCAAATTGCTATCAGTTCTGCGAATTTATACTTGGCTTGTTCACTCAAATTAACTGGCTATATATCATCATTCATCATCAGTTAATTCTCTCTTGCTTTCATGAATTAATCCAGATTTTCCCTTTTGTTCATCTTTTATTCTGAACTCCGATATTCGATTTTGGATTTTTGAAAAAAATAATAATAAAATAAAAAAATAAAGCTTCGATCATTAGTATTAGTAATATTTTATTTCTCCTGGATCTCGCTGCATATATACCCTTTTTTAAGTCTCTAGAGTCTGTTTTATTTCTGACTAAAATTCTATAGCCTAGCGGATATGATCAACATATTTGTTTACGAAGGTTTGATACTTATAGGAAGACTGAGTGTCTCAAATATTTAGGATAATAGGATTTTCCGTGATCATTCTTATGGCCTTTTGTAGTGTCATTTCATATTTTTTTTTTGTTTTAATTAATTTTGGAGTAAACACTAGTATTCGAAATTCATTGTAGTTCCATTACTCTTGTTGTACTTAGGCTGACTAATTATATATATTTATATGTGTGAATTATTTCAAATGGTTATCGGAGGAATTAAATACTTTGAATTATGTAATAATGTATAATTAAATGATTATGTAAAAAAATTTACACCATAATATATTAAAAGTATTTTTTATTTTTATCTTAATTTAATTTAATTTGTGAAAAAAAATAATATTCTTTGAATGATATTCCATTTCTGGTTTGCAAGGAATCGGGGATATACTTTTTATATTGCAGAATCTTTTAATAAATAAAATGCAAAAGTTTTTGGTCGGTTTGAGTTAGTTCAAAATCGTGTCATTCTTAGAAACAACATATATTATATATGTTATACATTTCGAAAGAATAAATTAATTTAGAATTCCAAAATTTATTTTGTGGACCTAATTTTCTATTGAAATTGACAACTAAATCTGATAGCTTAACCTTCAAAGTTACTTTCAACTCAAAAATAATCATAATCCTCCATAGTAATTTTAGATTGGTATGCGACAGCACTTCGCTTATCCTAGTATTAGTGGCCATTTACGTTGTTGAATCTGCTTGAAGAATTAAACTGCTAAATTATGTGCCTACTACAGTACTACAACAAGTGAAATGAGGACTGTGGCTATTTTCTTTAATTGGAGTTAGTAAAAATTATTTCGATAAAATTTTTAATTTATATAATAAATCAAACCAAACACACAATATATATATATATATATATATATATATATATATATATATATATATTTGTTATTTGAGGCTGACCAGAGAGACAAGGGGAAAAAAGATATGGTCTTATCCACTTTGAAAGCAATGGTCGGTGGTTTTTTAATGAGAAAGTCTTTGTGTGGACCCATGCTATGGTGGGTAGGTTCGTGTTACTGTTAGGATGCGTTCATGTTGGTTTGTTACCCCGCTAGCTAGAATCCAAGGCCCCAAGATGGAGGGGACTTCACAAGTTTCCTTTGTTCTTTAATGGGTGTGTGTGTGTGCGTCTATTTTTATTTTTTTGGATACATAAGTTAAAGATATTAAGATAAGGTGTCGTTGCTTACACACGAATCTGATCTCATAAAATAATAATCATACAGAGAAGACATGCATAGCACTTTTTGCAAGGATGACTAGAACAAATAAAGCAATTCATATTTTTAGATTTGTTTATATCTCACATAATAATAATAAAACAATATGCAAATAACATTATTTCATCACAAAAATAATTTATTTACTTAAAACTATATAGCTCAGGCACTGTTAAACCGTATTTCAGACCATGAAAACCTGCCATAGCTTTAGCAGCTATAGAAAATTAACATTGCATTTTTGGATTTCTATATATGCAGCCTGGAGGAAATTCATCAGAAGGGTTAAAGGCTAGTGATGTAGATCCAAGGGTGGTATTTCATCAAGGGGTGCCATCAGGAGGTGCCAAGTTCGCCTATGACAGTATTCAGAAGATAATGGCTCTTTCTACAAAGTATGTTTCCCTTGTCTAATTCTTGAGTCTTTGACTAACTGCATTGTGTGATACATTGTTCAAGTCAAATAAACTGCCACTATAGTATCATGTTGGAATATTTAACTCTCACTGGATGTTATTTCCTAATTAATATTGTGTTGTGCTAATGTGCTCTTTTCTATCTGACATCTAAGTTAAGTGTATATTACTTATGGGAGTGGAACATTTTATTCGAACATGTTAGAGTTATTGAATAGATAATTTTTTGGAAATTGGAACTGATTCTGTTGAGCTTTTATTCAAAAGGGATGGCCAGATTAAACTATTTGGAAATGGTAATGCCCAAGTCCTACTTGAATCCGGTGAGCCACTGCCTAGCAAGTTTTTACAGGTTATGCTCCTTCACTTTTCATGATCAATTTTCTTCTTGCTGTTGTGAAACATTTTTTTTAAAGGAATATCAAGTGTGCCTGTATTATAACAGTACATTGACATTTAATAATTAATATCATGCAGTTCATCCAGAACCAAGGCATCCTTATAAATGTCACTTCCAATAACCATATTGAGGCAAGTTACCTGTGGCCTTGCACATTCATAACAATTTTTGTAGTTGCCTTGGCATTTCATTGTTTCTAGATACTGTTCTTCTACAAAATCCAAAATAATTTTTTGTACGTAATGTGTTAGTAAGTTTTTATATAATGTTGATTCTCCAAAAGAAATTTCACATTTAGGTTTGGGACATAGACAAGAAAGTTTTGTCTGATGCGTACATTGTTAAGGAAGAAATCACTTCCTTTGCGGTAATTCAACATAGCCTATATATGTAAGTAGTATGTATTGTGCATAGCAAGCTATCAAGGAATTAATTTTTGAGGGAACTCCAAAAGTTATGAGATGTATCTGCATTGGCAGGTACATTGGATATTCAAATGGTAATATCTCAGTTTTGAAGCTTGATCAAGAACCTTGGCATATGGTACAGATGAAATACACCATACCCCTCTCAGCTTCCTATGGTGAGAATTGAGATACATATTTTAGCCTTCTCTTTTTCCTTTTTCTTTTCACTTCTAACTTGTACATATTTTGTAGAATACTTAGTTACTTACCATTGATTCTTTAAAACTGCATTTCGGTTCCTCCCTAATTTCTTTCTTGAAAGTACCTTCTTGTCATTTAAGTTCCATAATCACTTTGTTTAGGAAATTCTGAAGTGCCTGATGATACTGTTGTGACAAATATACTGCCTCAACCAGCAGCTGAAAGTAAGAGGTGATCTCCACAAACCAAACCATCCTTTAGGATGTTCAAAAATGTTACTAAGTTGGTTTCTGCTTTTTCTTAATAAGTATTTTTAGTTTGTAGTAAATTCAAAATTCATTTCTCTTGTGTGTTTCAATGCAGGGTTCTCATAATCTTTAGAAATGGCCAAATAATTTTATGGGATATTCGAGAAAGCAAATCTATCTTGAGAACTGGTGGGAACATGTCGCAACCATTATATAATGAAACAAAGAAAGCGACTTGTGCATGTTGGGCGTGTCCTTTCGGAAGTAAAGTGGTTGTAGGGTACAACAATGGAGAGATCTTCATTTGGAGTATCCCCTCTCTTACTATAGGAGATGGTTCGGCACCTGATCATAGTAGTCAAAACACTCCTTTGCTCAAACTTAACTTAGGATATAAGTTAGAGAAAATTTCCATAGGACCAATGAAATGGGTTTATGCTGAGGGGAAGGCTAGTAGACTATATGTCATGGGAGCTTCTGATCATGCGCCTTCAAACTCATTGCAGGTATTTGCATGTTTTGCTAAAATCATTTATCGGAATTTCTTGTTCTAGGACAAATTCATTTGAAAATTTCTGTACCTATATCTTCCTTCATGATGAGATATTTCTGAATGATAGTGTTCATCTAAGAGAAATAAAATCGGAATTCAAGTTCATCTATTATAACTTACATGAACATGTGATTTTCTGAAGCTTTACTGAGTCCTAACTTGGTTCAACCAACTTGAGATGGTACAATTTGCTAGTTAAAATAACATCTACATCTGTTTTATTTTTCACTTTAAGAGCTTTCTCATTTAGCTAAATGAGATGTAAAAGTAATTTGCCTCATCTTTTTCTGCTACCTCTAGTAAATAGGAATTCTTTAGATCTTGATTGCAACTTGCTTGATAGAACTGGCTCAGAAGATGAGTAAAACCACAAGAATCTTGTATTATTTCACTGAAGGTTCTTGACCAATGAGGCCAGAGAACCTAGAACTAAAATGGTGGTAGGGAATTTCAGAGTTCCTCCAGCTCTCCCTCAACAATTTCGAAACTCTCTAACTGCCTAACTAATCCCCTTCACTTTTTATTCAACTAACTCTTCTAACTAACTAGGTGTCCTATGATTGCTGGTGTGCACTTATTTGATTATATGATGCAGGTTGTGTTGTTGAATGAGCATACAGAATCTCGCACAATTAAGTTGGGACTTCATTTGTCTGAATGTTGTGTTGACATGGAGATCATATCAACTTCAAATGAACAAAGCAAGCACAAACAAGATTCTTTCCTTTTGCTTGGGAAGTCAGGCCATGTATATCTATATGATGATAGTTTGATTGAAAGATATCTGTTACAATGCCAGTCTAAGTTGTCACCCTCACTTCCAAAGGAAGTGCTTGTGAAATTACCATTGGCAGATTCAAGCATCACAACAGCAAAATTCATCTCCAACAATCCCAATGTGTTAAATATTGAAGATGAGGTAATAGGGTTATGAAACTGTAATCTTACTTGGCCTTATATTCATTCTTTTTATAATTGACCTCTTCTGTACTAATTTATCAGTTTGTCATATTCTTTACTTTGGTCACAAAGTATTACAGAGAGCTGATAAAAAATTATCCACCACTCATTACGGTTGAAACAAATCAAAAGGATGGGATTATCCAGAGTTCTGCCAAATTTGCTGGATTTTCAAAAGTTCAAAACCTGTACATAACGGGACACAGCAACGGAGCTGTAAACTTCTGGGATGCTTCATGTCCCCTTTTCATCCCAATTTTGCAATTAAAGCAACAGGTAGTATTTTTATTGGATATGTCTTGTGCTTCTAGTTCATTGTTGTACACAACTTTCCTATAAGATAGGTGAAAGCTGAAGAGCTCTTTTTGTCATATCTTTCATGCAAATAGATAAGAGTATACGTCACAGTTTCAGAAAGGAATCTGCTTTCATGTATGTAAAACATCAGTCTACTTATATGTCTAGCTAATAAAAGGTTCTTGATTGAACTGCCTAATCAAGCAATGTGTTGTGTTGAAACCCCATTCTAGTTGATTTATAAAGACATATAAATATCTTTAGAAGTTCCTATGACAAAAAAGATGTTGAGTATGTTATATATCGAGTCATTATTAATTTTTGAGCTCAAGAAAGTTATTGGTAAATCAAAGGAAGTTATTTTCTTTTCCATGTTTTAAAAACTTAGTTAGCATTTACTTTCTCTTCACGTTTTTTGCCCCACCTTAATTTGTTTCCTGATGTTAATGCAGGGTGAAAATGATTTTTCTTTAAGTGGCATACCCTTGACAGCATTATATTTTGATATCACCTCTCCTCTTTTTGTTTCTGGCGATCAAAGTGGAATGGTGAGATTTCAATTATGAATTTGGTAAAATGTGATAATTTTCTTGTCCTTCTCTTTCTTTTTTCATGATCATTCTCTTCCTTTCATATTTATATTATGTCTACCATAAACATGATTAACAGGTTCGCATCTATAGATTCAAACCTGAACCATATACCACCAACAGCTTCTTGTCTCTTACTGGTATAACATAGCATATAGCTTTTGCTTGGCTGTCAGAAAGCTAGGATACATCATTTTAATTAACCATGACTTTCATTTCTATTCCTCTCTTGCAGGAGGTACGAAGAAAGGGATTGATCATATAATCGACAGTGTGAAACTAGTAAAGATTAATGGTGCCGTGCTTTCTATGAACATAAATCACAGCTCAACACATCTTGCTGTTGGTTCTGATCAAGGACATGTGAGTATATTTTATAGTCTTTTTTTTTTTTCCCTTCCAAATTTGAAAATGTGCTTCTAGCTCACTGTCCAAAGTATTCAAAGAAATGAATTTGAGGAGGTGCAAAAGCAAAGAAAATATGTCAGTTTTGCAGTTGTATTAAATGAAACAGAACTTATTAGTTTATGGGTCAGTAGGTGAATATAATCACTTGAATTTTGGAACTTCCATTGAGCACATAAACAAATACCGACTAGGATCATTTAGCATAATCAAAAAAGAGCATTTTGTATCACTACTTCAAGCAACTTGCTAGTGAGTTTCTGTAAGACTTGGAAAACCTGAGATTTACATTCTGTCCCTGATCATATGTTTGAGGTTATAGTTGTTTATTGTCTTTACTAAGTAGTTTATGCACTAATACATGTTATCCAATTTGCCACAGATTTCACTTTTTAGCATGGATGGCGCAACTTTGTTATATCAGAAACATATTGCTAGTGAAATTTCCGCTGGCATCATATCTCTGCAGTTCCTAACCTGCAGTTTGCATGGTTTTGAGAAAAGAATTTTAGCTGTCGGAACAAAGGACTCATCTATTCTGGCACTTGATAGTGAAACTGGAAGCTCACTGAGCACTGGAGCTGTTCATCCAAAGAAGCCCTCTAAAGCTCTATTTATGCAGGTGTTAGGTAAGCCTTTGCAAAGTTAACACACTGATCAAATGTCAAAAACTTATTGATATAAGCAATCCGAATGCTTATTCCATTTAGGATCAATAGTTCAATAATACTGTTGATATGTGTGAAGGAAATGATTGAAAAGATTAAGGTGATTCTAATATTGTACACAGATGGACAAGGTGAACCAATCACAGGATCAACGACTAATATTGAGGATGCAGCAACAAAGCAATCGTATATTCTGCTTTGTTCTGAGAAAGCCTTATATGTCTATTCATTAGTGCATGCTGTTCAGGTAATGCATGATATAATTGCAACCATATTCAGGAGTAAGGATCATGCAGAACGAGAACATTAGCTTGTGCTTGCAGTGACACTTTTCTTATGTTTCAGGGAGTTAAAAAGGTGCTTTACAAGAAGAAGTTTCATTCCTCTTCCTGTTGCTGGGCATCGACATTTCACAGCCCTGCTGATACTGGCCTCATACTTCTTTTCACCAGTGGAAAAGTAGAACTAAGGTGGTTTTTGTTTTCTTAGTCTGGACATACTATGAGAAATTAAGAACATAATTTGATGGGTATATAGCATATAAGAAGACTTATCAACATTCTGGTGTTAAAATAAAGACTCCATCCCGATTTTGAGGATAGCTTTTTCAGTGATGAAAGTACGAAGAAAACTCTTCACCTTGAAAATTTATATAAAAAGTTGGAAGAAAACATATATCGTTGTTGTTCATGTAAAGTCAATCTTCCAGTCTCCCACAATTTGCAGGCATAGTTCCAATGTGCTGAGCAATTCAAACATGCAAAATGCATTTTATATCAATTATAAAGGTTGAAATTAAATCTAAATTTTTATTATTTCCATTTGTATTAGAGCCTAAGGGAAAACCAAGATTGGTAGTTTAGTAGTCCAACAATTTTTTTTTTTTTCAAGAACTTGCTTGGGGTTAATTATCTCAAGGATTTTATATTGTATTATTTGGAATTTTATCATTCACCCTACCAAGAAATGTGTTTTGCTGGGTGGTCAAAACCAGAACTTCAATTATTTCTAGTTTGTTAATCGCATGTCAAGCACTTCGATTTTTTCAGATTACATTTAATGCATATTTCAAATATTAGGTCTTGGCCAGAGTTATCCCTGATTTTGGAGACTTCAATTAGAGGTTTCACTTATTCACCTCCAAAATTGAAGTCATTTTCTGACAGCCAGATATGTTGTTCATCTAGAGGAGATCTTGTTTTGGTATGACCATTTTTTTTTACATGCAAAAGTTTCTAGAGATGTTTGATTTCGAATTAACCCAACTTCCATTTACAGGTGAATGGTGATCAAGAAATTTTTGTAGTCTCAACATTGGTCCAAAGTAAAATTTTCAGGTATTTAACTGCATAAGATATTGCCAGAGCATAGCATTGTGATTCTTGTTATGAATCTCCTACTACTGTACAAAAATTTCTGATTATTGGAAGTGATATTCCAGAATAGTAGTCTCATTTTTACAATTGCTTGACTTCATTTTAGGCTTTTGGATTCTGTTAGCACCATCTACAGAAAAGAAAGTATATCATCACAAGAAGAGCTTGTCCCTGGCCCAGTCATCCATAAGGAAAAGAAAAAGGTATGCCGTAGCTTTTAATAACTACTCAAACTATATCCATTATCTTTGTGACTAAAGGTGCTTGCTCTTGTCTTTGGCTTCCCCAGGGCATATTCAGCTCAGTTATCAAAGATCTTACTGGCACTAAAGAAAAGCATGCACGCCTCGTGGAAACAGTAGATTCTAAAGAAAGTATCCAGGAACTTTCTGTGATCTTTTCAAATGCAAATTTTCCTTATGATGCAGATAACAATGATAACCAGACTGTTGATGGAGATGATCTTGAACTAAACATAGGTATGAAAGTGCCTTGGATTTGTGCTACCGCATATTAATATGTTTGGCTTTCAAGGAAGACACAGGAAATGTCATTTGTGTTAATAAATCAATGGTCTGTGTTAATAAATTCATGGTCATATCTTAAGGGGGCATCTATTTGTGTACATTGCATTTTCTATCAAATGGTTACTTGAGTGTGAGATTATCAATCTGAGGTTTTCTCTTTTCCTCTTGTATAGATGACATTGACCTAGATGATCATGGAGAAAAACACAAAGAACAAAGTATATTGGGATTGGGAGCTCTTAATAAGAAGAAATTGGCTGGAAAGCTTCACGCACTAAAAGGTCAGTGGAAATGAGTTTTAATTTTATTTTAAGTTAGTTATTCACTCATGATCTTCAAGTTTAGCTATAAGAGATATGAACTACTGTGGATGGAGTGTACGTGTAACATGTGCCAATAGAGGGAATTCATGTTTATTTCAATTAAGATATCAAATACGATAATGGTTGCTGGTAGTCATCACTGTCAAATATGAAAATGTCATTTTAAATAAACTCTGCTCAGCAGATAAAACAAAGGAAATACATAATGAGTTCATGTCAAATAATGAGATTCTCTTAATACGGTGTTCACATTCAAGGCAATAACCACGATGGAAAAATGAAAAAATGTAATACCTTTAATATGCTATATTATATCAAGTAAGGTAGTCTGATAAACATGGATATATTTTGTTTAGTTGTTTACCAAAAGAAAAACTGGGGGAATGGGATTCAAATGTAAGACTTCATCTCGAGGAAACACTAATTACAATTAGTCTCCAAGACTTCTCGAAGTTTGTCCTCTAGATTATTCTATTTTTTTTTTTTTCTGCATGTCGACAACCTTTGACATCCTACAAAACTGCCCTAGCCCCTCACCTCTAATTTACTCCTAGTGGCTTGCATAAAGGAATAGTATAATGTAATGGTGGCTGAACTTCAAAGTTGATAGTATGATGGATGCCCTAAAATCATGATAAATAATATTTCATCAAATATCGGCATGCTGCTACTTCTGTAGTAATTTATATACCGTATTTTTTCAAAACCATTGCCGTCCTACAACCAAAACAGCCTCTTTAGAATTTAGTAAACTAGAACTTTTGAGCAAATAGGAGAACAAAACTCTGCATTTTAAGAACTTTCGACCTCCAATCTGCCATCTCAACAGACTGAAGATGATTGAACAGTTAGCCCTGAACACTAGCTAAACTAGTAGAGCATCCAATATGCAGGTAGATTGAAAGAGATGAAGGGCAACATCCAGAAAACATCAGGTAAGGAAGAGCAACAAGATGAGCAAGCTGGTGCAGTAGATCAAATTAAGAAAAAATATGGGTTTTCTTCTTCCTCCAATGTAAGTAATTTCTCCAAAGTATGCATCCTCCATTATGCTTGCTTGACTTACATTCTGCTATGTAAGAATTCACAAGCATGCAATGATCTGTGCTTCTTTACTGGTGAAAGATGTACCTAGGACAAAAACTGACTGCTGTTTTCTGGAGAATTTGTATATTTCAATATAATTTGAACGTTGAAATTGATAATTACCAAGGAGCTTAAATCTTATCATCTACTTATTTGAGCTTTTCAATCGTCATAGAATTTATCTCATTCAACTTATTAATGACGGGTCCAATGACTTTGATTTCAAGAAACTAACACAAATTATCTGATGATAATTAGACTGAACTAGCATATTAAATGCTAAGAACTGACAGCAGTTGCAGTGCTGCAATGACCTTCAGAAAGTTCAGTGCAGATGATATTCTATGGAATCACTCATGATTAACAAAGGACATGTGTTCAAACATCAATATTTTAATTTGCATCTGAAAAACAATACCAGCCATATAGTTGTAATAGAATGAGATTAATTTTTGATTCACTATTAGTGTAACAGAATTTTATGTTGTTATCGAATCATATGCTTCTAAATATGAGACTTGGATGTGAAAGTTAAACACTTGCTAATGTGACAATGCATAATTGAATATTTGAATGAAGATACTTCTACACTAACATTAAAATTAAATTATAATATAATTATGTTTTAGCAGATATTTAAAGTTGTGTCCCGAAATGTGGTTGAAAAAAATGCTTCAATCATGAACTTGATATTGCAGGAAACAAGCGCGGCTAAATTGGCAGAAAGCAAGCTGCAGGAGAACATGAAAAAACTGGAGGTATCTTTTTGGTAGCCAAAACCACTGCAACACACAAGAAGAAAAGCCTCCTAAATTTGTTTGTCATTTACATTTTCATTCTTCTGATTTGGCAGGGTATCAACCTTCGAACTACAGAAATGCAAGATACAGCAAAATCATTTTCATCGTTGGCAAATCAAGTGCTGCGAACTGCGGAACAGGATAGACGAAGTTCATAAGCGCCACAGCTAATTGATTGAGCTTTAGGCTAAAATTGTGTACCGTTTCTTGAAAAAAGTATATATTTTGTATTTAAGTTCATTATTTTGTATATTCTGTTTAACACTGGGATGCTGTTCATATGACCCCATTGCTTTAGTTTTGGATTGATATCGAGTGCTCGTGTTTCCGATCAGGTATACGTACATAAAGATTAGCTTCTGCCTTAATTTCTTGCTGAAAATGTTCTTAATAACGCATATGCTACCAATCACTATAAACGGATCATCATGTAGGCATGTCATGAATCAAATTGCTATAACCCTTTGAAGGAAAAGAAGCAGTGAAAAACAGAAGGCGGGTCAGGAGAGAATCCGAAAAAGCCATTTTCATGCTTAGCCAACCCAGATGCGAACTCTTCATAATTGATCATTGATCATTGATCAGCCACCATTGTTCATGAGACAGAAAAGACAAAACGTCAATTCCAAAATTGTCAATGCGAAAGGTTGAAAAACCATCACATAGTATATGTTAACCCTAATAAATCATATCTTGAGAGAGGAGTACGGAAACTTAGTCACAATAAGACTCTTTTAGTTACGCTAATTCCACGTCTCTCTAATAACAATACTCTCCGAAGAATCCTTACTCGAAGCAGAATTAACTAGAGCCAAACGTTACTTGTAGGAACGTATGAGAACCAAACTTTTCGCGACGTGGTCTTGATTAGGGTTGTTTTTTTTTTTGGCTTGACCAGGCTGAAATCATGAAACCATATCATCAGAAACCAAGACAAGAGGTATAGAATTTGGTATTACAAGCTCACTCGTTCAAATGGACCAGTAGATAGCTCAGATAACTTTCCTTCGTTCAATATTATGTTTTGTCGATATGATAGAAACAAGTAAACTGCAAAACCAAGACTGACAATTGAACAACAAAAAAGAACAAAAGTATCGATTTTGTCCTAATCTCAACGTAGCTCTGACCTTGGCAAAATGGAAGAGGATTCACATTGCCAAAATCAGCTCAGTGCTTGCCCGTTTCCCCAATAAAGGTGGGGACCCAAGCTCTAGCTCCTCAACAACAAAACCCAACGGGCGCAGGATCTAGTTGTAACATTTCCAATCTCAATTTGTCAGTTGTGGTTTTAAACTAAAAATTTTAAAGCCTTTCACGCGGCGAACACAAACAACTATCATCTACAAAACGGCTTATTGTGACAACAAACGAAATTCAGAACTCATAAGACGCTGGCATTTCACCCAGAAGAGAATTAAGAACGTATCATTAGCAAAGCTCAGTATGTAATTGAAAATAGAGGTTAACTATAAGTACAGAATCATGATACTGAACCCTAATTAACATCGTGCACTAATCTAAACCTAGAGAGAAGTCATGACAAGAATTTATAAACTAATCATTAAGAAACAGCTGGGAATTGGGAAAAATCCTATCAAGTTCTAAGCCAACCTATCCCAAAACAATTGTTTCCCCCATTTCCAACTCAGCTTCCCGTGTCACACAGCAACTTCACTCATCGTCATCATCCTCCTACAGTAGAAAAACAACGCACATTAAAAGCCAAACAATTAACCAAATGCAAAACTAAACACTGAAATTTGGTTCTGAAATGAAAGAGCGAATATAGGAATCTACCTCCTCATCCTCCTCGTCATTTACTTCAGACTTTGACTTATCAGACTCATCTTCCTCGTGATTCTTACCCTCCTAAATACATCAAAAACACCAAGTTAAATCAATAACAATGCAAAAACAAATGCAGGGATTATCTTCGAATGGTTATGAGTAGTTACCAATTTCCTATTGTAGGCCTGGATGCTTCTATCATACTCCTCTTTCTTCTTCTCTGCCTTAGCAATGTAGGGAGCTTTGTCCTGAAAGACAAATTAATGAAAAAAATTAGATCATAATAGACATTTAAATAGCATAATCAATAATATGTGTTTAGTGAAAACGTAGGAGTAAATAAATACTCACAGCATCAGACATCGATTTCCATTTGTCACCACCAGCTTTACCAACCTAATTAATTTTAAAAAATGAACAACAAATAAGAACTCACCAAATCAAAAAGAGCAAAAACAAACACCAAAATTCGATAAGAACTCACAACTGCAACGGATTTGTTGTTTGGATGCTCCTTCTTGTACTGCTCTCTGAACTCAGACCTGCAACAAACACAAATCGATCAAAATCACAGAACATAAAAACAGAAAATTCAGAAACAAACAAAAATATATCAAAATACTCCTAAAAAAAGGTTTCAAACAAGAGAAAAACAGCTGAAAAAATTTACATGAAAACGAAAAAAGCACTTGGAGGCCTCTTCGGCTTGTTCGGATCCTTCGCTTTCTTCGCCTGCTTCCTACCGGTTCCAGCACCCTTGCGCTTCAACCTAAAACACAACACCAAAAAATAAATAACGACAACAAAACAAAACAGCAAGCTCCAGATCGAAAATAATCAGATCTACAAAAAGCCCAAAAAAAAAAAAAATTCTCACAAACGCAAAAAAGATTCCGAGAAAATCGCGAACCGAAGAGAACAAAGAAAGAAAAAAAAGGACAGAAAACTCACCGGTTATCGGCTGCTTTGGCGTCAGCTTTAACCTTCGGCATGGCGAATCGTTAGAATCAAAGGAGAACGAGTTGCGAAATCGCGGAGACTCGGTCCGAGTCAGAGCCGCAAGGGTTTCGGAGTCACCAAGGAATAATAATAACAGAAGTTTTCACAGAGAGAGAGAAAGAGAGAACGCTAACGTGGTTTTGCGAGAGGGTGCGTTTGCGTTGTGGGGTGGGCTTCGGGCGCGAGAATAAGAAGCCGCAGAGGGTAGGGGCAGCGAAGAGAAAACGCCAACATAAAATGTGGGAATCGGGGAGCATAAAATAAAATTGAAGTTTGGGTTTACGCGGGATTTCGAAGATCTTCTGCCACGTCATCGATCCGTGTGCCGCGACACCATTGGCTCCCGAACCGCTTGTGTTTCCTCTGTGTGTGTGTTTTGGAGGAGCGGCGAATCCCCTTTGGAGAAAATAGCACTGTTTCGCTGTGCTTTGAATGTCTCTGACGCGTGCGATTGACTTTGCGGAATGACCAGTTTGGGGTTAGGGTCGTTTGGGAATTTACGAAGATGCCACGCTACCATGAGGAACGCGCCACGCGAAGTTGGCGTGGAGATATTTCGTGCCTCGGAGGGTCAAGTTCGTAAATTCAAGTTCCCGATCTTTCCTTCCAACTTTTAGGGTTAAGATCAATGCTTGCTGGATCCACTTGGGCCTTTGGGCTAGGTAGTTGGGCCATTGGTAAAGTGTCATATAGTATTGCATTTTCTTTGCTGTAGATAAAGAAACGAATCTAGACCCAAAAAAACAAAAAGAGAACGAAAGAGAGGATCGAACGGTAGCGGAGTTTCTGAATGGAATCGAGGATGGAGGGAGTAGAAGGAAGTGAAGAGCAACGAAGGTCGCTAGCAGCTCCTCTCATATTCTTCATCGTTCTTGCTTTTCATTTTGCCTCTACTTGGATCGAACGCTTCAAGAAGGTTCTCTCCGCTTTCTTCCTTTTTCTTCTTTTTTGTTTTTCCTAAGTGGCTCTAATAATAATGCTTACAATATATATATATATATATATATATATATATATAACAATTAATAATGCTTGATTGGAATTGGAAGCTTGTTAATCTTAGGTTAGTGTAGGATAGGGTGTGTAAATGGGGCTTCGAATACACATGCTTGGATCACTTGCCATTAGACCAAGGTTTATTATTATTAGTATCTTCAGTGCAGTATGGTTTTTGTGATTGAGATATTGAGTATGTTTATACTTGTTTTTATCGTGTTCGATAATGAAGAATAATGAAATTTGATCCTTAAATAGGATATTTTATAGCTGGTTGTATTGGTTACTGTAATTGATTGCGGTCATTTGCGGAGTTGCAATATAGCCATGGCTAGGGAGATGTGTTTTATTTATTGTGTGTATAATATATAATATAAATTTATAAAGGGCATTCATAGTGAACTTGTTAAGGCTTCAATTTGACTTCCCTAGTTGTCTACCATGTGCATTGTTTATGATCATTGTGCTGTATTCTGAGATTCTACGATACTGACAAGCACTATCGGGCCAAGTTCCATTGGTTTGCTGAAGTTGACACTTTGCACAATGGCTTAGCAACCATGTACTTTGTCTTTACCGCAATGCCTTCAAGTGCTTATCACCTTTTGCTGTGCTTGGTAAGATATATTCTCTTACACATTGACACTTTATTTATATGCTTTTGCTGCAGAGTGGCTCTGAGAGAGAAAAAGAAAGTCAGTTGCGGGGAGAAATAAAACAACTTTTGAAGGATGCAAGCTCAATGTCACAGTAAGTAACTCACACTTTAGCCGTATGTATTGATTTTGAATTTTACTAATTTGTTGTGTCAGTTGGAACCATGTCGTAGATCAAAAGAGGTTCTGAAATGTAGATTTGCTGTATTTCATATAAATTTTTTTTCATTTGGTGAGAAACTCAAAACACCATTTTGTTTTTGTTAACTTTGCGTTGTTTTATATAAGATTTAATGCCTACTTCTAGTTTCCAACTAACGTTTCAAGATAAGTGGGACTGCTCATAGAAATCTCTTTAGCAGTAACAAAAATTCATAGATTCAAATCTAATATAAACTTTGAATTTCAAATATGCGTGCATGTTTGTGTGTATTTTTGAGAGAAAGAGTACATGAGCCCATTATTTGTCCACTTAGGCCATCAACCTTTGCACAAGCAGCAAAACTCAGAAGACTAGCAGCTGCTAAAGAGAGGGAACTTGCAAAGTGTGAGTTATATCCTGTCACAAATCATTTTAGATATTGCATTTTATGTAGATGTGGACTGACATATTGCGTAGCTACAATTTGAATCTGATTTGAAGATATAATTGCTGCCATACATAAATAAAAAATTTATAGCTTAGCTCTAAATATGTGTTTGGATTTTGGAAGCAGCAAATAGTAACCAAAGAGGAGAAGGCACTAACTAGTTGAGCTGTTCAATTTAAAAAAGGTCATCTTCTGCCAAAAAATTTAAACAAGGTTATCTAAATTTAAGTGGTAAATATACACTTTTCATCCATAAACAAGGTGATTTTAAACTCATTATATTTGTGCTTTTTCCCTGCATTACAATATTTTTGATGAGAGAGAGTAATATTAAAGAACTGCTAAGGAGTAGAAATCTTTTGGGCTAATCCTCTTCATGTTTTTATCAGGAATGTTTCTTTATTAACCAGACAAAAGATAGGAGAGCCATCTGGAGCTGATGTTTTTCTTTTGTTGTTTCATATCCTTTTGCTGGCTTTTCTTTGTTTTGGAAGGATTTCTTGTCTCCCTTCTCTGTGACGTAGGACACGTAGAACAATAGAGGAAGGGGAATCAATAAAATATTTGGGGTAGAGAGAAAGACAGGTAGGACAATATTAAAAGAAGGTAGTAAACAGAACTCTAGTAATCTCAATTTCAAATTCTAATCTACATATCGAAGTACATAACAATCGTTAAACAGACCAACACAACATGATAACCAAGCAATCAAGTTATTGAAAAATCCCTGCTAACCCCAATTATTAAAAGTATCTAACAATTCCCAAAAAAAAAAAAAAATTCCAATATATCTGATTTACATTAAATTCCGACTATTGTTGATGTAGTCATGCAACCAGTTATGTAGCATTTGTGCTGAAATTATTGTGCAAGTAGCATTAATCTAGTTTTACTGCCTTTCCTACTTCACAAATCTAGCATTCATCTTCATTTTTCATTTTAATGTCCTTCCTTTTTATTTGACTGCTTAGTTTTCTCTTTCTCACAGATTGAAAAATTATAGTTCATTTTAAACTAATATGCAGGTCAAAATTTTCATGATAAGGATACTGCATTGTATTCGAAAGTTCTGCTCATATCAAAGGTATTTACTGATACAACATTTGTTTTTTAGTTTACTTATTTTATTTGTGTAGGCTGATAAAGTACTATCTGGTTGTGCCCTCTAGGTTCTAACATATGTAATTCTGCTTGTCTGGTTTTGGAGTGTTCCTGTGGCTACCATATCTCAACAACTTGTGCAACCATTTGGTAATGCAATTATGATTAATACTTCAATTTTACTAGGTTACACTATAAACTTTCTCACCCATTTGGCTAAGACCTGCTAGATTTATTAGCTTCCTATACAAAAAATAGAAACCTGCCTTTCTTATTTTCATGGATTTCTGACATTTTTTTTCCAAATGATGACCTAGCAGACAAATTTCATACCTCATTACCTTTTATTAATGGCAAAAGTAGAGAACAATAAGGTTTTGTTTTGTGTTCTGAACTTATTTCCAGGGAGATTATTATCTTGGAGGACTGGAGGGGTTCAAAATAACAATATTATGGTAAGTAATTGCGAGTATCCGTCTTTATTAGATATGTACTTTTGTATAAAAGAAGTGATATTCAAAGCAAATGCTGATATCAGCTTTATCCTTTGCATTTGCGTGAGCCTCATTTGAATCTAGTTTGTGACATTCTCGTGATACATGTTATGCCAATGATTAACTTCTGTCTATGGGCATTAGCATGTATGATAGCTTGCAGTGGGTTATTGTTATCTAGTTGCTGTGAGGAGATCATGGCCAATCAAAGAGAATTCACCATTGCCTGATTTTGTGAGGTTTTTTGAATTGATCTTTTACTTAAGTACTTCAAAATTCAAATAAATTTGGTGCGCAATCTGCATAAAGCAATTTTACCCTGCAGTTACATTTTAATTTTTAGTGTTCGAGATTAAGATTTAACTTTTAATGATTTGTTTATTATAGACAGTTTATAAGAGAATGCAATGGTGTTGTTTGATTGATCCATGTGGTCGACTCTACCTAGTGGAAAAATACAAAGTTTTTGTTGTTGTTGTTGTTGTTTGTTGTAGTCTTTGGGAGTAAATTGGTAAATTTTCATAATTGTCTACATTATGCACTCTACTGTTTTTTATTTAGATGAAACCGCCCATTGGTTTCTGAATATATTGGATAACTTTTTTTATATCATTGCAGATTGGGATTATACCTTGGCTAATAGTATCGACAAGGGTTAGCAAATTTATTTGTAGGCTCACCTATAGTAAATAGATTGCCGTGATCTTCATCTACAATGTTGGAAAATTGCAAGCTCCTTTGACTGCTATCCTGGATTTAAAATGGAAAGGACTAGATGTTAATAGATTTGTACACCGTGAATTTTTTTTTTTTTATCCCCCCTCTTGTCTGGATGATCAGTTGTAAGTATTACTTATTGTGTTTTTGAGTAGAGGCCACGTGTAAAATCCATTCTGCATGTGCAGGCAAAATTTTCATATGCTTGTTGCTATTATGATAGGCATTACCTTGCGGTTTTCTTATTTTTTGTATCTTGAAACTTATTAAGGAATTTTGTCTTTTAATAATGCATCTGGATTGCAAAGCTTTAGTTATAGTCTTTTATTTTTGGTGTTGAATTAATGGGTTTGTAAATTTTTGTTTTTTTATTTTAGTTTCTGATTAGAGTTTGTGTGGATTGCTACAAAGGTGTGGTTCAATTGTAACCTAAAAAACATGGTTTGGTTCTGTTCACTCTAGCAAGGCTAGTATTTCATGCTGTTACTTGTATTGATGCTATATTCTATGTGAAAGGATATAAACTTATTATTAAGCTTTAATATTATATGTGAATTCGTTTACTTTTCAAAATGTAATAATAAAAGAAAAATGGTGGATCTGTGATTAATTTGTAGTTGAGGAAAAAATAAGAAAAGAGAGTAAAGGAGAAAAATATTGCACAGAAAGCGAAGTAACACATAGTTATAACAGAAACAAACATAGGCAAATGGAGATTGAATTTCTTTTTTTTTTTTTATTTGCATAATTAGGCTATGTGAAGAAAGAGATGCAAATGTTTTAAATAAGTGTGGTTTTATTAAAGTTTGCAAAGTTAAATTTGATTGCTGATGTCTTCTCCTTCACATGACATGGTCATGTGGATAAGAAACATGGATTGATCTTGTCCCTGTAGACACAATAAGTGATACATGGTACGCAAGCGAAGCATGGCTTACCTTAAAATGGTAATGACACCAAATGCTTGGTTAATACAATCATTTGATATTTCTTTTTTTAAGGCAAATCTTGTTAAGAGAGAAAATCAATGTTTCAGAATTTTATTTCTATAATGGACTGACCTAACAAAAATCAAATTAATCAAAGTTGAATAAACTTGTAGATATTAGTTGTTTAGACCGGAGGAAAAAAAATACTAATGTCCTACTTCAATGGCCCTCCCCAATCTTTTATTCAAAAGAGTTAATACTTGCTTATCCCCAAAAAAGGGGAAAAAAATCAGAAGTGTAATTGGATAGACCTTACTAATACTTAGAATGAAGTAATCAACTCTTTATATTTTTTTGCCAGAAAAAGAAAAAAATAAAGATATTCTTTTTCATACACTTTTCCAATATACAAACTTAAGAAGTTTTTTATTAAAAAAACAAGCCACCTTATTTTACTTTTCCAATATACAAACTTAAGAAGTTTTTTATTAAAAAAAAAAAGCCACCTTATTTTACTCTTCAAAATTGTCAAATTAGACCATAGGTTTTTGCGTTCCGATGTATCTCTGGAAATGATATTCCTGACTCTTTTTTTCTTTTTTCGGTTGTAGGTACTCTTGACCCACTTGATTCATAGTTCAGCTACTAAAATTGTTGAAGAAAAAATTAATTTGCATGAGCTTTTTGATAGAAGCTTTTTATTTTGTACTTTTTGGTCGTATTTTACTTCTCTTTTTTTTTTTTTTGGTCTAACGGCAAATGGGGAGTTTATATACCATAAATTAGACTTTATCATATCAAACTTAGTTACAGTTAGTGAGAAACGAATATATTCATAATTAAACTAATATCTCAGCTAATTATTTTACTATTTTTCAAAGTAGTTATTTTATTTATTTTGGGCCTTACCCTGCCCGTCGACGTAAATACCAGGTGTAGCTAATCTTCGGCCCACGGTTGTCTAATAGGTGTTGTCTGTATGTGAGTTTCTTATAATACCCTTTTGATCGAAAGGTCTCGGCTGAAAGAATAGGGGTACTTTTGTCATTGTAACCGAGTTCAGTGTACTTAATAAATAGCGCAGAATGAGAAAAGAGAGAACAATGAATAAATTCCAAATCAAGGAGCAAAAAATTAATTTAAAAAAAAAACGAACGCTCACACGATAAAAACTCCAACGGGGTGCGCAGTGCTCCACAAAGAAGGTCGTTCAACGCTTTGTAACCCTAATTAGGGTTTTTCTCGCGCTCGATTTCTTTTCCGGATTCATCTGTTGCGGAATCTCGTGCGATCGCAGCTCTGGATCCGTATCGTTTTCCTCAGTCCACCGAAGCCCCTTTTGCTCGATCGTTCGGCGATCTCGGAAACATGTACGGTCCCAGGGGGTAAGTTGACGACACTCGATCTTTTTCTGTATTTGATTAGATTTTCTGTTTGTTTCTTGAGATTTTTTTTTTTAAATTTCCAGTCCAATATCTGTTTTATGCTGTTTTTTTTTTTTTATCCTTATGATTTATGTGGAGTTTGGTTTGTGTGTGGATATGCTTATGATTAGAAATCGTGTGTTTCTGTATGTTAGTTTTGGAGTTTGGAATTTTTTTTTAAACCGTTTTTACTCAATTTAATCAAGAAAGTAAAAAAGAAAGAAAAACCTAGTCCTTTGGTTAAATTCTTTTCAGTGCTATTATCATTTTTTTAAAAAAATTTACATGGAGGAGATGGATTAACTTTGAGATTGTGATTGGTTATTGTACACAACTACTATAAATTTATATATATCCAAAATATTCATATGTGCGGAGCAGGGCGGCTATAGTGTTGTTTTGGGGGGTGTGGGAAACTGCAAATCCTAAATAAAGTCCTCAGCAAGGAAAATACTTCTTAATTTTTCAGAATTTTTTATTTCTTTCTTTGGTTTTAATTTCACTTATATAGCAATGTATCTTGAATAATATATATCCCGTGCCCTGACTTAAGGTCTTTAAATATTTTGTCCATTTATTATTTGTTGTAAAAGATTTCAACCAATGAATCTTGCTGAAAAAATAGGGAAAATCTGACACCCTTTTATTTATGTTGCTTTTATATCCATCTTTAATTAACTTTTGAGGTTTGTTAGTTTAGTGTTAGGTGCATTGCTCTACTGTTAACTTTGAGTGGCTTTTCTATGTATGACTTGGTTTTTCCCCTCTTTGGTGCTATTAGTTCGTGTGCTCTTTTCAAGGTTATATGTCCAACTAATGGTTCATGACTTAGATGTTTGACTGGCCAAATAATTTTCTCCGGAAGATATATGTTATTGGACTTTTATGGTAGTGGTGGTACACTCTGTTGGTATAGCTAGTTAATATCTAGCTGCTGCCTTCTATATTGTTTGGTTTTGGGAGTTGTGATCAATATGATAAATTTTATTACATTAGGAATTAAAATTAGGTGTCAGGGAAATGTGGGTTGGGTTTGGCTTTATTAACATGTTGAGTGGGGGATTTTTTTTTTTTTTTTTGGGTATGGAAATTTGAAGGGCAATGTTGGGGAGCGGGGGGGTTTCGGACGGGTACGAGGTTGGCTCAAAGAGACAAAGAATGATGGAATCCAATCCATACTTCGCAGTGAGCAGCGGAACAGGCAGCTTTCAACCTTATGGATATGGCGGGGGCTTCCAGCCCCCTCCTCCATTTCCTGTGGTTCGTCTCAGGGGGCTTCCGTTCAACTGCACCGATATTGACATTTTGAAGTTCTTTGCCGGACTGACCATTGTGGATGTGTTGCTGGTCAACAAGAGTGGGCGGTTCTCAGGGGAGGCCTTTGTAGTCTTCGCAGGAGCAATGCAGGTTGAGTTTGCTCTACAGAGAGATCGACAGAACATGGGTCGCAGATATGTGGAAGTCTTCAGGTGTAAGAAGCAGGATTACTACAATGCTGTTGCAGCTGAGGTCAATTACGAAGGAATATATGATAATGACTACCATGGAAGCCCTCCTCCATCTCGGTCCAAGAGGTTCAGTGATAAGGACCAAATGGAATACACTGAGATATTGAAGATGCGAGGACTTCCATTTGCAGTGACTAAATCTCAAATTGTTGAATTCTTTAAAGATTTCACACTGATAGAAGATAGGGTACACATTGCATGTCGCCCAGACGGGAAAGCTACTGGAGAGGCATATGTGGAGTTTGTCTCTGCTGACGAGGCCAAGAGAGCAATGTGCAAGGATAAAATGACAATTGGATCAAGGTATGTGGAGCTGTTTCCTTCTACACCAGATGAAGCTAGACGGGCAGAGTCAAGATCAAGGCAGTAATCGAGACATTTTGCTAGCGACTCTGTATCTTATTTTAGGTCTTTAGCCCTGTTATATCTTCTGGTACTACTACGCTGGTTTTAGTTTTAGATTACATGCTTTGGTATTAGTTCGACTTGCTGGTTATATTTGAATGTCTGAATTGGATGCATTAATTTATGATTAATAGATAAGAGCCATAAGAATGTTTGGCTTTGCTAATATCTCTGTTTGGCTGCTGGATTACACAATGACCAGGACGTGAGATGCTAAACCTTCCTGTTACTCTGCTAACAAACAATGGATATTTCATTTCAACTTGAGTTATGATCATATCTGCGTTACATCTAAATAGTTTCCACAATGTAGCTGGCGCTACTGGAAGTTTTGATGTCATATCGTTGATGTGAGTAGAAAGTTTGATGAGCATAAAGCATTTCCCAGTCATGATTATGCAGCGGAAGTGACAAGTGAATGGTAATGTGTCGTTTTGCATAAGAACAGATGTTGCTTAAGTAAATTATAGCCCCACGGCTGTACCGAAAAATTATAGCCCCACAGATTCTTCACAGATGAGTGATTGACTCACTATCAAGTAAATTCAACCGCTTTAACTTCTTATATTTAAGTCGTGAATTTCTTACTAGCCTCTTTTAAAGATAGTTGTATGGACTACACTGGCATGACCCAGTTCAGAACTCTTCGGATGCACGGAAAAAGTGAGATTCTTCTTTTTAATTCAAAAAAGTGAGGAATTATTTGTTTTGAAATTAATAGGGTGTATTGTGAGAGTCTCACCAAATAATTTAAAGATAGGTAATTTTTTTTTAATTTTATAATAAATAATCTCACTTTAGAGGGACCTAGTCCAGAATGTAATGGGTTTTTTTTTTTAGAGAGAGAGAGAGAGAGAAAAGAGAAAGAAAAAGGGGGGGGGGGGGGGACATGACTAGGATGCACTGAGCCACGGCTATGATGTATTGCCTTTGCTGCTTGAAAGGTGATGATGTGTTGACATGGCTACCCATGCTGCTTGTGGGAAGATGTAGCATTGTGGTGCATTCAGTGTTTAAAGAATGATGGCGGAAGGTGCTGAAGCAGTTGGAAGAATGGTGTTCACGGCTCAATTTGATTTAATTCTGAAATAAAAGCTCAGTCTATTCAAATAATAAAATTTATTTCGCCCTGGCTTGGTTAGATTTGATTCTATTGGAAAAATCAAACAAATTCAAACCAGTTTAAATTGATTAAGATCGGCTTGGTTGATTTGGTTTTTAGTAATTTTTTAATAAATATGAAATAATAACTTTTAAGTTCATCAAATTAAAATTAATTATAAAATTTGTATGGGTTTAATTTATATGTATTGATAATATAAAATTTTTTTACATTGTCATCCAATTATATGCTATCACATAAATAAATATGTATGATCATCATTCCCACTACTCTAAAAATCATGTAAATAGGATAATGTGATTGGATGATAGTGTAAAACAGTTTTATACTGTCAGTACATATAAATTAAATCAAATTTTTATTGTTCTTTACAAACTTTTATTATGTACATATTATATATTATATGTTATTGGTTTGGTTTGATTTTAATTGGTTTTCAAAGTAATATTGAAAATCAAACCAAATCAATAAGTTTTTATTGACAAAGAACCAATTTAAATCAATTTTTTTATTTTGATTAATTTTCAATTATTTTCAATTGATTTTCGATTTTTAATCAATTTAGATTGGATTTGAACACCTAGGATAGAAAGAGGGAGAAAAACAAAAATCTAACACACGCATCCCTTACTTGGCGACTAATTGCCTAACAATGGAATGGACTTACTGTAAGAAAAAATTAAATAAAATATGCTTGGTCCTTTAAATATATTTAAGTCTTTCAGTAGAGTATTTACGGAATATTTTATAGGAGACAAAGAGAGAGAGAGAGAGAGAGAGAGAGAGAGAGAGAGAATATTTTATAGGGGGAATGATGGATAATAGATTATAATAATTATATTAGTTTTAAAGATATTAGTTTCATTTGGTATTGTTATGATTCTTTACGAGCTGCTGAGCTCTATGTATTCTTTAAAATCTATTCTAAAAATATTATAATAATATTATTTAGTAAAATAATATAAAAATTATTTTTAATAAGCAGAAGTCACAAAAATAATGTTTAGTAAAATTGTTCTTAAAATTTAATATGACTATAATAGAGACAAATATTAAAGAGAATAATTTTTACTTTTAATGTCAGTAAAGAGTGTAAGATTATATTAATCTTTTAAATTTTAGAGAATACAAGTTAGTTCTAAAAAAAAAACCCCATAAGAAAAAATATTTGGATGATTCTGGAGCACCATACGGCTGTGCTCATAGTCAATAATATAATGACATTTTAAGATATGATTCACTACTAACTTCACTTTTATCTAAAATATTATTATGTTATTGGCTGTAAATACAACTAAGTGATGCTCTAAAATTACCCAAGTATTCTTCCCCATGAGAACTTCGGAAAGTATTCTTTGGCTTTTAAAAATAAGAAGCAAAAGTACCCCAACTTTTTAGTTTATCAAATAGAAAAAAATTAGATTATATTTTTTATAAAGTAAAACACTTTTTTAGAGAACATTATCAAATTAAGTCTTAATTTGTGAGGAGGCTTATCTTATGCCTACAAATTTATCTTATTTTTGGTAAGCTATTTGTTTTCTTTTTTAAATAGAAGTATGAGTCTAATATTAATCTAAATAGGATTATTGTATTAGTATTTTGCATCACAACATACAAGTAAAGGAAGATGGAAAAACAAAGAATACATAAGATGTTTGGATTCATGTTTTGAGGGGTTAGAATTGATTTTGACCCTATAAAATTAATTTTATCAATTTTTAATATTGTTTAACTTTTTAAAAATCAAAATCAATTTTTACCTCTATAATTTATTTTAAAAGAAGTAAATTTTTTTTACTTTATGTTATAATTACTTTTAGAGGAACTATCAAACATAATATTTTATCTCAAAATCAATTCTAATCAAATCAATTCCAATAAAATTAATTATATTCAAAATTAATTCTATAAAAATAGAACCAAACTCCTAATAGCCTCTAAAAGATAAATTCTCTTGTGTATGATAACATATATGATATGATGTGATGTATCATCTTGTTCATTGTCCAAACTCGGCCCCATCATGGTCGATATTTTGAGTTTTTGTCTCCTTTGTTTCTTTCTCCTTACCTTCCACCATTCTCTTTCTCATAAACTTCTTTGTTCTTTCTGCAAAACTTCTTCGTTCAAATTCTCCCATTGTTTTTCGACGCAACTTTTGCGAAAGGAAGCCAATATTTCCTTCACACACACACCTTCACACACACACACACACACACACACACACACATATATATATATATATATATATATATATATATATATATATATATATATATATATATATATATATATATATATATATATATATATATATATATATATATATATATCCAATCCTCAAGCTATTGTAAGGCTAGAAGGAGATGCCTTTATAGTTCATGATTAAGACCTAGATAACCAATCAAAGGAGGCAAAAACTCAAAATATTGATGGTACTCCTGAGTTTGACAATGATCAAGATGATATATCACACAACATATGTTCTCAAGCTATTAAAAAGAGTTACTAGTGATGCTTTTAATGTTAAGAATGAAAGATTAATCAGACCAAAAAAACAAAAATAAAAAAAATAAAGAATGAAAAATTAATCAAAGGAAGCTAAAAACTCAAGCATACCTAGTTGACTTTTGGCATAATCTTTGCCTATGACATGGCAGGCATTGTGCCTATCTGTTCAAGTGTTCATATTGGATGCTTTTTGGTGACGATCTCCCATGTTGTGCTTTGTTTTGGCTTGTATTATTATGTGGTTTGAATCGTTTCTTCTTTCGATTTGCCATTGGTTTGGTTGGTTGCTGCTTGATCTAATTCTAATATTGCTTTTATTTTGTTTGCTGCGTTTATGATATTTTAAAGGAATATCTGATAAGTTTAGTGCAACATATTATTACTAAATTAGATGTTTAGCATACGTAATGCATTGTATCTATATAAGGTTATTTATCAAAACTTTCTCATACACTGAAATGATAGATATCAATCATGTCTTGAAAGACTGAATTAGGCTTGATTGGATTTAAATATATAAGGTTTTCTCTTTGATTTCTTTTTTTAAAAATAAATTATTGGAATAAAAAATATTAAAATATATATAAATAACTAATAAGTAATAGTAATATAAATTATAATTGCATATAATACAAATTAATAAATATTTAATAATTATAGTTAAAATGATAAATATTCAAATAGTAATAGTTATTTATAAATTTATAATTAAATTATTAATAATTTATTTTTAATTGTTATGTCTTGTAGTAAGAGGCATAATTGAAAATATTAAAATGCGTGAGTGAGAGAGAGAGAGTTATGGATATGTTGATTTTTATATTTTTTAATAAAATAAAAATTAATTATTAAAAATATATAAATAAATAATAACTATTGTACATAATAAGAATTAAATTAGTTATGATTAAAAAGAAAAGTATTTAAATAATATTATTTATTTTAAATGTATAATTGGACGATTAATAAATTTTTTATTTTAGTATAATTTCTTTATTCTCTAGTTAGATTTTTACTTATAATCATAATTTTTTGTGATAGTAAAAATATAGTACATATAATATGCTATCTTATATAATACTACATCAAATACTGATAATATTAAAATGTTAATAGAGCTTATATTATCAGATTTTATTTTATTATTGTATCAAATAAGCCCTTAATATAAGCACAAATATTTAATAAACATTAGTATAAAAAAATGGAAAAACTTTTAACTTTTGGCTACGTTGAGATGAAAATTTAAAATAAACTATGACGTGTTGTTTTAACGGTAGAGGTGGGTAAAAATAAATTTGACTAAAATGGATATAAAGTAATTTTGTATAAAAGTATATTGGGAAGCCCACTTTTTCATTTTTCTTTGGGAAGAATGTTAACCAAACATATTATTAACCTATGTGATTTCGTAATTAATGATATAAAGCTTACTTGATTAAGATTTTTCTCATATAGATCAAACAAATTTGTCTTCCCAAGACATGACATGTGTGTAAAGCAAAGGAGTTTGAAACGCACATTTAACCAACTTAAACACTTAAACGAAGAGGACCATACAAGTAAGTTGGTTTTTTTTTTTTTTTGGATATTATTAAGTTGATTTTTATTAGGCTCATACAACTCACTTCGTCAGCTCGCATATGTTATAATTTAGATCCAATTTACAAGTTACTTTATTAATGAATTATCTATAAATATTTAAGTATTTGATAAATTTAAAGATATATTTTATTCGAGAATTGAGACTAACCTTTTTCCTCAACTTAAATTTTCTTTAGACCAAAAGAAAATTGTAAAAAAAAAATTATCCAAATTAAAATAGAAAATCTGCAAACAAAACCTAAAAGAGAAGAAAATTAAATAAAAATAAATGAAAGATGAACAAAGGAAAAAAGAAAGGGTGGAAAAAGAAAAACAAAACAGAAAATATATATAAAGCTGCCAAAATTTCCTTTTGGCATGATCCTGAACTGATCCAAAAAACCAACCAAGACAGACAGGAAGATCATGCACCTGCAAACACAATCCAAAACCTCGTTTTTTGTCTCATTGCTTTTCCTTCTTCACCACCACAACACTGTTCCTGCTTCCTACCCAATAGTCATGGTGGCATCTTCAACCTCGCCATGAAAACCAGCTTGCTCACCACTCTCTTAGTCTTCAAAAACACCATTAGAGAAGGTGACCCCCCAAACACCTCAATCCCACCATGCACTTCATGACCCATATTCTGGTTTTTGAAATTTCATGCCTCATTTTCATCTAAAGCTTTTTTTTTTTCCCTTCATTTTACTGGAAAAAAAAATTGATTTTCTTGAGTGGGGTTGTGAGGGTTGGCAATTTTCTGACTTTTTTTTAATTTTATTATTTTTGGGGTTGTTTGTGTTGTTGTTGTACTTTGCAGAGTTGATCAGGAGTGTGCATGTGTACCAAGTAAAGGATGGGAAGGTAAGGGAAGTTGAAAGAGAGTTTGTGTTTTCTGAGAGTGGCTCCTATGGGGAGATGAGGGCCACCCCAATTCTCAGATTGCAGAAGAAGTTCTGTGTTTCTGAAGTTTCTGAAGGGTATCAGAATGGAGTGTGGCTTTGTATCTTTGCCTTTCACAAAGATCACAAGCCTCAATTTTCCAGCATTCCATCCCTCTTGCTGGTCTCCAGGTATATGTGTCTGCTTAAGTCCTATCTAAATCTGGCTTTGCTTTTTGTCCTTGTTAGTTCATTTTTGTATCTTGCTTGCTCTCTAAAATGAGAAAAAATCCCTTTCAATTAGAGAGTCCCCGTTGTAATGAATTGGAATTGATCGATTCATTTAAGTGCTTGTTGGGTTTGGCATTGAGAAAGCTCAAACCATAATTTGAAGGGTACGAACTGAGCTTAAAATCATTTCAATATGTTTGGTAAAATCACATTGAGTTACATTTTGACATGATTTTTAGTCTCTAACCTTTGTTTGGGCATAAGTGAAAAAAATATTACTTTTTCGTTGGTCCAAACCATGTTTTAAAATCTATAAACCAAACACACCCTAAATGATATGCGTTGAGACTTTAGGTCCCACCATGATTTTTTTTCACCCTTAACCAATCACTGTTAAAAATTCTGAACATTCTAATGTATGCAAATTGAGTCCCTGTGCGTGGTATATACTTCATATATGCCAACCAAATGCAGATTTCGGGTTATAATTTATGCTAGTCTGTGCACAGATAGATCATTGAAGTAGGGATCTATAGTACTGTTTTGAGATTTCTTTAGCGGTGTTGCGACTATTCGCTAATTCTTCCGAAAGATTACTTTTAGTTATTATGAGTTCTTTGAATGGAAAAGTGGAAATAGGGAGAAGTAGACTGACAATGGGATACTATTGATTTCATAAAAGATACCAGTTTTTAACTTTTTAAACTCCCTCTTTACTGCTTGTTTCTGGATTTGCTGGTTGTCTTATAAAATAAGGGAAGGTTACCAAAAGTGATAACATCTTTCCTGTGTCAATAAATAACATTTTTTAGTCGACTTTTTTAGCCAAACCAACATAATATGTTAAATTAACCATTGGCTGAGTTGGATGCAGGATTATACAATCCTGATCTCTATGTGACTGGTTTATCAAGGCATAAAGGATTAAATGATACTGTCTAATTTACAGTGAGAGGAGAAGGGGAATCAAGAGAAAGTAAAGGGAAGGGAATGGAGTTAACCAATTCCCTTCCAATCTCCATTCTTCTCATAAAAATGATAATTTTTTCTGTTTAATTCCAAATTGGAGTAGGAGCAAGAGTAAATTGAAAAATAAATGTTATACTATTAAGCAAACACGGGAGAAAGTATTCTTCATAATTTCTTCTTATTAACATCAATTAAAGGTAAGGTGCACCTTACATTCACTCTCCTACGCTTCCCTTTAGGATCTGTTTGCGAGAAGAGGAAAGGGAGAGGAAGTTTTCTATTCTTATTAAGCTTTCTCTTTCTTGCCCTATGTTTACCTGCCTTTTCTCTTTCCATCTACCCTGCAGCCATCCCCTATCTTTCTTCTCTCATCTTCCAAATTTCTAAAATTTGTTTATATAGTTTTCTTTCACATTATTCTTAGCCTTAAAGGATTTTAAACCTGATATTTAATGTCATGCCCACTCATTACTCATAGAGTCACATATCATGCCAGGCATGGCATTATTTGCAAAATGATTGATTATATATTTTGAATTTTGTTGATGCATGATGTGACATGAAAACATCATTATAATTAATAGCATTGTTTTGATATTTTCGAAGCATCTCTCCACATGACTATGCTGCCTCCACCTTTTGGAGTTCTAAGCTTCCTGAGCTTCTGCATTCTGTTTCCAAGTGTTTCTAAAAGTAATCAATTTTCAGAAACCCAAAGCTTTGGATGATTCCAACCTTGCTTAAAGATCTCTGTATGACATACAAGTTGGAAAAAGACAAAGATGTTCTATCAGACTCTGCAGGGGAAGAATGCCAAGGAAACAGCAAAAATTGCCAGCCATCAAGAAAAATAGTTCCTGTGTTTGAACAGGACCTGAATTGTCTTCCTTATGAAGATGACATGTCTGAGTCACCGGAAAATAAGCTAGATGATCAAACCTTACCAGGTTCAGTGTTAATTACTCTCAATAATCTATTAGACACAAACTATTTAGCATTAAATGATTTGGCACAGTTTATCAACATAGTCAATCTGTAAATTCACTTGTTGGAATTTAGGAGTTACAATATCGACTAGTTTTGACTGTCATGACAATATTGTTTTGTTGCTGGATTCTGTAGTTCTGCATGTATAACTTCTGAATACTTTGCTAATCAAATCTGGGAATCCTTTGCGATAAGTGACACATTTATGGAGCTTCTTTTTTAAGTTTCAAAACTTATGATGTTCCCTCCTTTAAAGGATTCATGTTATTAATTTAAATTTAATATATTGTGCTGTTCCCAATTTTGAATGCCATTACAACTTTGTTCCAGCATCTTAGTGTTAGCTTTAGCAAATATGCTGCCAAATGGTCTCTGATTGTCCAGTATGTACTGGGAACACAGAATTAAAATGAAATAAATTCTCTAATAGGATGTGTGAATCTTCCTAATGTTGTTAAGCATGCCATATATAAAGATTAACAACTAACAGATAAGGTGAAAGGTTGCAGGTTGTGTAGAGAAGAAAAAGAGGGCAGCCAGTGGCCATGTAGCAAAAATTGCATTATCAGATTTGGTCAAGTATTTTGATATGCCAATTGTAAAAGCTTCAAGAAAGCTAAATGTTGGACTAACAGTTCTCAAGAGGAAATGCAGAGAATTTGGTATTCCTCGCTGGCCTCATAGGAAGATCAAATCACTTGACAGTCTCATTCATGATCTTCAGGTCCTTGCTTACTTTCCCTTTTATATTATGAATACTATTCATGACTGTTATAAGTGCTCTGAAGTGTAAATCATAGTGGTAGGTGCGTTTCAAGGCATGGAAAAACACTTTGGATTATACAATAAAGAGCACTTTGGTAAAAGCAAGTAGCAGTGTACTTTTGAAGCATTTAAAGTTTACCAAAAAAAGAAGTTTGTTTCAACCGTTCTTTTATGCCTACTTTTGTGAAATGTGAGTCATTTTGTGGGCCTTGTTTTTCGATTCTATGGTTGGGGTTCATTCTAATCTATGGGAGTTGGATCATATTGCTTCTTAAATATCGTAAGCTAGAAACGTTAGTCAGGTTGCTTTTTTTATTTTTCCCCCTAGTGTGTCAGTCATACCCCGTGCTTTCAATATTTTAGTTCTACCTTGTAGAACCAATTGAAATTTAAACATACATATATATATATATATATATATATATATATATATATATATATATTGGCAACATTTGCTTTAATGTTTAATTTTAATTGGGAGGTTTATTCTTACAGTTTTTCCATTCTCTATGTTCAGTATGTGGTCTATAATGTCTCATGCTCCTCCCCACCGCCCCCCAGCGGGCCTTCTCTCTTATTTATGCTTCACTTTTCCTAAGTGACTTGCAAACTTAAAACCAAATTTGTGGACCATTGATTTAAATTGTGAAAACCTGCAGGAAGAAGCAAAAAACCAAGAATCGGAGGACAAGGCCGCAGCCGTGGCAGCGACAGAGAGGCAAAGGATGTTGGAGAGTGAAAAAGAAAACATAGAGAGGAAACCCTTCATGGACATACAAAGTGAGACAAAGAGATTCAGACAGGACGTCTTCAAGAGAAGGCATAGAGCTAGAGCTCTTGTTAAACAGAATCCTACAGTCTCCAGCAGCAAAACTACAATTTGCTAGTTGTAGTTTGATACTGAAAGCCTATACAGCTCAGCTTCTAATTGCAGCCCCCTTTGGGATTACTACTCAGTGAGGACTTCATAGTTCATTCCCTTTTCTCCCATATATGCTTTTGGACCTAGGCTAGTTCTTTGTATTGACCTGGAGACTATTAGAAGCACAATCAATGTGAAACAGTTCTAATTAGAAAATCAGGTGGTTTTGATAAAACCAGCAACTAAGTTGTGTTGGACTTCATGAAACAATTTCATATAGGACCATGTCTTTATCTTTTTTTGGTGTTAGGTGATATGCAAAATGCAAAACTATTAAAATTTTCCATTTCATTGAGTCCTCTCAATTGTATGAAATTGCTCACACAATTTCGCGCAGGGGTGATAGTTAGGTAAAGCTCTCCTTAAAGTGGCAACTCGCGGATTTGACTCACAGCTGTATATTTGGGACCCCAATTCCTTCCTCCAATGCCCCTTGATCTTAGGTGATATCCCCATTATATTATTAGTGTGTTGATCTCTTTTTCTGCACTGTCCATTAAAGTCAAAATTGGCAATCACTTAATTGATTTTATAGTTGAGGAGTATGTAATGTGAGTGCCGCATTTGATTTGTCCCTTTTCCACTGGCTTTGAAAAATTAAATTGCACGCTAACTGTTGTAGTCACAAATTTTGGTCAAACTACTGCACTGGTTTCCTAATCTTTGAATCTGATTCTCAAAGATAGAAATATAGCGCTTGTTTTTGTAAAATTGGTTCTATTGGAATTAATTTAATTAAAATTAGTTTTCGGATAAAATAATTTATGTTTGGTAGTTTAGTTAAAAGTGATTCTAACATAAAATAAAAATTTTTTATTTATTACAGAATCAATTTCAAAAGTAAGAATTGATTTTGATTTTTAAAAATTAAACATCAAAAATTGAGAAAATCAATTTTGAGGGCCAAAATCAATTCTAACCTTCTAAAACATAGATCTAAACATGCTAATAGAGGAACAAAACACGTTCTCTCTCCTCCATTTTCTCTTTTGCTTGACAATCATCTGGTTGTAGGGTGATGCCAGAAAGTTTCCCCATGTAATGGTTGCTTTATATATAATTTATCAATGTTTAATTGATTTAAGTAATTTAATAATAATTATTATTATTATTATTATTTTACATAATTTAGAGTTTGAGTCTTATAAATAAAAATAATAATAATTGGGATAACTCTATCCTTATGGCAGATCAATTTGACTTGGGCGTAGTAGTTAAATTTAGTAAATTTTAGATATTAGTACCTGCCACCTTTGTAGTGGGGTAGAAAGATTTGGATTTTAGAGTGTTCTCGTGAATGATTGTTGATTATTGGTAGTGTAATTGGGGATGTATTGAATATTCGCCAATTTAAAAGGGAATTGATCTATGGTCGATTCAGTAACAAAGAAATATAAGTTTTTAGCTGTACCTCGTAAAAAAAAAAAAAGACTTTTTGTGGAATTAACTATTCCATTTTTTTTAGAAAGAACGGAAATTATGTTCAAATAAGCAAATATATCATGGTTGCAGAAGTTTATCTATCGCATATAGGCTTAAGGACATCGTAACATAACCGTCGAGGTGAAATCTGGACCTAAAAGATCGAATGGAATGATACATAACATAGACAAGGAAATCTCTTATGAATTCCGGGATACTCCTTTAATTAAGAATTTAAGGGATTCCTCATTCGAAGGGGGTAGACTACTCAAGAATTTTATACCTCTTTTCTGCCGTAATTGAGAAGAGGAATGCATCAACAATGAAAAAAGTTGTTTGGTTTTTATTGAGAACTTGAGTAAAGAGTAAACATTTTTTTTTAGATTATTAGATTTTCCGTTTTATAGAATTTGAAAACGGAAATCCCTCTTCTTTATTTTTGGTGTAACTACTTGAGCCGGATGAAAGGAAACTTTCACGTCCGATTTTGAAAGGGGGAGATCCTATTGGATCCTATCCAAATTTTTCGTTTGCTAGACCCGTCGTTAAAAAACCTACTTTCTTACGATTACGAGGTTTATTCGAATATGAAATCCAATCCTGGAAATACAGCATCCCACTTTTTTTTACTACCCAAGGTTTCGATACATTTCGAAATCGAGAAATTTCTAGTGGAGCGGGTGCTATTCGAGAACAACTAGTCGATCTGGATTTGAGAATTCTTATTGATTCTTCATTAGTAGAATGGAAAGAATTAGGCGAGGAGGGATCCGCGGGCAATGAAAATGAATGGGAAGATCGAAAAGTTGGAAGAAGAAAAATTTTTTTGGTTCGACGCATGGAATTAGCTAAGCATTTTATCCGAACAAATATAAACCCGGAATGGATGGTTTTGTCTCTTACCAGTTCTTCCCCCCGAATTGAGACCCATTATTCAAATAGATGGGGGAAAACTAATGAGCTCAAATATTAATGAACTCTATAGAAGAGTTATCTATTGGAACAATACTCTTATCGACCTATTAACAACAAGTAGATCTACGCCAGGTGAATTAGTAATGTGTCAAGAGAAATTGGTACAAGAAGCCGTGGATACGCTTCTTGATAATGGAATCCGCAGGCAACCAATGAGGGATGGTCATAATAAGGTTTACAAATCGTTTTCAGACATAATTGAGGGCGATTACTTTCGGAATCTCCTCATGACAAAGTGATTGCTATTATTGGAGTTAGGTGCAATTATCCTTTGCAAAGCAAACTATTCGTCTATTAATTTTTGTCATCAACAAAATTAGATTACTTTTGCTTGTAGGACATTGGCTTTATTAAGGTGTCCCTTTCAACTGCAGCCTTATGCTAGCATATGACCCTGCATGATTAACTATTAGCATGTGATAGATCATTCTCTGTCTATGTCACACGATTCACGCTTACTTGCCATATGAATTAACGAGCAATTGCTATTTGAGACACTTTCACGGCAATCTCAGACTAACCAATTGACTGCAGTGAATTTGATTGCTAATTCTCAGAATAAGAGATATAAAAATCTGATCATATAAACAATCACGATCAGGAAGTGACCAAAAAAAAAATCTCTTGAAATTTGTAATTATGAGCCTTTTTCCCCCCCTCGTGTGCCAATGATTAATGAGCATGCAAATATGATTAACAATAATTTTAAGGATCCAACTTGCTGCCCTGCGTATATGCTCTTGACATTTAACAACTGAATTAGTAATAGGGAGCATATATTATAAACCCAAAGACATAATAATCCTTAAATAACAAACACTATATTATACACACACAAAAAAAAATGTTATATTATAAATAAATAATCAAAGGAATTAATTTTAATATATTATCAATATAAAAGTTTTTATACAACAATTTAATTCATATATACTATCAATATAATAAAATTTTACACAAACATTCAATTGTATATTGTCATATCAGCAAAAGTGTTAATTCAACCACCTACTCTATTAAAAGTAGAAGTGGAAGTAGGCTAGGCTAGGTTGGGCTTTAACTTCAATGAGTCCGACCTGTATTACAAATATATAGCTTCAGCTTGGGTCTATTATTTGACATAAACTTTTTTTAAGGCCTTAACTTGGCCTTTTTAAAAGTCTGACTTAATCCAAAAATCTGTTTAAATGCCTACTTGATTACAAAATTTTTAAATAATCCAAAAAATCTACTCTTAAATAGGCCAAAAGTCTTCTAAACATGCCAAAAAATTATATTCTTAGATAGGCCAAAAGGCATCCTAAATTAGTCAAAAAATCTATTTAAAATAAAGCATAAAACTTCAATTATCATTAGAATGTGAAATAATAATAATAATAATAATAATAATAATAATATAAATAAACTAGTCCGTGGGGCCTAATAAGCATTTTTTATATCTTGTAATTTGACCTATTTAATTAAAAAGACTTTTTGAAAAGTTTGGGCCTAGGCACTTGGAGGCTTAAACTAATTAGCAAAGATCTATTGCCTTTGCGTAGTGCTCCTTAGAGGAAAACGAAATTGTGTGTTCGATTCTTGGGGCATAGCCCCTCATCCCTTCCCCCAAAGTGAAGGTGTGCTTGCATTGACTTAAAAAACAAAAAGGTTTGAGCCTAGCTTATTTACAAAAAATGCTAGGCTAAATATGGGTTAGGCTGAAGGTCCTGACGAGCCGCATAACCTACTTCCACCCTTATTTAAAAGTCTTATAAACACAAGCATATAATTAGATGATAATGTAAAATTATTTTACACTGTTAGTATATACCAATTAAACTCTTTACACAATCATTTTATCAATAATTTTCTTATCCTAGGCGTTCACACTTCCAAAAACTCTAATTATTAAAAGTGTTTGACTCTTTCAATAACTTTCTTAAATGTCACACATATAATAAGGTGTGATTGATTGCTAGAATGAAATATTTTATACTATGTCTTTTAAAATTAAGGTTAAAACTAATTTTTGGTTCCTATACGTGTTTTAGATTTTGGTTTTAGTTCCCACATTAAAAATTTTTGATTTAGGTTCCTATATATTAAAAGAATTTTGATTTTGGTTCTTATAGTAGTATTGAATTAGTCTATACTATTAAAAAATTATTAGACATTGTTAATTTTTGCTAATGTGAATAACGAGAATTGACATAGGATATAATAAAACTTGATTGAAGTCGTTTAGGCTTAAAAAAACCCATTTAGATACAACTTCCATCACTTTTCTATTTTTTGAAAAAAAGGCCATTTTAGATATGAAAAAAGTTTAAAGGATGTCATTTTAGCAATATATCTATGTTAGATTCTATTAGCCATATCAATAAAAACTAACACTATTTAATAATTTTCTAATAGTAGGGATTAATTTCTTAATAAAGTATAACTATAGGAACCTAAACCAACATTTTTTTAATATAAGGACTAAAATCAAAATCGAAAACAGGTATAGGGAGTAAAAACTAATTTTAATCTAAAATTAATCTCTGTATTAAATTAGTTATTGATTTATTAGAAGTATACAATTAATCATTTAATAATAATTGAATGCTATCAACTCTGTCTTTTGACTGATCACATTAATTTAACCATAATCGGAAATTTAACAGCATAAAATTAGTATTGAAGATCAGTTTGATGACGTATTAGGCTTTGTTCAATCCTTCGTAGGAAGCAAGCACGCAAGTAACCATCAAAGGTGGGTTTGACCGGACACTCCTCACGCGGCCGTTGACTCGTAATATGAACTCTCTATAATTTCCTCACTATTATAATAGCGGCAGACCAACGGAGAAGTGATACTCATTTAGATTAGTCTTCTTATATTTTTATGTGAATATAGTTAGTGAATTGATTAAACTTGGAATTATTTTAATTCTTCTAAGTGTAATTTTTTATATAAGTTTAATGATAAATACGAGAATATAAAAATACTATGAAAGATTTTGTAAAATAAAAGTGCAAGGGCGTATGCACAAAAAAAAAAAAAAAAGGTACAAGGGCACAAGCACTTGACCAGGTGTATTTTTGTATACATGCACAGTCTTTGTATATAGATCCATGCAGAAAGAAATGTTAATATTACGCTTTCACAAATTCAATTATAAAACTAAGATGGAAGCAAAATAATACCATCCCTACTGTGCAGAGAAGAGTAAACACAGAAGTTTGAACTCAAATATTTTCTTTTGAAATTTGCTTTCTATTTTTTATTTTTTATATTTTATAAAATGTCTTCATACTATCGCTATCTTTTGGGCATAAAATTCAGATTTGAAGTCCAACAAATAAGGTTCAAATGTAAATTCTTTTACTACAAGTGTGTTCATATATTAACTTAGATTGTCAGCTAAACCAACTGCACACACCTGATATTATGGTGAGTTTAGGGCAAATGTTTAAAAGAAAATCAAATTAAATAATTGCCTAAATAGTTAGATAAACAGATTATGGTACACAAATTATAACTTGTTTAACTTGTAATTTGCCTAAATTAATATGTTTGCTTGAATGTAGATTATGAGTCTGGTCCATATTAAATAAGTTGTGATTTGTTGATTTGTACATTAATCCATTAATTCGTTAAATATTATTTATTTTTAAAAAGGTATTTTTTTAGGTGAATTTTTAAAAATTATTTAAAGTTCTTCATTTCTTCTTTCTAATAACTCTCTTACCCATTAAAAGAAAAACTTGTCAATCAAATTAGTTTAATAACCACGACCAAATTTTTTTTTTACTTTAATAGCATAAATATTTAAAAAGATTCCAAAATTATAAATAATTTATTAAACAAATTTATAAATAAACAAGATGGCATACTAACTTGTCAACTCGCAGGCTAATGTTAATTAAGCCTGAATTAGTGGTTTTGATGGCCAGTTTATGTAAGTCAACCCATTCTAGTTTATTTATTTTAACTTTTTACGCATTAAGTCAGTAGGATTAGCCCGTTATTCACCTCTACTAAGTGATATAAATTTAAATAATTAATTACAACATATTTATCGTATTTAATTTATTCTTATTATCAGTTTATAAAAAATTAAAAAGAAACCCTTGTCATTAAGTATTTTAAAGAATCTAATTATGGAATAAAAAAGCAAAATGATTATTATACTACAAATTAATTTTATATATTTTTAAACAAATAATAAATGATATTGAATATTTTTATAATGCCACAAGATGCTTTTATGAATTGCACCTGTATAAATTGCTTGACTAAATTTTGTTCACACGCAAATGCCATGAAAAAGTTAGTAATCTTCTCACAACCAATATTTCTATCTGAACTTATTCTCGATGTTAAGTACGTAGTCTAATCATTACAAGCCTAGTAAAATAACAGTCATTAAATCTAAGTATAAATTTAACTTTTTAAACTAACAGCTATTAGAGTGGCACCTGATTTGAGTTCCATATCTAGATTTCTTTGTCGGTGGATTATTAGTAAAGTGATTAATTTTAATGTAATGTTAGTGTAAAAAAATTTATATTATTGTATAATTATATATTTTATTTATAAAATTTTTAAAATAATAAATAATTGAATCAAATATTTTTTATAAAGTGACAATATAATATATAATTGATATTTTTATAAACTATTTTATACTAATAATATATTAAAATTAAATTTATTAATAAATATTTTTGTAACCGTTGAATAAATTTTGAGATATATCCTGACTTTAAATAGAAATAAAATTTTTTCTCAACTAAAATTTTTGGTTACAAACGAAAAAACTAATGTAAGATAACTTTATTTAATTAGAGTTAGGGTAATTAGAGTCGAATAAATTCTAAATACCCACAACGGCTTTTTCTTTTTTTCTTTTTCCTTTTTTTAAGAAATAAGATATTGTTTGCAAATGAAACTTTTCTTTCTGAAAAGACAAGAGCATGCGACCGAATTTTTGAATTTTTAGCACAGAAGTTGCTATAACTATAAGTTAAGTTAAATCAGCGAAACAACTTGGCATGTTCATCAACACAGAAAATCAAACCTCAGTCAAGAAAAAAAAAACATAGTAACGAAAAAGACAAAGACACTTCTCTCTCTCTGTCACTCATTCTCTCTCCAACTCTGCAATTTCTTCTCTCTTTCTTCTCCCCTGTGGTTGTCCTTCCTTCTTCAACAGCACCCGGTTTCTCTTCTTATTCTCCAAATTTCGCTGGCCAAAGTGCCAACCAAAACAAACCACGCAAACCAAGGGAAGAGAGAGCTTCACATGGGTCAATGCTTTGGCTCTCTCTCTGCACCACCAAACGCATCCTCTACCCTCTCCAAGGCTCAGTATTCAGGCAAGTCCTCAACTTTTTCCCTCAATCTTCAACTTTCACTTCGCCCCTCTCAAAATTCACCCGAAAACAAAACATGGGTCGTTACCCTTTTCCTCTAATTCTCCTCAGAAAATGCTAGGTCCCAATTTTATTTTATTTTATTTTTCTCTAAGTTTTATGTTAGATCAAACATTTTTCACTATGCCAAAAACTAAGGGTAGTACAACTTTATTTACTTAAATTTTTTCATAATCATATAGTATAAACTTAAGGGCCGCACCAATTATTGGCGTCATGGTTCAATAACTCAAATGTTTTTCGTCTTTACTTGTTGGATGACTTGATGAATTGTGAACGAAAGAAGCTTAATTTATTAGTTTGCTCCTTCGCTTATAGTAATTCGATACCAAATAAAAGTCAACATTTTTGGTTTCAAAGAGTTTATTCTTGTATTTGTGGTTTCTCTTTGTAGGATCAGCTAGCACTGATAGCAAGAACGTGGGGTTCTCTGCTACAACCGCTAGCAGCGCAGGGAAGAGCCAGTTTTCGGAGATTGCGAGTGGGAGCATCACCGATGGTGGGTCCGGTTCGCTTCCTTCTTCAAGTGGGCAGATCCTTGAGAGGCCTAACTTGAAGGTGTTCAGTTTTGGGGACTTGAAATCTGCAACAAAGAGCTTCAAATCTGACACATTGCTTGGTGAAGGTGGGTTTGGGAGAGTTTACAAAGGGTGGTTGGATGAGAAGACCCTCACGCCAGCCAGAGCAGGGTCAGGGATGGTGGTTGCGATCAAGAAGTTGAACCCTGAAAGCACGCAAGGGTTCCAAGAGTGGCAGGTTGGTTTAATTTCAACTCTTTACTTTCCTAATTTTCAATAGTCATTACTTGTTTTTTTTTTTGGGTGCAGATTACTTGTTATTTGTGTGGCAGCGGTTATTGTTATTATTATTATTATTATTATTATTATTATTATTCATATGCCGCTAAGGGTAGAGATGGAAAGTAATTTTCGTAAAAGAGACTGTAGACCTCTTACTGTCGTGAATTAATCTCATGATCAATTAAATGGTAAAAACACTTGGAATACTTGGTAGTTTTCAGGGGAAAAAATATTACAAGTATAATTAGGATATATAATTTGATATGAAGTATAATTTGGATATATTGTCAGTCAATATAATGTGTTTTTAAATTCTCAACTAATTATATCATATTCTTTTTTATAACTTTTAAAGTAGTTATGTTAAGAATTAAATATTCTTAGTGGCGTGACTATAAAATTAGATCAAGTGTCAAACTCATTAAGTGATCGACCACATAATACGACTCTTCTCTTTTATCGGGTTTGGGACCGGCTATGTAAAAATTTGTAATAAAGCACAAGGTTGGCAGAGTTTTCACATATTATTAAAATATGAGTGTAATTTTTCATACTTCATCAAAATTAATTTTATATTCTTATTAATATTATTGTGGGGTTGAAGACTATGTTTTGAAAGAGAACTTAGAATTCAAGTGTTGATTAAAATGGTGGTGACCATGATTATGCAATGTGGAGGCATAGCTGTGGTTGATGCCATCCCTCGTATTCCTTATTCTACAGGGAACCTATATAAAAACATCACATTTGGAAGATGTTCATGGAATGTAGCTGAAAAATGCATTGGGGTCCCACTTAAATGACCTGTCCTTACGCCATTCATTGGTTATCCACCGGGGAATACGGGTTATTAAAATACGTTGCCATAGTTTCCACATTATTGAATGCTTGACTTCAGATACATAGATTCAAAATGAGCGTTTACTTTTACATCTAAAATTTGGAATGTTGTTGCAAGCCTCTGTTGACTTCTTTCTTTAAAGAGGAAAAAGAAAAAGAATTAGTTATGTTTTAAGCATGTTTGAAAATTTAGTTAATTGAGGTATGAGGCACAAGGGTATTATACATCTAAAATTTAGTTAATTTTCCAAAGTTTTTAAATTTTTTTTTTTTAAGTTATTATACGTCTGGGGATGTGGAGGACATAGTGCTTAACACAAATTGCTATGGAAAGATGTAAATGATAGTGTTTGCTTTGAGTAAGTGTGTGTAGAAGTCAAGAGTGAACAAAGAAGGTGATTATGTATTGTAGAAAGAAGAACTTTTCTTGACAATGCTGGAAAATAAGATGAACTTGTTCCACAATTGATGGGAAAACATATGAAAAATGGTGGTCCAATGCACAAAGCTCCCACTTGGTGGGGTTTAGGGAGGGTAAATGTACGCAATCTTACCCCCACAAGCAGAGAGGCTAATTTCAAGATTTGAACTCGTGACCTCTAGGTCACAAGGAACTAATACATTATTTGGGACATGCTCATATGATATTCTTTAGTTAAATGTCTATCATTTGGTGATTTTAGTTGTCATTTTGCTTTTGATCCAGTAGTCTAACCATCAACACAATCAGGTAATCTTCCATGTGATAAGTCCTACTCTTTTTGCACAAATTTTTTCAGCCTCATGATCTGATTTTACAATATGTTTCTCTGTTGTTTTGACAATGCAGTCAGAAGTAAACTTTTTAGGAAGGCTTTCTCACCCTAACCTGGTAAAGCTATTGGGTTACTGTTGGGACGACGATGAACTTCTACTTGTGTATGAGTTCCTGCCTAAGGGAAGCTTGGAGAATCATCTCTTCAGAAGTATGAACTGAACAACATTAAAATGAGAAACTAAAAAAATAACTCTTGGCTGTGGATTTGAGTTTCATTTGCTTTCTTTGTTTTGTTCCTGAGCAGGAAATCCTAACATAGAGCCACTGTCTTGGAACACACGAATTAAAATAGCTATTGGTGCAGCTAGGGGCTTGGCTTTCTTGCACGCTGCAGAAAAGCAAGTCATATACAGAGATTTCAAGGCTTCAAATATACTACTTGATGGGGTCAGTTATTTTTTGCTGGTTCCTTTCTTTATGTTGTTCTTAGTCTACCTTTTTCCTTTATTTTGAGAGACGGAAGGCAAAACAAATGTAGTATCATCTTGGGATAAATGGATAGATTATGAATTTGGACCCCTTTATTTGTTTTACTAACCAAATTCATACTGAAAAGATATGAAATGTTAATTCTTAAGTATATAGATATAATATCAGCAGAAAAGTACATTTGTTCTTTCCCATAATTTCTTTATGGATATTGGATACATAATGACATTCTGGACCATAATCTTAATTATATTGCTTGATGTTATGGACACATTCTTTTAAAGTAACCAAATTGATGAGTTTTACTATGTACTAAATTCCACAGATCATTTTGATAACTGATTGTTTTGTCACATGCAGAATTACAATGCAAAAATCTCAGATTTTGGCTTGGCTAAATTGGGCCCTGCTGGGGGCGAATCACATGTAACTACCAGAGTCATGGGCACGTATGGCTATGCTGCTCCAGAATACATTGCAACAGGTAATTATGTCTACATGGCAATTCGTTCGTGATCTTTAAGTGTATGTTTTGACTTAACTATTGACTCACATCATACCATGGACTTACACTGCATGATGTGAGTCAAGATAAATGGTATGCTAAGTATGAAGGAAATGGAAGTAAAAGAAAGGGGAAAACACATTATTTGGTTGGACTCGGATAAAGTCTAAATGCATGAGCACTGCAGTTTTTTTCTCCAATCTGCCGTATCAAGCGCCTAACACCTAATTAGTAAATGCTTTATGGAAGATGAAGTTGGAGGAGCCATGATAAAGGAAAATACTAGACAACCAAAATTTTATTGTCATAATGATATGGCATTATTTTTAACCATGGGATGGATAGGTGTTCTTTACTCTTTTGACACATCCAATCACCTTCCTTAAATATTGGTAAATTCTGGTAACTATTCTGACAAATAATTCTATGTAGCTATGTAATCCAATCGATTGCGAATTGTATCATTATTCAACAGGCCACTTGTATGTGAAGAGCGATGTGTATGGCTTCGGCGTAGTGCTGCTTGAGATGCTGACCGGCATGCGGGCGCTTGATACGAAGCGGCCGACAGGGCAGCAGAACCTGGTTGAATGGGTTAAGCCTAGTCTCGGCAACAAGAGAAAGTTGAAAAGCCTTATGGATGCTAGGATAGAAGGCCAGTATTCACAAAAGGCATCATTGCAAGCAGCACAACTCACTCTAAAATGCCTGGAACCTGACCCTAAACACCGTCCTTCTATGAAAGAAGTATTGGAGGCATTGGAAGGCATAGAAGCTATTCAAGACAAATCCAAGGAATCCAAAAACAGACATACTCGTTCTACAGCTCCACACCATCACCAGCACCACAGTAACCATCGATCTCCAATTCAAGCTCGGCAAAGAGTTGCAAAAGTATGAGGAAAATAAACAATGAAAAACACTTGAAATTGAGGTTGAATAGTAGTATGGTCCAATCAATATGCTGGATCGGTCAGTAGATGTGAATTTTTTCTTTTCTTTTGCTGGTTGGAGGGTGAGATTTTTAACAAGCCTTTGTACAACTCTGTATGATATTTTTTTCTTGTTGAAATATTCACATTTTTGCAAAGTTGGAAAATATTTGGTGTAAGGGAGCCTGCAGTTCCGATTCTAAAAGACCTTTTTTTTTTTTTTTTTTAAAAGTTTAGACCATTAGTATCTGGATCATCTTAGACTTTAATTAATTTGGTTTGCGTTGAGTTGGTTTATTATATGGATAAAATTTTTTCAATATTAAGTTTTTTCTATTCATAATTCTTAAATTTAAAATCTTATTTTAGGAAAATAAATGTTAAATTACTTAGACTAATTAAGCATTAATAGGCATATTTTCCTTTCAACAAAGGAAAGCTAATATGATTTGTTCTTTACATGGTTAACAATAAGTTCCACTAACCTAATGTACCATATAAGATGTACTTACATCAATCGAATAAATGATGCATGAGACCTGGTAACATCATTTGAATGAATATGGTACATTAGCATCATTTGAATGGGTCTGTATGAGCTTAAATCAACGGAATAAATGATGTATGAGACCCTGAAAGATGTAAAAGAGTTGGTATACATGAATATTTAAGGCAAGTTTGACTTTTATGACAATCTTAAACACTATTAGGTGCTAGTTTGGATTGCATTTTGGATCCACTAAAAAGCCTTCTACAATAAGGATAATGACTTTGTATAGTAATTGGTAGTATTTGGTTTAACTTCTTACTTTTTATAAGGTCTTTTGAAATTTCAAAAGACCATTTGAGAGAAATATTTTTGAGGTTACTTTTTATTCTAGAAAAAGACCTTTTGAAAAGGAATCTTACTATTACTCTTATATCAACAACCAAAAATAATTTTACTTTATCCTATCTAAACAAAACTCATTCTCCTAAACTTACTTTTGATATATTCAAACTAAACAAAAATTATTCTTTTCAAAATAATTTCTCTAAATGGTTTTCTTTTAAAAGACTTTCTTTCAAAAGATCTTCTCTCAAAAGTTAAATCAAATGGATCCTACGTCAGTCTTGTTATCAACAGTTTTACTTAAAGAAAGATGACATTAATTATAATGAAACATTATTTCCAATTATTAAGAGGATGATTCTACAATTCTCCCAAATAAGTTTGGAGTATCCTATACTCCTAACATCTCTCTAAATTGTTTTGCCTCCTTTTGTGTGACGTTCACATAAAGGGGATTCATTTTAGAGGATTTCTAGTTATGTGTTGAGAAAAAGAAAAAAAAAAAAATTCTTTCTCCAATTTTTCATGAGAGGGGTTAAAATATTTTCTACAGCTGGTAAAAAATAATTTCAAATTTCTTAAGGCTAGAGCCGCAGAAAATGTGTCCTATATATATATATATGTTTTAAAATTTTGGCGAAAGCCTGTATTTTTTATTTTTTAAGGAGAATTTCTAGCGGCACACGTTCATTGGAAATGCGTATCTTTTTTCCCCCCCATTTTTTGTTCTTGCGGATTTATCACCCGCAAACACTATTCTCAAACTAATTTATTTTCTACATTTTCAGGGGCAATGTCCATCGGAAATGTGCTAGAAATTGGTCAGTCAGGATATCTGTTGGAAACTTCCGATGGTTGGAGCTTGCCAAAAAACTTCTACTAGTAATTCATATTTTTCTTGTTGTGTCTTCATCCTTATTAGCACCCTTTCAGCCTCTATTGTTTGGAAACCACCTACTACATTAACTCCTATAGTTTAAGGAGGTGGCTTTCGACTCCTTTAATATGGTTAATTCACTGATTGATTGATGGCTACTAAAATCAATCTAATTGGTTTGATAACCGACAAACCAGAAAGCCCAAAATCAAAGCCCGTTACCCATTAGAGCCATCATTATAGAATTGAATAGCTTATTGTTGACTTTTCCTTATTATCTACATAAGTTTTCGCTGATCTCTTCTTCCATTTAGCTCAACCCCAATTTTTGGGTTGTCAATAATAATAAATGGATTATTACTTTTTTATTAGATTTAATTTTTATACACTGTTATTATAATTTTTTTTAGGTGATTATTCAATCATATATAGTTATGTGTTCCAACCGGTATCTTGAGTAGTTGGTCATTAGGGTCAAACTAGTCGCTAAGACCTCTAGATAAAATGCATGAGATCGGTTGGGTGGAAACATACCCTTTGTAGCTCACAAGAGAGCCTCTTATGGATCATGGGTAGCAAATTATGTTACGCGGCAAAATGGTCACCCAATAATATTATATTGTTAAGGGTGACAACTCTACCATAAAGCTATATTAAAGCGTGCGGCATAGAATATATAAAGTTCACAATATACTGGGCCAGGTATTACGTTGGTCCACTCCTTTGTTCAAAGAGCTTAACTCTTTCTATAATTATTTAAAAAATCATATAAATGATCAGATGTGTCATATAATTAGTTGATAGTATAAAATATTTATACTAACAATGTATTAAAATTCATCTTTTTCATTTTATCAATTTACATTATTTTCTTGGATAAAGAAAATGGAAAGAATGAAAATATAAGGAAAAAGAAATTGAGAGAAGAAAAAATCAGTTAGAGAAAAGTCTACTTTCTCTCACATTATTTGCGTAAAGAGAAAATTGAGAGAGAGAGAGAGAGAGAGAGAGAAATGCTTATCTCTCCATTATTTGGTTAGAGAGCAAAGTGGAAAGAAAAAAAATAAAATCATACTAAATAATTTTTTTCACCCTTAATGCAATATATTGTAGAGAAATAAAGATGGAAATTTTGATATTTTGAACAAAATATTTCTTTCTCTTTAAATTTTCTTCAAAAGTTGAGAGAAAATATTTTAGTAGATCTCATGTCCATTTTTTTATTATTTTATCTCCATATTTAAGTAATAGAAATTTTAAAATTTTCCATTTTGTCTCCTCTTATTTTCTTTAACCTAATTTTCTCTTAAACAAAATAACGGGTATTTGTTTTGCTTAGATATAGGTAGATATTCTTATGCCCTTATAAAAGAGAATCTCATGTTTGCATATGAAAGTGAAAGTGAAAGACGTCTTAAACACAGGTAACTAGCAACATCAGTTCAGTTACTACTATGGGTCATGATTGTGGCGTGAGGTTGCATGGTTTGTGAAATACAGTGAAAAGTTTACGCTCAAAAGAAGCATAGGTTACGGCGCTAACCCTCACCCAATTGGAATGGACCACCGTTAATTTTGTGACTTAATTGTGAGTAAGTAAAGAACACACGTTATTGTCAAGCCCATGCAATCTTCACCACCGTGGAATCAGGGATTATTTCGACAGTCATTTTTTATTTATTTAATTTTGCAAAGATTACTCATAGTAATTTAAATACATTATCAGATAATTCTTAATTATTAATAAACTGTTATCAGTTAGCCACGTTTGAAAACTTATTCAAGTTACATTTTCATAAAGGTTTGATACAATTTTATTTTCTTATGTGCCAAAAAAAAAGGGTTTGATACAACAAGCAGTAGTTTTTTTCCCCCTATTATGTCAGTTACATTGATGAAATTATATATATAGTCTCCTTTTATCTCTACAAATTATCCACTTATTGAATTATCCTTCGGCCTTTACTTTTCTTATTAGAATTTCTACGTATCTTCCATCATGTAACCGAACAACCTTAGACATAATCATACACGATTTTTTTGGGCTAGTAGACTTAATCATAAAAGTTTGACAGTAGTAAAAAATAATTTTAATGAGTCGAATCACAAAAAGTACACAAGAAATTTTCCATAATAGTAACTCCCCCGCCTAGCACAAATCATGCAGGACAAAAAGCAAAAAAAACCCCCCAAAGTCCCAAAAAGAGGCCGAAACAAAAATGAAAACAAGGCGTGAGTGAAAGGCGTGAGATATCATTTCATGAGAGAACTCCAACGTTAGATTCTTTGTCTGAGGTTCTCTCACCCTGTCTCAACAAGAACCAAACGTACTTTGTCCCCATTATATCTTACCTTGCATTTTCTCGCGCTCGCCCATCATTAATATTGCTGCTCATTCAATTCGTAGATTATTGTCAAGGCTCTTCCCTCTTTAATTTTTTTTTTTCATTTAATTTTATTGAGACTTAGAAGGTGATCTGGGTCGTGCCTGACCCATGTACGTGTTCTTTCTTTGAAGGTAATGTTATGAAACTATATTCATGGTTGGAGATTGGTTTTCATCTTGTTCTTAGCAGGGGTTGTGTGTCCCTGAAAACTTACATAAAGTTGTTGGAATTTCCAATTATTATTATTATTATTATTTTGATTTGAAGTACTTGGGAAGAAAAAGCCAACTAGGATTGAGTTAATGATGAGTGGCTTTGGTAGTGTGCACAAAGTCATATGTTCAAATCTCATCATCATTGATGTATCAAAAATAGAAGGTTGCAAAGGTGGCAATGGAATGAAAGACACATAATAAAGTTGATGACACGAGGAATGACTGATTGTGATGGAAATTGATAGTATTGAATATTGAATACGTCTTAAGAAATGGCAGTTGTGAAGTCTTGCATTAGACTTTGTGTTTGAGAGTAATTTTGTTAATTATTTTTATTGTTTCTTTTAGACTTGGCTATTCTAGTGTTTGATAAATTACCGCTTCTCACCTAATTTACTCTTTTGTTACAGATATAAATGTTTCAGCATTGAGGAGGTTTTGAATATTGATTGTTCCAGATATACTTTTTCCTTCTTATATACAATATTATTATTATTATTATTATTATTATTATTAATCATAAGCTTAACTTGTTGCATTGCAAATTGTTTTAGACTTTCTACTATTTCGTATTCTTCTTTAAGAATGTAGATTAAATACTTCAGCTTAGTTGGAGTCTAGTAAACTCCGAATACTAGTAGTCAACAAACAAAAAGGAAAAAAAAAATATTTCAGCCGTTTATTTTGAGCATTTATCTTGATATTCAATTGTTGTTGCTCTAGCTCTTCCTAATCCTAACATATACCAAAAATTTCTTATTGAACAGGTTTGTCTTAGACTCTTGAGGTTCCATTGCTGAATACTTCAATGCAGATAGGTACTGGAGATTATACCACCCACTTGTTGGAAGGTTTATATTGTTATCTAAGAAGATGCATCTTTGGTATCTTATCTGTTGGTCCTGTGCCAAACCATATTGCTTTCATAATGGATGGGAATAGAAGGTTTGCAAAGAAGAGGAATTTGGCAGAAGGTGAAGGTTACAAGGCTGGATTTTCAGCTTTATTGTCCATCCTCAGATACTGTTATGAATTGGGAGTGAAGTATGTAAGTGTCTATGCATTCAGCATTGACAACTTCAGAAGGAAGCCTAAAGATGTTCAAAACTTGATGGAAATGATGCGGCAAAAGATTGACGAGTTGCTTCAACAGGAAAGCATTATCAATGAGTATGGTGTTAGATTGCATTTCATTGGAAACATTCAATTGTTGAGTGAACCTGTCAGGGTTGCTGTGGAGAAGGCAATGAGAGTCACTGCTCACAACAACCAGAGAGTTCTTCTGATTTGCGTGGCCTATACTTCGCTCGATGAGATGGTGCATGCTGTTGAAGAATCCTGCAAGGATAAATGGAATGAAGTTCAAGCATCAAAAGTTAACAAAGTTTCCAATGAAGCAATTGCAAGAATTGGTCAGGGCCTGAAAAGAGATAGTAATGGTATTGATTCATATTTTCATGGTTCATTTAAGGACTATACAAATGCAACCAAGGCATGTAGTGGTGATGGCATGTTTGAGCACAATGTTGAGAAACATTGTAGTAATGGGTTGGCTGAAATAGCTGAAGAGATCAACAAGCATATGCAGGGTGAGGTTCCTTCTATGATAAAATTGGTGGATATTGAGAAGCACATGTACATGGCAGTGGCACCTGACCCTGACATTTTGATTAGAACTTCTGGGGAGGCTCGACTCAGCAACTTTCTTCTCTGGCAGGCTGGTACCTGCCCTTTGTATGCACCATCTGCACTTTGGCCTGAAATAGGTGTGAGGCACTTGGTCTTAGCAGTATTGAACTTCCAGAAATATCACCTTTACTTGGAGAAGAAAAAGAAACAGTTTTAATTGTAACGTTACCAGCCACAATCAAAGTGTGAATCATGTAATGGTAATTTGCTTTTCTTTTTGGACCACTTATATTCTCTTCCCCCATTGATAAAAATCTTAAATGTTTGTCAATGAATTGTATCTCAAGTGACAATTTCTTGTGTCTCAGGGTTGTTGGTTTTGGGTCAGGGTTTGACACATGCTTGCTCATCCCTTCTTCAATTCTCTCTAACTCTATTAGGAGTTCCGTAGAACCAGAAAAAAAAAAAAAAAAAAAGACACACAAGACATGACAAGTTTGTCACTTGCCAGGAGTTTTGGGTTGCAACTATCGGTGAAGTGTCCAAATTTCATGGAAGTTTCATGTCATTACATATACAACAATTTCTTCTTGATTCAGATATCTTGATGCATAACAAACCAAACATTTCTATCGCAGTTTAATTCCAGCTGCTTTACCAACAATTAGCTCTATTCAGATTACTGCCATCTATGCCCTTGTATATGGAATTAAACTCGGTCAAAATTAGTAGCATTTCTTTTCCTCGTATAATGTGGAAATAGGTTTGCCGCCGGTTGATACTCCAAATTGCAGGTAATATTTTCGCCCCATTGGTCTAAAAGGTAGGTAATGGTAATATGTCTTGAAAGAAATCCGTGATCTAGGCAAGGATTTTTTGTCCCCTCCTTTAGAGATGGTACTTGTTATCCAATTCACTACTATTCGCTCGGGTTTAGAATTTAAACTCATCCTGCAGTGTGGTGGGTAAGAGAGGGTGAAAAAATTTATGCTTTTAGCCAACCTTTTGATTATTGATACCGGCAACATATAAATAAATGAGTCTACAAAGGAGGATATGGATTTCTCAACCAGGCTATTTGATTACTGAAATGTGATGCCCCGCTAGATATCAATTTTTTAGTAACAACTAACAACTTACAATGTTAGAAAGACGAAAGCAATAATGATCAAAGTGGCTTCAGCAGAAACAACGATGCGAACTCAAGTTCAAACTTCAAACTGAGATCAATATCGCACACTCATAAGCATCCAATACTTCCATGATCATTCCATTATGTGAACACGATTTTACTATGTATTGTTGACCTTGGTCACAATTCCTAACCGAAGTCCAACTTTGCATCACAATGTGCAACTACTGCTACATTAATAATTGGCTTTATAAAAATTCTAAACTAGTGCACGATTTTACGTTGTTGACTAAACTGCCACATGCTTTATTTGAAGAAATTATTTAAGTCTTATGTAACGTTTGAAACATGGGGCTGACGAAGATATTCATTAAACCTTACTGGATCCTATACAGTTGTCTTTTTCATTTTGATCATAACTTAGAATTGTAGGCATATGCAGACTTTACCCGTGCAGTATGCAGCTGCTCACAAGATCTTAATGAATATATAGTCCAAATCCGCACAGCAGGTCTTATCACATAAAATTCAGAGCTTTCACTCAGGCAAATGCGCAACTATTTTTCTCAGTACATAATAACACTAATGGAATGGAACATATTGAGTCATTTCCATTGCAGTAACCTTCACTCAAATCAAAATCTATACTGTTACTTATATTGCATGAATCATGAATTCGCTTCAAAGGCATACAAAATCAACTCAATATGTGATTTCCAAGAACATTAAATGCTTCCATCATAAACAAGGCACAAATAAAATCTTCATATACAAGGAGGGGGAAGTGGCGCAAAAACTGCCAACAAAGCACCAATCACTCGAATGGGACGTGAATTTGTGGCAGCTATAATGACTGCAAAGTTAGTATAAAAGAATAAATATAATAAGCAGCATGCTAGGAACCTCATGCAAATATTGAATTTGTTGAAGTGATCACATGTAGAACTAAGACCTCTGCAGGTGAGGCCTGCTGCAGAAGCTAGACACTTCCGGGGAAAATTTTTAATTGTTTAAAGAAATCTGTATTTGGAAGTCAACACCGGGGCTTGTGTAGGCGAGGTCTATTGCAGAAAAGCCGGCCATTGGCCCTCACAAATGCCGCTATACCAACACTGATGCCCGCCCACATTAGTGAAAGGAAGAAGTGCCGAAAATCATATCTAACTGCAGGAACAATAGACACAAGTTATATCACTTTAAAGCCATGGATTATGTATAATGGACGATTAAGTAGTTTACTAGTTTTACCTTGAAAAGTTTATGAAATAGGATATTTTTACATTAATTACTGGTTTAGTTTATATATGTTTTTATTTAACAAGAATACGAATATAAAGTGAAGGTTTTCTATTAGCATTGTGGCGTTGAGATTTAACCAGTCCACCGGTTTAAGGATTACTCTGTAGCTTAGCTCAGATTTTTGATGTTACTGAGCTGTTGTTGTCCCTCTCTCCTTGTGTTCCCAATATTCTGTATCTCTCTAAACTTCCCCATCATTTTCTATTTCCCCAGATTCGCTTCTTCCATCTCCCTATTGTCCCTGCCTAATGCTATCACTCCACCTGTTTTTAATACAGGTCCCTACGTCGTCGGTTGGGCATAATCTTATACAAAGACAAATGTAGTGTGTCTGTGTGAGTGAACATGTGCCTGTAGTTGTAAGTTAATTCTTCGTTTAGCCTTTGGACGTACTATGTATCCTTTAACCTAAAAGATCAGAAGTCAACTCACCTTGCTTCAAGGACATGGTAGCAAAAAGGAATCCAGTCAAAACAAGACCCAAAGCCAGAGGAAATGACTGCAAAGATAAAAAAAAGTGAGATTAATATTGGTTTGAATAAGACACAGTTATATTGTTAAGCATTCCTAACAATGAACTGTAGCAAACAGTAAAGTATGGATCGAAAAATAATCATATTAGGTCTTCAACACAAGGCAGTGCTGTAATGCATAGTCCAGTATTACAATCACTTTAAACATTTCCTTGACTGAAGTACCAGCTTGCACATTTTAATGTCAAAGCATCGACTAAAATTCAAACTAATAAAGCATGGACTTCTTGGTTTCAAATTTCGGGTGGTATTTATGTCTGAGAATTGCTTGGTAGCCCCTGAATAGCACAGGATACAAACATGGAAGAAGGGTGGGTCCCACCCATGTCTGTACTATTTGGGCTTGGTTCCTTGCATGCTGGCAGGCGGCAGCTACCTAGCCGAACTGTCTGCTTTTGGCACATTACTACCTACCACTTTTCTGAAGGTTGGGAGTTACGAACAAACTTTTCAGAAACTTTAAATAAAAAACAGTCTCACAAAATGTCGAATTAAAAACACAGAAAATATTAACAAAAATTTTCCTTAAAGGGAAGTCAGCGATCTCCATAAAACAAAGATTTTAACTAACTAAAATTAAAACAAAGTCAGCATATGTCACAAAAGTTTAAAATATATTTATAAAAATATGAACTTTCTAATAACTGTAAATCAAAGCTGATGCCTGAAACTTCAGTCTGGAAAACATTTCCATCTAAATTGAACTCACAGCAATAGCTTCAAGGCCTCCATTCTGAGAAGAGGGAGCCATATCTCGACCAACAGAAGCTATATAATGTCCTTGCAGGAGATCAGTTGCATCCTTAACAAAAACAAAATTCATGAAACAGGGTAATTAGTTACTAATAAACTAACAATTTATTTACATCAACAAAATACCAATGATATTAGATCCAGAAAAGCATAAACATTAATTCAACACAACTGTTCGGTTTAGCTGGGGAAGAGGGAACATTGGATAGATTTTCTTAAGAATATGATTCACAAGTACATGAAAAATCAGTATCTCCAACAGCACACTTACTACATAGAGATGCAAAACCTCAATAGAACTTTAAATAAGATGCAGAAATAAAATCAACCATACAAAAGGCCACACATGGACAATAATGAGTTATTACAGCAGACACCTAATGAATTCTACCCGATACATATAAGATAAAGTCAGATAAAGTCCACGAACCTGCTTTGTTCCATCAGAAAAATTATTCAAATAATAGCGCATAAGAGCATTCCAACCATCAGTTAGTATACCCTGAATTGTGCGATGCCCAAACCTGAATCCAACCAAACCTCAATTAGGTAAGGCATAGAGTTAAATTTTAAATTGTAGTAGTAACATTATTGATACGTATGATAAAGGTCACTGCATCATATAGCCAGCATCGTGAAATATAAATTTTATCTGATAGTTACCCAATGAAATTATTCAACCTTGAAGTAGAAGAAAATTGCAAAACTGCATTCTGTTTTATATAATTCCCAAGTTTAGTGATTCTAGTTGGCTATACTAGAGGGTTAATTAAAGCAGGCAATGAGAAAAAGAATAATAGATTAAAATGGAAAAAAAATAAATTCATGAAAATTCCCTGAATATGGCAATGGCAAAAAGAGAAAACATGAATGAATGCATTCAATTCCTTCCCTAATAATAGTCAAACACTACTATTTTAGATAGCACAATTAGAGCCAATATGCAATGCATGTGATTTTGTAATTATCCTACGCCTATGTATTCTCAACATAGAATAAACTTCTATGGTCACATAATGTTACACGTTCTTTATGTGTTAGGAACATGGAAGAACTTCCAAAAGATTCATGAGAAAATACCGGACAAAATCTCCTTTCAGAGCAGGAGTGCCTGAATATTGAATACTAATGTCATCCCCATGATTAGCCCACACTGATCATAGAGCATCAGTTAGAATAGAATCTAAGGTTACATGAATGTAAATGAAGATAAATACATAATACAACATATATTTGTACTTACAGATCTTAAAACTTTCATCGAGATTTGGATGTGAACTAATGGTTTCTTCAGCTCCAAAGACACCAAGTCTTCTAAGCTGGTATTCCAGCATATTACGTCCTATCATGCTCTGCCAGATTTTAACATTATTTAGCAGGAACATGATGCAATAAACACACACGTACCTAAATTGAAAATAATGAAGGCAATTACAGCTGCTTACTGCACACACATATTCAACTCTGTACAATATCAAGCTTTATTGTGCTATGCTATAATAAAAGAGGATTGGGGTGTTCTTAAAGGGGAAAGAAAACTGGAAATATTTTTTGTTCATCTGATAAGGCACAAAGCACATGGATCGTAGAACTGACCAACCTGAGTGACATTTGTACGGTCTAAACAATCAACACAATTGGTCCTAACAACCCCAAGTTGCTCCTTCATTTTCTCTCCCTTTTCATTCAACAGAAGATATCTACAGTTCCAAAAGAGAATTGCAACACAGGGATCAGATTTTTTTGACCCCATATATTAGAGCTGAGTATGAAAACAAAGGAGCTTAGTATGAAATCTGGATACAGAATAGGAAAAGAAAAAAAAAAAAAGAAGGCTAAAACTGCTTTGCAGTCAGACAACAAATGACATTATGCTTGACTACTGACCAAGATACTATTAGTTCACAATATGCAACACAACAAAAAAAGGTATTGTTATTAGAATTTGTTGAACCCTGCAAAGATGAAACCAAGCAATGCAAGTTTGAAACAAATTGTTAAACTCTTGAGAAAATTATATCTAGATTACTAAAAGCTTAACCAATAAAATTCGCATACCCATTTCTCTCAAGAAAATCTGAAATTTGATCATAAAGGATTGAGAGACGATCAAAATGAATGTGCCCACATGTGCCATGGAAATCAAAGTGCAAATATCTGAAAAAAGAAAGAGTGTGCAAGGATGTCAAATAAAAAGAAACCAAAAGAATGTATATGCCTAAATCTGAAAGTTAATTGAGGGAGACTTCTACCTTACATCATCAGTAGCCACCTTCTCCATTGTGCTTCCAAATTTTTCACATAGCCGCCCCTCTCCTCCATGCTGATAAGAAAGGAAGGAGACAAGAAAAAACATTCAAATAGACACATGCTGATACATAACAACTCCATGCACATTATGACAAAATATATCCTCAAGATCATGCAAAGCATGATATAACAATAGTATCATCGGGCACAACTGTCCATTATCAGATAATTATTTGGAGTTCACATGCAATAGAAGAATATTCACCTTGTTGACAAGATCAATAGCTAACACAGTCCCATATTTTTTCCTTAAATCTAAGAAATGACGCTCCATAACTCGAGGCTGCATCATAGTGAAACAGCAGTCAACTACCATAGAATATAAGATGGAAGCTCTAGAAATACAACAATAAAACAATCACTTACAGCTTCCTCCGGTTTCAATAACTCAAACTTTGGTTTATATGTCAAGTCAACAATTTGCTCCCATTGCAGTGGAATTGAACCACGAACCTGCGAAACATCAACCAAAATGACTCCTATGTAAATGAGATGCATGAGTGTTATGAATGGCAGATAGCAGCAAGACAAAATCCACCATTGATTTATGGTGGATGGCATTCAGCAAATAGTAAACACACGTAGGCCATGTTAAAAAAATATAATACTACAAGACTTGCAACATACAATAACAGCAATCAATTAATATCCCACTAAGTGGGGTCGGCTACATAGGTCATGATACCATAGCATCATATCAAACCATGTCTATAGACAAACCACTAAAATCTTTATTTATTTATTTATTTTTTTGGGTAATTGAACAGGCTTTACACCCAACGGAGAAGAAACTAAACAACAAGTCTAGGCAAACCAATGCCTGCCAAGTCTTCACCCAAAATTACACCCAGACAAAGGAGGGAGTTGGGGGGGGGGGGGGAGACAAACCACTAAAATCTAAATCTTTCTTAATTATTTCATTCACCTATATTTTTTCTTCGCCTTTCACTTCTTCTAGCCATTAGGCTGCCTTCCATCTGATCCCCTCTTTTTATTTGAGCTTCTCCAAGGTCTTCTCCACACATAATCAAACCACCTAAGGCGGGATTCTACTATCTTTTCTATAATATTTACGACCCCAACTCTCTCTCTCTCTCCCATGCATTCATTAGGCAGAGTTAATATTTGCATAATATAAATAGTATAAAGGCAGAAACAGATGTGCGAAGTTAATGGGTGGGTGGGCCGGTGGGTTATAATTAAAAATGTTGAAAAAAAACAAAGGACCTGAAACGAAGAGACCAAAAGCAGATTTCAAGTCAAGTTGATCCTTAGAGGACCTATGAGCACAAGTTGCAATCCAAGCCCAAATGCCAAGTCCAAGTCAAACACTACTCCAGTGCAAGATCAATCCCAAATTATGCAAGTCTGCTGCCTATCTCCAGACTCCAAGCCCAATCTTCAAGGCCAATGCAAAATGCCAACATGGGCTTGATCTTGAATTGGAAGGGTATTGTACTAGGACTTGGCAGCAGGCCTGGATTGGAATCAGCATGATACAAAAGACTAGCCAATTGGTCTCCTCCAAGTCAAGCCTAATATCCAATTTAGTACTTCAAGGACGAACTCTCTTACAACATAAGTTATTAGGTGAACGTTCAAAAATAATTTTATATTTATCATGGCCCCTCTTCTGTAAAATGGACAAGTAAGAGTGTATCCATTCTAACCATAAATCACTGAGTGGCTTAAGATAATGACACACTTTAAATTAAATCAAGGATGGAATGAATCCTTGCTCATTTTATGGACAAGCTCACCTCAGAGGAGCTTATTCCTCAAGCAAGAGCTATTGGGGCTGAAGTGTGAACAGTGTACAAACCCACTCTACCTTGTACTAAAATATAATTTTTTATTAAAAGAATGGGGCAGCAAGGGTCCAACTCCTGACCACTTGGTGAAAGAACTCACAACCTTGTACTAAAATTTGATTTTTTTTTATTAAAAGATGGTGAAAATTTACTAAACACAAAAAATTGAAATCTTCTTAGACAACTCATGAATAAAAAAAGAAAAACTATCAAGATGGTTCATGTTTGTTAATTAAGCTCTTGTTAACTTTCCTATAATCAGAGAAAGTGATGCTTAACAAAGCTATTTCAAAACAATAATAACTCCTTAACATAACGATCACTGAACTAAATAAATCATCAACACCTTTCTGCCTTGCATTGCACTGTATGATTTCTGCATGATAATAGAAAGCATTACCTGAACAAATGATGCTGTATACCCATTTAACTGCATAATTTGCTCCGTTTCCACAAAATTAGCACAATACCCATCAACATCAGCTCCTCTTCTCCACATCCGAGTTCCTTTCAGGAAACGAAATTGTATTTTAGCCAACCAGTCAACAAATAAAATATGATGTTATTTCAACCAAATCAGTTTAATACTTTTTGTATAACCAGGCAGCTGCATAACAGTAATCCTTTTAGTAGCTTAGCCGCTACTCTTTCATTAAGCAAACACAAATAATAAACGCAAGTTTTATCACACAAAAGTTTCAAATTGTAGATAAAATATCAAATCTCTAAAATATTAAATCTTTCCCTCTGCCATGTCCTCATGAATAAATTGATTGAAAATAATACGAGCACAATTAATGTGGCCAGTTTCTTTCATGAAAGACATAATTATAGATGCAGCAGCTAGTTGCACCTAGAATCAAATGCCTATTGGTTTCTCTTCCTCAAGTAATTAATAATCTTTCTGTAGTAAACCCAAAATAAAATAAAATAAAATAAAAGAACCTTTCTATCTGTTCATCCATAGCCCAAGACCTATTGCATCGATATTATTTCTAACTAGTTGAGAAATGTGTTATTAACTCTCAACTACTTTTAACCTAGGATGTATGGGTGCTTCTTTATAGCTGCTACATGTACTGGGTACAGATGAGTACATAATAGGTATACTTGGGTTTTCCCTAAAAATAAACTGCTATTCAGACATTTTGGTATGGCTTGGTTATGCATCTTCTGGATTTTGTAGACTCTGGATAAACTTTGAGAGTATGCATCTTATGCTTGCTTGAAGTACTTCATGGAGTTTTGTTGAAAACTTGGAGTTATAATGTTGAGGAAATGGTCTTCTAGTTAACTACTTAATTGTTCTTACATTTAATATATTGTTTGGCACCCAAGTACACTTATAGCATGTACATATCGATTCAAACTAGCTTCTAACTATTCTGTACTCACTAAAAATTGCTTTCACAGCTCAAGTTAATCTACTTTGCCTATGCAACGGTCTACCTCTATGGTCAAACACTCATAATAACTGTGATTCTCTTGGACATGGTCTACGGCCATGGCCTAAACATTAGGCATTAGTTACTAGAATAAATATCTTCTATCTTCTGGAAAGGATTATGTTAGGACTCCAATCAATAGAGAAGCAGTAAAAGATGAGGTAAAAGTAAGTGCTAGAGTTTCACCCTATACTAAGGTATACGTGAGAAAGAACCAGAAAAAGAAGGATGACTTGGGAGGGGCGTGTGGCATAAGTGTGAGTAGTGGGTTTTGTAACTAACTTTGCCAGCTGGCAAGGTTAGAGAGGGGTATGAGGGTTTGCTAATTCTGTTATGGGTAAGAGGAGGAATATAGGGAATGGGGAGAGTGCGGAGGGGGGCATCTCAGATTGTTGGAATAGTAGGAGGGAGAGAACTAGGTCTCTCGAATACCTAGTGACCTTGTAAACACTTTCTTTTCAGTGTGAATAATACGCCATTGAAGGAGGAGCTAGATACCACCTTGGTTACTCGCTTCTATTCCTTCCTTTTCAGAGATATTCTTCGGCAATTTCTTTTTCTCATGGATACCGATTCTTTACAAGGTATCGAGCCTCGATCTTGAGGGCTCGTTGTATGGTCACCACGTGGTGCCATGGAGTTGAGATTGGAAGGGTGGAGCGAGTGTCACCAATGTGTGGAGCGCATCGCAAGAAGAAAGTAGCGTGTTAACCAACCTCTCTCGTCAAATGGACCAACTGTTGCGTGAACGGAGTGTTAGTCACTCATGAGGTCGTAATTTCGAACGCCGCTTTGAACGCCATGCCCAACGACGAGAACAGGGCCAAAATATCATGAGCAGCGCCGTTAAGCGCAGTAGGAGATGTCCAGATCGCGATCACGGTGAGCACTCAGGGACCTGGGATGAGAACGACGGGCGCCGGAATGATGGTTGGCGTGGTGGGCGACCACCGCGGCGGACGGGATCGGGCCGCAAGATCGAGCTTCCCATCTTTTCCGGTGATGACGCTTACGGGTGGATTGTCCGGGTAGAGAGGTATTTTCGAGTGAACCAGATTGAAGATTACGGCTTCGAGCTTGTTTTAGTGGCTATGGAGGGCGATGCTTTGACTTGGTTCCAGTGGTGGGAGGAGCAAGCTCCGTTTCCTTCATGGAGGGATTTTAAGGAAGACCTCATCAAGCGTTTTCAGCCGGGAGTAGCTCAGAATCCATATGGGCCTCTGCTTCAGATGCGACAAACAGTACGCAGTGATGCGCATCTGGGAGGAGTTCGAAATGGTTGCGGGAGCCAAACGCCACATCGACCCCGAAATGTTGATGTGTATTTTTCTCAATGGGCTTAAGAAGGAAATACGAGCAGAGATGAAGGTGGGGGCATTTCTGAGCCTTAATGCCATGATGGATCGGGCACTGGAGTTAGAAACGAGAAACTTGGCTTGGAGAGACGCTGGGGTGAACCCTGGCATGAAGGGTGTAGGTGGACCTTCGAAAGGACCAACTCAATTCCGGACCCAAAATTGGATTCGCAACAGCCCAGGAGGCTTCCAAGGGGGTGGGCCCAAACCTCAAGGTCGGGGAATGGGTGAGAAAAGAATTCGACGGGATGCAAAGGCTATCCCATGAGGAGTTGCAAGAGAGGCAACGTCAAGGCCTTTGTTTTCGGTGTGGGGACAAATGGAACCCGGAGCATGTATGTAAGATGCGGCACTTTCAATTTGTCCTTTTGGAGGAAGCAGAGGAGGAGCGCGAGGAAAGGGAAGAGGAAGACGTTGAACCGGAAGGAGAGGAAGCTCTGGGATTGAAGGCCTTGCAACTATCTTCTCACAGTTTTTGAGGATTGACTTCTAATAAGTCTCTAAAGGTTTGGGGAGAGATCAATGGCGAAAAGGTGGTGGTGCTAGTCGATTCAGGGGCTACGGCAAATTTTATTTCTCTCAAGTTGGTGGAGAAATTAAAGCTGCAAGTGGAAAAGATACCTGGGTTTAAGGTGGAGGTGGGGAATGGAGCCATTGAAGAAGGACATGGAGTCTGCAGAGGTGTGGAGTTGATGGTGCAGGGGATACATATAGTCCAGAATTTTTTTGTGTTGGAGCTGGGAAGGTCAGAAGTGGTGTTGGGGGTGGACTGGTTGGAAAGTTTAGGCCCTTTTAAGGGTAATTATCAGGATATGACAATTGTATGGAGGGAAAAGGGGTGTTACAAGATGTTGAAAGGGGACCCAACGTTATGCAAATCACGGACTTCTTGGAAGACAGCTTTAAAAGCCTTAAAAGCTGAAGGAGAAGGGTATTTAGTGACTCCAATAGCAGCTGATTTGGAGAAGGGGAGTAATCCTGAAGTTTCAGCAGGTGTTCAGAACTTGATGGATGAGTTTGAAGACATTTTCCAAGTGCCCAATAGTTTACCCCCACGAAGGGAACAAGACCATGCGATTGTCCTTAAGGAAGCTGCGGAGATTCCTCACATTCGGCCCTACAGGTACCCTCACTATCAAAAGAATGAGATTGAAAAGATTATAGATGAAATGTTGCAATCTGGAATTATCAGACCTAGCACTAGTCCCTTCTCTAGCCCTGTTATCTTGGTGAGAAAAAAAGATGGGGGGTGGAGATTTTGTGTAGACTACAGGGCGTTGAATAGGATTACCATACCAGACAAATTTTCGATCCCTATTATTGATGAGTTGCTGGATGAACTAGGGGATGCTAGAGTATTTTCCAAGCTAGACTTGAAATCTGGTTATCACCATATTAGGATGAGAGATGAGGACATACACAAAACAGTTTTTAGGACTCATGAGGGGCATTATGAGTTCCTTGTTATGCCCTTTGGACTCACTAATGCCCCCTCAACCTTTCAAGCTCTGATGAATAAGGTGTTAAGACCTTTCCTTAGGAAGTTCGCATTGGTGTTCTTCGATGACATACTCATTTACAGCAGCAATCGAGAGGTTCACAAGGCCCATCTTCAGCAGATTTTTGAGGCGTTGAGAGCCAACGAATTGTATGTGAACAAGAAGAAATGTTGTTTTGAACAAGATCAACTCGAATACTTGGGTCACATAATTTCAGGGGAGGGTGTTGCAGCAGACCCTAATAAGGTGAAGGATATGCTAGATTGGCCAACTCCAACAGATTTGCGAAGTTTGAGAGGGTTCCTTGGATTGACAGGGTATTATAGGAGGTTTGTGGAGAGCTATGGGAAGCTAGCTTGGCCACTAACTCAACAATTGAAGAAGGATAGTTTCACTTGGGGAAAAGAGGCCCAATTAGCTTTTGAGAAGCTGAAGTAGGCCATGACTTCACTGCCTGTCTTGGCTGTTCCCTCATTTAACAAGCCGTTTATTATAGAGACTGATGCGTCAGGAAAGGGAATTGGTGCAGTTTTGATGCAAGAAGGTCGCCCAATAGCCTATATGAGTCAAGTCCTTTCGGACAGAGCTCAAAACAAGTCAGTTTATGAGCGAGAGCTAATGGCTATCGTGCTCGCAGTTCAAAAATGGCGGCACTACCTAATGGGGCAGCAGTTTATTGTGCACACAGATCAGCGATCCTTGAAGTATTTGCTAGACCAGAGAGTCGTGGGAATGGAACAACAAAAATGGTTAACAAAGCTACTTGGTTTCGATTTTGTTATCAAATAGAAGGCGGGAGCAAAAAATAGAGTGGCTGATGCTCTTTCCAGGAAGCTGCAGTATGCAGCAATCTCCACCATTTCTTTTGGGGATTGGGCTGAACTTGAGGCTGAGGTTCAAGCGGATGCCCGGTTGAGAGGCATAATTCAAGATATATTACAGGAAGCGGGTTCTCATGCAGGTTTTGAAATCAAGAGGGGCAGGTTGCACTATAAGGGGAGGCTAGTAATAGCTAAAGACTCAGCTAAAATTCCCCAAATTCTGCAGGAATTCCATGATTCTAGCACAGGAGGCCACTCAGGGTTTTTTCGAACTTACAAGAGAATCTCTAGCTTGCTATATTGGGAAGGAATGAAGGGGCAGATTCAGAAATATATCAAAGAATGTGATGTGTGTCAGAGAAACAAGACTCAAACGTTATCACCTGCTGGTTTACTGCAACCGCTTCCAATTCCGGGCAACACATGGACTGATGTGGCTATGGATTTCATTGGAGGTTTGCCAAAGGCTATGGGAGTGGTTACCATTATGGTGGTGATTGATAGGATGACAAAATATGCCCATTTCTGCCCGTTAATCCATCCATATACGGCTAAGGAGGTAGCCAATGCTTTTGTTAAAGAGGTGGTTCGATTGCATGGATTCCCAAACACCATTGTGTCGGATAGAGATAGGGTGTTCATGAGCACCTTTTGGACTGAATTATTTCGCATGGCTGGAACAAAATTGAGATATAGCTCAGCTTATCATCCTCAAACGGATGGCCAAAGTGAGGCAGTCAACAAGTGCTTGGAGACTTACTTGAGGTGCTTTACGGGGACTAAACCGAAGCAATGGCCCAAGTGGCTCACTTGGGCTGAATACTGGTACAATACCAATTATCATGGCGCAATCCAAATGACTCCCTTCAAGGCATTGTATGGAAGGGACCCTCCAACTCTAATTCGGGGACGGAGGGAGTCCACTGTTATGGAGGTCCAAACTCTAATGGAAGAACGGAACCACATGCTGGATGAGTTAAGGTTTCAGTTAGAAAGAGCTCAGAACAGAATGCGGACTTATGCAGATAAGAAGAGAAGGGAAATTGAGTTTGAAGTTGGGGAAAGAGTGTATCTGAAGCTTCAACCTTATAGACTCAGGTCCTTGGCTAAAAGGATCAATCAGAAATTGAGCCCCCGCTATTATGGGCCTTATAAGATTGTAGAGAAGCTTAGCCCTGTGGCATACAAATTGCTGCTTCCAGCCACTTCTCTGGTCTACCCTGTTTTTCACATTTCGCTTCTAAAGAAGTGTGTATCTCCTAAGGTGGTTAAGAATCAGCTGCCACGAGCTTTGACAGCTGATTGCGAATTGCAAGTGCAACCAGAGGAGGTTCTTGGCACCCGGACTAACAGCAAGGGGGAGCTGGAAGTGCTGATTAAATGGCAAGACTTACCTGAGTTTGAGAACTCTTGGGAAGTGGCAGCAGACATTCAGCAGCAGTTTCCTTCCTTCCACCTTGAGGACAAGGTGGGTTTTGAAGGAGGGGGTGTTGTTAGGACTCCAATAAATAGAGAAGCAGTAAAAGATGAGGTAAAAGTAAGTGCTAGAGTTTCACCCTATACTAAGGTATACGTGAGAAAGAACCAGAAAAAGAAGGATGACTTGGGAGGGGCGTGTGGCATAAGTGTGAGTAGTGGGTTTTGTAACTAACTTTGCCAGCTGGCAAGGTTAGAGAGGGGTATGAGGGTTTGCTAATTCTGTTATGGGTAAGAGGAGGAATATAGGGAATGGGGAGAGTGCGGAGGGGGGCATCTCAGATTGTTGGAATAGTAGGAGGGAGAGAACTAGGTCTCTCGAATACCTAGTGACCTTGTAAACACTTTCTTTTCAGTGTGAATAATACGCCATTGAAGGAGGAGCTAGATACCACACTGGTTCTGCTTCTATTCCTTCCTTTCCAGAGATATTCTTCTGCAATTTCTTTTTTTCTACTCACTGATACTAGTTCTTTACAGATTAATACCAAATCTAAATTTTTACAAATTGGACCTGCATTTTCTCCTCAAAAGTCAAAACACACCTATAATGTAGTGCAAACCATCCTAGCAATCTTTATTAAGTACATTTGCTGACACCAACAAAGTAAACAGTACATTAATTTCATGGCCCAAAAGATATTGATTCTCTAAAATGGTTAACACACACACAGGCACAAACCTTATGATATTTGTATGTACTTAGTCAATCTGGAAATAAATAGAAAGCTATTTCAAAAGCTTTAAATACCATTTCTTCTTGTGCATCTCCTAGCAATCAAAGTGATGTCAATAATATCTTTCCCAATGGCTGCTTGAAAATAATGAAAGCCTAATAATTTGTTAAGGACAATCCTAAAAAGAAATAGTCAAGTGATTGCCAAACAACAGTGAAAATAGTCAAACTAAACAAACCAAACAAAATATGCGTGTCTTAGAAAACAACCATAAAATGATGAATACAACAATGGGAAAAGGATACTGCCTTGGACTACAGGGAGTAAGTATGGGTCAAGCTGCATGCACAGGATCATACATTAATTAGTTAGAAATATAAAAATACATAAGTAATGAAGAAATTGACAGCTAACAACAATTTTGCTACAAGCCCACCTTGTTATCAATGAGCACTTCCAACATGTAATTGTTCCAGAGATATCGAGGCTCAGCCTGTGATAGGGCATTTGTAACATAAGTTAAAAAGGAAAGATGAGGGGGGAACCAAAAAAAGCTGCAGATTGAAAGGGATAATTCTTTCAGCACTCTTTTTGTATTAAAAATCCCGAACAACAAAAGGCAATCAGTTACCTGTCTCCAAAGAGGAAGCAATCTAGACTCATCACCCAGGTCATTCAGTCGCTGGGCACTGCAGAACATAATATCAAAATCATATCAATAAAACTATGTTCACATTTATTTTGTCTCTCAAACAAAAACATTAATAAGCTTTTCTTTTTTAATTCTGCACTGTTAGAAAAATTTCCAACACCCAGAATTATTTATGACACTGTATGACTTAAACCTCCGAATTTGTTAGCCACCTTTATTTGTTAATGGCAATTTTCAAGAAACTATTTTCTCCCCAATATTGACCTTAGAATTCAGCATTCCTCGGTCCCTGACCATCACGCTTGGCAGAGTGGTCAAGCAAGCATAGAAAAGTGACAGGTAACTAAGGTAGCTATAATATATTATTTAAAGGTAGTTATAATATATTGTTTAAATACTATTTTGGTAGAAGCAACACCTATTATATAGAATATTTCCCTTCATAAGTTGTTTCGTTATTAGAACTTGCACTCACCCTGCCATTTAGTGCTAAAAGTACTGCAAAACTTGTCCATCTTAGAAGTAATAGTCACTATTACCGTTAGAATAATGCCTTCCAATCAGGATTGCAATGATATGTAGCTTTACAATGTTAAAATTTCAAAAGTGCAAAATATCTTCCTCTACTTAAAAACAACATATAGGCATATATTAAAATAAGTTGACGTCCGTAAAATCAGTGATGTATAGGTTTACATACAATAGGTGCAACATAGGTTCCTTCCCTGAAACAGAGAAGATCCATTAATGTGCTTATATTGATTATCCAAGACTCATGCTTACTATTGTTGAATGCTGATACCTTTCAAATTTAGTATGAATGCCACTTATACAAGCTGAAGCTTTAAAAAAGTGTGTGAATTAATTCAATAATCCTACATGCCATGATAAAATTGGCATATATTAAAAATCTTGTCCTATATGTTTAAAGATTTCATGATTGCACCCACTTACTAATCACAGAAAGAATGTAGGCAGCCAATTTGAGAATATAAATAGAATCATACACAATAGGATGATTTCTAAGAAGTTCACCTCAACGTTAAATTAGTGTCGTATGAGAAGAACAGACCAGACGTCTTCTCAGCAACATTTAGTAGCTTAGAAAATTCCATCTCTGCTTTCTTCTGCAAAATATCGTGCAACAATTATGAGTTTCGAATTGCTTGTGAGCTATAGAATTAAGTTAGAAGCAAATGGAGTTCTATCAACTTACCTGCTCAGCAGGGGTATTGTTAAGAGTTTGATCACAAGGAAAAACCTTCATGGATGAAATTCTGTAAATTGGATGCCCCAGGTAAGACCCAACACATTCACGCTGGGTTATAACCAGCAAATATGATCCTAAAACCATGGTAAAGTAGAACAACATCATAGTGATTTGTAAAATAGACATCGACCATTGAAAAGGAACACATTATATAAAAACTTAAAAAGGAAGCTCAGGTATCTAAAGTAGATATACAAAATAAATATCATGATCAATTTCAAAAACTCAATCAAATGAAAAAATTAGAGACATAGTATTAGAGACCTAGTGCACTAGCTATAGAGAGATAAATGAACTTAAGCCAAGCCATCTTAATATATATCCTACTTCATCCTAAACCGCACTGTCTTTTGTTGACAAGAAAATGAGAGGGGAAAAATGGGGAAAAAGAAAGAAAAAAGAAGGAAAATAATGCATATTTACCTTAACCTCTGCCCACAAGGGCACCCAACAAATCTGGTATCTTATATCCTATTCTATTTTTTGCTTTCGTCTGTTCGTCAAGATCAATCATCATATCATAAATCATTAGATGATGATCCCAATTATGATCTCTCAAGAGAAGAATTTTAAAAAAAAAAAATCTAATATAGTTAGCACAATCACATGGACAAAGACAAACACCAACAAAGTCCTTCCAATATCAGCAAACAAAAGTAAAAGGCATAATACACTTACAGAGATAAAATAATCACTCTAACTATCTACAACACCAATCACAAATCAAGGTTGAGTGTCAACTATGATTACTTACCAGCCAAAATCTTTAGCGTCCCAACCACACCAAAAATTGTCATAATCTTAGGAACTCGAAGGGTGCTGCATTCTGGGATCCCATCTGTTCAAAGCAACACAACAAAGGCCCAAAACAGCAAAAAAAAAAAAAAAGGGAAAAAAATGACCTAATTGAGCTGTACTGATCAATGACGCATGCTCAGGCAAAGCACAATCACAAGGTGGAACAAAAAGAATCAATGGAAACACAATCAAACAAACTAACAACGAACCAATGAGCTTCATGGAGCCATCTTTTCGACTAACTGACAAAGAAGAACCAGAAGAAGATCCATCCGTTGGCTCTATCAGATACTGATCCGGAAATTCCCATAGCCGCATCTTCGTGTACAGCTTCTGCCCCGAATCTGTCTTCTCCATCATAATCAGAATTCACAGTACACTGAAAAAAAAAGGAAAAAAAGAAAAATTAACACAAACTCAATTATTCAATTATCAAAGAACTACATTCACCAAAAATCATAGTTATAAATTGCAGTTGCGGTTGCATTACAATTAAACCAACTACAAAAAATTGCAGGAAAAAACAACAGCAATATTGCAGCTTGCAGATGGCAATTTAAAATCATGTGGAAAAAAAAAAATCATTAGCAAGCTCAAATCCTAATTAATAAGCTAGTTAGGGTTTTCGAGATCCATTGGAGCAATAATCGAGTTGAAATTTACTCAAACTAGTTCGAATTGAGCTGATCCGAATTGTGAAAGCGGAGTTATGGTGGAATTTTCTCGCACTTTCTCGGCCGTGAAAATGCAGTGAGAGAGAAAGAGAAAATGCTTACCTTGGTTGAAGGTGGAGGAAATGAAAGATTAGGAACACTAATTGGGATTAAGTAACTCTTAATTGGTATTTAGAAATTTGGAGACACTGAAGACAGAGTTTAAAGTTCAATGACAACAAGGGAGTGGTGGTGTGCGCTTCATTTTTGTTTGGAAGGTAAGGGCGTGTTTGGACGCGTCGATAATATGAGCCTGTGCGTGTGATGAAGATGGGCCACACTACAAGGTCGTATCAGTGGTAACGAGATCGCAGCATTGGGGCGGAAACTTCAAACTTCGACCGGTTCCGCTGAAACGGTGCCGGGAGACAGTGAATTGGGGACACGTGGAGGGTAATTATGGGTCTGTGAGAACTACTAGGCTACTGCCATGGAGAGCCCTGTGACGCAGTCAATTTAAAATGTAACGTTTAAGAGCTTTTGATGTTTTATTTTTTTATTCCATTATATGTTTTTTTTTTCGGAAATAATGTTACCTTAATAGCTTAATTTTTTATGTAAAGAAAAAAATTAAAGAGAAGTCTTGCCTTACTCTAAATATAAGGTATACCTCCAGAATCAATTAATAGTTACAACTATATTTATAAATTACTCAAGAATAAAAAAATTATAAATCAAACTTAAATCATTACTATGCATAAATAGAGCGTCTACCAAAGAAAAACTATAACTCAGGCATTAAGCCACATCCAAATTTAGTAACTCAGAGATAAGAGAAAAAATAAAAAAGTTCATTGTACGAAGCATCAAGATCAGTAAAGCAGTGTTTGCGAGGATGGTCACTAGGGGTATACCATGGGGTGGGAAGGTAGCTTTTAAAATAAACATGTTTGGCAGTTGTTTATTACAAGAGAATGGCAAGGCTATGGCTGACCTTAGAGATCTCTTCTTGCCATTAATACTGAAGGAATTTCCATCCCCTCAAATTGGAGGGCGAGGGGAGGATAGCAATTTTTTTGCTGAAAATCTTTTGTTTAATTACTGTTATACTTTAAAAATTTAAATCTATTATTTTTCTTATATATTAGCAGGAGATATAATTGGAAGATAAATATTATGCATCTTTTCTTTCCATATCACTATCAAACAAGGGAAGAAAGACTTCCCTTCTCTTCTTCATCAAACTCTCAAACAAAAGTGCGGTATGTATATATCTATTTCATTCCCCCTTTTTTTTTTATTCCACTCTATTCATGACTATTCATTGTAGACACAAATAAATCTCCCAAAAAAAGCGTAAAGCCCTTATCGAAAAATCTTGGAGGAAAGCAATCCTTGATATACACTTTTTTTTTTTTTAGCTGCAATCCTTACTATACTTTTCTTCACCGGGAAAATATACATAATATTGAAAAATATACCTTTCTTTTTAAGTGTACGGGAAAATTCTCACCTACCAACAGCGCATAGCATCATCATATGTAGCTGATCACCAAAGTGGGAAGTACATTAGGCATCAGTTTATGTTATGCAACCCATCGTACACTAACATCAAAGAGCCAACTGACAGATATTCTATACAGATCATAATCATATACAATTATACCCACTAAAGTTAAGCTTTTGCTACCTTCAAGCCTCAAAGGGTGATGTATAATACCCTCAAATCTCGTAAGCAAGAACATTAATCAATCAACTAAGTAATTCTTAGCGAAAGCATGGAATCACATTCTCAATGAGCTGTCAATACAAATAGACAATTAGACTAAGATACCCAGTAAATAAACACATTACTTTTTTCTCAAAACCAAATTAAAAAATAAAACACACTTTTGATTAATGGATTTAATTAATTTGGAGAATGGTGAAAATTCCGGGTGCTTAGATGTTTTCTCTTTGCTATGAATCTTTTTTTTGCATGTAATGCATCATACATAAAGCTTTTTAGTCGATGCATGTGAAACAAAGTCTTGAATTAATCAAACAATTAAAGTGAGAATTTAAAGAACTTAAACGGAAAGAACAAGACTAATGCGTGTCTTCCTCTTTTTTTTTCACAATATATGGTTACATGTGATAGAAACATTCTAAAGTGACGACATATTAATTACAAGTATTAACAAGAGTTGATAAGTGACCTATTGATAAATAACCATATCAATCGGAATCGAATTCAAGACTTTGGATCCATATATATCGTGCAATAGTATCAGCTGATCAGCCAACCATTACTCACGTAAAATCTCATATAGACTTGTATCGTAAATATTCTCTGGAATAGTTATATATGCTAAAATAAAATTCGTGTTCTCACTTTTCAAACTTAACATCACGTGTCCAATTAAAAAAAAAAATTGAGATGAAGAAAACATACTTAGTAGAGGTGGAGTCAACTCAAGCCTTAGATCTACGTAAAAGGAACTGCATGCATGAGCTAGAACCAATAGTACACACAGGAAAATGTAAATTTTTTTGATTAGATGAATTAACAAGAGACGAAATGCATATGGTAAAAGTAAGACATTGCCATGCTTCCAATTGCATATTTGCGTAATATGAACAATGATTATGGAGAAAGTTTCAATGAATTTTTGGTTTAATATACAATTGAATGAAAATATATATAATTAACACATCACATAAACTAGAATGATTCACTTCAAATAAAATTCTGCTTTGTGAGATTAAATTTATAAGCATATAATAAAATTTTATAGATCTTTAAAAGTCAGGTATATACTCCTATCACTCTCCACAAACTTAGTGGGGAGGACATCTGACACTCTGAGTTTGGGTCAGAATGCCAAGAATTGTTGAGGAGAGACACTCTTGGACATCTGCAATCTGTTCATGAGCTAGTACATGACTTACAAATACCTCCTTATTAGCTACTTTGTCGTGGATGAAGTATAGATCAAGCTCAAAGTGCTTAGTCTTACTGTACAATATGGGATTAGCAAGTAGTAAGACCGCACCTTGGTTATCACAGAACATTGGAGGTGGAGTAGTGCAAGGGACTTGAAGTTCAGTGAGAAGGGATTGCAGCCAGGAAATTTCTAAAGAATGCTATCCAAGCTATGGAACTTAGCCTTAGTACTTGATCTTGACACAACATTCTGTTTCTTACCAAAGCAAGAGATTAAATTCGAGCCAAAGAAAACACAATGGCCACTGATCGACTTACGATCATCAACATCAAACCCCTAATCTGAGTCACAGAAAGCAAAGATTCTAAAATCAGTTGACTTGTGAAATGCTAAATCATAGGTAGCAATGATAGCAAGGTATCTAAGGATGCGTTTTATAGCCTTCCAATGAATATCAAGGGGTTGATGCATGAATTGGCTGACTTTGTTGACTACAAAGGCAACATCTGGTCTAGTGGTGTATTGGAGACCACCCACAATGGAGCTGTATAAGGAGGCATCAGATAACACTGCATCACCAAATTTGGACAACTTTTGACCACTGACCATTGGAGTAGGAATCCCTTTTGCATACTCTATGCCTGCTTTCTTGAGGAAATCCCAAATATATTTGGTTTGCATGAGGACTAATTTAGAGGAACTAGTATGATGAACCAGAATTATGAGAAAATAGTTCATTTCTCCAAGATCCTTAAGGGCAAAAATGCTATTGAGGCTAGCAATGAGGGAGGAGATATAAGAAGCATCATCACCAATGATGAGTAGGTCATCCACATAGACAAGTATATAGGTTGTGGAGTGCGGTGTGAAGCTAGTGAAGAGTGATGAGTCACATTTGATTGGAGAGAAGTCAAACTTGAAAAGAGTGGTACTAAGCTTGGAGAACTAGACCTAAGGGGCCTACTTGAGGCCATACAAGGCCTTATGCAACCTGCACACAAGATGAGGAATGTTGGATTGATAGCCCTCAGGCTGTACCATAAAAACTTCTTTAGTCAGCTTCCCATTCAGAAGGGCATTATTGAAGTCAAACTATGTCACTTTCCAACCCTTAAAGATAGCTAGGGAGAGAACTAGCCAAACAATAGTTGATTTCACAACAAGACTAAAAGTCTCAGCATAATCCAAACCCTCTCTCTAGTGAAACCCCTTAGCAACTAGCTTGGCCTTGTAATTTTTCAATTGTGCTATCAGGATTTTTCTTGATTCTGAAAACCCACTTGCATCCTATAGTAGAGCTATCTAGAGGCAAGGGTTCAAGAGACCATGTGTTGTTCTTCATTAGGGCTTGATATTCTTCATCCATAGCTAATTTCCAATGGGGCAAGTGAGAGCTTGCTCGACACTAGTTGGTTCTTGATATAGAAGATCAGAGGTAGGGCTTAAGAGGGCTATTGCATATGTCTTTGGCATGAAAATGCCATCTTTGGATTTGGTTTGCATAGAGTGAGTATTGCCAACATTAGGTCTAGGCCTACTTTTCCTAGATGGTATTGGCTGCTAAATTTCAATAATTGGACCTGAACCTGTATTAGAGGCATGTTGCAAACCAAAAACATTAGGAGGAGGGTCAGTAATAATTAGCATACTAGAATTGAAAAAAGTAGAATGAGAAATATTTTGAGCATTTTAAGGTGAGGGGAGTTGGGACAGATAGTGCATTTTAGGATGGCGTGTCTAGGGTTGGGATAGGTTGAGAGTGTTATGGTGAAGACAAAGCAGATGGGGATGCTGGTTTTGAGGGAACTATATGGGAATTAAGGGAACAACATTAGGGGAAGTAGGAGAGTCACTATGAGTCATGATGAGAGACTTGGAAGCATAGGGAAATATAGTCTCATTAAAGATCACATTTCTAGATATATAGTCTTCTAGAGTTGCTCAAGCATTTGTAACCCTTATGTTTTGGGGAGTAATCAAGGAAAAGGTAGGTTCTGACTTAAAGTTGAGTTTATGATGTTGAAAGGTCTGAGAAAAGGGAAACACTCACATCCAAAAATCTTTGAGGAACGAGTAATCAAGATGTTGATGATAGAGTAGTTCATAAAGGGATAGGTTGTGTGTATGTGGAGAGGGAAGTCTATTTTTTAGGTAGGTTGCAATGATAAAGGCTTTAGGCTAGAAGGTAAAGGGTAAGGAAGCATTGGCTAACATAGCAACTTAACCATTTTCCTTTTCAGTATTTGTACGTGTATACTCCTATTACTAGGAACATGTTACATGTTGAAGTTAGACACACCAATTCCTTGCCAAGAGTTCTCAAACTTCCAAAATACGACCTTGATATTCTGGAACAGATCAAAATTAGTATTGCATTTATAGGTAGCTTTCATTCCTTCCATGCATATATGGTTATGAGTAATACCATTATTGGTCCTTATAAAATAAGCTTACTATGGACATATCAATAGAGAGAAAGATATTAAGATGGTGGATCTATCACTATTTTTTTTTTTTAACACTCACATCTTTATTTTTTTTTCTCTCTCTTCTGTTATATTTATAATAAGTCCATTTTATGAATACAAATAATATTTCTTGTTATGATTATGCAGTTAATTATGTGATTGGTTATTAACTACTTTGTTAAATTTTTTATAGTAAATTTCATATTAAATAACATTTCTCTCCGTACTCATCAAAAAAATTCTTACATGGTTTGGATTCAGATTAATAGCATCAATATTCTTTTGTGAATTGTGATTATGAGTAGGACAACGTTGGGATGATGAATTATGCGAGTGCATTGCATTATGTCTTGTAGGGATTTGTGTAGCTATTGATTACCTTTTTATTACAAAAGATGTACGGGGTGATGAATAGGGTACTTCATAATCAAGATATATAATCCACCAGCGAGAAATTATAGACGAAAATCAAACCAAAAACCAATATGTAACAAGGCAAAATGTCGAGTGTATAACTATTTTTGGGTTTTCATTTGTTACGATGTATATATATATCCTCATTTTTCCATTTGGCTGGAAAAATGAGGATGGTTACAATAACAAGGGGTACGTCACTAACAAGCGGTACGTCACATTTTCTTTTTTGTGCTAGTGATAACAGACTATGGAGGTGAAGCTGTATATTTAACTAGGTTAATTAAGACATGAGAATAATCTATAACACCTGGTAAGAAAAAAAAAATCTTTTCTTCTTAGTAAAAGACAACATCATTCTACCACCATGATATATTCTTCACATATATCTATATTTTGTGTCTATTTAATTAATAGCACTATGTTAATTCTACTCACTACCTGGATCAAAAAACATAAAACCATATCTTTCATTTCCAACTCAAGAATATATATATATATATATACTCGATTTTTTCTTTTCTGTAAAATCGATTTTCCTATGTACTTGATATAATTCGACATCATTGAGGTAGTTCACATAAATTTCAACTCAAATTCTCATATTAAAGATATCAAACATACCCAAAAAAAAAAGAAAAGCGAAGATATCAAGTCTAAAATTAAATTAGAAGTTGTTGCCAGAGTCGTCTTTGACTACATGGTCTATAAAGAAACCAAAACCAATAGCATAATAGACATTCCGAACTCTTACTAGAGGATCGATGCATGTTCATTACAAATGGCAACTTCGAGTTAAGTGTTGGAGCATTATCTAGCAACGCCCCATCAAAAGTAATAATACCAAAATCATTTAAACATATATATGTTTGATAATATATACGAAACGAGTCTAAATCTCGAAAGTATACTTGCAGTTATTGCAAATATTATTAGAACCAATTTTTATCAACCTCAATAGGCAGCTCATTCAAATCAAATTTGAAAATCTTTGCATCACCAGTAGCATATGCAGTTTTCTCCACAGCGAAAGAATCCACTTCACTTGTCCCCAACTTCTGCTTCTTTTCAGGAAGAGACTCCAAATCAATTTCCTTTATAGCCATATGTTGTTCCGCTTCATGAGCAAGCAGATCCAAACCTTGAAGTTCTTGAGTAGGAGGTGAGTCCTCATTTCCTTTTGGTTTCTCACCAGATTCTCCACCTTTAATCACATAAGTACACAACAGCACAAAATTATCAAATACACACACTTAAGCACGCACATACACGCACAGACATGCACAAAACACATAACACTGTATTTCTTAATTGAAAAAATTGGCATTGTAAAAAAGGAAATTAAGTGGTCTAACATCAAGAAAGTATGCATGCATGCATTGTTGAGGGATCAATTTTGATCATTAGGTTTTTTTTTTTTGTGTCAAACAGGTCACTTAGGTGAGTGGAGTGTCTATTGATGTATATCCTTTTAGACACTTTCATTTGTGACTCGATACTACTATGGGTCATCCACATTATTCACCTCATCAATGGGCTATTCCCTTGAATCACACATTCCATTTCCCTTCACCAAGGAGGATCCACTTTTGCTCCCTAAGCACTTGCACGTGAGTTCCAACTTCCAACTCTTGCCTATCCCAGGGATTCATGTGTTTTCACAATATCATCCTTTCCTTTTCCTGTTTGTCCCCAAAATATTTCTCTTTCAACATTGATAGCAACATTTGGAATCAGATTAACTAATGGTGTAAGTGTGATTCTAGCCAAAGGAATTGGTCTAATGGTTAAGAAGGTGTCCTTTCGACATTGACTAGTCAAGTATAAATCATAGCACAACATCATGGGAAAAGGAAAAATTCTTGTGCCTCAGAGCCTTCTTCTTCTAAGTCGATCTTATACCATTATACCATTAAAATGAACGTGAGAGTTACAAAAGTAGTGAGACCCTTGAGAAGTGGATGGTTATAACATTTTGTAGAGGAACTTGATAATGAAAAAAATTTAATGGTGTAGGAAAAATTATTTCCTAGATATAGTAGACCAACTCCTTTTTTTTTTTTCTTTTGTTACACTTTGTTTTACACTAAAAACATATGTAAGGAAAAAAAACAGAAAAGAAAAAAGAGAAGATGTATTGCGAACTGTATTCCTCTTATTGCATTACCTAGAAGAGTAGTAAAATAGAATAATAAAAATAGTGTGGAAATGTTATTATCCAGAGATAGTCCTTAAAATCATTTGGAGAGGAAAGTAGTATTAGTTGATGTGAAAGCTAATACAAGGATACACTTTACTTGCCATATAACGAAAGAGACCATGGGGGCCGGGATAGGAGATTAGCTAATAGTCGTTCCCTACAAAAGTTTTAGAAAGAAATATACTAAATTTTAAAGGGACCTTAAACTTAGAAAATGTCAACAAACCTAATAAATGGGATAGATTAACATCAGGGACAATCAGCAAGGTATTTCATTTGGGACAATGTTGTCTTTTTCTCTGTGTAACTACAGATCTTATTGAGGATGGAACTAATCTTTTTGGAACTATGGTTGACCCATATGGGAGAGAGCTCTCAGGTATTTTTTCAAATCCTTGACTCAACACATGTTGGTGACAATGTTACATACATTATATTGATTCTGGCAAATGAAATGTTAAGGTGGAGCCATAGTTATATTAGAGAACAGGTGCAGCATTTCCTAACTGCTGTTTTCTTTTCTCTAGAGTATAGGTACAGTAATGAATAATGATGCCAATTAAGAAATACTATACGTGCACAACAAAAGTTTTATGCTTGTTTCCTTTTGTAAGAAACTACATTATTCTAGTGTACAGTATTCACATGTATATTTGAATAAGTAATTAATAACATAAATTAAAAAATATATAGTAATTTCTTTCCTGACATAATTCACAAATATATCTCTCTCATTTTTCTTATCGTTGAACTATTTTCTTTCTGCTTGATGAAATATGAAATCATTGATGTCACTTAAAAATATTTTTAATTAAGTCATTATTCAATTCAAATGCATATTACAAGCAACATTATCAATGACAAAACGTTATAAAGCTGACCTTCATCTTCATTAGCAAGAGGGTCATTCAAGTCAAATGATCTAATCATCGTAGCGTCTTGACCAACATCATTTTTCTTTGCAGCAAGAGGATCTGCTTCATTCTTTTGTGCATTCAAAGCCTTTACTTCATTTACATGTATGGCAGATTCGTTAGGCAATGAGCGCTTCTCATCGCTTATGTTCTTATCAGTAGTCACTTCACATTCACCTACAACCATATAACAATTCACTAATTAGCAAATTAATCCAACACAAAAACAAAGTGCCTTATAGGATCAATAATCTATAAGGGGAGTTTTGTTCACATCTTATTGTTGTATTTTTTTTTCGTAAAAAAAAAAAAATCCATACGTAGAGATGTTGGATTCTCATATTTGACATAAGATTTTGAAAAAACATATTTTCCATATATAAAATAATTTTTAGGAATTTCTTACCCAAGATCCCCACAATTTCATTCCCAAGGAGCAGGAAAAGTTTTGTTGGGGATAGGGGGACGGGTTGGCAAATTCTTAATATCATATAGGAAGGTTGAAACTTGACAAACTAATAGGAAAACGCGTGCAATGCATATCTTGCACCCACAGACAACATCATCTAGTTCCACGCCGATGAAACTAATCTTGATCTTTCACTTAATAGTTCAATACTTCAATCTTTTATGAAAGTGACTCTTCAATATATTATCAAACTTTATAAGAACATATGTCACAAGGTCAATCATTACCACCTCAATTCTTCTAATAAATAAATCTATAGTACAAGATCTAAGCATTATCGCATGTTGGCAGTCCTGTGCAAGGGACATGTTTGTGATATAAAACTAGTCATGACTTTTAACTAATGGCTCAAGCTTTTAAATAATTGGTCATAATAGGCTAAAGTTACCACACCTACCACCCTACTTGGTGCTAAGTAAAAATCAATTTTATTAAAAAAAATCTGATTGCAAGAATCAACCTCCTACCTAGGGTTTCAGTTCCCAAAAAAAAAAACTCCTAACTAGGGTTTGATCCTTAGTAGGAACAATTTTCTTCTTTTGAAAGCACAATTTAAGTAAAATCTCCACGCTGGTTTTATATCTCTAATACGCAGTCACCCAAATCGGATCACCTTCGACCAAATCGTTGGTTGATAGTATTTCGAGTTGTTGCTAACCATTATCATAGAGTTCAACCCCTCTCCTTTGAAGCATGGGTATGTGTTTAATTTTAAGCCAAATTACCTGTATTTGGTACATATCGAGTAGAGGTACTCATTGGATACACTTGGATAAGCCTAGGTACGTACCAAAATTTTTTCCCCAAAATAAGGGTACAAACTCCAATATAGCTTAGGTACGATTTCTCTTTAGAAAGATGTTGTTTTGGTCATTGATATTTTGCTTCTATGTGCATTGCGCAATAGCATCTTAAACCTATTGTATCTTGTGATTTTTCATAATTTCGCTTTGGGTTAATCTTTGAATTCTTTGTTTTAGTTCTTTATTTTCTTCAATATAAAGGTGACTTGGGTCTTCTAATGGGTGGTTTACATTGGCGATGCCAATTTCTCTACCTCTTTAACTAGTAAATATGCTATTGGAACATCCGAAAGTAGTGACCTCTTTGGACTTAGCAAAACAAAAAAATTGGAGGTAATGAAAATTGTTATTGCAAATTTTGTAATGAAACTTAAAAGAGGTCGTACTTTAGAATAAGATCTCATTTATTGAACGAAAAATAAAATGGAATTGGTGTTCAATCATCAACTCTAAATGATTTTATACACTGACAAGATAAAACAAATAAAAAGAGAATTTGTTGAAAAAAATAAAGCTTCGTTTCCTATATAACTACAATTTTGAATCCATCTAGAACTAATATGTCTCTAGTGATTAGAGTAAGAGAAGAAAAGATGATAAAAGACTTTTCACAAATATATTTTTACTCTTGTTGTAAAAAAAATTGGAGCACATATTCCTTTATCTACTCCTAATGGAACTAGTAGGTGAAAAAGGAAGAGGATAGCAATTGGGGATTGAACCTTGGCCTAAAGTTACATCAATCCCAAAGTATTATAGGAGGTGCCATTTGATCAATAACTCATTGACTATATGCGTCTAGTGTCTCATAAATAGAGAAATGAAATACTAGATAACTTACTGCAAATTATGATTTGGGTGTAAGATTCAGAAACTTCTTATATATAAATTTTCAAATTAGAATTTTATTTTGGCAAATATATAAATATAGGGTAGGCAAGTGGATCGCAAGTCTATACCTTCAGAAAGCTTTCGTTTGTGCTTAGTAACACAAGTGCTTACAAATTTCGCCATTGGATCCTTCAAATTACATATCTCCATTGTGAGTTCCTGAACCGAATCTCTCATAGCATCTGGCTTTGAAGATCGAAGTTGACTTCCACCTTCACCACTAGCAAGCTTCATTCTTATGTTTCCACTGGAGTGTCCTTTACCTGTCTTCCCTCCTCCACCAGATTTTCCTCCTTTAGTTTTAGCTTTATCACCATCAGTGTCTTCTGTGAGATCAATGACGTGAACCCTTTTGAATTCACCAAGTGGAGAAGCAGATTTCTTGGTGGTGGAATCCTCTTCAGTGTTCTCCATGACAAAAACAAGACCCTAAACTCAAAAACTCTAAGGAACCTAAAAAAAGATTAAGGGTTGCCGGATAGAATTGTTCATTAGGAAAATGTTAACTAATATTATTTTAGCTAAAATAATTTTTTCAGAATTAATAGTAGTCGTTACAAGCCTTAGCAGGTTTTGAGGCTTTGAACCTCGAGTAATGTGATAAAGTCAGTTAAGGCAGTAGCATATTCAAACCACGGAATTTTTTAATTTTTTTTCCTTTTTTATTTTATAATAAATGCCTCTTATTTATAAAAGTGTATATATATTTAATTTTTTTTTCAATGCGTTTTCAACCTTTTCCTTGTAATTAATTCTATTTGAATTCAATAATCTGATTTAAACAAGTTTGAATAGTATTAATTATCCTTTTTAAATGCATTTTGAATGTAAGATTTTTCTTTTTTTACAAAATTAAATTATATATGTCAAGCTATCAATTTTAAATTAGTTCTTATTATATTTAATTAAAAATTTAAATAAAAAAATTGTACAAATTGTCTTTTATACGTGATCCATAGAATGCCTCGATTTTTCTTTTGATTAAATAATTGTAAGTAATAGTAAAAATAGGCAAGTCTCTTCGTATGGGCTTACAATTAGACTTATATCAAGCCTAAGTTGACCTGACTTATTTGATAAATAAGTTAGGCCAAAATATTTTTAGGCTTATTTAGCTAAAAGTGTTATAGGCCTTCAAAAACACAGTTTAAACCTGATAGATCTATCTACTTAATTACATAATATTTAATATGTTATTATGATTTTTTTATAATAATATATTGTAAATTCATTTTTTCAATGTATTATTTTATTAAGATAAAATAAATAAAAGTAAAAAAATTAAATATATCATAAAAAGTTAAAAGGGCATTAAAATAATTGTAATTGAAGAATAAAAAATATGTAAGTGATTGTACTTATCTTAAAATATTTACTTAACTGATTAATAAAAATTATTATTTTATTAAATTTATTTTTAAATCTTCAAGTGATTAATATGATGTATTTTACTATTTTCCATATAAAATAATTATTATTTATCTTATTTTTAAATATTTAAGTAAGTAATTAATAAGATAATTATAATAGTAAAAGATATTATCACAAGAACAATGAATTCTGACCAACGAAAATAATTCTTTTTATTACTACTTAAAAATTGATGGTACGTCTGTCAAATTTTTATTTTTATTTTTATTTTTATGATAAAATAAATAATATTTAAAATAAACTATAAATATAGAGTAAAAAAATTTAGAATTATTTGAAGATAATTATATTTGGAGAATAAGAAATATTCAAATAAGTATATTTATATTTTGATAATTAATAAAATAATTAATACAAATTTATTCTTTTCATATTTATCTTTAAATCTTCAAATGAATAATAAAATGTGTCTAATATTTTATTCCTTTTATATTTTTATTTAAGTTTTTAATGAGTAATTAGTAATGATATTTTGACAAAATAAAAATTAAACACTGAAATAGGAGTTCAGGATCTGAAAAGCCCTCTTCTAATAAGCCATGGCACATTGGTACCATAGCATAATTCATTGTTGTATTGGTGCCATTGGCATTGGTCTCAGCAGTTGTACTGGCATGTACTGCAAAGCCACGACCCAAATGGATAGTGTGATCTGCTTCCAAACCTATAAAGAGAAACAGAAAATGATCTAATATAAGCTAATACAGCTTTAAACTACTTTATAATTGAAACAAATCCACAAAATTGCCTTAATGCGTAAACTTAATGATTTCTCAAACATGTTCGACCCTGATTTAAAAAACACATGTACAGTCTCGAGAAATGTTATTTTTGAACCCATTTTTTAAACACTATTTTGGATATTGAAGATTAATGTATAAAAGTTTTAATTATTAACACATCATTCCTCAAATTTTTTTTTTTTTTTACAATTAGATTCACCAGTAAATACGCCATAATTAAAACGTGAATTCCGAATGTCCCAATAATATGTGAACAATTTGTGTTTCAATGACAACTCTTCAACTTCCCAAATCGAAATCAGAGACTATCTATCTAATTATTTTGGCTGGAAAAATGTTTAAGTAGTAATGGCTGCAATAGCAAGAGGTGATGAAGCTGTATATTTAACTAAGTCACTTGATTAACACACGAGAAAAATCTATAACACCATGTAAGAAAATATCATATTTGTACCAGCAAATTTTTAGCCTAATCTTTCTCAATGAAAACTGCATTAATTGTTATATTATCATCATAAATCAATCACATATATGTATAATTTGTGCCTATGTAATTAATGGCACCATACTAATTCTACTCACTACCTGGTAAGGTCTAAAAGCATATATCCATATCTTTCATCATTTATTATTTATGACTCATGAATATTCATTCTCCATTTTTATTTCAGTAAAATCCATTTTCCTAGGCACTTGATATAATTTAACGTCAACGACGTAATCCACAGAAATTTTTGAAGTTATTATCCAACTGAAATTCATATTAAAAGTGAAGTTATAACCCTAAAAGTGAAGATGTCAAACCCATAAAAAAAAAAGTAGGATCTAAAATTAAAGTGAATTAGATGTTTCTAGGAATTGTCTTTGACTCCTTGATGGGTTTTGTTGTGTGACAATCAAACTCCTAACCCAGAGGATGCATGCACACAACCAAACGGGAAGCTTGATTCAAGCGGTGGAACATTGTCCACCAACCTATCACAACTAATTCTAAAGAGAGAGATAATATTTTAACATCATAATTTAACACTAAATACAATATTTCTCTTATATAAATATACAATATATTTATCTCACTTCAATACATGGATATTTTAACATTTATTCATACTCACATTGATATACAATGTCTATACCATGTCTATACAATATAGCTTTCCAAAACCATTTAAACATATGTTTGGTTATATATATGAAATGAGTCTAAATCTCAAAGTACTTGCTACTGCGAATCTTAGAACCAGTTTTTATCAACCTCAGTAGGAAACTCATTAAGATCAAACTCGAAAATCTTAGCCTCACCGCCAACTCTAGTTTTCTCCATAACAAAACAATCAACTTCTATGTCCTTTACAGCCATTGGTTCCACTTCATTTTTCGCCTTAACACCAGCAGGTTCCACCGGAGTTTCAAATATGGCATCATTAGTAGAGATCAGATCTTCCTTCATTTGCTGATTTGGATCCAAACCTCGAAGTCCTTGAGTAGGTGGTGAGTTCTCATTTCCCATTGCTTTCTCAACAGCTTCTCCACCTTTAATCACATAAGTACACAACAACATAAAATTATCAAATACAGACCTGCACATAACACAACTCACTATATTTCCTAACTGAAAAAAAAAATAACATTATAAACAATCGAAAATGGTTTAAAGTCAAGAAAGCATGGATCTATGCATTGTTGGGGGACCGGCTGATCATTAGATTGATGTATGTGGCAAACAGGACACTTAGATAACACTGATACTAGTGAAGCTACACATTACAGATATAAAATTGATAATGAATTTCAAGTAATAGCTTAAGCTTTTAGATAATTGGTCATAAAAGACTAATATGTATACACTTATCCATTTTACTTTGTGCTAAAATTTAATTTTATTAAAAAGAATTAGGCCGCAAGAATCAACTTTCTGATTAAGCTCTAATACTAAGCATGATCTTTAAAAAAAAAAAAAAACCTTGAGTTATTAAATAAAATCTCAACTTTGGTTTCATATTTCTAATACATCTAGTCACTCACCTAAGTCAAATCACCCTCCAACATGATCGGTTGATAGCATTTTAAGTTATCGTTAATTACTTTCATTAGGGTTGCCAGAATCAACCTCTTGACTAGACTTTAATATTGAGCAAGGACCAATTTTTTCTAAAATCTTAAGTAAAATCTTAACATTGATATAATAATCGGAACACCATCCAACATGATCAGTGGCTGATAGTATTTCTAATTACTATTAACCACTATCATTTCCAGAACTCAGCCACTCTCTGTTCTTAGTGGTAAGGTGGCCAAAATTATTCCAAAAAACGTTTTGGCCACCAAATATGATAATAGACATTTTTCAAAACAAATTTCTTTTTTCAATTCTTGAATCAAAACAACTTATATGGGTTCTTTAATTTTCTTATTATTTTATTATTCTTGGGAGCTCCTATAATGGGGGCAGGAAAGTAAGAGAAAAGGGATAGACAGTTAATAAGGATTAAACTCAAACACAAAATCATATCAACCCCATGCTCAAGGATCAGGGGAGGTGTCACTTAATCTGAGGCTCAAACTTGAAAATTAGCTAATACTTAACGAAAGAAATGAAATGCAAGATGACTTGCTGCAAATAATGATTTGGGTGTTAAATTCATTAAATGCTTAAATTTCCAAATTAGAATTTGATTTTTGCATGTAGGCCAGGGGAGTGGATCACAAGGAGGATCTAGAGTGTATACCTTCAAAAAGATTTTGCTGGTGATTAATAATGCAAGTGCTAGCTGATCCCTTAGTTGGATCCTTCAAATTAGTTTTCTCAATTGTGGGTTCCACAACAAAATCTCTCACAGTCATTGGCATAGAAGATCCAGGTTTGCTCCAACCCCTATCACTAGTAAGCTCCATTATTCTTGTGTTTTCAGATCCTTCCCCTTTCTCCCCTCTTCCACCGGGCTTTCCTCCTTGAATTGTAGCATCTTCATCATCAATGATATCGTCTCTTTTGGGTTCATCGATTGGGGAAACAAAATTCTCAGTGGTGGAATCCTTTTCAGTGTTCTCCATCACTAAAATAAGATCCTAAATTGAGAAACCACTAAGGAACAATGAATGTATAGGTAAATGTTTAGGGTTGCCGACTAGAATCTTCCTTAGGATGATGTTATCTAATATAATTTTGGCTACATAAATTTTTTAGAATTAATATTAGCCGTTACTAATTAAATCTTAGCAGGATTTCAGGCTTTGAACCTCAAGTAACGTGATAAAGCCAGCTAAGGAACTATTATATTCTCAAACCACAGATTTTTCAATAGCGCTAACGTGTAATAATAATAATATTTTTTTCTTTATAATAAATGCTTGTTTTCTTATTGTTTCTATACGTAATTAGAAATAAATTTTGAAATGCTTTCTTAAAATATTTTATATTATCAACTACTCAAATATACATGATTGAATGACTGGAAAAATCTTTTACATTAACAATATATTAAAATTAAATTCATGTAATCAATAGCATATAAATGATTATTACCACTAGCTTTATGAATAAAGTGTAAACACATTAATTGTTTCTTTCATTTATTACTCATCATAAATATTGACTTTTGTTATTTGTGTGCATTTTGAAAATTTTCTCTGCAATTAATTTTATTTGAGTTCAATAATCTGATTCAAACAGGTTTGAATACTATTAATTACCTAGTTAAATGCATTTTGAATATATTTGTTTAATTAATTTTATTTGAATTCAATAATATGTTTCGAACAAGTCCGAATACTATTAATTATATAGTTTAAATGCATTTTGAATATATATAACTTTTGTGCAAAATTAAATTATATATGTCAAACTATCATTTTAAAATTGTTTTTTATTATATTTAATTAAAATAGAAAAATAGTGCATGAATTGTCTTTTATACATGGTCCCATAGAATGCCTCAATTTTATTTATTATTTTTTTAAAATCATAGTTAGGGGTGAAAATAGAGTAAGCAGCCATTAAGGTCCTTTTGTCTCTAACCTATATTAGGTTTGATTTAACCTAACTTGTTTAATAAATAAATTGGATCAAAACTTTTTAAAAAGCCCTTTTAACAAAAAATATCAGACTATCAGCTATGGAAAAGAAGCCTATTATGGGGCTTGACAAACTGGTTGTTCATATATTATTATTATGATTATTATTATTTAAAAATCCTAATGATAATATAAATTTTTTATTTTTTGAAATAGGCTTTTCAACTTATTTAAGAAGCTTTTTTAGCCTATTTAAAAATAAAATTTTTGACCTATTTAAAGGACTTATAATTTCAAGTGTTTTGCGGAGAGTGCATGGATCATGAAGTATCTGTGCTATATAGCTCAGGATTTCGATCCATGAACTCCTGCATTTGTGGGTTATTCATTAAAGGAATAAGATCGCACATAATCTTAGAATTATAATTATTAGGTTTTGTTGGGTGAGTGATGAAATTCTATATTAGTTAAAAATGAATTAAGTGAGATTTACATCAGTGAAAAAGTCCAAATACTCATTGTTTAATTTATAGTTTTAATTGAGTCAAAATGTGGCATTAGGCCTACTATCATAATTTCTTACTTGTCCAGGCATTGTTTGTTGTTTCCGCTACCAAACCTATAAAAGAAAAATAGAAAATTTAATTATATTCAAGGGCTAGGTGATTACTATCACAGTATAACCTAATACAGCTTTAACCTACTCTATAATTGAACTCAGACTAGGAAAGGAATGAATCCACAAAATTGTGTTAAAGTTTAAACATATATATGTGTGTGTGTGTGTGTCTGATTTCTCAAACGTGTGCGACCCCAACCTAAAGAACATATGTAATGTACCAAATCGAAACCAGAGACTATCTATCTATTCATTTTGGCCGGAAAAATGTTTAAGAGGTGATGGTTGCAATAGCAGTGTGTGTGACGTTTCCATTTTCTTATTCCTTTTTATGCTGGGGGTTCATAAATTATGAAGATATTTAACAAGATTACTTAGTTAAGACACATAAACAATCCATAACACCGTGGAAAATAGGAGTATAATATTTGTACCAACAAATTTTTAGGCTAACTCTTCTCAATAAAAAGCTACATTAATTATTCTAGTATTATGATAAATCTTTCAGATATATCTTCAATAATTAGTGTCTATGAAATTAATGGCACCGTATATATTGATTCCACTCACTACCTAGGTCAAAAATGCATATATCCATATATTTTACTTAATAATCACGAATATTGATCTCCATTTTCTTTTTGCAAAATCCATTTTCCGACGCACTTTATGTAATTTGACATCAATGAAATAATTCACAGAAATTACTTATAATCCAACTTAAATTCATATTAAAAGTGAAGATATCAAACAAACAAAAAAGAAAAGTGAAAATATCAAGTCTAAGGAGTTGTCTTTGACTACATGGCATACAAAGAAACCACAACTATAGCATATATGTATGTTATTTGTATATCAAAATTATATATACTAGTGGATTGATAGGCACTAATGTGCCTATTAATCCACTTTTTTTAATATAAATTTTGAAAGGTATTTTTTAAAAAATTAATCTTAAATTAAAATATATATGTAATAATTTTATAATTATTTTATTTAATTATTTTTTATTGCACATCTATTATTTTTAAATTAAAATTTAAAAGTGTTTAATTTCAAATAATAACAACCTACAAGTTACCAAAAATTGGATAAGTAACCAACAAAGAAAACAAGGATACTCTAGGAATAAAAAATTTAGACCCTAAAGAGTTATATATATATATATATATATATATATATATATATAACCCATGATATTCTTATTATGAATTATATTATTTGTACATCCAAAATGGATGAATATTCCAATATTCTTTCTTTATTTCCTTTTTGGATCAATCATTTCCCTTTGTCATTTTTTCTACAACATTTTTTCTCCCCTTCTCTCTTAGATGTCAAAGATGTCCCTCTTCCCAAGGTTCAAAAATCATTTCTCTTGTACCATATAAGTTCAAAAAATGTTATGCCATGTAAGTTCAAGTAACATTTTCCTGCCAGTCACATAATGGGCTTTGTTGTGAGACATTCAAACACCTCACTCAAGGGATGCATGCATACAACCAATGGGAAGCTTGACTCAAGCAGTACTGGAGCATTGTCCTAGCACCACCCCATCACAACTAATTCCAAAAACATTTAAACATAATATGTTTGGTCATAGATACGAAATGAGTCTAAATCTAAAAAGTATTTGCTATTGCAAATCTTAGAGCCATTCTTCGTCTACCTCCATAGGTGGCTCATTCAAATCAAAGTTGAAAATCTTTGCACTACCACCATCAATAGTTTTCTCCATAACAAAATAATCCACTTCCATCTCCTTTACAGCCATTGGTTCCACTTCATTTATCTCCATTTGCTGATTCAGATCAAAACCTTGAAGTCCTCGAGCAGGTGGTGAGTTCTCATTTCCTATTGCTTTCTCGTCAGCTTTTCCACCTTTCAATCACACAAGTACATAACAACACAATTATCAAATGCACACAGAGGCACATACAAACACAGATATTCACATAACAGATGACTCACTCTATATTTCCAGAGTGAAAAAGGCAACATTAAAGACAAAAGAAATTAAGCGGTTTAAGATCAAGAAAGTATATATGCATGCATGCATTGTTGAGGGACCAGTTGATTATTGGGTTTTTTGGTCTGGCAAATAGGACACTTAGGTGAGATTAGCACACAAGTGAAGGGTTTATCGATATATATTCTTTTAGACACTCTTCATTTGTGACTCGCCACTATTTTGGATCATTGAAGTAGTTCATCTTTAGCAAAATGGGTTAATCATTTATTCCTTTGAATCACATGCGCCATTTCCTATCACCAAAGAGAACCCACTTTTCCTTCTCAAGTACTTGTAAGTTCTAGCACTTGCTTAGCCTAGGGTTCTTGTGTTTTATACTATATCATCCTTTCCTTTTTCCCTTTTGTACCCTAAATGTTTCTTCTTCAACAAACGCAGTGTAATTGACGGTACCATTCTAAACAAAGGAGTTGCATGGTCTATGTAGTACATACATTGACTACTCAAGTACAAATCATAGGCCAATGCCGTGGGGTAAAGAAAAATTCTTCTGTCCTCACTGAGGAAAACTCTCCTCCAGCAGATCTTACACTATTAAAATGACTGTGGGAGGTGCAAAAAGAATGAAAATAAGTGCTTTACAATAAATACTTCTGTAAGAGAGAGAGAGAGAGAGAGAGAGAGAGAGAGAGAGAGAGAGAGAGAGAATATGTATCACAAAATTTGTTCATCTTATTTCACTACCTAGAAGAGAAGTAATATATAAAAATAATATAATAAAAATAGTGTGAAACTATTATTTTCCAGATATGGTCCTTAAAATCATTCGGAGTGGAATTTAGTATCGGTTGATACTTGATATGAAAGGTGATCCAAAGACATATTTACCATAAAGCCAAAAAGACCATGGGGAGATTAGCTAATGGTGGATTCCCTACAATGTTTTCCGAAATACTAATTTTAAAGGGACTTAGGAAATGTCAAGAAACCTAATAACAAATGTTAAGAACAAATACTAATTTTCGGAGATATTAATGTTAAGGACAAATAGATAAAGGTCTTTTTGGTTCCTGTTTTGATATCTTATTTTTATTTTTTATGTTTGATATTTTTAGAATATTATGAAGAAAATAGTAGAAACATGAAATAAAAATAGAAAATAGGATTTTAGAGCCTATTTGATTTTTGTTTTTATTTTCTATATTTTCTATTTTTAAGATTTTATAAAAGAAATAAAATTCTGTATTATATTTTTTTTTTTTAGTTTTACTTTTTTTCCCACAAAATCTTAAAAGTAGAAGATACAGAAAATAAAATAAAAATAAAAATAGAAACCAAATAATTAAGTTCACAATTTTTACTGTTTTCTTTACAAAATTTTGAAAATAGAAAACACAGAAAATAAAAACAGGAAATGTAAACAAAAATCAATTAGGCCATTGGTTGTTCATTTGGGACTATGTTGTCTTCATTGTTATGTAACAATAGATATTCCCACACTTTTTGGATGTGTAACTAATCTTTTTTGAACTATCCCATTAAAAAAAAATCCTTTTTGAACTATGGTTGACCCATGTGAGAGAAAGCTCTCATATATTTTTTCATATCAATGATTCAAACTCAAGACAACACGTATTAGGAGGAGCCATAATTATGCTAGAGAACAGGTGCAGCGTTTCCCAACTTCTACTTTCTCCCCGGTTTATAGATATTCAACTGAAATTTAATTAAAGTTGAGACTTGAGAACAATATAATAACAATGCCCATTAAAAAATACCATATGAGCACAACAAATTTTTTATGCCTGTTTCCTTTTACAAGAAACTACATTATTCTATTTTTTTTTTTTCCTTTGTTCCGATCTCTACAATTGAATTAAGAAATTAAAATATTGTATACCTTAACTAGTTGAGAAAGTATATAGTGATTTCTTTCGTGATATATTTCTCAAATATCTTTCCCTCGTTTTCTTATTGTTGAACTATTTTTTTTGTTTTTTCTGCTTGACGAAATATGAAATCATTGGTGTCACTTAAGAAGATTTTTAGTTCTTTTCAATTCAAATGCATATTACAAGCAACATTACCAATGTCAAAATATTATAAGGCTAACCTTCATCTTCATCAATAGGAGGGCCATTCAAGTCAAATGATCTAATTATCTTAGCATCATGGCCAGCGTCTTTTTGCTGTTCAACAGAAGGAACCACCTCATTCTTTTTTGCATTTGAAGCCTCTAGTACATTTTCCTCTACTAAGCGCTTCTCCTCTGTAGTCACTTCACATTCACCTATACCATATAACAATTCACATAATCATCAAATTAATGAGAAAAAAAAAAGGTTTAACACAGAACAAGGTTGCTTAAGATCAATAACATAAGAAAGTTACTCTTTAACATTTATCAAACTTTCTAAGAGCATATGTCATGAGTTCAATCATTACCACTTCAATTCTTCTAAATAAATCAAAATTTTACTACGAGGTCCAAAGCATTAGTCCATGGTGATATAGTCGTGTGTAAGGGACACATTAGAGAAATAAAATTGACCGTGACTTTCAACTAGTACCATAAGCTTTTAGATAATGGGCCATTCCTAGATAATGAGTTGCAAGAATATAATCAACCTCCTGACTAGACTCTAATACTAGACAGGACCCTTTTCTTTTTTGGAAAACTCAAGTTATTAACCAATTTCAAGGTACTGCTAACCACTAACCATTGTCATTTGCCGTAGTTCAGCCACTCTCACTGGGGAATCAACCTCTTGACTAAGCTTTGATACTAAGCAAGGACCAACTTTTCTAAAATCTTAAGTAAAATCGTAACATTGGTTTTGTATCTCTAATACACGACCGGTGGTTGATAATATTTCAAATTACTATTAACCACTGTTATTTTCCAGAATTCAACCATTGCTCTTGGTGGTAAAGTGGCCAAACTCATTCAATGTTTTCGTTACTAGATATGATAATTGTCATTTTCTAAAACAAATTTTTTTGGTTCAATTCTTGACTTAAAACATTTTATATATGTACTTTAGGGCCTATTTAATTTCTGTTTTCTTGTTTACAAGATTTTGTGAAAGAAACAATAAAAACAAAAAAAATCACATTTTCTATTTTTTTTCATTATATAAAATCCTGAAACCAGGAAAATAGGAAATGAAAATAGAAAATGAAAGTAAAAATCAAACATACCCTTCAGTTTTTCCCCATTTTGCTCCTAGCTTAGCTTGTGGGTGAAAAAGGGTAGGAGATGGATAATTGAGGATTAAATCCTCACCCACATCAACCCCAAGACATAATGACTAAGAAAGGTGCTACTTGATCTACAATCGGTTGTTATGTCTATCTTCATTTTCAACCTTGAGAGTTAGCTAATTCTTTTTTATGTTTTATTTTTTTGACGTGAGTTAGCTAATCCTTAAAACATAGAAATGAAATGCAACATATTGCAAATTGTGATTTGGTGAAAGATTCAATAGATGCTTAGAGATAAATTTCCTAATTAGATTTTAATGTTGACATATAGGTTCAGTCAATGGATCACAAGGAGGATCTATAGTCTATACCTTGAGAAAAGGAGCTTATAATGCAAGCGCTACTTGAATTCTCAGTTAGATCCTCCGAATAAATTATCTCAACTGTGGATTCCTGAAGCGTATCTTGCTCAAAAATTGATATTGAAGATCGAGGTTTGCTCTTATCCCCACCACTAGTAAGCTCCATTCTTCTATTCTCAATGGGTCCTTGTCCTCCCTCCCTTTCTCCGGTAGATTTTCCTCCTTCTAATGTAGCATCTTCACCATCAATGTCTTTAGTAAGATCAATGATATCTTCCCTTTTGTGTTCATCATTTGAGGAAGCAGATTTCATGGTGGTAGAATCTTCTTTAGTGTTCTCCATGACTAAAACAAGACCCTAATGCATAGGTCAAGACTTAGGGTTGCCATCTAGAATCCATCCTTAGGACAATGTCAACTAATATAATTTTGGCTAAACAATTTTTTTTATTGAGCCTAATGGTAGCCATTACAAATCTTGTCAGGCTTTGAGCCTTTGAACCTCAAGGAGCATGGTAAAGCAAGTTAAGGAAGTACGATATTCAAACACCGATTTTTTTTTATTTGCCATATATATATATATATATATATATATATATATATATATATATATATATATATATATATATATATATATATATATATTCAGAAAAAGACAATTCTATTTGAGGCACAATTAAGACTAAATACTAGTAACTCTCTTAGTTGGAATTTGAATCGTGATTCATCACTTTGCATGAATTAACTTCTTCCATTAGACTCAATTCCTATTAGTCAAAGAAAATAAATTTTTTATTAACACTTTCCTTAATTAAAAATGTATAACAATAATATAATATCTGGTTTCATAATAAATACTACTTATTTATATTGTTTCTATGTGTAATTAATAGCATATATTGATTCTTATCACTAGCATTTTGAAAATAAAGTATATATATTAATTGCTTCTTTCATTTTTACTAATAATATATATTTTTTATTTCCGCGGGTTTTGAATTTATTTTTTTTTTTCTGTAATTAGTTCTATTTGAATTCAATAATGTGATTCAAACAAATTTGAATCCTATTAATTATCTAGTTTAAATGCATTTTGAATATAGTATTTTGTACAAAAATTAAATGACATATATGTCAAGCTATCATTGTTTAAATTAATTTTTATTATAATTATTTGCTTGAGTTGTCTTTTACACGTGGTCCCATGGAATTCCTCATTTAAAAATAAAAATGAAAAAACTAATAATGTATGTAATAAGTAAATACAAACAAGTAGTGTATTGTGGATTTATGCCTTGTCTCAAATTAGGCCAGATCTGCCTGCTTATTTGGTAAGCTAGGCCCAAATCGTTTTAGACTTGTTCAGCTGAAAATGTCAAGTTGTAGATCTTTAAAAAGAAAATTTGAAACCTGATAGGCCCACCAAGTCTTTAGGTATATTGCACAACAAAACTTGCAAATGAGGCGTAGCTTAGTTGGTGAAAATCCCCGCTTCCCCCCGGGGTCGAAATAAAAGGAAAATTAACAAAGACCAAACCATGCTCTAAAGAAAGGCACCCCAAGCGCATCGACCAAGAGGAGCGTCAAAAGATCCGGAGGATCTCTCAAAATACCTTGTAAAAATTTAAAAGCTAAAAAATAATTTATTTTAAAAGAAAACTTTGTTGATCAGGTCATTAAGCTAGATATTTAGGCTTTATGTTGAAAACCCTAAATCTAAAAGCAAAACCAATAATAATTTGCTTGATTTGGTTTTGGCTTAAAGTAATCCGGTTAGATTATGAATAAGTTCTATAATTTAATTGCGATTCAACCATAAATTTAACAATTTAAATCAATTGAACTTTGAATCATTGATTTAAATCACCAATTCTTGGTTGGTCAAAGTAGTTTAGCACTTATTTCTTTCAAACAAAGTCTCAAGTTTGAATTTTGTGAATAAAAGAAACTAATGTAGAAAAATTTTACCCCATATATGGTCGACTTAACTTGAGTCAGGTTAGTTAAAATCCAGTAAACTCTTAATACTAATGGTCTAGACAAAATAAAAGTAAACTTTAAATCGATTGTTCAGTTTTTAAAACATTATAATGGGAAAAAATAAGAAGGCAAAAGGCATAATATAGCATGTTTTCTTATTATTTGATTCTTTATTGAGGAAAAAAAATGAATGTCATTTTCTCCTTAACCTCCCTTTTTAGGGAGACAAAACTTGGATATTTTGAATAATAAAGAAACTCTCCGTTATCATTCCACTTCTTTTTCAAAATAACTCTCAAAAAAATAAAAAAGACATTAAAAAAAACCACTCCTCTAAGAAATTTAATCTTTTTTGACGATAAAATAAATTTACTAATTTCTTTGCATAGCCTAAAGCTTTCAAGGTTACAATTCTTTACAACGGCTAGTTAGTTTAATAGTTTAATTCGAATTTTGTAAATGGAAGTATTGAGAGAGTTTACTCTCATGATATGTCAATCCAATTTAAATTAAATTAATTAAAATTTAACAAACTCCAAATATTGATAATTTATGCTCAAAAATAAATCACAACTCTTTTCACCGCCCCGGCTTTTCTTTTTCTTCTGACGAAAATGACTCGGGATTCTAACGGGGCAGAAACATAATTTCCAACGAAGAGGATTTCGAAACACATGCAAAATGTCTCGTCTGAATTTTTTGACTCAGATGACCTAATCTACGTGGGTTAGTGTGCACCAGTTGCTAGTAAAAATATGACTTCTTTTCCCATGATTTCTCAGTTTCTATTTATTTTCTCAGCTTAAAAGACCTTATAAATCAAAATAAAAATATGAACACTTGAACAGAATTTTTCACAATAACCAATGAGCTTCCCAGCGACATTTCAAAATGACCGTATTGGCAAAAGCGCCGAGTTCTCACAGAATTTCCAAAATGTACTGTATTTTCTCCTTTGCTTTGTAACGTATGCATGCTGCTTACTTTGGAAAAGCGCAGGCTAGATTTACATCTACGTATACGGCACTAAAGGTAGCTGTACTTTCATGCAACACTGAACTCGGATATCATACTCTAAACAATCAACAGCAACAATTACACCCTTTCCCACTAGCTGAAATTGGCTACATGAATCAAATGTCGTTGTGTAACATTCAAGAAAAATAATGATCAATAGATGTTTCAAAATAATTTGCATGATCAAAATAGAAACTAAATCAATATGTAGTTCACATCACATTCTAGCAGTTGGGATTTAACTGCTAGTCTCATGCCCCTTCCCACCTGCCAAACCAGTAATCGTGGAGTTATTAAAGTATTAATAATACAAATGAATAGTATAAAAATCGATTCAGTTGAAAACATTCAAGCTCTCTTGATGCGTCTAAAACTAGTTTTAATTTAAGTATGTACATGAGGAAAAGAGGATCATCAGAACTCGAAAGAGGGTTTGAGGGAGCAATTACAATCCAATGTATATATCCTACACCACCATTTCAGCTCTGACCACTGTAATTTGGACAGATTTCTGATTTTTATTTAAATATCCCACAAGGCGCCTGAACACAACTGATTTCAAAGTGACCAACCTCAGAAGTCCATAGAAGAGACCTTCAGGAAAGGAATTTGCCAACATTATCTGCTACTGACCAGAGTTCCCCAAAAGCCGTTCAACGGCTGCATGAACATTCCCTGATGTGGCAATAAGAGCCCTTATGTTCTCCTGTGTGTCAAAGAATCCCATCTCTTGAAGCTGGGAAAGCTGGGTTGCATACAATTGCTCTGGTGGCTCTGAGAAAGCAACGATGTCAGTGGATCAGTATGAAGTCCATCTAGGAAAAAGTAGAAGACGAGAACAATGCTAACCATTTGATCTATTTGGAACAGCTAGGCTACCAGCTCCAAGTCCACCAAACATGCTTGATAACATCTCCAACCCCAAGTTGTTCATTGATCCTACCAAAATATAATTTGATAGTAATCATGAACAAATGTTTACCATTTCTATGTGCAATCAAATGGCAGTTGCGTCATCCAATAATAACCACCACCTAGCTTAAAACTTCTCCCTTCTATAACTAGGGATATAACCATGCCAAAAGATGAGTTTAATGAATGTGGTCCTTCTAAAGGTAGAACATGGATGAATGGATCATTGGATTTAGAGCTCGTTTGGATAACATTACTTGTGACACTTTTTTAACTTTCTGGAAATCAAAAGTTACATTGTTAAACTTTTGTTCCAATTGACTATACAATTTATTACTTCCCAAAAAGTTATTTTTAGTGCTTTTTGAGAAGTTAGAACATCACACTTCTCCAAAAACACTTTATAAAAAACTCAAAACAAGCATTTTAGTTACGACACATCAAAACACAAAACAACTTATTCATAAGTTACTTTTCAAAAGTTCCTTTCACATAAGTGCCTACATAAGCTATTTACCCACACAGGCCCTTGATTAGAAGGAGCTTCAATTTGGTTTAAATGAAAGGATTTTAGGCAATGCGGCTTCAATTTGGTTTGAATGAAAGGATTTCAGGCAATGCCCTTCTTCAAAGCCCAGAACTCAAAAAACTCATAGCCAGTTCTATGATTTATGATTTATGACCCACCTAACAAAATTCGAGTATCGGTAGTCATCAGAGTACAACTCATAATCAACAAATTCTCATTTTCAATAAAACAGGAAAACAAAACCCCTCCTGATCTGGATCTCATCATGCAGGGAACAAGGAGAAGAAACTCCTTAACATTCTAAGATGTTGAACCAATTCACCAAATTATAATTCAACTCAAGTATGGATGATGATCTTAAAAGATGATCAAACACTTTGAATTGCCAATAGAAAACCATAGCAGCAAAATAACAGTAAATAGTTTATATTAACAGAAAGTGCAGGGTTGTCTTGCATACCAGTGCCTCCACCAGTTTGACCTGATTCCCTGCAGAAGCTTTCTAGATTAATACAAAATCAAGCCAGAAACAATAATATACAGAAAAAGCAAAGGGCCAACAAGGACATACACACTGTACTTTGAAAGAATAGGCTAGCCAGATTGCAATCCATTACTCCACCTACTCTAGGCAATGATAACAACCATCCCAAACATAAAGTATGCCACTCATCCCATCAAGATTCAAACCTTAAGCACTATTTAGTCACTGTGAAAAAACATATTCAAGAGGCCTTATAGCTCGACACACCCATTTTCGATATTAAAATGACATTGCATGCATTAATCAGTTATCTTATGTCTGGACTTTCTTAAAAATATAAATGGTTGTATATCTATCTAGCTTTAATCTTAGACAGACAAATTCAAAATTCTTTCAATGATTGTTACTGGAAAGATATTAGAAACTCCTTGTTTTCAAGCACAGCTACAAAAGGAGGCTGTAATAGTGAATGGCTTAATGCTTGTACAACTACTTATTATGGGATGTCACAAGAGGCATCTAGGCATAAGAAGCTCAGTAGCAACAGGTGTGCTAGGGCTAAGCAAAAAACTACATCATTCAGCAAAAATATCGGGAAACTGACACATCATAATAGTTATCAAATTAACAAAAACAAAAATTTTCTCTCTTTCACAGAGGAGTGAAAAACAAATATCATGTGAAAATGGAAAGGCCAGGATTGCATCATTACTTACCGTGACGGTTGTTGCTGACCAAGCTGAGACAGAAGAGCTTGCTGGAAAGACAAGAGTTGCTGCCATCGTGCGATAAGACAGAGTTGTGAGAAGATTAATTGAGATCATGGAAGTATCGAATTACATAGGGAAACAACAGAGCTTCTTCTTTATCATAGAAGTATAGAACACATTTTAAAGAATCAAATTTTCTACTGAAAAAACATAAAAAACAACCAATTCCCCTCAAAATACTTAGCTAGGAGAATTATGATCCAACCAATTGACTTATGCTGCCCTTGGTCCAATTAGGTTGATGCTCATTATTTATTCCATAACAAAAATGTCCTATTAGAATCAACATGATATAATATTAATACGTAAAAGGAAGGTCTGTGCCTTGTCCTTCCTATTTTGATGCGCGTCTTTCTCTAGTAGCTTAAAATTTTGCCACAAGGTAACCACCCTGAATTTTTACCATGTGGCATCAACTAACACATATTGTTCCTATTTGTTTACTGAATTAATTAATTGATAATAAATTCAATTAATGTATGATATTTTCTGAATTGTCTTAAGTAGTAGCAAAAGTTTATCGAATTTAAAGCATATCACACTGATTACGTTTGTCATTGCCATTTGAATTAAATGAATCTACTATCTTTTGAAATCAGTAAGAAATTAATTATCTTGGCAAGTTATAGGTATTATTGCTTTAGAATTACTAAAGCTGATTTGTGAATTTTAATATTTGTTAATCAATCAAACTGAAATTTTTGTTTCCATAACATAAAAGAATTGCATTTTTTTATAACTGTTAGCAAATATTAATGTGATTTTGCAAAAGAGAAAGATATATAACCATTATAGTTTGATGGAAATATTTCAAAATGAAAATAGAGAAATAATAGTTTGAATCAAATATTACAATCAGATATATTTGAAAATTTTCTTGAAATTAAATTAATAAATACTAAAAAAAAAAATTGTCCGAGCAAGCTACTTTGTCACAAAATAAACCACATCCAAATATCAGTGGCATCATTCAAAAGACTGAAAGTATGTGCACTAGACCACAAACTTATTAATACAAGCAAAGACCTATACCCAACCCTATGCTTAAGAGAAAATATTCAGTGAAACTCATCAACAGATGCAGAACTCAAAATCTGTCTACCTGCAGTGTCTCAGGCGAAGAAAACAAGCGAAGGAATTCTGGATTTTGCATCACTTCTCTTAGAGAATTTAAATCAGGCATGCCACGCTGCTCAGTATTAACACCAAGAATCTAAAAGTAAATAAGATGTTGGAAGGATCAGCTAAACAGAAGCACATTACATATTGTGATTGTGCCAGGCACAGTAAGTAAATACCTGATTCAAAGTCTGTGGGTTGGAAAGGATACTTTGCATCATTTGTGAGATAGCTGGATTTTGCATTAACTGGGTCAATAAAGCAGGATCTGGCATAGCATTGCTGCCCAGCATGCCTTGAAGATCTGGCAGACCAAGCCCTCCTAAGCCAGTAGGTGCCTGCTGCCTAGTGTCCCCACCAGTGGTTGACCTTCTGTTGTTATTTTGGGCACCCCCAGCTGCAATATTCATCATCAGTTACACTAGTACTAGTCACAAGCAACTAAAAATGTGGTTACTAGCCTTAAAAGAGACAAAAATATCAGAATAAGGGAAAGTGTATAAAAAAATTAAAAAAAAAAAAAATAACCGATTAGAAAGAGGCATTCAGTCAAAGGATTCTGAAGAGAAAAATATAGTATCAGAACTTACTTCCAGTGGAGGACCAAGGATTAGGAAGTGGGTTAGTATTGGGTAACGGAGAACCAGCAGTTGCTTCAGAGCTAGTAGTCGAGGGATTAGTTGATTGGTCCCTGGCTTGAGTCCCAGAAATTGGTGTATTATTGTTTCCTGTATTACCAGCCATCGTAGTGGCATTTAAAAATGGTTCTTGAACATTTTCATACATGCGCCTCAGCATATTGAATCCCTCAGGAGATGATTCAATATTGCTCATTGCTCTGTCTGTATTTCTCATCATTTCACGCATGATCTCAGGGTTCCTTGTAGCTTCAAGTGTCTGGCGAAGAGTGCTGGGATCGTTAAGTATGTGAGCTAACTCAGGGTTTCGATCCATAAGCTCCTGCATCTGTGGGTTACTCATTATAAGATTCCGCACAATCTCAGGATTATTTATTAGGTTCTGCATAGCAGGTGTGTTCATTATTTCTCTCACTAAATTGGGATTTGAAATAAATGGTTGCTGCATCTGCTCAAGATCTGGAAATCCCTCTCCGAACAAGCCATTGCCCCCAGTCCCATTGATACCTAATCCAGGGAATAGTGAAGCTCCAAAACCAAGCCCTCCTAACCCCCCACCCTCATTAGCACCAGTACCTGCACCAGTACTTCTGGCATTATTTGTTGCTGTATTGGTGCCACTAGTATTGGTGCCCGCAGTTGTATTGGAAGGTGCAAAACCACGAACCAAATGGACAGTGTGATCTGCCTCCAAGCCTATATAGATAAACCAAAAACTCAGTTACATTCAAAGGCGAGGTGATCACTATCACAGTATAACATAACACAGCTTTAAACTACTTTACAATTGAACTTGGCCATAAAATTGTGTTAACACGCAGCTATAAATGATTTCTCCAACATGTGCGGCCCTAACTTTAAATACACACATAACGTTCCAAACCAAAACCAGAGACTAGTTAAGCATTCTTATCCATTTCTCTCCAAACTTCAATAATAATAATAATAATAATAAGAAGAAGAAAAGTATAAAAAAAATTAAGAACAAAAATAGTAGCAGGTCATTATAAATCAACGATGCTCCCCAATTGGAAGCACACTTCCTTGAGGGTGAGAAAATAACACCCTTCCCTTCCACATTTAACCTTTCTAATCACACCGCAATCCAAGTCCAGCATAAAATTAGACTCGAGCTGAGCCATACCATGCAATCATTCAAATAAAATCAGAAACCACATGAACAACTCAACAAAACCATAGAATCTCTATTAATACCTACCGAAATATCATTCAACTCACAAAATATCAAACTTCAATTTTTCTTAAAAAAAGGGGAAAAAAAAAGAACCCTATGAACAAAACTTAACCAAAACAGCATCAAATCAAATTCAATTCTCTGGAATTAACATTAACAACAACGAGATCGAATCATCACCGTAGCTTCGTAGGGTCTGATCGTCCTTCAGGATCCGACCCTTGTAAATCAGGCGCTGCTGTTCGGCGGGGATGTCGCAGCTGCGAGCAACAACATCCTTGAAGGATCCGACGGTGGAATCGAGGGAAATCTGAACCGAGAACTTGGAACCATTGGAGCACCGAATGTTGATGCTGACGGCTTCGGTGACCTTCGAATCCGTCGCACCCTCGGTGGCACCGTCACCTCCCATGGCGTCTCTCCGTCGTCCCAACCGAGCACGGAGGCGCGTCAGGTCTCACGCGCGGCGAATCGGATCGACTCGAAACGGGGGAACAAAAAATTGGGGACAAACGAAACCCTAACCCTAGAACGATCGAAACGGATGACAAATTCGGAAGAGGGGGAGAGAGAGAGAGAGTGTGTGTGCGCGTAGGAGCTGCGAACTTGGGGAGGAGAGAAGAAACAGCAGAGAAGGAAAAAGAAAAAAAATTATGCAATGTAAAAATTAGAAATTAAAAAGATACATGAATTTAATTTTAATATAACGTTGCTATAAATATATTTTACATAAATATTTAATTATATATTATTAGATTAATAAAAATATTTAACTTAATCATATATTATTTTAAAAATAATTAATTTAATATAATGTTAATAAAATAAATATGTAATTTAATAATATCTTTTTAATAAAACTCATAAACAATTATCGTTAATTTTTTAATATATGTACTTTTCAAAAACATAACTTGCCAATAGTGTTGTATTTCTCAAAAAATAAATAAATTATTTATTTGTGCATCTAATATATAAATTATCTTTAAATTATAAGTAAAGATGATAAAATAAGTTAAATTTATTACATTGATTCGCACAACCTGTAATTTTTTTATAGGATAAATTAATATTTTTAATTCATCAAAAAATTTTAACTCACATAATTTGGCTCACATGACCCGTGAGTTGAAGCAAGGCTAGGCCAATTTGGCCCATAGATCATTTTTTTCCATCTTTCTTTTTCCAAACAATATTTGGATCCTTTTTAACCCACGTACACATTCTGAGCCCTCAAAAAACTAATTATACATTATCCAAAAAAAAAAGTTAAATATGAATAGTTTATAAGTCTTAATCTATATCTCTTAGGGCTCATTTGGCATGCCTGATAGCATAAAACTTAATAGGATAAGGATTGATAGTATAAGATCTGATTAAATGAGACATGATAAAAATTTAATATTATACAATATTTGATATGTCACTATATAGGATATTATATTATATACAATATAACCAAAAAGATATTATAATAAATACAATTTTTGAATACTAAATTTAAAATTTAAAAATTAGTATAAGTGTTTAAATATTTATTATAATTCTTTTAGCTATTTTTATTATATATAAATATAATTTTATATTACAATTTATTTATTTATTTATTTTTAATATTTTTTCATAATATAAAAAATATGTGTGTGAGAGAGAGAGAGAGAGAAATAAAGAGAAAATTTTTATATATCAAAATTTAAACAAACCTAATACCATACTCTTATATTTGGTTATATTTTTTATTATATGTAATTAAATTTATATTAAATATTATTTAGTTATTTTATTAATAAATTTTTATTTTTATATTTTTATATTAGTTTGAATAGTTATTTTATAATTATTATTTTTTTAAAATATTTATTTATTATTAAAATTTTTATTAAATAATTTTTTGTTTATATGATTTTTTATTATTTATTATTTATTTAATAATCATTTTTCTTTTACTAAAATATATTAAAAAATAAAAAAAGTAAAAAAACTCATATACATCAACAACTAATCAGATCTAATATGGCTTTCTCAGGCTAGATTAAGTTATATATCATTTTAACGTATAAAGGAGGTTTGATGGATAAACTTATGTAATATATTGACTGCACCAAACAATGGATAAGGTCATAACATATTATATTACCTTATTTTATCATGTTTAATATAGCATGCCAAACACACCCTTAGTGTATATGTGTTAGATACAAAGAGGAAGTTACCTTCGTCAGCATAATCACATTTCTTGATTACATATAAATAAGTGAGAATAATGACATTTTCACCCTTCATCTTTTTTTTTTCTCTAATTTTCTATCCTATTATCATATTTTTATCAATAAAATATTGTACAATATTCAATATTATTGTATTATATTTATTTAATTAAAAATTTCTTTATTTTTTAAATTTTTTTATGAATTAATTCATATAAAAAAATTTTATTAATCCAAATTACTTATACGAATTGGCCCGCCCCTCCTTACTTAAAGCTTGACTCAGGGCAGGGTGCAAGGAGGAGGGGGAAAGCAGAGTGGATTGATGTGTTTGCCATTACTAATTATAAGTTGTAGTAATATATGAAAATAATATCAAAATATGTGAAATATGAGACTTGCTAAATTAATTAGTATCTAATATTGTTGAAAAGTTATGTTTATAAAGATCTTATTATTATGATAATGCTAAAAAATTAATCTCACAGTAATAAAAATCTTAGCCAATATCAAATTTTTATAATATTAATTTAAGATATCCATAAGAATTTAATTTTAATATATTATCTATATTAACAAATATAATATAATGTTAATCTAAATAAATTTTTATAGTTATTTAATCATGTAAATTGTGGGATATAATAATATTATTTGAATTTTAATTATTAATATATTATTTAGATAGGATAAAATATAACAAATATGATATTATTTTGGTAAATAAAAATAATGGAGAGTAAATATGACTTAGGTGATGAAAGAAATTAAAGTAATAGTTAATATGAGTAAAATTAGATTAAAAAATAGTAAAACTCCAAATTAGTTCATGAAAGGGTTGTGAGATATCAATTTGATTTGCAAAAAAGTTGTGCAATATCAATTAGTCATTAAAAGATTAAAATTTATTTTAAATTAGTTTATATTTCTTTTAATCTTTTTAATTAAGTTGAAATGAGTTTTAATCTTTCAAAAACTAATTTGATAGCACAACTCATTCAAAGATCAAATTGATGTCACAACTTTTTAAAGAATAAATTGATATTCTACAACTCTTTTGATAACCAATTTTAAGTTTTATTCGAGTAAAAAATTGTCTAGAATTATAAATTGGTTTAGAAAAGAGGTGAGTGAATTTTCTATTCAAAACAAAGTATCACTTGCTAACTTCTATATAAAAATGTGACCAGTGTGTTAGCATTTTCTATATATAAATACTTTTCTTTATTTTACATTTTATCTATATTATTTATATATTTTATTTTAACTTATTCAAATATAATTAATATATTTGATGTACTAAAAATAATAATTAACATTTATTTTACGAGATATAACTCACCTGAAGAACTGTATTTTCAATAAATATATATTATAAACTTTTAATGATAATTATTTATGATTTTTATAAAGAAATTAATATTTTATTAAAATTATTATTGAAATATATTTATTTAATATATAATAATATTTCAGAAAAAAGTACAATAACCTCTTAAGTTTCTTTGAAAAGATATTAAACTCCAAACTTATATAAAATGGATACTCTACTCAATTGTCCAAAAAATATACATTTTAATAATTAAAATAAAAATAATATTATAACTAAATATATTTCAACAATAACTCAATAAAAATATTAATTCTTCATTTGTCATTAAAATTTTATAATATATGTTTATTTCTTGAAAAATATATATTTCTCTACATGAATTATATCCCCTCAAAAGATAAATTAATTATTGGTAGTGCATTTAATATATTAACAATATTTAAATAAGTTGTGTAGATGTTAGCAAGCTTCATATTTTGTCTTGAATGAAAAATTTATTTCTCCTTTTTTCTAAAGAAATTTATAACTATGGACAATTTTTTAATTTAATTTTACTAACATTCAGCACTATTTTTAATTCTTTCTTTCACCTAATTAATGTTTACTCTTTGCTGTTTTTACTTACCTAAATAATATTATCTTTGTTCTATTTATTTTTATCTAATTAAGATATTAATAATTAAAATTTCAAATAATATTATTATATGTACAATATACATAATTAAATAACTAAAAAATGTTATTTACATTAATAGCATATTAATTTTATTTTAATGTCTATATTATATTAAAATTAAATCTGCATGATTATCTTAAATTAATATTATAAAGATTTAAAATTGAATAAAATATTTTATTATTATGAGACTAATTTTTTAGCATTACCATAATAATAAGATATTTTTAAGAATAACTTTTCAACAATATTAGATATTAATCAGTTTAACAAGTCTCATATTATTTATATTTTAAAGTTATTTGCATATATCATTGCGATTTATAATTTAAACATAATTAATATATTTAATGCACTAACAAATAAGTAATTTATCTTTTAACTAATGTAATCCACATGAAGAGATATATTTTTGAAAAATACATATATATTAAAAAATTTAATGATAATTGTATACAAGTTTTATAAAAAATATTTTATTCAATTATTATTAAAATATATATTTATTTATTTGAAGAATATATTAAAATTAAATTCTTATAATTATCTTATATTAATTTTATAAAGATTTAATTTTGAGTAAGGTATTATGACACTAATTACTTTAATTTTGAGCAAGGTATTAATTTTATTAAGATTTAATTCTTAGTATTATTACCAAAATAATATTTTTTTAATATCAATTACTAATTAATTTAACAATTTTTATATTGTAACTTATTTAAACATAATAAATATATTAAATGCACTAGTACTAACAATAATTAATTTTTTATGAGATATAACCCATATGGAGAGATATTTTTTTAAAAAAAAATACATTTATTAAAATCTTTAATGATAATTATTTATGGGTATTAACAAATTAATAAAGAAATTAATATTTTATTAAGTTATAGTTAAAATATATTTATTTATTATTTTTTCCCTAGACTATTTATTTAGTATATAATAATATTACTTTTATTTTAATTAGTAATATATACATTTTGATAATAGAGTGGAGTGTTTATTTTTTAATAAGTTTAGAATTTAGTACCATTTTTTTACAACCTTAAGATACGTCGTTATACTTTTCTCTAATATTACTTATACTTTAATGGAATGAAATATTTTCTTTTTATATATAAATTTATAATTGTTTTTTTGAAAACTTCAAAAGGTCATTGTACCTTTCTCTATCTCTTTAGGATCTATTTGGTATGACTGGCAGAATAAAGCTTAATAGTATAGAATCTGATAAAATTTTAATATTATGCAGTATTTGGTATGGTATTGTATAATATGTAATATTATGTAAAATATAACAAGAAAAAGGATATTATAGTAAAATATATTTTTTATTAATTATTTAATTAAAAATTTTAAAATTAATATAATTATTCAAATATTCATTATTTTTATTTCATTACTTTTGATAATATTTTTTATTTTTCATAATTATTTTCAATAATTATTTATATTATTTACATTTACATTGTTAATTCAAATGATAATTAATTTACATTGTTAATTTTTATTGCCTATTGTTGAAAGCGCAAGCTTCACTTTTGTTGAGGCAGGGACGAGAGGCCATCTATTGAGACACTTTTACGTCGTTCCAAAAAGAATTAGGCACTTGTTGCTCTTGTTTCTGTCTAATGGCTCCCTCATCGTGTCATGTTACTAAAATAAGACATGATGTCTTCATCAGCTTTAGAGGCACAGATGTCAGGCGTGGTCTGCTTAGTCATTTGATAAAAGAATTGCATCGTGGGCAGATTGACGCCTATGTTGATGACAGACTTGAGAGAGGAGATGAAATATTACCTGCACTTGTTAGAGCTATTGAAGAATCACAAATTTTGTTGGTTATATTCTCAAAAGACTATGCTTCTTTAAAGTGGTGCTTGGATGAGCTTGTGAAGATGTTGGAGTGCATGAAAAGAAATGACATGGAAAGTAATAAGCAAATTGTTGTTAACTGTTTTCTACAATATAGATCCATCATATGTGTAGAACCAAAAAAGAGATTATGGTGTAGTTTTGACTGAACATGAAAAAAAAGGAAGATATGGTTAAGGCGCAAAATTGGAGACTTGCTCTAAAGAATGCTGCCCAATTATCAAGATTTCATTATCCATTAAATTTTGAGTAAATCCTTTTCTTTTTCTTTTTTTTAATATTTGGTTAATATTTTTTACCAGTTACTTTATTTATTCATTTTTTGTATAGTATGCATTTTTAACTGAACAAGTATGAAGTATTGGTTTTCGTTATTATTTATTCATTTAACACCCTGCAATTATAGTTTTAGACTAGATTATTGGATATAAGAGTGGTATTTATCATCATTGGCCTTTTCGTTATTAGTTTGCGTTAAAGTAAGAGAGAAATTGCTTGACAGTTAGTGATTGCCTAATTACTTTAAAGCGATTGTCTCTTTCTAATTATTATAAAAATTATACGTATACTAACACATAACTAATTAATAATGAAAATAATTTTACATTGATATTGCATTAAAGGTAAACTCTATTTTGTTTTTGTTTGTCTTTTTTGTTTAAATAACTTCATACATTTTCTTCTTTTTGTTCCTTTTTTTTTTAAATCTACTAGGAACGAATCTGATCTTGTTGATGAAATCGTAAAAGATGTTTCCAAAAAGTTGAGCAAGTTTTGCTCAAGTGAATCAGATACTAACTCAAATGGCCTTGTCAGAATTGATCAAAATATTGCATGGATTAAATTATTATTGACAACTAAATCAAAAGAAATTATAAAGCTTGGAATTTTGGGGATGGGCGGTATAGATAAGACAGCTATTGCTCGTTTTGTATTTGACACATTTTCTTCCTAATACTAAGGTTGCTACTTCTTGGAAAATATAAGAGATGAATTGAAAAATCGTCAATTAAGTTATTTAAGAGATGATCTCATGTCAAAACTACTAGGGGAAAATTCTCATATAGATGGCACAGGTAAAGCAGATTCTTCCTCTATGAGAAGGTTGAGTAGGAAGAAAGTTCTCATTGGGCTTGATGATGTGAATACTCCAATGCTTCTAAAAGCTTTTCTTGATCCAATTTGCTTTGGACCAGGAAGTAGAGTTATTGTAACTAGTAGAGAGACAGGCAAGTGTTTACTGCAAGAGGATTTGATGTACACAAGGTCAAGAAATTGAACATCAAAGAATCTCTTGAACTCTTCTTCATGCATGCCTTCAATGAAAGGCAGCCCAAAATGGGATATGAAAAGCTATCCAAAAAGGTAGTTGCTACAGTTAAGAGTATTCTATTAACTTTAAAAGTTTTTGGTTCATATGTCTATCCAAACAATAAAAACATATGGGAATGTGCCCTAGAAAGATTCAAGAAGTATCCTCATCAAAATATTCAAAGAGTGTTAAGATTAAGGATTAGATGATTTAGAGAAAAAGATCTTTCTAGATATTGCATTCTTTTTAAAGAAGATGACAAAGACTATGTTGCTAGCCAAGTAATAGAGGCCCTCCAAGAAAAAACTCTTATAACTATTTCAAATGATGATAGAATACAAATGCATGATTCAATAAAAGAAATGGGTTGGGAAATAGTTCGTCAAAGATCCTAGAGGACGTAGTCGGTTGAGAGATGCTGAAGAAGTTAATGATGTGCTGAAAAATAACAAGATAAGGGAAAGATATTTTATCATTCCTTAAATGAGCTTTTGTGTAGAAGTTTCAACTTAGTATAATAGTATTTGTCTTAGTGTTATTCTAATCTGTTCAGAGAACTGATTTAGTGGAAGGCATGCTATTAGATGTATCTCAAATCGGAGAAGTAGCCTTGAATACTGACAGCTTTATAAAGATGCGTAATCTAAGATTCCTCGAAGTTTAATCACCATTGCATGTTGAGATTCCTTTGACGACAGGATGTCCTTTACCTTTACCGAGGGTAACAACTCGCTTTGGTTTTTCTCAGCTGATCAAGGTATTATTTTGATTTTTTTTTTCCAGTTAATTGAAATTTGGGGATTTTGTGATGTTCTGTGTTTTTTTTTTTTTTTTCGGTTAAAGGATTTTATGGAAGTAATAAGTATATCAATATCAATGCGTGGTCGGAAAATGACTTGTGAAGAATCTAAGGAACCTGGAAGATGGAGCCAATTGCGCGATAACGGGGTTATCTGTAACAAGGTAAGAGAAAGATCAATATCTTACCTTAGATGTGTTTTTGTGTGGAAACTTAACTTACAATGAAAGCATTTTCTTATCATAATTTTTTCAGGGAACTCGTGTGGTGGATCGCATGCAGATTCCTAAAACCATTATGAATATGGGATTGATCGAATTAAATGTTGAGCATCTTATGCTTGGCTTGCCAATAACGCAGGTATTACGAAGGCATTGTTTTGATTTTGTCGTTTAATTGAAATTTGAGGATCTTCTAAAGCGATTTTTTTCCTTAGCTTTTTGTAGGATTTTGTGAATATGAAAGTATCAGCGCTTGGCATACCCAAACAGTTGTCTAAATTGCCGGGTGCTCCTAAATTGGCAAATAACATTGAATATGATAAAGTTCTGATGACAAACAAGGTGAGCGCATCTAAACAGTTGATGCGACTCCCAAATCTAGACATTGGATCTTCATTAAAAGAACTTATGGATCTCGGAGCTGAGGTCCACATAAAATCTCTTCATTACCTTTTTATGGAGGACTGGTTAGCTCCAAAGGACTTTTCAGTGTTAATAAAGGAAATAAGACCACTGAATTCAAAAGACATTGGAATGAGAATGTTAAACGCATCCATTGGGCTCCTGAGCTATCTTGAACACTCAGATTCAGATACCGAAGGTCTACAGCATGAGAATGTTGGACCAAAGGAATCTTCAGTGTTACCAAAGGAAATGAGACAGCTAAACAGCCTAAACTTCACATATACTGGAGTGGAATTATTGAACTCTTCCATGGGGAACTTGAGCTCTCTTGAATGCTGCTCAGAGATTGATGGTCTACAACATGAGACCCTCCCAAAAGAGGTACCTTTCCTGAGATCTACATATTATCGCAGGCTCCCTATCTGCAGAGAACAAGACATTTGGAAACCCAAGCTACAAGTCCTGTTTGATAGATTTAGGTATTCTGAAGGAATGTCAGTCTCATCTTGGATGAGGACACTCCTAGAGAGGCTAAAAGTGGCAGCTAATCTAAAGGTTGGTGAGGAGAAACCGTTCATAAAACCTGCTGTCATGCCTGGCTGAGCTCACACACAAGCTCCGTGATGCTAATAATATGTTGGACGAAATCTCTAAGGCTTTGGGATGCAAAGTCAAATTGGAGTAACAAAGTCAACCTTTCAGTGGCATAAGGTCTTTTCCTCTCCTTTCAAACAGCCTGATGGGGAGATCAATTCTGAAATACAGACATTATGTGAACGATTAGAATGCTTTGCAGAGCTAAAAGACGTTCTTGGACTGATAGGCGTTTCCGGCGGTGTTTGGCATGGAACACCTACAAGTTCTGTCAGAGAGCTTTGCGTGTCACCGGAGACGCTAGCATTCAGTTCAAGTAATGATGGATCACTTGAACCAGAACATGTAGCAAGTTTATTCCGATATTGCATGGGTTTGGAAGCACAAAAATTTACTTGTTCATTTCATCAATATGCGAGGATAAATTGGTTAAAAGAATTAATTCTAGATGGAAGCAATGTGGAGATGTTGCCTAGGGCCATCAAGCGTCTTTCATGCCTTAAAAAACTGTCATTGAGGGGTTGCAGGTCTCTTCAGTCTATACCAGAGTTTCCACCATCCATTCAAATGTTGGATGCTATAACTGCGTGTTGCTGGAGAATGTAGCAGTCTGTTCAAATAATGCTGGATCACTTGAATTAAAACATGCAGAAATTTCATTCCTAAATTGCACGAGTTTCGATGCAAAGGAATTTGATTCTTCATTTCATCAATATGCAGTGGCACTAGCACACGGTTACTAATTAAGAAGACAAAATGGCTGTGTTAGCCATTTTAGTGCATGTTACCCAGCAAGCAAAGTACCAGAGTGGTTCACAAATTGTACGCAGGGGGCTTCCTTAACTGTTGAACTTGCTTCACCATCAAATGACCATGTCAGTTGCTTTCTTTGTCTTGTTCTGTCTCCCTCCAGTAGTTACCCGATAACTGTCCCGGTTGAATGTCAGTCCTACTGTGAAGATGGCGACATGCCAAGAGATGCAAGTAAAAGGTGTTTCCTACGTGAATTTCGGGAGGATCTGAATTCGGATCATGTTTGTATGTGGTATTTGGACAGCCACTTTCTGAGGGAAATTATGGAAGGCACAATAAATGATCAATACACCTCGTCTAGTTATGATCCAAAGGTTACCTTTCAATTCTCTTTTGAAGTGAAAGCGCATTCTGATATGCCCAAGCAGAAGCTAGACAGATTGATCAAAGAGTGTGGAGTCTGTCCACTTTATCTTGGAGATGATCTCAACTTCATCAAAACCAAGAGGCATAGGGATGTTTTCGGTTTGGAGACGACTGGAATCAGAAATGGAGTTGGAACCTGTGATGACCAAGAAGCATTCCCTCCCACAATGAAACTGAAGGGATTGCTTTAATCGGTATATATCTTTCTTGCTCTCTTTAAATTTTGTTCCTTTATTAAGCTTCTTTTTGTTTATTTCCTGCACAATTGATACTAACATGCCGTTTCTTTAATGTCCTTTTTAACTTGTTCCAATCACGTTTTTCATTGGAGTAATTCTTCAGTTGTTAGGCACTGTGGTTGTAGTTACTAGTTAGTCATATATGGATATAGCTTATGCTGATTTTTACCTTGTTTCTGACTTTTATTCTCTTTCCTTTGTAAATTTTGGTTTTGTTAGTAGTTAACTGTACCCATTTGCATCTGCCGTTCATTTCAATTATAACTGATTAGAAGAAAAAACAAAATGTTGGCAAAGTCATCACTTATTTAAAGAAAAATTAAGGTGATTGAGTTACTAGATTTAGCCTTTCTTCTTTTATAATACTAAATGGAGGCTAGACTTGCATTTTTCATTTTTCTCTACTGTTATATTAATCATGAAACAATTTATTTCAATTGTTATAGCCATTCGAAAGAAAATATTAAAAAGCCTTGTGGGCTTTTTTACCTATTTAAAATATAAAAAATATAATATTTATGGATATATCCCATTTCAACTTTTTTTACTAAAATATCCTATTTTGTGGGATAATAGTGAATTCGATAGAGATTAAATCAAATTCATTATTGTTCAATTTCTTTTCTAGATGTACAGAATTTGATTCAAGATGGGTAGAATTCAACATTGTGAGGTTAGCTAGCATCGAGTTTATAGTTCTTGATTTAATCTGTTACCTATTTTCTTCTTGACAATAGCATATATTGCTTTGCAGCGTTGGTAGCTTCGATTTACAATCTAACACTGTAGTTATTGTAAGTGGTTTAAGCAAAATATTCGAAGGTCAATTTATTTTCTGGTGTAGATTCATTTTGTTTTCCTCTTCTTGTTGCCTTAAATGTCAAAAAATTGAATTGAGTCTTGACTTGTATTGCTTCTCTTCATTTTGTTTACGTTAATACAATCTTTTTATTTTATTTATAGAAACAATTTATCTTCGTTATTTATAACTTTCCTTCAATTGCAAAATTGTGATAAATGGTGTTTAGTTACTAGACCTGTCTAATCATTAGAACAATATGCACAAAAACAGCAATGCGCGCCCAGCCTTTTTTTCCCCTTTAACTTAAGTTAACGTACATATTTTTGAAAAATTCTTTCCTGACGGATTATGTTTTTCTACACTTCTTTCTCCTCATATATCTCGGTTTTCGTTGCAGATGCGGCTTTGGATAGTAATGAATTGCACTCTTGACAACCTTCAAATGAAGCAATGGAACTACCCTTTGAATAACATTTTTCATTGTAGTACGCGGTGGGTAATTGCCAATATTAGTAGCATTAAGAAGTTGGTAGATGGCAATATAAGTATATGGAATTGACTAATTAATCAAGTGCACAGGGGAAGTCAGTAACGTTAGTTAAGCTGTTACACGTTGGTTAGTTTTCTGTTAGTAATGCATCTTTCTGTCAGTGATTAGTTAGATCACAAGCCTATACAAGCCATTCTAAATACAGAAAATCATCACAAAATCTCACAAACTCTCTTTCTCTTTGCTCTTGGTTCTCTCCCTTCCAAGGTCTCTTGCTGAATACCTTACATAATATTAGAGCTTAGAATATCCATGGAGATCTCTGAGCAACACTATACTTTTGCTGCCTCTATTCCTATCATTAGGTTCATGCCAAAAGCCTTCTCAAATCCTGTGTCATTTACTAAGTTAGCTCAAATTATAACGGTCATCTAATTTATTTGACTCTTTTTTTTTTTAATTTTTCAATTTATACATAACAATTTAATAATATGTAAATTATTTCAAATTCAAGTCTCTTACTACAAAAATATAATAACAAATCCAAGTTTTTTGTCTCAAAGCAAATTCATAACAATTCTAAACTTCCAAAATAAAAATTATATTACTTCTGAACTTTCAAATTGTAAAGTCATCAAATTTAACATTTCAATAAAATTAAATAATTATTTATTAGTGATATAAAATTAGTTGTTAAACTACAATATTTTTTTAGAGAAAGTTTTATAACTATAGTTATACCATAGTTGAACAACATATATATATATAAACAAAATCACAACTGATTCATTGTATAATTATTTTAAGCGCACAGTTCAGTCTAAATTTTAAAGATTGCAATTTTAAAGCTTTTCTATGTATTATGTCTTCATTATTAGGTTTTTGGTACTTATCATTTAGATTTATTGTTAAGTAATGATACTTATAAGGATCAAAATAAAATTTAAAAAATATTTATAATAACCAAAAAATAAAATTTCTAATATTTGCAAGCAATTAAACACATTTTTAAAGTATTTATAAAAACTACAATTTAGAATGCTAGAGACTAAAAAGAAAAAGGAAAAAAAAGGAACCAAAATCAAAGTAAAAATTTTATAAAGACCAAAATTAAAATAACTTTTATTTACAGGAACTAAAAACATATTTAAACTTATAATCATTTTAACCATGGAGTCAGTATGATTTTGAAACATTGAAATTATAAAGCTTTTCTACGTGTTATGGCTCACAATTTAGTTGTCAACCCGCACATCACAATTAAATTTTGATCAAGTATGAGTTTGGGAATATGATAATTTTACAGATTTTACATTCCTTATTTCAAAGCATATCCGATCGCACGTTAGATTGATATTTTGGTGGCATTGTTAAAAGTTGTAATAAGGTTTGTGTTAAAACTTAATAATGATGTAGTTGTTAATGCCACTCAAAAGCAAATCACATAAAATAGAAGGACTTAATTAAGGCAAATTGAAGTGATTCGGTACTTATTTTTTAATTAAAACCATGAGTTTAATTCTTGTAAATAATAAAAAAATAACTTAGAGCGTTTAACTCTTATAGTAAGCCAATTCAAATTAAGCTCAATTAGTTAGAATTCAATAAATTTTTCAATATTGATAATTTAGATATTAAAAAAATACAAAATTTTAACTAAAGAGTGAATTCTTTCGTACATAGTAAGTGCAAAAAGATTTTTCTACTATTATTCCCACAAGGAATTTATGTTGCTTCATGAACCTTTATTTTCGTTTTCTTTGATCAAATGCTTCTATAAATATTTTTATCAAATTAATTATTTAATCCAGTTCAAGTTTATACAACCTCCACACAAGAACACAATTTTGATTCTCACTGTTTATGTGAGAATTTTGTTAGTAGTCAATCTTGTAAGTCTTTTGTAAGTACTCTCTAAACTCAAAACTATGTCCTGACCTCAGTGGGATGATCGACGTTGAACTCACCTAAAGTTCTTTGTCATAAAAACAAATCAAAATGTTCAAAGTTGAAATGCATAACAGATTGAGGAAGGGAAGAGGTGAAGGTAAAATTAAATTTGACACTTAAAGTGTGTTTGATATGGGGATAAAATGAGATACAATTTTTCATGTATTAAATTTATGTGTAAAATTATATATAAATCTAATCCATAAAAATTTACACATTTTTAGCCCTCTACCAAACGTATCCTAATTTTTTTTTCTTTGATATTTACTTAATAATAATAATAACATTAATATTACTGCTATTGTACCCAAAAATGACTATTTATTGCTAATAGTGAAAATAGATTGCGACTCAAGTGAATTTAACCTATAATATTAAGAGTTTGACCTGACCATTACTGTTGACTTGAAATTATAGAAATAATTCTTAAGATAAAAAATATACACAGTGTTAGCATTGTAAATGAATTTTATATTATCACATTATTTAATAAATTTTATACAGTTTATTAAATGAAGTTTTAATATTTTATTAAATAATAATATAAAATTATTTTATACTCATGGGTCTGTTTAGTTTAAATTTTTCACACCCTAAATGAGAAATTTAGCTTTTCATCATACTTTTATATAAGGTTTTCAAACTCGAGTTTATCAAATTCGTGCAACTTAGGTAAATTAGAGTTGTAGACTTGACTCTAAAGCTCATAAATGTTTACTTATTTTAAAAATAACATAAAAATATATATAATATCTAAACATAATGTAATATTGTAATATATATATATATAAAGCAAAACATAAGTCAATATATCACATGCCATAAAAGAGTTGAATATGAATTAAAATCACAAAAAAGTAATAGATTAAAACTTCATGATGCTAAAAATCAAAATAATTTAAGTTAGGAAACCAAGATCTTCAATTTTAAAATTCCAAATTAAGAGTGTTACTTGTTAAACTTTGTAGTTTGGTGCTTGAGACAATAAATTTTGACTAAAATAATAAATTCACCAGTTTAGCAAATTTTACCTGAATTTATCTGAATTTACTCAAGTTTATCCAAATCTAAGTTTACAAAACAAGTTGGCTTAATTTAACAGTATGGGTTTATGAGTTAACGTCATATGAGTCTATTAGTTAGCTTGAGAATACGAGTTTAACCATCATATTTGCATGTATACAGGTTTGTTAGAATAACTAAAGAAATGCTTCTACCAAAAAGTAAAAAAGTGTAGAAACCAATTTCTTTTTTAAAGAAGGATTTGAATCGAACAAGTTTTATTTTGAATAAATTTTAGAGTTTATATATATATATCTGACTTGAAATAAACTAAGACGTGCATTTCAATAATACTTGCAAAAACACATTAATAAAGGACCAAATTACCAAATGAAAGGACTAAATGACTACGACGTATTTAAATTTAAAAATAACATTATTAACAAATAATTTTTTAAAAGACAAATCTATTATATTCGATTTCTTAATAAAGCAAAATGTATATTAACTCTAAATTCCATCATTAGATGACTTTTTCAACCACCAAAATGTCGAAACTGCGGACTCAAAATGAAGTCCACAATAAAGAGACAGAGTTCACCATGGAAGAATGCATGTGGTTTCTTGGAACATCCCGGTCTATTTTCTGCGCACTGCAGTTGTTTTTTCTTTGCGATGTGGTTTCCTAGCTCCTACTCTTCTCGGGGTGAAAACAATTCCACTGACATCAACTTGTTTACGTGTGGAGCATGCTGCATTGAAGCGAATTCAAAACGATACCGACCGTTCAAGCGTGTACATATAAAAAAATTTTTCTTTTTTTTTTTAAGGGAAGATCTGAATTTATTCAAAAGCAAGATCCAAATTAACAAGGTTCTCAATGCAATTGGAGCATTTCCAAATCCAAATTAACAAGGTTCTCAATGCAACTGGAATCAGAAAATTTAGCAAGAGAGGCTAAAAAATATTGTAACACATAATAATATTATTTGAATTTTAATTATTAATATATATTATTTAGTAGGAGAAAAATATAACAAAAATAAAATTATTTTGATAAATAAAAATAGTAGTGAGTAAATATTAATCAAGTGAGAGAAAAAATTAAAGTAAGATTAAATATGAGTTAAATTAGATTAAAAAAGAGTAAAAATCTAATCTGGCCTTTAAAAAAGTCGTAGAACATCAATTTGGTCCTTGAAAAAGTTAGACGATATCAATTTGGTTATTGAAAAATTAAAATTTATTTTAAACTAGTCTAAACATTTTTTAAGTTTTTAGATTAACTTGAAATGAGTTTTAATTTTTCGAGAACCAATTTGATGTTACAACTCTTTCAAAGACTAAATTGATATCACAACTTTTTTAAGGAGTAAATTGAATTCTCACAACTCTTTTGATGATTAATTTAAGATTTTACTCAATTAAAAAATTGTCCAAAATCATAAATTGGATTAGAAAGGAGGGAAGTGATTTTTTATTCAAGACAAAATATAAATCTTGCTAACCTCTATATAAAGTTGTGGGTTATGCGGAGTTTATCAATCTCCTTATATAAATACTTTTTTTCATTTTGCATTCTATCTACATTGTTTATATATATTATTATAACTTATTCAAACATAATTAATGTATTAGATGCACTAATAATAATAATAATAAATTTATATTTTACTAGATATAACTCATGTGAAGAGCTGTATTTTTCAATAAATATATATTATTAACTTTTAATAATAATTATTGATGGGTTTTATAAAGAAATTAATATTTTATTCAATTATTATTAAAATATATTTATTGAATATATAATAATATTATGAGAAAAGTATAACAACCCTTTAAAACTTTTTGAAAAGACATTAAATTCTAAACTTATATAAAATAGATACTCCACTCTATTGTCTAAAAAAAAATATTAATAATTAAGATAAAAATAATATTCTAAATACAATATATTTTAACAATGATTTAATAAAATATTAATTTCTTCATGAAATTTGCAACCAATTGTCATTAAAAATTTATAATATAAATTTATTTTTTGAAAAATATATCTTTTCATGTGAATTATATCCCTTTAAAAAATAAACCAATTATCGTCAATGCATCTAATATATTAATAATATTTAAACAAGTTGTGTAGATTTTAGCAGGCTCTGTTTTTTATTTTGAATGAAAAACTCATTTCTTTCTTTTCTAAACAAATTTATGAGAATGGATAATTCTTTAATTTAATTTTACTAACATTCACTACTATTTTTAATTCTTTCTCTCACTTAAATAATTAATGTTTGCTCTTTGTTATTTTTATTTACCTAAATAATTTTATTTTTATTCTATTTGTTTTTATCCGAATAACATATTAAGAATTAAAATTTCAAATAATATTATTATATGCTATAATATACATAATTAAATAACTATAAAAAGTTATTTATATTGATAGCAAGTCAATTTTTTTAATGTAGATAATATATTAAAATTAAATCCGTTTGATTATCTTCAATTAATATTATCAAATTTAATATTGACTAAAATATTTTATTACTATGAGACTAATTTTTTAGTATTGTTGTAATAATAAGATCTTTTTAAGTATAACTTTTCAACAATATTAGGTACTAATTAGTTTAGCAAGTCCCATATTTCATATGTTTTAATTTGAAGTTATTTTTATATATTATTATAACTTATAATTTAAACATAATTAATATATTAAATGCACTAACAAATAAAAAATATATTTTTAAGTAATACAACCCACATGAAGAGATGTATTTTTGAAAAAAATATATATATATTAAAAAATTTAATGATAATTGCATGTAAGTTTTATAAAAAAAAATTTTATTCAATTATTATTAAAATATATATATTTATTTATATTAAAAAAATATTAAAATAAAATTCTTTTGATTATCTTATATTAATTTTATAAAGGTTTAATCTTGATTAAGGAATTATGATACTTTTTTTTAGTATTGTTATAAAAAGAAGGTTTTTTTTCCCAATATTAATCAGTAATTACTTTAACAAGTCTCACACTACAACTTATTTAAACATAATAAATATATTAAATGCATTGGAACTAACAATAATTAAATTTTTATAGGATATATCACATGCATGTGGAGAGATGTATTTTTCAGAAAATACATATATTAGAATCTTTAAAAATAATTATTTACGAGTATTAAGAAATTAATATTTTATTAAATTCTTATTAAAATATATTTATTTACCTTTTTTGTCTACAATATTCATTTAGTATATTATAATATTACTTTTATTTTAATTAGTAATATATATATTTTTTGATAATAGAGTGGAGTGTTTACTTTTTTGTAGGTTTAGAGTTTACTATCTTTTCTTACAACCTCAAGAGAAGTTGTTATACTTTTCTCTAATATTACTTATACTTTGATGGAATGAAGTTTTTTTTTTAAAAAAGTAAATTTAGAGTTTAGTATTTTTTTTTTGAAAACTTCAAAAGGTCATTATATTTTTCTTTATTTCTTTAGGGCTTGTTTGGTATGTCTGATAAGATAAAACTGATAATATAAGACTTGATAAAATTTTAATATCATGCAATGTTTAATATATCACTACATAAAATATAGTGTTATATAAAATATAACAATAAAAAAGGAGATTACAATAAAATATAATTTTTATTAATTATTTAATTAAAAAATTTTAAATTAATATAATTGTTCAAATATTTATTATTTTAATTATTTTTGTTATATATTATATATAAATATAATTTACATTGAAAATTATTTATTATTTATTTCATTACTTTTAATAATATTTTTTTCATAATTATTTTTAATCGTTATTTATATTAATTATTATTATTATTATTATTATTATATTTTAATAATGAATTATTATTTATAGTTTTATATTTCTTTTAATATTTATTTTATATTAAATATTATTTCTTAAAATAAATATTTATTATTAAGTAATGATATTTTTATTTATATATTTTTATTATTTATTCAATAATTATTTTTATTTTAATAAAACATATAAAAATATAAAAAATGAAACAATCCTTGTAACATCCTCCTATATACAATACTATGCTTAAGTCATAGTACCACACTCAGGAGTTGTTACTGTTACATGAGCGGACCTTATCTGATAGCAACTTCAACCGTCTTTGGAACTTCTCGAACTATCTAGAGATAACACGAAAACAGGAGTGAAAATTTTAAATTCTCAATAGGATTCTTTAACTATTATATATAATATCATCGTTGTCATTTTCAGTTGCTTCGATTTATTATTAAAAGGTGAACATGTTATACAAACTGTTTGGTTTATAGTTCGAAAATATATTGTCCGAAGCAAAGTTCATTTTATCTATACACTTGTCATTTGGGTGAGCTAATACAAAATCAATTCATAAATTATACTATAAATAATAACTGAAACGTATTAAAATATAGTAGCACCAATATACTGAAAACATAAAATCTGCACATACCTTTACTTGTACTTGAATTTATGCAGATACACATAATTTTCTTTTCTTCCTTTATCTTCCTTTACTTATTACACATATTTCAGAGCGCGATCGCCATGTCATACTCTATCGAGGTGTGATCACTATGTCAAACTCTTTAGGAATATGTTCTTCCTGCCATGTCCCAGAGTATAATCATCATGTTATACTCCATCGGGATGTGATTGCCATGTCACATACCTTAGGGTGTAGGATCATTATGCCACATTCCAGAGTATGATCGCCATGTCATATCCCATCAGAGCGTGATTACCATGTCACATTCTTTAGGAATATGGACTCATCATGCCATATTCCAGAGTATAATCAACATATCATACCCCATCGGGGTGTGATCGCTATGTCATACTCCTTAGAAATATGAGACGTTCATCATATCTTTTAATTGCCTTCACAGGGAGGGATCCAAATAATTGCCTCGGAGTAAAGAGATTCATCCTCACATATTTATATATCTCTTTCTTTGCATGTAAAGATACCATCTTTCATAAAAAGAATCATGATCATATCATCATGCAATGTTTATATGTATTATAGTGCACTTACCTTCAAACATTCTTGCTTTTAGAATTTCATATTCATAATTTAAATTTTCATAACACACAAGTTATCATAACTTCATATGCTTCTGCCGAAAATTCGACAATATGACAAATAAAGTCCGCTTCTCCATGAATAATGCTAGACTACCAGTAAAATTATTCAAACATGTAAATCAATATGGGATAGCAATTATATATTCACAATATCATTCATCAACGTCAATGCAAACATCAATAGAGTTTTCTGCTTACTTCATCTTATTCTACTCGAATTTTTTATAAGCCACCTTTAGTCCAATTCAACTCATTTAAACCTGGATTTTGGATATGTAATAGCTTTATGTGTCTAGTTTTCAACCCTTTTAGTCTCATTTCATTTTGATTTGTATAATTCAAGTTATTAATATTTTACCTCAGACTGCCCCTGTCCTTAGCCAAAAATACATCCTTATAAGTGAAAAATCACTAAAAATAGAAATCTAGGTAAAATCATATGAAATTTATATCAAATTAAAGCTAACAGAACAAGCTTTCAAATGAAATAGGTTGCATATCATTTGCATAAGTATATCTTGAGATATAAGCCCTGTAATTTGACCTTACTGGATTACCCTATTCCAGCCTGGTTTGAACTTAAGATAATTGATTGATGTGTTGGGAACAAATGGCAAATAATCTAAATCTGAAATTTTTATGGAATATTTCCTTACATGTTAGCTTTCAAATAGCATTAGTTGCGCTCAATTTAGAGTTGTGTAAGGTAAGTTACACCCTTCTCAACTCATACTGCCCAGATAAAAATCCAGATTTCTAAGTCAAAATTCAAAAATTCATAAATAATTTTATACTAATCCAATAGCCTTATATTTTATATATATGGAAAGCCCTAGATGTCTAGTTTCATATAAAAATAGGTTCATCAAATTTAAATCACTGTAGGTAAAGCCGTACACTCTATTGTACAGATTGTTGAGGGGAAAACCCTAACAACTTCTTGAATTCTTCTTAAATTCATGTTTTTCTTAAATCAATCCATCTAATCTTCAATTGAAACTCATATGTATACCTTAAACCAATCTTAATTCATCATCCCCACCCGTCAAAACATCAAAATCATGGATGAACAAGGGATCCTAGTAGCCCTAAATTAAAGAAAAGAAGGAGAAAGTTGAAATTCCTACTTTAGTGGTGTGAAATCTTGGTGGAACTTGATCTTGGAGTGAAGTTGATGGTTGGAGCTTGAGATTGGGGATGAGAGGAAGTGAAAGAAGATGAAGGAAAGTGGGAAAATGAGGCTGGTCTACATCTATTGTGGGGAGGCCGAAAATTTAAGGGGAGAAGGAAGCAAAAAAATGAAAACTTATGAAGGAAGTTAGCTTTTGATTGGTGGATTTCAATCCTCATTCAAATTTGACTTGGCTTGGCTTCCCTCTTCATGGCTGTTGGTGGTGCCACTTGTGAGGGTGTGGTGGCTGAATCTTGGCCATCTATCCTAGGGGTTTCACAGTGTAATTTCCATTGGTTCCGACAGTTTAAAATACTGAAATCTTTTCGATTTTCTCCAAACCAGTGAAACATTACTAAATATCTTTGTAAGATTTTCTATATATCTATTCTAATTTTCTTAAGCCTAATATCTCTAATTAATATCCAATTAACTCCTAATTATCCTTTAATTACTTTCTAGTTAACCTTACTTAGTTAATAAAAATTGAATAAATCGACTAACGACGTAAATTAAATGTTTTGCAAATTTAGAACCTTTCTATTTTCTGTTTTTTATAGCTAATGGCATTTCCATAATTTTGAATAAGTCTAGGGACATCTCATGTCATTGCACATATGGATATCTCCTTGGCTCAATAAGCCAATGTTTAAGTTTCTACGTTTTCGCTATGTGGTTCTGCTTCGTTTAAAATCTTATTCTGCTAATTCAATTGATAAGGACCTAAATGTCATTTTTAAAAATATTCAGGGGCAAGACTGTAAAAATAAAAGTTTGCCCAAGGACGCTTTTATCATTTCTTATTACGTTATATGAAGATGTTACAATCCTTATATTTCAAAAACTAATTAGACCTAATACAATTTTTTTAAATTTGATTAAATTATCTATTATTTTAATATATAAAAAATAATGACAAATAAACCTATACAATATATTATATATACCCAACAATAAATAAAATTATAATACATAATATTAATTTACGCTATCATGGCTCATCGGAATCAGATAAAAGAGCTCCAGTAGTCTATAGGTGACTTCTCAACAACCGAAATGAAGTTGTCCATAGACGACTAAGACTTCGTGCAAAAGGGGAAAATGAAGTCCACCATAAGAAAGAGATAACGAGTCCACCATGACTCGGGGATTCCCAGAAGAATACGTGTGCTTGCTTTGAACATACCAATCTGTTTCCTGCGCACTGTACTTGTTTTCTTTATTGTGATGTGGTTTCCTACCCTTCAGGCGGTGTGAGCAATTTCGTCGGCTTCAGCTTCTTGAGTTTGGGGGGCATTCTTTAAAGCAAATACGAAACCATCAACGACCGTTCAAGCGTGTACATATAACCAATTCCACTGTTGTCAAGAAGTCCATGACAAACGCTGTGGGAAGCCTTTTAATAGACCAAGCTTTTCATAAGATTGAAATATCAGCAATTGCCTAAGTGCCTGATTCAAGCGCATGCTGTCTATCCTTGATGTCAATAGCTTGAAGTTGGCCTGGGACTCGGATTGGTGTTTATTTATTATTAATCTTTCTACTTACTTATATAGTTTCTTTTAAAAGCCGGTTTTGTAGACTGTATAATCATAGGCATATCTATTTAACATCTTTGATCAAATTATGACATGCTAGTAGGAAATAGGTAGTAGCTATTCTTTTAATTAATTTCTTCTCTTTTTTGACTCGGATTGATTGTTTGTTCCTTCACAGACTTACCGCATATTGTTGAAAACGCAAGCTTTACACGTGTTGAGTGAGGTACGAGAGGCCATCTATTAAGACACTTTTTCGTCGTACCAAAAAGAATAAGGCACTTGTTGCTCTTGTTTCTGTCTAATGGCTCCTTCATCTTGTCATGTTACCAAAATAAAACATGATGTCTTCATCAGCTTTAGAGGTACAGATGTCCGGTGTGGTCTGCTTAGCCATTTGATAAAAGAATTGCGTCGTGGGCAGATTGATGGCCATGTTGATAACTCTTTGGCAAGTGCACTAAATCGTTTAAGTAATTACCACGAAAAGTGGGTATCGTCCCAAAAGGATTGATGCTATCAAACAGTACTTCACTAACCAAATTTCTATTTAAATCATAACAACTGTTTGGATTGAAGAAAGCTCTAATTCAAAATGTAACCAAAACTGAGAATGAAAACAAAATATATAATAATGTAAAACAAACAAAAGATAATCTCAAATTTTCAAAACACTAGAGGTTGGAATAGTCTGAATTTTCTTACTTTTTAATTAAATTCCTCAAATACTTAATTTAGAAATCTTAGATTAATGACAAGATTATTAGTGAACTAACCCCAATTCCTTGGTGAATCAATTCTCCAATTTGTGATAAAATATGACAATTCCTTGACTATATCTCAACACAAATAAAGATTACGCATAGAACTCAATCCCTAGGTCACATAAAATTCAAGAAATATTCCTAAATCTTGAAATTCATGTAGTTCATCTTTGGAGCCAATTCATATACAATTTTTCCAAATCATATAAGAACCCTAGTTCAATCATGAAATACAACTCATAATTTCTTGCATATAAACACAAAATATGAACAATTAATCTAAGAAACCCAACATCAAGTATCAGAAATTCAGCCCCTACATCGATTTTAGATCTAATCCTTTCCTCTAGCTAATGAGTTTAGCAACTCATTCTATGGAAGAACAAAGAAAGGAAAAGTGCAGAAAATTTCATAAAGAACCAAAGAATTGGAAGGATAAGTCTTCAATCTTCCCCCTCTTCTTGTTCCCCAGTTGTTTCCCTAGCGTTAGAGCCTCCTTTCTCTATTTTTTTTTTTTGAGTTCCCCCTCTCTCAATCACCTAGAAATCGCGTCCGTCTCTTAATTAAATGCAACAAAAATTTCACAGCACACCGTGGGTGCCTAGGCGCCAGGTCACCTGACAGCAAAATGAGATTAGTAATTTCAGCACCTCAGCGGTGGAAGTTTGGCGCCTAAGCGCTCATAAATCCACAAAAATGCTAAAAGAAATGAAATAACATAAATAACTAATAAGCAAGCATAAAAAACACTTATCAAAAGTAATTTTAAAAAGGTTTTGGATGATTTTAAGCTCTAAAAATTTCAGCAACTTAATGGAACATCATATGTTGATGACAGACTTGAGAGAGGAGATGAAATATCATCCTCACTTGTTACGGCAATTGAAGAATCACAAATTTTGTTGGTTATATTCTCAAAAGACTATGCTGCTTCAAAGTGGTGCTTGAATGAGCTGATGAAAATGATGGAGGAACAGGAAAGAAATAAGCAAATTGCAGTACCTGTTTTCTATAAAGTAGATCCATCATACATGCGGCACCAAAAAGGAGATTATGGAGCTGCTTCGGCTGAACATGAAGAAAAGGAAGATATAGTTAAGGTGCAAAATTGGAGATCTGTTCTAAAGAAAGCTGCTCAATTATCAAGATTTCATTATCCATTAAATTTTGAGTAGGCACTTTTCTTTTTCCTTTCTATATCAAGTTAATTTTTCTTACTAGTTTAGTTATTTATTCACTGACTTGTATAGTGTGCATTTTGATCTAGTTACTTGAATAATCATTTATTTATTTTTTTATATTATTTTCCATCAAACATCTTGCAACTGTTTTAATTAAGCTATATTCTTAGAATATCTTAGGTAGCATTTGACACATTATCTATTAAAATTGTTGGTAATGTAGATTATCATTTAGAAATATTGTCACTTTTTAAATTGTTAGTAATTTACAACCAATGTTTGATATACATAAATAATCTAAGTGATAATTCATATGACCTTGTTTGATATTTTAAAAAAATTACTAGATAATCTATGTTTTTGACCAATATAATAATAACAATATTATTATTATTATTAATTAATTATAATAACCATTATTAACTAATAATAATTAATATTATTTTTAATAATAATAATAATAAAGGGAGGATTGTCACATTGGTAGTAATCCACATTACCTTTAAAATTTGAATTGTTTGTAATATTGCCTAACCAAACAAAATAATGTTGTGGACCTAGATAATTTAATCAAATATTGCTGGTAATTTAGATGGATTACCTCATACCAAACACTACCTTAGTTGTATTTATTATAGTTGGTCTTTTTCATTGTTAGTTTGCATTGAAGTGAGAGGAAAAAAGGGGAGAAATTTATGGAGAGACAGTGATTTCTAATTTTGTCATTGGATAGTATATAATACACATTGCAGGAAAATCATATATAATATAATTCTGGTTTTAATTTTGACATATAGTCATAATGTAAACATAGCCTTATTAAAGTGATTGATTCATTACCACGTTATTAAAGTGATTGACTCTTTCCTAATTACTTCAAAAATTATACAGATGGTAATATATAGAAAAGAAAAACATTGTATGGGTAGTGCATTAAAATTAAACTCTATTTTGTTTTTGTTTGTCCTTTTTTTGACTTCATTTTCTTCTTTTCATTCCTTATCTTTCAACTGCTAGGAGCGAATCTGAGCTTGTTGATGAAATTGTAAAGATATTTCCAATAAGTTGGGTAAGTTATGCTCAAGTGGATCAGATGGCCCAAATGAACCAATGGCCTTGTTGGAATTGATCAAAATATTGCATGGATTAAGTCATTATTGACCACCGAGTCAATAGAAGTTATAAAGCTTGGAATTTGGGGGATGGGGACATAGGTAAGACAACTATTGCTTGTGCAGTATTTGACACATTTTCTCCTCAATACCAAGGTTGTTGCTTCTTGGAAAATATAGGAGATGAAATGAAAAATCATCCATTAAGTTATTTACACAAAAACTTGTTTCTACATTATTAGAGGAAGAAAATCTTCATATAAATGGTGGACGCAAAGCAAATTTCACTATGACAAGGCTAAGAAGAATGAAAGTTCTCATTGTGCTTGATGATGTGGATACTCAAAATCTTCTAAAAGATTTTCTTGGTCCAATTCACTTTGGACAAGGGAGTACAGTGATTGTAACTAGTAGAGATAAGAAGGCGTTTATTGTTGGAGGATTTCATGAAATACACCAAGTTAAGGAATTGAACTTTAAAGAATCCCTTAAACTTTTTTGTATAAATGTCTTCAATGAAAGCCAGCCCAAAAGGGGATATGAAGAGCTGTCCAAAGCTTTAAAAGTTTTTGGTTTATATTTCCATTCCAAAAATAAAGACATATGGGAATGTGCCCTAAAAAAACTCAAGAAGTATCCTAACGGGAATATTCAAAGAGTATTAAGGTTAAGTTATGATGGAGTGGACAGTCTAGAGAAAAAGGTTTTTCTAGATATTGCATTCTTTTTCAAAGAAGAACACAAAGGTTATGTCATAACGCTACTTGATGCTTGGGGCTTTCATGGAGCTAGTGGAATAGACACACTCCAACAAAAAGCTCTTATCACCATTTCAAATGACAATAGAATACAAATGCATGATTTAATACAAGAAATAGGTTGGGAAATAGTTCGTCAAGAGTCTACTGATCCTGGAAGACGCAGTCGATTAAAGGATGTTGAGGAAGTTTATGATGTGTTGAAAAATAACAAGGTAAGAGAAAGATATTTTATCTTTCCTTGAATATGTTTTTGTGTAGAAATTTCAACTAATATAATAATGTTTATCTTAAATGATATTCTAATATGTCTAGGCAACTTATTTAGTGGAAGGCGTGCTATTAGATGTATCTCAAATTGGAGAAGTAGCCTCACATGTTGACAACCTTAAAAGGATGCCTAGTCTAAGATTACTCAAAGTTTACTCTCCATTGCTTGTTGAGAATCTTATCTCCACAACTTATTTTGTGTCAGAGGTAATAACTCGTTTTGATTTTTCTATGCTGATCAAGGTATTTTTTTGATTCTTTTCTTTTCTTTTCCTTCTGCTAAAGGATTTTTTGAGTGTGAAATTAAAGAAGAATACCAATAGATGACATGATAGTATAAATGGGTTAGGAAACTGTCCCAGCCCATCCTAGGACCCATGATCGACACACATACTATATCAAATTTAATATAGCCTGACTAGATTGACAAGATAAAATGTTTCGCAAATGGTAACATTTCATATATGCCTTCTCAATACTTTTCACAAGTCATTCCTCTCAAAAATAAAATCATATCCTTTGTCAAGCAGTTAAATACTCCATGAGGATTACAATAGAAGAACTAAATCTTGTAGGGAGTAATCTCAATCCATTTAATAATAAGTTTCATTATATCTCAAGCAGGTGACTTTGCCTCACCTAGTATAGTCTCATAATTATGGTTCTTTTACCCTGTATTCCAATGAATAGACTATGTACATATAAGCCATAATTATATATGTCTCTTCACTATGGCAAGCAGTAGTGCTGCCATATCTCTTCGCTGCGACAAACGATGTTCTAATTTGGAACCCATCATAATTTTCTCAAACAACTTATATCAAACACAACTTTCAAATCCATAAATCAACATTAATATAATTCCACATATATTAATTGAAGTATAAGGAACTAACATTAATCCTTTGACATATAGAACTACCAAAGAACAAAATAGATATCTGTATGAGGAAACCTGCTTGTACAATATAGAGATGCTTTGAATAGTCAATAGGTAGACTAGATCAAATTAATTCATCAATCACACTTTGGAGGCACTAATGGTCTATTATTCCTTGTTCGTAGTTTAGAACAAATTAAGAGCAAACAAACCAGCACCAAAGAAACCAAACTGTATACATTATTCTTAGACAACATGCTTCATGAATTCGTCACTATTTAACTCACAAACCTTAAGCATATTTGATAAGTAGTCATACTCATGGCTATTTGACGAGATTAATTTGACAGTCTATCAAATAAATGGATTGTCATAGTAAGTAAACCACCATCTCTTGGACTCCCAAATTTCTCAATCATTAATCATAATGAACCCAAATATATGTCACTAAGTAAATATCTATTCACAACAAGTTTATATCTTTAAATTTTCCCTACTACATAAGGCTAATTAACAAGTCAACAACTAATCCTCACACTCTCTTAACTTATAAATGAAGGTTTACTCATCACTGAAGGCATAGTGGTAGATTAGGAGGGTAGAACCAAAGTCCGCAAGCCCAAGGGCGAAGGGCACAACAGAGAGAAAGAGAGAGACAAGGTTCCGGTGGCCAAGAGAGTGAGACATGGCGGAGTGAGACTAGAGAAAGATTATGCGATGGTGAGGGTGGTGGAGAGCGAGAACACGACGGTCACTGGCTAAGAAGTGGTGTGTGACGGTGGTGAGGAGGGGGTGTAAGAGAGAAAAATAGAGAGGATGAACTAGAGAGAGAGAGAGAGAGAGAGCTAAATGAGAAGAGAAGGAAAGATAGACAAGCCAAAATGAGGGATGGTGAGAACGCCCAGAAGGGGGATAAAGAAAAGGGAGAGGCTTGAGGTGCACCACATCATTTAAGGTGTAAATGGTCCATATCCTCTTTTTCCTTTTTCTTTCTGCCTATACTTCTGTATGTAAAATTTATCATCCTCTAAATTAATTTAATTCCTCTATTGTTATAAAACTTAATGTGAAACTCTTTTTTTCTTCCTATTATCAATATTTTATTTTAAACAAGCATATTATTTTAAATAGGGTATTACAAAAATAATATGTGAAAAATCTAAGAGAAAGTCGCTATCTTATGTTAGATGTGTTTTTGTGTGGAAATTCATTTAGAACGAGAGTATTTTCTTAATGTTATCATAACTTTTTCGGGGAAATAGCGAAGTGGATGGCATGCACACTCCTTATAATATTATGAGGAAGCATATGCTTGGTTTGCCAATGCATGTAGAGGATATTACGCTTAGCTTGCCAATAATGCAGTTTTTTTTTTTAAATTTAAATTGAAATTTGAGGATTTTAAAAGTGATCGTCTTAACTTTTGTAGGATTTTATGAATGTGATGCTCCAAAAGTTGCCTGAATTGCTGGGTATTCCTAAACTGGCAAATAACAATGAATGTGATGAAGTTCTGATGACAAATAACGGCCGTGGATCTGCATTAAAAGAGCTCATGAGCCTTGGGAGTGAGACTCACATAAAACCTTTTCACTACCATCTTATGGAAGGCTGCTCAGTTCCAAAGGGAAATAGGAGCACCAAATTCAATACACATTGCAGTGGAAACAACGGACGTACCCATTTGGCTCCACAGCAGTCTTGCAAGCTCAGATATTGAAGTTCTACTATATGAGACCCTTCCAAACGAGGTGACTATACTGAGATCTGCATACTTTCTCAGACTTCCTAACTGCAGGGGGCAAGTCAATAGGAAAGGCAAGCAACAAATCCCGTTTAATGCGTCCAGGTATTTTGAACAAATGTGGTACAATTCTAGTAAATTGAGAGTAATTATTGATTTAAAAGCATCAGATATAGAAAAATGTGATGTGCAGAGGTTGATGCCAAACAACATGATTGGATGCAATCAGTTGATAGGATTCTTGATTCTAGACGCTGCATATGCATTAACACCAACAGAGGTCATGGACATTGCAAGTGAGATTAAGATTCACATAAAATCTCTTCGCTACTTTGACTGGGGAGGCATCTCGATTTCAAAGAACTTCTCAGTGTTTAAAAAGGAAATAAGATCACCGAATTCAACACACACTGGAATGCAAACATTAAACTCATACATTGTGCTCCCCAGCTGGCTCAGATATCTTCAATGCTCATGCTCAGATACCGAAGGTCTAAAATGTGAGAATGTTGGACCAAAGGAATCTTCAGTCTTACCAAAGGAAATGAGACAGCTAAACTTAAAAAATAACGGAATGGAATTATTGGATTCCTCCAAAGGGCACTTCAGCTCTCTTGAATGCTCAGACATTGATGGTCTACAACTTGAGACCCTCCCAAAGAAGGTGACTATACTGAGATCTGCATATTATCACAGGCTTCCTAACTGCAGGGACCAAGACGTCAGGAAACCCAAGCTACAAGTCCTGTTTGATGGGTTCAGGTATTCCAAACGCGTTTGTTTCTTATCTCATCCTGAATCGAGCCTTCAAATGTCCACTTGTCGTACAATGACAACACTAAGGGCAATTGATATTACAAGTGGATTTCTATTGGTGCGGCTTTTATCTGGTCTTCAATTAACAAATTGGTTAGGAGCATTAGCTCTAGTTGGATGTAGGATGGAGAGGTTTCCTTTGCACGTCAAGAATCTTTCGTTGCTTAGAAAACTGTCACTGAGTGGTTGCATGTTTCTTCAGTCTGTACCGGAGCTTCCACCATCCATTCAAATTCTGGATGACTATAACTGTGCGTTGCTGGAGACAGTAGCATTCAGTTCAAATGCTGCTAGATCACTTGAACTAAAATTTTTATACATTTCATTCCAAAATTGCACGAGTTTAAACATGAAGAAATTTGGTTCTTCTTTTCATCAACATGCAAGGGCTCTAGCACATGGTTACAAATTAAGAAGACAGAATGGCTGTGTTATCCATTTTAGTGTATGTTACCCGGCAAGCAAAGTACCAGAGTGGTTCACAAATCGTACACAGGGGGCTTCCATAACTGTTAAACTTGCTTCACCTTCAAAAGACCTTTTCAGTTGCCTTATTTATCTTGTTCTCTCTCCCACCAAGTACCCCATAACTGTCCAAGTTGAATGTCAATCCTTCTGTGAAGATGGCAACATGCTAAGAGATGCAACTAAAAAGTGTTTCCTACGTGAATTTCGGGAGGATCTGAATTCAGATCATGTTTGTATGTGGTATTTGGACAGCCACTTTCGGAGGGAAATGGAAGGCATAGTAAATAATCAATACACCTCGTCTTGTTATGATCCAAAGGTTACCTTTCAATTCTCTTTTGAGGTGAAAGGACACTCTGATATGCCCAAGCAGAAGCTAGACAGATTAATCAAAGAGTGTGGAGTCTGTCCACTTTATCTTGGAGATGATCTCAACTTCATCAAAACCAAGAGGCATAGGGATGTTTTTGATTTAGAGATCACGGAAATCAGAAATGGAGTTGGAAGCTGTGGTGACCAAGAGCCACTCCCTCCCACAAAGAAACTGAAGGGATTGCTTTAATCGGTATATATCTTTCTTGCTCTCTTTAAATTTTGTTCCTTTATTAAGCTTCTTTTTGTTTATTTCCTGCACAAATTAATACTAACATGCCTTTTCTTTAATGTCCTTTTTAACTTGTTCCAATGACATTTTTCACTGGAGTAATTGTTTAGTTGTTAGGCACTGTGGTTGTAGTTACTAGTTAGTCACATACGGATGTAGCTTATGCTGATTTTTACCCTGTTTGAATTTTATTCTCTTTCCTTTGTAAATTTTGGTTTAGTTGGTAGTTAAATATAACCATTTGCATCTGCCGTTCATTTCAATTATAACTTATTAGAAGAAAAACCAAAATGTTGGCAAAGTCATCTCTTATTTAAAGAAAATTCAGGTGATTGAGTTACTGGATTTAGACTTTCTTCTTTCATAATACTGGATAGAGAGGCTAGACTTATATTTTTTGTTACTGTTATATGAATCATCAAAAAATTTATTTCAATTGTTATAGCCATTTGAAAGAAAATGTTATAAAGCCTTGAGGTTAGCCCGTATCAAGCGTTTAGTTCTTAATTAGTCTGTTGTCTATTTTCTTCCTGACAATTGCATATATAGCATCTCTATACCGGCAAATTTTGAACTGCAATATGTCTCTCATGGAAATGAAAATTTGGGTGTTGAGGATGAGGATGGTGTTATGGCAAATCAGGAAAAACATAGTGTAAATCTAGTAGATGAAGGCGAAGTAGATATTTTGGAGGAAGTCAGAAAAGCATGTGAAATGGGGAAAATATTGGGGTTCTCTGCTGATAACAAAATTGATGCTATATGGGCATTAGCAAAGAATTGAAGAGATAAAACAAGAAAGAAAAATAATGCTAAAGGAAGGAATAAAAGAAGAAAGGAGGACAAATCCAAGTAGTAAAAGGCATGCGAAATTAGGGGTTTGTCAGCGTTGATGTGGGGAGCTTATGGTGTAGATCTACTATTTTTACTGTTTGGTGTTGTGTTTTTTGTATAGTTTAGTACTTTTTGTGTGTTGAGGGTGTTGTTATGGTGGTAGATTTAGTCTTTTATGATTAGTTGATGTCATGGTGGTGTTCTAAATGAGTTGGAATGTGTGTGCATGTATTATGCTCCTCTCCTACTCTCGGAGAGTTTTGAGCCTTTACCAATAATTATCGAAAAAACATATGTATATTGCTCTGCAGCATTGGTAGCTTTGGTTTACCGTTTAACACTGAAGTTAATGTAAGTCGTTTAAGCAAAATACTCGAATGTCAGTTTATTTCCTTGTGTAGATTCACTTTGTGTCCCTCTTCATGTTGGCTTAAATGTCTAAATATTCAACTGAATCTCGATTTGCATTGTTCTTCTTTATTTTCTTAACTTTGGTACAACAATGCTTTCATTTTTTTATAGAAACAATTTATCTCATTATTAATAACTTTCCTTCAATTGTAAAATTGCGATAAATGGTGTTTAATTACTAGAGCTGTCTAATCATTAGAACAATATGCACAGAAACAGCAATGCTTGCCAGATTTTTTCCCCCTTTAACTTAGGTTAACATACATATTTTTTAAAAGTTATTTTCTAACGGATTATATTTTTTTTCGTTAGATGCAGCTTTGGATAGTGATGAATTGCACTCTTAACAATCTTCAAATGAAGCAATGGAACTACCCTTTAAACAACATCTCTCATTGTAGTAAAACTAGTATCTGCACTTGTAATGGTATTTTACCTTGTGTACGCGGTGTGCTAATTACTGTAATTGCCAATATTAGTAGCATTAAGAAGTTGGTAGATAGCTATAGAAGTATATATGGAATTGACTAATTAATCAAGTGCAAAGGGGAAGTCAGTAAAGTTAGTTATGGTGTTCCAGGTTGGTTAGTTTTATATTAATAATTATCTTTCTGCTAGTGATTAGTTAGATCACAAGCCTATACAAACCATTCTAAATAGAGAAAATCATCACAAATTCTCACAAACTTTCTTTCTCTTTGCTCTTGGTTCTCTCCCTTCCAAGGTCTCTTACTAAATACCTTACATGGTATTAGAGCTTGGAAGATCCATAGAGATTTCTAAGCAACACCATACTTCCACTGCCTCTATTCCGGTCATTAGGTTCATGCCAAAAGCCTTCTCGAATCCTTTGTCATTTACTAAGTTAGCTCTTGAATTAAAACGATTGTCTCATTCTTTTGACACTTCTTTTTTAATTTTAAAATTTATACATAACAATTTAATAATATGTAAATTATTTCAAATTCAAGTCTCTTGCTGTAAAAATATAATAACAAATCCAAGTTTTTTTCTCTCAAAGCAAATTCATAACAATTCTAAACTTCCAAAGTAAAAATTATATTACTTCTGAACTTTCAAATTGTAAAGTCATCAAATGTAACATTTTTATAAAATTAAATAATATTTTATTAGTGATATAAAATTAGTTTTTAAACTATAATATTTTTTTAGGGAAAGTTCCTTAAACTATAGTTAAACCATAGTTGAATAAATATATAAATATATATTTAAACAAAATCGCGACAGCTTCATTGTATAATTATTTTAACCACACAGTTCAATCTGAATTTTAAAGATTGCAATTGTAAAGCTTTTCTGTGTATTATGTCTCCATTATTAGGTTTTTGGTCTTTATTATTTAGATCTATTGTTAAGTGATGATGCTTATAAGAATCAAAATAAAATTTAAAAAATATTTATAATAATCAAAAATAAAATTTCTTATATTTGCAAACGATTAAACACATTTTGAAAGTACTTATAAAAACTAAAATTTCAAATTATAGAAAAAAAAAAGAAAAAAAAAGAAAAACCAAAATTAAAGTAAAAATTTTAGAAAGAACTAATTAAAATGACTTTTATTTATAAGAACTAAAAATATATTTAATCCTATAATTATTTTAACCACAGAATAAATATGATTTTGAAACATTGAAATTATAAAGCTTTTCTATGTGTTATGGCTCACAATATGATTGTCAACCCGCACATCACAATCAAGAGTGTGTTTAGTTGTAATTATTTTATAGTAAAAAATCACTTTTTTTTACAAAAAAAAAATCCATTTTCACATATTTGAATAATTTTTAAAAAATAATCAGAATTTTTAAAAAATATATTTTTAATTTTTTATAGAAGTTGAAAAGAATAACTTCTGAAAAAATCAGTCTCCTACTTTTTCAGCTATATACAAAATTTAAGTTTCATAATAATTTTTTTCAAAAGTTGAAATAAATACATCCTAAATTTTGATCAAGTATGAGTTTGGGAATATGATAATTTTACAGATTTTATATTCTTATTTCAAAGCATATCCGATCTCACGTTAGATTGATATTTTGGTGGCATTGTTAAAAGTCGTAATAATGTTTATGTTAAAACTTAATAATTATGGAGTTGTTAATATCCCTCAAAAGCGAATCACATAAAATAGAAGGTCTTAATTAAAATTGGTTTAAGTGATTCCATACTTATTTTTTAAATAAGTCATGAGTTTAATTCCTTTAATAAGTTGCAGTGTTTAACTCTCATAATAAGCCAACTCAAATTTAGCTTGATTAGTTAAAATTCAGTAAATTTTTCAATACTAATAGTTTAGATATATAAAAAAATACAAAATTTTAACCGAGAAGTGATTTCTTTCGTACATGGTAAGTGCAAAAAGATTTTTCTACTATTATTCCCACAAGGAATTTATGTTACTTCATGAACCTTTATTTTCATTTTCTTTGATCAAATGTTTCTATAAATATTTTTATCAAATTAATTATTTAACCCAGTTAAAGTTTATACATCCTTTGCACAAGTACGCAATTTTGATTTTCGCTATCAATATAAAAACTTTGTTGATATGCGATCTCATAAATCTTTTGTAAATGCTCTTTAAGCTCGGGATCATGTCCTGATCTTAATAAGATGATCAACGCTGAACCCTCCTAAACTTTTTCGTCATAAAAACAAATCAAAATGTCATAGTTGAAATGCAGACAAATTGAGGAAGGGAAGAGGTGAAGGTAAAATTAAATTTGACACTTAAAGGTATATTTGGTAGGGGTAAAATAAGGTAAAGATTTTCATGTATTAAATTCATATATAATATTACACATAAATTTAATCCATAAAATTTACATCTCATTTTTAGCTCTCTACCAAACACATCCTAAGGTTTTTTTATATTTAATTAATAATAATAATATTAATGCTATTGTACCCAAAAGTGATTACTTATTACTAATAGTGAAAATAGATTGCGACTCAAGTGAATTTTACCTATAACGTTATAGAAGTTTGACCTGACCATTACTGTTGAAATTATAGGAACAATTCTTTAGATGAAAAATATACATAGTGTTAATATTGTAAATGAAGTTTTAATATTTTATTAAATAACAGTATAAAATTATTTTATAGCCATGGGTCTGTTTAGTTTAAAATTTTCACACCCTGAATGAGAAATTTAGCTTCTCATCATACTTTTATATAAGGTTTTCAAACTCTAGTTTATCAAATTCGTGCAACTTAGGCAAATTAGAGTTGTAGACTTGACTCTAAAGCTCATAAATGTTTACATGAATTTATTTAAATTTACTCAAGTTTATCCAAATCTAAGTTTACAAAACAAGTTGGCTTAATTTAACGGTATGAGTTTATGAGTTAGCTTTATATGAGTCTATTAGCTAACTTGAGAGTACGAGTTTAACCATCATATTTTTATGTATACACTTTTGTTAGAATAACTAAAGAAATGCTACTAATAAAAAGTAAAAAAGTGTAGAAACCATTTTTTTTTAAAGAAGGATTTGAATCAAACAAGTTTTATTTCGAATAAATTTTAGAGTTAATATATAATATTTTGGCCGTTGAAAGAATTGAAATTTAATATATTAGTCTCTTAAAAAAGTTTGCTAATATTTTCCTCCTTAAAACTAAACATGTTATAATAACTTAATCCTTTTGTTTAACTCCCATATATTAAATGTCGTGTTATATCTGACGAGAAATTAATTAAAATGTGCATTTCAATAATACTTACAAGAACACATTAATAAAGGACCAAATTATCAAATGAAAGGGCTAAAAAACATATTTAACTTTAAAAATAAAAGTATTAACAAATAATTTTTTAAAAGACTTATATATTATATCCGATTTCTTAATAAATCAAAATGTATATGAACTCTGAATTCCGTCATTAGATGACTTTTGCAACCACCAAAATGTCGAAACTTCGGGCTCAAAATGAAGTCCACAATAAAGAGACAGAATTCACCATGGAAGAATGCATGTGATTTCTTGGAACATACCGATCTATTTTCTGCGCACTGCAGTTGTTTTCTTCTTTGCTGATGCGGTTCCCTAGCTCCTACTCTTCCCGGGTTCTAAACAATACGTGTGGGCCATGCTGCATTGAAGCGAATACAAAACGATACCGACCGTTGAAGCGCGTACATATAAAACTTCCCACATGTTATTCAGAAGACATGCTGCCTATCCTTTATTTTAATAGGTTGAATTTATTGGCGTGGGACTGGCATTTATTTATCATTAATTTTTGTGTGTATATATTTGTAGACTATAACAAGGGCATAGAGAAATTCTTATGTGATCCGGAAGCACCATCTAGTTGTACTCCCGATCAATCATGTAAATGTATTTTTTATAGAATTGTGTGTTAGGGTTTAGGGTTTGTGTATTTTCATGAGATTGATTTTAATTGTGTGCTAGTGGTGAGTCCCATATAAAATACACTTACATAATTGGTTCGGGAGCACAGCCACGTGGTGTTCCCAAACCATCCAAGTATTTCTCCAAGGGCATATCTCTTTCACATCTTTATGTCATCCTAGTAGGAAGTAGGTAGTAGCTAGCTATTCTTTTAATTTCTTCTTATTTTACTTTCTGATTGATTGTTTGTTTCTTCACGGACTTACTACATGTTGTTGAGAGCGAAAGATTATTTACTTGTGTTAAGGAGGGACCAGAGGCCAGCTATTAAGACACTTTTTCCCTGTACCAAAAGAAAAAGTACGACACTTCTAGCTTTTGTTTCTGAACACCTTGCAATAAAAACTAAGATTGCAAAAAAAAAAAAAAAAAGCTAAAATTTAGTAGTTAGTTAATCTTCCTAACTTTATTTTTTATTTTTTAAATGCTGCAAAATTTAGATAGTTTTGACATTGGTCATCCCACGAGGGCTCGAACCTTAGAGCTCAAAGGGCATTTATAAGGAATTTAATTCTATTTTCAATGTAAACTTTGGTTGAGTTGATAGTTAAATGTAAACATTTGCATCTGAAATTCATTTTCATTGTAATTGATTAGAAGTAAAATCATAATGTTGGCAAAGTCATCTATTATTTAAAGAAAAATTAAGGTGATTGAGTTACAGGGTTTAGACAAACTTTCTTTCATAATACTAAATGCAGGCTATACTTATACTTTTCCATTTTCTCTATTGCTAGAAGAATATTCGTGAAACAATTTATATCAATTATTAAAATCATTTCAAGGAAAATTAATGTTATAAAGCCTTATGACGTTAGCCAGCGTCAGGGTTACATTTCTTAATATGTAGTTTGGTTGTCTATATATTTTATTCTTGATGATTGCATCTATTGCTTTGCAGCATTGTTGGCTTAAGCTTAACACTAATGTTGCCGTAATTAGTTTAAGAAAAATATTCCAAGGTGAAAAATTTATTTTCTTTTGTGTAGGTTCACTTTGGTTCTCTCTTCATGGTTGGCTCAAATATCAGAAAATTGAACTGAATCTTGATTTGTATTGTTTTTCTTTATTTGGTTAACTTTGGTGCAATCTTTTCATTTTTTTTTTTTTTATAGAAACCATTTATATTCATTATTAATAACTTTCCTTCAATAGTAAAATTGTGATAAATGATGTTTAATTGCTAGTGCAGTCTAATCATTAGAACAATATGCGCAAAATGGAAACAAGGAAATAAATGCTTACCGATTGTTTTTGCCCTTTATCTTAGGTTAATATACATTTTAGAAAAAAATAAATAAATCTGACCGATATTATATTTTTCCCAACACCTCTTTCTTCTCATATATCTCGATTCTTGTTGTAGATGCTGCTTTGGATAATGAATTGCACTCCTAACAAACTTCAAGAATTAGCTAATTTCGGTTGTAATGAAGCGATGGGACTATCTGTTGAATAGCATCTTTCGTTGGAGTAAAACTATTATCTGCACTTGTAATGGTATTTTACCTTCTCAACAAGTTTTCCAATTATTTTTCATTATAGGAAATACATTTGAGATCAAGTAGACATACCTGGCAATTCGAATTAATAAACTTGATCTGACCACTATTCTTGACCTGAAGTAGCGAGAATAATTCTTAAAATAAAAACTGTATATATAATACAAAATGCTGTTAGACGACTTAGTACTTCGTGGAAAAGGACAAGTCGAAGTCCACAATAAAAAGACAAAGAGCTCATCGTGATTTGGTGATTCCCAGAAGAATGCATCTGGTTTCTTGGTGATTCTTAGTAACTTTGCTATTTTGTACATTTGGTGCCCTTATATCGTGTAGTAACATGTGGAGATAGTACTTGCTCTCTAGTGGGCTATAGTGAATTCTGATTTTTCTGTTCACGTTTGACTTCTGTCTGCCTCATAACCAACATTTTTAATATTAACAAAATGCAGGACTAACATCAGATGAATTGCAGAATCAAACACGTGTACATGAAATGGGTAACTAGTTATGGTGATAATGTGGTGCCAATTCTACACCCCATTGAGAAGTAAGCCGTCTTAGATATATAAATATTAATGACTTTTTAAGTTTTTTATTATCATGTATATACTTTATTAATCCTTCGGCTTCCGAAAAGTGTCAAATAACAAATAAATGCTAAAAAAACCAATAACAACTAGTTAAATTATGATAAGACATAAGTTTATAATGATACCTATGTCATTTTAATATAAAAAATATATACATTGAAAAGTATCTTACAAACATAATAAGCTTTGTGCTTAATAATAATTTTAAGATGAAATTAATATAATACTATATTTTAAAAAATTATAATTAAAATTATATTACTTTTTAAACAGAAATTTGCCCAAATATTTTTATGTAAATATTTTAATTATGAATTTTTTATAAAAATAAACAACTTGAGATATATATTAAGGATTTGTTTATTAAATACAAATTATAATAATAAAGTTTTATTCAAATAATTATGTTTAAGATTATTTTAAGCAAGAATTAATTAATGATACTAATAACAATTAGAAATAAAAATTAAATGACTATATTTAAAATTCTAAGTAAAAAAATTTGATAATATGATCACATTGATTTTAGAAATGTATTTTGCATAATAAAAGTTTTGTTGGTGATTTTTCTTTCCCACTGAATCGTGTATCCATCATTAAGAAGTACATCTAATTTTTATAATAAATAATAATAACGGCATGGTAAAATCAGAACACATTAAGACCCAATCTGTGGCGAAGATAACTTCTGAAAAATATATACACTTTACTAATTCTTCAATTTCTGAAAAATATAAAATTATGGTATAAAATGCCAAGATAAAAACTAAGGAAACCATGATAAGACATGAAATTCATAAAAATAAACGTGTGCATGTTATTTTAATATCAAAAGGTACACATTTAAAGGTATCTTGCAAACAAAATAAACTCTGTTTTTAATAATAATTTAAGAGGAAATTAATATAATATTATATTATCAAAATTATAATTATATTTATATTGATTATTTTGTGCTAAATAAAAATTCTATTTAAATACTTTTATGTAAATATTTAATTATAATTTTTAATAAAAATAAACAAATTAAAATATTTATATATATAACTATTTATTATTAAATGAAAATTATACAAATAAATTTTCATCTAAATAATTATGTTTAAGATTATCTTGAGCAAAAAAAATTAATAATGCTAATAATTAATAGCAATAAAATTTAAATAGCTGTATTTAAAATTCTAAGAAAATTTGTATAATATAATCACTATTTATTTTAGAAATCTATTTCGTCGAATAAAAGTTTTGTTCATAATCTTTTTTTTTTTTCGCTAAATGATGTATTCATTGTTAAAAAGTACAATTGTCTAATTTTCTTAATTGCAAAAAAGTTTTGCTATTATGTTGACGTTCAGTCAACACTTAATAGAATCTTTTTTTTATATACAAAATTAATAGAATCATTATACACTATAGAGATGTTTACATTTGAGATTTAAAAATTATATGGTTCAATTTTATTTTACTTATATTAAGAACAATAGCCAAATGTACTATTTAACAAAAAATGCATTATTTAAAGTGAAAAATGCAATGATAAACCTTTTATTTTACAAATAGAACTTTGACTTAAAAATTAATTGAATTATTATAGTTATCTCAAAAAAAAAAAAGTTTACTTGAAAAAATTAGTTCAATAATCTTTATTTCAAATTTAAAATAAGGCTATAATTTACTTTTCTATCATTAATAATGGTAAAGTTGAAAGCCAAAATTCCTGAAGAAAATTAACATTAAAATGATAAAATTAATATTTACAAAATAATTATTCCATCTATTTAGTGTTTTACAAAAATGAATAAATTAAACAAAGGGTGGCACAAAAATAAAATAAAATAAAATTTATACCATTTAGAGGGAGTGACTATTACCACTACTTATTATTAATGGACTCCCTATTTAATAAGCTTTTGTTTAATTGTTCTAAAATGCCCTTGATTTTTTTTTATGGTTAAACTAATAATCTATTGTTATCAATATTATTTGAACTCATTATTTTTAATAACAACTAAATTATAGTCGCTCCACGGGAATCTTCCAAATGACGATCAACTAATATTTTCAATAAATTTGAATGATTTGTTATTAAATCATGGTATTTGATTTGCCAAATACATCATTATTGTATATTCTTTCATATGTATAGCACAAGCCAATCCTTATTTTTTTCAAATTTCTAAAATCTTATTCCTTTTTGAATTGAAATGTCTAATCTAAATAATAAGAAATTTACTCTTGACCTTGACAATGATATATGTTATATATATTAATCCAAGATGAAAAAATAGGCAGAATTCGTCCACAAAAAGAAATAGTTAAAAAATAAAAAGCTTGCTACAAATTGTATGCTCATGAGATATGAGAAAATAAAGGCCAATGATATAGAAGAATCGAATTATAAATAAAGTTCATGTTTGAATTCCATAGAAAATATAGATGGTATTGTCTGTAATTATAGACAAATGAAAGACTTTCAAAAGATTACTATATATATATAGAGCTGTCAAAATGGGTTGGACTCAATGGGCCAACTTGAACAATCCGAAAAAATATGTGGATTGGGCTGAAAAATTGGAGTAAAAAATAAAGTTAACCCAATTTAGCCCAACTTGATTTGACCTGATCTGAATGGGCCAGTTCGCTTTTGGGCCAGAACAATCCCATGGCTTGAATATTTTTTTATTTTTTAAATAATTAATTTTAAACATATGTCTTTACTATTTAATCTTAGGTTTTGTTGGACCATTTCTTCACTTAAAGAATATTTAAATTGCAAAAAATATATTGACAAAAATTAAAAAAAAATCATCATTTTCACTTTTGTAAGAAATAAAACCGCTAAATCCAATTACTAGAAAAAAAATTATACTTTTGTCTATTGATTTTTCATATGGATTATAAGATAATAAAGATTATTTTTTTAAAAAAATTATTTTTTAATTATTTCAAAATATATTTATTGCATTTAAAAAAATTAGTAAGCTGGCCTAATATCTAGCTTGTGGCCTGAATAAGATTGGGCTGATCTAGCAAAATATTAGCACGAAACTAACTTAACTTGATCAAGTCTGACCCAAAAATGGCCCCACCCAAATGGGTCAAAGCCAAATTTCATTTTTGATATATATATATATATATATATATATATATATATATATATATAATGACTTGGTTGAAATTTAAAAATTCAATCATTAAAATGAAGTTTGTTAAATAATTGAATTGTTTGGATGGTACGAAAGAACATGGAGTACTAATTTCAATTTCTTATTTATTATTAAATTAACCAATCAACTTACTTTGTTATCGAGCAGTTCTTTTTTGTTTTAATATGAGAATAAATCCTACTACTTTTGATCCTGAGATTTCTGTGCTTGAAGAAAAAAAGAACCTTGGTCGTATTGACCAAATAATTGGTTTGGTATGGGATGTAGCTTCCCCCATGAAACAAGACTTAGTAGTAATCGTCATTGTTATGATTCAATTTTATTATTATATATTATAAAAGTTAGATGTACTTCTTAACGATGGATACACTATTCAGTGGGAAAGAAAAATCACGAAAAAAACTTTTATTATACAAAATACATTTCTAAAATCAATGTGATCATATCATCAAATTTTTTTACTTAGAATTTTAAATATAGTTATTTACATTTTATTTCTAATTGTTATTAGTATCATTAATTACTTCTTGCTTAAAATAATCTTAAACATAATTATTTGAATGAAACTTTATTATTATAATTTGTATTTAATAAACAAATCCTTAATATATATCTCAAGTTGTTTATTTTTATAAAAGATTCATAATTAAAATATTTACATAAAAATATGTAGGCAAATTTCTGTTTAACTCAAAGTAAAATAATGTAATGTTTAATTATAATTTTTTAAAATGTAGTATTATATTAACTTCATCTTAAAATTATTATTAAACACAAAGCTTATTATGTTTGTAAGATACTTTTCAACGTATATATTTTTTGATATTAAAATGACTTAGGTATCATTATAAACTTCATGTCTTATTATAATCTAACTAGTTGTTATTATTTTTTTTTTTTAGCATTTATTTGTTATTTTACACTTTTCACAAGCTGAAGAATTAATAAAGTATACATATGATAATAAGAAACTTAAAAAGTCATTAATATTTATAAATTTAAGACAGCTCACTTCTTGATGGAGTGTGAAATTGGTGCCACTTTACCACCATAACAAATTACCTATTATATGTACATGTATTTGATTATGCAATTCATCTAGTACTAGTTCTGTTTTTCATTAACATGAAAAAAGCTGATTATGAGATAGTTAAAAGTCAGGCGTAAGCAGAAAAATTAGAATTTACTATGATCCACTAAATAACAAATACTACCTCCACATATTACTCCCCTATTGATACACGACTCAAAGGCACCAGATGTACAAAATAGAAAAGGTACCGGAGCAAACACCTTTCATTGACATCCACTTGTTATATTGGGGCATGCTTTTAAGCAAATACCTTGATAACAAGCGATAAACGACCGTTCAAACGTGTGCAGATGACCCAATTCCACTATTGTTAATAACTAGCTGACAAACATGGCTAACTGAATTGGACCTCATTAAAAGCCATTGACCGTGCAAACAGCTCTGCCTTTTAATCGACCAAGTTTTCCATAAAGGAAGTTCAAATTGAAATATTAGAAATTGCCTAAGTGCATCATTCAACCACATTTAAGTTATTCAACTTCCCACATACGTGCTGTCTATCCTTGATTTCAATAGCTTGAAGTTGTTGGCGAAGGACTGGTATTTATTCATCATTATTTTTATTACATATATAGCGATATTATCACATAATTTAGTAGATAAAAAAAAGGATCAATTTTAACGTGTTATTAATGTAAAAACCATTACAATATCATATAATTAGATATTTTTATTTGTAAGATTTTAACATAATGAATGATTAAATTAAATATTATTTTTGATATAATGATATATATTAAATATTTATATAAAAAAATTTTACATTATAGTTGTGATGCCACGGTATTGAATTCCAAAATAGGGGAAAGGAAATAACAAAACGGATAAGGGCATTTTAGTCTTTTGAGCATTGAGTTAAAAAAAAGAGATAAAGGAACAGTGAGAATTTGCACCGTATCACACTTTCCCTTTTTCCTTGCTTCTGTTCAACTTTCTTCTTCCTCCTCTATTCATCTTCTTTCTTTTTCTTTTTATTTTCTTTTTCTTATTTCTACTATCAAAGCTCCTTTTTCTTTTATTTTGTTGGAAAAGTTTGATATCCATTAGTCCTTAAAGCTTGAGATCCTCCGATACGGTGCCAGTTACTTCTTCCGGAGCTATTGGGGAGCAGCTCGGTTGATCCCTCTTTGTTGTGAGTGGTTATTTACTTAGTGGCAATAGTTTTAAATTTATGTTTATAGGAGAAACTAACCTATTAAAGCTAATAATTTGTTGCTATGCTAATAATTGATTTGGATAGTCATTTTAGCCGATTGGTTTCTCTTTCTAAAATAATAGTTGAGTTTCTTTGGATACTAATAGCTGATTTAATATTTTGGATATCCTTTTCGTTATTATTTCAATGCCACCTGTTGCTATTCTTTCTTATTTTATGGTTTATTTATAATGAATTATAAAAATTTATTTCTTGCAAGAATTAGATTTTATAGAATTTGACTTATTGAATTTAAGTGTTTCATTTAAAAATAAATTTATGTTGAGAAAACCACGATGGGTTCTAAGTTAGAACGCTGTTCACCGCTAGCGAAGAGAGATATAGCGGTATCGTTCGCCATTAGCGAAGAGATATAATGACTTATGTGCACATAGTATATTTAAATGAAATAGTACCGGGCGAGGCAAGACCCCCGGCTTGAGATGAGCTGATCAGATGGGTTGAGACCACTCCCTATAAAGAGTTAGTTCTTCTTGGGTAACCCTCATGGAGTGATTAGTTTGATGAAATATTTGATTCTATGTTGACAAAGTCTATTTAGGAAGTTGATTAAGACAATATATAGAGAATTATTAAGTTTCTGTTAATGAGTTTTCACTTAAATAAAGGAGGTTGACAAGGTTCTATTCATAGAAATATAGAATTGACAAACTATTGCCTCAATCAATTTCTTTAGTGAATGTATAATTATTTAGTTTTTTTCAGTTATTTTAAAAGCTCGTGTGTGATTTAATTTCTCCTTCCTATCCACTTTGTTTATATACCCTCACTGAATCTGTATCACTTATCCTATTTCCTTTCCTTCTCTTCAGATTTACAGGGTGCTGAGTAGCAAGTTCTTAAGACTAGCTGTTCTACCCAGGATATTCCTTTTGGTAGGTCTTTACTATGAAAGAGGCTTCTATTTTGTTGATTCCAGTACTTTGCAGCTATAGGGCATAAGATCAGTTATTTTTGGGTTATAGATATAGTCATAATGTGCATATTACTCTTTAGTATAACTGATCTTTTGATCCCTATGATTGTTACTTTGGAAATATTCTGACTGTGATTTCTGGTTATTATATTTGATTTAAAACAGGTCTATGAAATTTTTGGATTGTCCAGTTTTCAGGGGAGACTCTACTGAATTTTTGGCAACCCCCGTACTTAAGTTGCTAAATTATATGAACAAAATTTGGCCATTCGGCTTGCCAAGTTAAGTGAGTCAAATTAACCTTTGCGCCAGTCACGACTTATGTTTGGGGTGTGACAAAGTTGGTATCAGAGTATGGGTAGTAGGTCCTAAAGGCTGCAAAATGTGGACAATCATAGAATCTTGCTTGTAATTTGTGTACCCGGGCACAACGTACAAGCAAGAGGCTTTGAGTGACCACAGTTAAACTGGAGTCTATTGTCCAAGTTATTATAATATGTTTAATATTGTCCTTTCAATTCTCCTTTCTTGATTTTACCTATTTTTGTTCTTTGTTCATGTCATAGGTGATGATGCCACCAAGGACGAGACCTGCTAAGGAGCCAATTACTGATGAGGTTTCCACTCAACTTCATGCGGACTCCCACGCAGGTAGTGGGCCGCATGCCAGGTGGGGGAGACGTGGATGGGGTGGTAGGATGCCGGAGGTAGTGGTTCCTAGGGCTAGGCATGGAGATCCTGCTTTAGTTGAATTAGCTACTGGGATGCATAATATGCAACAAACAGTTCAACAATTAGTGAATGTTCTCCGTGGAAACCGGTAGCCTCAAGTGGATCAGAATCAAGAGGACTCAGAGTCTAGTCAGGAGACAACTCAAGCTGAGCCTCCACCTTTTCAACACAGAGGGATAGAAGTTTCTTTGTCTGCATTCACGAGGCATAATCCTCTAGTATTTAGTGGTTCAGACTCAAGTGAAGATCCTCAGAAGTTCTTGGATGATGCGGCATGGATATGCAAAGCTTTAGGGTGTTCTTCTACTCGAATGGTTGAATTAGCAACTTTTCAATTGCGAGACTTAGCTAGAGGCTAGTATCGATCGTAGCCTGAAAAGCGCGGATCACCCCTTTTAGCATGGGATGAGTTTACTAATTTGTTCTTAGCTCATTTCCTACCAAAGAGTATCCGAGTTAGCAGAGCACGGGAATTTGAGTCTCTTGTATTGCACGGATGATCTGTAGCAGATTACCACATCCAGTTTGAGAGACTTTCTCAATATGCATCGCACTTTGTGGCTATAGAAGAATTACGGGTTCAGCGCTTTGTTGAGGGTTTGAGGCCCTACATATTCAGACTATTAGCAGGAATCGAGATGACATATGAGGAGGCCTTAAATAGAGCCTTGGCGATTGAGCGGGGAGGCAGAGATAGGAGTGGATCTTCCCGTGACTCGCGTAAGAGATCACGTTCAGATGTTGCTCATGGTGGCCGCCAAGGTCGCAGCAGTGGTGGTTCTAGAGGTGATGATGGCCAGGGTCGTCGAGGTCAACAGGGCCCCCCTCAGTCACAGAGCATACAAGACAATTAGATAGCTAGTACTGCTTATAGTAGAGGACCCTCCCAGTATCCTAGATATTCTGATAGAGCTCCTGATACTTGTATCACATGTAGGAAGAGGCACTTTGGGCTTGCAGGCAGAGTTTTTCCGGGTGTTACCAATGTGGTCAGATAGGACACTTTGCAAGGAATTGTCCTATGTCACACTCTCACCTCTCGCTAGGGAGTATCGACTGTGAGTTCCAGGAGGACATGTTGGTGGTTCAGGAGGTCGAGGATCTAACAATACCCAATGAGGTGATAGAGGACCAGGTGGTAGAGGTCAGGGACAGACTGGTAGAGGACAGGCTCGTATTTTTGTTTTAACCCGTTAGGATGCTCAAGCATCTAATACTGTGGTGACAAGTATACTTCTAGTATGTTCTCATGAAGCACGTACACTTTTCGATTCTGGAGCTACACATTCTTTTGTGTCCCCTTCTTTTGCATCTTGCCTTAAGAGAGACCCCTCGCTTCTGAGTGAGCATTTGATAGTAGCCACGCCTATGGGTGATTCCTTATTGGCTGATTTAGTTTATAGATCATGTGAGGTGCTAGTCGGAGGTAAACTCTCAATAGTAGACTTGATAGTACTGATATGGTAGATTTTGATGTGATATTGGGCATGGATTGGCTAGCTTCTTGTCATGCTACCCTAGTGTGCTGAGTGAACCGACTTTCACATTTCAAGGTGATCGAGATTGGTCACCAAAGAACTTGATTTCAACAATGATTGCTCAAAAGTTGCTAAAGAAGGGTTATTTGGGGTATTTAGCAGTGGTGATAGATACTAGTATATCAGAGGGGAGTTTGGAACAGATTCCAATAGTATGTGAATATCTTGATATTTTTCCTAAAGAGCTGTCAGGGTTACCACCTGACAGAGAGATAGAGTTTTGTATCGATTTGCTTCCAAATACTCAACCAATTTCTATACCCCCATATCGAATGGCTCCAACTGAACTTAAGGAGTTGAAAGAACAATTGAAGGATCTTCTTGATAAGGGTTTCATCCACCCTAGTTGTTCTCCTTAAATACACCTGCTATTTGTTAAGAAGAAAGATGGCTCACTTCGTTTGTGTATTGATTATCGGCAGTTGAATAAGGTGACGGTGAAAAACAAATATCCCCTTCCTCGTATTGATGACTTATTTGATCAACTTTAAGGATCTCAATGTTTCTCAAAGATTGATTTGCGATCTGGGTACCATCAGCTGAAAATACGAGGTGAAGACATTCCTAAGACAGCTTTCCATACTCGCTATGGACACTACGAGTTCTTAGTTATGTCTTTTGGACTTACCAATGCCCCTGCAGCTTTTATGATCTTGATGAATCGTATCTTTAGGCCTTTCTTAGATCACTTTGTGATAGTCTTTATTGATGACATCTTAG